>OY804578.1:88574122-90998253 GCA_963680875.1 Bathymodiolus brooksi | reverse complement strand
TGAACATTCATGTACAGTTTGGCTTTAATCATATTTGTAGTTTCTGAGAAGAAGGCATTTGAATATTTTCCCATAGGGCCCAATGTTAATCTATGTCCTGTGGTGGGGGCCATCTTGGATTTCCGATCGGCATAAAAAACAGAAACTTTGTAGAGGACCTTCCAATGATCATTCCTGGGCAGTTTGGTTTCAACTGTCCAAGTGGTTTCAGAGAAGAAGCATTTTGAAACATTTTTCCCATAGGGTCCAATGTTAAACTAAGTCCTGCCGTAGCCGCCATTTTGAATTTCATATCGGAACAAAAAACCTTAAGATTGTAGAGGACCATCCAATGAACATTCATGTACAGTTTGGCTTTAATCATATTTGTAGTTTCTGAGAAGAAGGCATTTGAATATTTTCCCATAGGGTCCAATGTTAATCTATGTCCTGCGGTGGCGGCCATCTTGGATTTCCGATCGGCATAAAAAACAGAAACTTTGTAGAGGACCTTCCAATGATCATTCCTGGGCAGTTTGGTTTCAACTGTCCAAGTGGTTTCAGAGAAGAAGCATTTTGAAACATTTTTCCCATAGGGTCCAATGTTAAACTAAGTCCTGCCGTAGCCGCCATTTTGAATTTCATATCGGAACAAAAAACCTTAAGATTGTAGAGGACCATCCAATGAACATTCATGTACAGTTTGGCTTTAATCATATTTGTAGTTTCTGAGAAGAAGGCATTTGAATATTTTCCCATAGGGTCCAATGTTAATCTATGTCCTGCGGTGGCGGCCATCTTGGATTTCCGATCGGCATAAAAAACAGAAACTTTGTAGAGGACCTTCCAATGATCATTCCTGGGCAGTTTGGTTTCAACTGTCCAAGTGGTTTCAGAGAAGAAGCATTTTGAAACATTTTCCCCATAGGGTCCAATGTTAAACTAAGTTCTGCCGTAGCCGCCATTTTGAATTTCATACCGGAACAAAAAACCTGTAGTTTGTAGAGGGCCATCTAATGAACATTCATGTACAGTTTGGCTTTAATCATATTTGTAGTTTCTGAGAAGAAGGCATTTGAATATTTTCCCATAGGGCCCAATGTTAATCTATGTCCTGTGGTGGGGGCCATCTTGGATTTCCGATCGGCATAAAAAACAGAAACTTTGTAGAGGACCTTCCAATGATCAATCCTGGGCAGTTTGGTTTCAACTGTCCAAGTGGTTTCAGAGAAGAAGCATTTTGAAACATTTTTCCCATAGGGTCCAATGTTAAACTAAGTCCTGCCGTAGCCACCATTTTGAATTTCATATCGGAACAAAAAACCTTAAGATTGTAGAGGACCATCCAATGAACATTCATGTACAGTTTGGCTTTAATCATATTTGTAGTTTCTGAGAAGGCATTTGAATATTTTCCCATAGGGTTCAATGTTAATCTATGTATTGCGGTGGTGGCCATCTTGGATTTCCGATCGGCATAAAAAACAGAGACTTTGTAGAGGACCTTCCAATGATCATTCCTGGGCAGTTTGGTTTCAACTGTCCAAGTGGTTTCAGAGAAGAAGCATTTTGAAACATTTTTCCCATAGGGTCCAATGTTAAACTAAGTACTGCCGTAGCCGCCATTTTGAATTTCATATCGGAACAAAAAACCTTAAGATTGTAGAGGACCATCCAATGAACATTCATGTACAGTTTGGCTTTAATCATATTTGTAGTTTCCGAGAAGAAGGCATTTGAATATTTTCCCATAGGGTCCAATGTTAATCTATGTCCTGCGGTGGTGGCCATCTTGGATTTCCGATCGGCATAAAAAACACACACCTTGTAGAGGACCTTCCAATGATCATTCCTGGGCAGTTTGGTTTCAACTGTCCAAGTGGTTTCAGAGAAAAAGCATTTTGAAACATTTTTCCCATAGGGTCCAATGTTAAACTAAGTCCTGTGGTAGCTGCCATTTTGAATTTCATACCGGAACAAAAAACCTAAAGTTTGTAGAGGACCATCTAATGAACATTCATGTACAGTTTGGCTTTAATCATATTTGTAGTTTCTGAGAAGAAGGCATTTGAATATTTTCCCATAGGGTCCAATGTTAATCTATGTCCTGCGGTGGCAGCCATCTTGGATTTCCGATCGGCATAAAAAACAGTAACTTTGTAAAGGACATTCCAATGATCATTCATGTACAGTTTAGGTTCAGTCAGTTCATTAGTTTCAGAGAAGAAGATCTTTGAAATTTCAGCCAATCAGAGCATATTATTGGCCTTGGCAGCCATATTGAATATCCGACTGGAACGAAAAACAGTAACTTTGTAGAGGACCATGCAAGGAACATTCCTGCTAAGTTTGGTTCCAATCGGCCCAGTGGTTTCGGAGAAGAAGCTTGAAATGTGAAAAGTTTACAAACGACAGACAACAGACGACGGACTCCAAGTGATGGCAATAGTTCACCTGGACCTTTGGTCCAGGTGAACTAAAAAGCTCATCATTATGCTTATACAGTTCAAATTTGGGCACATTCTGGCTTAAAATGGAGCAGTTTTGGCCATTTGAATACAGGACGGCGCTGACGGACACAATTTTGAAAGGATACTACCTAAGGATCATTCAGACAAAGTTTGGTTGAAATTGGCGTAGTGGTTTCTAACAAGAAGATTTTTAAATGATTTTTTGCTTATTTATGCCTAATTTGCATAATGTCAAAAACGGCAAAAGTTCAAAGTTCATAAAAAATCCCATAATATATGTTAACCAGAGGCTCTCAAGAGCCTGTATCGTTCACCTGGTAATACAAAAAACCAATTGGTCCTATGTAAAAACTATGTCCTGCGTCATCTTGGAATTACGATCAACATAAAAAACACAAAGTTTGTAAAGGACCTTCCAATGATTGATGCACAGTTTAGGTTCAATCAGTGCAATAGCTTCAGAGAAGAATATATTTCTGTATTTTCCCCATATGGTTCTGTGTTAATACTATGACCTGTGGTGGCAGCCATCTTGGATTTCCGATCGGCATAAAAAACAGGACCTTCCAATGATCATTCCTGGGCAGAATAAAAAACGTATATTTTGTAGAGGACCATTCAATGAACATTCATGCACAGTTTGGCTTTAATCATATTTGTAGTTTCTGAGAAGAAGGCATTTGAACATTTTCCCATAGGGTCCAATGTTAATCTATGTCCTGCGGTGGTGGCCATCTTGGATTTCCGATCGGCATAAAAAGCACACACCTTGGAGAGGACCTTCCAATGATCATTCCTGGGCAGTTTGGTTTCAATTATCCAAGTGGTTTCAGAGAAGAAGCGTTTTGAAACATTTTTCCCATAGGGTCCAATGTTAAACTAAGTCCTGCCGTAGCCGCCATTTTGAATTTCATATCGGAACAAAAAACGTAAAGTTTGTAGAGGACCATCCAATGTACACACATATGGACAGTTTGGCTTTAATCATATTTGTAGTTTCTGAGAAGAAGGCATTTGAACATTTTCCCATAGGGTCCAATGTTAATCTATGTCCTGCGGTGGTGGCCATCTTGAATTTTCGATCGGCATAAAAAAACAGAAACTTTGTAGAGGACCTTCCAATGATCATTCCTGGGCAGTTTGGATTCAATTGTCCAAGTGGTTTCAGAGAAGAAGCGTTTTGAAACATTTTTCCAATAGGGTCCAATGTTAAACTAAGTCCTGCCGTAGCCGCCATTTTGAATTTCATATCGGAACAAAAAACCTAACGTTTGTAGAGGACCATCCAATGAACATTCATGTACAATTTGGCTTTAATAATATTTGTAGTTTCTGAGAAGAAGGCATTTGAACATTTTCCCATAGGGTCCAATGTTAATCTATGTATTGTGGTGGCGGCCATCTTGGATTTCCGATCGGCATAAAAAACATAAAATTTGTAGAGGACCTTCCAATGATCATTCCTGGGCAGTTTGGTTTCAACTGTTCTAGTGGTTTCAGAGAAGAAGCGTTTTCAAACATTTCCCCCATAGGGTCCAATGTTAAACTAAGTCCTGCCGTAGCCGCCATTTTGAATTTCATATCGGAACAAAAAACGTAAAGTTTGTAGAGGACCATCCAATGAACATTCTTGTACAGTTTGGCTTTAATCATATTTGTAGTTTCTGAGAAGAAGGCATTTGAACATTTTCCCATAGGGTCCAATGTTAATCTATGTCCTGCGGTGGCGGCCATCTTGGATTTCCGATCGGCATAAAAAACACACACCTTGTAGAGGACCTTCCAATGATCATTCCTGGGCAGTTTGGTTTCAATTATCCAAGTGGTTTCAGAGAAGAAGCGTTTTGAAACATTTTTCCCATAGGGTCCAATGTTAAACTAAGTCCTGCCGTAGCCGCCATTTTGAATTTTATATCGGAACAAAAAACGCAAAGTTTGTAGAGGACCATCCAATGAACATTCATGTACAGTTTGGCTTTAATCATATTTGTAGTTTCTGAGAAGAAGGCATTTGAACATTTTCCCATAGGGTCCAATGTTAATCTATGTCCTGCGGTGGTGGCCATCTTGGATTTCCGACCGGCATAAAAAACAGAAACTTTGTAGAGGACCTTCCAATGATCATTCCTGGGCAGTTTGGTTTCAACTGTCCAAGTGGTTTCAGAGAAGAAGCATTTTGAAACATTTTCCCCATAGGGTCCAATGTTAAACTAAGTCCTGCCGTAGCCGCCATTTTGAATTTCATATCGGAACAAAAAACGTAAAGTTTGTAGAGGACCATCCAATGAACATTCTTGTACAGTTTGGCTTTAATCATATTTGTAGTTTCTGAGAAGAAGGCATTTGAACATTTTCCCATAGGGTCCAATGTTAATCTATGTCCTGCGGTGGTGGCCATCTTGGATTTCCGATCGGCATAAAAAACACACACCTTGTAGAGGACCTTCCAATGATCATTCCTGGGCAGTTTGGTTTCAATTATCCAAGTGGTTTCAGAGAAGAAGCGTTTTGAAACATTTTTCCCATAGGGTCCAATGTTAAACTAAGTCCTGCCGTAGCCGCCATTTTGAATTTTATATCGGAACAAAAAACGCAAAGTTTGTAGAGGACCATCCAATGAACATTCATGTACAGTTTGGCTTTAATCATATTTGTAGTTTCTGAGAAGAAGGCATTTGAACATTTTCCCATAGGGTCCAATGTTAATCTATGTCCTGCGGTGGTGGCCATCTTGGATTTCCGACCGGCATAAAAAACAGAAACTTTGTAGAGGACCTTCCAATGATCATTCCTGGGCAGTTTGGTTTCAACTGTCCAAGTGGTTTCAGAGAAGAAGCATTTTGAAACATTTTTCCCATAGGGTCCAATGTTAAACTAAGTCCTGCCGTAGCCGCCATTTTGAATTTCATATCGGAACAAAAAACGTAAAGTTTGTAGAGGACCATCCAATGAACATTCTTGTACAGTTTGGCTTTAATCATATTTGTAGTTTCTGAGAAGAAGGCATTTGAACATTTTCCCATAGGGTCCAATGTTAATCTATGTCCTGCGGTGGTGGCCATCTTGGATTTCCGATCGGCATAAAAAACACACACCTTGTAGAGGACCTTCCAATGATCATTCCTGGGCAGTTTGGTTTCAATTATCCAAGTGGTTTCAGAGAAGAAGCGTTTTGAAACATTTTTCCCATAGGGTCCAATGTTAAACTAAGTCCTGCCGTAGCCGCCATTTTGAATTTTATATCGGAACAAAAAAACGCAAAGTTTGTAGAGGACCATCCAATGAACATTCATGTACAGTTTGGCTTTAATAATATTTGTAGTTTCTGAGAAGAAGGCATTTGAACATTTTCCCATAGGGTCCAATGTTAATCTATGTCCTGCGGTGGTGGCCATCTTGGATTTCCGACCGGCATAAAAAACAGAAACTTTGTAGAGGACCTTCCAATGATCATTCCTGGGCAGTTTGGTTTCAACTGTCCAAGTGGTTTCAGAGAAGAAGCATTTTGAAACATTTTTCCCATAGGGTCCAATGTTAAACTAAGTCCTGCCGTAGCCGCCATTTTGAATTTCATATCGGAACAAAAAACGTATTGTTTGTAGAGAATCATCCAATGAACATTCATGTACAGTTTGGCTTTAATCATATTTGTAGTTTCTGAGAAGAAGGCATTTGAACATTTTCCCATAGGGTCCAATGTTAATCTATGTCCTGCGGTGGCGGCCATCTTGAATTTCCGATCGGCATAAAAAAACAGAAACTTTGTAGAGGACCTTCCAATGATCATTCCTGGGCAGTTTGGTTTCAATTATCCAAGTGGTTTCAGAGAAGAAGCGTTTTGAAACATTTTTCCCATAGGGTCCAATGTTAAACTAAGTCCTGCCGTAGCCGCCATTTTGAATTTCATATCGGAACAAAAAACGTATTGTTTGTAGAGAATCATCCAATGAACATTCATGTACAGTTTGGCTTTAATCATATTTGTAGTTTCTGAGAAGAAGGCATTTGAACATTTTCCCATAGGGTCCAATGTTAATCTATGTCCTGCGGTGGCGGCCATCTTGAATTTCCGATCGGCATAAAAAAACAGAAACTTTGTAGAGGACCTTCCAATGATCATTCCTGGGCAGTTTGGTTTCAATTATCCAAGTGGTTTCAGAGAAGAAGCGTTTTGAAACATTTTTCCCATAGGGTCCAATGTTAAACTAAGTCCTGCCGTAGCCGCCATTTTGAATTTCATACCAGAACAAAAAACGTAAAGTTTGTAGAGGAACATCTAATGAACATTCATGTACAGTTTGGCTTTAATCATATTTGTAGTTTCTGAGTAGAAGGCATTTGAATATTTTCCCATAGGGTCCAATGTTAATCTAATGTCCTGCGGTGGCGGCCATCTTGGATTTCCGACCGGCATAAAAAACAGAAAATTTGTAGAGGACCTTCCAATGATCATTCCTGGGCAGTTTAGTTTCAACTGTCCAAGTGGTTTCAGAGAAGAAGCATTTTGAAACATTTTTCCCATAGGGTCCAATGTTAAACTAAGTCCTGCCGTAGCCGCCATTTTGAATTTCATACCAGAACAAAAAACGTTAAGTTTGTAGAGGACCATCTAATGAACATTCATGTACAGTTTGGCTTTAATCATATTTGTAGTTTCTGAGTAGAAGGCATTTGAATATTTTCCCATAGGGTCCAATGTTAATCTATGTCCTGCGGTGGCGGCCATCTTGGATTTCCGACCGGCATAAAAAACAGAAAATTTGTAGAGGACCTTCCAATGATCATTCCTGGGCAGTTTGGTTTCAACTGTCCAAGTGGTTTCAGAGAAGAAGCATTTTGAAACATTTTTCCCATAGGGTCCAATGTTAAACTAAGTCCTGCCGTAGCCGCCATTTTGAATTTCATATCGGAACAAAAAACGTATTGTTTGTAGAGAATCATCCAATGAACATTCATGTACAGTTTGGCTTTAATCATATTTGTAGTTTCTGAGAAGAAGGCATTTGAACATTTTCCCATAGGGTCCAATGTTAATCTATGTCCTGCGGTGGCGGCCATCTTGAATTTCCGATCGGCATAAAAAACAGAAACTTTGTAGAGGACCTTCCAATGATCATTCCTGGGCAGTTTGGTTTCAACTGTCCAAGTGGTTTCAGAGAAGAAGCATTTTGAAACATTTTTCCCATAGGGTCCAATGTTAAACTAAGTCCTGCCGTAGCCGCCATTTTGAATTTCATATCGGAACAAAAAACCTTAAGATTGTAGAGGACCATCCAATGAACATTCATGTACAGTTTGGCTTTAATAATATTTGTAGTTTCTGAGAAGAAGGCATTTGAACATTTTCCCATAGGGTCCAATGTTAATCTATGTCCTGCGGTGGTGGCCATCTTGGATTTCCGACCGGCATAAAAAACAGAAAATTTGTAGAGGACCTTCCAATGATCATTCCTGGGCAGTTTGGTTTCAACTGTCCAAGTGGTTTCAGAGAAGAAGCATTTTGAAACATTTTTCCCATAGGGTCCAATGTTAAACTAAGTCCTGCCGTAGCCGCCATTTTGAATTTCATATCAGAACAAAAAACCTTAAGATTGTAGAGGACCATCCAATGAACATTCATGTACAGTTTGGCTTTAATAATATTTGTAGTTTCTGAGAAGAAGGCATTTGAACTATTTCCCATAGGGTCCAATGTTAATCTATGTCCTGCGGTGGTGGCCATCTTGGATTTCCGACCGGCATAAAAAACAAGAAAATTTGTAGAGGACCTTCCAATGATCATTCCTGGGCAGTTTGGTTTCAACTGTGCAAGTGGTTTCAGAGAAGAAGCATTTTGAAACATTTTTCCCATAGGGTCCAATGTTAAACTAAGTCCTGCCGTAGCCGCCATTTTGAATTTCATATCGGAACAAAAAACCTAAAGTTTGTAGAGGACCATCCAATGAACATTCTTGTACAGTTTGGCTTTAATCATATTTGTAGTTTCTGAGAAGAAGGCATTTGAACATTTTCCCATAGGGTCCAATGTTAATCTATGTCCTGCGGTGGTGGCCATCTTGGATTTCCAATCGGCATAAAAAACACACACCTTGTAGAGGACCTTCCAATGATCATTCCTGGGCAGTTTGGTTTCAATTATCCAAGTGGTTTCAGAGAAGAAGCGTTTTGAAACATTTTTCCCATAGGGTCCAATGTTAAACTAAGTCCTGCCGTAGCCGCCATTTTGAATTTTATATCGGAACAAAAAAACGCAAAGTTTGTAGAGGACCATCCAATGAACATTCATGTACAGTTTGGCTTTAATAATATTTGTAGTTTCTGAGAAGAAGGCATTTGAACATTTTCCCATAGGGTCCAATGTTAATCTATGTCCTGCGGTGGTGGCCATCTTGGATTTCCGACCGGCATAAAAAACAGAAACTTTGTAGAGGACCTTCCAATGATCATTCCTGGGCAGTTTGGTTTCAACTGTCCAAGTGGTTTCAGAGAAGAAGCATTTTGAAACATTTTCCCATAGGGTCCAATGTTAAATTAAGTCCTGCCGTAGCCGCCATTTTGAATTTCATATCGGAACAAAAAACGTATTGTTTGTAGAGAATCATCCAATGAACATTCATGTACAGTTTGGCTTTAATCATATTTGTAGTTTCTGAGAAGAAGGCATTTGAACATTTTCCCATAGGGTCCAATGTTAATCTATGTCCTGCGGTGGCGGCCATCTTGAATTTCCGATCGGCATAAAAAAACAGAAACTTTGTAGAGGACCTTCCAATGATCATTCCTGGGCAGTTTGGTTTCAATTATCCAAGTGGTTTCAGAGAAGAAGCGTTTTGAAACATTTTTCCCATAGGGTCCAATGTTAAACTAAGTCCTGCCGTAGCCGCCATTTTGAATTTCATATCGGAACAAAAAACGTATTGTTTGTAGAGAATCATCCAATGAACATTCATGTACAGTTTGGCTTTAATCATATTTGTAGTTTCTGAGAAGAAGGCATTTGAACATTTTCCCATAGGGTCCAATGTTAATCTATGTCCTGCGGTGGCGGCCATCTTGAATTTCCGATCGGCATAAAAAAACAGAAACTTTGTAGAGGACCTTCCAATGATTATTCCTGGGCAGTTTGGTTTCAATTATCCAAGTGGTTTCAGAGAAGAAGCGTTTTGAAACATTTTTCCCATAGGGTCCAATGTTAAACTAAGTCCTGCCGTAGCCGCCATTTTGAATTTCATACCAGAACAAAAAACCTTAAGATTGTAGAGGACCATCCAATGAACATTCATGTACAGTTTGGCTTTAATAATATTTGTAGTTTCTGAGAAGAAGGCATTTGAACATTTTCCCATAGGGTCCAATGTTAATCTATGTCCTGCGGTGGCGGCCATCTTGGATTTCCGATCGGCATAAAAAACAGAAAATTTGTAGAGGACCTTCCAATGATCATTCCTGGGCAGTTTGGTTTCAACTGTCCAAGTGGTTTCAGAGAAGAAGCATTTTGAAACATTTTTCCCATAGGGTCCAATGTTAAACTAAGTCCTGCCGTAGCCGCCATTTTGAATTTTATATCGGAACAAAAAAACGCAAAGTTTGTAGAGGACCATCCAATGAACATTCATGTACAGTTTGGCTTTAATAATATTTGTAGTTTCTGAGAAGAAGGCATTTGAACATTTTCCCATAGGGTCCAATGTTAATCTATGTCCTGCGGTGGTGGCCATCTTGGATTTCCGACCGGCATAAAAAACAGAAACTTTGTAGAGGACCTTCCAATGATCATTCCTGGGCAGTTTGGTTTCAACTGTCCAAGTGGTTTCAGAGAAGAAGCATTTTGAAACATTTTCCCATAGGGTCCAATGTTAAATTAAGTCCTGCCGTAGCCGCCATTTTGAATTTCATATCGGAACAAAAAACGTATTGTTTGTAGAGAATCATCCAATGAACATTCATGTACAGTTTGGCTTTAATCATATTTGTAGTTTCTGAGAAGAAGGCATTTGAACATTTTCCCATAGGGTCCAATGTTAATCTATGTCCTGCGGTGGCGGCCATCTTGAATTTCCGATCGGCATAAAAAAACAGAAACTTTGTAGAGGACCTTCCAATGATCATTCCTGGGCAGTTTGGTTTCAATTATCCAAGTGGTTTCAGAGAAGAAGCGTTTTGAAACATTTTTCCCATAGGGTCCAATGTTAAACTAAGTCCTGCCGTAGCCGCCATTTTGAATTTCATATCGGAACAAAAAACGTATTGTTTGTAGAGAATCATCCAATGAACATTCATGTACAGTTTGGCTTTAATCATATTTGTAGTTTCTGAGAAGAAGGCATTTGAACATTTTCCCATAGGGTCCAATGTTAATCTATGTCCTGCGGTGGCGGCCATCTTGAATTTCCGATCGGCATAAAAAAACAGAAACTTTGTAGAGGACCTTCCAATGATTATTCCTGGGCAGTTTGGTTTCAATTATCCAAGTGGTTTCAGAGAAGAAGCGTTTTGAAACATTTTTCCCATAGGGTCCAATGTTAAACTAAGTCCTGCCGTAGCCGCCATTTTGAATTTCATACCAGAACAAAAAACCTTAAGATTGTAGAGGACCATCCAATGAACATTCATGTACAGTTTGGCTTTAATAATATTTGTAGTTTCTGAGAAGAAGGCATTTGAACATTTTCCCATAGGGTCCAATGTTAATCTATGTCCTGCGGTGGCGGCCATCTTGGATTTCCGATCGGCATAAAAAACAGAAAATTTGTAGAGGACCTTCCAATGATCATTCCTGGGCAGTTTGGTTTCAACTGTCCAAGTGGTTTCAGAGAAGAAGCATTTTGAAACATTTTTCCCATAGGGTCCAATGTTAAACTAAGTCCTGCCGTAGCCGCCATTTTGAATTTCATATCGGAACAAAAAACCTTAAGATTGTAGAGGACCATCCAATGAACATTCATGTACAGTTTGGCTTTAATAATATTTGTAGTTTCTGAGAAGAAGGCATTTGAACATTTTCCCATAGGGTCCAATGTTAATCTATGTCCTGCGGTGGTGGCCATCTTGGATTTCCGACCGGCATAAAAAACAGAAAATTTGTAGATGACCTTCCAATGATCATTCCTGGGCAGTTTGGTTTCAACTGTCCAAGTGGTTTCAGAGAAGAAGCATTTTGAAACATTTTTCCCATAGGGTCCAATGTTAAACTAAGTCCTGCCGTAGCCGCCATTTTGAATTTCATATCGGAACAAAAAACGTAAAGTTTGTAGAGGACCATCCAATGAACATTCTTGTACAGTTTGGCTTTAATCATATTTGTAGTTTCTGAGAAGAAGGCATTTGAACATTTTCCCATAGGGTCCAATGTTAATCTATGTCCTGCGGTGGTGGCCATCTTGGATTTCCGATCGGCATAAAAAACACACACCTTGTAGAGGACCTTCCAATGATCATTCCTGGGCAGTTTGGTTTCAATTATCCAAGTGGTTTCAGAGAAAAAGCATTTTGAAACATTTTTCCCATAGGGTCCAATGTTAAACTAAGTCCTGTGGTAGCTGCCATTTTGAATTTCATACCGGAACAAAAAACCTAAAGTTTGTAGAGGACCATCTAATGAACATTCATGTACAGTTTGGCTTTAATCATATTTGTAGTTTCTGAGAAGAAGGCATTTGAATATTTTCCCATAGGGTCCAATGTTAATCTATGTCCTGCGGTGGCAGCCATCTTGGATTTCCGATCGGCATAAAAAACAGTAACTTTGTAAAGGACATTCCAATGATCATTCATGTACAGTTTAGGTTCAGTCAGTTCATTAGTTTCAGAGAAGAAGATCTTTGAAATTTCAGCCAATCAGAGCATATTATTGGCCTTGGCAGCCATATTGAATATCCGACTGGAACGAAAAACAGTAACTTTGTAGAGGACCATGCAAGGAACATTCCTGCTAAGTTTGGTTCCAATCGGCCCAGTGGTTTCGGAGAAGAAGCTTGAAATGTGAAAAGTTTACAAACGACAGACAACAGACGACGGACTCCAAGTGATGGCAATAGTTCACCTGGACCTTTGGTCCAGGTGAACTAAAAAGCTCATCATTATGCTTATACAGTTCAAATTTGGGCACATTCTGGCTTAAAATGGAGCAGTTTTGGCCATTTGAATACAGGACGGCGCTGACGGACACAATTTTGAAAGGATACTACCTAAGGATCATTCAGACAAAGTTTGGTTGAAATTGGCGTAGTGGTTTCTAACAAGAAGATTTTTAAATGATTTTTTGCTTATTTATGCCTAATTTGCATAATGTCAAAAACGGCAAAAGTTCAAAGTTCATAAAAAATCCCATAATATATGTTAACCAGAGGCTCTCAAGAGCCTGTATCGTTCACCTGGTAATAAAAAAAACCAATTGGTCCTATGTAAAAACTATGTCCTGCGTCATCTTGGAATTACGATCAACATAAAAAACACAAAGTTTGTAAAGGACCTTCCAATGATTGATGCACAGTTTAGGTTCAATCAGTGCAATAGCTTCAGAGAAGAATATATTTCTGTATTTTCCCCATATGGTTCTGTGTTAATACTATGACCTGTGGTGGCAGCCATCTTGGATTTCCGATCGGCATAAAAAACAGGACCTTCCAATGATCATTCCTGGGCAGAATAAAAAACGTATATTTTGTAGAGGACCATTCAATGAACATTCATGCACAGTTTGGCTTTAATCATATTTGTAGTTTCTGAGAAGAAGGCATTTGAACATTTTCCCATAGGGTCCAATGTTAATCTATGTCCTGCGGTGGTGGCCATCTTGGATTTCCGATCGGCATAAAAAACACACACCTTGGAGAGGACCTTCCAATGATCATTTCTGGGCAGTTTGGTTTCAATTATCCAAGTGGTTTCAGAGAAGAAGCGTTTTGAAACATTTTTCCCATAGGGTCCAATGTTAAACTAAGTCCTGCCGTAGCCGCCATTTTGAATTTCATATCGGAACAAAAAACGTAAAGTTTGTAGAGGACCATCCAATGTACACACATATGGACAGTTTGGCTTTAATCATATTTGTAGTTTCTGAGAAGAAGGCATTTGAACATTTTCCCATAGGGTCCAATGTTAATCTATGTCCTGCGGTGGTGGCCATCTTGAATTTTCGATCGGCATAAAAAAACAGAAACTTTGTAGAGGACCTTCCAATGATCATTCCTGGGCAGTTTGGATTCAATTGTCCAAGTGGTTTCAGAGAAGAAGCGTTTTGAAACATTTTTCCCATAGGGTCCAATGTTAAACTAAGTCCTGCCGTAGCCGCCATTTTGAATTTCATATCGGAACAAAAAACCTAACGTTTGTAGAGGACCATCCAATGAACATTCATGTACAATTTGGCTTTAATAATATTTGTAGTTTCTGAGAAGAAGGCATTTGAACATTTTCCCATAGGGTCCAATGTTAATCTATGTATTGTGGTGGCGGCCATCTTGGATTTCCGATCGGCATAAAAAACATAAAATTTGTAGAGGACCTTCCAATGATCATTCCTGGGCAGTTTGGTTTCAACTGTTCTAGTGGTTTCAGAGAAGAAGCGTTTTCAAACATTTCCCCCATAGGGTCCAATGTTAAACTAAGTCCTGCCGTAGCCGCCATTTTGAATTTCATATCGGAACAAAAAACGTAAAGTTTGTAGAGGACCATCCAATGAACATTCTTGTACAGTTTGGCTTTAATCATATTTGTAGTTTCTGAGAAGAAGGCATTTGAACATTTTCCCATAGGGTCCAATGTTAATCTATGTCCTGCGGTGGTGGCCATCTTGGATTTCCGATCGGCATAAAAAACAAACACCTTGTAGAGGACCTTCCAATGATCATTCCTGGGCAGTTTGGTTTCAATTATCCAAGTGGTTTCAGAGAAGAAGCGTTTTGAAACATTTTTCCCATAGGGTCCAATGTTAAACTAAGTCCTGCCGTAGCCGCCATTTTGAATTTTATATCGGAACAAAAAACGCAAAGTTTGTAGAGGACCATCCAATGAACATTCATGTACAGTTTGGCTTTAATCATATTTGTAGTTTCTGAGAAGAAGGCATTTGAACATTTTCCCATAGGGTCCAATGTTAATCTATGTCCTGCGGTGGTGGCCATCTTGGATTTCCGACCGGCATAAAAAACAGAAACTTTGTAGAGGACCTTC
This sequence comes from Bathymodiolus brooksi, assembly GCA_963680875.1. Lineage (NCBI taxonomy): Eukaryota > Metazoa > Mollusca > Bivalvia > Mytilida > Modiolidae > Bathymodiolus > Bathymodiolus brooksi. The sequence continues at coordinate 90,983,629 of OY804578.1, read as the reverse complement.
CAATGATCATTCCTGGGCAGTTTGGTTTCAACTGTCCAAGTGGTTTCAGAGAAGAAGCATTTTGAAACATTTTTCCCATAGGGTCCAATGTTAAACTAAGTCCTGCCGTAGCCGCCATTTTGAATTTCATATCGGAACAAAAAACGTAAAGTTTGTAGAGGACCATCCAATGAACATTCTTGTACAGTTTGGCTTTAATCATATTTGTAGTTTCTGAGAAGAAGGCATTTGAACATTTTCCCATAGGGTCCAATGTTAATCTATGTCCTGCGGTGGTGGCCATCTTGGATTTCCGATCGGCATAAAAAACACACACCTTGTAGAGGACCTTCCAATGATCATTCCTGGGCAGTTTGGTTTCAATTATCCAAGTGGTTTCAGAGAAGAAGCGTTTTGAAACATTTTTCCCATAGGGTCCAATGTTAAACTAAGTCCTGCCGTAGCCGCCATTTTGAATTTTATATCGGAACAAAAAAACGCAAAGTTTGTAGAGGACCATCCAATGAACATTCATGTACAGTTTGGCTTTAATAATATTTGTAGTTTCTGAGAAGAAGGCATTTGAACATTTTCCCATAGGGTCCAATGTTAATCTATGTCCTGCGGTGGTGGCCATCTTGGATTTCCGACCGGCATAAAAAACAGAAACTTTGTAGAGGACCTTCCAATGATCATTCCTGGGCAGTTTGGTTTCAACTGTCCAAGTGGTTTCAGAGAAGAAGCATTTTGAAACATTTTTCCCATAGGGTCCAATGTTAAACTAAGTCCTGCCGTAGCCGCCATTTTGAATTTCATATCGGAACAAAAAACGTATTGTTTGTAGAGAATCATCCAATGAACATTCATGTACAGTTTGGCTTTAATCATATTTGTAGTTTCTGAGAAGAAGGCATTTGAACATTTTCCCATAGGGTCCAATGTTAATCTATGTCCTGCGGTGGCGGCCATCTTGAATTTCCGATCGGCATAAAAAAACAGAAACTTTGTAGAGGACCTTCCAATGATCATTCCTGGGCAGTTTGGTTTCAATTATCCAAGTGGTTTCAGAGAAGAAGCGTTTTGAAACATTTTTCCCATAGGGTCCAATGTTAAACTAAGTCCTGCCGTAGCCGCCATTTTGAATTTCATATCGGAACAAAAAACGTATTGTTTGTAGAGAATCATCCAATGAACATTCATGTACAGTTTGGCTTTAATCATATTTGTAGTTTCTGAGAAGAAGGCATTTGAACATTTTCCCATAGGGTCCAATGTTAATCTATGTCCTGCGGTGGCGGCCATCTTGAATTTCCGATCGGCATAAAAAAACAGAAACTTTGTAGAGGACCTTCCAATGATCATTCCTGGGCAGTTTGGTTTCAATTATCCAAGTGGTTTCAGAGAAGAAGCGTTTTGAAACATTTTTCCCATAGGGTCCAATGTTAAACTAAGTCCTGCCGTAGCCGCCATTTTGAATTTCATACCAGAACAAAAAACGTAAAGTTTGTAGAGGAACATCTAATGAACATTCATGTACAGTTTGGCTTTAATCATATTTGTAGTTTCTGAGTAGAAGGCATTTGAATATTTTCCCATAGGGTCCAATGTTAATCTAATGTCCTGCGGTGGCGGCCATCTTGGATTTCCGACCGGCATAAAAAACAGAAAATTTGTAGAGGACCTTCCAATGATCATTCCTGGGCAGTTTAGTTTCAACTGTCCAAGTGGTTTCAGAGAAGAAGCATTTTGAAACATTTTTCCCATAGGGTCCAATGTTAAACTAAGTCCTGCCGTAGCCGCCATTTTGAATTTCATACCAGAACAAAAAACGTAAAGTTTGTAGAGGACCATCTAATGAACATTCATGTACAGTTTGGCTTTAATCATATTTGTAGTTTCTGAGTAGAAGGCATTTGAATATTTTCCCATAGGGTCCAATGTTAATCTATGTCCTGCGGTGGCGGCCATCTTGGATTTCCGACCGGCATAAAAAACAGAAAATTTGTAGAGGACCTTCCAATGATCATTCCTGGGCAGTTTGGTTTCAACTGTCCAAGTGGTTTCAGAGAAGAAGCATTTTGAAACATTTTTCCCATAGGGTCCAATGTTAAACTAAGTCCTGCCGTAGCCGCCATTTTGAATTTCATATCGGAACAAAAAACCTTAAGATTGTAGAGGACCATCCAATGAACATTCATGTACAGTTTGGCTTTAATAATATTTGTAGTTTCTGAGAAGAAGGCATTTGAACATTTTCCCATAGGGTCCAATGTTAATCTATGTCCTGCGGTGGTGGCCATCTTGGATTTCCGACCGGCATAAAAAACAGAAAATTTGTAGAGGACCTTCCAATGATTATTCCTGGGCAGTTTGGTTTCAACTGTCCAAGTGGTTTCAGAGAAGAAGCATTTTGAAACATTTTTCCCATAGGGTCCAATGTTAAACTAAGTCCTGCCGTAGCCGCCATTTTGAATTTCATATCAGAACAAAAAACCTTAAGATTGTAGAGGACCATCCAATGAACATTCATGTACAGTTTGGCTTTAATAATATTTGTAGTTTCTGAGAAGAAGGCATTTGAACATTTTCCCATAGGGTCCAATGTTAATCTATGTCCTGCGGTGGTGGCCATCTTGGATTTCCGACCGGCATAAAAAACAGAAAATTTGTAGAGGACCTTCCAATGATCATTCCTGGGCAGTTTGGTTTCAACTGTCCAAGTGGTTTCAGAGAAGAAGCATTTTGAAACATTTTTCCCATAGGGTCCAATGTTAAACTAAGTCCTGCCGTAGCCGCCATTTTGAATTTCATATCGGAACAAAAAACGTAAAGTTTGTAGAGGACCATCCAATGAACATTCTTGTACAGTTTGGCTTTAATCATATTTGTAGTTTCTGAGAAGAAGGCATTTGAACATTTTCCCATAGGGTCCAATGTTAATCTATGTCCTGCGGTGGTGGCCATCTTGGATTTCCAATCGGCATAAAAAACACACACCTTGTAGAGGACCTTCCAATGATCATTCCTGGGCAGTTTGGTTTCAATTATCCAAGTGGTTTCAGAGAAGAAGCGTTTTGAAACATTTTTCCCATAGGGTCCAATGTTAAACTAAGTCCTGCCGTAGCCGCCATTTTGAATTTTATATCGGAACAAAAAAACGCAAAGTTTGTAGAGGACCATCCAATGAACATTCATGCACAGTTTGGCTTTAATAATATTTGTAGTTTCTGAGAAGAAGGCATTTGAACATTTTCCCATAGGGTCCAATGTTAATCTATGTCCTGCGGTGGTGGCCATCTTGGATTTCCGACCGGCATAAAAAACAGAAACTTTGTAGAGGACCTTCCAATGATCATTCCTGGGCAGTTTGGTTTCAACTGTCCAAGTGGTTTCAGAGAAGAAGCATTTTGAAACATTTTCCCCATAGGGTCCAATGTTAAACTAAGTCCTGCCGTAGCCGCCATTTTGAATTTCATATCGGAACAAAAAACGTATTGTTTGTAGAGAATCATCCAATGAACATTCATGTACAGTTTGGCTTTAATCATATTTGTAGTTTCTGAGAAGAAGGCATTTGAACATTTTCCCATAGGGTCCAATGTTAATCTATGTCCTGCGGTGGCGGCCATCTTGAATTTTCGATCGGCATAAAAAAACAGAAACTTTGTAGAGGACCTTCCAATGATTATTCCTGGGCAGTTTGGTTTCAATTATCCAAGTGGTTTCAGAGAAGAAGCGTTTTGAAACATTTTTCCCATAGGGTCCAATGTTAAACTAAGTCCTGCCGTAGCCGCCATTTTGAATTTCATACCAGAACAAAAAACGTAAAGTTTGTAGAGGAACATCTAATGAACATTCATGTACAGTTTGGCTTTAATCATATTTGTAGTTTCTGAGTAGAAGGCATTTGAATATTTTCCCATAGGGTCCAATGTTAATCTATGTCCTGCGGTGGCGGCCATCTTGGATTTCCGACCGGCATAAAAAACAGAAAATTTGTAGAGGACCTTCCAATGATCATTCCTGGGCAGTTTAGTTTCAACTGTCCAAGTGGTTTCAGAGAAGAAGAATTTTGAAACATTTTTCCCATAGGGTCCAATGTTAAACTAAGTCCTGCCGTAGCCGCCATTTTGAATTTCATATCGGAACAAAAAACCTTAAGATTGTAGAGGACCATCCAATGAACATTCATGTACAGTTTGGCTTTAATAATATTTGTAGTTTCTGAGAAGAAGGCATTTGAACATTTTCCCATAGGGTCCAATGTTAATCTATGTCCTGCGGTGGCGGCCATCTTGGATTTCCGATCGGCATAAAAAACAGAAAATTTGTAGAGGACCTTCCAATGATCATTCCTGGGCAGTTTGGTTTCAACTGTCCAAGTGGTTTCAGAGAAGAAGCATTTTGAAACATTTTTCCCATAGGGTCCAATGTTAAACTAAGTCCTGCCGTAGCCGCCATTTTGAATTTCATATCGGAACAAAAAACCTTAAGATTGTAGAGGACCATCCAATGAACATTCATGTACAGTTTGGCTTTAATAATATTTGTAGTTTCTGAGAAGAAGGCATTTGAACATTTTCCCATAGGGTCCAATGTTAATCTATGTCCTGCGGTGGTGGCCATCTTGGATTTCCGACCGGCATAAAAAACAGAAAATTTGTAGAGGACCTTCCAATGATCATTCCTGGGCAGTTTGGTTTCAACTGTCCAAGTGGTTTCAGAGAAGAAGCATTTTGAAACATTTTCCCCATAGGGTCCAATGTTAAACTAAGTCCTGCCGTAGCCGCCATTTTGAATTTCATATCGGAACAAAAAACGTAAAGTTTGTAGAGGACCATCCAATGAACATTCTTGTACAGTTTGGCTTTAATCATATTTGTAGTTTCTGAGAAGAAGGCATTTGAACATTTTCCCATAGGGTCCAATGTTAATCTATGTCCTGCGGTGGTGGCCATCTTGGATTTCCGATCGGCATAAAAAACACACACCTTGTAGAGGACCTTCCAATGATCATTCCTGGGCAGTTTGGTTTCAATTATCCAAGTGGTTTCAGAGAAGAAGCGTTTTGAAACATTTTTCCCATAGGGTCCAATGTTAAACTAAGTCCTGCCGTAGCCGCCATTTTGAATTTTATATCGGAACAAAAAAACGCAAAGTTTGTAGAGGACCATCCAATGAACATTCATGTACAGTTTGGCTTTAATAATATTTGTAGTTTCTGAGAAGAAGGCATTTGAACATTTTCCCATAGGGTCCAATGTTAATCTATGTCCTGCGGTGGTGGCCATCTTGGATTTCCGACCGGCATAAAAAACAGAAACTTTGTAGAGGACCTTCCAATGATCATTCCTGGGCAGTTTGGTTTCAACTGTCCAAGTGGTTTCAGAGAAGAAGCATTTTGAAACATTTTTCCCATAGGGTCCAATGTTAAACTAAGTCCTGCCGTAGCCGCCATTTTGAATTTCATATCGGAACAAAAAACGTATTGTTTGTAGAGAATCATCCAATGAACATTCATGTACAGTTTGGCTTTAATCATATTTGTAGTTTCTGAGAAGAAGGCATTTGAACATTTTCCCATAGGGTCCAATGTTAATCTATGTCCTGCGGTGGCGGCCATCTTGAATTTCCGATCGGCATAAAAAAACAGAAACTTTGTAGAGGACCTTCCAATGATCATTCCTGGGCAGTTTGGTTTCAATTATCCAAGTGGTTTCAGAGAAGAAGCGTTTTGAAACATTTTTCCCATAGGGTCCAATGTTAAACTAAGTCCTGCCGTAGCCGCCATTTTGAATTTCATATCGGAACAAAAAACGTATTGTTTGTAGAGAATCATCCAATGAACATTCATGTACAGTTTGGCTTTAATCATATTTGTAGTTTCTGAGAAGAAGGCATTTGAACATTTTCCCATAGGGTCCAATGTTAATCTATGTCCTGCGGTGGCGGCCATCTTGAATTTCCGATCGGCATAAAAAAACAGAAACTTTGTAGAGGACCTTCCAATGATCATTCCTGGGCAGTTTGGTTTCAATTATCCAAGTGGTTTCAGAGAAGAAGCGTTTTGAAACATTTTTCCCATAGGGTCCAATGTTAAACTAAGTCCTGCCGTAGCCGCCATTTTGAATTTCATACCAGAACAAAAAACGTAAAGTTTGTAGAGGAACATCTAATGAACATTCATGTACAGTTTGGCTTTAATCATATTTGTAGTTTCTGAGTAGAAGGCATTTGAATATTTTCCCATAGGGTCCAATGTTAATCTATGTCCTGCGGTGGCGGCCATCTTGGATTTCCGACCGGCATAAAAAACAGAAAATTTGTAGAGGACCTTCCAATGATCATTCCTGGGCAGTTTAGTTTCAACTGTCCAAGTGGTTTCAGAGAAGAAGCATTTTGAAACATTTTTCCCATAGGGTCCAATGTTAAACTAAGTCCTGCCGTAGCCGCCATTTTGAATTTCATACCAGAACAAAAAACGTAAAGTTTGTAGAGGACCATCTAATGAACATTCATGTACAGTTTGGCTTTAATCATATTTGTAGTTTCTGAGTAGAAGGCATTTGAATATTTTCCCATAGGGTCCAATGTTAATCTATGTCCTGCGGTGGCGGCCATCTTGGATTTCCGACCGGCATAAAAAACAGAAAATTTGTAGAGGACCTTCCAATGATCATTCCTGGGCAGTTTGGTTTCAACTGTCCAAGTGGTTTCAGAGAAGAAGCATTTTGAAACATTTTTCCCATAGGGTCCAATGTTAAACTAAGTCCTGCCGTAGCCGCCATTTTGAATTTCATATCGGAACAAAAAACCTTAAGATTGTAGAGGACCATCCAATGAACATTCATGTACAGTTTGGCTTTAATAATATTTGTAGTTTCTGAGAAGAAGGCATTTGAACATTTTCCCATAGGGTCCAATGTTAATCTATGTCCTGCGGTGGCGGCCATCTTGGATTTCCGATCGGCATAAAAAACAGAAAATTTGTAGAGGACCTTCCAATGATCATTCCTGGGCAGTTTGGTTTCAACTGTCCAAGTGGTTTCAGAGAAGAAGCATTTTGAAACATTTTTCCCATAGGGTCCAATGTTAAACTAAGTCCTGCCGTAGCCGCCATTTTGAATTTCATATCGGAACAAAAAACCTTAAGATTGTAGAGGACCATCCAATGAACATTCATGTACAGTTTGGCTTTAATAATATTTGTAGTTTCTGAGAAGAAGGCATTTGAATATTTTCCCATAGGGTCCAATGTTAATCTATGTCCTGCGGTGGTGGCCATCTTGGATTTCCGACCGGCATAAAAAACAGAAAATTTGTAGAGGACCTTCCAATGATCATTCCTGGGCAGTTTGGTTTCAACTGTCCAAGTGGTTTCAGAGAAGAAGCATTTTGAAACATTTTTCCCATAGGGTCCAATGTTAAACTAAGTCCTGCCGTAGCCGCCATTTTGAATTTCATATCGGAACAAAAAACCTTAAGATTGTAGAGGACCATCCAATGAACATTCATGTACAGTTTGGCTTTAATCATATTTGTAGTTTCTGAGAAGAAGGCATTTGAATATTTGGCGGCCATCTTGGATTTCCGATCGGCATAAAAAACAGTAACTTGGTAAAGGACATTCCAATGATCATTCCTTTACAGTTTGGGTTCAGTCAGTTCATTAGTTTCGGAGAAGAAGATCTTTGAAATTTCAGCCAATCAGAGCATATTATTGGCCCTGGCAGCCATATTGAATATCCGACTGGAACGAAAAACAGTAACTTTGTAGAGGACCATCCAAGGAACATTCCTGCTAAGTTCGGTTCCAATCGGCCAAGTGGTTTCGGAGAAGAAGCTTGAAATGTGAAAAGTTTACAGACGACAGACGACAGACGACGGACGCCAAGTGATGGCAATAGTTCACCTGGACCTTTGGTCCAGGTGAACTAAACAGCTCATCATTATGCTTATACAGTTCAAATTTGGACACATTCTGGCTTAAAATAAAGCAGTTTTGGCCATTTGAAGAAATTTCTATTTTTACTAACAGCAGCCATCTTGGATGGAGTGCATGGCTATCGGACATAATTTTGAAAGGGACCGACCCAGGGACCATCCCTGCCAGGTTTGGTTTAATTTGATTCAGCAGTTTCAGAGGAGAAGATTTAAATGTGATCTTTTATCAAAATATGCCCAATTTGCATAATCGGTATAAATCGGCTGAAAGAAAAATTTCACAGAAAAAAACGGAATATATATTAAACTACTTTCTCCTTGCCATGTAGCGGCAGTTAAAATTTGAGCTCATTTTGACTTGGTGGCCATCTTGGTTGGAAGTCGGGATCACCAAGTATTAAAATTTTACAAATTTGATGAAACTAAAGGCTCAGGTGAGCCTGTATCGCTCACCTTACATAAATAAGTCCTCTTAAGAATGTCTGCATGCCGAATACATCTAAGTTACTATTCAAATCCCATACTGCCATAGGGTTCTATGTTAAAACTATGTCTGCTCATGGCAGCCATCTTGGATGGAGGTCGTGGTCACCGGACACAATTTTGAGAGTATACTACCCAAGGACCATCCATGCCATGTTTGCTTTAAATTGGCTGACTGGTTTCAGAAGAGAAGACTTTTAAACAATTTTCCCATAGGGTCCTATGTTAAAACGATGTCCGCTAACGGCTGCCATTTTGAACCGAGATCGGGATCACTGAACAAAATTTTGGAAGTTGACCACCTAAGGACCATCGATGACATGTTTGCTATATTGGCTTACTGGTTTCAGAGGAGAAGAATTTAAAACATTTTTTCCCATAGGTTCCTATGTTAAAACTACAGTATGTCTGCTGAGGGCAGCCATCTTGGATGGAGGTCAGGGTCACCAGACACAATTTTGAAAATTGACCACTTAAGGACCATCCATGCCATGTTTGCTTTAAATTGGCTTACTGGTTTCAGAGGAGAAGATTTTTAAACATATTTCCCATAGGGTCCTATGTTAAAACTATGTCTGCTGACGGTGGCCATCTTGGATGAAGGTCGGGGTCACAGGACATAATTTTGAAAGTTGACCACATAAGAACCATTCGTGCCATGTTTGCTTTAAATTGACTTACTGGTTTCAGAGGAAAAGACTTAAACATTTTTTCCATAGGGTCCAATGTTAAGATTAAGTCGAGTCATGGTGGCCATCTTGAATTTCCGATCAGCAAACAATTCACAAGTTTAGTACAGGACCACCCAATGATCATTCCTGCAAAGTCACAATTCAATTGGCTTAGTGGTTTCTAACAAGAAGATTTTTTAAATTTCGACCAATCAGAACACATTATGGGCACTGGCAGCCATGTTGGATTTCCGATCAGCACCAAAAACAAAAATCTTGTATATGACCATCCAATGAACATTTCTGCCAAGTTTGGTTCAAATCTGTTTTGTGGTTTCAGAAAAAACTAGTATTACTAAAGATATACCCCCTGCTCTCCACATCTGTCCAACCTATTTCCATAACCAAAACATTACTGATTGTTCCAACCAAAAATGAAAGGGACCCTCCTCTCTTCACCGGTAAGCTGCTGATAAAATTTAAAAACATTCTAAGAAACATTACTCAAGTTATCATACAACATAGGGTAAAAATTATATTTTCAGTCATATCAAGTCCAATAACTCTGGAACGGCAAAAGTGAAAATTGTCAAAAATGAAAGGGATTCTTCTCTCTTCACCAGTAAGCAGCTGATAAAATCTTAAAAGATTCTAAGAAACAAAACTCAACTTATCGTACGACATAGGATTTGTCTACAGACAGACGAACAGACGGACGGACATGGTGAAACCAGTATACCACCCTACAACTTCGTTGCAGGGGGCATAAAGATAAAAATGTGAAATTCCCATAGGGTCCAATGTCCAAGTCGAGTCATGGTGGCCATCTTGAATTTCCGATCGGCAAACGATTCACAATTTCAGTACAGGACCACCCAATGATCATTCCTGCAAAGTCACAATTCAATTGGCTTAGTGGTTTCTAACAAGAAGATTTTTAAAATTTCGACCAATCAGAACACATTATGGGCCCTGGCAGCCATGTTGGATTTCCGATCAGTGCCAAAAACTAAAATCTTGTATATGACCATCCAATGAACATTTCTGCCAAGTTTGGTTCAAATCTGTTATGTGGTTTCAGAAAAAAAGATGAAAATGTGAAATTCCCATAGGGTTCAATGTTAAACTAAGTTGAGTCATGGTGGCGGCCATCTTGAATTTCCGATCGGCAAACAATTCACAAGTTTAGTACAGGACCACCCAATGATCATTCCTGCAAAGTCACAATTCAATTGGCTTGGTGGTTTCTGACAAGAAGATTTTTAAAATTTCAGCCAATGAGAACACATTATGGGCCCTGGCAGCCATGTTGGATTTCAAATCAGCACCAAAAACACAAATCTGGTAGAGGACCATCCAATGAACATTTCTGGCAAGTTTGGTTGAAATCTGTTCAGCGGTTTCAGAGAAGAAGATTTAAATGTGAAAAGCTAACGGACGGACGGACGCTTACCCATGACAAAAGCTCACATGGCCTATGGCCAGGTGAGCTAAAAAAGATGAAAATGTTGAATTCCCATAGGGTCCAATGTTAAACTAAGTAGAGTCATGGCGGCCGTCTTGAATTTCCGATCGACAAACGATTCACAAGTTTAGTACAGGACGACCACCCAATGATCATTCCTGCAAAGTCACAATTCAATTGGCTTAGTGTTTTCTAACAAGAAGATTTTTGAAATTTCGACCAATCAGAACACATTATGGGCCCTAGCAGCCATGTTGGATTTCCGATCAGCGCCAAAAACAAAAATCTTGTATATGACCATCCAATGAACATTTCTGCCAAGTTTGGTTCAAATCTGTTTTGTGGTTTGGGCTGTTTCAACATGGCCAGGTGAGCTAAAAAGGGCAATAACTCCAAGATGGGTAATCAGATTTACTTCAAAATTGCAAGGTATGTAGATCTTGCTGTGCTGATCATTTTTACCCCGTCAGATATTTGATATTATTAATGGTTTTTGAGTTATTACCCAAAACCTGCAATTTTACCATATGTTCTATTTTTAGTAACAGTGGCCATGTTGGTTGTTGCACGGCATCACCGGACACAATTTTGAAACTAGACACACCAGTGATGATTTTGACGAAGTTTGGTTTCCATTGGTCTAGTACTTTCAGAGGAGAAGATTTTTGAAAAAGTTTACGACGGACGCCAAGTGATGGCAATAGCTCACCTGACCCTTAGGGTCAGGTGAGCTAAAAACGAGGTGTAAACCGTTTATCGAATTCCTGTTGGAATAAAAATTTTCTATTTGTGTTTCAGACTACCAAACCTTCAGACTATCGACTTTCGGACTATCGGATCGTCACCGATGTTTCCTACCAAGTTTCGATTCATTTGGCCAAGCTGCTTCAGATGAGATTTTTTTTTAATTTACCAAGCAGAAACAAGAATTGCTTATGGTGGCCATGTTTGTTAACAGATCGGGACGAAATTAGCAATCCTTATTGAGGACCTTTCAGAGATGCTTCCTACTAAATTTTGGATCACTTGGCTAAGCGGTTTCAGAGAATATTAAAATGTGAAAAGTTAACAGAGGACAAAGTGATAGCAAAAACGCACATTGCCTTTGTCAAGGTGAACTAAAAACTGAATGCCCATCATTATTGTCAAAATTCTGTTATTCCTCTGTAGATGTTGATTATGACTTGTCTCACTTCTGATAAGGATATAAATAGCACACAATCAATAGTACTGAGTGATAAAGAATTAAGTCTGTGTTTAAATCATGAGGATTTGAAAAAACATGCTTCTAATAAGTATTTGAAAATGACTACTATAAACTACATACGGAAAATTTTGAAATTCTGAATACTTAATTTCCGAGGACTTCCTGGTTCTTTTGAAGAAATTTTGCAAGATTTACTTAATTTTCTGCATCCTGGCCCCTTTCTCAATCCCTGGATCAACTTCAACTACATAAATTTGTATCTGCCCTTCTCATGGATCATCCTTACCAGTTTGGTTCCATTTGGAGGAAGCTTCCTCCAGGAAATTTAGAGTCTAAACAAAGTACATGAAAGGAGACACATCTAGTAAAACTAGCATGTCTAGCAGGCAATCGTAACTACTCGGCCATTCTCGCTACACTGCAAATAACCTTGTATGCATTAGGCGTATAAATTGCACTACTTTTCACATGTCAGTTACATGAAAGTTTGATAAAGTTATATTTTAAACAATTTTCTACATTTCAATTAAAATTTTAATTAGTTTTGCATGATTAGATTTTGCTTAGTATGTCTTCCATATTGGATTTTCGTGCGGCTTAACTTAACTTAACTTCCGGCAAACAATTTAAGAAGAATTTCTACTATGTACGTACGAGGTTATTTACAGGGTAGCGAGAATGGCCGAGTAGTTACGATTGGTCTAGCAGGGTCGGATAAAAATCATTAAAACAAGGGAATTAACTTATGCAAAAAAAAATTCCCTTTTAATTATCATATGTATCACAATATTTCACATATATTGCACCATTCTCCTTAATAATTTTCAGATCATGCAAATAATACCGTACATGTTTCCTTGTAGTGTATAAATATATCAGCTTTCATGAAAAAATTGCTATATAATTTTTCAATAGGAAATACTTATAGCAAAAATTGACATAAAGTAAGTAATAGGCAAAAATATTGAAGATCTGTATAGTGCTAGAATTGTTCCTTTTGTTTTTTTTATTCATCTGTTAATATTCATTTATATTTACATTAATTTTATAAGACTGTCTTCTTTTTTTCTTATTCTAACAACATAATGCTGTATTTTGTATTCGCCTTTTAACAATTCACCTCAGACATCCAGAGAAGCAAAACATCTAAGGTCCTCTGTTTTACAATTGATCTAGTAAGTGATTCATTAAGTCAACATTTTTCTATTTGACCATCTCTTGTTTTTAAAAGACAAATTGTTAATATTTTGATAATGGCTCACATATGAAATGATAAGAACCCAATCTGAGCGTCGAATCTATGTATTATTCCTGTCAATTTTCAACGCTAGACTTGAACCGGATGAAACTGATACAATAATTAGTTCATTATTCTGCTGTATAAATCTCAATTAAATGAAAATAAGTTACGTCGCTTTGTATGTGATTCGTGAATTTGAGGAAAGTCTATTGATATCTCTATATTATAGTTTTTATGGTTGATGACTTGTAGTTCTGAAATATTATTGATCAGCCTTTAACTGTCTCTCACTGAGAACAACCTTCTCTCCTGGTTTGAATGCAGGCATCCCTAAGTATGGACAACTAGAACAACGGAATGCATCTCCCAAATAACACTGCAAAGAAAGTATAAATACAAAGTTACATTGAAACTCTCTTAAAATTAACTACAGTGTCACTTAAATATTAGTTCATTTTAACTGAATTCCTTTATTAATTTTTTAATTATTATTGTTAGTCCACTATGGTTCCTATAGATAGACAATAGGATTGCACTTTGCTTGTTAATCTGTCAGAATTATGTTACCACATGTAACTGGAAGATGTGGTTTCAGATCATGAGCTTATATTTTTCACTTATGTAGTGCACAATGAAGGCTGATGCATGCAATATATTTTTTGGAAGTCAAGATAGCTGGACTGTGGCCATTTTTATGAGATTTTATTGAAGTGTTTGTACGTTATCACCTGTAGCTTGAAGATGGTTTGATATCATGTGCTTATAATTTGTGGTGTGGTAAAGCATAATGCAGGGCAGATCAGGGCTCACCAAACCAGGCGAAGTGGGTGCAATTCTCGCCCTATATCGGCTGGAGTCGCCCTCCAGGGCTCACCACACTTGCAAAAAACAGGGAGACTGAAGGCATGACAGGGGAGACTTCCAACAGCTTCATAGAGACATGTTTCAGGAAAAATGTTGTTTCTTCGCATCATTTAAAAAAAAATTGCACTTGAAGTGTGCCTTTGCTAATATCTTGTTAATATCCTTCATATTTAACTTTGAATTGATGTTTTGTACTTGTATTATTGTTGTTGATCTTATCTTTGTCGATTTTTGATATTATTCGTTTCGCATTGAAATCTACAAGATATTTATTACATTAAAATTTGAGTTCCCTCCCTTTGTTTCTATTAAAATGCCGCCATGTTTAAAACTTGACAAGTTGATTGCTTACCTTTGAAAAAGCTACATATAAATCAATTTGTGTTAAAATAATAAAAAAAATATAACACAATCCAACAACACATTTGGTACAGGAAGCGTCTGTCTGATTATATTTAGATTTGGGATTTAGTTTTCACCTGGAATTTCGTCAGTACAAATTTAGAAATTTGGTGTCTCAACAAGTTAAATTTTCTTTATTGTTTGAATAAAGCCTTTTTCTCTCATTCTTATGTAATTTAACATTGATTACAATCGTTTTGTCAATCAGCTTTAAAATAAAACGCAGATTATTTGCAAGAAAGGAGCAACTTGCAAAAAGAAACAAGGCGACTTTAATTTCGCTTTGGAGTCAAAATTTCAACTGACATAGGGTGAGAATTTCGCCCACTTCGCCTGGTTTGGTGAGTCCTGCCCCTCCCTTGATTCCAAAGCGAAATTAAAGCCGACTTGTTTCTTTTCACAAGTCCCTTATTTCTTGCAAATAATCTTCGTTTCCTAATAAAGCTGATTGACAAACCAATAGTAATCAATGGGAAGATACATAAGAAGAGAGAAAAAGGTTTTATTCAACAATAAAGAAGGTTTAATTTGTTGAGACAAAAGAATCATGGCAAACTTCTACATTTGAACTGACGAAATTCCAGGTAAAAATTAATCCCAAATATAAAAATATACAAAGACACCTCCTATACCAAATTGGTTGTTGGATTGTGCTATATCTTATATTTTAACAAAACTGGGGACATTTTTATGGAAATAGGGGAAGGAAACAAACATTTTGATGTCAATTCAATGGATTCATATATATCTTGCAGGTTTCAATGCGAAATGAATAAAATCTAAAATCAACAAATATAAGATCAATAGCATTAATACAAATACAAAACATGAAATTAAAGTTAAATATGAAGGATATTAACAAGATATTAGCAAAGGCCCACTTGAAATGAAGTTGGTGTTAAAACCATTCAATCAATCAATTAATCACACCTAAAGAGCAAATTGTTTCTTAACTAGAGGCTCAGTGAACTGACCCTGTGTAACTCACCTTTCATTATATTTTGAGCAAACTTTATACAGAACCTTCCATAGGTGCTTCCTACCAAATTTTGGTTCATTTGGCTACTTGGTTTCAGAGAAGATTTTTTAGAAATCAGAAACAAGAATTGCCCGTGGTGGCCATGTTTGTTAATGAATCAGGACGAAATGAGTAAATTTCATAGAGGACCTTCCATAAATGCTTCCTACCAAGTTTCGGTTTATTTGGCCATGCAGTTTCAGAGGATAAGTTTTTTTAGAAATCGACCAATCAGAAACAAGAACTGCCTGTGGTGGCCATGTTTGTTAATGAATCGAGCAATAATGAGCACTCTTTATAGAGAACCTTCCATAGATGCTTCCTACCAAGTTTCGGTTCATTTGGCCAAGCGGTTTCAGAGGAGAGGATTTTTAGAAATCAACCAATCAGAAACAAGAATTGCCTGTGGCGGCCATGTTTGTTAATGAATCGAGCCATAATGAGAATTTTTTTTATAGAGGACCTACCATAGATGCTTCCTACCAAGTTTCGGTTCATTTGGTCAAGTGGTTTCAGAGGAGAAGAAATGGACCAATCAGAAACAAGAATTGTCTGTGGGGGCCATGTTTGTTAACAGATCGGGACGAAATGAGCAATCTCTATAGAGGACCTTCCATAGATGCTTCCTACCAAGTTTTGGTTCATTTGGTAAAGCGGTTTCAGCGGAGAAGATTTTTAGAAATCGGCCAATCAGAAACAAGAATTGCATGTGGTGGCCATATTTGTTAACGGATCAGGGCAAAATGTGTATCTTTATAAAGGATCTTCCATAGATACTTCCGATCAAGTTCCAGTTCATTTGGCTAAGAGGTTTCAGAAAAGAAGATTAAAATGTGAAAAGTTAACGGACGACGGACGCCAAATGATGGAAAAATGAAGCGAAGAAGCAACACATTTTTGCGGAAACATGTCTCTATGAAGCTGTTAGAAGTCTGCCTGTCATGCCTTCACTATCCCTCATGTTCTCTGAGGGAGAAGTCATCTCCGTAATTGTTGCAAGTGTGGTGATGCACACAAAATATCTATTTTGATAAAAGTCACGATGGCTAGTAGTTCAAGAGTTTATATTTTATAGTGAAGTAGTCTATAATGAATGGATGCTGCAGACAATTTCATTTTAAAAGTCAAGATGGCCAAACAGCAGCCATTTTGATTGGATTAAATCAAGGTTTATGTATGTTACTAAATGTAACGAAGAAGGTTTAAGATCAAGATGTTCAAATGGTGGTCATTTTGATTACATTTCATTGACATTTTTGCATCTTACCACCTGTAACAGGGCTCACCACACTTGAAAAAAATATGGAGACTTGACTTTTCCCTCAGAGAACATGAGGGATGGCATGACAGATTTCCCAAAGCTTTAAAGAGACATGAAAATGTACCAACACCTCAAATCTGCAAGAAATTTTTATCAACATCAAATTGTTTGTTTCCTTCCCTTGCCCTTTGGCTTTTAAACATGAAGCCATGTTTAAAACTTGACAAGTTGATTATTGAGCTTGGAAAAAGCTACAAATAACTCAAATTGGATGAAAATAATTAAAATCTAATGCAATCCAACAACAAGCAGATGGTACAGGATGCATCTGGTTGTACTTTTACATTTGTGAACAAAATTTTCACTTCTGTAAGTACACAATTTGTTTGCCTCAACAAATCAAACCCACTTTATTGCTGGAATAAAACCTCTTTCACTCATTTTTATGCATTATCAAATTGATTATAATTTCTTTGTCTGTAAACTTTAACCAATAAAAGATTATTTGCAAGAAAGGAGTGACTTGAAAAAGAAACAAGGTGACTTTAATTTTGCTTTGAGGTCAAGGGAGGGAAACTTCAGCTGCAAAAAGGCCAGAATTGTACCAACTTCGCCTGGTTTGGTAAATTCTGCTGTAAACAAAGGATTGTTTGATATTATGAGTTATATTTTGTAGTGGTGCCTATAAAAGGGCTGATGCATTAAAACAATCCTACTGGCTGAACAATGGCCATTTTAACATGTTACTACCTGTAAATGTGGTTTTAGATCATGATCTTTTATTTTATATTGAGGTAGTACACATTGAAGGGATAATGTACACACATTTATTTTATATTGAGGTAGTACACATTGAAGGGATAATGTACACACATTTATTTTATATTGAGGTAGTACACATTGAAGGGATAATGTACACACATTTATTTTGATGACATTTTATCGATATTTTTATTACCACCTGTAACTGGAAGATGGTTAAGATAATGATCTTATATCTAAGAAATGAACACGATATTTTGTAGTTTAAAAAGCATTGTCTATAGTACATTTTGAATGAGGCACTGTTGTGCTTCATAAATAATATTACTTATGTGAATGCTTTAAAAACCTTATGAAATTGCAGAAAATGTACTCAATACTTATATATAGGGAGTGGATGTAGTCGAGTGGTCTAGGGCGCTGGACGTAAGGCTAAGCGAATGGTGCTGCAGTGTAACAATGGTGTGGGTTCAAATCCCGTCGAGGGAAGAACAAAAATTTGACAGCTCTAAAATCTAATTCTAACACTGTTTGGTTTAATTTTCAGACGTATATAATATTTAGTATTAACCTAGTATCCTTTAAAGTAACTTTGAGATCCAGTGGGACAGATATATTGTATGGTTGTCACTTGCTTCTAGACGTTTGTATAATATACTTTATTTCCTGTGACTGTATAATGAATAATTCTTCATTATCCTATCCAATATATTAAAAATTGCTGAGTTAGATTGCTGTCAAATTATAATATTAAGTATATATGTACCATCTACACACGCTTATACACATGTCTTACGCCTATCCCTAGATTTGCCTTACGAGACAAGGTAACACTACGACTATTGAAGCTCCTTTTTTAGGGAGTGGATGTAGTCGAGTGGTCTAGGGCGCTGGACGTAAGGCTAAGCGAGTGGTGCTGCAGTGTAACAATGGTGTGGGTTCAAATCCCGTCGAGGGAAGAACAAAAATTTGACAGCTCTAAAATCTAATTCTAACACTGTTTGGTTTAATTTTCAGACGTATATAATATTTAGTATTAACCTAGTATCCTTTAAAGTAACTTTGAGATCCAGTGGGACAGATATATTGTATGGTTGTCACTTGCTTCTAGACGTTTGTATAATATACTTTATTTCCTGTGACTGTATAATGAATAATTCTTCATTATCCTATCCAATATATTAAAAATTGCTGAGTTAGATTGCTGTCAAATTATAATATTAAGTATATATGTACCATCTACACACGCTTATACACATGTCTTACGCCTATCCCTAGATTTGCCTTACGAGACAAGGTAACACTACGACTATTGAAGCTCCTTTTTTAGGGAGTGGATGTAGTCGAGTGGTCTAGGGCGCTGGACGTAAGGCTAAGCGAGTGGTGCTGCAGTGTAACAATGGTGTGGGTTCAAATCCCGTCGAGGGAAGAACAAAAATTTGACAGCTCTAAAATCTAATTCTAACACTGTTTGGTTTAATTTTCAGACGTATATATATATATATATATATATATATATAATTATAATCACATTTCTACATTATTAAATACAACTGAAATTATTGGGTTTTTTCAAATATTCCACATTTTCAATAACTGTTATTTTGTGTAGTTTTTATGTTCAAAATTTGACAAATATTTTTGAAAGGGAATCATCCAGAACTATTCAAACAATGTTCTATCAAATACTGATCCCCTTCCACAATTTGAAGATTATTTTACAGTTAGAGAGTTTGGTTTAAGTTTGCATTGCACTTTCAGGGGACATTTTTGTCAAAACAGGTCTAATTTTGAATAGTTTCAGAGCATAAGATTAAAATGTGAAAATCTACATTGCACATTATGGCAAAACAAAAGCCCTCGATTTAAAAAGGTAATTGCAATCATTTGATACTAACACTTCCACAAGAAGATGTTGGGGCTTTAGATTTATTTTCTAATTCTTCTGCCAATCCACATGAGCAATTCTTACAGGCCTTCTTCTTCTTTGGACCAGATCCACATTCAGCTGCAAGATATGATACGATTACCAGACAGATATTACAATGTGTATTTCTACTGTTGCTGTTTTGCCATATCAAAAATCTTAGTCTTAGCATGGCTTAGGAAGGACCTTCTATATGGAGATAAACATAAACATTTATCAATTAGCTACCAATTACACATACAGGATAGGGGCCATTTCACATTCACATCCAAATTCTTTCTTACTCATGCACAGTGATTCTCAAGATATATAGGGTCTAACACTGGGAAAGGTGCAAGATTCTAAAATCTGGTGTCTCAGATTTTACAATCTTGCACCTTTCATGGTGTTTAACTCTTTTTCTCACCCCTTTCTACCGTGTTGATATTTGTTTACTTTCTGTATACTATTAAATGAAAAATTACCTCCCTTTGTTCCAGAAAATGCGAAATGTGGGTCAAAGAAATTTTGATTGGTACTTATCGCTGTAGTAGTAGCATTTAAGGATACAATTTATATATTTTATTATGAAATTATAAGATTATGAAACAATTTTGAAGTAAAAATCTCGCATAGCTTGTCTTAGATAGAAATATCTTTTTCACCTTAATTAACAGACTACTTTATCCAAGGGGTGAGAAAGCAAAATCTTTACTGGACATTCAGCCCCTTTTCGAAATAAAATAGCAAAACAAATCTTATGTTTCTATGACTAGTGAAAAGCTGCATCACTTGGTATAAAATTATCTCCCCTCGTGTTCTATTAAAACCGCTTTACAATTGGTGTCATATCTAATTACACAAAGTGTGTTTGCAAGTTGAGGTTGTAGAGGTTTTCGTATAAAGTGTTTTCATCACTAAATTATAGTTAGGGGAAAACTGACTTTAGCAGAGAAGTGGCAAGCTGTTGGCATGTCACAGGCAGATTTTAGGAATAGAAGGGTGGCAGGGCAAATAGGGGTACACCATTCTGTAATTGATCATCTTATGCAGAACTACATCTAGAGAGGATAGGCAAATAGTCCGGTGTGCCAGGAGAAATCATTTTGCTACATCAGCTCGTATTCGAGATGAATTAAATTTAGAGGTCATGTATATGCAAGGACTGTAAACAGACTGCATAAAGATCATTGCCTGTGTGCAGGGCAACCCATAAATCGGCCACAACTGTCAATACGTCATTGGCAGGCTCAATGGAATTAGTCAAGTGACCATCTCTGTTGGAATATTCGTAATTGGAATCGAGTCCATTGGTCGGACCAAAGTCGACTTTTGTTGCGCCCCGTTGATGGACGCGTTCGAGTCTGGCGGCATAGAAACACTCCATTTCATGGGACTTTATTGGCCATAAACTGAACCAACGTAATCCAAAATGTCAAAATATTGCAGAATTGACTAACAAAATTCTGGAAGAATGGCAGCAATTTCCACAGAGTGCGAGAGCTTTGGCATAAACGTGGTGGTTATATTTGCTACTGAGTAAATGTGCAGGATAAGGCTTCTCCATACATTCATTCAAATGTTCTGAAAAAATTATGACTCGTCAGTTTTCTTAAATTGTTGAAAAACAATAATCAAATAAAACTTTTTTGAAGTTTTAAACAACAATCAATTGATGAAGTTTTAAAATGTCTGTGTTATCTCCCTTTTTTCCATTTGTAATACCAGTGATTCAGCCAGCGCTCATCATTTTTGTTATTGACGAATACATTTGAATTTTGACGATTACTTTTTTAGAGCAATTCACCACTTAAAATTGTTTGAAAAACAAAATTTATCATTAATCTTTGACATGTTTATGACTCACGCCAATTAAACACAGGTAACATTTATTTAATTAGGTAATCAAAATGACTAAAAACTTACAAAGGTGTGATAATTACCTGATCAACTGCCAGGGCTCACGTTACAAATTTTGGTTAAAGAATCTTTACAAATAAAATTAGCACCATCGAAAGGAGGACGCAATCTACCGTGCAATGGAAATTGGAAATGTTCACCGAAGCTACTTTTAACCAAACAAACTTTTGATTTATCTATTCTCATTTCTGTGACATGAACTCTTAGTTCTCATATTTAATATGATCATATATATGTGAAGGTTGGCCATTCATCAATTCATTGAAATGTACTAGGACGCTTCAGATTTTTATCAATCCGCATCCGAGTTACAATAGTGATCTATTTATAGAACTATTTACATGCAGACACGTCTGCAATTAAAACAAAACTTACAGTAATTTTATTCCAATTGTTGCAATTTGATTATGAGGTCTGAGAAATAATAATTAATTTTACAACTTGCTTCAGTTTTTGACATTTGAGCTATATTTTCATTACCTACAAAGAATCTATATAGAAGTTGAACCATTGGGCAAATGTATTGGAAGAGACATATATCTTCTGCATGGTGGCAATGTTATGAGGTACAGCAGCAGTCAGAACTCTCAATTTGAGAAGCTTAAATTAAAATTGATTTTATTGAGCAGTTGGTTGCTACTTTACAGAGTATGTTCACATCCTAGGAGGTTTTTCATAACTTTTCAATCTCCATTACTAACCAATAAGGACAATGAGGCAAAGTAACCGATTTAAGATTAAGCTCATTATATTCTTGCTTATTCATAATAAAATACTGTTCCGCAAAGTGACTAATGGTCTCAAAATCCTGGCTGAATCCCCGACTACCCAACAATTTCATTTCATAATCAGCTTCAAATACAACTCAAATTGTAACCCGTGATCTAATCCATAATGAAATATTACCAAAAAAGCATTTCAGCTTCAACTTTTATCCTTAAAAAAAAAGAAAAAAACATTTTGAAAAGAATACTGGGTGGCTCTTGACTTTTGTCAAAGTGAATACAAATATACATTGTACAAGAAGAGTACATTTGCATTGAATTACTTTCCTTTCAGAAAGAACACAAATGAAAATTGCCTTTGAGTGATGCTTACGGTAGTTATGATATTCAATGTTTAAATTTAAGAAATGATACGATACAAAATTAGCTGTACCTTTGAGAGATGATGGGTCTGGCTTTTTAAAATCATCTTCATCCAATAGAGCATCTTCATCTACCAGTTCAATGTCCTCATCAAACATGTCTGATGATGACAATTTCCAAATTTGTGCAACACTGTCATTTACCTTTGCAGGTTCTATGAAAAAAAAAGATATACTTTGTGAAAAATTTGTTTCCACTTTATAATTAACTACCACGATGGGTATTGACAACATCAAGCTCCATTCTAGCAAACAGAATCATAACGTCGAAAACATAGATTCTGGTCTGAAAATTCAATGAAAAATAGCTGAAACCATGTACACCTCCTTTGAAAAAAGGTATTTTTATCTGTTCTGATTGTCTCCTGCGTCTTTCTGATTTTTTTTCCATAGAAAATAGCTGAAATCAGTTAAATAATTGTAAAAAATCCATGTTTGATATTGGAAATACATGTACTAATTGTAATTGATAAAAGTAAAGTCACCAGATATTTTTTCAATTAGATACACAAATTAAATATACAGGAAACTGAACATATTTAATGAATGGTAAGCCATTATCAGTGATTATCCAGTTTCTTTTTGAAGTACATGTATTTGTATTTTAGGCTGTTTATTGAAAATCTACTGTTGGAAACTCTCTTGAACACAAGTGTGTATTGCATTATTAGTTTCGCCACAAATGCAATGTTCCTTCTTATATGAGAATATCAAATTGTTTTCAAAACTTAACATAAACTTGCTTTGATCAGCATTGAAAAGTCCTGGCTAGTTTTTCTAAAACGACAAGTGTTCTGACACTTCAACCTTGAGAAATAACATATATAACATTAATCATTTATAATGCTGTCAAAAATATCAACTTCGTAGGTTTGACAAATCGAAGTAAAGAGTTTAATCAACAGCAAGTTCTTCAAAAGTACAAAAAAGTATATAACGATATGACTGAAACATGTAGTTGACATAAACTGTACAGCATGCATTTGCTGGTAAAATGCACATGATTTTTTTGTCTTGCACTAGTGCAAGATAAGAAAATCTCACATCGCTAAAAATAGGAACTGGTCTGTCTCAAAAGAGAGAAAAGAGGTTCTCAAGATTGTATCCTCTACAGGATGTTGTATACAGAACAAAAGAATTACCCGTTTTCTTTGCAAATGAAAGTCTGAGTTGAGTTGATGCTCCCACTTCATAATTTGGCTTTTTACATTGACATCTAATATATGTGTTATCAGAACTAGCAACTTTTGTTGGCTGTAGATGAAATCATTTATATACTGTTTTAAAGAATCATAAGAAAATTCATATATTATCAAACACAATTTGCAAATCAGTTGTCTATTTTGCACGGCTTAGTGTAGTTTTTTCCTCAAGGGTTTATATTTACTGATATGTACAAGAAGAGTATCAGCTTACTCTCTGAAAGAACACACATCATAATTAGCTCTGGTTGATGATTAGTTAAGATGTTTCACTGTATAAATCTAAGAAATAATCCCCATCAAATTTTCTGTCACAATTATTTTTTTCCTTGTCAGTAAACAGACCATTACATGTACAATTTTTGTATATCTAATATCTGTAACAAAGGCATGCTTTTCAATTTTGATAATTATTTTGCAGTTAATGTTTATCATAAATTTTTGTTAAATGGTGCAACAAAAATAATAATAAAGGTACACAACTCAAATAAATGATAGAACACATGTATGCGAAGAAAAAATATCAACTTGACCTTTATATTTGCATAAAGATTTGTTGGTGCTCAACATTTTTCTTTTTCGATCTGTCTTTTTAAAGAGATATATTGTTAAGTAAGGTGAGTAAGCAACTGTTGTTTTAACGGCAGGTGAGCAATTTTTCAGCTATATCATGACAAGAACAAGTTACATTTCAGTCAGATGACGATGTTCACTTTGTACTGTGTACTAGACAAACAAGTTACATTTCAGTCAGATGATAATGTTCACTTTGCACTAGACCAACACATAGTTGGATTCTTATAGTGCTGTTTCACTGAAAAAACAGTCTGATGATAGAACATGTTGCTCCACACATTATCCTGATTCGGAGCCAACCTGTCTTTGCTCTTACTTCTTAATGTTGTATGCTGAGCGGAGAAGCAGCAAATATCAATTTTATAGTCTTTGGTTTGATCCCACCAGGGCTTAAACCAACTATCTACTGCACTTTAGAATGAGCCAAGCATGCTAACAATAATACTACTGATGCAGTTTTGATTTGCCAATGGCTTATGGTTATTTATAATGCCTACAAGCCTACAATTGACTTACTAGTGGTGTATGGTTATTCATAATGCCTACAAGTGACTTACTAGTAATAGTGGCTACAGGCTTACTATTGACCAAGGCTGTGGAAAAGAACAGGGCAAGTAGGATTTTTTCCAGACAAGTAACTTTTTCCAGATAACTTGCATGAGGACAAGCACAACATTTCCGTATTTACACATCCCTGTTGACTTACCACTGGTTTATGGTATCTATAATTAATACCTACCAATAAACCAATGTTTGTAGATAATAAACATTAGAAAATATCGAAGGGACAATCCAGAGAAACTGGCAACATAGGGTACATAGGACAAAGTAAAATAAAATAAAAACAATCTAGAGAAACTGGCAACATAGGGTACATAGGACAAAGTAAAATAAAATAAAAACAATCTAGAGAAACTGGCAACATAGGGTACATAGGACAAAGTAAAATAAAATAAAAACAATCTAGAGAAACTGGCAACATAGGGTACATAGGACAAAGTAAAATAAAATAAAAACAATCTAGAGAAACTGGCAACATAGGGTACATAGGACAAAGTAAAATAAAATAAAAACAATCTAGAGAAACTGGCAACATAGGGTACATAGGACAAAGTAAAATAAAATAAAAACAATCTAGAGAAACTGGCAACATAGGGTACATAGGACAAAGTAAAATAAAATAAAAACAATCTAGAGAAACTGGCAACATAGGGTACATAGGACAAAGTAAAATAAAATAAAAACAATCTAGAGAAACTGGCAACATAGGGTACATAGGACAAAGTAAAATAAAATAAAAACAATCTAGAGAAACTGGCAACATAGGGTACATAGGACAAAGTAAAATAAAATAAAAACAATCTAGAGAAACTGGCAACATAGGGTACATAGGACAAAGTAAAATAAAATAAAAACAATCTAGAGAAACTGGCAACATAGGGTACATAGGACAAAGTAAAATAAAATAAAAACAATCTAGAGAAACTGGCAACATAGGGTACATAGGACAAAGTAAAATAAAATAAAAACAATCTAGAGAAACTGGCAACATAGGGTACATAGGACAAAGTAAAATAAAATAAAAACAATCTAGAGAAACTGGCAACATAGGGTACATAGGACAAAGTAAAATAAAATAAAAACAATCTAGAGAAACTGGCAACATAGGGTACATAGGACAAAGTAAAATAAAATAAAAACAATCTAGAGAAACTGGCAACATAGGGTACATAGGACAAAGTAAAATAAAATAAAAACAATCTAGAGAAACTGGCAACATAGGGTACATAGGACAAAGTAAAATAAAATAAAAACAATCTAGAGAAACTGGCAACATAGGGTACATAGGACAAAGTAAAATAAAATAAAAACAATCTAGAGAAACTGGCAACATAGGGTACATAGGACAAAGTAAAATAAAATAAAAACAATCTAGAGAAACTGGCAACATAGGGTACATAGGACAAAGTAAAATAAAATAAAAACAATCTAGAGAAACTGGCAACATAGGGTACATAGGACAAAGTAAAATAAAATAAAAACAATCTAGAGAAACTGGCAACATAGGGTACATAGGACAAAGTAAAATAAAATAAAAACAATCTAGAGAAACTGGCAACATAGGGTACATAGGACAAAGTAAAATAAAATAAAAACAATCTAGAGAAACTGGCAACATAGGGTACATAGGACAAAGTAAAATAAAATAAAAACAATCTAGAGAAACTGGCAACATAGGGTACATAGGACAAAGTAAAATAAAATAAAAACAATCTAGAGAAACTGGCAACATAGGGTACATAGGACAAAGTAAAATAAAATAAAAACAATCTAGAGAAACTGGCAACATAGGGTACATAGGACAAAGTAAAATAAAATAAAAACAATCTAGAGAAACTGGCAACATAGGGTACATAGGACAAAGTAAAATAAAATAAAAACAATCTAGAGAAACTGGCAACATAGGGTACATAGGACAAAGTAAAATAAAATAAAAACAATCTAGAGAAACTGGCAACATAGGGTACATAGGACAAAGTAAAATAAAATAAAAACAATCTAGAGAAACTGGCAACATAGGGTACATAGGACAAAGTAAAATAAAATAAAAACAATCTAGAGAAACTGGCAACATAGGGTACATAGGACAAAGTAAAATAAAATAAAAACAATCTAGAGAAACTGGCAACATAGGGTACATAGGACAAAGTAAAATAAAATAAAAACAATCTAGAGAAACTGGCAACATAGGGTACATAGGACAAAGTAAAATAAAATAAAAACAATCTAGAGAAACTGGCAACATAGGGTACATAGGACAAAGTAAAATAAAATAAAAACAATCTAGAGAAACTGGCAACATAGGGTACATAGGACAAAGTAAAATAAAATAAAAACAATCTAGAGAAACTGGCAACATAGGGTACATAGGACAAAGTAAAATAAAATAAAAACAATCTAGAGAAACTGGCAACATAGGGTACATAGGACAAAGTAAAATAAAATAAAAACAATCTAGAGAAACTGGCAACATAGGGTACATAGGACAAAGTAAAATAAAATAAAAACAATCTAGAGAAACTGGCAACATAGGGTACATAGGACAAAGTAAAATAAAATAAAAACAATCTAGAGAAACTGGCAACATAGGGTACATAGGACAAAGTAAAATAAAATAAAAACAATCTAGAGAAACTGGCAACATAGGGTACATAGGACAAAGTAAAATAAAATAAAAACAATCTAGAGAAACTGGCAACATAGGGTACATAGGACAAAGTAAAATAAAATAAAAACAATCTAGAGAAACTGGCAACATAGGGTACATAGGACAAAGTAAAATAAAATAAAAACAATCTAGAGAAACTGGCAACATAGGGTACATAGGACAAAGTAAAATAAAATAAAAACAATCTAGAGAAACTGGCAACATAGGGTACATAGGACAAAGTAAAATAAAATAAAAACAATCTAGAGAAACTGGCAACATAGGGTACATAGGACAAAGTAAAATAAAATAAAAACAATCTAGAGAAACTGGCAACATAGGGTACATAGGACAAAGTAAAATAAAATAAAAACAATCTAGAGAAACTGGCAACATAGGGTACATAGGACAAAGTAAAATAAAATAAAAACAATCTAGAGAAACTGGCAACATAGGGTACATAGGACAAAGTAAAATAAAATAAAAACAATCTAGAGAAACTGGCAACATAGGGTACATAGGACAAAGTAAAATAAAATAAAAACAATCTAGAGAAACTGGCAACATAGGGTACATAGGACAAAGTAAAATAAAATAAAAACAATCTAGAGAAACTGGCAACATAGGGTACATAGGACAAAGTAAAATAAAATAAAAACAATCTAGAGAAACTGGCAACATAGGGTACATAGGACAAAGTAAAATAAAATAAAAACAATCTAGAGAAACTGGCAACATAGGGTACATAGGACAAAGTAAAATAAAATAAAAACAATCTAGAGAAACTGGCAACATAGGGTACATAGGACAAAGTAAAATAAAATAAAAACAATCTAGAGAAACTGGCAACATAGGGTACATAGGACAAAGTAAAATAAAATAAAAACAATCTAGAGAAACTGGCAACATAGGGTACATAGGACAAAGTAAAATAAAATAAAAACAATCTAGAGAAACTGGCAACATAGGGTACATAGGACAAAGTAAAATAAAATAAAAACAATCTAGAGAAACTGGCAACATAGGGTACATAGGACAAAGTAAAATAAAATAAAAACAATCTAGAGAAACTGGCAACATAGGGTACATAGGACAAAGTAAAATAAAATAAAAACAATCTAGAGAAACTGGCAACATAGGGTACATAGGACAAAGTAAAATAAAATAAAAACAATCTAGAGAAACTGGCAACATAGGGTACATAGGACAAAGTAAAATAAAATAAAAACAATCTAGAGAAACTGGCAACATAGGGTACATAGGACAAAGTAAAATAAAATAAAAACAATCTAGAGAAACTGGCAACATAGGGTACATAGGACAAAGTAAAATAAAATAAAAACAATCTAGAGAAACTGGCAACATAGGGTACATAGGACAAAGTAAAATAAAATAAAAACAATCTAGAGAAACTGGCAACATAGGGTACATAGGACAAAGTAAAATAAAATAAAAACAATCTAGAGAAACTGGCAACATAGGGTACATAGGACAAAGTAAAATAAAATAAAAACAATCTAGAGAAACTGGCAACATAGGGTACATAGGACAAAGTAAAATAAAATAAAAACAATCTAGAGAAACTGGCAACATAGGGTACATAGGACAAAGTAAAATAAAATAAAAACAATCTAGAGAAACTGGCAACATAGGGTACATAGGACAAAGTAAAATAAAATAAAAACAATCTAGAGAAACTGGCAACATAGGGTACATAGGACAAAGTAAAATAAAATAAAAACAATCTAGAGAAACTGGCAACATAGGGTACATAGGACAAAGTAAAATAAAATAAAAACAATCTAGAGAAACTGGCAACATAGGGTACATAGGACAAAGTAAAATAAAATAAAAACAATCTAGAGAAACTGGCAACATAGGGTACATAGGACAAAGTAAAATAAAATAAAAACAATCTAGAGAAACTGGCAACATAGGGTACATAGGACAAAGTAAAATAAAATAAAAACAATCTAGAGAAACTGGCAACATAGGGTACATAGGACAAAGTAAAATAAAATAAAAACAATCTAGAGAAACTGGCAACATAGGGTACATAGGACAAAGTAAAATAAAATAAAAACAATCTAGAGAAACTGGCAACATAGGGTACATAGGACAAAGTAAAATAAAATAAAAACAATCTAGAGAAACTGGCAACATAGGGTACATAGGACAAAGTAAAATAAAATAAAAACAATCTAGAGAAACTGGCAACATAGGGTACATAGGACAAAGTAAAATAAAATAAAAACAATCTAGAGAAACTGGCAACATAGGGTACATAGGACAAAGTAAAATAAAATAAAAACAATCTAGAGAAACTGGCAACATAGGGTACATAGGACAAAGTAAAATAAAATAAAAACAATCTAGAGAAACTGGCAACATAGGGTACATAGGACAAAGTAAAATAAAATAAAAACAATCTAGAGAAACTGGCAACATAGGGTACATAGGACAAAGTAAAATAAAATAAAAACAATCTAGAGAAACTGGCAACATAGGGTACATAGGACAAAGTAAAATAAAATAAAAACAATCTAGAGAAACTGGCAACATAGGGTACATAGGACAAAGTAAAATAAAATAAAAACAATCTAGAGAAACTGGCAACATAGGGTACATAGGACAAAGTAAAATAAAATAAAAACAATCTAGAGAAACTGGCAACATAGGGTACATAGGACAAAGTAAAATAAAATAAAAACAATCTAGAGAAACTGGCAACATAGGGTACATAGGACAAAGTAAAATAAAATAAAAACAATCTAGAGAAACTGGCAACATAGGGTACATAGGACAAAGTAAAATAAAATAAAAACAATCTAGAGAAACTGGCAACATAGGGTACATAGGACAAAGTAAAATAAAATAAAAACAATCTAGAGAAACTGGCAACATAGGGTACATAGGACAAAGTAAAATAAAATAAAAACAATCTAGAGAAACTGGCAACATAGGGTACATAGGACAAAGTAAAATAAAATAAAAACAATCTAGAGAAACTGGCAACATAGGGTACATAGGACAAAGTAAAATAAAATAAAAACAATCTAGAGAAACTGGCAACATAGGGTACATAGGACAAAGTAAAATAAAATAAAAACAATCTAGAGAAACTGGCAACATAGGGTACATAGGACAAAGTAAAATAAAATAAAAACAATCTAGAGAAACTGGCAACATAGGGTACATAGGACAAAGTAAAATAAAATAAAAACAATCTAGAGAAACTGGCAACATAGGGTACATAGGACAAAGTAAAATAAAATAAAAACAATCTAGAGAAACTGGCAACATAGGGTACATAGGACAAAGTAAAATAAAATAAAAACAATCTAGAGAAACTGGCAACATAGGGTACATAGGACAAAGTAAAATAAAATAAAAACAATCTAGAGAAACTGGCAACATAGGGTACATAGGACAAAGTAAAATAAAATAAAAACAATCTAGAGAAACTGGCAACATAGGGTACATAGGACAAAGTAAAATAAAATAAAAACAATCTAGAGAAACTGGCAACATAGGGTACATAGGACAAAGTAAAATAAAATAAAAACAATCTAGAGAAACTGGCAACATAGGGTACATAGGACAAAGTAAAATAAAATAAAAACAATCTAGAGAAACTGGCAACATAGGGTACATAGGACAAAGTAAAATAAAATAAAAACAATCTAGAGAAACTGGCAACATAGGGTACATAGGACAAAGTAAAATAAAATAAAAACAATCTAGAGAAACTGGCAACATAGGGTACATAGGACAAAGTAAAATAAAATAAAAACAATCTAGAGAAACTGGCAACATAGGGTACATAGGACAAAGTAAAATAAAATAAAAACAATCTAGAGAAACTGGCAACATAGGGTACATAGGACAAAGTAAAATAAAATAAAAACAATCTAGAGAAACTGGCAACATAGGGTACATAGGACAAAGTAAAATAAAATAAAAACAATCTAGAGAAACTGGCAACATAGGGTACATAGGACAAAGTAAAATAAAATAAAAACAATCTAGAGAAACTGGCAACATAGGGTACATAGGACAAAGTAAAATAAAATAAAAACAATCTAGAGAAACTGGCAACATAGGGTACATAGGACAAAGTAAAATAAAATAAAAACAATCTAGAGAAACTGGCAACATAGGGTACATAGGACAAAGTAAAATAAAATAAAAACAATCTAGAGAAACTGGCAACATAGGGTACATAGGACAAAGTAAAATAAAATAAAAACAATCTAGAGAAACTGGCAACATAGGGTACATAGGACAAAGTAAAATAAAATAAAAACAATCTAGAGAAACTGGCAACATAGGGTACATAGGACAAAGTAAAATAAAATAAAAACAATCTAGAGAAACTGGCAACATAGGGTACATAGGACAAAGTAAAATAAAATAAAAACAATCTAGAGAAACTGGCAACATAGGGTACATAGGACAAAGTAAAATAAAATAAAAACAATCTAGAGAAACTGGCAACATAGGGTACATAGGACAAAGTAAAATAAAATAAAAACAATCTAGAGAAACTGGCAACATAGGGTACATAGGACAAAGTAAAATAAAATAAAAACAATCTAGAGAAACTGGCAACATAGGGTACATAGGACAAAGTAAAATAAAATAAAAACAATCTAGAGAAACTGGCAACATAGGGTACATAGGACAAAGTAAAATAAAATAAAAACAATCTAGAGAAACTGGCAACATAGGGTACATAGGACAAAGTAAAATAAAATAAAAACAATCTAGAGAAACTGGCAACATAGGGTACATAGGACAAAGTAAAATAAAATAAAAACAATCTAGAGAAACTGGCAACATAGGGTACATAGGACAAAGTAAAATAAAATAAAAACAATCTAGAGAAACTGGCAACATAGGGTACATAGGACAAAGTAAAATAAAATAAAAACAATCTAGAGAAACTGGCAACATAGGGTACATAGGACAAAGTAAAATAAAATAAAAACAATCTAGAGAAACTGGCAACATAGGGTACATAGGACAAAGTAAAATAAAATAAAAACAATCCAGAGAAACTGGCAACATAGGGTACATAGGACAAAGTAAAATAAAATAAAAACAATCTAGAGAAACTGGCAACATAGGGTACATAGGACAAAGTAAAATAAAATAAAAACAATCTAGAGAAACTGGCAACATAGGGTACATAGGACAAAGTAAAATAAAATAAAAACAATCTAGAGAAACTGGCAACATAGGGTACATAGGACAAAGTAAAATAAAATAAAAACAATCTAGAGAAACTGGCAACATAGGGTACATAGGACAAAGTAAAATAAAATAAAAACAATCTAGAGAAACTGGCAACATAGGGTACATAGGACAAAGTAAAATAAAATAAAAACAATCTAGAGAAACTGGCAACATAGGGTACATAGGACAAAGTAAAATAAAATAAAAACAATCTAGAGAAACTGGCAACATAGGGTACATAGGACAAAGTAAAATAAAATAAAAACAATCTAGAGAAACTGGCAACATAGGGTACATAGGACAAAGTAAAATAAAATAAAAACAATCTAGAGAAACTGGCAACATAGGGTACATAGGACAAAGTAAAATAAAATAAAAACAATCTAGAGAAACTGGCAACATAGGGTACATAGGACAAAGTAAAATAAAATAAAAACAATCTAGAGAAACTGGCAACATAGGGTACATAGGACAAAGTAAAATAAAATAAAAACAATCTAGAGAAACTGGCAACATAGGGTACATAGGACAAAGTAAAATAAAATAAAAACAATCTAGAGAAACTGGCAACATAGGGTACATAGGACAAAGTAAAATAAAATAAAAACAATCTAGAGAAACTGGCAACATAGGGTACATAGGACAAAGTAAAATAAAATAAAAACAATCTAGAGAAACTGGCAACATAGGGTACATAGGACAAAGTAAAATAAAATAAAAACAATCTAGAGAAACTGGCAACATAGGGTACATAGGACAAAGTAAAATAAAATAAAAACAATCTAGAGAAACTGGCAACATAGGGTACATAGGACAAAGTAAAATAAAATAAAAACAATCTAGAGAAACTGGCAACATAGGGTACATAGGACAAAGTAAAATAAAATAAAAACAATCTAGAGAAACTGGCAACATAGGGTACATAGGACAAAGTAAAATAAAATAAAAACAATCTAGAGAAACTGGCAACATAGGGTACATAGGACAAAGTAAAATAAAATAAAAACAATCTAGAGAAACTGGCAACATAGGGTACATAGGACAAAGTAAAATAAAATAAAAACAATCTAGAGAAACTGGCAACATAGGGTACATAGGACAAAGTAAAATAAAATAAAAACAATCTAGAGAAACTGGCAACATAGGGTACATAGGACAAAGTAAAATAAAATAAAAACAATCTAGAGAAACTGGCAACATAGGGTACATAGGACAAAGTAAAATAAAATAAAAACAATCTAGAGAAACTGGCAACATAGGGTACATAGGACAAAGTAAAATAAAATAAAAACAATCTAGAGAAACTGGCAACATAGGGTACATAGGACAAAGTAAAATAAAATAAAAACAATCTAGAGAAACTGGCAACATAGGGTACATAGGACAAAGTAAAATAAAATAAAAACACAACATGTGTGGGACACCACTACGTGCAAACAAACACAAACAACGCAATTACAAGATATGACCCCCCCCCCCCCCACAAACAACCGCAGGCATAATCGGGACAAACATCCTTTTTTATTCGGAAATCGTAACAGACACCACAACACAGAACGTAAAAACACATAATAGGACAAGATAAAAAACTAACATTAGAAGTAAGTGTAAACTATTAAGTCACTGGATGGCCTGTAGTCATTGGAAATAACAATAAACTACTGGTAAGTCAATGGTAGGCTTGTAGACAATATAAAAAACTAGAGGCTCCCAGGAGCCTGTAATAGCTCACCTGGTTTTCAATTTGACATCTAGTTGATAGAAAATGGTGGTGTTACAAATAATTTTGAAAGTGGACCACCCAAAGATCATTTCAACTCAAATTTCTGAGCGAAAGATTTTGATGTGATTTTTATCTCATAATATTCCTAAATGGAATAAACTGGCTGAAAAAATCTCACAGAAAAACCCAGAATATATGTTAAACTACTCATTGCCATGTAGCTGCAGCTAAAATTTGAGTTCATTTTGATTTGTAATAAAGCACAAATTGACCACTAAAGAAATTTCTATTTTTAGCAACAGCAGCCATTTTGAATGGAGGGCGGGGCTGTCGGACACAATATTGAAAGGGGACCACCCAAGGACAATCCCAGCCAAATTTGCTTTAATTTGGTTCAGCGGTTTCAGAGGAGAAGATTTAAATGTGATCTTTTATCAAAATATGTCTAATTTGTATAATCGGTATAAATCGGTTGAAAGAAAAATTTCACAGAAAAACCCAGAATATTTGTTAACCTACTCATTGTCATGTAGCTGCAGTTAAAATTTGAGCTCATTTTAATTTATAATAAAGCAGCAATGGACAATTGAAGAAATTTCTATTTTTAGTAACAGCAGCCATCTTGAATGGAGGGTGGAGCTGTCGGGCACAATTATGAAATGGGACTACCTAAGGACTATCCCAGCCAAATTTGGTTTAATTTGGTTCCACAGTTTCAGAGAAGAAGATTTAAATATGATTTTTATCAAAATATGCCTAATTTGCATAATCTGTATAAATCGGATGAACGAAAAATTCTACTGAAAAACTCGGATTACATGTTAAACTACTCATTGCCATGTAGCCGCAGTTAAAATTTGAGCTCATTTTGGTTTATGCTAAAGCAGCAATGGACAATTGAAGAAATTTCTAATTTTAGTAACAGCAGCCATCTTGAATGGAGGGCAGGGCTGTCTGACACAATTTTGAAAGGGACCCACCCAAGGACCATCCCTACCAGGTTTAGTGTAATTTGGTTCAGCGGTTTCAGAGGAGAAGATTTAAATGTGATCTTTTATCAAAATAAGCCTAATTTGCATAATCGGTATAAATCGGCTGAAAGAAAAATTCCACAGAAAAACCCGGAATACATGTTAAACTACTCCGTGCCATGTAGCTGCAGTTAAAATTTGAGCTCATTTTGACTTATACTAAAGCAGCAATGGACAATGAAATTTTCATCCCCCCTTTTTTTTATTTTTAGCTTGGTGGCCATCTTCGTTGGAAGTCGGGATCACCGGACACAATTTTGGAAGGGGGTCATCCAAGGACCATTCCACTATAGTTTGGTTCAAATTGGCCCAGTGGTTTCAGAGAAGTTGATTAAAATGTGAAAAGTTAACGGACGGACGACGGATGCTCAGCGGTGACAATAGCTAAAAACTGTAAGCCATTGGTAGGTCCCTGGTAAGCCTGTAAGCATTAAAAGAAATAAATTGTAAACAAGTAACCTTCTCTATATCAATAAACCCAGACATTTTCAGCAGAGACACCATTTTATCTTCTTGTGGTCCATTTGTTTGTTGTGTAACAGCTTCCTGTATTAATATTTTACCACCAGGTTTCACTAATCGAATTATTTCACCAAGATTCTCTATATTATGCTGTGTTACAAAAGGTTGAACAGTACCAGATATAGCAACATCAAATGATGAATTTTTGTGAGAAGCTGAAATATACACATAATCATAATATTTTCAAATGGCACCTAAAATTTCAATATTCTATTTGACCTTACAATATGTTTTGTTTACTGTCATAAGGTAAAGGTAACTTTCAATTAGAAGGAAGTGTACAAAATATCACAATCCAAATAGAAAAAACCTGAAACAAAAAATCAAAAGGAAATAACACAACAAAAGATAGAACACTCAAACTAGAGGCTCCCAGGAGCCTGTATAGCTCACCTGGGTATAATAACAACATCAGTCAATAAAACTTGATAATTTTGGTAAAAAAAATTAACAAATGTAGCCTTCGTCATTGCAGACCCCTTCTACAAAAAAATGTGGGCAGGGGTTCCCCCTTTAATGTAAGTTATCAAAATTGCTGTAAAAAAACAAATATGTCAATGATTCTCAAAATTTAGCTTTTCCTACTTCACATTTTGTAATAAAGTTGCTTCCCTTTTATTATTTGAGTAACCAAAAGCAGTGAGTCAACAAAAAAATGCATTTCAAGAGGAATAACTCTTCACAGTTGTCGCATATTTTTAACTGTGGGGAAATTTTTTGTAGATCTTGACATGCTGAACATTTTTGCAGTTTAAACTTTCCCTCTATCTCTAATAGTTTTTGAGATACAAGATGATAATATTAAAATTGAGAACATTTTGATGAAAAAAGGGCAATAACTCCAAAATGGGTAATGGGATTTACTTCAAAATTGCAGGGTAGGAAGATCTTGACATGCTGCAATTTTTTGCAATTTAAACTTAACCTTTATCTCTTATAGTTTTTGAAATAAAAGACGAAAAGTATTAATTTTTTTTTTATAAATTTGATGAAAAAAGGGCAAGATGGGTAATCAGATTTACTTCAAAATTGCAGGTAAAAAAAAAAATTGATCGAAGGGCCGAACCGCCAGACACATTTTTGGAAGAGAACCATCCAATGACTATTTCATCAAAAATTTTTTCTTATTGAGCAAATGGTTTCAGACAAAAAGATTTTTATGGGAATTTCCCATAGGCTCCTATGTTAAATTAAGTTCGGCTGTGGTGGCCATCTTGGTCGGTGTTCTGAAATGCTGGACACAATTTTGGAAGAGGACCACCCAAGAATCATTTCAGCAAAGTTTGGTTGAGATTGGCTCAGTAGTTTCAGAGGAGAAGATTTTTTTTAAATTTCATCCCCCCTTTTTTCTCATTTGCATAATCGGTCAAAATAGGCAAAAGTTCAAAGTTCATAAAAAATCCCATAATATACGTTAAAAAGCTCATCATTATGCTTATACAGTTCAAATTTGGGCACTTTCTGGCTTAAAATAGAGCAGTTTTGGCCATTTGAAGAAATTTCTAATTTTAGTAATGGTGGCCATCTTGGATACAGGACGGCGCTGACGGACACAATTTTGAAAGGGGACCACCCAAGGATCATTTCAGCAAAGTTTGGTTGAGATTGGCACAGTAGTTTCAGAGGAGAAGATTTTTTTAAATTTCATCCCCCTTTTTTCTAATTTGCATAATCGGTCAAAATAGGCAAAAGTTCAAAGTTCATAAAAAATCCCGTAATATATGTTAAAAAGCTCATCATTATGCTTATACAGTTCAAATTTGGGCACTTTCTGACTTAAAATAGAGCAGTTTTGGCCATTTGAAGAAATTTCTATTTTTAGTCATGGCAGCCATCTTGGATACAGGACGGCACTGACGGACACAATTTTGAAAGGGGACCACCCAAGGATCATTTCAGCAAAGTTTGGTTGAGATTGGCACAGTAGTTTCAGAGGAGAAGATTTTTTTTAAATTTCATCCCCCCTTTTTTCTAATTTGCATAATCGGTCAAAATAGACAAAAGTGCAAAGTTCATAAAAAATCCCGTAATATATGTTAAAAAGCTCATCATTATGCTTATACAGTTCAAATTTGGGCACTTTCTGGCTTAAAATAGAGCAGTTTTGGCCATTTGAAGAAATTTCTATTTTTAGTAATGGCGGCCATCTTGGATACAGGACGGCGCTGACGGACACAATTTTGAAAGGGGACCACCCAAGGATCATTTCAGCAAAGTTTGGTTGAGATTGGCACAATAGTTTCAGAGGAGAAGATTTTTTTTTAATTTCATCCCCCCCTTTTTTTTTATTTGCATAATCGGTCAAAATAGGCAAAAGTTCAAAGTTCATAAACATCCCGTAATATATGTTGAAAAGCTCATCATTATGCTTATACAGTTCAAATTTGGGCACTTTCTGGCTTAAAATAGAGCAGTTTTGGCCATTTGAAGAAATTTCTATTTTTAGTCATGGCGGCCATCTTGGATACAGGACTGCACTGACGGACACAATTTTGAAAGGGGACCACCCAAGGATCATTTCAGCAAAGTTTGGTTGAGATTGGCACAGTAGTTTCAGAGGAGAAGATTTTTTTTTAATTTCATCTGCCCTTTTTTCTAATTTGCATAATCGGTCAAAATAGACAAAAGTGCAAAGTTCATAAAAAATCCCATAATATATGTTAAAAAGCTCATCATTATGCTTATACAGTTCAAATTTGGGCACTTTCTGGCTTAAAATAGAGCAGTTTTGGCCATTTGAAGAAATTTCTATTTTTAGTAATGGTGGCCATCTTGGATACAGGACGGCGCTGACGGACACAATTTTGAAAGGGGACCACCCAAGGATCATTTCAGCAAAGTTTGGTTGAGATTGGCACAGTAGTTTCAGAGGAGAAGATTTTTTTTTAATTTCATCCCCCCCTTTTTTCTAATTTGCATAATCGGTCAAAATAGGCAAAAGTTCAAAGTTCATAAACATCCCGTAATATATGTTGAAAAGCTCATCATTATGCTTATACAGTTCAAATTTGGGCACTTTCTGGCTTAAAATAGAGCAGTTTTGGCCATTTGAAGAAATTTCTATTTTTAGTCATGGTGGCCATCTTGGATACAGGACTGCACTGACGGACACAATTTTGAAAGGGGACCACCCAAGGATCATTTCAGCAAAGTTTGGTTGAGATTGGCACAGTAGTTTCAGAGGAGAAGATTTTTTTTTAATTTCATCCGCCCTTTTTTCTAATTTGCATAATCGGTCAAAATAGACAAAAGTGCAAAGTTCATAAAAAATCCCGTAATATATGTTAAAAAGCTCATCATTATGCTTATACAGTTCAAATTTGGGCACTTTCTGGCTTAAAATAGAGCAGTTTTGGCATTTGAAGAAATTTCTATTTTTAGTCATGGCAGCCATCTTGGATACAGGACGGCGCTGACAGACACAATTTTGAAAGGGGACCACCCAAGGATCATTTCAGCAAAGTTTGGTTGAGATTGGCACAGTAGTTTCAGAGGAGAAGATTTTTTTAAATTTAATCCCCCCTTTTTTCTAATTTGCATAATCGGTCAAAATAGACAAAAGTTCAAAGTTCATAAAAATCCCGTAATATATGTTAAAAAGCTCATCATTATGCTTATACAGTTCAAATTTGGGCACTTTCTGGCTTAAAATAGAGCAGTTTTGGCCATTTGAAAAAAATTCTATTTTTAGTCGTGGCGGCCATCTTGGATACAGGACGGCGCTGACGCACACAAATTTGAAAGGGGACCACCCAAGGATCCTTTCAGCAAAATTTGGTTGAGATTGGCACAGTAGTTTCAGAGGAGAAGATTTTTTTTAAATTTCATCCCCCCCTTTTTTCTAATTTGCATAATCGGTCAAAATAGACAAAAGTGCAAAGTTCATAAAAAATCCTGTAATATATGTTAAAAAGCTCATCATTATGCTTATACAGTTCCAATTTGGGCACTTTCTGGCTTAAAATAGAGCAGTTTTGGCCATTTGAAGAAATTTCTATTTTTAGTCATGGCGGTCATCTTGGATACAGGACGGCGCTGACGGACACAATTTTGAAAGGGGACCACCCAAGGATCATTTCAGCAAAGTTTGGTTGAGATTGGCACAGTAGTTTCAGAGGAGAAGATTTTTTTTTAATTTCATCCCCCCTTTTTTCTAATTTGCATAATCGGTCAAAATAGACAAAAGTTCAAAGTTCATAAAAATCCCGTAATATATGTTAAAAAGCTCATCATTATGCTTATACAGTTCAAATTTGGGCACTTTCTGGCTTAAAATAGAGCAGTTTTGGCCATTTGAAGAAATTTCTATTTTTAGTCATGGCGGCCATCTTGGATACAGGACGGCGCTGACGGACACAAATTTGAAAGGGGACCATCCAAGGATCATTTCAGCAAAGTTTGGTT
This sequence comes from Bathymodiolus brooksi, assembly GCA_963680875.1. Taxonomy (NCBI): domain Eukaryota; kingdom Metazoa; phylum Mollusca; class Bivalvia; order Mytilida; family Modiolidae; genus Bathymodiolus; species Bathymodiolus brooksi. The sequence goes on along the minus strand of OY804578.1, from coordinate 90,943,456 downwards.
GAGATTGGCACAGTAGTTTCAGAGGAGAAGATTTTTTTTAAATTTCATCCCCCCTTTTTTCTAATTTGCATAATCGGTCAAAATAGACAAAAGTGCAAAGTTCATAAAAAAATCCCGTAATATATGTTAAAAAGCTCATCATTATGCTTATACAGTTCAAATTTGGGCACTTTCTGGCTTAAAATAGAGCAGTTTTGGCCATTTGAAGAAATTTCTATTTTTAGTAATGGTGGCCATCTTGGATACAGGACGGCACTGACGGACACCATTTTGAAAGGGGACCACCTAAGGATCATTTCAGCAAAGTTTGGTTGAGATTGGCACAGTAGTTTCAGAGGAGAAGATTTTTTTTTAAATTTCATCCCCCCCTTTTTTCTAATTTGCATAATCGGTCAAAATGGGTAATGGGATTTACTTCAAAATTGCAGGGTAGGTAGATCTTGACATGCTGCACATTTTTGCAATTTAAACTTAACATCTATCTCTAAATAGTTTTTGAAATATAAGACGAAAAGTATTAAAATTAAAAAAAAAAATTATGAAAAAAGGGCAATAACTCCAAGATCGGTTATCAAATTTACTTCAAAATTGCAGGGTAGGTAGATTTTGACATGCTGAACATGTTTGCAGTTTCAGTCTCTTATAGTTTTCGAAATAAAGGACAAAAAGTATTAAAATTTTACAAATTTGATGAAAAAAGGGCAATAACTCCAAGATGGGCAATCAGATTTACTTCAAAATTGCAGGGTAGGTAGATCTTGATGTGCTGATCATTTTTACCGCGTGACAGATTTTTGATATTATTAACGGTTTTTGAGTTATTACCCAAAACCTGCAATTTTACCATATGTTCTATTTTTAGTAACAGCGGCCATGTTGGTTGGTGCACGGCATCACCGGACACAATTTTGAAACTAGACACCCTAGTGATGATTCAGACCAAGTTTGGTTTCCATTGGTCTAGTACTTTCAGAGGAGAAGATTTTTGAAAAAGTTTACGACGTACGACGGACGCCAAGTGATGGCAATAGCTCACCTGACCCTTTGGGTCAGGTGAGCTAATAAAAGGGAATGAGAATAAGTTCTTAAAAAATAATACAGGGTTTGGATCCCATTTTAAAAATGGTTTAACTACGGCACATTTTTGCTACTGTCCCAAGCTATGAAATGGGTTTCCATCGGCATATTTATTTTGTTCAATAAATTTGAAGTGCGAGGTTGTGGAACTGCTTAAACTTTCTTTTCATATAGACAAAACTAAAATACTAAATAGAGGGAATACTACAAGCAATTATGTCCAAGATAGAGAAAACACATGTGAAAATAAAATGAAAAATAATCAAGAGCCCATGGGCTACAATTCTCACCTGAGAAATATAGTCAATTCTATGCAATCTTATTTACAAAATGTTTACCCGTTTTAACATTCCTCTACCTTAGGTCTTTAATTTAATTGCTCATAAAAGCAACAACACCTTTGAATGACCCATAATGAAACATTATGCAGTGGTTCTGGATAAGGAGTTGAAAATGAAAAAAAGTTCACAACAGATAGTCGATCAGAAAAGGCTCAAGTGAGCTACAAAGATAGGGCAATGTGACCTCCTGCAAAAAACAGGAGTGAAACTTGTGGCTAATACAAAGTGTCCAATATGTATTCTTACATGTCTCACATACAAGAAATAAAATTTAATATTAACATCAACAAGTTATTATTCATTAATTTAAATCATAGTGTACTTCCAAATGAACAGTAAAATATGCATGAATACTGCCTATAATAAACGTTTTACATATATTTTATGTTATTCAAATATCATGTTAGTAGTCATGATGATATTTAGGGTCTAACATTGGGAGAGGTGCAAGATAGTAAAATCTGTGACACCCGAGGGTAAGATTTAAATCGTATCGGACGAGGCTTGTCCGAGTCAGTTACGATTTAAATCTTACCCGAGGGTGTCACAGATTTTACTATCTTCCACCTTTCACGGTGTTTGGCTCTTTTTCTCACCCCTTTACCTACCGTGTCAATGTTTGTTTACTTTTGTGTAGTTTGGCGCATTAATTTGCGAACCACATCACAGGAACAAAATGACACGTAATAAAATAAAAGAAGATTTTCACTTTACTACTTTCAAGGGGTTCAAAATAATAAAGTTAACAACTTGTGATAGATTCTACAATAAAAAAAAATCCTGCATCTTTTACGGTGTTTGACTCTTTTTCTCATCTCTTTCTATCGTGTCAATATTTGTTTATGTTGAGAAAATATAGAGTGCTCTCCGGGATCCCTTGTTAGTAACTAACGTAAATTAAAAAAAATTACCTCCCTTTGACCAACGTCAAATACTTTTTTTTACAGGTATTTATCGCTGTTGTAGTACTAAGTAGCATATATAATATATTTATAAAATACATTGTATTTTATTGTGAAATGCATTTAAAATACTGCCAAGACACGGATGAATATCTATAAAGGGACAGTTTAATTCAACAATGGAAAACAATTTTTCAGAAATAAGGACGTGTAGCTTGTCTTACCCAGGAGCCGGGGTAAGATAGAAAAATCTTTTTCACCTAAATTAACGGACTACTTTATCCAAGGGGTGAGAAAAAATGTATTTGCAACAATACTGATAACCTGTAATCTTAATGTAGGCAGTTATTACTATTACATTTACAACACTACTCTTAACCTGTAATCTTAATGTAGACAGTTATTACTATTACATTTACAACACTACTCTTAACCTGTAATCTTAATGTAGACAGTTATTACTATTACATTTACAACACTACTCTTAACCTGTAATCTTAATGTAGACAGTTATTACTATTACATTTACAACACTACTCTTAACCTGTAATCTTAATGTAGACAGTTATTACTATTACATTTACAACACTACTCTTAACCTGTAATCTTAATGTAGACAGTTATTACTATTACCTTTATAACACTACTCTTAACCTGTAATCTTAATGTAGACAGTTATTACTATTACATTTACAACACTACTCTTAACCTGTAATCTTAATGTAGACAGTTATTACTATTACATTTACAACACTACTCTTAACCTGTGTTCTTAATGTAGACAGTTATTACTATTACATTTACAACACTACTCTTAACCTGTAATCTTAATGTAGACAGTTATTACTATTACATTTACAACACTACTCTTAACCTGTAATCTTAATGTAGACAGTTATTACTATTACATTTACAATAATACTCTTAACCTGTAATCTTAATGTAGACAGTTATTACTATTACATTTACAACACTACTCCTAACCTGTAATCTTAATGTAGACAGTTATTACTATTACATTTACAACACTACTCCTAACCTGTAATCTTAATGTAGACAGTTATTACTATTACATTTACAACACTACTCTTAACCTGTAATCTTAATGTAGACAGTTATTACTATTACATTTACAACACTACTCTTAACCTGTAATCTTAATGTAGACAGTTATTACTATTACATTTACAACACTATTCTTAACCTGTAATCTTAATGTAGACAGTTATTACTATTACATTTACAACACTACTCTTAACCTGTAATCTTAATGTAGACAGTTATTACTATTACATTTACAACACTACTCCTAACCTGTAATCTTAATGTAGGCAGTTATTACTATTACATTTACAACACTACTCCTAACCTGTAATTTTAATGTAAACAGTTATTACTATTACATTTACAACACTACTCATAACCTGTAATCTTAATGTAGACAGTTATTACTATTACATTTACAACACTACTCTTAACCTGTAATCTTAATGTAGACAGTTATTACTATTACATTTACAACACTACTCTTAACCTGTAATCTTAATGTAGACAGTTATTACTATTACATTTACAACACTACTCTTAACCTGTAATCTTAATGTAGACAGTTATTACTATTACATTTACAACACTACTCTTAACCTGTAATCTTAATGTAGACAGTTATTACTATTACATTTACAACACTACTCCTAACCTGTAATTTTAATGTAGACAGTTATTACTATTACATTTACAACACTACTCTTAACCTGTAATCTTAATGTAGACAGTTATTACTATTACATTTACAACACTACTCTTAACCTGTAATCTTAATGTAGACAGTTATTACTATTACATTTACAACACTACTCCTAACCTGTAATTTTAATGTAAACAGTTATTACTATTACATTTACAACACTACTCCTAACCTGTAATCTTAATGTAGACAGTTATTACTATTACATTTACAACACTACTCTTAACCTGTAATCTTAATGTAGACAGTTATTACTATTACATTTACAACACTACTCTTAACCTGTAATCTTAATGTAGACAGTTATTACTATTACATTTACAACACTACTCTTAACCTGTAATCTTAATGTAGACAGTTATTACTATTACATTTACAACACTACTCCTAACCTGTAATCTTAATGTAGACAGTTATTACTATTACATTTACAACACTACTCCTAACCTGTAATTTTAATGTAAACAGTTATTACTATTACATTTACAACACTACTCCTAACCTGTAATCTTAATGTAGACAGTTATTACTATTACATTTACACATGAAATATAGATCTCATTGGCTCATGATGATTAAAATATAGACAACTAGGAAGAACTGTTTTAGATACCTAAAACTTATGTCTCTCTTTAATGCGGCCATCTGTACAACAATAAGTTACACATTATGATACTATTTAAAAAACAATTATTTGACCTTGAGGTCAAAGGTCAAGGTCCCACGAAGGTCATTATGGTACACGACACACCGCCTTATGGTCATGCACCCACATACCAAATATCATTGACCTATCTCGAAAGACAAAAATGTTATGGCCCGGACAAAAAAATACTATTTAAAAAACAATTATTTGACCTTGAGGTCAAAGGTCAAGGTCTCACAAAGGTCATTACGGTATGTGACACACCACCTTATATTCATGCACCAACATACCAAATATAATTGACCCATCTGGAAAGACAAACTAGAGGCTCCCAGGAGCCTGTATAGCTCACCTGGGTATAATAACATGTCAATAAATCTTGATAACTTTGGTAAAAAAATAATAAATGTAGCCTCGTCATTGCAGACCCCTTCAACAAAAAATTTGGGCAAGGGTTCCCCCTTTAATGTAAGTTATCAAAATTGCTGTAACAAAAACATATGTCAATGATTCTCAAAATTTAGCTTTTGCTACTTCACATTTTGTAATAGAGTAGCTTCCCTTTGATTATTTGAGTAACCAAAAGCAGCGAGTCAACAAAAAATGCATTTCAAGAGGAATAACTCTTCACACAGTTGTTGCACATTTTCAACTGTGGGAAATTTTTTGTAGATCTTGACATGCTGAACATTTTTGCAGTTTAAACTTTCCCTCTATTTTTATAGTTTTTTTTGAGATATAAGATGAAAGTACAGTTCAAATTTGGGCACTTTCTGGCTTAAAATAGAGCAGTTTTGGCCATTTGAAGAAATTTCTATTTTTAGTAATGGTGGCCATCTTGGATACAGGACGGCGCTGACGGACACAATTTTGAAAGGGGACCACCCAAGGATCATCTCAGCAAAGTTTGGTTGAGATTGGCTCAGTAGTTTCAGAGGAGAAGATTTTTTTTTAATTTCATCCCCCCCTTTTTTCCATTTTTAGCTTGGCGGGCATCTTGGTTGGAAGTCGGGATCACCAGACACAATTTTGGAAGGGGGCCATCCAAGGATCATTCCACAAAAGTTTGGTTGCAATTGGCCCAGTGGTTTCTGAGGAGAAGATTTTTATGTGAATTTCCCATAGGGTCCTATGTTAAACTAAGTTCGGCTGTGGGGGCCATCTTGATCGAAGGGCCAAACCGCCGGACACATTTTTGGAAGAGAACCATCCAATGACTATTTCATCAAAATTTTGTTCTTATTGAGCAAATGGTTTCAGACAAGAAGACTTTTTATGGGAATTTCCCATAGGGTCCTATGTTAAATTAAGTTCGGCTGTGGTGGCCATCTTGGTCGGTGTTCTGAAATGCCGGACACAATTTTGAAAGAGGACCACCCAAGAATCATTTCAGCAAAGTTTGGTTGAGATTGGCTCAGTAGTTTCAGAGGAGAAGATTTTTTTTTAATTTCATCTCCCCTTTTTTCTAATTTGCATAATCGGTTAAAATGGGTAATGGGATTTACTTCAAAATTGCAGGGTAGGTAGATCTTGACATGCTGCACATTTTTGCAATTTAAACTTAACATCTATCTCTAAATAGTTTTTGAAATATAAGACGAAAAGTATTAAAATTTAAAAAAAAAATTGATGAAAAGGGCAATAACTCCAAGATGGGTAATCAAATTTACTTCAAAATTGCAGGGTATGTAGATCTTGACATGCTGAACATGTTTTCAGTTTCAACTTACCATCTGTCTCTTATAGTTTTTGAAATAAAGGACGAAAAGTATTAAAATTTTGAAAATTTGATGAAAAAAGGGAAATAACTCCAAAATGGGTAATGGGATTTACTTCAAAATTGCAGGATGGGTAGATCTTGATATGCAGCACATTTTTGCAATTTAAAGTTAACCTTTACCTCTTATAGTTTTTGAAATATAAGACGAAAAGTATTAAAATTTTTACAAATTTGATGAAAAAAGGGCAATATCTCCAAGATGGGTAATCAGATTTACTTCAAAATTGCAGGGTAGGTAGATCTTGCTGTGCTGATCATTTTTATCCCATGTCAGATTTTTGATATTATTAACGGTTTTTGAGTTATTACCCAAAACCTGCAATTTTACCATATGTTCTATTTTTAGTAACAGTGGCCATGTTGGTTGGTGCACGGCATCACCGGACACAATTTTGAAACTAGACACCCTAGTGATGATTCAGACCAACTTTAGTTTCCATTGTTCTAGTACTTTCAGAGGAGAAGATTTTTGAAAAAGTTTATGACGTACGACGACGACGGACGCCAAGTGATGGCAATAGTTGTCAGGTGAGCTAAAAAGTTATGGTCCGGACAAGCTTCGCTGAGAAGAAGTAGAAGAACGGAAGAAAAAATCAGACTAAAACAATATGTCTCCCTTCGTTCGAAGGGGAGACATAATAAATACAGCAGTGAAGTCACCATTCCATTGTTAGAATATGCAGCGAACACTAAATAATGATATTTCAAAGTGATATTCTTACCATTTTAGGCTTAAAACATTACCCATATCAAGTTCTTTCTAGCAAATTGAGTACAACATGTAATACATATAATGTATCTTATTACAGTTGGAAGTAATGCTTAAATTTTCAGCATGCCAAATGTAATGTGCATCATATAATGCTATAAACAAATTAACATTAAAATTCAGTCAGCTTTTAATTTTGTTTTACATGTACATTTGTATTTTGGGGGAGTTAAATCCAGTTTCTGCTCCCCCAGAGAATTTGTTTTTGTTGCCATTCCTGGTAGAATTATTTAACAAAGTGTTTCACAATCTAATTAAAATTAGATCTCTGCACTTGTTCCCCATTTTCTACCGAATGTTTATTAATTATACAGCAACTAGTAAATAACCAACATAAACAGGGAGAAACAGAAAGTGTGGAGGTTTAATTTAATTAGATTGAGTATTTCACAATATCCCATAATATTTCCCACGTTGGCAGAGTTTTGGTATTAATATGGCTTCAGAAATGTCCAAATTATTTGGACTAAACAAGTTATGGAGACATTTGTTGTGTCAAAGAATTGCTAACCAACAAATCAAAGACAAACTACTCAACTAGAAGGAATAACATGGTCATACTACCGATTTTCGATGTCACCAAGATTTGTTTTTGGTTTTAACTTGCCAATAAACATACAAGGTATATCGGTGTCTTTTGGTATTGTGGTAGTTAAATTTTTGTTTAAATGGTGGCAATAAATTATTGAAATAGCATGTGAATACACAGAACCATAGAACCTGTGGTGCTATAGGCTCGTATGTATACCTGTCAACCAAACTGATTGTTCATTTTGTCTTAAATTATTCCCATCACTTTTGAACTTCAAATTTGAAGTAATACATACATGTACCCTACTGTACATGTACAGAAACCTCCACATGGTTGTTTGTTGCTTTATCAAATTTTTTTGAGCTTTAGAAACAAATCTGAATCTTAGCGAGTATCAATCAATTTTATTTTTTCCAACAAATTGGCAACAATTGAGGTTAATGTAAATATATATTGTGTTTACCCTACAATGTCAAAGCTAAAACACTTTGTCAGATTAAATGAAAATAGGTGGCAAAACAAGCGTCATTGTATACCATTTTAATTTTGTTCATGGGTGTCCTCTATCACGTGTTACAATTCTAATTGTCTGTGCCCTCTGCATATCCACCCATGGTTCGTTTTTCCAGTACGTGGGCACTAAAAAAGTCAAGCCCAAAGTGTTAGTTTAGTGTAAAATGCATACATCATCATAATCTCTCCAAATGTAACTTGTTCAAGCCAATAAATTAGCTATAAAACTTGCTCACATGTCGTCATTGAAGTCTCCCATGGACTACAATCACTCACTCGTGTCATTGTTTCAATTCTATGGTTTGCAACAAATGAAAGTTTACCTTTGGCATCTTAGTATTTTTTATGAAGCTTGTTATTTTGACCAGACTTTGAAATACCAAGCTTGTTGCATGAACATTCCATCTGTCCATTGCGACTTGTCCACTAACACAGTCTGTCAATATTTATTTTGACATCTTTGCAAATGCCTTTAAATCTTTCAAAGACATGTTCTGTTCTTCTTAGGATGTCTCATGATCAGAAATAGGAATGAATGTAGTAATGTGCTATAATTGTACTGTGACATTTTAATACAAGAAAACTACTACATTTTTCTATATTTTACATTTTTTCTTTGGTTTAGCACTTGTCAACAAAGGGAGCTTGAGACTGGAACTCCACCAACACGTAGAGTATTATGGGCTATTGTAAAATTGGCTATGTTTAATTTTTCAATTTCAATGCCATCATATAGGTGCCTTTTAGACTTTTTCTCAATGTTTAACTTACACAATTGAAGTCTATCTATATTTTCTACATTGACTGATCCAGATCCAGTGACCAGGTCTGTTAATTTCCCAACATACTCCTTCAAGTTTTCAGCACCTTGGCTTCCAGACCATAATAGTAATATAGAATTTCCAGGAGATACAAAATGTAATGCCATTGCCTGCAAAATAAAATATACATGTACAGTCAAACTTGTATTAAGAGGTCACACTTGGGACCAAAAAAAAGTGGCCTTATAAGACAGGTGACCTCTTAAAAGAGGTTCAAATCATATAACATTTTCTATGACAGGGCAAGACTAGAGGCTCAGCACTGAGCTGAGCCTGTGTCACTCACCTTTCATTCTGCTCTGAGGAAACTTAATACAGTACCTTCCATAGCCTATAGGTGCTTCCCACTAAATTTCGGTTCATTTTGGCAAAGCAGTTTCAGAGAAGAAGATTTTTAGAAAGCGACAAATCTAAAACAAGAATTGCCTGTGGCAGCCATGTTTGTTAATGGATCAAAACGAAATGAGCAAACTCTATAGAGGACCTTCCATAGATGCTTCTTACCAAGTTTCATATCATTTGGCCAAACGGTTTCAGAGGAAAAGCTGTTTTAGAAATCAAACAATAAGAAACAAGAATTGTCTACGACGGCCATGTTTGTTAACGGATCAAAACGGAATGAGCAATTCCCATAGAGGACCTTCCATAGATGCTTCCTACCAAGTTTCGGTCTATTTGGCCAAGCTGTGTCAGAGAAGAAGATTTTTAGAAATTGACCAATCAGAAAAAAGAATTGTCTGTGGTGGCCATGTTTGTTAACAGATTGGGACAAAATGAGCAATCTTTATAAGAGGACTTTCCATAGATGCTTCCTACCAAGTTTCGGATCATTTGACCATGCAGTTTTAGAGGAGAAGATTTTTAGAAATAGACCAATCAGAAACAAGAATCACCTGTGGTGGCCATGTTTGTTAATGGATATGGGACAAAATGAGCAATCTTTATAGAGGGCCTTCCATAGATGCTTCCTACCAAGTTTCGGTTCATTTGGCCATGTGGTTTCAGAGGAGAAGATTTTTAGAAATAGACCAATCAGAAACAAGAATCGCCTGTGGTGGCCATGTTTGTTAATGGATCGGGACAAAATGAGCATTATTTATAGAGGACCTTCCATAGATGCTTCCTACCAAGTTTCAGTTCATATGGTTGAGGGGTTTCAGAGGAGAAGATTACAATGTGAAAAGTTAACCGACGACGGACGCCAAGTGATGGCAAAAGCTCACATTGCTTTTGGCAAGGTGAGCTAAAAAAGGTGACCTTTTAATACAGGTGACCGCATGGGCAGGTTTGGCTGTACATTGAACACATTCAAGATATTTAACTAATTTAAACAAATTTGAATCGATTCTCATAGATTTTCTTGAAAAAATATTTCAATAGTCTCCACTATCTTTTATATTTGTAATAAAGGAATGCCTTTCACATGATTTATCTGGACACAACCTAACCTAGTGGTTGTCAACTTTAGTATCTGGACACAACCTAACAAAACAGTTGTCAACCTTAGTATCTGGACACGATCTAACCTAACAATTCTCAACTTTAGTATCTAGACATGACCTAACCTAACGGTTGTCAACTTTAGTATCTGGACACAACCTAACAAAACGGTTGTCAACCTTTGTATCTGGACACGATCTAACCTAACAATTGTCAACTTTAGTATCTAGACACGACCTAACCTAACGGTTGTCAACTTTAGTGTCTGGACACGACCTAACCCAACGTTGTCAACTTTAGTATCTGGACACAACCTAACAAAACGGTTGTCAACCTTAGTATCTGGACACGATCTAACCTAACAATTGTCAACTTTAGTATCTAGACACGACCTAACCTAACGGTTGTCAACTTTAGTATCTGGACACGACCTAACCTAACGGTTGTCAACTTTAGTATCTGGACACAACCTAACCTTACGGTTGTCAACTTTAGTATCAGAACATGACCTAACCTAACAGTAACTTTAGTATCAGGACATGACCGAACCCAGCGGTTGTCAACTTAAGTATCTAAACACGACCTAACCCAACGGTTGTCAACTTTAGTATCTAGACACGACCTAACCTAACGGTTGTCAACTTTAGTATCTTGACACAACCTATGGTTGTCAACTTTAATATCTAGACACGACCTAACCTAATGCTGTCAACTTTAGTATCTGAACACGACCTAACCTAACTGTTTTCAACTCTAGTATCTGGACACGACCTAACCTAATGGTTGTCATCTTTAGCATCTAGACACAACCTAACCCAACGGTTTTCAACTTTAGTATTCGGACATGACCTAACCTAATGGTTGTCAACTTTAGTATCTGAACACGACCTAACCTTACAGTTGTCAACTTTAGTACCTGGACACGACTTAACATAACGGTTGTCAACTTTAATATCTGGACACAACCTAATCTAATGGTTGTCAACTTTAGTATCAGGACACGACCTAACCTAATGGTTGTGGAGGAATAATAAAATACACAAATAATCCTGAGGATGTCTTGTATTTGAAGAATGCCACACTCCTTGTACATTTAGGACAACTTGCAGCAATTCATAATAAGAAATAGTTTGTTACAGTACTACTTCAGTGTTCATTTTCTTCATTAATGGCCAGTTGCAAGGCAAAATTTCTAATTTATCAATTATCTCCCTTTCGTGACAATGTAAACATGCATTCATAGATTGATTTTAAGGAATGCACAATCAGTACATGATTATTATTTGTAGACATTTCCTTGTCATGAATATAGCTGAAATACTTGTCACTTGATTGCTTACAACAATTAATCAATCTTGTAAGAATATTTTACGAGTCTGAATTGAAAAAAGTTTGAACATTTATTTTATGTGTTAGTGCATGCTTTTAGACTGATCTATGTTAGAGTGAGTGAGTGATTGTTGTTTAACACCAATTCAGCAATTTTTCAGCTATATCATGGCGAGAACAAGTTAATTTCAATGAGATGATGATGAGGTCCGTTTTGTACTAAACTACCACATTGAGTTGGATTTTTATAGTGCTAGCTCACTGAAACAACAGTCTGCGGGTAGTGATGTCGCTCCACTCGGACACATTATTCTGATTTCTAGCCAACCAGTCTTTGCACTTTCTCCTTAATGCTGCGTGTTTAGTGAGGAATACAAATTTTATAGTCTTTGGTTTGACCCGACCTGGGCTCGAACCCACGACCTACCGCACTCGATGCGAGCACGCTAACCATTATGCCACAGATGTAGTTGATCTATGTTACAAATATATCACTTCACTATATCTTATGGCGAGAAGAGAATAATTCAAAGCCATAAGTCACTCCAAACAATCCATGAACCTAACCCAACGGTTGTCAACTTTAGTATCTGGACACGACCTAACCTAACGGTTGTCAACTTTAGTATCTGGACACGACCTAACCTAACGGTTGTCAACTTTAGTATCTGGACACAACCTAACCTAACGGTTGTCAACTTTGGTATTCGGACATGACCTGACCTAATGGATGTCAACTTTAGTATCAGGACACAACCTAACCTAACGCTTGTCAACTTTAGCATCTGGACATGGATGCAGTTGATCTATGTTACAAATATATCACTTCACAATACATTGTATATCTTATGGTGAGAAGAGAATAATTCAAAGCCATAAGTCAATCCAAACAATCCATGAAAAATGTCAAACAATATATCTATCATGTTTATAATGGACTGGTAGTAATAGCCTAACCAAATATCCTTTTACAAGTAAGTACATGTAATATCTTAAACAGGCTCTAGTGCAAAGGAATTGATCAATTTTTGTTTACATTTAGTCATGTTTTTATATGCCTGTGTTACATATTTTAGTCATGATTATGATTATGGATCCTTGTTTGACAATTATCAACATTTAATAAAGTGCCATGAAAATTTTAATTCATCATTAAAATTCTAAGTTTTATTTTTAGATGAACTAGAAATTTTTATTCATAAACTATTGTACTTTAAGAAAATAAAGTTTCCTTACTTTCACTGGGCTCGAAAATATATTTTGAAACTCAAAAAAGTTGTCATTCAACTTTGAATGTAAATTCTTGTAGCGATTCAACAGTTCTAAGCGGTGCTCTGATTGGTTAATATTTCATTCATTAATTTCTAAATTAAGGTGTGAAAATATTTTGTATTCGAAGGAGAAAAGTATGTCAGACATCAATGCATGTAACTGCTGCTGTACATCATCCTACTAAATTTGTTCTCCAAAGGACGTACTGATGATGTTTTGAAAGTGAGTAATAAATTTTCAATCTGATTCATTGCATAGAGGACAAGTATCGTTTAATAAAGAGGACAAATTTTGTTTCTTGGACTGATGATTTAAACCACGTCAGATTTTGAGTTTCAAACTTTAAAAAAATATCTTTCCAAGCTTGGTGAAGGTAAGTTTTTTTTTAAAATATAATAGTTTATGAATAATTGTGTGTGATTTGGCACATTTCTGTACTGTATTAATGGAGACAAGACTTTGAAATGAGCTGGGTAAAATTTTATTGTTACCCTTCTTCAAGTTCTTGTTATAAAAGTATATCTATAATCTCGTTGAAATTTGACTTCCGAAGAAAGTTTCAGCTCTGTATCTTTAATCTAATCTTGTCACAAGCACTAACAAAGGTATCCTGGAAACTTAAAATCTGACACCCACCCACTCCCCCTGGTGTATTCCGATGCAGATTTTGTCATGGACGGATTGTGTCAGATCAAGATCAGGCAGTGTGCAATATTCCCGGTAGACTGATAGACCAAGACTATCTAAATTCACATCGGGCTTTATTGTCAATATATCACATAGACTGACTGTCTACGACGCATTTTCGGTCTATAATAAATTACAAAGCCAAAGGCGTAAAACACGTGCCTCTATCGTGTGTATTAAAATAGTTTTTCAAGTCGTCATTCTGGCCGCAATTCTTTTTCAAATCTGTTTCATTAAAGAAAACTGGTTCCGAAGGCAATGATGAATTCAGAACCAAGTACGAGGAGACTGGTTTTTTTTACGGAAACAATATTGCATTATATGTCTACGCTTTGGGACCAGATTATTTACATGTACAAAGCCGAAGCATGGAAAGTTGATAGGTCAATTCGCAATGTTTACAAAATTAAAAAATTTTCCAGGTGCGATATTGGGGAAAAAAATAAACGAAATAGAACAGGAAGCAGATGTCCATAAAAAAAAAAGAAGAATTGTAATAGGAAAACAAAAGGATAAGGTTTTTCCAAAGACATTGGCTCATTGCCCGTGTATGGTTGCAGCATGACAATAATAAGCAATTGCTTAGAAAAATGGTTTGATATTTAGTGAATAAGCCATGTTGAAAACTGTTTGGGGATCTTGGTTTGAAATTTGTTATATTTTTTATCTTGGTAGATCGTTGCCTTGTGCTTTGTACATGGGTTCATGTCAATCTTATAGGTCGATGAAGACTGAAATCTTTGTATACCAATGGCAATGGTCTACAATACCCGATTTTTTTGCTTCACAGACTGCACAGGTAAGATTTCATATATATAGACATGCTTTCTTGTACATATCTGCAAAAACTAGTAATACTGTGAGCACAGCTCACTAAGATATACCCCCCGCTCCCCACATCTGTCTAACCTATTTCCATAACCAAAACATTACTGATTGTTCCGACCAAAAATGAAAGGGACCCTCCTCTCTTCACCGGTAAGCTGCTGATAAAAATTCCAAACATTCTGAGAAACACTACTCAAGTTATCATATGACATAGCATAGAAATCCTATTTTCCGTCATATTAAGTCCAATAACTCTGGAACGGCAAAAGTGAAAATCGTCAAAAAAGAAAGGGATCCTCCTCTCGTCACCAGTAAACAGCTGATAAAATTTTAAAAGATTCTAAGAAACACAACTCAAGCTATCGTACGACATAGGATTTGTCTACAGACGGACGGACAGACGGACATGGTGAAACCAGTATACCCCCCTACAACTTCGTTGCTGGGGGTATAATAATGATAATCTCTTACCGTTTATCGATGTCAATAATTGGAAAAATTATTCAACACCTTTATAAAAACTGACATCGAGAAACGGACTATGCATGTAGCTAAAAATGTCATGAAATTGATCATGTGCAGGTACACTGTACAAACTGACCCGGCAAAAAATGTTTGGACTCGTGCATATCTAATTCCGGAACGGAACCGGACTGTAAGAAGGCAAGAAGAAGGTAAGAATTCTGTTTATTTATTTGTTTTTTGCATGAACTTGGGGGAAATAAATGCTTTATTAACCATTTCCTGCTGTCAGATGAAACATTTTGGCTATGTCATCGTATATTAATTGAGAAATAAGCGATAATGTGCCGCAAAATGACGATCAGCTTGACCCCAACCCTGAATTTCGCTCAATTTCTCTTTGAATTGCTCGTATTGAAGGAACGATTGATGAATAAAGATGACAAGAATCGTCACTTTGTGCTTTTAATAATTGATATAAGTAAGCACGGGGCGAAAGAAATGGGTCATGTCAAAATGGTAGGACCCGGTTTCGTGAATGATGTTACAGCATGATGACCCGATTTTGGATTATTTTGTCGGATATACAATGTAAAAGGTAAGGAAATATCAATATTTTTGCAGATTTGAACTGGAAAATATGTCTATTTATGAAATCTTACCTGTACTTGATCTAACACAATCCGTCCATGCCAAAATATCCATCAGAATGCACCGAGGGGTCAAATTTAAAATTTCCAGAATACCCTTAATAGGGCTTGAAATGAGATTAGGATGAAGAACAGACAGAAAATTTCTTCGGAATCCTAATCTCAACGAGATTAGTCTTGTTTATGTTCCATAAATAGAAACTGGAAGACACGTCAAAAATAATGGGTGCGCTGTGGAAATCAAAATAAAATGGATAAAACGAAAACAGATGACACACGAAAACACATACCGTGACGATAATATCCTCGTCTGACAATAAGTCGGTCAGTCATTGGATAATGTTTGATTATTTTTTTCATGTTTGAAAAGTAAACATTTTTTTCTTTTTAATTATGTTCCTCATCTATTCTTGCTCACATGTGTAAAGTTCCATGGAAAAAAGATCGATAATAATTACATACTGACCCATATTTATTTACCACCCTTTTTCCAAATGGCGTCGTATGACGTCACATAAAGTCGGTCAAAGTTCAATAAAGCACATGATTTTGTCATAGGCCAACCAAACTTAAAAAGTAAACCAGATTAAGAAAGTACAGTATTTTAGCTTTTTCAGTGTAATTGATTTGTCTGAAAAATTTCAAAAGATGTTTTTTTTTAAATAGTTTGAAATTGAAGTATTAAAAATTAATTATTTGATGCAAATATTAAACTTGCTTACCCACATAAAAAGTATTTAATCCTGTGAATTTGGTGTTTTTGCTTTTGTCAATACAATCTATTAGACCGACATATTTTGGTAAAACAATTAATGACTGATTTCAATTTATTTTAATCACATTTATTATCAGAGTGGTAACAATATAGTTTTGTTGATGCTATTTGTAATGACAGGTTTTTTTTACCCAGACAATCTCATTTTTCTGTCTGGTTTAATTTAATTCTCTGTTCAATTCATGCTATAAATTTTGATTATTGCTGTTAAATTAATTCTTTTTCTATCTTCTCTGTGAATTTCATTTCATTACCCGAAGAAGTAAGGGGTATATTTGTTATTAAAGCAGCAGTGGAAATGCAAAATAATCTGCCATTTTGTGACTCATGGAGAGCACTTGCATGTATTTTCCCAGTAAAATCGGCCATTTTCTAGAAAATGGTGGAATCTGAATGATCAATCATCATATTTTCAAAGTATTTTAAAATACAATTTGCTTGGCCTACATTCCAGAAATGGTCATGAACTGTGATGTGGATTATGTCAACAAACCGGAAAAATACAAATGTTTGGGGAATACCATTGATGGAAACATATTTAACAAGCATAATGATCAGGAAAAAAAGACATTAGTAAAAAGGATCTTTTTTACTTGCATGGAATTTATTCAATTCAAACTTCTCTGTCTTAATCTCATCTTGTAATTTTGACATTGAAAAGTATTCCCTCTGTGTTGATGTACGCTATGAATATACAGAATGACGTCATTGGTCTCGTGCTGCACGAGAATTGTAAATCAAAACAAATGACCGACATTATTGCATGACCGAGCAGATGTCACGGTAGGATATAAGCATCAAGCTAAAATCTAATTTCTCAAATGTAATCAAAAGAATCAAAAGAAAGTTGGCATTTTTTAAGTACCGACTATTCCCTATATATATATATATACCCAAGCAACAAAAACTGATCATTTTTATCCAAAACTATAATAGTGCTACGTCGTAATAATGGGTAAACGTAAACTAGACTTTTCGTCTCCATCACAGTCTAACATGTAAGTTAACCAAGTTGTCAGCATTTGGCTTTAGTTCCGCTAATTCTAGTAACGTTGTCAGTGAAACTTCTTCAAGTCCAATAATAAAGGTGCATCTACTAATGTAACTCCATGTTCCGTTGTTTCCTTTTCCCCAATCATAATTTTTCTTGTACATCGGGCGGTTTAATTTGACGTAGACAGAAATCCAAATTGACATCAAATTATAATAAAACACTTGAAAACAATAATTATCGTTTTAGATGAGTATTGCTTTTATTATGATCACGACGCTTTTAAGCCCCTAATGCTATGTTTAACGTTAGATGCAAATTATGCAAATCCGCTGGTCAGTTCTCGGAAATTGGGTCACAGTAGTTTCCAGGAAATGTACCTATTTTAACTTTCTTTGACCGCAAATAACCCGATCGTTTTAGAAGATTGACGAATATATTACAAATTGTATGTTTTATTGATCTAATTTTTATTTGATTTTTGACAGTTAGAATTTTTCGGGCATCATGTATACAAATGTACCTATTCGTGATCTCAACTTTACAAATATTACCGATACCGGCAAACTAGCAATCCTATTTTTGTTTTTCATTAAAAGAACAGGGTACTCTTAGTTGGTTTTGCTTGTTTATACATGGAAGATGACGTTTTTTTGTTATACATGTGTATATATGCAAATTTTTATTGCTTAAATGACAATTATTTTTATTTGTTCCAATGTTTGACATAGTTTGTCTTGTACGATAGTTCATTTTATGCAAATTTTTGGTCACCTAGTCCATGCGTGTGGCGTTTCCTAACTTATTACGATGTATACTTGCAAAAATGACTAAGAAATCGACTCGATAAAAAGTGAAACCATAATTTGGCTTCAATATTGGAGAATTGGAGACAAAAAATTAAGATTGGCGATTTTTTTGGCTCCAATATTTTTGGAGCCAGAGCAACCCCTGATAGCCCTTCTGGACTTTTTTTTCAGCTACTTTATAAATGAAGTAAATTTTTAGCATTACAAAAAGTATGGTTCAGTAGGTAGGTTCACTGTTTTTGGTACTTATGTCTTTAAAAGCAAACTTTAACATCTTTTACAGATGTCACGCTGTAGTCTTGTTTATGTTCCATAAATAGAAACCGGAAGACATGTCAAAAATAATGCGTGCACTGTGGAAATCAAAATAAATGGATAAAACGAAAACAGATGACGCACGAAAACGGGTACCAGACAACTCGGCCCGCGGACAACTCGGACCGAGACAAGTCGGCCCGTAAGCGAGGACAAGTCAGCCCGTAAGTGAGGACTAGTCGGCCCGTATGTTAAGACAACTCGGACCGTATGAAAAGACTACTCGGACCATCAATAATTATTGTTGTCTTACTTATTTTTTTTAATAAAATTGACGGAAATCATAAAGATACAGTCATCTGTCAAAAGTATTGGGAAATGTAAAAAAAAATCCCTATATAATCAGCCAATACATATTTTTTTCAAAAATTATTGTGAAGTCATTTCTGGATAGATTTTTACAAATGTTACACCAAAACATTCAGAATTGTCTATATTTTGATTGGTTATTTACTCATTATATTGTTATGAGTGATTTTTATGTGTACATAATTTAAACACAACAAATAAAATTTAATTTTCCTATGTATTTCAACTAAAAATAAATCCTAAAAATTGACAATAATGGAAAAATTATGTACAATTCTACAAATAAAAACTGCTCATATAAACATAATGAGTAAATAAACAAACAAAATATAGATAATTCCAAATGTTTTGGTGTAAAATTTGTTAAAATCTATCCAGAAATGACTTCACAATAATTTTTTGATAACATATGGTTTTTTTTTACGTTTCCCAATACTTTTGACAGATGACTATGTGCAACTTCATTTCAAGGATTTTGATAGATAGTCTAGTGTTAATAAACTTAATATGTTTGGTTAGACCTATTTTGACCTACAATTCTGAAATATCTTTTATGGATTATTTTCTTGTTTACCATAGGGCAAAGCAAAGAGCTATACTAAGAAATGGTAACATGGACCATTTCACCTTTATTGATAGAACCCCCTTCGAAAAAGTTCACTTGATTTGTTGTAAGCATCTCCTGGGAACAAAGAAGACTTCCTCAAATATAGGAGTGAAAGCAGAACTTGGTAGATTTCCTGTTGAACATTTTATTAATTCGCAAGCAATTTTATATCTTGCCAGACTACATACTGACCATTTAAATCCATTATTGAAAGAGGCTTTTGAACTTTCAAAATCTTTTGATTCACAAGGTGTTTCCAACAACCATGAAGCTTATACAAACAAAAATAATACATAATGCTTATATGAAATTTCATAATTTATAAGCTCTAAATATTTTTTTCTCAAATTATTTATTTTTAATTTTTTATATTAATTTTATTCCCTTAAATGATACGTAATAGACCATGTTATGAGAACAAAATCACGTCCTAATCACATTTTTGGTCACTTATTAGGACTTAATATTATCATTTAATAAATAATTCATTTTCACTAAAAGATAATAATTGTCTTTTAAATAAATAAATAATTATACACATATAAATATTGAACAATATTATAAAACAATAATACGGTCCGAGTTGTCTTAACATACGGGCAATCGCAACTACTTGGCCATTCTCGCTACCCTGCAAATAACCTTGTACGTACATAGTAGAAATTCTTCTTAAATTGTTTGCCGGAAGTTAAGTTAAGTTAAGCTGCACAAAAATATAGTCCACGAAAATCCAATATGGAAGACATATTAAGTAAAATCTAATCATGCAAAACTAATTAAAACTTTAATTGAAATATAGAAATTGTTTAAAATATAACTTTATCAAACTTTCATGTAACTGACATGTGAAAAGTAGTGCGATTTATACGCCTAATGCATACGAGGTTATTTGCAGCCATGCAGGGTAGCGAGAATGGCCGAGTAGTTACGATTGAACATACGGGCCGACTAGTCCTCGCTTACGGGCCGACTTGTCCTCGCTTACGGGCCGACTTGTCTCGGTCCGAGTTGTCCGGCATTCTAGATGACAACACATACCGTGACGGAAACAAAAAAAATCAACCCAGAATCTGAGCGACTGTATGACTTTAAGTTTAAAGAGAAAAGAAGAAGGATTTGAGTCATTTCGTGATATGATTGTTACCGGCTCCTGTAAGCAATATGTTCCAATGCAACAATTTATATGTATTATTAATTATTCTACACGGGGGATACAGTCCTGACTGATGAGTAAAGTTTTCTCAAATATGACCTTAACCTTGCTACCGGAAGTATGTAATTCTTGGGCGCATTCGGAATTCCACCAAAACTCACAATGTGGTCACCATTATCAAATTAAATTGTCTACGTGTTTAATATTTTCGACTAGATATACCCAAAAGGATCGTTAATGTTACATACGTAGAAGCTATGAGAGATGCTAATATGACTAGGCACGGCCTATAGGGAGGATGGAAGTGAACCTTACCTTACCTCTGTATCTTCAACCCCCTTTCAAGGAGAACCATACTGTGTATGTACTATGTAGAACAGTGCCTCTATTTACAATGCTGTGCACTCCCTCCACCATTATCTATTACCACGAATTATAAAATCCTTTGTACACTAATATTATAAACACTGGATTTATGTACATAACTAAAGTCTAAAATGTCACTTCAGTTGGCCCCTATGTTTTAAAATCATCACTGATAACACAGGCGCTCGTGGCACGGATCCCCCCCCCCCTTTATTTCTAACTTTCTGTTTACAAATTTATTTTCAATAAAAATTTCTTTATTCCTTTATTATTTCATCTCTTTTTCCTTATTTTAACTTGTTCGTGTCAATATTCATACAATCTTATGTTAACATCAAATTGCATGTGTCGACCCTATATATAGATACTAATAATACACAAGGCATGCAACTCGGCAGGTTTAAAAATCGTACCCCTGCTCGCTTCGAGTACATTTATTGCACCTTATTTCCATTATGTCATTCAAACTAGGACATGTATCCATTCCTAAAAGACGCATCTTTTTGCTCCTGTTTTTGTTTTGTGCATACGATAGCTCAGTTCTCCAGAATTTTAAGATTTTCACACATTTATTGCCAAATTTTTCGTATAAAGACCCACGGCTGACGGAAGTGACGTACCACTGCATGAACTTCAACGATAGGGTCAGAAAAGTTCCAAACATTTAAACATTTAAAATTTTGGGGTATTTCGTGTGAAAAATCACGATTTTACGCCAAAAAATCATATTGGTTGTGCCCCCCTGGATCCGCCCCTGTTGTCTACATAAATGACAATAGATAACGTAACAATACAAAATACATTGTGCAACGCACGGTAAACTTTTCGCGCTTTCACAATCCTTCGGCAGAAGACACATTTAAAGCGACTTTTTGAGTACATGTATATAAACAAATTCATATTTCAAACCAAAGTTTATCAACTGGTATTTGTTGCTTATAATGCAAAGCACGCAGAATTAAGGAGAAAGAGCAAAGACTGGTTGCTTCGGAATCAGGATAATGTGTCAGAGTGGAGCGACATGTATATCCGCGGACTGTTGTTTCCGTTAGCTAACACTATAAAAAAAAAACTAAGCGTGTTGGTCTAGAAAAAAGCGGACATCATCATCATCTCACTAACTTGGTCTCGCCATGATATAGCTATAAAATTGCTGAGTTGGCGTTAAGCAACAATCGCTCACTCACTAAAGCTGTTACGTACAGTTTTTATATTTCCCCGACAATGTACGTATATTGTGTTTATTCTGCAATGTCTTATAGTTAAAAAAAACAACTGGCAAATTGTCTAAGAAGAGCAGAAGCAGACATCGTTCTAAGCGTTTTAGACGTCCGCGCTTATAGTGTAAGTTTCTCGGCGTCGCTCGACATGAATCAGTTACCAGAAAAACTATATCTTGGTCAAAATCTTAAGCAATATGTGATGAAAGAAGCTGTTATATATAAAATCCTTAGGTACAGACAAAACAGATGTCACACCAATGAGGAGCGATGGACAGATCACAGCTGACACAAAGCAAAAATCCAACATCCCCAACAGTGTCAGTCCGTATTCACCGTAGAATCACTAGACAACATCCCCGACTGCACCAAAACCCACATCATAAAAACAGCACTCCCAATATCTCTACCAGGTGTAAAAGAAACATCAATACTCATAGATTTTGTGCTCCCAAAACTATTAAATTATTTGGCTTTCCAATCTTTTGATCTTGAGCTACCTGATGAAGGTTGTTCCAGAAACGTTCATGTGCACTAAATTTGATATCTACGTTTTTATTATCTCTTTTTAGCAATGTAGCTATCTGAATGTTTTCTTTGAAAACAAGATACACTCATTGTTTAATATGATAGATACAAAATGTATGTAAAATATCCAGGTAAATTAGTTACCTGTATCTCTTATGAAAATTATGTGTACAGAACTAAGTCAGATTGATAAAAGGTGCATTCATGTTGGGTTTTTTTCTTTCTTTTTTATATTTTTGATTGGTTTGTTTTGTTTTGTATTTGTTTGTTTTTGATAACAGATTAATATCTAATTTTATTTCTGTTTTTTTCCGTTTTGAGGATATAACTTCAGAAGGGCCTACAAATTTATACATCTTGGAATAACAGTAGTACTTTAGGGTGCCTGCATCCTAATTTCTTATGTACATGTATCTCTATTCTTTATCAATAAATGTTTAGAGGTTTGCGTTTGTATTGAATCTGGGCCTTGATGGGAGAGAGGTTAAAAGAGCTGCCTACACCTCATTTATCTTTCACTGCACTGTTCATCACTTGGATGATGTACTCAACCTTTAGAAAGTAGATTGCCAGACGCTGGTACAACATATGAAAATGTCTGTAATGTCATTGAATATAGCTCAAATAAATATTTTGCATCATGCTAGTATGTTTTGTAAGTACAGATACTTGTATCACACATACTTGTCAATTTAATAATTAAATAACAGCCATATATACATGATAATATCTCACACACAAAGTATCTTAACACAAGTTATTTCTTAAAGATTTTATTGAAAAACTCAGACAGGCATGGTGGAACATTAGCATACATATAATACAATACAATATATAGACTAGAGGCTCAGTAGGTTGAGAATATTTTTTAGAAATCAACTAATCAGCAACAAGAATTACCTGTGGTGGACATGTTTGTTAACGGATCGGGACGAAATGAGCAATCTTTATAGAGGGCCTTCCATAGCTGCTACCTATCAAGTTTCGGTTCATTTGGCCAAGCGGTTTCAGAGGAGAAGATTTTTTATGAATCGACCAATCAGCAACACGAATTGCCTGTGCTGGCCATGTTTGTTAACAGATCCAAAATGAGCAATCTTTATAGAGGGCCTTCCATAGATGCTACCTACCACGTTTCGGTTCATTTGGCCAAGCGGTTTCGGAGTAGAAGATTCTTAGGGAATCTACCAATCAGCAACACGAATTGCCTGTGCTGGCCATGTTTGTTAACGGATCCCAAATGAGCAATCTTTATAGAGGGCCTTCCATAGATGCTACCTACCATGTTTCGGTTCATTTGGCCAAACAGTTTCAGAGTAGAAGATGTTTTAGGGATCGACCAATCAGCAACAAGAATTGCCTGTGCCGACCATGTTTGCTAAGGGATCAGGACTAAATGAGCAATCTTTATAGAGAGCCTGCCATATATGCTTCCTACCAAGTTAGGTTCATTTGGCCAAGCGGTTTCAGAGGAGAAGATTTTTTTAGGAATCGACCAATCACTCTAAAAAGAAATTATGGATCTGTATTCCTTACTCAGAACTATGAACTACAATTTAGTTTTAATGTGATCATTACAATAACATACAGCACATTGTAAATTATAAACAGCAATTATCAATTTCCTTTTTTATTCATAAAATATGTTGTGTCATACAACTATGACCAATATTCAATCCATCATGATCTTATACTATTAGTAAATATTATAACATACATTTGCACATTTTAATAATATATATATCAAATAATTTCAAACATCCTGTCAAAGTCTATTGTGGATATATAATAAACTAGCAGTTAATATAATCTGTGCCACAGATAAAATGTGTAATTAAGGTCTTATGACACCAAATTATGTAACAATCGCCATTGCTAAATTTCACACACAAAAAAATATTTTTTTTTACAAATATTACAACTTGCAATTTGTCAGTTAATTTGTAATATGTATGATTGAAAATATTTTGTTATTCTAGTACCAGCATCATACGTAAATGTTTCTGAAAATTATAATTTACATTTTGCTTTTTATATAATATCTTTCTTGAAATTTATATCTCTTTTAAACTTGTATAAGAAATCTTCATGACGTACCTATGTTTTTTTTTATATAAAATGTTTCTTTATCTTATGGGAATCATGAGGACATTGTGAGTCTTTCATAGAAGCAGTTTCATATATGAAATCTTGAAAGTTATGTCAGATCATTTATAAATTTTAGAGCTTGTTTTGCTTTACACAAGCAGACAAACTGTTTTCACTGAAATTTTGAAACCCAAAAGAAATTGCAATTGAGATATTATTTGTTTGTTGTTGTCTTTGAAGCCATAAATAATATTTAATACTTTTTTGGTAGCTGTGATTGTTTTGATTGCAATTAAACATAGAATAATATCTTTTGATCATGTAGTGAATGCCACTTTACTTTAATATATTTTTGGGGGAGTTTTTAACAATTGAATTTCAGGTGTCTTCTATCTAATCCCACTTTTTAAAACTACATATTCCCACTTACAAATAACTTGAAATTTTAGATTTTTTAATGAATTTTTAAAAAGTGGGATTAGGTGGAATGA
Source organism: Bathymodiolus brooksi (assembly GCA_963680875.1). NCBI lineage: Eukaryota > Metazoa > Mollusca > Bivalvia > Mytilida > Modiolidae > Bathymodiolus > Bathymodiolus brooksi. The sequence continues at coordinate 90,918,008 of OY804578.1, read as the reverse complement.
ACGGAATTTCATTATATATTTTTTTATTCAGATGTCAATAAACTAAATATTTTTCTAGTAAACTTGTTTAATAAATTTCATGAAGAAAATTCATTTACATAAATCAAACATTAAATATCTAAGGAGATATATTTTTCAGCTAATACAAAATAAGTCAAAATGATGAAAAGTAATCTAAATGTAATTAGAAAGTAATCATGATTACAGGGTCAAAATGAATGTAATCGATTACATGTAATATAAAAAAAATGGCCGATTACAGATTACATCCGATTACATGATACAATGCAATCAATTACAACTGATTACGATTACAAATTACGATGACCCCATGTCTGCCAATCAGCATCAAGAACTGCCTGTGGCGGCCATGTTTGTTAAGGGATCGGGACTAAATGAGCAATCTTTACAGAGGGCCTTCCATAGATGCTTCCTACCAAATTAGGTTCATTTGGTCAAGCGGTTTCAGAGTCGAAGAATTTTTTAGGAATCGACCAATCAGCATCAAGAACTGCCTGTGGCGGCCATGTTTGCTACGAATTGAGCCGAAATGAACAATCTGTATAGAGGACTTTCCATATATGCTTCCTACCAAGTTTCAATTCATTTGGCCAAGCTGTTTCAGAGATTTTTAGAAATTGACCAACCAGAAACAATAAGGGAACGACCATTTAACTTGAAGGGGGGGGGGGTATGTTTTTTTTCTAAAAAAATATTCTGATTACCAATGTTGCTGAAAAAAATATTCTGATTTTGGTGGAGGAAAAAAAAAATCTAATTCAGAGTTTTTGTCATATAGCCTAATGTTAAGATTCTGGAAAAATATTTCGCGCATAGCGAGACAAAAAAAATAAATATTCTATTTCTTGTGTTGTCCGAAAAAAAAATTCTGAACGAAACAAAAAACCATAACCCCCCCACCCCCCCCCCCCCCCCTTCAAGTTAAATGGTCGGTCCCTTACTGCCTATGGCTACTCGATTTCAGAGGTGAAGATTTTTTAGAAATCAACCAATCAGCAATAAGAATTGCCTATGGTGGCCATGTTTGTTAATGGATCATGACGAACACATGGAAGAAAAGAAAGTTGAATAGTGATAAGATTTGGAAAGTATGGAAGAAAAATCAGTTGAATAGTGAAATGATATGGAAAATATGGAAGAAAATTAAGTTGAAAAGTGAAATGATATGAAAAATATGGAAGAAAGCCTAGTTGAATAGTGAAAAGATATGGAAAATATGGTAGAAAGCCAAGTTGAATAGTGAAAAGATATGGAAAATACAGAAGAAACCAAAGTTGAATTGTGAAATGATATGGAAAATATGGAAGAAAGGTAAGTTGAAATGTGAAATGATATGGAAAATATGGAAGAAAGGCAAGTCGAATAGTGAAAAGATTTGGAAAATACAGAAGAAAATTGTGAAAAGATATGAAAGATATGGAAAATATGGAAGAAAAGTATTTTCTTTTTACAAACCAATTAATACTGCCTGTAATTTATTTAAGTTTACATTATGCCCTACAGTAAGGGGGAATAACTCTGTATCTGAAGGGATAAGTCTGTAATAGGGGGGACATAACTCTTTATGTGGGGAATAAGCTACAACTCTGTATGTGCAAGGATAATATTAAAGTAGGGGAAATCACTCTTTATGTGGAGGTTTAACACTGCAGTAGGGGTCATAACTCTTTATGTGGAGCAATAAGATACAACTCTGTATGTGCAAGGATAATACTACTGTAGAGGTACATAACCCTATGTGTGAAGGTTTAACACTGCAGTAGGGGACACAACTCTTTATGTGGAGGAATAAGTTACAACTCTGTATGTGCAAGGATGATATTAAAGTAGGGGAAATAACTCTTTATGTGGAGGTTTAACACTGCAGTAGGGGACATAACTCTTTATGTGGAGCAATAAGATACAACACTGCATGTGCAAGGATAATATTAAAGTAGGGGGCATAACTCTTTATGTGGAGCAATAAGATACAACACTGCATGTGCAAGGATAATGCTACTGTAGAGGTACATAACCCTATGTGTGGAGGTTTAACACTGCAGTAGGGGACATAACTCTTTATGTGGAGGAATAAGTTACAACTCTGTATGTGGACATATACCTGTGCAAAAAGAGAAATACTATATAATACGTATCAAGAAATGGCTATTTGGAAATCGATTGTTACACTTATATACAGAGAGTTACTTGCCCTTGGCAGGAAAATAGATATATTTAAACTTATATACTGATATTTGCTTGCCTTTGGCAGGTAAATATATACTAAAACCCTGTTCAGGAAGTAAGTTTTCTTACTGCTTTAAAAATAGAACACTGTGTTAGGCTGTTATGTAAAATAAATTTTATTGTGGAAATCTGAAACTCATCAAGATAGGAAAATAACTAGCAAAAATTGAATAAAATCTATAATTCTCATAAAAATGTAGATAGATAGGTAGGTAGGTATATGTCTTTGTAAATAAAAGATTAGGTTGATGGTGTTTAATGCCACATTCAACAATATTACAGTTATATCATGGCAGTTTGTACATAAAGGAGATATCATAACTGTTAATGCTTGTTTCTGATAACTGGAAAACATTGCCCAATACTCTTTTCAAATAGCTGGAGAACACAATATATTTTAGAGCAATGGGAATTCTTTGAAATAAATTTAAATCACAGGAGAATTTTAAAACTTAATTATGTTGGGAATATCATGGAGTGAGTTGTGTAAGTGAGTAAGTAAGAAATGAAGAAAATTAGTTGAATAGTGAAAAGATTTGGAAAATACAGAAGAAAAGTAAGTTGAATAGTGAAAAGATCGCGAAAATATGGAAGAAAGGTAAGTTGAATAGTGAAAAGATTTGAAAAATATGGAAGAAACCCAAGTTGAATTGTGAAATGATATGAAAAAAAAGGAACAAAGCCAAGTTGAATAGTGATAAGATTTGGAAAATATGGAGGAAAAGTAAGTTGAATAGTGAAAAGATAGGGAAAATATGGAAGAAACCAGTATCCAGAGCAGCAGCAGCAGCCATATACCCCAGAGCAGCAGCAGCAGCCACCACCACCTCCACCATCACAGCAGCAGCAGCAGCCACCAGGCTCTTAGAAAACCCCGTGGAAGCGACGACCCTTGTACAGAATGTTGTGCTATTACTTGTTGAAAATGTTGTATGAAAAAAAATATCAGAAATAATAAGACTGATATCAAAAGAAATAATAAAATAATAAAAAAAAAATAAAAATAAAATAAATAAATAAATAAATAAATGGAAAAAAAATTGGAAAAAAAATGAAAAAGAAAAAAAAAGGAGAAAAAGTTCGTACTTAAAACAAGTGTCTGGGTGAGGGTCTATTCTTAACAGTTAATTTCAATACTATCAATGAGGAAGATCGATTGACGTCACCCAGTTTGTTTATGACGTCACTGAGAAGTTTGAAAGTACCATAGATCGATAGATAAATGAAAAGGCTACAAGTTACGAAAAAGGTACGAAGCTACAAAAAAGATACAAAGTTACGAAAAAGGTACTAAGTTACAAAAAAAGGTATGAAATTACGAAAAAGGTACGAAGCTACAACAAAGGTACGAAGTTACGAAAAAGGTACGAAATTACGAAAACGATACGAAGTTACGAAACAGGTACGAAAAACCTTGGTTATGAAGTTACCAAGTTACGAGATAGTAACGCCACCTATCGGGATAATTTATTATGACGTATAGTGATGCATTATGGGGAAATGCCTCGGGCGACGTTGGGGTCAAGTGACCTTCGGTCACAGGTAGCCATCTTTGGCGAATGAAATATTTACGGTACTCGAAAAAAAAAATCTTTTGTTAAATTTCAAACCAGTAATGCGTATTTGAAAAAAAAACCGTTCATCTGACAAAAAGTTGAAAAGCAATAAAAAACAAATTTATCGACATCCAATGGAAAAAAGATAGAAATAAGGTAGGAACAACTCGTGCATGACGTCACGTCATTTTACCATTTAACGTTGCTCACATTCCAATGATATGACGTCACGACTAAGTAGTTGGACATAGAACGGCATGTTTACTGTGACGTCATCGATGAATGGGGTTTTACACAAAGTTTATAAATATGACGTTGGCACTCGAGGGGGGGGGGGGGGGGTTGAAAAGCCTAAAAATAGGCTCTTTGGCATGTAAGGGTTAAATAAGTAATTCATGTCACAATACAAGTATTTCAAATCTGGTATAATAGATCCTCACAATACCAAAAAAAAAACAACACAAAACTAACCGCAAGTAATTACAAATCGATTTATCGATTTTATTTTTGTTAATTGTTTTCTTATTTTAAACATTAAAAGTGTGAAAATAAAAAAATAAACATTTTTGCAGATGGAAATTTTCAAATGTACTCTTAGAAGTACTACACAACCTATATAGACACTATATGAAAATATAGGGGGGGGGGGCAGATAACCAAGGCTAGTTACAGTCACCATGCTAAATATAGGACGCGGACGTCGTAGAGAACACCCCATGGACACTTCCAAAGGGGTCACGGTCACTACGTGTTGCGCAACTTCCGGTTGCGCACACTCAAGAGAACCCCTAAGGGGTCAAGTGACCATCGGTAGCCATGTTACTACTACTAAGAAAAAAAAGCACGGGAAAAATCCGGGCATGCGCAGAACCTACTTCCGGTCAGGACCACTTCCGGACAGGGCCTCTTCCAGTCACGTGACTGACGTCACTTCCGGTGAAAAGGCCCCACTATCGCGGATATGGTGCAACTTCCGGTTGCGCATGCAGATAACATACTTCCGGACAGGGCACGTGACTTATGTCACTTCCTGTCACGTCACTTCCGGTAGCATCCCCGCACAGCACCCCCGCAAATATGGTTTTGTCCGTGCCCATATACTACTAGCGCACGCATTATTTTTGACGTGTCTTCCGATTTCTATTTCTGGAACGTAAACAGGACTCCAACGTGACATCTGTCAAAAATGTTCAAGGTTGCTTTTAAAGACGTAAGTACCAAAAATAGTGAACCTACCTACTGAACCATACTTTTTGTAATGCTAAAAATTTACTTCATTTATAAAGTAGCTGGAAAAAAATACAGAAGGGCTATATAAAATTGAACTATGTCGTCTGCCTCACAGACACCGGCTCTTCCTGTCATGTGACTGTCATGGGGTCACTGATCGTACTTGTAAACAAAAGAGCTGACTGAAATGTGCCTATTTCTTATATAAATAAAGGTAATAACAAAATTACCGAACTCCGAACAATCTTACAAAGGGAAAGTCAAAACTCATAATTATATAAACAGACAAAATCAGTCAACAACCGGAAAACTGTGAAAACCGTAATGACCCTGACTTGGTACAGGCATTTCTAAAGAAATGGTGGGTTGAATCAGATTTTAAGGCGCCAAACCTCCCGCTCTCATTACGGTTCAAAGGTTCCGGCTGTCACTGTAACAGTATTTAAATACAGGAACAAAATAGGTAAAATAGTTGTCAAAGCAGTACCATATTCGGCGACGTAAATGTCAAAAATATTTTTACGTCACACATTGACAAAAAAAATTCTTGACATATTTGACTCTTTATCTTTATACATTTTCACTATATGAAAATGTATGTCACCTTGCAGTGGATGTGGTTTCAGCACTAAAAAACAACATCAAAAGTAAACACAATTTTGAAAGTGGTCATTTTCAAACATTCTGTTATTTTATTTAGATGTAGTATGATTTGTAGATGACCAGAACCATGAAATTTTAAAACCAGCCATTTCCGAATTTTATATTCGTTTCCATCCCGTATATCGGCCCTGTGTTTACGTAATACGAAAACATATGACGCCATTTTACCGACAGCCAAAGTTGCCAGATAATCGAGAGTATATTAAAATACAAGAATGGCTTTTAAAACAATCTTATGTACAAAGAAATATTTAACTAGCCATTCTTTGAAAATTCCAATCGTCATATGAATGAAGGGTTAACACTGTTAATCGCTATATCGGAAAATCGATAATAGTACGAAAACACATCACACGATGCTATATATATATACGTCTGAAAATTAAACCAAACTGAGTTAGAATTAGATTTTAGAGCCGTCAAATTTTTGCTCTTCCCTCGACGGGATTTGAACTCACACCATTGATACACTGCAGCACCATTCGCTTAGCCTTACGTCCAGCGCCCTAGACCACTAGACCACATCCACTCCATAAAAAGGAGCTTCAATGATCGAAGTGTTACCTTTTCTCGTAAGGAAAATCTAGAGATATACATAAGACATGTGTCTAAGCGTGTGTAGATGGTACATACATACTTAATATTATAATTTGACAGCAATCAAACTCAGCAATTTTTAATATATTGTATAGGATAATGAAGAATTCATTATACAGTCACATGAAATAAAGTATATTATACAAACGTCTAGAAGCAAGTGACAACCATACAATATATCTGTCCCACTGGATCTCAAAGTTACTTAGGATACTAGGTTAATACTAAATATTATATACGTCTGAAAATTAAACCAAACAGTGTTAGAATTAGATGTTTAAGCTGTCAAATTTGTGTTCTTCCCTCGACGGGATTTGAACTCACACTATTGATACACTGCAGCACCAATCGCTTAACCTTATGTCCAGGCGCCAATATAAAGTCTAAGGGAATCTACCAATCAGAGAACTTAATAAGTAACGGATCGTCGAGACATGACGATGCAGCACAAACAAAATAAATTATAGAAGTCTAGAAGATTGTGCAACGATACCGATAAAGATGCTACAAAAAATATATTGACAAAATTTTCCATTAACAAATGACCTTCCTCAATGTCTATCAAAGTTAGACTGAGTTTGTAAAGATTAGATGGTATAATTACAACTCACTAAATAGTCAGGTGACAAAGTGTGACGTATTAAACATATTTAAAAATCTTTAACTCCCTCATTTCACGGTACAGATATGATGATATAATTGTCACCTGGTAAAGTGTGACGCATTTGAGAATGCTAAGGATAATCGTTAATTAAAGGTGGTGAGCACAAATCTTTAACTTAGTGACAGTAGTAAAATATTCGTTAACTATAGACACTGTGAAAGAAAATATACATAAAAACATATTGTTTTCTGTTAATACCGTCCGGATGTAAAACACGGAGTTCTTTAATCCAAAATCTTTCCCGATTCTCACGTTGAAAATCACTCCACAGACAGTTCTGTTCAATGATGAGGATTTTCATTCTGTTGAAATCCTCGAGACTGTGGTCAGACAGTCTGGAGTGTTGGCTCACAGGAAGAAATGTCTTTTTTGTAAGGTCACTCCTGTGTCCATTCAGCCGTTTGTGGAAGGGCTGCTTAGACTCGCCAACGTATTGGAGGCCACAAACGGAACACTCAAGAATGTAAATAACATTTGCACTCTTGCAATTAACAGTGCAAAATATTTTGTACTGTTTTCCGGTGACCTTACTGGTATACGATGACGAGTATTGCATATGTTTACAACATTTGCAGCGTTTGTCTCCACAAGAGTGACTCTTGCCTATAGTTGTGTTAGGCTTTGACATCTCTGTCCGCACCAACAGGTTTCTCAGACTGTTTGGTTGTTTGAAGGCAACCATGGGAGGCTCAGGAAAGACTTTGGACAGTTTGGATTTTTTTTCGACTGATGTCCAATGCCCACGAATGGTGTTGAAGCTGTTTCTCAGACAGGGATGGTATGTGAGGACACAAGGGGTTCTTTTACATTTCTGTTTTTCTTTGTACTGAAGTAAGCTGCTCCTGGAGATGTTATTAGCTTTGTTAAAACTTTTCTTGATAATAGTTTGTTTGTAACGACGACGCGCAAGAAACTGGTGCCAGTTTGTTGGACGTTCATACTGTCAACATATAAATCAAAATCTTTCAATACTCAATCTTGCTATTCACTCGATGAATGTTGAAATAAATAGTTTGTTTAACTTATTTTTAGTTTCTGAAACCATAAAATCAATTTGCCCTTATAATTGCAATGAAAATAATCTTAAAAATCGAAATGAGAGCGAAATTTTGATGTAACGCGTAACAAACAATATTCAGTGGATTTCACATTTTTACATTATGTATGAAAAATACAAGAGTAAAAATTTTGAAAATTGCAATAGATTTTAGTGAATTTATGCCAAAAATGATGACGGAATATGCACTGAAAATAATGACGTCATTGTTGAGAAATTTGACGTCATTCAAAGAGAAAAATATGTAATGGTGCATTGAATTTTCGACTTTGTGAACGAAATCTGTTGAAGATGTCCAGGTAATTGAAATATTTCCTAAAGTTATGAGTTATTGATGTTATTTTTGAAAATTGTATATATTATAAAGAAAATATATACCATGATGAAAAGAATTCGTAGAGAAACAATGAAATGGTGCAGAATTTAAAATGTCAGAAAAAATGTCCCAGTAAGCGTTTTTTAAAAAGATGCAATACGAAATTGAAATTTGAAGCTGTACAGCGATACAACGTCAAATATTTAGTTATTTATCAGCTTATGAACAAAAATTATACAACTTAATCTTTTAAAAAGTCTAACTAGATAGTGTGTATTCCTCAGCACAACTGAGTAGCATCAAAAAGCAAATATCAGAACGAATGTCCCAGACGTCATTTTTGTGCGGAAATTACACGTCAACAGCTAAGAATTTTGGAAGGATAATCGTTACACAGCTATAAAGTTGTTAGAATATCGTGACGCAGCACACACACACACACACATACACACACACACACACACAAAACCAAAAAACAAAAAAAAACAAAACAAAAAATAAATAGATAGATAAATAAACAAAAGCTTAAAAAAACCACACAACAATTTATATTTCTTAAGGTAAAAAGATCTATGTAATTTCCATGATGTGTTTTTATGTTCAATGCAGACAAACACATAATGATGAGGACAAGAGATGAAAAGCGGGAAGCGAGATTATTTTTATTTCGATTTTGAAAACAATACGAGCGGGTGGATCCGACGAAGACGAAATCAGTTTGGTTATATCTATTTATTGTGTTTAACGCCACTTTCAGCAATATTTCAGCTATATCATGGCGACCAGTTTTAGTGGTGGAAGAAGCCGGAGTACCCGGAGAGAACCACCGACCATGGGCAAGCAATCGGTAAACTTTTTCACTTGCGGCTGCGAGTCGAGTGCACCCTTTGTTGTAATTTACAAAGCAGGGCGCGAACCCACGCCGAATTAGTAATAGGCTTGTATGAGTTGCCAGGTAATTCAACTACCTAACCCACTCAGCCACCCGGGCGTCGAAATCAGTTTGGTGTGGCCTCACAAGTAATTTTCGCGTTTAGTGCAATATGTACTATGGGGACGACCATTTGATTCGGGGGGGGGGGGCTGGCAGTTTTTGGAAATAAATATGCTGGCCGCCAAAAACTTGTAAATAGATAATCTGGCCTGTGTGCCCAAGAAAATAAAATAATAATCTGGCCTGACCTCCAGATTCAACATTGTTATAGCCGGAAAGGAATAATCTGTCCTGAATATAATTTTTGGCCCGCAAAAAATTGAAAATAAATATTCAGAACCGTCAAAATTTTCCAGCCCGACCCCCCCCCCCCCCCCCCCTCAGAATCAAATGGTCGTTCCCTAAGTAGTTAAAATGGTTTCCGTTTCCGTATGTTCTTAGTTTGCTTCGGGTTATGCCAAGTAACTTATACATCTTTCCGAGCTTAAATTTTCGTCGCTTACTCACCACAAAAAAAAATTGATATGCGGTATGGTCAAATTTTACCTGGAGTTGTTGGTTTTTCTGTCTGTTCCCTTTTTTTCTTTTAGTACAGTACACAAACATGTACATGTATATCAGTAAGCAGTAATTGATATTTGTTTTTAATCTTGTCGAATCATTGGCAAACTAAATGTTTTACTTACAAATCTCTTCATCCAAAACCTTCATTCGAACCGATAAAATTGAATTTCACTTATCTGAAACTAAATGGTCTTTTCAGAAAAAGATTGTCTCTAAAAGAAATATTGTTGAGAAATAAGGAGGAGAAAAGACGTAAGAAAAACGAAAGCAGCAGAAGGTCTTATAATAAATTACATAAATCAACAAAGGAAAAGGTGTATAGGGAAAGTTGTGAAGCAAAAAGAAAACGAAAACTAAGACAAGAAACGAAACGAAACAGAAAATTGATGAAAAGAAGCTAAAAAATAAATTAAGAGTGAAAAGATACCGTGAAAAAGATCAAAATTTCTCATGAAAATACTGCACATGCACGTGTTCTTCCTTGTAACTCAGATGTTTTTAGGAACAGAATGGAAAAATCAAGAGCACTTAAGAAATTAAAAGAAAGTTTACCTGCATCTCCAAGCAAAAGGTGTGCTGTGATTTCTACGTATTTATCCCGAAGGTCACCGGAGTCCTCCACCGTTCTTAATTTAAGGAAATCTATATCACCGGTTGATAGTGTGATTGCATCAAACATTCAAGAAATAATAGAATCTGCTAAGTTAAAACGATCAAAAGAGGCTCTTACTGTTATGAACACCGTGACTGCATCAGTCAGTGGAGGAAATCTTGAAAAATCTAGGTGTAAAATGCAACTTTGCAAACAATTGGGTATTCCGGCCAGGCGAATTTCAGGCGGAAAACGAATCAGAACTAAAATATTAAAAAGCAAATCTTCGGCATGGAATCTTACTTTACGTAAAACAAGAAGAGATGCAATTTCAGATGAGACAAAGAGAATAGTGTATGACTTTTGGTTATCTCCAGGTATTTCTCATCCTACTGGAAACAAATCTGACATTAAAAGAGAAAGACTAGGTCCTAATATTTACGCTTCGCATATGGCGCAAATTATTGAAAAGACTCAGATTGATGCTTACATTGACTTTGTAGCAAGATATCCGGATATTAAAATCGGACAGAGAACTATTAACAAACTGAAACCCTTTTTCGTTCGGCCTGCGTCGGAAAAAGATAGGAACACATGTTGTTGTAGATACCACATTGAGTCAAATCTTCTCTTCAAATCGTGTATGAAATTTCGCAAATCGAAAAATCAATTGGAAACTTCTGAGGTTGAATCATATCCCGTTTATGAAAATTTGGGGGAAATTATTGATGTAACTTTATGTCCAAAGGTAAACGGTTCATATAAAAAATGTTGCCTCGATCGGAAGTGTACAGAGTGTGGAGTTGGGAAATTGAAGTTTTCTATGGATGAAACTGAAAAAATCACTTCTGCTGCAAACGTAGAATGGCAAAGATATGAATATGTAAATGAAAACCCAAATGGCACGGCAACAAAACGTAGATTAACACTTGTTAAATAGGTCACGAAAGTTGGTGAAATGTTTGACTATTTTAAAACACTATTAGAAACATTTCCTGCCCATCAACATCGTGCTAACTGGCAAAGTACACAGATGAAATCTCTTATTCAGAATCTGCCTCCAAAACATTGCATTTGTATACATGATTACTCAGAAAACTACCGCTGTGTTGAAAAGAATGAAATACAATCAAATTATTTTCAGCGTACAGTGTAGCTTACATGTAACAATAATACACAGACATGCGATTTTAGAATATGACGGATTAGACAGTACCGATGACTTTCCGGAGATTATAACCGAACATTTCTTTGTCATATCCCCCGACTTACAACATGACCATAATTTTACGAAATGTGCTCATCAACAGATTAAGCAATATTTAGATTATATATCATATGATGTAGACGTAATGCACGAGTTTACGGACGGATGTTCAAGTCAATACAAATCTAGACATTGTTTGGGCAATCTTTCATTCGCAACTACGGAATACGGGTACAAAGTTTTCCATAGAAACTTCTTTGAAACCAGCCATGCTAAGGGCCCACAAGATGCTGCCGGGGGATTTATAAAACGGCAAGCCGATATTGCTGTTTTACGAGGTAATGCAATTATTCAGAACGCAAAGGATCTGTTTTCATTTTGTAAAAATGACTTAAAAGAGCCTAGAAGTGCTTTGTTTAAACGACGAATCTTCCGTTATGTAGAGTCGGTTGATAAAGATAACATTCGAAATTTCAAACCAATTTCAAACAATCGTAAAATTCATCATTTATATACTTCTAAAAGCGGAGAAATTGTAGTTTCCGATCTATCGTGTTACACATGTGACAAATGTATAGTGTCTGATTATGAACATTGCTTACATACAGAGCATACTGGTCAAAAGCGATTAGTTAGACCCGTAGAAGAACTCTCAAATAGTGCAGATAATGAGGATAATTTCGAACGTTCCGAGAATATCACTGAACTTGTTTCTTCCGATTCTGTTGTTGCGGTTAAGGCAGAGGATGACAATATAGAATACTACATGCTTAAAGTTACTTCTGGTCTTGAGACACTGTCTACGACTGAAAAAGATAGTTGTGGGGTTGAATATCCATCCGGTTTTCAAATTTTCAGAGGATATTATTATGACAATTATAGAAAAGACCCCTTAACATACAAATTAATTCAAAGAAAACCAGCTATTGTTCCTGCATTATCTCTGTTGTTTATTTGTGCAGATGTTGAGGCTAAAAACAAAGTTACAATATCCGAGTAAACTCATTTGAATATATTGTCTGTACTAGACAACATGAATTAAAATCGAAATCAAACTGATTGCGCTAGTTTTATTCGCAACTCTCAGAGAATTAAGCTGTAATTCATATTTCTACTATTTGCATTTTTATTAACAATGCCTCTCTTAACTTTACAACGTGTCACTCTTGATCTCACCGGTGATCTCTTATTCACAGAAAATTAAATAAATAAATAAATAAATAAATAAATAAATAAATAAATAAATAAATAAATAAATAAATAATATAAAAAGTACACTATATTAGGCGACACCCTTTTCCACCTCTTTATTGACGACGTTAAAAGGATAATTTTTAGCGTTACGTAATTAGCAGCAGTTTCTTGCGCGACGTCAACCTCTTCTTTTCAAATTATTTTTAAGTTGACCCAATCGTTTTTTCAAAGATTTTCCGGTGGAGCAAATTCGCCTGATTTTAAGAGCTTGACTGTGTGGTATGCTCTTTGTCACATGAGGAGGATGACAGCTGCTAGGCAAAAGGTATTGATTGGTGTCGGTAGGTTTGGAGTATAAATCTGTGGATAGTACACCTTCCGATAAAGAGCTAGAAGTGTCGAGGAAGGAAATGGTAGTGTTAGATATTTCATGTGTGAACTTGATGGAGGGATGTAGGTTATTGGCACGTGAAAGAAAGTTCTGTAATTCTTCATCACTCTGAGTCCACTTCATATCCACATCTTCTATAAATCTGTACCAAGAAAGTGGTCTTTCAATAGACGATTCGAGTAGTTGTTTTTCTAATTTTCCCATAAATATATTAGCATAAGATGGAGCCATTTTGGTGCCCATAGCTGTGCCATTTATTTGTAAGTAATCACCTCCATTAAAAGTAAAGTTGTTCTTTTTAAGCACCATCGTGATCATTGTAACCAAGCAGTCGGTAGGTGACATTTTAACCGAACGAGATTCCCAAATTTCCTTACAGGCTTCGATGCCATCGGAATGAGGAACATTGGTGTAGAGAGAGGTGACATCCATAGTGACCAGAGTAGTGTTGGATGGTAAAGGATTCAGAGCTGCCATTTTTTGTAAGTAGTCAACGTGTTTTACATCCGGACGATATTAACAGAAAACAATAAGTTTTTATGTATATTTTCTTTCACAGTGTTTATAGTTAACGAATATTTTACTACTGTCACAAAGTTAAAGATTTGTGCTCACCACCTTTTATTAACGATTATCCTTAGCATTCTCAAATGCGTCACACTTTACCAGGTGACAATTATACCATCATATTTGTACCGTGAAATGAGGGAGTTAAAGATTTTTAAAGATGTTTAATACGTCACACTTTGTCACCTGACTATTTAGTGAGTTGTAATTTTACAAACTCAGTCTAACGTTGATAGACACTGAGGAAGGTCATTTGTTGATCGAAAATTTTGTCAATATATTTTTTGTAGCATCTTTATCTGTATCGTTGCACAATCTTCTAGACTTCTATATATATATATATAACACTGTTTGGTTTAATTTTCATTTACGTCTGAAAATTAAACCACAGTGTTAGAATTAGATTTTTGAGCTGTCAAATTTTTGTTCTTCCCTCGACGGGAATTGAACTCACACCATTGATACACTGCAGCACCACTCGCTTAGCCTTACGTCCAGCGCCCTAAACCACTCGACCACACCAGCTCCCTAAACAAGGAGCTTCAATAATCGTAGTGTTAACTTGTCTCGTAAGGAAAATCTAGAGATAAACATAAGACATATGTATAAGCGTGTGTAGATGGTACATATATACTTAATGTTATAATTTGACAGCAATCTAACTCAGCAATTTTTAATATATTGTATAGGATAATGAAGAATGCATTATACAGTCACAGGATATATACTAACTAGAGATCGTATGACATTATTCTTACCCTAGGGTTTTCCCTTAGCAATCACTATGTTCATGTTGGTGATACAGTATACCGTCAGAAAGTTAATATTTCCATTGGGGACTATATGTGCCACCCCCCCCCCCCCCCCCCTTTCATAGCTGACTTGTTTCTTTATTGTTACGAGTCTGAATTCATGGATTAAAATTCTAAATTTAGAGGAACGTTTTAGCAACACTTACTGGTATTGAGATGATACATTGGCCTGAAATAATCCCTATTTTTGTAAATCTATCCCAAAGAACTTATTTTGACCAAATCAAATAACAATAGTGAACATACACCTTTTCTCGGCCTGGATATTACCATCGGACATTGCTCACTAATAGCCAAAATTGATGACAAAAGGGAAGACTTTTCATTTCCCATAGTAAATTTCCTTTCATGTATGCTCCTTCTTGTGGCGTTTACATTTCACAACTTGTTAGATTTGCGCGAGTTTGTAGTGATGTATCTGACTTCAATGAACGAAGTCTATACCTCAGTAAAATCATTTCAATCAAGGATACCGGTATCAGAAATTACTTGAAACTTTGTTCAAATTTCTATTACCACTATACGGATTAAGTCCGTAAATTTGATTGCAAATGTAGGCATTTAATTAGACGAGGCATTTCTCATCCCATATTTTATGGTAATATTTTCGTCAAGGTGTGGGTCAACTATCCTTTCAAGGAAAAAAATAGCTAAAGCATATCTTAATGCAAAGAAAGATGGGAAACAAAGTCCAATGGTCTAGTGCCTTTTCGCATAAGCAGCTATAAAACTCCCTACTCAGGACCACACATGCTATATGTAATGTCTTATTTCTCTAAGGGGAGTCTGCAATGGCAATTGTGTTGGTAAAGATGTAAACCTCCTGAAAATTAATAAAGCTTCACATTATGCACCTTTGAAATAGGAAAATTCCGACTTCTTTTATCTGATTAAACAACCTTATTAAGAAAACAACTGCTGGGACGTACTAATCTGGGTCACGGGTCACTGTAATCGGGCGGCTGTATCGAGAAACAGATACGGTGTTGAAAAAACTGTTGATACTCATACAATATTGATAAATGCTATAAAATTTTATGTTTGTCTTCAAGAAATATGATAGACAAAACCATGTGTAAAGTTTTATGACGAAATATCTCCGATTTCTATCTAAATTTACGAGTTGAAGTTGCGGCTGTATCGAGAAACAGATACGGTGTTGAAAAAACTGTTGATTCTCATACAATATTGATAAATGCAATAAAATTTTATGTTTGTCTTCAAGTAAACAACCTTATTAAGAAAAAAACTGCTGGGACGTGCTAATCTGGGTCACGGGTCACTGTAATCGGGCGGCTGTATCGAGAAACAGATACGGTGTTGAAAAAACTGTTGATACTCATACAATATTGATAAATGCAATACAATTTTATGTTTGTCTTCAAGAAATATGATAGACAAAACCATGTGTGAAGTTTTATGACGAAATATCTCCGATTTCTATGTAAATTTACGAGTTGAAGTGGGGAAACACCCACAGGTAATTTTAGCGATGTATTTTTATCTTGGACAAGAATAATGAGCGTCCTGATTGGATGACCAATTTAAAACACACTGACACTGCATGGTAAAAAGATGCAGGTGTGAAACCTATAATCAATTTCTTTAGGTTTTCTACTAAATTTGTAAATTTGAAATAAAAACACAGGACCGGACTTTAAGCAAAGATAATAATCCAGGATTAGTTTTTTATTAAAAAAATCCAGGACCTCTGTGTCCATGATTTTTTTTTTTTAAAGTTAATAATATGAAATATTGACATCCACACTTGCCTTTAGGACAGTACATTTCTGTGTCCACACTTGTTAAAGGTTAAAATAAAAATAAAAAATGTTTTCGAATACTCATATTACATAGTCTTAGAAACGTTTTTCGAACTCTACTAACCTCGTCGCAAAAGTATAGTCGGTATACGCGTTGACGTTGATCGTATCATGCTATAATTTTTGATCGTATCTTAGATGCGAAGGGAGAGGATTTTGGCCGTATGATTTTTTCTCCGACCTTGAAAGAACGAAAGCTTATTGTTGCAATGCAAGACACCATATGAATTTGAATTATACATGCAAAGATAGCCAAATGATTAAACTACACAATTAAGTTCAATTTTACATCAGGGTATTATATACCTGTGCAACCAAGATATCAGTCCCGAAAGAACGACAAATGCCTTTGTTGGAGAGTGCTAGCCGAAAACTGACTCGAATGTGCTCAGAAAATAGGAGAAAATGAGTAATTTATTATTTCCAGAAAAAAATAAACATAGTATGCTGTTATATCCCATTCGATCCCATTCATCATCTAACAGTTATAACCAAAAAATAGACGCAACCCTTACCATGGTGTGGTTCGGCCATCATTCTAAGCATACAATTTTGATCGTATCATACAGCTTAAAATTGCCGACTAATGATTCAAGGCGGTTGTACGGTGTGGATGGGTATCCGACGGGAAATGATTAAAATGTTGATGATCCAAGGGCCCGACACGTTATCATCAGTATGTAGAGTGCTGAACTATAAGGGGTTAGGATTAGGGTCATGGTGTTTAACGGCGCTTTCAACGATGTTTCAGTTATATCGTGGCGGTAGAGGAAACCGGAGTACCCGGAGATAATCACCGACCCAGTGCCGAAAGTCACTGACAAACTTTAAAATATCATATAATGTTGTATCGAATACACATCGCCTGAGTAGGATTCGAACGCACATGATTGTATATGTAGTTGCAAATTCAACGTCCCTTCTAAACTATAAAGAAGAAGGGTGAGGTTGGTGGAATTCCGAACATACCCCCCTCCCCCGTACAATGTTAAAAACAGCATTTATATGTTTATTATAATATTACTTATTTCTTAAAGCTCTATGATATTAGTAAATCACGAATAATGTTTTTACATAAACATATTCGTATTTTATTACAATATAATCCAATCAAAATCATTGTTTTATTTGTCGTCTTTGGTTTTCATAGCACGTTTTTGATTGGAGGAATTTGAAAGTGCGGGTAGATTGAAATTCTGCGTTGAGAGAAAATCATAATAAAGATGGATGATCCACAAAATCTTGACTGTAGTTGGGAATTTAATGCTCCTCAGTTTGTTGATTTTAGCACTGCACACGAGGATGATGACCATGTTGACCGGTGGTTTGGTAAATGTCGTTCTCCCAATACATGTCTGCAAGTTTCCTTATAACATTACAAAAATACACGTCAATAATTACAAATTATGATAATTTTTATAGTCCGATCCTATGATACCGTAGGTTCTGTGGTTCCGTATATTCACGTGCTATTTCAATCGGTTTTCGCCCCCATATTTTTGATTTAGCTACCACTGACTACAAAAATCCCCGTTTTACATTCTGCTATATGATATATCGCATTCACACTCGCAGTCGTGTGTCCAAACCATATTTTACATATCCATAGACCATACTAATATATTACTAGCCTAGGCCCAGATTGAAATTTCAGCGACATTTAAAAGAACAAGTTTTACCATTTTCAGATGCCAAAATCATAATTGTCCATTGCAGTATATTCAACACATTTCTTTGAAACTTTTACTCAAACTTTGAATATTTAAGAAAAACAAGCATGCATATGTCATCTGTTAACAGTTAGACACACTTTGTGTAGTATAATTGTGGGAGACTTTGTATTCGGAAGATTACATGAACCACGGATATGGGCCAGGTCTGAATAAAGTGAGGCAAAGGGGGTGAATTTAGACAAATTTTGAAAAAAAAGATTTTATTTGCTTTCAAAAGGTTACACTTGCCATTTCAAAAGTGAGGCATTTGCCTCCATTGCGCTACGGCCATGTGCACTTAAGATGAATGGAAAGTTTCCCAAGTTGAAACAAGGTTTGTTACTTATTTTCTTCGCTGGATTTATTTTATGTAAAACATGAACTTTTAGTTCAAGCTTTAAATCAAGAAAGAGTGGGCTTGTTGAAAGTACATTTTTGTATCGCCTACCAAAGCAGTCTGCCTCGTGCAAATAGCAAATCCTGAATTCTTGTGTTCAAAAGCATTTACGTTTAATATTGAGCAACAATAAACATTTATTGTATAAACTATAAATTGTCATTAAATACATGTGTATATACATTTGATATTTATTTGACTTTTTGCTCTACAGATGTTGATCATGAGAATGGACAGAAAGAAACCGAAATGGAAAATGTTTGTAATGGTGTTGATATCATTGAAAATGCAGAAGAGGAAATTGAGAAACTTGAGGGGATACCAAAGAAAGAAACTTGTCGATTAACAAGATCAATGTGTCTTACTCCAGTCAACACAAAAAGCCTACTAGTAGCATCAGGTATAATGTAAACAGTAAAATAAGTTGAAAAACAAAAGTATCTTCACAAGTCAATCTGCCATTATTCATTTACAGTCAACCCTGCCATAGTGACCCACTGTATTAAACGACTTCCTGTCTTATCCGACCTATTTCGAATCCTCCCGTCAATTTTCTCTATATATTTTAACTATTAAACGACTACCTGCTTAACGCGACCAACGTCCGTCATTTTTTGTACCAGTTTCGACCGGAAGGCACAGGATATGCAGTGTGGGAAACCATTTTTTTCAAACACTCGTCAAAATGCCGAGTAGACTGAAACAAGTACTCGCCAAATTGAAATAGAGCTCGCCATGCTTGGTGAGTGACATTTTTTTAAAACTCTCCAACAAATACCTGATAAACAATACAGTAATATTCAATAATTTATTTTGCAGATTTTGACAAGTCATTAACTTGGTCAAGAAGGATCAACACTTTCTTAAGAGCTGCGTTGATCTCTTCTTTCTCAATTTCGTTGTCTTCGTCTTTTAAGTTTTAATGCGTGGTATTAAACATGTATGTCAAACCCGGTTCCGACACATATTTAACTTTATGTTTTCGCATAGGTTTTCACTACGAATTCGTTTGAAATATTTCAAAACCAAATTATTTTATTTGCATTAATTTTAAAAGTCATCACATCTATTTGTAATGAAACAATATTTCTTTTAATCGTGAAATCAACCTTGGCAAAATTATGTGGGGTCGGGATTGTATACTTAATTTTTCTGTTGACAGAAATGAAGTGTCATGGCGGAATGTTTTTTAGCCGAGTTGCATCGAAGTTGCAGTCGGCTTATGTTTTGGCGAAAGGCGGGCGGGCGTATGTTAGCCTATCTTCGTTAACACGATAGCGCTCTTAGTTTTTGGCCGATCAACATAATTTTTGGTAGAAAGCATTATTACACTATTATTTAGAGCGAGTTCGAAATTCAGATTAATCTATTGTTTTTTTCTTGTAAAATCATGGTTTTTTATAGAAAAAGTACATATTTTGAGAATTACACATTTCTCTGAAATCACAAAAGATAGAAACTTAATATTTGGTATGGGTGGAGAGGCCAATGTGAAGTTGTGCATTCAACATTTTTATCCCCGGGGCTCAGCCCCACCCCACTGGGAAATCTTTTAAAAAATGTGACCGAGATCCCCACCCTAAACCAGACTTGGGGTCAATTACTTTCAAATGTAATCAATTACATTACAATTACTTTCCAATTTTCATGATTTTATTACATTACGATTACATCAATTTTCAAATGTAGTCGATTACATTACAATTACTTTGTAAATGTAATCAATTACATTACTGATTACATTTAATGTCATGACAACCAATGTATTAATGTTTTGTTATTTTTTCTCATGTGCATCTGTCCAATATCTCTTTTTTTTTTAATGTATTTCTTACTCAGAACTATGATTTACAATTCAGTTTTAATGTGATCATTACATACAATAACATACAGTACATTGTAAATTATAAACAGCAATTCTCATTTTCCTTTCTTTCATAAAATATGTTGTGTCTTATTACTATGACCAATATTCATTCCATCTTATACTATTTGTAAATATTATAATGTACATTTGCACATTTTAATAATATATGTCAAATAATTTCAAACATCCTGTCAAAGGCTATTGTGGATAATAAACTAGCAGCTAACCTGTGCCACAGATCAAATTAGTAATTAAGGTCGTATTTATGACACCAAATTATGTAACAATTGCCATTACTAAATTTCACACCATTTCAATGTGTGTCCTTAATATATAACAGAGCTCCAGATAAGCTGCGTATTTGCCTTTTTTACGCTATGAAAACGAGTAAAAACGCATGTATTATCAGATCAGAGTGTACACATTACGCATACATGTTGCTGTGTAAGCAAACTTTCCAAATTCGGAGCGTACTTGTACAGTTGTGTACATAACAATACATTTTTGTCTTTGAGAAATTCCCAGCAATTACTTCCCTTTATACTTTTCGAAAGAGAGAGCGTATGCATCCGAGGGGTACCGAAAGCTTGCCTTTCTAAGCATCGATGTCAAAAGAGATCTGATTGGATGTTTACGATAAATCATCCAATCGCGGTCAATATTACAAATAAATGCGGTTTTACGTAATAAGTAAGAACTAAAACGAAAGTAATTTTGGGAACAAGTTTCTTCATGATATTTATTAAACAAATAATGTAGAATGGTTTACTAGAAAAAAATATAAAGTTTATTGAAAACTGAATAAAGAAATATGTTATGAAATTCAATTGTTAAAAACTGAAAAAAATCTACATGTATTAAGATAAAGTGGCAATCACAACATGATCAAAAGATATTATTCTGTTTAATTGCAATCAAAACTATCACAGCTACAAAAAAAATATTGAGCATTAATTATGGCTTCCATACAAATAATGTCTCAATTTCAATTTCTTTAGGGTTTCAAAATGCAGTAAAAACAGTTTGTCGGCTTGTGTAAAACACAGCAACCTGTAAAATTTATAAATTATCTGACACAACTTTCAAGATTTCATATATGAAATTGTTTCTATGAAAACCTATCACCATGTCCTCATGATTCCCATAAGTTAAAGAAATATTTTATATAAACCAAATCTCATGAAGATTTCTTATACAAGTTTAAAATGAGATCTAAATTTGAATAAAGATTTTATATAAAAAGCAAAATGTAAATTATAAATTTCAGAAATTAATTATATTAATTATAATTTATTTATGATGCTGTATGTAGTAGCTGTGTTAGCGGTAGACGATCGCCACGTCGCATTTTGCGAATATAACGGTAGTGTGGCGAGGATAATTTGTGTAGCAGTAGCCACACTGGCGAACGAAAAACTTTTAGAGTGTGCATCTGACAACGATCTTTTATTTTGTAGAAAGTCAACGTCGAATAAAACGTGTTATAGACAATGATTTGATCGATGTATAATATCCAAAATGATTTTAAAGCGGGTCAAATTTATTATTTCCGGTAGTTTTTTCAGTTGAAATAACATTATTCGGGTCCCATTCCGGAAATAGTTTCGAATTTAGTCACTGACTGACTGGTTTCCTAAATTACGCTTTATTCTGTCTGTCCTTCTGTCTACGCTTGAATCTAAAACCAGTAAATTATTTGACAACGAGAAGGTCAAGCATGACTAATTCACGTTCACCCTAATTAATACACATTCGCCCTGATAATTATATATATGAAAGTTATTGAAAATAAATGAAGTATTAATGATATTTGATGGTTTAAAAATTTAGAAATTTTAAATATGGTGTTGACATGCTAAAAACTAAAAAGTGTATTTCGATAATAAAAAAGTTTATCAAAACACACACGAGATCAAAGACCACAGGCTGTATAAAGTAAATAATTCTTTTATGCTTAAATTTGTTTTACTCAAACCAAGCTTTACATCAATTAATTGTAATGATGAAATCAACAATCATTCATTTCAAACAATATCTAATAGCTGCTTAATTTCTTTAACAAAAGCTTATATTTTTAATTAAATCTTTTCTATATCATTACTTCTTTAATTTCAATTACAATATTTATTATGTTCATTAAGATACTTTTTAATTATCAGGGCAAACTTTAGGGCGAATGAACCCAGGGCGAACGGACCCGATACCAAGCATGGCCAAGCACCAAGGATCTATTTTATCCTTTTTTGGCAACGCCCCCACACAGCATAAAACAACAAAATCATACGAATATTGAATGTTCTGTTTATCTAATGTTCAAAGTTTGTTGTTTATCATGATAATATATGAATTATTATTGTTAGTTAATTAAATAATAAAGTTTTGATCTTTCAACTGTTTTATGCTCTTTGTTTATATTTAGTGTGGCTAACTGAAATTGAGTGTTGCTAAAAGAAATTATTACCCATTAGCCACAGAGGCTAATAAAAAAAAATATCTACCGCTAACACAGAGTAGAATAACAAAATAGTTTCAATCATACATATTACAAATTAAATGATAAAATAGTAAGTTGTAATATTTGTAAAATTTTTGATTTTTTTTTTTAAATAATATTCCAATTGAACTTGAATCTGATATTCAGAGATATGTGATATTTCTGCTTTTTTTTTTATTTTGGTGCTGATTTTCCTTTTAATATTGGATTATATGATAATGGATATTTTATTAAACCTAGTATTTACATAAATTAAGTTTTCATATTTAGACAGAGAAATTATACATATTTTTAAGCAAGTTTTTAGAATTAGAATGACTTGTTTTTTTTTATCTTCTGAATTATACAGAGCTCCTGATAATTTTCAAGTCCAAAGGGTAATTACCCCCTACTTTTGAAAATGATGGGTATTTGCATATTTCCTTTGCTCTGTTGTACTCTCTACTTCAGAAAAGATTGCTTACATGTACACTTTTAAAATTATGTTTGACACAAGTGTTATTCAATAAATGCAGGATGTAAGTGAAATGTATATCTCTGTTTAATTTGACACGATTGTGTCATGTTTATTAATAAAATGTTGTAAATATTTTGTTTTTTGCTCGTTGACTTCGGCAGTTTTCACAGCCGTGTTGACAATGTCATCAATGATTCCCATAACTATACTGTCACTAGACACAGATGAAACTGTCAGGGACTTAAGTATATAATTTTCCGTAGCGCTTAGTGGCGCACTTATTCATGTTCTTGTTCATTTTCAATCAATTACATTACGATTACATGTAATCTAAAAAATGACTGATTACAGATTACATACGATTACATGAAAAAATGTAATCGATTACAGCTGATTACGATTACAAATTACGATTACCCCATGTCTGCAGCCTAAACCATATATATTTATGATCAGGGTGACTAGGCAAATTAAATGCATTATAGCTCAGGCCCCAGGGTCATACCCCACCCCCTACCTGAAGTGAACTTTTTAATGGTTGAGATCCCCACCCCCTAAACCATATATATTTATGATCAGGGTAACTAGGCAAATTAAATGCCTTATAGCTCAGGCCCCGGGGGTCATACCCCATCCCCTACCTGAAGTGAACTTTTTAATGGTTGAGATTCCCACCCCTAGACCATATATATTTATGATCAGGGTGACTAGGCAAATTAAATGCCTTATAGCTCAGGCCCCGGGGGGTCATACCCCACCCCCTACCTGAAGTGAACTTTTTAATGGTTGAGATCCCCACCCCTAAACCATATATATTTATGATCAGGGTGACTAGGCAAATTAAATGCCTTATAGCTCAGTCCCCGGGGGTCATACCCCACCCCCTACCTGAAGTGAACTTTTTAATAGTTGAGATCCCCACCCTTAAACCATATATTTATTCTTTATTTTCTTACTTATTTATAAAACAAGACCAAATGATTATGACTTGCAACTCGCCTGTTGCATCTCTGATGCTTTCTCGATTTTTTATCGAGTACAATGATTAATAAAATGTTGGATAAATGACACAGTTAACAGAAAATTTAACTGTTTGGGAGCTATGATATTTTAAAGCTGTAACCAGTTATCGTGGCGAGCGTTTTCAAGTTCCTACTCACCTTACAACTGTTACTCGCCAGACCGGCGAGTATAAAGTGGATCTTACTCGCCACCCGAAATTTTCGAGCGGTCGTTTCCCACACTGGATATGTAAACATGGTAAACCGGAAATGAGAAAAAATGTCATCAGTGATTTCCGTATAACTTTGTCAAAAACAAGAATTAATTTTGAAATTGATTACTGTTTACAGTGGTAACGAATATGGCGATGAAACGCAAAGTGTTAACCCTTGACCACTAAATTATTAGATTCTGGGAAACCAGCGTACAAAGTTGCTGAGGATTTTGGAGTGGGCAAGTAACACTTTTTTCAAATTTTACGGAAACGTAAGGCGGAAGTATTAGCAGATTATGAAGAAAATGTTCGTCGGCATGTAACAGGCAATGAGGAAATAAACGAACTTTGTTTAGAATGGTTCAAGGATGTTGTTAACAGGCGCATTAACGTTGCCGAACCACTGCTTAAGGAAAAAGCACTTGTGTATGCAAATGTCTTGGGAAATACAAATTTTAAAGTCATGATACAAATCACTATGTATTGATTGAACATTACTTACTAGTGAATGTTACATGTAAATGTATGTTTTAATGTACAATACCCTCAGGACAAACAATGTGATCAGCAAATCACACACATAACTGTTGTTTATACAACACTTAATCACTTACCCAGTGCCTGAAATGAGGGCCAGAAATTATTTTTTTGGGCCAGTAAAAAATTAGGGTCACTGGCCCAAATGGCATAATGGTGGCCCAACAATTTTGTGACATTTCTTTATGACAAAAAGACATCAGATATCAATATATAAACAGTTTTCAGGTTAATTGTTTTTTTTATCAATAACATTAAAATTCATTCTTTCACTAGTCTCATGGGGGTTGGAGAGGCTCTTCAAGATAATTTTGGTACAGGTGGGCAGCTGAAATTGCGAAAACACCCCAATGCATACACTAGGGACATCAAAATCCTAATTTCCTTGGCTGTATATTAACTTCCGTCATAAAGTAATAATATCAAAATCCTAATTTCCTTGGCTGTATATTAACTTCCGTCATAAAGTAATAACTTCCGTCATAAAGTAATAATATAATTATTACTTTATGACAGAAGTTAATATACAGCCAAGGAAATTAGGATTTTGATGTCCCTAGTGATATATTGCTATCAAATGAAACCTGAATTTAGTGTTTTAACCTTTTCGACAACCTTGACGCCATTGGCTAGGGTGGTCTCAAGAAACGATGCTAGTACGTCGGATGGGGACAATAAAATGCTGGTTTGTGTAATGGGGGAGATCAATGCCATGATCACATTAAAGACATCCGGAAAAGAGTAGACTAATGCCACTACAAGGACAGCTCTTCAATCCACTATGAAGAAGTGATTTTAAAGTAAAATAACCTCTCAGTTCGGGGTAATGTCAGTTGGTTATTCATTCCAAACAAGTATCTCACTTTGTTGAAATAACAAACGGTGCTGTCATTTTCTGTTGTATATCAGAGCTGTCGGACAAAATATTGACCAGGTCCAATTTAAACTACTTCGCGTCAGACCCTATGTCCGGAGCAATTTTTCAGTAACTTGAGACCAACAAAACGCTTGAAGATGACCGGCATCATTACTTTCGCTTCTCAAATAAATGACCACATACACAACGTGGATCATTCTTCAAATTTACTCTATATAAATCGGCATTAAGGCCACTACATCTATGTCAAATTTTGACTTCACATTGAAGAGTTTGACTACTAAATGTGTAACCGATTCCGGACGGACGCGCATCGATTTTCCGGAAATTACGATTCTTATTCTTGTTATTCTCCTTTCTTTCCATGCACCATGAACTTGTCCACGGCAGATCTCAGGAACTACAGGACAGAATTTCATGAAACTTGGTGGAGTTATAGATATATGTTTCTAGTTGATCCTAAAGTTTTCAGATTTGTGGTAAAGGGGGTCAAAGCCATATTTTTGGGGGTTCAAAAGGGGTGGGGGTTACTATAGAATCCTATGGGAAACTTGAAATTTTGTACATTAATGTTGATAACTTCTAACTGGATAATGATAGAGACATAAAATTTGACATAGTGATAGGTCACCATTAGTGGAGCAATTCTGCATTTTCAAAATTTTCAAGATGTCTGCCATTTTCAATATGGCTGCCAAAACACGGCATAGAAATAGGCGGTAAAAATTCAACATTGTCCGATATCATCAAAATTTGATATATGGGTAGATAGTGTCAGTGGCCGGTTTGGGAGACTTCATAATCGTTATATTATAATCATATCTTGTTTTTATTTATTTTTTATTTTTTTGGCAATAATTTTTTTTTAAGGGTCGGTCGGTGAAAGGGGAAACAAACTTAATTTTAATTTAGGCCTAGGTTGTCAGTCATCCAATTGATTCGGTCCAAACCTAATGCTACTTATAAGAGGTAACCCCTTGAAACATGTGCATAGCTAGCATTATGCAAACTTGGTATCTTTGTTTATTTCATACACAAGTCTATTGTATTGTATGTATATTTCCACATGTCACACAAGAATGTGTTGTACTAACTTTGAGTATTCCAAGGTATCACTTGAAGCTGTAAACAAACCATTTTATGGATTTAGCCAGTATATGTGTAATTCAGTTGAAGTTGTAAAAAAAATGTAGGTCCGGCAAATGTTTGATAGGTCTGACACATTGTCCACATCTGCCAGACCTATTGTCTGACAGACAGGAAAGAGATTTCAACAGCTCTGATATATACAACTGTTAACTTTTCCTGTTATTTTTTAATTTGTAAACAAAAGTTCTGGTTCCAAAAAAGAAAACACTCCCAATTGTCATTAAAATGTAGCCGTGTACATATAGAGATGAACTATGAAAAGTTTAAAAGAAGTGACTGGCCAGTTCGTTTCCACTTTATTTCACCATGATTTGATATATTGACTTGATTTTTGGTATGAGAGTGTATAATTATAAGTTACAGATCAACTTTGAAATTCATTTGTTATTCTTAGCCTATTACTGAGGGAATTAAAAAAGGGTGAAACATTTGCAAGCCTCCTTAATATTCACAGTGGGGACATTCGTGTCGTTCCGACACATCTAGTTTGGTAAAAGAATAGCTGTCTGGTGATCCATTGCAAATTGTTTCATATAAAATTAGTTTAAAAGGTCTAATTTTAAGTAATTTATCATTTCTACCGCCTTACCACTCTGAAACACATGGAAAATGTAAATAGGAAGTTTCTGAATGGTTTAATTTTACTTCTATATACAGGCTATAAAATCTTACGTATGGAACATAATTGTAAAATGTATTATTTTATCCTTGTAAGAATGAGTTGAATGCTACAATTTTAATTCTGAACACTATACAAAATGTAATCAGG
The DNA here is from genome assembly GCA_963680875.1 of Bathymodiolus brooksi. Lineage (NCBI taxonomy): Eukaryota > Metazoa > Mollusca > Bivalvia > Mytilida > Modiolidae > Bathymodiolus > Bathymodiolus brooksi. The sequence goes on along the minus strand of OY804578.1, from coordinate 90,890,119 downwards.
TTATTCAGTCAAAAATTTGTGTGTTTTTTGCAAGAAAAAAAAGTTAATATATATGTGTTGTTTGTTTGGAGGAAAAGAAAAGACTTATTTGGTGATTCTTTCATCACCTTATTTCTTTGGAAGATTTTAATAGAATGTTATTGTTTCATTTAATTTTACTGAACATGGTCAATTAAATCTTGCGTATGGGACAAGAATATGGAAAATAGAACATTTTAAAAATAGTCTTTTTTGTATCTTAATAATTATTTTCCTATGTTAAAAGAATAGTAAAATTTCATAATCACTATGTTAAATGAAGAATAGTTTAGCTTGTGTGATTTTTAAAGAGAAAAAAATCAACAATATTTTCAATCATTTTGAGGCAGCTTGAAGAGTTGGAAAATTATTGAAAGATATCTTACCAGAAAGCACTGATTGTTCTATAGTGTTGAAAGCAAACTATTTCTGATTTCAAAATATATTAAAACAATTGATAAAGTCTTTAGAGGAAATTCATATGTAGCAACATTCCAGCAGCACCTGCATATGGAGCTTGTGGTTCCTATCATGATTTCCTTGATAGAGGGTTGCTGCTAGCAAGGAAGCTACTGAACCAAGGGTTCCTCTTAGTTAAGTTGAAGTCATCACTTCAAAAGTTTTACGGTCGCCACCACGACTTGGATGACCGTTATGGAATATATGTGTCACAAATGATCACGGATATGTTCCACTTGTTGTAAACACTTCCCGGTCCTTTCCTCGTTCATGACTTATCAACGGGTTTGTAACTAGATTAACACGACAGGTGTCACTAGTGGAGCAGGAACTGCTTACCCTTCCGGAGCACCTGAGTTCACACCTGGTTTTTAGTGGGATTCGTGTTACTTGATCTTTAGTTTTATATGTATGTTTTGTAGATCGTTGTTTGTACTTTTTCTTTTGGCCATTGTGTTGTCTGTTCTTCTTCTTCGATATACGGATTCTGAGTGATTACCCCTTTGGTATCTTCAAACTCTTCTCGCATGTAAGAAGTTATGAAAAAGATTTAGATTACCGGTAACAACTACATTTACGGTACAATGGAGATACACAATGTATGAATCGCTTTTCAGTGAAAAGAACAATCTATAAATGTACATGCACCAGCTGTTATATTCTTTATTTTATTCATAATCAATTATTTTTATCACTTGTCTTATTGGACAAGTGACCAACAGAAGTTTGTCTTGATTTTTCAACTGGACTGGTTCCGGACAAGCAAGTAACTACAATGTATATTGTCGAGGCCTGTTGCTTGAAATTATTTAAGTTGTATTAAAACTATTAAATTAAATATTGTTAAAAGTACATTATATGTAGTGTTAAACACAATAACTCTAACCCTATTTTAGTATTTAATTAAATAAAACAAAAGGGAAAAGATGACTGGCTTATTGCTGTTTAATATCACATTCAGCATTGCATAACATTATCAGTGTTCGTTATGAACTGGAATTACATTACAATATCATTTTTATTTTAGATGAAGCTATTACAGAAACACAAGAGAAAGGTCAGTATATTGTATTATTATGTCAGATCATATACAGTCAATGACTTTGGGATTTGGAACTTACAAGCCATTCGGGCCAGTACTTATGAGAACTTTACTTGCCATGGAAACGGCCAAAATGCTAAAAAATTGAAAAACACAAAAATGACCATAGCAGGTTACTCGCCGATCAGAAATTGATGAAACTTGATAGGAACAACATCCACATCTAGTGGAACGAGATAAGCCCAAAAAAAAAAATCGGAATTGGTTGGACAAACTTTGCCGCAGTTGCCATGGAAACAAAAAAGGGGTGATTTAAATTTTTTTTGGATTCCTTTCATCAAACTTCGTGAAACTTTGTAGGAATATCCATCGTAGTGTGTGGCGGCTTTTGGAGGGTTGAAAAAATTTCAAAATGGCGGCCGTTGCCATGGTAACCAAGGTACAAAATGGCCGCCAAATACAAAAATCCTCCGATTTGGACGAAATTTGGTTTCCAAGTAGATAATGATGTTGCGAATTGATATTCATCGTTAGTTTACTATGGCGGTCATTTTGATTCCAAAATGTCCGCCAAAATACAAAAATCCTCCAATTTGGGCGAAATTTGGTTTCTGACGACCATGAAGATTTTTTACTTTCACTTTTGATTTACCGATAAAAATGAAACTAGAGTCGCAGCTGAAAATAGGGTCGGTCGGGTAACCGTGAACAGACATTTTTTTTTTTTTTCACATACTTATAGTGTAGATTGTTGTTTTAGCCACTTAAAGGTTTTTAATAAAATTTTTTAAAGTAATTAATAAGTGAAATATCCCATGCTATATTTAGTTAAAATCTAATGAAAATGAAGTAAAATATATTGCTTTAAAGGGAAACTTCGCAAAAAAAATATTTTTTTATATGTTTTTCCTGATGTATAAATATGGATGTTTATATGTATATTAGTGTTTTATTATGTTGGATAAGGGAATGAAATCGATTTTAAAATTCTGTCAACGATACATGGAAGTCGCCATTTTGATATCATCTCAATACCAAGTATCACATGATGTCTAAATACCACCACACCCCAAAACAAGTGTGACAAACAAGGGTCCTCATATGGGGGGGGGGGGGGTAGCGGGAAAGGTTTGTCTTTAATGAGACACATTTGGGTGATTTACAAAAAAATGAAGACTTTTCAGAGAATAATTTGAATATTAAATAATATGAAAGAAAGGTAAATATCTTAAAACAAGCACAATGGTAACAGTTATCTTCATGTAAAGTGTCATGGAGATTGCTCTTCCGGTTAAAAAGTTATCCTCTAAAAATTGGTCAAATTTGTCAGGAGTGTGACGTTTTAGCGTGACAAACTTTAAATTGCCTTAACTTACCTTGATGATAAAAAAAATAAAATAAAAAATATATTAAAGAAAGATGGTATTCTATAATTTCGTACCATTTTACTTCAAATATCTACATGTTTTGTGACCCTATGATTATGCGAAAAAAAATTATTCTATTTTTTAAATTAGTGTACGTGAATAAATTTAACTTGGAAAATTGTACAAATGTCAAATTAAACCTTAATAGTTTTTCATTGTTGAGACTAATTAGTTCAGAAAAGTCAAAATATGTTGTAAAAAAACATTAGTTATAATAATTTAGTAGTATTAGACTGGATGAATATGATAGTTGTAAAATTGGGCTTGCATAAGGAGAAACACAAAAAATGTCAGGATTGTGACATTTTATCTTAGTTATATAGTACTATGTTGTATGCTTTAATAGTTCACAATTTTCTTTATTTTCCAAAAGTTCCAGACCCAATCAAAGAAAAAAGTTGGAAATAGCTCTGATATATGACATATCATAGCTAGGAAATCAAAATAACTAATGTCAGGAGTGTGACACTTTTAATAAGCATATCTTTTAAATAAAAAAAAAAAAAACATGCTTCTACAAACTTCCACAATGTTTTCAATTTAATTACATGTAAACAATAAGTAATAATTATAGTATTTTTGTATATTGCATGAGACCTTTCTCATAATAAGTGATGATAAAGGGTTATATTTTCTTAAAACATGTCAAAATATGGATTTTTTTCTAAATGAAAAATTGATGTATGTTGCTTTAGATAAACAGAATACTTACTTTAATATATTTTGATTTTAATAAAACATTTTCATTCTTTTGATATAGCATTTTTGAAAATTTATCAATAATTTTTCATTCAACAGTAATATGTCACACTCCTGACATAAAAACATTAAATGTCGATTGTAATTGCAGTAGGAAGTTTTTTTGCAGAGTAAATTATTGAGAAACATGGGGAAACTAATTTGAAAACCACTAAAAAGTAATTTTATGCCAAGAAAAGATGATCTATTGCTAGTTTTAATAAATTTCAAATCCATTTTTGATGAGATAAGGGCAAATGATTAGCACACTAATCATTAGAAAAAACAAAAACATAATTTTGAATCTTCTTTTAATATTTACTCAATACTGTTAACTGTAAGAAATATAAGCTTTTGAAGAAATATAACTTTTAGATTGGAAAGAATAAGTTGGTTATATTATTTTCAGCAGGACAGGTTTATTTTCGAGAGGCAGTCAGGAGTATGACAATTTTATTTAAGAAATAAATTATTTTGTATGCATATAGCCTCCATAAAACTGCTTGTAATTGTCTTGGGGAATTATTTAATTCTCAATAAGCACTATACTCTTGAAAAGATGTATAAATGGTTGAAAATTGAGTTCTCATTTTTTTATAATTATGGTAGTATTACTTAGAATATGATAAAATATGATTGAAATAACATCATAACAATGCAAAAATGAAATATATTCAAGGGAAACCTTTTTTCAGTCAAAATAGATTATGTACTACTACTTAAAAAAGTTATTGTGACCAACAATGATTGCATTTAGCTTGATATTTGGTGTATTTATCTTTTAGAAAAATGTGTCAGGAGTGTGACAAAACATCAAAAAATGGACAGTATTTTCATTTGGTTACCTCTAGTTTATACCACCAATGATCAACTTAACTTAACTTTTGTTATATTTATTAGGCATATATAAATAATTGATTTACAACTATTAAGCTTCATTAGATCATATTTTTTATGCTTGTATGAAAACTTTAATTACCAGATTTTTTAAAATATACAGTAAAAATAGTGTTTCTTTGATATACTGAAACTGTTTTTTCATGATATATACAAAGTTTGGTACCAAAATGTGCCTTTTTCATATCATTATCAAATGGAAATACATTTAGGTCTCTTACCATACCTAAAAGAAAATGATACCTCTGAGGAAGTAAGTCTGTATTTGTTATCATTTTAACACTTTGTTGCTAATAAAAGTTGGAAAAATTTTTCTGTCTTCATATATTGCACTGAGCAACTGAATCTGAAAAATATATCATATTGACATTATTTTACGACCAAAATTATGTCAATTTGTCCAATTTGAAATTTCACCCTCTATGTCACACAAAGTCTTCATTTTTTTTGAAAATCACCCATTTACAAAAGATTTTTTTCCAAAATTGAAAAACTACGAAATTAAGTTAAAAAAAGAATGGACACAGGGTTCAACATTAACTTTTTGACCGTCCATTCAGGCAAGTGCCATATTGATTTTACTTGCCCGAAACTGTAAACTACTAGCCCCAATTCTTAAGTACCATATATGGATGTAGTGCAGAACTATGCCATATTGGCACCAAATTCTGGGACTGAGTCTGAGATATTGAGTAGACGTACCTAACAATTTGCAGGAATATGACAGTTTTATAAATACGGGTGATTGATGAGGATTTCTGAAATATTTTTGTTAGATAATTTAAGTATAAATGTTCCTTATCATAGACTGACGACTGTATAGTTTGTTTGAATTTTTATTCCAGTAATCTATCATGCTTTCAATATTTTGATCGCAAAGGCAATACATATCAGGGATAATTTTCTAATATAAGAACACTGCAAATACCTCGAGCTTTTCATTGGCCGGCGAAAAAAAATAATAGGATGTTGATGCAGCGCCGCCGCCTAATTAGGCATTCGCGATTGGCTAATATAAATAACACGATCTTTATTTGAGAAAGGGGAATTCCATAGTCAACAAAATAAAACAAAATGGCGTAAAATACACGATACATACGAAGCGATGTTTAGGTAAAATTCGTCGCGACTTCCAACACTGAATAATTCAATATTAATCATTTTGCTCTTCAGGAATTGAACATATCACAGAATCATTTTCACTTGCCCGATCGGACAAGTTGGGTGCTGTTTTCACTTGCCCGAAGACGCATTTCACTTGCCCCTGGCAATCGGACAACCGTTAATGTCGAACCCTGGGACATCGGAACAATGCCCTGAATTCGTTAAAAAAAAAATCCAAAAAGGCCTATACTACAGGGCAATATTGTTTTAATGACATTATTCAGTAAGATCGCACTTTGTAATCGATCGTGCATGCACTACAATAAAGATACACATAAGCTAAAAGCACAGAAAGTTACAGGATAGGAAGCCATACAATGGAGAGGATTATGTAAACATATAATTTGTAATAGATTTCATTTGACAATTACAGACGATGAGTATTATAAATACTTTTAAAGTTTATTATACAAAAACAAAGCGTACCATATAATATGTCTCTGCGTAGCATATTTTGTTTATTTTAATCACGTCTTTCGAACTGGCGGACCCTTCTGATTAATCTCAGAATAGTCATAAATAATTTGTTCATCACAATTATTGATATTTCACCGCGAATATTTAGTTTGATGTATTGTTGTTGTGTATCAATCATAATTGTTATTTGTATATGCCCTCCTGGGGCCCTGATTTGGTTAATAAACTTATTTTAATTTCTATTTCTACAAGGAAAAATTGCATACAAATGTTTTTTTTGTCTATTTTGCAAGAAGAATTTCTACCCTGCCCTGTTCACCCTGCTTTATTTCATAATTTTGGTTGTTGCTACATCATTCTGATGGGGCACAACAAAATCAAGATAAAAATGAACAATTCAATATAGCTTACGATCAATGGTAATCTTAAGATTTTTTTGTGAAAATAGCCCATGAATCATTGCTGCATTAGGTGCAGATCCAGCAGTTTTGAAAACGGTGTGCCAGGCTCTTGTTTGCCAATTTTTACCCATTTTATACACGAATTTTACTAAATTGTCGAACACCCCCTTGATCCGGCAGGGTGCATTAATATGCACCCATTCCTAATGTATACTTCAACGTGATCAGGGTCTTGTATTTTGATCACCTATTAGAACCTTTAAAATGTGTATTGCATCTGTTATTCTAGTCACGGGTAGCGTAATTTGTTTTCTTTTTATTTTCTGTTCTTATTATGTTTTTGTCTATTTGACTTGTGTACGTTGTTTGTATATATTCATTGTACATGCCTTCAACCCTTAGGGGTAAAATTGAGCATTAATAAAGTTAGTTAGTGAATGGGTCACAAAATGTGTAATGCGTTTCTGATTATTGCCAAATATTGTGACACATGTATTCAGGTATTCGGTCAGAGGCCTGTCGACCGGATGTAAAATGACACTTGTATATTCTGCCTGGCGATTTCCTGTGTGGACCTAAACTCATTACGCAATATTAGGTACCCTGCTGAGTGAACCGGTGTGAATGTACCTGTCGTTTTCAGAATGAAGATAAAAATAAGTGAATCCCGCATTTCACTTCTTACTTCAGGAATTATTTGCCTTAATTTATTGAAGAATAAAATATTTAAAATTAGAATATGGTCTCTCGCTTCTGAAAATACATGAAAAATATAATTTTCGCATAATATTTTACGTTTTGCTCATCAAAAATGACAAGCAAAAAAAGGAAAAGAAATTAACATTTTTAAATCACTTACTCAGAGCTGTCGAAAATCGTTGGACCTACGGTATCTAGTCGAGTGACATTTTCAGAAAAGACGCTTAGTTTTTGACTTTAATGCACCTATCTAACACACAGCTGATTTTTTTACTAATAATAGCCAAATGTCTATACTTTCGAGTATGCCCGGTTGTAAGAAAATCGTATGGTGCGTTTTTTGTAAAATTGGAGTTAAAGTCAAGTTATCATTTCAAATGCACAAAATACTATCTACATTTAAACGTATATTATTTCCAATTCATAACATTTTTTGTAAACATAATAGGTTAATTTTCTGCGAAAGACATAAGAAAGTATGAAACACATCTGTAATGTGTAAATAATTTCATTTTTGTAGATATTAAATCAGTTTTGCTACCATTTTATTGTTATTTCAGATAATCAGTCACATCTTTTCACTTTATAATTATTAATTTTATCATTTATGTCGATAACCAAATGCAAACTGTTCATAAAATTAATTTTCAGTTCCTAACGCATATTATAAATGTTGGACTCACTGAAAAATACTAGATTTTACCATTTTCACACTTAGCAAGCTAATTCCGAACTGACAGTCCGTTGCCGTTCCGTAATCAATTATTTACCTGTATATTATAATGACAGAATGTGTGTGCGACTGAATTCGTTTAACTAGCAACATTTATATACTTATTTGATTTTTTTGTGTGTTAATTGTTTGAAACAATAACTCTGGTCAAATAAAGTCATTAAAGCACACATTATAAAGTGAATATAATGTTGATAAGTGTTATGTTAAGGGCATTCACTAATTGTTGAATCCGTGCCAGAAAAAATAAGAAAAAATCCGTGTAATGTCTACAATTTGTAGTCCGGTCAAATTAACGCCTCCACCTGCTAAAAAGGGCAGACCTTCCATCGATTGGCAACGTTGTATCATTTGTCAAGTATTTACGGAAGCACGGCTTTGTATTCCAACTACTATGGGAAGGTCAACTTTTATTTCTGCCGTGAATAAACGGAAGGATGAAGTTTACAGAAAACTTGTTGACGAATATACAACTGTCGAAAATGCTCCATTTGGAAATACCAGATATCACAAAAGCTGTTACAAAGCATTTACCAGTAAGCAAAACCTGTCGACATGTTCCAACTTTAAATCCACACGTCCGACTTCAGCATCATGCAATCAGAATCCATCATCAAGTGAAGATAATTTCACTATTGTGACACGATCTAGAGCTTCCAAAATCGATTGGACAGCTTGCATTTTGCAAACACAAAGCCTTTAAACACGACAGAAAAATGCACAAAGTTTCGTTGGAAAATAGAACCCAAAGTATTAAGCGTGTTGCGGAACAAATATCAGACAGTGAAATGATCTTCAAAGTGACGTCTGAAGATTTTGCCGAAAATGCTTTGTATCATTCAGCATGTATAACACGATATTTGCTTAGAAATATCAAAACAGAGATCGAGGAACCTCCAATGTCAGAGCATGAAAATGCATTCGATCAATTTGTTTCCACCATCCAAGAAGACTTGCTGATATACAAGAAAGTGTTCTACCTGAACCACCTACTGGAGAAATTTGTACCTTTCCTCCCTGAAGATATGCGCGAAATTTACACAACGTATCGGGTATGTTTAATATCGTGTACAGCTCCATTTGTCTCTCTGAAGCTATCGACAAGGCCAACCGTCTGAAGGCTGATATGAAGTCTATCAGAACCCATGATCTTAGCGATGCTTCATCTGTTTGTGATGAAGATCTCATACTTCACAAAGCTTTAGATGTGAAAAAGTTCTCCAATTTTGGTGATCTGGCGATCTTCTATTTGAAACATTTGTCGATGCTCTTAAAGTCTGCAGAAACAATTGTAGATGTCTTTGATAGGTATGACCTTAAGGACTCTATCAAATCTACTGAAAGAGAATGTCGCTCTCAAGCAGCTGGTGGACACAGGATATATCATGTAAATGAAGGCAGCAGCATCCCAGACTGGAAAAAATTCTTGTCGATCAATAGAAATAAGCAGGAATTGATCAGCTTTCTTGGAGAATTTATTTCAAAGTTCGTCAACGCTAATCCCTTGCCTGTTGGACAAACTTTATATTTAGCAGGGACTTTCCGGAATCCAGAGGTCGTGAAAAAAATAGCAGGTGATCAAGTTACAGACTGTAGATTTGTTCAGTATCCAAGAAGAGGCAGATACTATAATTATTTTGCATGCCCTTTATGCTGACGAACAATTTGGTAAGTCTAGTGTTAAAGGCAGAATCATTATCAAATGTTCAGACACTGATGTGTTAGTTCTTTGTGTCCATTACTATCCACGCATGCAGAACACGGATTAACTATGGCTTTTGATGGGTTCGGTTACTAGCATTAAGGATGGTAGGCGATATATACCAGTTCATGACTTGTGTAGTTCTCTGTCGTGCATAATTTGTGAAATTCTCCCAGCGGTTCATTCTCTGACTGGTTATGATACCACTTCTGCTATCTTTGGTATTGGAAAACAATCTGTTTTTAAGCTGATTAATTCTTCGTCTGCTGAGCTTTCGGACCTTTCACAGCTTAAGGACCCAGATCTTGAATCCTCAATATGTGTTGCAAGAAAATTTGTGCAAAGTTGTATGACCCAAAAGCAAAGTATAAGTCTTGCCACACCAATCTGAATAAGCTACGTGTCAGACTTGCTACCAGCAAAGACTGCTCCCTTGTTCGCATTCCACCAAGTGAATCGGCATTTAAACAACACGTCCTGAGAGCTTTCATTCAAACAGACGTGGATGACATCACACCAAGCAAAACCACCAGTAGCTTCACCTTATGACTACGGTTGGCAAAAAGGTAGCAACGGTCCAACTCCAATTTTGTTCTCTGGTCTGATGTCATCAGACTTCCTTCAAGATTTGATTTGTTCGTGCAAAGGTAGAAAGATATGTAGCCGAGAATATGTTTGCTACGAACAAAACCTCTGTTGTACAGAATTATGTCCTTGTCAGGGCAATGATCTATGTTTAAACATAATTACAAGCCAACAGAACCCTGACGATGACGACGAAGAAGTGGCATCTGATGATTAATTTGAAGGCGGCAGTGGGTAGATGAAATGGAATTGTGAATTTTGATAGATATGAAATATGAATATGTATATACATGTATGTAGTCCACAATCAAAACCCAAGAAAATAAAAAAAATAAATTAAATAAAATAAAAAAAAATTAAAAAATTTAATTAAAAAAAAAAGAACAAAAAATAATATCCTACCAGACGGCCCTCCGACCTTGACGTGGTTGGTAGGCTTTTAACAAACAGGAGGACCAAGTTATTGTGATTTATGGATGATTTGTCAATGATGTCCATTTTCACCCTTTTTATGATGATATTTTTTTCGATCTTCTATACTTCCTACTCACAAATATTTTTTTTTAAATTCTCTTCAAATATATGTGCTTGAATAAATAATAATGCAAATATAACACAATTTTAAAAGTTTGTTTTATAACATGCATCACTGTTTTACCACGGCCTTAACGAAGACGTCACGCATCTCGTTGTTTTTTTTCTGATGTGAGTTGGAATGGAAGAAATATTAGTAACATTGGATGCATGGTGCATTTAAGCATGCTGCATTAATTAATTGCTTCAAATTAGCTCATTATGTAACATGAGGGTTAAATTTGAAAATTTTCATATTTGACCTTTGACCCGGATTTAAAAGAAATTGCACCATATTTAACTTTTACGACCGGGCAAACTGAAATCTACACTCTTTTACCTTTCCAATGATATATTATATAGCCGTGTGTTAGGTAGGTGCATTAAAAATGAATTTTATCCTTGTATGTCACTCGACTAATCGGACCGTCGGACAAAAATTGACTAGGTCCAATTTCAACTTTTTCGCATCAGACTCGATGTCCGGAGCAATTTTTCAGTAACTTGGGACCGACAAAACGCTAGATGACCAGCATCATTACTTAATTTCGCTTCTCAAACTTGTCGTTGTTTGCAATCTCCGATTTTTGTTTATTTTTGTCTATATAATCAAATTTTGACTTCACACTGAAGAGTTTGACTACTAAATGTGTAAGCGATTCCGGATGGACGCGCATCGATTTTCCGGAAATTACGATTTAAAAAAAAAAAAAAAATTGGCAATCATTTTTTTTGACTCGGCGGCTTTTTAAAGGGTCGGTCGGTGAAAGGGGAAACAAACTTAATTTTAATTTAGGCCTAGGTTGTCAGTCATCCAATTGATTCTATCCAAACCTAATGCTACTTACATTTGTATAAGAGGTAACACCTTGAAACATGTGCATAGCTAGCATTATGCAAACTTGGTATCTTTGTTTATTTCATACACAAGTCTATTGTATTGTATGTATATTTCCACATGTCACACAAGAATGTGTTGTACTAACTTTGAGTATTCCAAGATAATTAAAAAGTATCTTAATGAACATAATAAATATTGTAATTGAAATTAAAGAAGTAACGATATTGAAAAGTTTTAATTAAAAAAATAAGCTTTTGTTTAAGAAATTAAGCAGCTATTAGAAATTGTTTGAAATGAATGATTGTTGATTTCATCATTACAATTAATTGAAGTAAGCTTGGTTTGAGTAAAACAAATTTAAGCATAAAAGAATTATTTACTTTACAGCTTGTGTTCTTTGATCTCGTGTGTGTTTTGATAAACTTTTTTTATTATCGAAATACACTTTTTAGCCACAGCCCCTGTGTTTTTAGCATGTCAACGCCATATTTAAAATTTCTAAATTTTTAAACCATCAAATATCATTAATACTTCATTTATTTTCAATAACTTTCATATATATAATTATCGGGACAAATGGACCCACTTTTAGGGCGAACGGACCCAGGGCGAATGTGTATTACTTAGGGCGAACGTGAATTGGTCATGCTTGACCTTCTCGTTGTCAAATAATTTACTGGTTTTAGATTCAAGCGTAGACAGAAGGACAGACAGAATAAAGCGTAATTTAGGAAACCAGTCAGTCGGTGACTAAATTCGAAACTATTTCCGGAATGGGACCCGGATAATGTTATTTCAACTGAAATAACTACCGGAAATAATCAATTTGACCCGCTTTTTAAAATCATTTTGGATATTATACATCGATCAAATCATTGTCTATAACGCGTTTTATTCGACTTGACTTTCTACATAATAAAAGATCGTTGTCAGATGCACGCTCTAAAAGTTTTTCGTTTGCCAGTGTGGCTACTGCTACACAAATTATCCTCGCCACACTACCGTTATATTCGCAAAATGCGATGTGGCGATCGTCTACCGCTAACACAGTGTCTGGCAAACAGGAAAGAGATTTCGACAGCTCTGCTTGCTCGCTCTGGACAACGTTTTTAGCACAAAATCCGAAGAACAAGAAGTAAATCTGGTGTGGCCAAATCTCTTTTTAATTTTTGACTGCCCTTCATCTGTTTATACTGCTCATGATCATGATCTCTTCTGAAATTTGTCTAAATGAATATCAGTGGATATCAAAATTATAGGTCAAGTTTGCTTACGGGGTTCCGAGCTGAAAAAATCATATATTTAGGTTTTGTGCCTTTTGGGGGTCACTGAGCAAAGAGTTTTTTTTGTAAACAACAATAAACCGAATATGCTTAAACATATTTGATTAAATAAATAAATAATATATTGTATATAATTGAAATCTTCATATTAGTTACAGTTTAATTATGTCCATTTTATTTTAAACTAGTCAGAATCTGATATATCACTTTCACATGCATACTCTTTAAAACCTTCATAATTTCCATCTGGTGACGGAAACTCTTCCCTTATAGTTTTGACAACACAGGCTGGTAGGGTCACTCTGTATTTCTTGCCAAGTGGTTGACCTTTTCTGACCCAACAAACAAACTGACGATAAGCCATGAGTTTACTCTGTCGGTTAGTTAACACATCTGGAGCTCTTCCTCTGTGACATTTGTACCTCAAAAAACTAATATAGCTTGTTTCAAGCACAACAGGGTTGAGACAAACTGTTCTAAAGTTGGTGTTATCGGTAATACATTCACTGGGTTCCAATTGACCATCAAACAATGAAAATTCATGGCAGCACAGGCATTCCGACGGCAAAGGTAGTGAAATGCATTTTTAGCATGAGCACCAATTTGTGTCGTTCTGACGTGGGTTGTTCTCTATTTCCCGACTTTGGGCATTCGCTGCCTCTTCCATTTGTCTGAGTTCTTCTTCCGTATATTCTGGTTCAAGTTGGTAACCAAACTCTCCATAGTCGTCGAAATCTACATCATTTGAGGTGCTAGGAGTCACTTTCCGTACCTGAGCTCGACATATTTAAGCTATAACTAAAACGTTAATTTCGGTGCTTTATATAGAAATGTTCCCAAACAAACAACACGCGTTGAACAAAAGAAAAGTAAAGAAATATTGATTGAGTAAAATCATAATCATTTGATGAAATTAAATTAATTAAAACATCTATTATGAACACCGACTGTTAAGATAATGATTGAGTAAAATCATAATCCTTTGATTAAAATTAAATTATTAAAACATCTTTTATGAACACCGACTGTTAAAATAATGATTGAGTAAAATCATAATCATTTTATTTAAAAATAAAATTAAAACATCTGTTATGAACATCGATCGTTAAATTATTATGATGAGACAGCTATATATAGTTAGACCAATTTGGTGCCTCTCATAATGAAAACTTATAATTTCAAGGATGGTGTATACTTTTTTATCATCTAAAACATAAATTGTTCCTGTTATTTCAACATTATATTAATTCTAATGTTTTAAGAATATTTTATCTTTAATAGATAATAAACGATACCAACTCGTCTTGGAAAGCAAATAGTGTGTATTCAAATTCCCATTTGATTAATCCGGTCACCTTGAATTTTACACCTGTATAATTTTACCCTCCGGCTAGAAAACACCCAAGCGGACATCTACATGCAGAGATCAAAATAACAGTTAACAGCACGCCGAATAATGATTATAAAAAAAGGGATTAAAACAGAATCTAGAAATCAATACACAAGTTACGCGTTGTCAAAATTATCCATTATATTTTTCAGCACATTAGCAGTAAAACAAAATGAACATAATTGTAAAAGGGATCCGATATATACCGAATATAGGTGACTGTTGTAAAACACTCTTTCTGTTGTAAATATAAAGGAAATGAAACATTTTGTTCATTTAAAATAGTTGTTTGTCAAAAAGGTACGTAGCTGTTCACTTCAGTATTTAATTTTCCAACGGTTATTAGATTTAAATTACAGTCCTCTGAGCGCTTTAAATGAAGCGAATTTAATATCAGCGACCCAGACTTTAAATTTCAATCCCACAATGCATTATTAGGTTAAAACGTCACAGCCTGGTTGAAAAATTAGGAATTAAAATTACAAATTTGCGATTTGCTTCGTTATTTGTGGAAATATGTCGATAAAACTTTGTGAATATGTATTTTATATCACCAGGAACATATTTAGCTAACATGTAAAAAATCGCGAAGTTTCCCTAAAGTTAAGAAGAAAAAATTGATATAAAAAAATGACAAATTTAATAAGAAATGAAATAATATAGTTGTTGTAATTTAATTTTCTTTAAATAATTAATTAGTGAAATATCACATGCTATATTTAGTTTAAATCTAATGAAAATGAAGTAAAATATATTGATTTAACGTTAAGAAGAAAAATTTGAAATAAAGAAAATGACAAATTTAATAAGAAATGAAATAATATAGTTATTGTAATTTAATTAAAAAAAATGAATTAGTGAAATATCCCATTCTATATTTAGTTAAAATCTAATAAAAATGAAATAAAATATATTGATTTAAGAAGAAAGATTGAAATAAAGAAAACGTCAAATTTAATGAGAAATGAAATAATATAGTAATGTTCTAATTTTTTTTAAAGTAATTAATTAGTGAAATATCACATTCTATATTTAGTTAAAATCTAATGAAAATGAAGTAAAATATATTGATTTAAGAAGAAAGATTGAAATAAAGAAAATGTCAAATTTAATGAAAAATGAAATAATATAGTTGTAATTTAATTTAAAAAAAAATAATTAGAGTGAAATATCACTTTCTATATTTATTTAAAATCTAATGAAAATGAAGTAAAATATATTGATTTAATAGAGAAAATGAAAAATTTAATGAGAAAAGTTCAGAATTTTCAGTAATGTTCAGAATCTGTTCTGTCTATGTTCAGACTCTGTTCAGTCCATGTTCAGAATCTGTTCATTATTTTCAGTAATGTTCAGTAATATTCAGAATCTGTTCAGTACATGTTCAGAATGTTCAGACTGTTCAGAATATCTAGCACAAAAACTGATCTGTTCAGAATTTCTTGACTTTGTAGTGATTAGATTACATAGAAATAATCTGACAAAACAAGAAAAAAATGGCGATAATTGGTTCTTGACCAGTACTGTTGGCATTAACTGTTGTACAATATGATCGCTATTCTATTATTCCACATCCAAACTAATAAATTTATTGCTCTTCCCATCTTTTCCTAATTCACATCATTTACGTGCTAATTTTCCCAATTATAAGGGACCTGGGCCCCAGATAGAAATGAGTAGGAAAATCACTGTCAGTGCAGTTAAATTAAAGTGGGTTAAGCTTATCATAAAAAATCCACTGTCTCTTCACATGTTTCTCATCTTGAAAAAGGGCTACAAACAACACGTTCATCTTAGTTACGGCCACATAGATTTATGACTTACAGGTGCCTATCACCACTTCGAACTTTACGATCAACATTTATCGTAAGTCGTAACTATTATTTAATAGTGAATACAGCACGCACAGCGCGATTTAGCAAGAAATCACTCAGGTCCGACGTCGGTGAAATCAAGAAAATGTTGGAGAAATTAAGAAAAAAGTCGGTGTTTACACCGCGAAATGTCCGAGAAAAATCGAACACAGTGATTTACTATAAAACGCCGACATTGACGATTAGACGCCGCGAAATAAAGGAATGGGATATTAACCTTTATTTGTACATTTGTATGTTCTTGAGACTGTCATTTTTGATAATATGAATGATTCATAGCAAATACTTATTTTCTTTTTCAGGTGTGCAAGCTATGTGATAATTTTTCGTTCTTTAATTCTGATAATTGCTTTTGTTTTAATCTATTATGTTAAAAAAACAATGCCGGTACAAACGTTTGGTATTATGTGATCATTAGTAGTAGGACATTACCATTTATAAGCTTGTGTTGTATTATTTTGTTAATTAAAATAAACTTGATCTTTTGAATGCAAGCTTGGTATCCCGAGTTAATTTGCTTTCGGGTGTTCAATTAATGTCGACTTGGCACGTGACTTAAGTTCACCTGTTACAAAAGTTTCTAGATCCCCAAAAGCATGCTTTGATCGATAGCATGTGGGAAGCTTTCTAGATTCTCATTCACGTGAAAAATATGTGTACAAATCAGAAATGGATCTTTTATTAAAGATAAAACGACACGTGGCTTGCAAGGGGATTAACGACATACAAATACGAAAAAGCACGTTTGCTTTAGATAAAAAATTACATCGATTTTTTTTTCTTTTCAATCATTATCGGTGTGTTTTTAAATCAATCCCTCAGCCTCAGGTAACTGTGTATTTGACCTTTTAGTGACCGAGTTCAATGTGTGCACTAGATAAAAATAGACACATCCGTACATTGATAAAACACAGGTGATTATCAACTCGTGAGAGAAAAAAAAATAACACCGATATAAACCAATCGAAATGTTGGGATTGGACAAGGATTTATATAGTAGGACTACTATATAAATCCTTGGATTAGCTAATATACGCAAAACAAGATGCGTGCTCAGCCTCGTATATCCTATAATTAAAATGTATGCCATGCTGGCATCCCTGAAAAAAACCTGGTATCAAATTGAAATATAAAGTACGAAATAGTAAAAAAACAAAACTAAGTAACAAAAAACAAAAGAACACATGAAGTGCAGTTACATGTACGTGTATACACGTATGATTTTCGCCGCGGTGTTGCCACCGACAATTAAAATATTTCACCGACATTTAGGTCCTAATTTGTAAATTTTCGCGGTGAAAGTTTCACCGTGATTTTACGGTGATTTTATGACATTTCACTGCGAAAAAACACAGACCAAGGTGATTTCTTGCTAAAACGCGCTGTGCGTGCTGTAGTAACTTACGTCTACGTTTACGACTTACAACCTTTAGTGAAATGGTCATCTGGCTTTCGATTGTTCCGACTATTTGTCCAAAGATAGAAAGTGTGGTTCTGATTGGTGAAACCAGTAGTGATGGGAATCTCAAATTTTCAAGATCGATAATCATTATCGAATGATGATCAGTCATTGGTGACAATTACCTATTTAATGTATTTACTGACTTGTTACTCAAATATTTTTATTTCAAGAATGTGTTTGATAAAAGTGGAGATTTGAATAAAATTGTATCGTATTCTATATGAACACAAACAGCAATTTTTCCATTTGCTGACCATAACACTACAAATTTGAGAAAACGTGATTTTAAGAATATTTCTCTTTAAAATAGAATATGTTTTAACTTGTTTATCTTTTAGTCAAGAATATTGAGATTTTATAGTTTGTCATCAGAATGGACTGTTACAATGAAGAATATTACATGTATATTGAAGATTTATGTTTTAAATTTTGTAGGTGAATATAGAAAGCTAAGCGAGTCTTTACCATCAAACCTATGTAAATCATTGAGTGATTGGAAGAGAAGGACCAAGGCTAAAACAACACAGCAGACAGAGATAACTTCTAAAAGGTCAGAAATGTGGGATCGTCAGTACTCCAGGACTAAACATTCTCCTATTATATTCACTTCTTAACACTTGTGGTATACTTGAAAAAATATTCCTCATACTCGTAAATATTTGATCTCCAATCTGATTGCCTCTTAAAAAAAAGTTTTCATCCAGGGATTTATTTGTACTTACAAATTAATTATATGTATATTGTTTACGGCAATTTCACAATAATTAAGTCTCCCAAACAACGTTTGGAGACTTATTGTTTTTGCTCCGTTTCTTATTATTACATCACCCCGGGTGATGTATTGCTATTCTACGTTTCTTTTTCACTATTACAAGTGTATACAACCCTACATAATAATTAAAAACACCAGACCAATCACATGCATATTAGATGCAGACAGACTGAATATCGAAAGCCTAAGTGAAGTATTTTCTCACCTACTAAATACATTGCTAAAATTACCTGTGGGTGTTTCCCCACTTCAACTCGTAAATTTACATAGAAATCGGAGATATTTCGTCATAAAACTTCACACATGGTTTTGTCTATCATATTTCTTGAAGACAAACATAAAATTTTATTGCACTTATCAATATTTTATGAGTATCAACAGTTTTTTCAACACCGTATGTGTTTCTCGGTACATCCGCCCGATTACAGTGACCCGTGACCCAGATTAGCGCGTTCCACCAGTTTTTTCTTAATAATGTTTAATTATTCTTATTATTCTTCCACACATTTTTGTCTGCTCGATTTCTCGGAGATGCCTTGATCAAACTTTATGAAACCTTGTAGGAATATCATATGCCATGTGAAGTTGTGCTTTTAAGGGTTGATTTTTTCAAAATGGCTGCCGTTGCCATGGAAATGTCCAAAATGCTAAAAATTTGAAAAACACAAAAATGATCATCGCAGGTTACTCACTGAACAGAAATTGATGAAACTTGATAGGAACAACATCCACATCTAGTGGAACGAGATAAGCCTAAAAAATCGGAATCGGTTGGACAAACTTTGTCGCAGTTGCCATGGAAACAAAAAAGGGGGGATTAAAAAAATTTGGGGATTCCTTTCATCAAACTTCATCAAACTTTGCAGGAATATCCACCGTAGTGTGTGGCAGCTTTTGATGGGTTGAACAAATTCAAAATGGTGGCCATTGAAATGGTAACCAAAGTGCAAATTTTTTTAAATTCACTCCAAACTTCACAAAGTTTTGCAGTAATGTTTCCTGTCACATCCACATCTAGTGGAACGAGATAAGCCATCGGAATCGGTAGGACAAACTTTGCCGCAGTTGTCATGGAAATAAAAAAAGGGAGGATTTAAATAAAATTTTGATTTCTTTCATCAAACTTCATGAAACATGGTAGGAATATTCACCGTAGTGTGTGGAAGCTTTTGTCGTGTTGATAAAATTCAAAATGGCGTTACCATGGAAACCGAGGTACCAACATAATGAGGTGGGGTGATGTCCGCTATTGCTTTGCAATGGCAATTCTAGTTATTAAATCTCCCAAACAACGAGACTTATTGTTTTTGCTCCGTTTCTTATTATTATTATTATTATTATTCTTCTCTTTCTTTCTTTCTTTCTTTCTTTCTTTCCTTCCGTGGACCATGAACTTGTCCATGGCAGATCTCAGGAACTACTGGACAGAATTTCATGAAACTTGGTGGAGTTATAGATATATGTTTCTAGTTGGTCCTAAAGTTTTCAGCTTTGTGGTAAAGAGGGTCAAAGTCATATTTTGAGGGGTTCAAAGGGGGTGGGGGTTACTATAGAATCCTATGAGAAAGTTGAAATTTCGTACATTAATGTTGATAACTTCTACATGGATAATGATAGAGACATAAAATTTGACATAGTGATAGGTCACCATTAGAGGAGCAATTTTGCATTTTCAAAATTTTTGAGATGTCTGCCATTTTGAAAATGGTTGCCAAAACAATGGCATAAAAATGGGGGGTAAAAATTCAACATTGTCCGATATCATCAAAATTTGATATGTGGGTAGATACTGATGTCCCGAATTGATTACCGACATTGAACAATTTCTACCGGTCACCATTTTCAAAATGGCCACCACAATACCGCAAAAATTCAACATTGTACGATATCATCAAAATTTGATATGTGGGTAGATAATGATGTCCCGACATTGAAAAATTTCTACCGGTCGGCATTTTCAAAATGGCCACCACAATACCGCACAAATTCAACATTATCCGATTTCAACCCCATTTCATATGTGGGTAGATTTTCATGTCCCGAATTGATTCCTGACATCGAAAAATTTCTACCGGTCACCATTTTCAAAATGGCCATCACAATACCGCACAAATTCAACATTGTTCGATTTCAATGTCCTGAATTGATTCCTGACATTGAAAAATTTCTACCGGTCTCCATTTTCAAAATGGCCACCACAATACTGCAAAAATTTAACATTGTTCAATTTCAAAGGTAGCTTTTAATTTATTTTTTAAACCGGTTGTCAGTGGCCGGTTTGGGAGACTTCATAATCGTTAGATTATAATCATATCTTGTTATTATTATACTTCTCCTTTCTTTCTTTCCGTGGCACATGAACTTGTCCACGGCAGATCTCAGGAACTACTGGACAGAATTTCATGAAACTTGATGGAATTATAGATATATGTTTCTAGTTGGTCTTAAAGTTTTCAGCTTTGTGGTAAAGAGGGTCAAAGTCATATTTTGAGGGGTTCAAAGGGGGTGGGGGTTACTATAGAATCCTATGAAAAAGTTGAAATTTTGTACATTAATGTTGATACCTTCTAAATGGATAATGATAGAGACATTAAATTTGACATAGCAGGGGTCCAAATTAGCGGTCGCCCATGGCAACCAAAATGTCACCTGGGCGACTTGAAAACGTAGAAAGATAGCCCAGTTGGCTGTTAAAAATTCCAGTAGCCCTGTATCACTAAACAATCGTTTGTTCGTTTGTATCGTGATCGTTTTTCTGTTACCTGTTCAACTGAAATGTTTCTAACTCAAAGGAACATCAGTTATGGCTTTTCAAACAGGAAATCAGAATGCGTAGTTTATAGAATAATCCTCCAGCTAAGGAACACTCTAAATCTCGGTAAATTTCCAAAGTTCAAAACATATCAGTGCGGTCGTAAATCTTATGGAAGGATTCGAGAAAAGGAGAGTTTTTTTTATATTTTGTAATTAAATAATGTTGTTTAATTAATTGTTATTGCTTAGATTATATAGTAGGTCGTTAATATATTAAAATGTACCAAAACACAGAATTAAATCGAGACAATTCCGGAATTGTTTTTTTATCTTTAATCTTTTATCAACATCCGTGTTAAGTCTATCGAAAATTAAAGTTAGCAGTTAGTGATGTGGAATTATTTATCGGGGTAAGGCCTCCCAGTGAATCTGAAAAGAAAAAAAGGAAGTTTGAAAGTACCAAAGAGTACTACAAGGGGTATGATAAAGATAAGCGTGCAAGGAAATATTTACCAGAGTGGGAAAAGGGTAGACCTTGGTTGAACTTGAAGTATGTGGACGACAAGGGGATGGCATGTACAGCGTGTACCGAGTTTGGCAAGCCGAATGGTATGTTTGTAACTGGTTTTACAAGCTATAAAGTTGATAGTCTGACAAAGCACGAAAAACCAAAGCAGCATGAGAAATGTGCACTTGTCACTAAAGCAAAACTGAAATCATCAGCTGCTAGAAGTATTCAGACTTTGAACAAAGACATATTTATCAAGCTGGATAAAATGTTCTGGAATTGTCATGCTTTGGTTGTTAAAAAAAGGCCCCTTTCAGACTATGAATGGATGTGTTAGATGAAACCAAAGGAATTATTTTAGGGAAAACATACAGGAACACTGAATCAGTCAAATCTTTTATAGCAGCTATTGCTGATGTTGAATTTTTAAAGGTAACAAAACTTATAACAGATAGTAAGTTCATATGTATAATTGGAGATGGTTCCACTGATGCTTCGATACAAGAACAAGACATGTGGTATGTCCGTCTGTCTACAGGTGGTTCTGTTGATGCCAAATTTAAAGGGGTTGCCTCAACAGAAAAGGCTTCAGCAGTTGGTATTGTTGATGGACTTCAACACTTTCAAAAATGTGTGTAAAATGCAGGATTTGGCGTTTAGCGGTAGACATTTTTTTTTAATAGCCACTGTGGCTAATGGGTAATAATTTCTTTTAGCCACACTCAATTTCAGTTAGCCACACTAAATATAAACAAAGAGCATAAAACAGTTGAAAGTTCAAAACTTTATTATTTAATTAACTAACAATAATAATTCATATATTATCATGATAAACAACAAACTTTGAGCATAAGATAAACAGAACATTCAATATTCGTATGATTTTGTTGTTTTTTGCTGTGTGGGGTCGTTGCCATTGCCAAAAAAGGATAAAATAGATCCTTGGCGCTTGGCCATGCTTGGTATCGGGTCCGTTCGCCCTGATAATTAAAAAGTATCTTAATGAACATAATAAATATTGTAATTGAAATTAAAGAAGTAACGATATTGAAAAGTTTTAATTAAAAAAATAAGCTTTTGTTTAAGAAATTAAGCAGCTATTAGAAATTGTTTGAAATGAATGGTTGTTGATTTCATCATTACAATTAATTGAAGTAAGCTTGGTTTGAGTAAAACAAATTTAAACATAAAAGAATTATTTACTTTACAGCTTGTGTTCTTTGATCTCGTGTGTGTTTTGATAAACTTTTTTAATTATCGAAATACATTTTTTAGCACTATATAGTATTTTTTATTTTTTCCGGACGCACCTAGCCCCTGTGTTTTTAGCATGTCAACGCCATATTTAAAATTTCTAAATTTTTAAACCATCAAATATCATTAATACTTCATTTATTTTCAATAACTTTCATATATATATAATTATCAGGACTAATGGACGGACCCACTTTTAGGGCGAACGGACCCAGGGCGAATGTGTATTAATTAGGGCGAACGTGAATTAGTCATGCTTGACCTTCTCGTCAAATAATTTACTGGTTTTAGATTCAAGCGTAGACAGAAGGACAGACAGAATAAAGCGTAATTTAGGAAACCAGTCAGTCGGTGACTAAATTCGAAACTATTTCCGGAATGGGACCCGGATAATGTTATTTCAACTGAAATAACTACCGGAAATAATCAATTTGACCCGCTTTTTAAAATCATTTTGGATATTATACATCGATCAAATCATTCTATAACACGTTTTATTCGACTTGACTATCTACATAATAAAAGATCGTTGTCAGATGCACGCTCTAAAAGTTTTTCGTTTGCCAGTGTGGCTACTGCTACACAAATTATCCTCGCCACACTACCGTTATATTCGCAAAATGCGACGTGGCGCTCGTCTACCGCTAACACAGGGTGTATACTGGTTTCACCATGTCCGTCCGTCTGTAGACAAATCCTATGTCGTACGATAACTTGAGTTGTGTTTCTTAGAATCTTTTAAAATTTTATCAGCTGTTTACTGGTGGAGAGAGGAAGATCCCTTTCTTTTTTGACGATTTTCACTTTTGCCGTTCCAGAGTTATTGGACTTGATATGACGGAAAATAGGATTTTTACCCTATGTCGTATGATAACTTGAGTAGTGTGTCTCAGAATGTTTTGAAATTTTATCAGCAGCTTACCGGTGAAGAGAGGAGGATCCCTTTCATTTTTGACGATTTTCACTTTTGCCATTCCAGAGTTATTGAACTTGATATGACGGAAAATAGGATTTTTACCCTATGTCGTATGATAACTTGAGTATTTTTTCTCAGAATGTTTTGAAATTTTATCAGCAGCTTACTGGTGAAGAGAGGAGGATCCGTTCATTTTTGACGATTTTCACTTTTGCCGTTCCAGAGTTATTGGACTTGATATGACGGAAAATAGGATTTTTACCCTATGTCGTATGATAACTTGAGTAGTGTTTCTCAGAATGTTTTGAAATTTTATCAGCAGCTTACCGGTGATGAGAGGAGGATCCCGTTCATTTTTGACGATTTTCACTTTTGCCATTCCAGAGTTATTGAATTTGATATGACGGAAAATAGGATTTTTACCCTATGTCGTATGATAACTTGAGTATTGTTTCTCAGAATGTTTTGAAATTTTATCAGCAGCTTACCGGTGAAGAGAGGAGGGTTGCTTTCATTTTTGGTCGGAACAATCAGTAATGTTTTGGTTATGGAAATAGGTTGGACAGATGTGGGGAGTGGGGGGTATATCTTAGTGAGCAGTGCTCACAGTAATACTAGTTTTAAAAGTGTACATGTAAGCAATCTTTTCTGAAGTAGAGAGTACAACAGTGCAAAGGAAATATGCAAATACCCATCATTTTCAAAAGTAGGGGGTAATTACCCTTTGGACTTGAAAATTATCTGGAGCTCTGTATTGATTAAAACAGTTCAGCAACAGAATTTAATCATTGCATTAGCTAGGAATGTGATTAGGAATTAAAAATGTTATTTTTAAGCCCAGAAAAGATCGTTGACATGATTTTTTTAAAATTCCCCGATATAGAATTCTTGTGCATGTTCTTTACTGTAACATTTTTTGGTGGAAATTAATCGACAGGATTTTTTTTAATCAGATTTTTAATACCAGGGTGATACCTCAGGGCATCCCCCCCTTTTTTCCAATTTCCACTGTTTGTACGTGATTATCTCCAAACAGGATATTCACATATGCTAGATATTTCATATTTATTGAACAATAACATTGTCAAGTGTATTAAAGCCAAGATATTCCCTTTCAACCAGAAATAAATGTGTATATCTATTAGAAGCTTCCGAAACTAGTATTACCATCTGGCATTGGGAATACCCGCCAAAATTGCTATATTTAGGATGTGTTATGGAGAAAACGGCACAGTGAAATTTCTTGAAACTGCCAGAAAATGTATTTAGACATAACTATTCCTTGGTGCAAATTTAAAAAAAATTAATCGATGGGAAAATTTCGGGGTTACCCAGGCCTACACCCTTGAAGCCATAGTCGCTCAGATTGATTTTTTTTTTTTATAATAAAAGTTGCCAATATTCGATGTTTTATACTAATTGCAGTTGAAATTTTTCATAATATCATACGTAAATAGCCTGGAATGAAGGAAATACGTCGCTGTTTGATTCTCTTGCGTCCAGTAAAGCATTCAATGTTTACCCGCATAATATTCATATTTTCATAAATAGGATCATATGACCATTGATGTCCTACACAGTGACCTCATTCGGTAAAGCGTTTGCGCATGGGCGAAATTGTTTGCTGATAAAAAGCACATGTTATAAATCAAAATATTGACGGATCATACGCGAAAACGACACAAAGGAGGATTCAGCAAACTTTGTGTAAAAATTAAAAAAAGATGTTATATAGACCTACTCCATTTTTCAACACGTAAGCATAATTTAGTATCTTTTTTCGGCTGAATCGTATTTTGACAGAATTGCATCGTAGTTTTTTATATATTCTTTTTTTCAGGAGAAAACGCTAGGTGATATTTCTTTTTATCCCCTCGCCAACGAAGTTGCGAAGGGATATAGTAACGCTACCGTCCTTCCGTAACATCCTTGTGAACACTCTAGGATCAACATCCTTCAATGGATTTTGACCAAACTTGATACATATTTAGTCCTTAAGAGAATCAGGAACCCTATTGATTTTCAAGGTCACCGGTTCAAATTTTTACAGCATAGCATCCTTGTGAACACTCTAGAATCAACATCCTTCAATGGATTTTGACTAAACTTGGTACATACTTAGTCCTTAGGAGTCTGGAACCCTATTGATTTTCAAGGTCAAAGGTCAATGTCACCAGGTCAAATTTTTACTACGTAACATCCTTGTGAACACTCTAGAATCAACATCCTTCAATGGATGTTGACCAAACTTGGTACATACATAGTCCTTAGGAGAGTCTGTAACCCTATTGATTTTCAAGGTCAAAGGCCAAGGGGTCAAATTTTTATCGCATAACATCCTTGTGAACACTCTAGAATCAACATCCTTCAATGGATTTTGACCAAACTTGGTACATACTTAGACCTTAAGAGAATCTGGAACCATATTGATTTTCAAGGTCACAGGGTCTAATTTTTAGGCGAGGGGATACACCACGCTTTGCGTTGCCCTTGTTAAATTAGAGACTAAAATAATGAACTTCATGTATGTTTTTTTCTAAAAAAAATATATAATCAATACAACTCAAGTGTTGTCAATAATATGCAATACAATTTTTTTACAATTTTCCCTTTATCGGGCCCCTTTGCAGAGTTTGGGTTTGTTTTTATTGATTTCATCACGTATTTTCGATTTTAAGTGTCATTCTTACTAAATACCATTATATATTATTAACTGATTACCCCGGGATCCAATTTCATAGATATATTTCTTAAATTATATTATTCTAACCAATATTTACCTACAACATGCTTTCTGGTTATTTATAGCAGTTATCAGTGTCCGGTAAACTTCGGAAAAGAAGCCGACTTATAATTAGGTGTGTTAATGGCGATTTCACCAACAGACATTCAAATTCTTTTCACTAACTACGACATTACAGCACATTTTTTAAACCTGGCTTCTTGTTCAGAACATTTTATTAGTATAAAACATCGAATATTGGCAACTTTTAATATAAAATTTGAGCTACTGTATGCCTTTAAGTCTCCCTATTTTATATGTCTCTTGCAGAAGATCTCCACCTCAGAAGAAGGGAATACAGGAATCAAAGCAGAAAGCAATGAAGAGGTGCAACCACTCTTTAGAAGGAGACAAAAAGTAAGAAACTAACTGAAATGATAGCTTTGACAATCTATTATTCCTTTATAATTTTGTGTTTGTTGAATAACAAAACCATAAATAAACACTACAACAGAGTTACTTTACTAGACAATGTACTAGTTTGATTAAATATTTACTTGTTTGTTAGCTTTGTCCCAGGTAGGTATACAAATTGAAGAATATTTAGTAGAGGTTCGTCAATATCAGGGGTAAAAACTGCTGTTCCTGATAGTTTGTCAGACACAGTCACAGAAAATGTGTCAGTTTTATGAGGTTCAAAATTGTTGTCTGAATTTGACATGTTGGACTCCTTCAACAACTCCTACTAAACATCTGCCCATGTTTCATCAGCGTCGTATTCATACAGGCGATTCTTACATATATGC
Organism: Bathymodiolus brooksi; assembly: GCA_963680875.1. NCBI lineage: Eukaryota > Metazoa > Mollusca > Bivalvia > Mytilida > Modiolidae > Bathymodiolus > Bathymodiolus brooksi. Next base: position 90,862,682 of record OY804578.1, on the reverse strand, counting down.
TTTGCCTTTTTTGTCCACATTCAACGACTACCGACGAACACAACGTAAATTTATCCCTGTCATTCATCATGTTACTTGCAGAGGCTGGTAATTGATGCCATGTTATAACGGTGCATTGTGGTAAAAAAAAAATATAAACTCCAAATAGTACTGAAAATCCAATCCGGGAAACCAGAAGTACAATAAAATAATATAAAAAAAAGTCAGTGAAAACAGCCAAAAAACCATTTAGGTCGGCGGCTTTCTCAGTGAGTCGGTCGGGAGAGAGGAAACAAACATTATTTTAATTATGGCCTAATGACAGTTAATTTAATGATAGCACCAAACTGTATCATTAAGATCAATTTCAGAAATGAAGTGGAAATAAAGAAAACACGTAGATCGGCAGGAAATATGGAAAATGGAAACATAAAAAGAACAGGGTCATTTTCTCGATTACCAGCACCAAAATGCAAACAAGTTATTGGTAAAGCAAGAAATTCGTCTCTCAATACTAGTGCAGGGACTAAGAGAGGACCACAGAGGACTAGATCAGTTTCATCCATTCCTATACCTGATAGCCCTGGAACATCTGGAAATGTGGATAAAAACAATGCAGAATCAAAGCCTAAATTAACAATGCCAAGTTTGAAGTAAGAACTTTTGATAACATGAACAAAACAATTAAGTTTAGGATTTTCTTTCATGCAGCAAAACCTTTTATTTAGAAGTGTTTCATACAAATTCTGAAAAACAAACCTGTGTAATGATGAAAAGGGATCTTCTTGATTATGTTGATGAAACTGATTTTCATTTCAATTCTTACTTCAACTCACACAGAATGTTGTATTCTATTGGTAACTTTGTCTGCAATTATCATCTTCTACTGCAGACTTTTTGAAATTTGTTTTCATTCTGCTGGACCCAAAGAGATGCAGCTAACCGTCGGCCCTGTCGGACCTAGGGGACAGAATGGAAGGACAAAATTAACAAACAAATGACGACTTGATATCAAAATTAAAGTTTGTTTTTGCCCACAAAAACGTATGTCTCCCCACCCCCCCATCCCCCGTCCCACAAACTGTAGTCTTAGGTAAAAAAATCTATTTGGGTAACAAATAAAATTAAGCTTCAATGAATAACAAAAAAAACCTTTTTAATCCATGAAACACAAACAAAATTTGATCAAAAGTATTAAAGCAAGGGTTACAGGTACTATTCCATATTGTCATGGCAAAGTTCCCCATTCCAGAAAATTGCTCAACCCATGTTCCAATGATTTTAAAGGAGTTTTGTTCTTCTAAAATCAATGGATTGGTGATGAAAACTTTTTCAGGGAAATAGTGACATTATGATAGACTCTTGTACATAAATATATATACAAGTTTCAGTAAGGGATATTACACTAGCAGACCTGTTTACTCCTACGTTTTCGCCGTATTTACTACGCTTTTTTACAGTAAATTACGCCCTACGTTTGAACCTGACTATTCTACACTTGAACAAACATCGTTTTTTCAAAATTCGTTGGTACCACAAAAACCGTAATATTGAATTAACCCGGTAATCTGCATCATTAAGCACTTTAAATAACGTATCCGACAAGCAATGTAAAGTGTGTTTGCGACCGTGATCTGAAGGTAAAAAAAAATGGCAAAGCGGGATGGCAAACAGGATTTGAACAACAATGATGATGAAGGTCCTATGCCAAAAAAATCGTGCCAACGGTTTAAGGACAGCTATCAAGACACATGGAACTTTATTTGTGCATCAAAGAAAGGGGAATCGTTCTTTCACTGCACCGTCTGTGCCATTGGCATTGCATGTGCTCGTGCCATGGAGGCAACAGTGATGTTCGTCGTCATGTTGGAACCAAAAACCACATTGACCTAGCAAAAGTAAAGCAGAACTGTCGTTCTATGAAGACCAAACGTGACTAACAGCGAGATCGACCTACGGAAAGCAGTAACGAAATCGGAAATGATAATGTGTCAACTGATTGTAAACCTAATAATATTTTTTTATTGATGAGCGGATTCTTTTATTTTCGTATCAATGGTATTTTAACATTTACTGGTACAAAACACAACTGTACTAGACATTTTTAATTCTTCAATAATCAAAACGTATTGGATATATTTAATTATTTTGTTGAAATATTTAACTTTGCATGTTGACAATAGTAAACAACAAAAATGGCGGACATGTGATTTCCCGGTCTGAAAAAAGAGTGAAGCACATTGTTCTTGTTTATAATGTACACCCCTTCTGCAAAATAAAGAATTTATGTAAAATCCAGCGCATTATGCACCAGTAATTACGGACATATTATCAAATTAAATAAACAACATAATAAAACAATGATTTGATTAGGAATTAAATAAAGAACACAATTAACAATACATATTATCAAATTAAAAAAAACCAACATAATAATACAATGATTTGATCTGGTGTCGATTTGACCTGCTACCTTTATGGATTCGAAAATAGCAAAAGGTATGACCTAACTCATTGAGCCACCCGGGCCCCCGTCTTCAGTAGATACATGTAAGGTAGATATTTGGTATGTATATACTGTGTATATGCCATTATGGTACCAGCTCATGAATCAGAATCCATTGTTTTCAATTTCCGAAAACTACTCTCAACATTGCCAAACTACGCTGAGCTGGAGCAAATACTACTCTCTAGTGTCAATTGGGGTAAACAGGTCTGCACTAGAGTGTTTGCAAATAACTTCCACAAAATTTAAGGGATCAACATTTCCTGGTAATATGCACAACTACATATGGTGTCCTTACTACCTACCAAGTTTCATGAAATTCTGTTCAGTAGTTTCAGAGGAGTTCTGCTGACAAGCTGCTTCAGTAGTAAATTTCGGGAAATTTCTTAAGTTCAAAGGGGCATAACTCCCACAAAATTCAGGAGATCAAAATTTCCTGGTAATATGCACAACTGCATATTGTGTCCTTACTACCTACCAAGTTTCATGAAATTCTGTTCAGTAGTATCAGAGGAGTTTCGCTGACAAACTGTGATGGACAGGACAAAAACAATATGTCTCCCCACAAAAGTGTGGGGGGGGGGGGGGGGGGGGGGGAAAAGACATAATACTCATTAGAGGAATAATAAAATCTTACTAATATGAAGTATTGATTATTTGATGTTGCAGGGCTATCTAAATTGAATGTGGTCTCAGTCACTAACCCCCCTTTGGCAATATCCTTAACCTGATTCTGATCGTAGTAGTCGTCAGCTGTGTCAAGGCTTTAAGATTGCCCCTTTAATCATACTGTATTGAAAGTGAAATATTAAAAAATTTCTTAAAAAAAAAGTAGGTCTGGCAAAAAGTTGATAGGTCTGGCAAAACTCTCTTACTTGCAGGACCCAATGTCTGACAGGAATTTTTTTTTATCTGCAACTCTGGACCTATGTCAGGCACCCAGGAATTTTCTGCTGGACCCTCTGAATTTTTGCTGGACCTACATTTTTTATGTAAAATTGTTTTAAAGCCAAGCAATGTCATACCGTTATTATTATTTTAGTCTAGCAGAGCGCTTTCTGTATTTAACTTCATTAGTACTGATAGAGGCCTAAAAATAGGAAGACCAGTCACCATCCACTGGCCGTTTTACGTTTGCCCGGCTGAGCTCCGTCGTAATGCTTCAGGAACGACCACATTTTTATAATCGACACATTGCCATGTTGCCGGAACTGTAAACAAAATTCTAAATAGAAACGGATTCGGTGAAGGGAACGATACAAATCAGCGATGTCGTGTTTTTTTATTTTATAAAAAATTTTGGGGGCTTTTCACTTGAAAAGATCATCTTACGCATCACAATATATTCAAATATATTTATTTTCATGACAGTTACCAATAATATTTACCAAAAACAGATAAAATATCACGTATTCAATGCGGTTACGAATTCCGAGTTGACCGAACTTGTTCCGGTATTTACAATACGACCTGTGTTTCCGACTTCCATTAAAAAAGTAAACACATCATTCAAAAATGTTTGGCGGACATGGGGACCGGCATTACCGATATTATTGGCGGACCTCATGATTTTCTGCCCCTTAGATCCGACGAATTTCAAAAACTTAGCTACTGTCTGTAATTCTTTCACTTTAAAGCTGAGCACAAATAATGAGATGAATTTGAACTGTAAAATTATATCATCTTATACAGAGATTGTGTTGTCCCTGCCAGACAAATAAAAAAAGTCATGCCACTGTGAAATGTTTAATACAGTCAAACCTGTATTAATTAAGAGGTCATCATTGGGACAAAGAAAAGGTGGCTTTATAAGACAGGTGACCTCTTAAAAAAAGGTTCAATTCATATGAAATTTTCTATGACAGGACAAGGGTGACCTTTAAATACAGGTGACTGCTTAACAGAGGTGACAGCATGGACAGGTTTGACTATATAACTAGAGGCTCCCAGGAGCCTGTATAGCTCACCTGGGTATAATAACAACATCAGTCAATAAAACTTGATAGCTTCGGTTAAAAAAATAACAAATGTAGCCCTCGTCATTGCAGACCCCTTCTCCAAAAAAATTTGGGCAGGGGTTCCCCCTTTAATGTAAGTTATCAAAATTGCTGTAATGAAAAACATATAGTTAATGATTCTCAAAATTTAGCTTTTGCTACTTCACATTTTGTAATAGAGTTGCTTCCCTTTGATTATTTGAGTAACCAAAAGCAGTGAGTCAACAAAAAAATGCATTTCAAGAGGAATAACTTCACACAGTTGTCGCGCATTTTCAACTGTGGGATAAATTTTGTAGATCTTGACATGCTGAACATTTTTGCAGTTTAAACTTTCCCTCTATCTCTTATAGTTTTTGAAATATAAGACGAAAAGTATTAATATTTTAAAAATTAGATGAAAAAAGGGCAATAAATCCAAGATGGGTATTCAGATTTAATTCAAAATTGCATGGTATGTAGATCTTGACATGCTGAACATTTTCACAATTTAAACTTAACCTTTATTAGCCGAGTTGCAACGAAGTTGCAGTCGATTTAAGTTTTGGCGAAAGGTGGGCGGGCGTATGTTAGCCTATCTTCGTTAACGCGATAGCGCTCTTAGTTTTAGGCCGATCAGCATAATTTTTGGTAGGAAGCATTATTACACTATTATTTAGAGCGAGTTCGAAATTCAGATTAATCTATTGTTTTTCTTCTTGTAAAATCATGGTTTTTTTTATAGAAAAAGTACATATTTTGAGAATTATCTTCGTTAACGCGATAACACTCTTAGTGTTTGGCCGATCAACATAATTTTTGGTAGAAAGCATTATTACACTATTATTTAGAGCGAGTTCGAAATTCAGATTAATCTATTGTTTTTTTCTTGTTAAAATCCACGGGTACTTTTTTTTTTTTTTTTTTAACATTTTTTTTCATATAAACAATAGTTTGCAACTTTCTATGTATCACTGTATGACATATATACAATAAATACAATCAAACAGTAGTTTCTATCCATGCCAGGTTTCTGACATAATATTATAAGAGAGAAGGTAAGTCACTCTTCTTTGTTTACATTGGGGTACCTGATGTGCATTCATCTTAAATTTAGTGAATAAAAAAGGCCTACCTGTCTGGAAATTGGCTTATTCCTTCTCTGTATATATTATTCTCCCTGAAAACACACATCAATATTTATTTACAGCAGCTGACAACTCTCCATGGAACATTTTCCACTCACGATTTGCGATTTTCAGACGACATTTTTGAAAACTCGAATTAAAGCTATGGAAGTGTGATATTAGCGACATCTGCTGGTCATTTCAAATATTGACGATACGGTAAAACACGAGAGTTTCGGGTAAAAAGTTTGGGAATTTTTTGGGGCTAAATTTAATTTTACCTGGATTTCTCGTGTTTTACCGTATCGTCAATATAAGTTATGTTTGATTGTATTTATTGTATATATGTCATACAGTGATACATAGAAAGTTGCAAAATGTTGTTTATATGAAAAAAAAATAGATGTTAAAAAAAAGGGGGGGGGGATCATAGGGTCCTGTCCACACGTACCTGTGGTAAAATCATGGTTTTTTATAGAAAAAGTACATATTTTGAGAATTATCTTCATTAACGCGATAGTGCTCTTAGTTTTTGGCCGATCAAGATAATTTTTGGTAGGAAGCATTATTACACTATTATTTAGAGCGAGTTCGAAATTCAGATTAATCTATTGTTTTTTTCTTGTAAAATCATGGTTTTTTTTATAGAAAAAAGTACATATTTTGAGAATTACACATTTCTCTGAAACTACAAAAGATAGAAACTTAATATTTGGTATGGGTGGAGATGCTAATGTGAAGTTGTGCATTCAACATTATCCCCGGGGCTCAGCCCCACCCCGCTGGGGAATCTGTTTTAAAAAATGTGGCCGAGATCCCCACCCTAAGCCATATATATTTATTATCAGGGTGACTAGGCAAATTAAATGCATTATAGCTCAGGGCCCAGGGTCATACCCCACCCCCTACCTGATGTGAACTTTTTAATGGTTGAGATCCCCACCCCTAAGCCATATATATTTATGATCAGGGTGACTAGGAAAATTAAATGCATTATAGCTCAGGCCCCAGGGTCATACCCCACCCCCTACCTGAAGTGAACTTTTTAATGGTTGAGATCCCCACCCCTAAACCATATATATTTATGATCAGGGTGACTAGGCAAATTAAATGCCTTATAGCTCAGGCCCCGGGGGGATCATACCCCACCCCCTACCTGAAGTGAACTTTTTAATGGTTGAGATCCCCACCCCTAAACCATATATATTTATGATCAGGGTGACTAGGCAAATTAAATGCCTTATAGCTCAGGCCCCGGGGGGTCATACCCCACCCCCTACCTGAAGTGAACTTTTTAATGGTTGAGATCCCCACCCTCAAACCATATACATTGTATATTTATGATCAGGGTGACTAGGCAAAGTAAATGCCTTATAGCTCAGGCCCCAGGGTCATACCCCACCCCCTACCTGAAGTGAACTTTTTAATGGTCGAGATCCCCACCCCTAAGCCATATATATTTATGATCAGGGTGAATAGACAAATTAAATGCCCCAAGAGTTGAGGCCCGGGGTCATCCCCCCATCCCCTACCGGAAGTTTTTTTGAGAATATTACATAGGAAAATATTTCCAATCCATCATACATACATTTATTCTTTAGTTTCTTACTTATTTATAAAACAAGACCAAAGGATTTTGACTTGCAACTCGGCTGTTGCATCTCTGATGTTTTCTCGATTTTCTCTTATAGTTTTTGAAAAGTATTATTATTATTATTATTTTTTTCTTTACAAATTTGATGAAAAAAGGGCAATATTGTATATATGTCATACAGTGATACATAGAAAGTTGCAAAATGTTGTTTATATGAAAAAAAAATAGATGTTAAAAAAAAGGGGGGGGGGATCATAGGGTCCTGTCCACACGTACCTGTGGTAAAATCATGGTTTTTTATAGAAAAAGTACATATTTTGAGAATTATCTTCATTAACGCGATAGTGCTCTTAGTTTTTGGCCGATCAAGATAATTTTTGGTAGGAAGCATTATTACACTATTATTTAGAGCGAGTTCGAAATTCAGATTAATCTATTGTTTTTTTCTTGTAAAATCATGGTTTTTTTTATAGAAAAAAGTACATATTTTGAGAATTACACATTTCTCTGAAACTACAAAAGATAGAAACTTAATATTTGGTATGGGTGGAGATGCTAATGTGAAGTTGTGCATTCAACATTATCCCCGGGGCTCAGCCCCACCCCGCTGGGGAATCTGTTTTAAAAAATGTGGCCGAGATCCCCACCCTAAGCCATATATATTTATTATCAGGGTGACTAGGCAAATTAAATGCATTATAGCTCAGGGCCCAGGGTCATACCCCACCCCCTACCTGATGTGAACTTTTTAATGGTTGAGATCCCCACCCCTAAGCCATATATATTTATGATCAGGGTGACTAGGAAAATTAAATGCATTATAGCTCAGGCCCCAGGGTCATACCCCACCCCCTACCTGAAGTGAACTTTTTAATGGTTGAGATCCCCACCCCTAAACCATATATATTTATGATCAGGGTGACTAGGCAAATTAAATGCCTTATAGCTCAGGCCCCGGGGGGATCATACCCCACCCCCTACCTGAAGTGATCAGGGTGACTAGGCAAATTAAATGCCTTATAGCTCAGGCCCCGGGGGGTCATACCCCACCCCCTACCTGAAGTGAACTTTTTAATGGTTGAGATCCCCACCCTCAAACCATATACATTGTATATTTATGATCAGGGTGACTAGGCAAAGTAAATGCCTTATAGCTCAGGCCCCAGGGTCATACCCCACCCCCTACCTGAAGTGAACTTTTTAATGGTCGAGATCCCCACCCCTAAGCCATATATATTTATGATCAGGGTGAATAGACAAATTAAATGCCCCAAGAGTTGAGGCCCGGGGTCATCCCCCCATCCCCTACCGGAAGTTTTTTTGAGAATATTACATAGGAAAATATTTCCAATCCATCATACATACATTTATTCTTTAGTTTCTTACTTATTTATAAAACAAGACCAAAGGATTTTGACTTGCAACTCGGCTGTTGCATCTCTGATGTTTTCTCGATTTTCTCTTATAGTTTTTGAAAAGTATTATTATTATTATTATTTTTTTCTTTACAAATTTGATGAAAAAAGGGCAATAACTCCAAGATGGGTAATCAAATTTACTTCAAAATTGCAGGGTAGGTAGATCTTGACATACTGAACATGTTTGCTGTTTAAACTTAACATCTATCTCTTATAGCTTTTGAAATAAAGGACGAAAACTATTAAAATTTAGAAAATTTCATGAAAAAAGGGCAATAACTCCAAAATGGGTAATGGGATTTACTTCAAAATTGCAGGGTAGGTAGATCTTGACATGCTGAACATGTTTGCTGTTAAAACTTAACATCTATCTCTTATAGCTTTTGAAATAAAGGACGAAAACTATTAAAATTTAGAAAATTTTATGAAAAAAGGCAATAACTCCAAAATGGGTAATGGGATTTACTTCAAAATTGCAGTGTAGGTAGATCTTGACATGCTGCACATTTTTGCAATTTAAACTTAATCACTATCTCTTATAGTTTTTATATCCCCCGCAACGAAGTTGTAGGAGGGCATACTGGTTTCATCATGTCCGTCCGTCCGTCTGTAGACAAATCCTATGTCGTACGATAACTTGAGTTGTGTTTCTTGGAATCTTTTAAAATTTTATCATCTGCTTACTGGTGAACAGAGGAGGATCCCTTTCTTTTTTGACGATTTTCACTTTTGCCGTTCCAGAGTTATTGGACTTGATATGACGGAAAATAGGATTTTTACCCTATGTCGTATGATAACTGGAGTAGTGTTTCTCAGAATGTTTTGAAATTTTATCAGCAGCTTACCGGTGAAGAGAGGAGGATCCCTTTCATTTTTGACGATTTTCACTTTTGCCATTCCAGAGTTATTGGACTTGATATGACGGAAAATAGGATTTTTACCCTATGTCGTATGATAACTTGAGTAGTGTTTCTCAGAATGTTTTGAAATTTTATCACCAGCTTACTGGTGAAGAGAGGAGGATCCCGTTCATTTTTGACGATTTTCACTTTTGCCGTTCCAGAGTTATTGGACTTGATATGACGGAAAATAGGATTTTTACCCTATGTCGTATGATAACTTGAGTATTGTTTCTCAGAATGTTTTGTAATTTTATCAGCAGCTTACTGGTGAAGAGAGGAGGATCCCTTTCATTTTTGACGATTTTCACTCTTGCCGTTCCAGAGTTATTGGACCTGATATGACGGAAAATAGGATTTTTACCCTATGTCGTATGATAACTTGAGTAGTGTTTCTGAAAATATTTTGAAATTTTATCAGCAGCTTACCGGTGAAGAGAGGAGGATCCCTTTCATTTTTGACGATTTTCACTTTTGCCGTTCCAGAGTTATTGGACTTGATATGACGGAAAATAGGATTTTTACCCTATGTCGTATGATAACTTGAGTAGTGTTTCTCAGAATGTTTTGAAATTTTATCAGCAGCTTACCGGTGAAGAGAGGAGGGTCCCTTTCATTTTTGGTCGGAACAATCAGTAATGTTTTGGTTATGGAAATAGGTTGGACAGATGTGGGGAGCGGGGGGTATATCTTAGCTGTGCTCACAGTAATTACTAGTTGAAATATAAGATGAAAAGTATTAAAATTAAAAAGAAAATTGATGAAAAAAGGGCAATAACTCCAAGATGGGTAATCAGATTTACTTCAAAATTGCAGGGAAGGTAGATCTTGCTGTGCTGATCATTTTTATCCCATGTCAGATTTTTGATATTTACAGTTTTCGAGTTATTACCCAAAACCTGCAATTTTACCATATGTTCTATTTTTAGTAACAGTGGCCATGTTGGTTGGTGCACGGCATCACCGGACACAATTTTGAAACTAGACACCCTAGTGATGATTCAGACCAAGTTTGGTTTCCATTGGTCTAGTACTTTCAGAGGAGAAGATTTTTGAAAAAGTTTACGACGACGGATGCCAAGTGATGGCAATAGCTAACAATGGGAAAATGTTTTTTTTAAATACAAACTCTCATGAAAGAATCATCGTTGGTTGGTCTGTCTGTAATCCTATTTATCCCGGGATTTATCAAGTTTGTGTGTTTTAAACATATCCAAAATTTAGATGGTTTCCATTTTGGAAAATAGTTGTAGTCTGTAGTAAATATGTGTAGGTAAACTTTTTGAACCTAAACTATGCATGAATAACCATTGAATAGCACTTTGCCAAGTTGTGTTGTGTTTTATTCTGAATTGAAATGAAATATGGGTTTCACAACAAATAGAGATCAAAAACTGAATATATTTCTTAATCACTGTTTTTTTTATATAGGTTGTGTTGAATACCATGAAATATTAGCAGCTGAATGTAAGCAACAAACTGATCAAACCAAATCTATTTACTTATGAAAATAACCTATTTTATTTGGTAACATTTATAGGAGAATGAGTATCACAAGCATTCTTTATTACAACACTGCATAAAAATATATATAAAAATCTGCTGTAAATAACACCTTATGCAATGGGAAAATGGAAAATGTTTACAAATTATTTTTATTTGTTTTTCTAGAAAGATTGAAAGTAAACTTTTACTTTATGTCATACTTAAATTTTCTTACTTCATAACAATAGTCGAAAGAAAACCAATTTATGGTTTATTGTAAAAAAAAATCTAATATTCTGGCATCATCAAATGTATTTTCAAGGTTGTGTATGTGAACTTGACTTTGATTTTTAGCTCGCCTGTACGAAGTACGGAAGAGCTCATTGTCGTCACCTGTACGTCGTCGGCGTCCAATGTTAACGTTTGCGTTTAGGTCCAATGTAGACAAACTACTTAGTCCAGGTTGATGAAACTTCACATGTGAGTTTGTCGTGGACAGTTAAGAACATCGCACACAAATATAGGTCACTGTGACCTACTATTTCTGCCTGAATGACTTCAACATTTTTGCGTTAACGTTTGCGTTTAGGTCCAATGTAGACAAACTACTTGGTCTAGGTTGATGAAATTTCACATGTGAGTTTGTCGTGGACAGTTAAAAGCATCGCACACAAATATAGGTCACCGTGACTACTATTTCTGCCTGAACGACTTCAACATGTTTGCGTTAACGTTTGCATTTAGGTCCAATGTAGACAAACTACTTGGTCCAGATTAATGAAACTTCACATGTGAGTTTGCCTGAATGACTTCGACATTTTTGTTAAGACCTGTTTTACTATTACATTTATATGTCCATTTTGAATACCATTAAATGGTTTTCTTTTGGCTAAGCTGAAGTATTGTTCTTAACCAATATAAACACTAATCACATGGTTATGACATTCACATGTAACTATAGATTGCACAGGCGAGCTGGATGGTATGCCTTGCGACCAGCTATTTTTATAATAATATTTTCACATTTAAAAAAAAAAAATGAAAGTAAATTTTGCTTAAAATTGCGGACATTCCAAGTGTTGCTTTATCTACAGTGCAGCACAAACGGAAAACGCAAAGTCCGTGTCTTATCAAGGATTATCGCAACACAGAATCAACGAGAAATCCGTGTGTATACGTGGGCGCTCCGCGAAACAGCATGGACATGACGAACAGAACGCAATGTCTTCACGAGGCCATCACGGATTGTAATTATTGAAATGTTCATTCATAATGAATACTACACGTGATTGTACCTACAATCGTTTATTCTTTGTCATCACAATGCTTCGTAATCTTAATATGCACATTAAAATTTATTTGTGCAGTTGATCATTTGATACCACTTTTTTCAGAGATGGCATACATTTTATTTATAGGATATAGGAGCATGCATCTTGTTTTGCATATTATGTAAACCCAACATTTCGATTGGTTTACATAGGTGTTATTTTTTATCCCCTCGCCAACGAAGTTGCGAAAGAATATAGCAGTGCCTGAAATGGACAGTCGCCAAATACGACTAATATCTTATTCGGGTGACCAAAAGCTGCTCCAAATTAGATAGTCACTGGCCCAACAAAAAAAGTCTGGGCGATTGCCTAAAAGACTGTTAAAAAATGTTGTTTTTGTAGTCAATGATTACGCAGCTAATGTAATTTACTGTTCTCCCCAATTATTTATTTTTATCGAGCCAATCAATACACGTTTTCATGTAATACACAAGTATTCACTAAATATTAGAAAAGAAATGTGTTTTTTTGTTTCTTTATGATTTAATTATTAAAATTGTTAACTTTCACGGACGAAGTGGAAAGTTGTGAAGAGAATTCTGTCAACTTATAATGTTTGCGATCTGGTATCTTCCACGGTTCGGAAATTTATTCATTCAATCTGCTGCAAAATGTACATGTACGAATTTCATTTTACAGAAATCGGAAACCTTTTTGTGTCAATCCTTAGGTAATCATTGAAAAACTTTTCCCCAACAATGGAGAGAAAATCGTTGACAGTAATGTCAAACTACGGAAACGATCTGGCCTGTCACTTCTTTTAAACTTTTTATAGTTCATCTCTATATGTACACGGCTACATTTTTAATGACAATTGGGAGTATTTTCTTTTTTGGAACCAGAACTTTTGTTTACAAATTAAAAAATAACAGGAAAAGTTAACAGTTATATAACAGAAAATGACAGCACCGTTTGTTATTTCAACAAAGTGAGATACTTGTTTGGAATGAATAACCAACTGACATTACCCCGAATTGAGAGGTTATTTTACTTTAAAATCACTTCTTCATAGTGGATTGAAACAAGTGATGTCACTCTTCACTTTGGGGCCACCATTATGCCATTTGGGCCAGTGACTTAAATTTTTTACTGGCCCAAACATTTTTTTTCGGGCCAGCCAGGCCCTCATTTCAGGCACTGATATAGTAACGCTACCGTCCGTCCTTCCTTCCTTCTGTCCGTCCTTCCGTAACATCTTTGTGAACACTCTAGGATCAACATCCTTCAATGGATTTTGACCAAACTTGGTACATATTTAGTCCTTAAGAGAATCTGGAACCCTATTGATGTCAAAGGTCAAGGTCACCGGGTCAAATTTTTACCACATAACATTGTGAACACTCTAGAATCAACATCCTTCAATGGATTTTGACTAAGCTTGGTGAATACTTAGTCCTTAGGAGATTCTGGAACCCTATTGATTTTCAAGGTCAAAGGTCAAGGTCACTGGGTATATCTTTTACCGTGTAACATCCTTGTGAACACTCTAGAATCAACATCCTTCAATGGATTTTGACCAAACTTGGTACATACTTAGTCCTTAGGAGAGTCTGGAACCCTATTGATTTTCAAGGTCGAAGGTCAAGGTCACCGGGTCAAATTTTTACCACATAACATTCTTGTGAACACTCTAGAATCAACATCCTTCAATGGATTTTGACCAATCTTGGTACATACTTAGTCCTTAGGAGAGTCTGGAACCATATTGATTTTCAAGGTCATAGGTCAAATTTTTACTGCGTAACATCCTTGTGAACACTCTAGAATCAACATCCTTCAATCAATTTTGACCAAACTTGGTACATACATAGTCCTTAGAGTCTGGATCCCTATTGATTTTCAAGGTCAAAGATCAAGGGGTCAAATTTTTACTGCATAGCATCCTTGTGAACACTAGAATCAACATCCTTCAATGGATTTTGACCAAGCTTGGTACATACCTTAAGAGAATCTGGAACCGTATTGATTTTCAAGGTCACAGGGTCTAATTTTTAGGCGAGGGGATACGCCACGCTTTGCATTGCTCTTGTTCTCTTACGAGTTGATAATCACCTGTATTTTTTTTTTATCTGTGTACGGGTGTGTCTATTTTTATGTAGTGCACACATTGAACTCGGTCACTAAATGGTCAAATACACAGTTACCTGAGCCTGAGGAATTGATTTAAAAACAAATTGAAAAGAAAGAAAAAAATTTATGTAAATTTTTATCTAAATGTGCGTTTTCGTATTTGTATGTCGTTAAACACCTTGGAAGCCACGTGTCGTTTTTCCTTTAACAAAAGTGGATACATATTTCCCTATGTAGACAGTGTGTACTACACACATTTATCACGTAAATGAGAATCTAGAAAGGTTTCCACCTTGGTAATATATTATCGATCAAAGCATGCTTTTGGGGATCTTGAAACTTTTATAACAGGTGAACTTTAGTCACGTGCCGAGTTGACAGTAATTGAACATCCGATGGCTTGGGGATCTGCTTGGATGATATAAAGGTTAATGAAATTTCAAAGTGTACAAAATAAATTGGTAAACAAAAATATTTTAAACATTATTTCATTACCTGATACCATACGACAAGGAATGTAAGGTAGTTGAAAATATTGTAATTTCTCATCTGCATCAAGCCTCTTTAAAAATAAAATGAAATAAAAATCAGGCATTTAATAACACAGTTTTTATATAATCAGATCGATGAGAAACCAATCTAATTAAAATTAGTTCTGCACATTTGCTCTCTCCCCCCCCCCCCCCCCCCCCCCCCCCTTTTTTTTTTGTTTGCTTGTCGCTGCATGTATTTACAATTTATTTGATATTTTATGCAATCACCTTATGTTTTATTATGTTTATATGCCCCTTCGTGGGCCCTTTAATTTGGACCAATAAAATCTTGTATAGAATTTCCCTTCACAGTATGTGGCAGATCACCACCGAACACAAGGTAGTTCACTGACACTTTGTCATAGAGGTGTCAAACCACTAATTCACCAATCAGAGCTTGGAACATATACGAAAGTAGTCCCTTTTCAAGAAAAAAGTTCCTTTCACTTTGTAGTATTGTGAAAACTACTGAATGGAATGGACTAATTAAAATTGATAATTGAAGTTGAATAAATAGGGATTATTTTGAGCCCAAATTTGATGGATTTAGTTGTATTTTAATACCTCTATGGAGGATTTGATGCATGACCTATAAATACTGAATTTCTTGGGGATGACCGAGCTATTTTTAGAGTAGGTGTTTTCCGTAGCATAGCATTTCACTGCAAGATTTTAAACATGCCCTGATAATTTGACAGAGCGTAGAGGAATCATGTACGTTTCAGAAAATGTATAGTCTTGGAAAGGTTAAACTTAAGATAAAATGACCAGGTAGGCTCGAAAAAACACAAATTTAGTAGAAAACCTTAAAGAAATTAATTAGTGGTTTGACACCTAGATAAACACTGTGATAGAGCAATAAAAACATTAAATTATACCCCAATAATTACCCATGTCACTCTGGTTTACATAGGTGTTATTTTTCTCTCCCACGAGTTGATAATCACCTGTATTTTTATCCATGTACGGCTGTGTCTATTTTTATATAGTGCACACATTGAACACGGCCACTAAAGGATCAAATACACAGTTACCTGAGGCTGATGGATTGATTTAAAAACAAACCGAGAAGGATTGTGAATCAATCAATGACCGTATTTACGTCCTTGGTAGAATATTGCCATAAATACATATGTACATGTGTTTAAATTAAGAAAAGTTTGAAGATACCAAAAGGTAATTTTTAAATAACAACAAATCTCGGCGTAGAAGGATTTTCTGTCTTGTTGCCGTTTTGATAACTGAGTGTAATAGTATTTATGCATCATGCCAAATAGTCTGAAAAAAAATCCACGTAAATTTTCTGAAGGGTCTTTGCTTTTAAAAATGACCTGGCAAAAAGGTACAATTTCAATTTTAATTGCAGAAATTGAATAAGATGACCTATGTACATAATGTATATCCAGGGCAGGCTGGTTGAATTTTGTTTAGCTTAAAAATGAAGATAACTATTTTTTTTAGCATAATTTTTAATCATATGATTAACTTAATCATAAGTTCAACAACGGGACCCCAGGTGTTTGTAAGATACAATATTAAAGATATCTAATCTGTAGAACTGCATCGCACATCATCATCTCATCAAAATGTAACATGTTCTCGCCATAATATAGTTGAAATATTGCTCATTTTGGCATTAAACAATAATCACACACTCACTCTAATCTTTAGACACTAATTACATTGAGTTTACAACAGGTGACACACAATTGAAAAAAACCAGCAATCTTTGTGTCTTTGAAATATATAATAGTATAAATGTACATGATTTCTTTCTAAATCTTTGAGAGTATACTACACATGTATAATAGTATAAATGTACACGCACCATCTGAAAAAGAAATAGTAAGATGTGTTAGCTGAGAGTAATAATAAATGTTATCTGTCATAAGTCTGTTTATGACAATCAGTACATGATGATTATTTTCCTCCACACTCACTAAGGATGGAACCAACCATTTAACTTTTGTATGTTTTATCCTCCCAATTAGATTTCTTTTCTTAACATGAACGTGGTTATTTTTATAATACTATGAAAGGGGTACCGCTATGAAAGTACTTTTCTTCGTGGGTATCAATTTTCGTGGTTTTGTTAAAAATTACCAGCTCGTGGATTCATGGATTTTATGTTTGTGTTTGTACCAAAATAAAATTTGTTGATTTTATATTTTCAACATAACAAGTTTCACCGAGTTTCAAAACTTTGAGAAAACTTCAATACATTAAGACGTAGAATTATGTAATCGGAAGTGGAACGTGGATATTAATGTGTTAATTTTCTCATTTTTTTTTACATAGAATCATGGAACAAAATCAGCTTTTGAATTTCATAATTATAGATCAGTATTATTTTATCGAATTTGAAAATAAAATAAAAAAGCATCTGAAATTACTTTACGAGCACGTACATTAGTAATTTCCATAAATATATATTGTTTTACAAATATTTAATCTCCATTTTATTTTCAATTTTTGTTTTTCACAATTAAAAAAAGAACAATAAAGTTTGTTTTTTCTCATTATTTTGATTCCAATGACAGATTGTACTTCAGCATGTTCGATCTTTCATTACCCTTGTCTCGGATTGAAACCACTCGTAATTGTCTCACAAAATTAATCCCGACCCCGGGACAAATGTATAGTTAACTTATACTATTAAAGGGTGATATAATTTAAAAGAGAAACGTTTATACAGCACTTAAAAGTGTGTATTAGTGTATGAGTTGGAAGTAATTTTTTTACCGGAAGTTGTTAAAATATTTTCACAGATAAACATGCAATAAAAATGACCATATTTGCATTTATTTTTAAGGCAAACTTTATACGACCGAGATACTTTGTACACGTAGGTTTATAAAGTACATTTGCTCATTGTGCGCAACATCATGACGGATCCGCGTTCAACGTGATTCCACGATGGTGATGAAAATGATAGAATTTGTCCACGATCATGGTCTGCGTTGAATCACCGCGAACTCTCGATTTTGTCCTTGAAGGGATCGCGGATTTTGTGTTTTCCGTTTGGATTGCACGGTATATCTCTGAAATGAATATCATTTCCATCATTCATATGAACCAGTAAAAATATGCATATACATTCAATTCAGGTCAAGCATATAGTTTAACTTAAGTATATATAAAATATATGCATTGAGATATTTATGGGATTAGTGTTTGGATAATCTTTAATTAGATATTTTCTTTTGTAGGCGCAATCCAGTTATCAAATCAGCTCTTGTGAAAAGTACAGAAGAGAAAGAATTGGAAACGATTGAACATTTTCGACAGAAACTTTCTAAAAAACTAAAACAGAACCAAGAAAGCTTTAAGAAGGCTGTAGTTGCTCCAAGTTATGTTCCTGCTCACTCAAAAAATAAACCAACACAACCACAGGAATTTAAATTCAAGACAGATGACAGAATTAAAAATCAATCTACAGAGGTTCACTCAACCATTCCAGTAGATTATGTTAGAATGCTACGATCAGATACAAATAAAACTTCAGTGAGTTTTATATTTACTTTTATTTTTCATGTTTTTGTATACAGAATAAAGTACATGCTACATGATATGTCCAAATATCATCTGCAGCTGAATCTATTTGCTGTTCAAAGTTTCATGATCTGCAATCTTACAAACCACTTCTCTGACTCAACCGAAACAACCTGTCTCAAAAAAAAAAAAATCATTGACAAATGCTTGTTGAAATCTAGGTTCAGGTGTGGTACAAGCACAACATTCTGGAAGAGAAAAATAAATGAAATAGAGGATCAAGAATTACAACTGGTTATTAATATTCAACTATTTTTAGACACTTAATTTACAAAAATTTGTGGAAAACTTTCCTATTCCAGTTTTATAAAGAAAAAAAGGAAAGAATTAATAAATGATAAAGATAATTTGGAAGCTAAAAAACTTAATTATGGAACTAGTAAGATCACATGTGCAATAGAAAGATGAAAGAGAAAGGCATACAAAGTACTTCTGTGGTCTGGAATCAAACAAATTTACAAGCCAAGTTATAAAAAAAAGTATACATGGCCTACAGATCCCTCCAAGTGTATCAACGATCATACTCTCAGGTCGGACACAGAGTTTTGTCGGACTTGAAGAGAGTGTCACTCTTAAAATTGTCCGACAAAATCCTCCCAGGTCGGAGTGAGAGTGAGAGTGAGAGTCTCCACTCTCAAACTGTAAACAGGAAACGTCCCCAAATTCTGCTAGCCAATAAATTTGTGCGTAAAGAAACATGCGTATCTTACTAAAGCTGAAGTAAATGAGTGATATACAGTACGGAAAGTATAGATATGTTAACGGCTGTCACGGGCGAAAAATGTTGTAATATATAACTAAATAACTAGAGGTCTCATATTTTAATCTGATTATTACTCTCATATTGAATAATGAATGAAATCTCAAGGAATGTTGGCATAAATCCAGTCCCTGTGAAACCTAACTTTTTTTAACAGAACAGAAGGTCCCGTGTAGATTAAAATTTCACTGGACCTTCATTGCTTCCACAGGACCTCCTTTCTTTAAACATTTTTAGCTCACCTGACCCAAAGGGTGTGAGCTATTGTCACCACTGAGCATTCGTCGTCCGTCCGTCCGTTAACTTTTCACATTTTAATAAACTCCTCTGAAGCCACTGGGCAAATTTGAACCAAACTTTGGTGGAATGGTCCTTGGATGGCCCCTTTCCAAAATTGTGTCCGGTGATCCCGACTTCCAACCAAGATGGCCGCCAAGCTAAAAATAGAAAAAAAGGGGGGATGAAATTTTAATTGTTCATTGCTGCTTTAGTATAAGTCAAAATGAGCTCAAATTTTAACTGCAGCTACATGGCAAGGAGTAGTTTAACATATATTCTGTGTTTTTCTGTGAAATTTTTCTTTCAGCCGATATATACCGATTATGCAAATTAGGCATATTTTGATAAAAGATCACATTTAAATCTTCTCCTCTGAAACCGCTGAACCAAATTAAACCAAACTTGGCAGGGTAGGTCCCTTTCAAAATTGTGTCCGACAGCCCCACCCTCCATTCAAGATGGCTGCTGTTACTAAAAATAGAAATTTCTTCAAATGTTCATTGCTGCTTTAGCAGAAGTCAAAATGAGCTTAAATTTTAACTGCAGCTACATGGTAAGGAGTAGTTTAACATATATTCTGAGTTTTTCTGTGAAATTTTTCTTTCAGCCGATTTATACCGATTATACAAATTAGGCATATTTTGATAAAAGATCACATTTAAATCTTCTCCTCTGAAACCGCTGAACCAAATTACACTAAACCTGGCAGGGATGGTCCTTGGGTGGGTCCCTTTCAAAATTGTGTCTGACAGCCCCGCCCTCCATTCAAGATGGCTGCCATTACTAAAAATAGACATTTCTTCAATTGTCCATTGCTGCTTTAGTATAAGTCAAAATGAGCTCAAATTTTAACTGCAGCTACATGACAATGAATAGATTAACATATATTCTGGGTTTTTCTGTGAATTTTTTCTTTCAACCGATTTATACTGATTATACAAATTAGACATATTTTGATAAAAGATCACATTTAAATCTTCTCCTCTGAAACCGCTGAACCAAATTAAAGCAAATTTGGCTGGGATGGTCCTTGGGTGGTCCCCTTTCAATATTGTGTCCGACAGCCCCACCCTCCATTCAAAATGGCTGATGTTACTAAAAATAGAAATTTCTTTAGTTGTCAATTTCGTCTTTATTACAAATCAAAATGAACTCAAATTTTAGCTGCAGCTATATGGCAATGAGTAGTTTAGCATATATTCTGGGTTTTTCTGTGAGATTTTTTCAGCCAGTTTATTCCGTTTAGGAATATTATGAGATAAAAATCACATCAAAATCTTTTGCTCAGAAATTTGAGTTGAAATGATCTTTGGGTGGCCCACTTTCAAAATTATGTGTAACACCCCCATTTTCTATCAACTTTAGATGTCAAATTGAAAACAAGGTGAGCGATTACAGGCTCCTGGGAGCCTCTAGTTTTTTAAATTCACAGGACACAACGTCCAGTAATCTTTTCGTAATCATCAATCACCTGAAAAAAAATTTTTTGACTTGCAACAAAATTTGTGCTTTACTGCAAAAAATAGGATCTACCAAGCATAAATAGTAATGTTCTCGCTTTGAAAATTATCCGAAAACTTTAAATTACCGAAAACCGTTAAATCTTCATCGATTTCCTTGCATGTTTTTACGTTCCGTAAAGGGATATCCCAGCTTTTGGAATGTTGACGACTGCGCATCCTTCATGAGCAAATACTCCACTCGGAACGCTTCGCACATCTATATAGTAGAACCAAGTGAAGTCCGAAATGTTGTGTAGTCGAAGTCCGGAGTTCCCACCGTGACGTCACCGGGAGTTAGATATATTTAGAAAATGGTGGATTTGTTAGTGTTTGGTTGATTGCAATAGTAAAAGTAATCGATAAGAAGATATAGATCAACAATTCACATAAACATAAAAATTGTTGGAAAACCCATGCTCGATAAATTTTTAAGTAAACGGCGAAATCGCGGGTCGCCGGCACATTTTGAGAACCCTGCATTCAATATCTAAAATCTTATTAAGAACCAGATATTTTAGTATTTTATGAAGTTTGTCATTAAAACACTCTACTTTTGATTTCAGGCTCAGACCAACAGAGGTATTACTTGTCCAAAGCCATTTAATCTGACTGAGAGCAGAAAAAGAAAGATTAGTCATTCTACAACAGATACATTAAATGACTCTTATCATTCTACTGCAGAGAAAATTAGGGCATTTGAAAAACAGATTCCAGATAGATTTAAATCAAAACCCAAAGGTAGTTTGCAAGTTTTTGTTTTTCTTTAAGAAAGTGGATATACTTTTGTATTTTGTAATATTTTGGGAAAAAAATTGTTATTTCAGGCAAACTTGCCTTTATGGACACCTAATTTAAATTTAAAATTTTAAATCCTCCCACTGGCTTTACTTTACTTTATTTTTTAATTCAAATCACCTTACAAACATGGTCAGCAGTCGCTCAACATCTATCCCATTGTATGATCAGCTTAGTGGTTCGTTTTTATTCTAGACTTTAGAAAACATTGGTTATTTACTTTCACAGTGACTACAAGAATGCATGACTACTGATTAAACTATGAAATTATAGAATGATTAACAAGTTATCTGTAATAAACAAAACAAAAAGCACTTCAGAATATTTATTACAAAGCAACAACCATATTTTCCAATAAATTACATTCTGATAACAGTAATATGTGAATCATTATGGACTGGATCTGATGTTGTATGTCATAAACTTTTCACATTTAAATCTTTCCCTTTGAAACCACTGAACCAAATTAAACCAAGCTTGGCTTGGGTAGTCCCATTTCAAAATTTTGTGTGACAGCCTTGTCTTAGATGGCATTCATTACTAAAATAGATATTTCTTTTATTGTCCATTGCTGCTTTATTTAAGTGAAAATGAGCTTAAGTTTTAACTGCAGCTGCATGGTAATGAGTAGTTCAATGTATTTCATAAAATGGTTACCTTTTAAAATTGTGTCCCTACCCCCTATTCAAGATGGCGGTCGTTGCTAAATGTGCAAAATGGGGAAATTGAACCAAACTTTGCTGTGATAGTCCCCTTTCAAGTTGTGTCTGACAACCCCACTTAATTAAAGATGTTTGCCTTTCTTAAAAATAAAAATTTCTTTTAATTGTATATTGCTGTTTTATTATAGATCAAAATGAGTTCAAATTTTAACTTCTGCTACTTGGAAATGAGTAGTTCAGCATATATTTCAGGTTTTTCTGTGAAATTTTTCATTCAGCTGATTCATACCGATTATGCAAATTAAGGATATTTGAAGAGATGAAAAAAAAAAAATCACTTTAAGATCTTCTGCTCAAAATTTTGTTTAACACGAAGTGTGCCTGTACCAGGTGAGTGATATCATGCTTCAGTGCCTGAAATGGACGGTCGCCCAGTCGCCAAATGCGACTAATATCTTATTCGGGCGACCAAAAGCTGCTCCAAATTAGGTAGTCACTGGCCCAACAAAAAATGTCTGGGTGATTGCCTAAAAGACTGTTAAAAATTGTTGTTTTACCGAAACCGGACATAAACTAACTTCAACAGTAGATAACTCTTCTGTTCTAGTCGAAAACGGTTTGTTACGAGCACAGCGATTGGTCCAAATACATTTTTGTAGCCAATGAATACACAGCTAATGTAATTTACTGTTCTCCCCAATTATTTATTTTTATTGAGCCAATCAATACACGTTTCCTACACGTTTTCATGTAATACACAAGTATTCACTAAATATTAGAAAAGAAATGTGTTTTTTTGTTTCTTTATGATTTAATTATTAAAATTGTTAACTTTCACATGGATGAAGTGGAAACTTGTGAACAATAAAGAGAATTCTGTCAACTTATAATGTTTGCGATCTGGTATCTTCCACGGTTCGGAAATTTATTCATTCAATCTGCTGCAAAATGTACATGTACGAATTTCATTTTACAGAAATCGGAAACCTTTTTGTGTCAATCCTTAGGTAATCATTGAAAAACTTTTCCCCAACAATGGAGAGAAAATCGTTGACAGTAATGTCAAACTATGGAAACGATCTGGCCTGTCACTTCTTTTAAACTTTTCATACATGTACCATGATGTAGTTCATCTCTATACGTACACAGCTACATTTTAATGACAATTGGGAGTGTTTTCTTTTTTGGAACCAGAACTTTTGTTTACAAATTAAAAAATAACAGGAAAAGTTAACAGTTGTTTATATAACAGAAAATGAAAGCACCGTTTGTTATTTCAACAAAGTGAGATACTTGTTTGGAATGAATAACCAACTGACATTTCCCCGAACTGAGAGGTTATTTTACTTTAAAATCACTTCTTCATAGTGGATTGAAACAAGTGATGACACTCTTCACTTTGGGAGTACAAGAGCAGTCCTTGTAGTGGCATTAGCCTACTCTTTTCCGGATGTCTTTATATAATGTGATCATGGCATTGATCTCCCCTTACACAAACCAGCCTTTTGTTGTCCCCATCCGACGGACTAGCATCGTTTCTTGAGACCACCCTAGCCAATGGCATCAAGATTGTCGAAAAGGTTATAACAAGTAAATTCAGGTTTCATTTGATAGCAATATATGCATTGGGGTGTTTTCGCAATTTCAGCTGCACACCTGTTACTGGACAAAATTACCTTGAAGAGCCCCAACCGCTGTGAGACTAGTGAAAGAATGGATTTTAATGTTGTTGATAAAAAAAACAATTAACCTGAAAACTGTTTATATATTGATATCTGATGTCTTTTTTTCATAAAAAAAAAAATGTCACAAAATTTATAGGCCACCATTATGCCATTTGGGCCAGTGACTCAATATTTTACTGGCCCAAAAAAAAAATTCGGGCCAGCCTTGGCTGTGGCTGGCCCTCATTTCAGGCACTGTGCTTGGGTAAGATTCTAGTTACTACTTTATTTTAAGTCTAAATAATCTCAAATTTTATCTGCTGCTGCATGACAGTGAGTAGTTCCTCATATCTTCCAGAATTTTCAGTGAAATTTTTCATTCAGCCTATTTATACAGAGTATGCATATTTAATATCTTCTCCTTAGAAACCTATCTGATCTGTGTAAGCTTGGTGCCATCACTAAAAGTAGAAATATCATTAAAAGGCACAGAAAAAAAAGAAAAAGAAAATAATTTGCTGAATTTTGAAGTTCTTACTTTAAAAAAAAAAAATGAAATTCAGAATTCAAATTTAAAACCAGTGAGTGATTACAGTTTCTTAATTCTTTTGTCCCAATGGTGATTGCTGAATTCAAGTTTGACTAATTTACAATGCTTAAGATAGACA
Organism: Bathymodiolus brooksi; assembly: GCA_963680875.1. Taxonomy (NCBI): domain Eukaryota; kingdom Metazoa; phylum Mollusca; class Bivalvia; order Mytilida; family Modiolidae; genus Bathymodiolus; species Bathymodiolus brooksi. Next base: position 90,837,882 of record OY804578.1, on the reverse strand, counting down.
TGTATATTCCAGAACCCTTTATTCCAATTTTTACCAGCTTTAAAATTATTTTAATATGAAATTGATTGACCTTTGATAAAGATGAATTAAATATATAAAACATACAACATTATTTAAATATTCAGAATCATGACCAATATGTAGCAGGGGTTTCAAAGTGGGCCGGTACCCAGTACTTTTACCCGCCTGAGATCGTGTATAGTACCGGCAGAAATTACTGAACCCCCCAAAATTAGCGGTGGTCAAAACCACAAGTACGATGGTCGATGGGCTTGTGGAATATCTGAATTCTCGCAATCAAATCGAACAACTGCGTCACGACCAAGTTGATGGGATATTCCCTGTTTTAAAAATAACTTTACCTTAGAATCGTAAATAGCAGTTTGCGCATGCGGTAAATAGATATGTTTTCGCCCCAATTTCTTTTCATCCTTGTGTAAAACTCGGACCGGAACAAAGCTGACATCATTTCAAAATAAAAAAATGACCGATTACAAATTATGTGCAAGCACAATTTAGTGTAATCTCCAGTAATATAAGTATGATCATTATGTATTATGAACATATGACTACACAATATTTTGTGCGATTTTGTTTTATCCATTTAAAACCCAGGGTCGAATCATTCTGGGGCGTACTGTCTTGTTGCTTAACTCCGTCCATATTGTTTAACTTCCGGTATAAAAGAATAAAAACCTATGGCTAATTTATTTACATATTTCGACGGGGCCCTCCCGCGGTTGTTCACAGAAATGAAAGTGTGCTGAAAAACATTTTAAAAATGGGGTACGAGGAGATAAGGGATAGAAAATTACTAGAAATCTTGAAAAAGGACTGGACATGGCTCAAATACGAATTACATTGTAATGTCAAAACGCCGGGCCCCCTTTTTTTCCAAAATAATTTAACTTTTGTGATTCAAATGTTAATAAATGTCTTCCCGCGAATCGTTTTTGATCGAACATTTTTTTTGCACATAAGTCGTGAAAGTAACAATATATATTGTTTTTGTTTAATTATATTTGTATTCATCTATTAAAAAATTATAAATTTTATTAAAGATTGATGATTGCAAATTAAATTTATATGTTTCATCAAGGACGTATTCTATATACGTCCTTGGTTTCATTAATTATGACACTTATATGTCTTGATCCTGCCAATGGTCTTTGATGAGTTTAATTACTGGTAATAAAGTAAAAAAAACACACAAGCCAAGGTATTGTGAAAAAGAAAAGGACAAAGCCAACAAAAGAATTTTGAGAAGTTTAAAGCTTTGATAACAATGGCTTGGTCAAGCCTAGCTGTGGAACCGTAGCTCTTTATGGTCCTTTTGGGTTTTTTTAAGATATGGCAGACTATCTATGAATAATCTTGGCTGAAGTCTGTAAACTGAAATATTCAATAAAGAAATTGGGGGGAAAAATCCAGGCATTATGCATGGTCTTCACTCTTGGTGAAATCTGAACTCTAAAGTTAATGGGATTTTTCTTTCAAAAACACTTAATGTTTTGCAGTCTCTGAAGTACATTTTTTGGTCCACAAAATGCTAGATTTCAGGAGCTTCCGCCCCCTGGATGCCTTACGGCCCTCAGCCTAATTTTTTAGGTACCTCCTAAAATTTAAGAAGTACCTCCTATTATAAAAAAACTTTGAAACCCCTGATGTAGTGTTACATACATATATAGTATGTAAGTTTTTTTTCTAGAATATTCTAGTAACAGACAAGAAACAACTAACAATCAATTAAGTTTCTCTATTTAAATAAAATAACAAAATTTATTACATAATGAATAGACATATCTGTACTTTAGCTTAGTAAAGTCTAGAAGTCAATAAATAATGTTATTATATGACTTCAGATAATGTCTTTTCTGATTGGCTGACGTCCCTAGTAATGTTCTTTGATAAAACGTTATAATCACCTCACGTGACGTAACGCGCAGTGAATATAACATTCCAACGTCTTGCGCCATACGAAAACCAAAGAAAAAGTCGTGATAAAAGCTTATTTTAAGGGTAAAAGCAACATATAAAATGTGTCCTATAATAAAACAATTAATGACTTTCAATTTGATGGATACCAGGATTTATTAACCCAAGAATAATATATTTACCTTGGCCATCTGGCTTCAGTAAATATAATGTTCTTAGGTTAATAAATCCTTGTATCCACCTCATCAAAAGTCAAAAGTAATTGTACATTATTATATAATCAGGGTTTTCACTTCATTTTTATTGAATAGGTCAGATTTGAATTTGAACAGGTCCCCAAATTTTTGAAAATTAGATGCAAAATCCTGCATTCTGGCATACTCTGAGCATAAAATTTTATACATGAAAAAGACACAGTTTCTCCCTTTTTAGTTCACCTGGACCAAAGATCCATGTGAACTAATGCCATCACTTGGCGTCCGTCGTCTGTAAACTTTTCACATTTCAAGCTTCTTCTCCGAAACCACTGGGCCAATTGGAACCAAACTTAGCAGGAATGTTCCTTGGATGGTCCTCTACAAAGTTCTGTTTTTCGTTCCAGTCGGATATTCAACATGGCTTCCAGGGCCAATGATATGCTCTGAATGGCTGAAATTTCAAAGATCTTCTTCTCTGAAACTAATGAACTGACTGAACCCAAACTGTAAATGAATGATCATTGGAATGTCCTTTACCAAGTTTCTGTTTTTTATGCCGATCGGAAATCCAAGATGGCCGCCATCGCAGGACATAGATTAACATTGGACCCTATGGGAAAATGTTCAAATGCCTTCTTCTCAGTAACTACAAATATGATTAAAGCCAAACTGTACATGAATGTTCATTGGATAGTCCTCTACAATCTTAAGGTTTTTTATTCCGATATGAAATTCAAAATGGCGGCTACAGCAGGACTTAGTTTAACATTGGACCCTATGGGAAAAATGTTTCAAAATGCTTCTTCTCTGAAACCACTTGGACAATTGAAACCAAACTGCCCAGTAATGATCATTGGAAGGTCCTCTACAAAGTTTCTGTTTTTTATGCCGATCAGAAATCCAAGATGGCCGCCACTGCAATACATAGATTAACATTGGACCCTAAGGGAAAATGTTCATATGCCTTCTTCTCAGAAAATACAAATATGATTAAAGCCAAACTGTACATGAATATTCGTTGGATGGTCCTCTACAATCTTAAGGTTTTTTGTTCCGATATGAAATTCAAAATGGCGGCTACGGCAGGACTTAGTTTAACATTGGACCCTATGGAAAAAATGTTTCAAAATGCTTCTTCTCTGAAACCACTTGGACAATTGAAACCAAACTGCCCAGTAATGATCATTGGAAGGTCCTCTACAAAGTTTCTGTTTTTTATGCCGATCAGAAATCCAAGATGGCCGCCACTGCAATACATAGATTAACATTGGACCCTAAGGGAAAATGTTCATATGCCTTCTTCTCAGAAAATACAAATATGATTAAAGCCAAACTGTACATGAATGTTCGTTGGATGGTCCTCTACAATCTTAAGGTTTTTTGTTCCGATATGAAATTCAAAATGGCGGCTACGGCAGGACTTAGTTTAACATTGGACCCTATGGAAAAACTGTTTCAAAATGCTTCTTCTCTGAAACCACTTGGACAATTGAAACCAAACTGCCCAGGAATGATCATTGGAGAGTCCTCTACAAAGTTTCTGTTTTTTATGCCGATCGGAAATCCAAGATGGCCACCACCTCAATACATAGATTAACATTGGACCCTATAGGAAAATGTTCAAATGCCTTCTTCTCATAAACTACAAATATGATTAAAGCCAAACTGTACATGAGTGTTCATTGAATGGTCCTCTACAAACTTTAGGTTTTTTGGTCCGATATGAAATTCAAAATGGCGGCTACGGCAGGACTTAGTTTAACATTGGACCCTATGGGAAAAATGTTTCAAAACGCTTCTTTTCTGAAACCACTAGGAGAATTGAAACCAAACTGCCCAGGAATGATGATTGGAAGGTCCTCTACAAATTTTCTGTTTTTTATGCCGATTGGAAATCCAAGATGGCCACCACCGCAGGACATAGATTAACATTGGACCCTATGGGAAAATGTTCAAATGCCTTCTTCTCAGAAACTACAAATATGATTAAAGCCAAACTGTACATGAATGTTCATTGGATGGTCCTCTACAAACTTTAGGTTTTTTGTTCTGATATGAAATTCAAAATGGCGGCTACGGTAGGACTTAGTTTAACATTGGACCCTATGGGGAAAATGTTTCAAAATGCTTATTCTCTGAAACCACTTGGACAATTGAAACCAAACTGCCCAGGAATGATCATTGGAAGGTCCTCTACAAAGTTTTTGTTTGTTATGCCGATCGGAAATCCAAGATGGCCACCACCACAGGTCATAGTATTATATGGGGAAAATACAAAAATATGTTCTTCTCTGAAGCTATTGCACTGATTGAACATAAACTGTGCATCAATCATTGGAAGGTCCTTTACAAACTTTGTGTTTTTTATGTTGATCGGAATTCCAAGATGACTACCACTGCAGGACATAGTTTTTACATAGGACCAATTGGTTCTTTTTATAACAAGGTGAACGATAGAGGCTCTTGAGAGCCTCTGGTTCTCTATGAGATCCATGTTTTATATGTATCATGGTAGTGATATTTCTAAGAGATGAGAGTCGTGTGATGAATCTCCCCCCCCCCCCCCCCCCCCCCCCAAAACAAAATGGGCAGCACTTCCTCTGCACACAGCAATTTTTACAACCCCCTTCGGTTTCCCATTCACCCAAGGGCATGAAAAGAAATGTGGAGAGAGAGAAAAAGAAGAACTGTCCGTTCTTCCGTTAACTTTTCACATTTTAATCAACTCCTCTGAAGCCACTGGGCTAATTTGAACCAAACTGCAATGGTCCTTGAATGGCCCCCTTCCAAAATTGTGTCCGGTGATCCCGACTTCCAACCAAGGTGGCCGCCAAGCTAAAAATAGAAAAAAGGGAGATGAAATTTTAATTGTCCATTGCTGCTTTAGTATAAGTCAAAATGAGCTCAAATTTTAACTGCAGCTACATGGCAAGGAGTAGTTTAACATATATTCTGGGTTTTTCTGTGAAATTTTTCTTTCAGCCGATTTATACCGATTATGCTAATTTGGCATATTTTGATAAAAGATCACATTTAAATCTTCTCCTCTGAAACCGCTGAACCAAATTACACTAAACCTGGTAGGGATGGTCCTTGAGTGGGTCCCTTTCAAAATTGTGTCCGACAGCCGGGCTCCATTCAAAGTGGCTGCTGTTACTAAAAATAGAAATTTCTTCAATTGTCCATTGCTGCTTTAGTATAAACCAAAATGAGCTAAGATTTTAACTGCAGCTACATGACAATGAGTAGATTAACAGATATTCTGGGTTTTTCTGTGAAATGTTTCTTTCAACCGATTTATACTGATTATACAAATTAGACATATTTTGATAAAAGATGACATTTAAAACTTTTCCTCTGAAACTGCTGAACCAAATTAAACCAAACCTGGCAGGGGTAGTCCCATTTTAAAATTGTGTCCAACAGCTCTGCCCTCCATTCAAGATGGCTGCTGTTACTAAAAATAGAAATTTCTTCAATTGTCCATTGCTGCTTTATTATAAATCAAAATGAGCTCAAATATTAACTGCAGCTACATGACAATGAGTAGATTAACAGATATTCTGGGTTTTTCTGTGAAATGTTTCTTTCAACCGATTTATACTGATTATACAAATTAGACATATTTTGATAAAAGATCACATTTAAATCTTCTCCTCTGAAACCGCTGAACCAAATTAAAGCAAATTTGGCTGGGATGGTCCTTGGGTGGTCCCCTTTCAATATTGTGTCCGACAGCCCCGCCCTCCATTCAAAATGGCTGATGTTACTAAAAATAAAAAAATAAATAGTTGTCAATTTGTGCTTTATTACAAATCAAAATGAACTCAAATTTTAGCTGCAGCTATATGGCAATGAGTAGTTTAAACAATATTCTGGGTTTTTCTGTGAGATTTTTTCAGCCAGTTTATTCCGTTTAGGAATATTATGAGATAAAAATCACATCAAAATCTTTTGCTCAGAAATTTGAGTTGAAATGATCTTTGGGTTACATACCTTACGTTTGCATAACTGTAGTACCAGAAACAAATCTTTTGATTTTGAACGGGACCAATTGTTCTGTCAATGCAAGTTAGTTTAATTTCATATTAAATGCAGTAGATAATTTCAGCTGTTTCTGAAATTAAAAGGTTGCTTTGGGTGACTTTTTAACTTTTTTAACCCCCCCCCCCCCATCCTTGTTTATCTGATGATCTCCAGTTCATGACAGACCGACAGGACCCGTTTCAGCTAATTAACTAACTCGATTCAAGCTTTATTAACTATTGTAAAAGAAAACAAAGCGATTCAAACCTTTCCTACTCTTTGCCGAAGCAGTTACTGTAAAAAAAATCATGTAGTGTTCTCTTCATGACCGCTACGAAACCATGTGTTTCAATATCCGGAAATCTGAATAAAACAGCCAATGAAAATTGTCGTTGCAACCTTGAAATGCGTGTCGGATACAATGTAGACAAGGAAGTAATGTAGCACAAACAACAAGCGTATTTTTAAGTCTTCAAACTCGCTAGTGATATCGAATAATAAAAGTTTTTAAAGAAGTTTCACTCAGGCACTAAAAGTGCAATATTTTTTTTTTAACTGCCAGTTGAACCGGCCAGAAATTGGATTGAAAAGGTCAATTTGGCCGGCGGTCGGTTCTTAACGAAAACACTGTTTAAAAATATAATACCTCACATATTAATTACCGTAAATATATTAATTTGATTGGACAATGGGTAAAAATCAGAACACGTGATCACACAGGACAAAAATCATATTCCCCCCCTCGGAAGCCTTGCAGGTTTTCCCTCCAGAGTTTTCGTTCTTTGACAGGAAAACGTCCGAGGCACACAGAACACATCACTTTTTGCAGGCGACCGTTACAATGTTGTGGATGTGGCTTAAAATATGTTTGCCAGCAGTATGTTACATGTATGTGTTTTCTTGGTTTCATTCGGTATAATAAAACATTTATAGCATGCAGGTTCAGGAAATATGACAATTTATTCACCCCAGAGTATCATATTTCCCTTGAGCGTTGCCCTCAGAGAAAATGATACTCTTGGGTAAATAAATTTTCATATTTTCCTCGCCAGCATGCAATAAATAAATAGTATTCACCTGCTGGAAGTAATTGTTTATTGTTCAAGTCATATGACTTCACTGAAGTAAATATATCCAAATACAATATTATAAATTCCAGCTGTTTTATAAATCCTAAATATCTGACTGACTACTTTCTAATTTGTTTACCCTTAGGTAAGTAGAAGCATCTAGAACATTCAGGCATGACCTCTTTCTATTTGTCCGTATTAAAAAACTCAAAGGTCAAATATTAAACTTGCTACTTTTTCTATTTTTGTCAGCAAAAAATATTCTCCATGAACAAATAATGCATCAAATTTATTACATATACCTGTACATAACAGTAGACTAATTTTCTAAGAAATTTTTAATAATATTTTAAGCAATTGCAAGTATGCATGTTTATACCCCCACTCCCCGAAGGGGGAGGGGGGTATACTGTTTTACGTCTGTCCTTTCGTCTGTCCAAGATATTTTTCGTCGCATTTTTCTCAGTAACTGTTAATGGCAGAAATCTGATATTTGGTCACAAGCATCATATAGGTATACCATATTGTGGGTAGCGTTTTTGGACCTGTCAGATTCCTACTTCCTGTTTGCAGACTTAGTTGGTTTTTATACACATTGAACATATATGCACATTTTTCGTCACATTTTTCTCAGCAACTATTGATGACAGAGATCTGATATTTGGTCACAAGCTTCATATAGGTACCCCATATCGTGGGAAGCGTTTTTGGACCCATCAGATTCCTACTTCCTGTTTGCCGACTTAGTTGGTTTTTATACACATTGAACGTATATGCACATTTTTCGTCACATTTTTCTCAGCAACTATTGATGGCAGAAATCTGATGTTTGGTCACAAGCTTCATATAGGTACCCCATATTGTGGGAAGCGTTTTTTGGACCCGTCAGATTCCTACTTCCTGTTTGCCGAAGAGCGGGGGTATCATAGGGAAGCATTAGCTCACAGTTCTTCTTGTTTTATTTAAACTGTAGAACCAGCTGCTAAAAGAGGAAAACAACCTTGTGGAATGACAATCCCAGTAACACCACAATTAGAAACTCGTACACGTTCCCGTCCACAGAATGTACCTAGTCATAAAGAAATTGAAGAACAAGAGGTTGAAGAAATGAAAAAGTAAGATTGTGCAGTTTTATTATTAGAAGCAAGTTTTTTCCAACAAGTATAAATTTCTGACAATGTCTGTTAGTTAGAAGGGATGATTTAAATATATAGGAAGGGGAAAAAAAGTCAATAAACTTTGGCCAAACTACAAGAACAGCAAAGTGTTGTTGCTATTAAACAGAGTTTCAGATGTTATGTAGATTTTCTCTTATGTTTCATTTACATCCATATCCTTTCTGACTTAAATTTATGATAATATTTTGTTATTAGGTTAGTTTCTCCATACATCATTTTCGAGATGTATGATCTCTGCTTTCGAGGTAGAAAAGGTGTACATTTTCTTGTGATCTGCAAACAGCACTTTGCAGTCTTCGTGAAGTGTATCGGTCCGTCAGTCAAAACCGATAAAGTCTGACTGGGACTGGTAAAACAGTGTCCAATACGACAGACTGCTTACTACTATGTCTTACAGTTTCATCCTTCTCAAAGGAGAGGCTAAATTTTATGCATTCCAAATGCTTATTAGAAAGATTATGACTATTTAAAGTAGCTTTGTGAAACGAGCTACTCCCATGTACATAAAACGGCATGACAGGCCTCTGCAAAACCTGCAATACATTTTGTCATCTTCAAATTCCAACCATGGGTATTCCTCAAGCCATTTGTCATTGAACGAGCGATTCCTCTTTTCCTGATCATACAGACAATCTCTTGTCTTTCTTAGAAGGACATGCGCTGTTACCATTGCAATCAACAACAGTAGAACTGGATGATTTACGTTTTTAAGTTTGAAACTTTTAAATATTTATAAAGACTCGTCCTAATTTGAGTCGGCACGATGTCAAATAAATTACATTAAAACTGTTACCCTTAATATCAATAATTATAAAAGTACACAAAACATAAAAATAAAGGGAACCAGTTTGTCTAATAACCAAAACGACGATCAATACACACATGGCAAATAGCTTACCCGATCAGAACCTACGATTACGATTTAACTCTTCCGGCACATATTTTCACTTTCCCCGGCAAATGGGAATTACGAAGCCCTGGTCTTATAGGTTATTTAGAAGTTTTCTAAGTCAGATTTGTGCCAGAGATTTCAACAAAATGTATTTTCTAAGGGCAGATTAAAGGAAAACTCCAGTCAATTGAACAATTGTTATAATTCAATACATTATAACTTTTTATTCGTAAATAACTAATTATTAAACTAAAAACATCTTAATTTATCAACAATAATATACCCGATTAGAAATATGAATATTTTGAATTTCCTGTCATAGTGTAAGTGGCCATGACACCTCTTCATGTGACGTAACAAAGTCGGTTTCATGTTAGTTGGATGCATAATGTATGTAACAGAAATTATAACAACGAGAAAAAAGTAAATATCTTGATAACATTTCAGTTTTACCAACTTCTATTTTTATTTTTGACAAATTTGTAGACGACGCTCAACCAGAAGTAGTCGGTGAAATCGTCGGTCGCCGGCACATTTTGAGAACCCTGCATATGTACTTATTTTTTATGAATATTTTATATTTCAGGAGTCAGTTTAAAGCCAATCCAGTAAACACAAAAATATTACAAAATCCTGCTACAGGGGTTAGGAAGGTTCCATCTAAACCACCAACACAGGTAGAAGAATTTAATTTAGAGGGACAGAAACGTAACCAGAATAAATATATTGACAAGAAAGTAGAAAAATATGAATTTCATGCCCAACCTGTTCCTATAGAAATCTTGGAAGGACCAGTGGTAAATATTTTAATATAGTGTTATGCTTCCACTTTTATTGTTAAACTATATAAAGCCAGGACAGTGTGTTTCTGCAACAACATTCAGTAGAGATGCCAGGACAATTTCAATCAATATTCATAGTTATCCATTTCTTGTTGATCAATTAGAGCTCACAAATTTTAAGCCTTCATTTGTAAAAATCTGACCAGTAGTTCCAAAGTTATGGCCGTTTCAAATTCCAGACTGCCCAGTTTTTTTTCCAAGATGGCCACCTAGGAAAAGACCCTTTTCAACACTTTTCCATGGTTAATATATCAATGATTGTATTCTTTTGTTTTCTGGGAGAACAAAAATATGTATACAAGAAAAACTACAGGACTGTTTGAAATTGGGCCAAATTAAAAATTTTGAGACCTGTAAAATCCTCGAAAACAGCTTTTCTGTTGGTCGAAATGACCACAAAGGGCATGTTCACGTCACTTTTTCATATTACTCTAACATAAATTTGTTCAGATAAATAACTGAGCTTGTTAAACCATTTATTCTGAATAGGATTATGAACTATAGCCATTCTCAGCCTTGGAAATATAGTTTTATACAGATATGAAAATGGGTGTTGAGGCAGTTTGGTAGTTGTTGTCTTTGTGGCACCATCAAAAATATTGAAATCTTGTACATAGAATATACAAAAAGTGTATTTATACATGTATATAACTGGTTAGATCTCAAAAAGTATACAAGATAATTACATGAAACTTGAAATGTAGATAGATGATATCTTCTTGTTTTATTATATTGTTTCGTGGACACTAATAAACTTATAATGGTGGCCATTTTGTTTCCAAATGCCGACAATTTTTGTGGAAAATGGTGAACTTTTGCCATCACATGGCGTCCGTCATCTGTCGTCCGTTAGCTTTTCACATTTTAATCTTCTCCTCTGAAACCCCTTGGCCATATCATGAACTGAAACTTGGTAGGAAGCATCTATGGAAGGTCCTCTATAAAGATTGCTAATTTCATCCCGATCCATTAACAAACATGGCCGCCACAGGCAATTCATGTTTATGATTGTATGCTTTCTAAAAAAAAAAAAAAATTGTGGAAAGGGAGATAACTCTTAATTTAAATATAGATACTCTGAATTGAATTACAGATAAATATGCCTCTAAAACCCCTCTGCCAAATGAACTGAAACTTGGTAGGAAGCATCTATGGAAGGCCCTCTATACAGATTGCTCATTTTGTCCCGATCCATTAACAAACATGGTCGCCACAGGCGACTTTTGTTTCTGATTGGCTGATTTTATAAATTCTTCTCTTCTGTAACCGCTGGGCCAAATGATCCGAAACTTGGTAGGAAGCATCTATGGGCGGTCCTCTATAAAGAGTACTCATTTCGCTCCAATTCCATTAACAAAAATGGCCGCCACAGACGATTCTTGTTTCTGATTGGTCTATTTCTAAAAATCTTCTCCTCTGAAACCACATGGCCAAATGAACCGAAACTTGGTTGGAAGGTCCTCTATGAAGATTGCTCATTCTGTCCCGATCCATTAATAAACATGGCCACCACAGTCGATTCTTATTTCTGATTGGTCTATTTCTAAAAACCTCCTCTGAAACCGCATGGCCAAATGATCCAAAATTTGGTAGGAAACATCTATGGAAAGTCCTCTTATAAAGATTGCTCATTTTGTCCCAATCTGTTAACAAACATGGCCACCACAAACAAATTTTTTTTCTGACACAGCTTGGCCAAATAGACCGAAACTTGGTAGGAAGCATCTATGGAAGGTCCTCTATGGGAATTGCTCATTCCGTTTTGATCCGTTAACAAACATGGCCGTCATAGGCAATTCTTGTTTCTTATTGTTCGATTTCTAAAACAGCTTTTCCTCTGAAACCGCTTGTCCAAATGATATGAAACTTGGTAAGAAGCATCTATGGAAGGTCCTCTATAGATATTGCTCATTTCGTTTTGATCCATTAACAAACATGGCTGCCACAGGCAATTTTTGTTTTAGATTGGTCGTTTTCTAAAAATCTTCTTCTCTGAAACTGCTTTGCCAAAACGAACGAACCAAAATTTGGTGGGAGCACCTATAGGCTATGGAAGGTTCTGTATTAAGTTTCCTCATAGCAGAATGAAAAGGTGAGCAACACAGGCTCAGCTGAGCCTCTAGTTTATTATTTCTCTGGTGTTCTTTGGGCATCTAGGTATCCATTTGATCAACTGAAAGCCCTCTATTAGAGATGCCAACTTATCGGTTTTTTTGGCCGCCATTTTGTTTTGGTAGCTGCTGATACATGAAAATGCAAGATTTTGATGTCAGATTTTTACAGATAAAACTACAGTTGACTCTCGTTGTCTCGAACTCGGTTGAGTCGAATTTTTATCGAAGTTCCGAACTTCGTTGTGTATTAATATATATAATTTGACTCCTGTTGAGTCGAATTCGGATGAGTCGAAATTTCGGTTGTCGGGAATAAAAGTTTTGGTCCCGAGATGTAGAAAACCATATTATTTACATTCGTTAAGTCAAAATTATCTGTCAAAACATGTGTATTACCTTGGGATTAAAATCGGATCACAGGTGAAACATCCGGTCATTGACTTTGACAATTTTACCTTAGGCTATTTCACATGTTTATTTTAACAATCTGTCAAATTAATTAGTGATAATATTTGAATTGGCTTGGTATAATCTATTATGACACAGGTTAAATGTGTACAATAACAAATTATCGATTTATGATAAGTGCACTTGGGTCAGCCTACACCAATGATTGTGAAAAGTACACAACGGAAGCGTTTTATCTATTGATTTATTTGTCGGAAATTAATTTTCATTAAAGATGTATAATTTCTCAATTTTGAGAGATTTGAAAAAAATGTTGCTCTTAATTAACTGTTGTAATAAAAGGGGAAATCACGCTATTTCTCAGAATTGGCGTTATTTTCGGTCGAGAAAAGTTTTATTTTACACTTTATGGAATCAATGCAACACAACAGATAAACATAATCATACACACACACACACAAAAGATATCTAGCAGTTATCAGTCATTCCACAAGATTCAAAGAATTTAACAGAAAAAAAACAGCAACAAAAACATCGAATAAGTTTTAAATCGTTCCGAGAATCGAGACATGTGATGCTGGTTTTAGCTCTTCAAAATTTTGCTCGAGTTGTCTCCCTTTCTTCGTTAAACAAACTACACTTCCGGTATTTTCATAGCTCCTCTTGAGTCGAACTACGGTTGACTCAAATTTTTTCATGGTCCCATCGAATTCGAGATAACGAGAGTCAACTGTATATAAAGTTATAATTTTTTAACATTAATTAATTATTTAAACATTGTTTAAAATCTTTAATGATTTGTTTATTTTGATATGGAATTGTTTAAATATAGCGTGTTCGAATCGGAATTGCTATTTTCGGTATTTTTCAATTCGCGGCACGGTTTTTCCACCAGGGTCCCCCTTTTAAAAGCCTTGCCCAGCTATGTTCCTGACATCATATAGTCCTATATAATTATTATCCAATTAAAGCGCAGATTTGTAGCTTGCGCATGGTTGCTTCCGCTTTCCTGTGCATCCTATACGGGAAATGGTCGTCTGAAAAGTTCTAAGAAGAACAATTCAATGAAATATTTGGAATAGCGTCCTCCGATGGCGATATTTGTATTCTCCGTTACAATATCAGCATAGGAACATACCATCTCAACCGTATTAGATTGGGAACATAGTTGTTTTTTAGTATTTAAAACTCCACTAAACATAACTATTGTTTCAAGTTTGAATTAACAGTTTTTCTTTAAATTTTATAAGATTATTTGTAATGGTGATCTGAGGGTTTGTACACTGATTGACAATCTTCACTTACGTTGTTCTATAGTTATGAAACTTTATCCCATCAAAAATAATCTGTTGTACAATAAGATGTCGAGTGCTAACTCTACTTACCCTTGACCTATTTTGGGTCTTTATCTATATTTTACCGTTTTTACTTTTGTCGTTCCAGTACATGTGACTTTTTCTGTTGAAATACAGTGTGTCTTAAATATGTTTCAAACTTAATCAAGTTTGCCTTGACTGATATTCTATATATCTTCTTCAAGTGTCTGTTAATTTTATTAAGTGTTAACAGACTGAAAATCAATTGCTTTCCATTTATTCATCAGTGTAAGAAGCCTAATGTGTATTTCTTTCCACAACAGTTATAAGATTTTTTCCTATTAAGGTAATAAATTTGAAGATCTATTTTTAGGGGTTAAAACCAGCCAGAGTAAAACCAGTAACAGTTCCTCATTCTCCAGCTTTTGCCTTGAAACACAGAGTAAGAATGCCCATAGAGGTAGCTGAAGAACCAGAGGTAATGTTTTTACATGTACTATGAAATAGCTTAAATTGATGGATATCAAATGTCAGTCAGGATTACTTTTCAAGGAAATCACTTAAAAAAAATATTGTAACGGAAATGATATTTTTCAATAAACACAATATCAACATTTTCATAAATGACACATGGAGAAAATACTTGGACGACATAGGGCGACTCTAAATTTACAAGGCCACTTGAAATTCGCTTTTGACCAACGAGAAAGCGAAGTCAAGCTTCACAAGGCCACTTTGCCCTCTAACGTGAGCCCTGGTCTTTTATAAGTAGGACATTCGATGGTAAAAATTTCTTAAATAGCGACATTTTCCTTGTTGTCCTGACGATATAGTACCAGTAGATGATCTCATACCATCTCGCCATCAAGTCAAATATTTTTATTGTGTATAAATAGAACCGATAATCCGATTGGTTACTTATAGCTGAGTCTCGTTCATTGCAGTAGAGTTCATAATTAAAATGATAGCCTCCATACTTTACAAAGATGGAATTTTTTTTACTAATTATGTTCCTCGGGCCAAAAAACAACATTTAAACAATTCCAGAATCGGAAACCAAAGAATCTAAGCAATAATATATAGCAAATAGTTCATGGCACTGAGGGTCATATCATCTCATATGGCAGTATATGGACCGGTTCGTCACCAAAAAAATATTATATGGACCAAAGCTTAATATTTTTTTGGTGACGGACCGGTCCATATACTGCCATATGACCCGAAGTAACATGAACTATTTGCTATATTATACTTTTTATCTAAAATAATGCAGGTACCTGGCCGGTCCATATACGAAAATAGTGATTGGCTGCGCTAACAAAGACAAATAGGGAAAATAAAAACGTAATGTGTAATATATAAAAATAAGTTTATGTCAAAATTCAATAAAATGTCCTATCAATTTTCTTTATTACTAAACTGTTGATATTTGGTATCCTTGAGGTATCAGTTTCGGACCCCTTGGGGAATAACGTAAATAGCTCTGCTTGCAAAGGTTCAAATGAATAACTTTTGTAAGGAATATTTGTAGGCTACTTCCACTAAAACTATTTTAATGCAGGGGTTTCAATTTTTTTTTTATAATAGTAGGTACTTCTTAAATCTTAGAAGGTACCTAAAAATATAGGCCGGGGGTCCAGGGCAAAGCCCCACGGAAGCTCCTGAAATCTAGCATTTTGTGGACCAAGAAATGTACTTCAGAGACTGCAAATCATTAAGCGTTTTTGAAAGAAAATCCCATTAACTTTCTTTTCAGAGTACAGATTTCACCAATATTATGCATAATGGATTTATCGTCAGTTCCGACATGTAAAATGCAAAACAAACAAAATGCCATGCATTCATCGTCCATGATTCCACTCGACTCACTTTTTCTAGATTTCGCAGCAAAATAGTCCTTTATTTTCGTGTTCCTCTTCATATTGTATATATTCATTGTGAAATCAGCGCCCGCTTACAACCTCTTAATTGTACGCTTTAAAACATCTCGCAGACTCTGAGAATCAGCCAATCAAATCGTTCGTTAGAACCTATTATGTTTGTCAGTATACTTCCTGGATTTTGATAAGCAAAAATAAACCCATCAGGGCTCTCACTACTTTCAAATTAGAGGGAGAAGAGACTTCTCTTTCAGGGAGACATGGGAGACAACAGAGAGAAGTGGAGAGACTTCTGGGAGAAGTTAATTGCGATTTATCGACACGTTCTTTCACAACCCCCCTGAAGTTATCCTGCCCAAATTTAGTAAATAGTTAAAAAGCTGTGAACTGATTTGTTCTGGGTTTTTTGATTCATAACTACCTTAAGGACATCTATTCAACTTGACTATTTGAGTTTTGCATACCAGTGATTTTTTATATGCACCACCCCACCTCCCTTTTTCCTTTTGAAATAAATATTAGTGCTGTGATCAAATACCACACAAATTGTAATAATTCATATTTGTGTAATCTTTAGCAAAAGAACGATATCTCTGTCAGTGTCAATTTATTCAATGGTCCAACTAAGTTGCGAATGAAAATATAGCACAACTGTAAATTGCCACTGTCATTCAAAAACTGAAGAAAGTAAAGGCTGTAATTATACCCCCACTCATAGACAGAGGGCTATATTGCAATCACCTTGTCTGTCTGTCTGTCTGTCTGTCCGTCCGTCCGTTCACACTTTCGTAACAGATATCTCAGCTTCTACTGGAAGAAATGATTTTATATTTGATATGTGGCTTTGACATGGTGACTTGTACCGTGTCTCCCCTTTCCAGGTTTACTGCACATCTACTTCCTGTTTACCGTGTGACTTGAGAATTTTTCATGTTTTTACGTCATTTTCTGGTAATGCGTGTTGAGATATATACAAATTTGACACAAATGAATGAGTGGGGGTATTCTTAGCACAACGTAGCGTGCAACATCTTGTTATCATTTGCAAGACCTCAAATCAGATTGCAACAATGGAGTAAAGCTACTGTAGTTCAAAATCTATTTTTTAATTATACAAAGGGGAGGGGGGATATACTGTTTTACCTCTGTCCGTCCGTCCAAGATATTTTTTGTCGCATTTTTCTCAGTAACTGTTGATGGCAGAAATCTGATATTTGGTCACAAGCGTCATATAGGTATACCATATTGTGGGTAGCGTTTTTGGACCCGTCAGATTCCTACTTCCTGTTTGCCGACTTATTTGGTTTTTATACACATTGAACATATATGCACATTTTTCGTCACATTTTTCTAAGTAACTGCAGACGACAGGAATCTGATATTTGGTCACAAGCTTCATATAGGTATGCCATATTGTGGGAAGCGTTTTTGGACCCGTCAGACTCCTACTTCCTGTTTGCCGACTTATTTGGTTTTTATACACATTGAACATATATGCACATTTTTCGTCACATTTTTCTCAGCAACTATTGATGGCAGAGATCTGATATTTGGTCACAAGCTTCATATAGGTACCCCATATCGTGGGAAGTGTTTTTGGACTCATCAGATTCCTACTTCCTGTTTGCCGACTTTGTTTATTTTTATACACATTGAACACACAGGGGCTAGGTGCGTCCGAAAAAAAAAAAAAATTACTATATAATACTACAAGGGGGCGAACTCACTTGCTTCCATTTTTTTAAGTCGTCGTGTTAAATTGATCGTAACTTCGGAACGCCTTAATATTTTCAAAAAATGTTTCCACCAGTCGAAAGTCAAGTAATTTTCCTTTCCAAAGAGACCCCAATTGTTAGTGTAGGCCTCCGAACTGCTGAGGTATCATACACGAACCAAAACAAAACGGCGTGAAAATCCGAAGTCGTACAAACGCTGGGTTGCTGGATATGCATTAGCGTTTACACATGTCTGGATGTAAATAAACAGTTCGATAGATCGATATTAACCCGGTGTCGAGTATAAGATACCAACGCGGATGGATAAATATCCGGAAGCGTCCTGTGCATTTCAACGAATTTTGAATTGCCAATCTTCACATACATATATGAACATATTTGATATGAGAACTATGATTTTATGTCACAGAAATGAGAAAAAATAAATCAAAAGTTTGTTTTGTTGAAAGTAGGTCCGGACAAAAAGTTTGGCCAACATTTCCCGTAGCACAGTATCGCATTGCGTCCCCTTTCCAAAATGGCGCCATTGTTTTGTTTACGAAAAACAAATACAAATAGTTTTATTTTAAGTTGGGCATAAATAAACACAAGCTCTAATGAACGAAATTTAAGTTTCTATAAACCATAAATGATCAACAAAAATAAACCAAAGGCGATACGGCGACTATTTCTGTCTCTTCGAACTAGATATTTTTATAGATTATTTTTGGGGGTTCAGTAATTTCTGCCGCTACTATACACGATCTCAGACGGGTAAAAGTACCGGGTACCGGCTCACTTTGAAATCTCTGTTAATGTAATCTTGATCTTCAGATTTTAACTGGTTTGCACAACATGCTTATCTCTGAGTATTGTGCCAGGCTTCCTGTGAATGGCGGTATTAGTTTCGGACCGGCTTTCTGGTTGGCTCATTACTGCATGTTTAATTAATTGAATAGCAGACACTTGTTAGCTTGGTACTCTTGACGGCCTGTACCATAATATTTAAGAGTTTCTAGCAATCAAAAATTTAATTAAGTCAATATAAAGAGATAATCATACATGACACTAGAGTAGAGGTCAACATAAGATAGTAAAAAATTGTATTTTAAAAATAAAAAATGACACTTTGTTTTCCAATATTTTTTGTTGGTCTGAGTTGACCACGTTTGTTTGCAGTTATTATTTGCTCATATGGCAGACGACATTAGGAAATATTATTTGAAAACGGTCTGCAGCAGCTAATTATTGTACATTTTTAAAGAATTTTAAGAGTTAAAAATGAAGTTAAGATAATTATGCAATATTCTAACCATTATAATATCATTGTACAATAAAGTTGGTTTGACATGATTGAGTTAACAGTGTACTGTATATTTGTCTATATAAGCATTGACTTATGATGTCATACAAGTAATCTGTTCGAGTGAAATTAATATGCAAAATCACTGCTCCGAAACTGATAAGTAAGTAATTTGTCTTCATTTTTTTTTTTTTTTTTTGAAGGGCTAGTTAAAGTCTGGAATGGCAAGTAAATTTAGAAAAGTCCTAACCCACTTGGCCAGTTGAAAAAAAAAATCTTATTTCTACCCTGCAACCCCCCTACCCACCCCCTTTTTTTCCTTATATTAAAGTCTTAAATGTAAAAATTAATATAATATTTTTTTCTTAAAATCTAGATTTCATTGAACATTGAAAACAAAATGCATATTGAATAATCAGGTGAGCCTCTAGTTAAAAAAAAGCTGCAGTTAGAGTATTTTTTAAGCTATGCTCTTAATGAAGGAACCACAAAGTTATTTTCAAATTTCTGATTTAAATACATTTTTAGCTTCAAAAATATATTCGATGTTAATATGTTAATGGATTTTGAGAAAGTTATATGCTATCAGATTTAAATTATGGGACACTGTTGTTCTTGCTGTTCCAGTTGGATGTCATGCCATGAAGTGATGAAGATTCTATTCAATTGACCTGCTTCATGAAAATTATGAATACAAAATGAATTGAGTATTACATCAAATTATTCATGTTTTATTTGTACACTAGACGACATAGATATAATGTTTGGCACACAAATGTATGTTATTAACTAGCTTGCTATTTCAGAAAAAATGTCAAAATATGGAGGATGTGACTTGAGTGATTGTTGTTTTAAAGCCAAATGAGCAAATTTTCATCTATATTATAGTGAGAACAAGTTACATTCGATGAGATGATACTGCTTTGTACTTGACCAACACGCTTAGATTGATTTTTATAGTGCTAACTCACTGAAACAATAGTCCTCTGGTAGACATGTTTTTCCACCAGGACACATTATCCTGATTCTGAGCCAAACAGTCTTTGCTCTTCTTAATTTGATAGCCTTTGGTTTGACCGACTGGGGCTCGTACCCATGATCTACTGCACCAGAGGCAACCACACTAACCATTACAAAACCGATGCTGTTGTTACATGTACAAAACAACCTTATCTGTATTTATATATATGAACCATACCCTGAAATGCTCTGTAGTTCTCACACTTTAAGACAATAAACATAAGAATAGATTTAAAAAAATAAGAGGATTCAGAAGCACATGAAAATAAGAAAGCCAAATATGGATGATCCATGTTATCTCAAACTCAGTTGTTATTTTAATAGTGAAATATCAGTGTCAGACTTTGTTTAAGTAATGAACTTTCATTTTTGATGACATAATAAAGTCTGACTGTCAGACAGATATACATTAAGTAAGTAGAAGTTCATCCTGGCACTATGACAAATAGTTGTTTGAGATTTATATAGCATTTATTGTTTGATATTTTCTTCTTTGTACCATCACTAGTAAAATTTCAGGATGTCAAATCATACTCAAGGAAAATTCCACACAGTGGTATACCCTTTCAACCAGCTTTGAGCCATAAAAGTACTGTTCCAGAACCATTTGGCTTTGAGGAGCGAGACAAAATATGCATGGCTCAAAAAGCTGCAAAAACAGAACAGATTTATCAAGAGGAACAAATGGTTAGCTAATTTAAGCAATGTGTACTTTTTATATGAAAAGATAAATCTGATGAGGAAAAAATAGGAGGTTTAAAGTTGTTGTAAATTGTGTCGCTACTTTTAAATAAGAATGTTTTTTATATTTTTTTTAAATTTTACTTCAACTTCTACCAAATACTGACCATTTCCAACATGTTGAAAGATTATGTCAGAGGTTGTACATGACAAGTGAAAAATGCAAAAACTTGAATGACTGCAAACTATTTTTCAAAATTTAAAAATAATAATATGCCTCCACATTTTCCATTGAAGATATATCTTCTTTAAACAGAGATTTGTAGTGTTAAATTGATGTGCACTTACCAATAACCTGGAAATAACGTCGAAATATACAATTGATCTTATGTACAGTGCTAGAAAGGTGTTTCAGGAAAACATGGTGGTCGGAGTTTACACTGAAAGTAAGTGTTTTAAGAAGAAACACTGACATCAACACACAAAATCATGCTGTCACATAACGTAAATGTCGGTGGAACACTGTTGATAATGACTTATTATAAGCTGCTATTCCCCCCATTACAGTTGATCTGCAGGCTATATTATGAAGCTGCTTATCTTTGAACTTTGGCTTGATTTTAAGAGATAAACAAATACAGGCCTCTACATTAACATTTTTAAAAACTTGTCCCTTCGGACAACTAACTAAAAAAAAGTACTTGTCCGACTCAATATTTTAGTTGTCCAAACAAATTAATAAAAAATTATAAAAACCAGAGAACAGTTATCAGCAAATTGTGGAAACTATATTGGTTATTGTCTCGCAAACAATATTTCATTCTGTCATTATTAATACTAATAGACATTATGATTATGACATCTTTAATCAACATAATATCACTTAGACATAACGTCATTGGTTTCAAACGATGCCATCATGGCATGAGTGTCTAATCATGAATTTCCAAGTTTGGTTCTCGAATAGCAGGCCCATCTAAGCGGTAATTGTATAATAAGGATTGAATCCAGGATGTTTGGACATCATTGTTCATCATCTACTGAATGCATATTGTGTATCAAAATCAGTTACTGAATGTCCCTCAGTGGAAATAAACATCAGGTGTCTTAACATTTCTGGTTGAATTGAGCTCCACCGCTTGTTGTAAATCCGTACTTTTCTAAGATCAGGGGATATCATAGATCCATTGTCGTTTTCGTTTCCAGGGAATTATAGTATAGGGGAAGGAAACACTAAGCAAATCTATTTTTATTTCATTATTATTACTTAATGTCAGTTGTCGTTTCATCAAATCGCTGAAAAGATACGGATAAAGTATATATTTGGAATATCTCTTGGTTCACCCTTGTAATTAGCGATAGTGTACTTCAATGGAAACCAAAATTTTTACACATTAAGATCATTATTTATGAAGTCTAAAAATTACAAAGCAACCAATTTTTATTATAGAAAATAATCTTCAAAAGGTAGGGCAGTCATTTTCTTCACTTGTCCCGTCAGACAACCGTGGTACAAGATCTATTTGTCCGACGTCAGTTTTCACTGGTACAGGACAATCGGACAAAGTTAATGTCAAGGCCTGAAATATATTGACTACAAAATTGTGGTTTGACTTCAAAGATGTACATGTAACATACTTCAGTTGGCATTTATTTCCACTTGCACCAATTTCTTTATTCTGTTAATTTTTCAATAAAGACATTTACAAAAGGTTGTGTTTCAACATGCCTTTATGATTTTTGTTCATTAAATTCTGATCAGAAATCAGAAGTATATACACAATATAAAACACAGTGAACTGTTCAAGGAATGTATATATTTTTTTTAAATAAAGAAAAAAGTCTTTTGAATAATTCAGGGAAATGAACTTCAGAAAAAGTGAATAGCATCATAGATCATAATTTTTTAACGATAAGCGGCTAAATATTCGGTGTGGTTTTCATGTATAAAATAATAGTTCTCCATAAAAAGGGCCATGCAGTTTTGAACATCCCTGTCTCATTCACATCAGTTATGAAGTCCCAATGATCGTAATTTTTTTTAAATCCTGCAACATACTACAAACAAAAAAACGTGTATATACCCTGTATATGTGATTTGCATCAAAGTTAAGAATTTATAAATAAGTATAGCATATGGAAATAAGTTAACATGACTGATGTTCTTGATTTGAAAATGCTACGAAATATACATGAACCACATCAATGTATGTTTATATTTTACTTAATAATACCTAAAAAATAAAAACTAACAAACACTGGCTATCAGTGTTTTTATGTAATTCAGTGAGGAATTTCACAGTATTCCCACCACAAAAATGGGGTGGGTGTCGGCAAAACACAGCAAATTTTTGGTGGAAATGTTGGACCAAAGAGTTTTTCAACAGAAGCACCACTGTATTGAATTTCAAGGCTGTAGTAAAAGCCCCCAACATTTAGTAATTGGGGTGTTAATAAGTTGTGGGAATTTGCAGTAATATCAAGAACGAGATTATTTTAAACTTTTAGATTTTTTTAAAAACATGATTATCTAATGCAAAGTGCAGCAATTTACACAAGGGTTGTTTCAGAAAAAAGTATGAAAGGAAGAAGGTACTAGATTATATCCATGAGAGAGAAAAAAATGGGTAAAAATTCCAACTCATACATTTTTTCATGAAAAGCCCAAAATTGGTGTTTGGTATATTATATATATATATATATAAAATTAAAGTCTCTCATATCGAGGTAAATAAACAAAATCTCTGAAAATTTATCCGGAGCTTTCGGCCGTACAACCCGGCCTTCTTCAGCGGAACTTTATTGTGAATAAAATAATATACGTCTGAAAATTAAACCTAGAATTAGATTTTAGAGCTGTCAAATTTTTGTTCTTCCCTCGACGGGATTTGAACCCACACCATTGATACACTGCAGCACCATTCGCTTAGCCTTACGTCCAGCGCCCTAGACTACTCGACTACATCCACTCCCTATATATATATATATATATATCAGTTTCTCACTCAATTCTTATGTATATCACATCTTCGAAATAACAGGAGGAGTTGGTTAAAAGCCATCCTGTCCCATATGTTGGTGTGCCATTTCAACCTAAACTTGGACATAAACACACTGTACCTTTTACCTTTGAAGAGAGGGAGAAGGAAAAGTTGCATAGAAAGGAAGAGAAAATTTCAGAGATATTAGAGGAGGAACGACAGGTAGAACTTTATGCAGGCCTTGTATTCTTTTGAGTATGCATGAAGATTCAACTTCCTTTCTAGTGGTGACCAAATAATGCTTTATTTGTTCTTTAGAACAGTTGTTATTGACATATTTGATGTGTTTATGCCTTAGTCATTGTACATCTGGGGGATTCAGTTTTGCCCATGTCTGCACACCCATCCTGCATTTGGTTTCCACTTAATGACTTAAGCAAATCATTAGAAATTTATACACAAGGTTGGGGACCATAAAAGTAAGGCCAAATGTAGACTACCACTTTTTCCATTCTGGAATTATGCCCTGTTCACTTTAGCTGGAAGAGAAGAAGAAGATACAAGCATCTTAATTTTAATTAGATTAAATTATTATATAATTTGACTTTATTGTATACTGCTGAATATTATGATTTTCTTGAATAGCATGTTGATTATCTTATTTTCCATTTCAAAGGCTAGAGAATTTAGAGCCAATCCTTTACCTAGCCCCACAGCTGACAATTTACCAGTAAAACAGATTAAGCGAGTAACAAGACCTCAACCTTTCAACTTAGACACAGAATGTAGGATGAATAGAAGTGAAGAACGTAAAAGACAGGTATAAATATCTACATTTATTAATGTGACCTCAAAATGATATTGTCGTAGAATATTTTGCTTTGTCTCCAACTTATGTAGTTTGAGGCGAAATAAAATGATGACAGTTCTATCCACAGCATTATTAAGGGATATTAAAGAACACTGGACATTAAAATATAAGTTTGTGTTATCAGGGCTCTCACTACTTTCAAATTAGAGGAAGAAGTGACTTCTGTGGGGAGACTTCTGGGAGAATTTATAACTGCAATTAATCGAAACAATGTTTCGCAACCCTTATGAAATTAACCTGCCCAAATTTAGTAGATAGTTAAATAGCTGTCGAATCTGATTTGTTCGGTTTTTTTTATTCATAATTACCTTAAGGACATTTATTCAATGTCCAATTTTTATTTCTGTCTACCTGGACCATTGGAGTCTTGCAACACCAGTGATTTTTTTATATGCCCCCCTCCTTTTAAAATATTACTGTGCTGTGATTTAATACCACCCAAATTAAAATGGTTCAGCAGAAGAAAGATGTCTGCCAATTTGCAAAAAATCTTCAGCAGAAGAAAGATGTCTCTGCCAATTTGCTCAACGGTCCAACTATATAACTGTCAGTCAAAAACAGAAGAAAGTAAAGGCTGTAATTATGTCTCCCCTTCGAACGAAGGGAGACATATTGTTTTAGTCTGATTTTTTCTTCCGCTTCTCAGCGAAGCTTGTCCAGACCATAACTATTTTGTCTTTTGAGATATGTCAATGATATTTCGTATGTGGGTGCATGACCATAAGGCGGTGTGTCGCGTACCATATTGACCTTTGTGGGACCTTTGACCTCAAGGTCAAATAATTGTTTTTTCAATAGTATTTTCTTGTCCGGGCCATAACATTTTTGTCTTTCGAGATAGGTCAATGATAATTGGTATGTGGGTGCATGACCATAAGGCGGTGTGTCACGTACTGTAATGACCTTTGTGGGACTTTGACCTCAAGGTCAAATCATTCAAATAAATCCAACAAAACTGTTCATTGACAGATAGGTCGTATGTGCATGACCATAAGGCAGTGTTGCATACCGTAATGACCTTCGTGGGACCTTGACCTTTGACCTCAAGGTCAAATAATTCAAATAAATCCAACAAAACTGTTCATTGGAAGATAGTTCGTATGTGCATGACCATAAGGTGGTGTGTCGCGTACCGTAATGACCTTCGTGGGACCTTGATCTTTGACCTCAAGATCAAATAATTGTTTTTTAAATAGTATTTTCTTGTCCGGGCCATAACATTTTTGTCTCGAGATAGGTCAATGCTATTTGGTATGTGGGTGCATGACCATAAGGCGGTGTGCCGCGTACCGTAATGACCTTCGTGGGACATTGCCCTTTGACCTCAAGGTCAAATAACTGTTTTTTATACAGTATCATTCAACTCATAATGTGTAACTTATTGTTGTACAGATGGACGCATTAAGGGGAGACATAAGTTTTAGGTATCTAAAACAGTTCTTCCTAGTTATTATTTGCCATACCTCAAATCAGATTACAACAATGGAGTTAAGCTACTCAGTACTGTAGTTCAAAGTCTATTTTTTAATTGCATAGGCATTAACCTTTACACATGTTTGTATGTAAATAAACAATTCAATAGATTGTAATATTAACCCGGTGTCAAGTATAAAATACCAATGCGGATCGATAAGAATTTGAAGCGTCCCCGTGCATTTCAACGAATTTTGAATTGCCAACCTTCGCATATATGAATATATTAGATATGAGAACTATGATTTTATGTCACAAAAATGAGAAAAAAATTAATCAAAAGTTCGCTTTGTTGAAAGTAGCTTCGAACAAAAAGTTTGGTCAACATTTCTCGTAGCATAGTACCGGATTGCATCCCCTTTCAAGTGGCGCCATTGTTGTTTGTTTACAAAAAACAAATACAAATAGTTTTATTTTAAGTCTGGCATATATATATATCAACAATAAACATAAGCTCTTATGAACGAAAATAAAGTTTCTTTAACCGTAATTGATTACTATTCAAGAAAATCACTTTCAAAATACTTACTGAATACGATAGATTTCAATAAACACGATATCAACATTTTCATAAATGATGCGTGGAGAAAATTTGTGTGCGACATAGGACGACTCTTCAAAATTACAAAGCGACTTGAACTTCGCTTTTGATCAACGAGAAAGTGAAGTCAACCTTCACAAGGCGACTTCTTCGCCTGAATCGCCCTCTAATGTGAGACCTGGTTATTCAATTCAAAATGCCATAATAAAATATTAATTCATAAAGCCATAGTTGTATTCATTTCCCACTGCCTGTAGGAATGCTTATCATACACACATTTGTGCATTTTACGATAATCTACAGAAACAGTCGACAATTAAGTAATGGAGAATAAGTAAGGGTCGAGTCGCTTATTTTTAAGAATCTACAAGTTGGAGTACATTCTCTTACATAATACATTTCCACCTACAAAAGTTTTTTCATTTTATATTTTTACACTTTAGTGTTTAGAAAGCCAATAAGATTCTCATTTATATTTAGATAGTTCAAGGCCTTTCAAGTGTCCCAAATGTTCACCTATGGTCTGTCAAATTTGTAATTACTTGCGGTCTGTTCGTTAGGTGTTTTTTGTATTGCGAAAATATATTTTATACTATATACTGATCAATTACTCATTTAAACAAGTTGTTGATATTTTTTTTAAATAAAGTGGTTTGATACCTGCAAGTCCCAAAATATTTACAACACTTTTGAGCCTAAAATGGTAAACGGTTAAAGTTCATATACACAAGAACAAAAGAATAAATGGTATATTCTTAAAAGTAATCCACTGTCCAGACAATGGTGTGACATCAGAGAAATTATTATTAAGGTAGAAAAAATAATAATCCTGACTGGTGTAATGGTTAGCATGCTTGCCTCTACTGCGGTGGATCGTGGGTTCGAGACCTGGTTGGGTCAAACTAAAGATTTAAGATTTGTTGAAAAACTTCTAGTCCAAATTATCTGTTACTGACTGAAAATGATTTTTATGAGGTCATCTACAGAGATTCATCATTTGGTCTTGATCCCACAGGGGTTAAAAATTATTTTTTTAAAGTGAAAGGTCCTGTACCTTTCAATTTTAAACACTTAAGATATGTCTTGTAGTTAGGAAGGTCCTACTTTTTTCAGAACATTTTAAGCAATTATAAATAATCAGCTTGTACCTTTTTAATTGTTAAGTTGTGAGAAGATATGACCCATAGCTGTCTCAGAAGACTTTGGGGGCACCCTAGAGAAAAAAGTTTTGTCAGATCAAATTTTTTTTACAAGGTGGTTTTTTTTTTTATCACTAGGCACTAGTTTCAATGCCCAATACTCAACGATTTTACAATATAACTAGTTTACAAAATAAATAAGCTCCTTTTTGGCTATCACCACTATCGTTGTGTGTTTGAATCCCGCTCATGGCGAGGTGTACTCAATACATGTGATAAAGTTTGTCAGTGACTTGTGACAGGACGATGGTTTACTATAGGTACTTCGTTTTTCTCCACCAATAAAACTAACCACCATGATATAGCTAATCTATTGTTGAAAGCGTTAAACACCATAACACTAACCCCAAACCCCTTTCGGCTATGATTACTGGCATGTACATAGTTTGTGCAGAAGACGATTCTAGATAAACCAGGATCGACATGCATGTTTTCCAGAAGTTAATAACAAAATTATTGGCGGTACCCTTTGCAAAAAAACTTTACAACTGTTTGTGACCAGTGTTGTTAAATATCATTTCTAATTTAAAAAATTTAATTGAGCAGATCTATAATTTGATATCATATGTTTAATAAACTTATCAAAAGATAATGACGCTTCAAATGAAAATCAGAAGGCCTGCAACCACAGCTAATATCTAATGTAAAAGTTTGAATTCCATAGTGAAAGGTCACAGACCTCTGACCTACATAAATTTGAACCCCTGACTTCTTGTCTTTCAAAACTACATATCCAAATGATTTGTTATACAGTACAAATGATGTAAATATTGCTTTTCTAAACCATGATCTTGCTCTTCATATTTTCCCAAAACCTTATCAGAGGATGTCTTGAGAATGTCAGAGAAAAAAACTTAGCAGAGGTCCAGTAGCCCATTAGTCCATTCCCCTGAATTTTCCTGGCAATAGTAGAGGTGGGTACTGAAATATTGAATATTTCATCTAAAACAATGTTACATAAGCTTGGCTCCCAATTTTTCAGGTTGGACCATTGAAAATATTTTCCTAGGAACCCAGTTGTGCCTGCAGTAAAAGTATCAAGTGCTGTCTCTAAATGTAGCTTCGGAGAGCAACATCAAATTTGAAAATAGTTCACAAATCCTTTTGTCTAGGTGATCATACAAAAATATTCCAAAATTCTGACTAAAAATGAGTACTAACATGTATCTTTGTACCATTCAACATTTTATAGATAGAAGAAGAGTTAAATCCAAAGGTACAGTTTAAAGCTAGACCTGCAGATGTACTATGCAGAGAAGCATTTATACCTGAAAAATCAACAAAACCATTGACAGGTGAGTTTTGTAAAGTGAAGAAATTCATTTTTTATACGACTGCAATTTCTTTCCTGTTGCATTATGTTATGGTGCTGTTGTTGTTGTATTCCGTCTGTAGACTGAACGGTTTCCGTGAGATAATTTAAATTATGCTTATAGTTTACAGATCCTTCTGAATTTTGAACACAATAATCCTTGGCACTTATCAGAAGTACACAAAAGTATCAAAAAGGGTGAGTCCATATGCACACGCTACAACCGGCTATCTGGACAACAGATGCTATCGGGAACTCAGATCATATCTACGTCACACGGAATGACGGATAGGAATTTCTTTAACGTTTTTCTTCCATTTTATCTACTTTTTGGATTTTAAATTGATGTCTGATTTGTTGCACTACAAATGAGAAATTTGCATACCAAATATGACAGTATAGGTTTTGATAGTTAGTAAGTTTTCAATCAATGAAGATAGAATTTGACATTTTCAACAGAGAATTCTTCAGAACATTAACGTTTTCTCTAAAATTTCAAAAGAAAGCACAAGTTTCTATCATATACAGTACACTCCAAGTGTATCAACCATCATACTCTCAGGTCCGACATATTCCTCCCAAAATGTCCGACAAATTTGAGAGTCAACACTCTCTAAGTCCGACTATTTGGTCGGACGTGAGAGTGGATATTTAAAGATTTTTTTGTACATTTCTCGAGGTGAATATGTCAAACATTTTGTGATCGATGTCTATTTGTAAGCGTACTTTCTTTCCGGTATGTAGATTGTGTGCGGGTACGTAAATACCCTAGTGTATTTTTACCTTGCACCATATTCGCGCCAGGAAAGGTAGACAAAACCATGTGTGAAGTTTTATGACGAAATATCTCCCGATTTCTATGTAAATTTACGAGTTGAAGTGGGAAAACACCCACAGGTAATTTTAACCATGCAGTTTTTTTTATCTTGGACAAGAATAATGAGCGTCTTGATTGGATGACCGATTTAAAACACACTGACGCATGTTAAAAAGATGCACGTAAAAGAAATCTATGTTATATTTATTCATTTGTTTGATTCTGGAATATTGTTGATCAAATGTCCGACAAATTTGAGAGTCAACACTCTCTAAGTCCGACTACTATTTGGTCGGACATCGTTGTCGGACGTGAGAATGGATATTTAAAGATTTTTTTTTACATTTCTCGAGGTGAACATGTCAAACATTTTGTGATCGATGCATATTTGTAAGCGTACTTTCTTTCCGGTATGTAGAATATCCGGTTACGTAAATACCCTAGTGTATTTCTACCTTGCACCATATTCCCACCAGGAAAGGTATCTCAAAGGTCAATATATAATTGAAATATTGTTGAAAAGTGATGTTTAAACACCCACAGCCTCATATAAATTATTGCAATAAAATATCGATTAAGTAACGAAATTGATATAAATTATTTTCCAGTATATTTAGTATAAAAAGCTTGTTCTACACGTTTACTGTGAGATGTATTGCAACCGCCATTTTTTACTACAATCACTTGCACATGCTCGTGTTTGATGGAAAGCTATAGCTATATTTAGATATTTTGTGATAATAATTTTATATTGTAAATCGATCCACCCTGTGATTTTTTTCAACAAGATACATTTTTTATAGTATATATTTTATTATAAAATACAATATTGAACTGATTTTTGATAACACTTCAATCATTGAATATTGATTTTTTTCGGATGTCAGGCCTCGACATTAACGTTTGTCCGATTGTCCAGTACCAGTGAAAACTGACGTCGGACAAGTAGATCTTGTATTACGGTTTTTCGACGGGACAAGTGAAAAAAATCAGAGATTCCCAAACGTGCCGGTACGACGGACAAATCTATTTCCACTGGTATAAAATACTAGGTTTGTTGTATAAAAGAGCCCTGTTTGATCTCCAATTTGTCCATAATTTATTTTGATTAAAACTAAAGTGAAACGCCAGATGAAAACTCTGTTTATTGTATCATTTATCATTCTCCATGCTGTGATGAAGTTCAAGGACATTGACAAAATTAAAATCGCAATCTCAGAAACGCTTTAATGAACGGAAATCTCAATATTTGAAATACAAGAACAAGAATCACTCCGGAACGGACACGTAAAAATTATCGGATATCAATTTGGCACCAAATTTAAACTTGTCTTTTGTGCAAAATACGATAGAGGACTTGATTTAGGCTTTTGGGAAATATTGAAACCTTTGAAATGGATAAATATTACAAGCTTTTTCCTGATCTGGTTGAAAAGATCCACTAAAATTTTTATTTCTCTGTGAATTTAAATAAAATACTTTGCTTTATTTATATCACAGGCACTTGTTTCTGGTAAAAAAATATACCTAGATACTGGTATATATAGTATCTAGGTATATATTTTTTTACCAGAAATAAGGATTTATATAACACAAATATGAGTTATTACAATTTGTGTGGTATTGGATCACAACACAGTAATATTTCAAAAGGAAAAGGGGGGTACACATAAAAATCACTGGTATGCAAGACTCCAATCAAGATAGACAGAAATAAAAATGTGACATTGAATATATGACCTTAAGGTAGTTATGAATAAAAAAAAACCCCAGAACAAATCAGTTCAGGCAGCTTTAACTATTTACTTAATTTGGGCAGGGTAACGTCAGAGGGGTCGCGAAACAATGATTAATCGCAATTGACTTCTCCAAGAAGTCTCCCCACTTCTCTCTCACTTCTCCCTGTGAGCTCTCTGAAAGAGAAGTCACTTCTCCCTCTAATTTGAAAGTAGTGGGAGCCCTGGATAATTATTCTCTAGTTTTTGTAATTTTTATTAATTTTTTCGGACAACTAAAAGATTGAGTCAGACAAGTACTTTTTTTAGTTAGTTGTCCGAAGGGACAAGTTGAAAAATATGTTAATGTAGAGGCCTGGATGTTGAATATTTTATCCCCAGAATTGCACCCCCTGTTAGTATACTTTTATTGCTTTATTAAAAAAAAAAATAACACCAAGAACATCGATAATACGAATTCTTATTCAGAAATAAACCTACAGCAAAATAAAGGTATACATTTTTTGTTCTGTAAACAAAATCGTCATTTTTATCTAGATTTATCGTCCGAAAAATACGGTACTCCTCTACTATACTAATTTGGATTAGGTGATGGGACTTGGGTGCCATCATCAAAATAAAGATTTAAAAAATGTATTTTATGATAATGATGGCTGATTAAAATTGTTTGTTATGCATTAGTTGTCAGTTGTAATATACAGGATGTAACCAATATACAGGAAGAGCCCCTACTGTGAAGCCATCTATTTTGAGATGCCATTCAATGAAAATAACAACCTGACCATTATGTTAAATAAGAATAAGAATTAGATAAGAAATTAAAATTTATAGAAGGCAAGGATTTATATAATTAACACATTAAGTCACATTTCATTTATTTAGCTTGGGTCAGTTATCAATTAAAAAGACAAAAATGTTTTTAAAAAAAATCTGTCTAATAAGTATTTACCTAAATAACGATATCATGACGTATAATAATTTCTCACCGTAAATGTATTTATTTTATTAAGATATATAAGAAAAAAGATATAAATTTATTTTTTAAGTACAAATAAATTGGAAGACGGCTTGAAAATCGAAAACGCAAAATAGTTATCTATGTTTATAAGTCTTAGTAAAAAGAGTCTTGAGCAACGTTTTTTTTCACACCTGTGATAGGTGTATTTGTATATCATGAATGCACGATGCGACAACATGCTGAGATAGGTGATGTTTTGACAGGTAAGCTGTAAAAAAAACCCGTAGAATACACTAATAAAATATTATTTCACCTATATCAGGACTTCGCAGACTGCCAATTTTCAAGAAAAAAAAAAAACCGGGATTTACGGATTTATGACCCATTCGCCATGAACAAAATAAAATTTTACTAAATAATTTTAATCCAAAAAATGTATAAATTAGAATTATTTACCTGGGTTCGTTCGCCCTACATTTGGCAAACACGTAAAAGAGCAAATGCACCCGATATCGTAAACCGGCAACTGTCTGCAGCAAGTGAAAGGGCCTTGGCATCGATTGTCGCGAGTACATAGGGACATATTAATATTCACTTCTAGTGCACTTAAAACATGGGTACTGCATGTTAATACATTTTATTCATGGATATTATTGTATATATCGCCCGCGACAGCCGTTAATATATCTATGCTTTCCGTACCACTGTATCTCACTCATTTACTTCAGCTTTACTAAGATACGCATGTTTCTTTATGCACAAATTTATTGGTTAGTAGAATTTGGGGACGTTTCCTGTTTACAGTTTAACTATCTGAGAGTGGAGACTCTCACTCCGACCTGGGAGGATTTGTCGGACAATTTTAAGAGTGAAGTCCGACCTGAGAGTATGATCGTTGATACACTTGGAGGGATCTGTACATGAAAATATAGTGTTTCTTCTACCTTCCTGTACAACGGGAACTCGAAGTGTTATGTAGTAAGAATATTATATGCAATTTTATTCCAATGGTCAAAATGTTTTGGCTATCAGGGACAGCAGATCGGGCTATCACGTACATCAGATCAGTGGAGTTAAATGGCAATCGGGAACATGAAAAAAAAATAAAAAATTCTATTGTTAATTAACTGTTTCTCTCATTATTGTGCATTATTCATACCGCTCCTTCCTGGCTGCTCCTGACGCTTGTAGAACAATCATTTGTTTCCCGATTTGACACTAAAAAGTCTCATGAAATTTTTCATGTTCGCTGATGAAATTGATCAAAAATGAAATATTACAAAACTTTTAAAAGAAGTAATTTTCAAGTTATTTCTCAGTTTATCCACGTTCAAAGACATTTCCAAAGTCAATGACAATGGAAATCAATAGAAGCAAAAGCTAATACTATGGTATTGGACAAAAAACTATTTTTAATGGGTTTCACAGCTTCGGAACAATCTCAATGTTTTGAAATTTAAAGGCAACCATTTCAATATTTGAATTATTCTAAGCACTAATGGCTCAACTTATTACAGGATAAACCAGAAATAAGAATTGATGTCACTATTCCTGATTGCCAACATCTGCTGTCAGTTTCAAAATAATCTGCTGTCCCTGATAGCCAAAACATTTTGACCATTGGAATGAAATTGCGTATAATATTCTTACTACATAACACTTTGAGTTCCCGTTGTACAGGAAGGTAGAAGAAACACTATATTTTTCATGTATTAAAAGTGATAGAAACTTGTGCTTTCTTTTGAAATTTTAGAGAAAACGTTAATGTTCTGAAGAATTCTCTGTTGAATATGACAAATTCTATCTTCATTGATTGAAAACTTACTAACTATTAAAATCTATGCTGTCATAATTTGGTATGCAAATTTCTCATTTGTAGTGCAACAAATCGGACATAAATTTAAAATCCAAAAAGTAGATAAAATGGAAGAAAAACGTCAAAGAAATTCCTACTTGTTGTCCAGATAGCCGGTTGTAGGGTGTGATATGTATGGGTATAAATCATTTGTTTTTGATGAAGTTTTTTTTTAATGTATTCCTTAAGAAAATCCCTTTCAGACACATGCATAGCGTTATTTTGTAACTATTACCGTTTTTGACATAAAAAAAAAAGGGGGGGGGGGTTAAAATTTTAACTTTTTAGTTTAAATTTTCATCCAATTTAATGCAGTGTTTATGAGTAATTGGTGGGCATATAAATTTTGTTTTTTGCAAAATTATCTTCTCTATGGTTGTTTTTCTCTCTCTCTCTCTCTCTCTCTCTCTCTCTCTCTCTCTCTCGAAAAGTGGTCTGGTATTCCCATATTTTGCATATTTGAAAATGTAAATAGAATTTTTATTTTTCATCCAAATTTGATGTGTTTTTTTACCTTTGAATTGATTGTGTTAAAAAAAAAGAGCTTTAAAAGGGAAATAGCTCCTATAAAGTGTATAATATTTTTAATCCAAGCCAGAAATGTGCAAATGATGTATTGAGAAAATTATGATGTGGGGACTTGTGTATGTTATTTTATCCTAGATTTTTCCGCCAAAAGTTGTATCTATTTCCAGTGAAAGATGAGATAATGTTTACATGTTGCCAGGTGGCAAGACTTAACATCAGGTAGATTAAAATAAATGCAGATAAGATGTTATTATTCTGTGAGCAAAATATTTAGAGGTTTAGTTTTTTTTCAGTTGATGTTTAAGAAAAATCACAACATTCGGACAAAAATGAATAATTACTCATTTTAAAAACCCATTTATTCAGGTAATACAGGCTTTTTAAATACTTGTGGCAGTATGAAATTTTATCTTCGTCTGTCTTTCTCTTTTGTGGAGGTTTAATGCTGCTGAATAAACTCCCACATTTTCTAATCAGGAATTAACTACCTACTTATAATTTTTAACTCTTGAATGGAAATGGGTACACAAAAAAGGGTTCCAGAGATGTTGAATTAATTTGTATGTCATACAATAGATCCAGCAATAATTAAATTTAATCAGGTCTTGTCCTGATCATCTGACCTAAAAAAAAAAAAATCCTAATTTTGTTTTGAATGCATTAGTAAGCATTTGAATTAGACAGGGAATAACTGAATATATGAAAATATCTGTATTTACCTATATCTTTTACTGTATGCTGTATGTGTATCCAGATATTGTATTCTAAATTGTTTTAATTTTTAAACAAGTAAAAGATAGCAGATAATTTGTATTTCATAAGTTTATAAATTTGAAATATATTTTACAGTATGGTATAAAAAAAATGAACTAAATTTTTGCAAGTCATTTTGAATCTTGGGAAGTCGCACTGAATTTTAATGCAAAAAATTAGGGATGTGTCTGGGAAATTAATAATTGGATTCCTCTAGTGTACTGTTTCAATAATCTAATATTCCATCTTTGATATAGAAGAAGAAAATTTTTCTCTTATTACAGATATAAGTGAATTTTCACTCAATACAGAAAAGAGAGCCTATATAAGGGAAGACTTTGAAATGCATAAAAAGGGTAAGGAAGCTGAAATTGAGGCTGTGAAACGAAGAATAGAGAGAGAAAAAGAAGAGGAAGAACAAAGAGCCATTGCCAAGTTACGTGCAGAAATGGTTCACAAAAGTAATCCCATAAAAAAATTCAAAAATGTTGTAGTTCACCCAAGTGAAAAACCAATTACAAATGCAATTTCACCAAAGTTTGAGACAGACCGACGGCTAAGGAACAAAGTGCGTGTATGAGTGTATTATTTGTAAATGTGTACATATATTTTATACATTTGTAGACTTATCCTGTTTTATCAACTTTTACTGCATATATTTATGTGTAGAATGTACACATTGTATAATTAACTTAACACAGCTTTCCTTGTATATTTTTTATGGCTATTCTTATTGGGCCATTAAAAAAGTGTTGATATACGTTTACGGAAAGACCAAAATTCCCTTCTCCATAAGATTATGTTTCAAAGGATTTTTTTTAATATGTATTATTCTTTAAAGCAGGTTATATTTTTGAGTTGTCCATATACTTGTGTATCATACATGAAAGGAACCACATTTTTGTAGATATATATTTGACCTTTATTGATGAGAACCACCTTAAAGTAAAAATATCATATGTTTATATAAAAAAAAAACCATTTGATTTTTTTTGATTTTTTCACTTGTTAATATATAATATAGAATAGTATTGAATCTTGTCCAGAATATTAGAGCAATAATTAACAGATCTTTTAATTTAGGTGTGAGTCCTGGACTCAGCACTTGTGTTTGGGACTCCCCAGTTAAAAAATAACAAAGAATGCACTAGTTGGACTCATGACTTTTTGGTTCGGACTCATCAATTTTTTATGTATTATGGTATACCAATGTCCGACTGTCCGTCTGTTTCACATGTCACGCTCTAATTTAAGAACCCCTTGGTCAATTCACTTCAAATTTCACAGAGTTATTGGA
Organism: Bathymodiolus brooksi; assembly: GCA_963680875.1. Taxonomy (NCBI): domain Eukaryota; kingdom Metazoa; phylum Mollusca; class Bivalvia; order Mytilida; family Modiolidae; genus Bathymodiolus; species Bathymodiolus brooksi. The sequence continues at coordinate 90,800,984 of OY804578.1, read as the reverse complement.
ATTGATGGTCTTACGATCTATACTTTATGGCGAAATTTCGAATTTTCATTCCAGAGTTATGGGACTTTATTCATCAAATTGTACGTGATTTTAAGGCAATTTTTCGTATGTCACGCTGTAAATTGAGAACCCCTTTGCCAATTCACTTCAAACTTCGCATGGTTATTGGAATTGATAGCCTTATGGTCTGTATACTTTTTGGCGCATGTGTTTATTTTATCATGCAGTGGTCTCTGAATTAATTTGTGTTTATTTCCTGAACTGGCCAATGGTTTTGTTCATAATAATGAATCAATTTTGAATCTTCCCACAATGATTAACAGAGACAATTACCACTTGTTATGGTGAGTTCTGGACTCATCACTTGTGCTTTTGGGACTTGCCATTAATTTTTTTTTAGCAAAGAATGCACTAATGGGACTCATGACCCATTAAAATGTTATCCTACAAGGGTCTCTGAATTAATTTGTGTTTCTTTTCAATGTTCTTGTGAGCTTTTCTAATCATTGTGTGTCTGTCTCATCTATATACACTTCAATCTACTCAAAACTATGTCTGCCGTTTGAACCAAATGTTGTAATAACATTATAATTGTTTTTGATTGGCTGAAAATATAAAAACAATTGAGGGTATTTAAACAAACATTTTTAGATGATTCACAAGCTAGGGTATTTTAACAGAAAGATCTTTAGATGAACCACAGGCTAGGGTATTTGAATAGAAACATTTTAGATGATCCACAAGAAAAGTCAATTCATTCTGATATGAAATTGTAACAAGGATCATGTGATGATCATATAAAAAGTTACTTGTTTGTTTTCTTTTTTTGCAATACGATATTCAATATGGCTGATTACATTTAAACTGTAAAAAAAATCGATGAATAAGCATCAATTTAAAAAAAAAAAAAAAAAACTTTTTTTTGGTGTAAAGCCAAGTTAACGATTACAGTTTTCATGGAAGCTTTTGTTTTAATTTATTTTTATTAATTTGCTTACTTTTTAATAGGAATTGTTATTTATTTATACTATGTTTTATTCCCACAGATGATGATCTAGTTTTAGTTGTGCATTTAATCACACAAGGGAGGCATTTATTAAATGCTTCTATTGCACGATTTTTCATTCTTCTGGAAGAAGCAACGATTTTCAAGGAAATAATAAATTTGCCTTTTTTTTTAAATTTAGGGGCAAGTTAAAAGTCATCTGCCTTTTCTTAAGTAGGAGGAATTTTAAATAGACCTTATTGTCATCAAATGTTCACTATATGAGGTGACATAGCTGTCATCACTGAGTTAAGAGAATCCAGAAATCTTCACTGGGTGGACTTTTGTTTTTGTAATTTTACTTTTTATTGTTGCCTAATTAACAATTTACATACATCATGTTCATGTCTACATAATAATTATAAATGTATACAGTTTGATCATGCAAAAGAGTTTTTCTTTTTTCTTTTAACCATACCATATACCAACAATGTGGTACAATATATGTAATTAACAAAAAACATAAAAAAAAGAAACCGCTTTTGGGAGACAACTTAGTAAACTATTGTAGAACATACATGCATTTGTAATTTGATATTTCAAACCAAGCTCCTCCACAGACATTAGTCCATTACCATTTGTTTTCATAATATCACTTATGAAAAAAATTCCCCTTTCTTGTCATTTTTCATTTAGCACAACTTTTCCATTAATTTTTATGCTTGGGTTTAACCAAATGGGTTGGCATTTGACATGTGTGGCATCGTTGACCTCCTCACCTTCTAATATTGTTGACCAATTTAGGAAAATATCCCTCCAAAATGGGTTAAACTTAGTAGAGATTTTTTGAATTCCAACTTTTTTGAGTAACCACACTTTGTCACCCCCAATTTTTTCAATTTTATCTAAAAGGAGTAGTTTCCATTGAGAATGGTCCATTGGGTTTAATAGTTTTTGAATCCAAGACATTTTCAATATGTGGTAATTTCAGTCCCCCTTCTTCATAATTATTCATGATAACCTTTCGTTTGATTTTGTCTCTTATTAGTATTCCAGAGGAATCGGAAAGAAAATATTTTGAATGTCTATTAATGTTTCTTTGGGGGGATTTGGTAAAACAGAGAGAACTTGTGTGAGGATTGGGAGTGCCAAAGTTTTAATCACTGTAATTTTACCAACATATGACAATTCTCTATGGATCCATGAATTCAATACGGATTTAACTTTTTTAAATTTTGTATGGAAATTGTTAATAACTTTATTTGGGCAACCGAGGGCGAATTCAATACCCAAGACTTTAAATTTTCCGGAGTGATTCCAGAGTAAGTTACGATGAGGTAAGTATTCGATGCCACAACCATGCCCAGAACCAAACCAAACAGCCTGTGTTTTGTCCAAGTTGGCTCTCAAACCAGCACAGTCACCAAATTTATCAAATATTTGTAAACATCTTTCCAAAGACACTGGATCATCTTCTAAAGTAAGCGAGGTGTCGTCGACATATTGACTTGCTAAATATTCAGAGTCGTTAAATTTGATCCCTGAAATTATTGGGTCATTTTTAAGAGTCACGCTTAAAATTTCCATAACTAAAATAAAAAGATAAGGAGAAAGAGGATCTCCTTGGTGCACTCCTCTAGTGATGTCAACAAATTTTGAACAGTGACCATTATTGAGAATACAACTTGTCTGATCAGTGTAAAAGGTTTTTACCCAGTTACACAAATCTTTACCAAAACCAAAAAAATCAAGAGTTTTTAAGAGAAAAGACCATTCCACAGTGTCAAATGCCTTCTCAAAATCAAGAAGCAACAGAATTCCAGGGATATTCTCTTCCTCTGCCCTCTCTATTAGGTCAAAAATAAGTCTAGTGCATTCTCCAATGTAGCGTCCCTTCAAAAAACCCTTTTGAGATGAACTTATTAATTTGTCTAAGAAATTTTTTATGCGGTTTGCAATTACAGATGAACCTATTTTTTTTTTTATCTACATTCAACAAACTAATAGGTCTCCAATTTTTCAAGTAAGATTTGGATCTATCTTCCTTGGGGATACATGTTATTACACCCTGCCTTTGCGATATGGATAAATGGCCAACTTCACCAGCGGTATTTAATGGGGACTTCTACTAAGATTTTTGTACCAATTGAAAATTTAACAAGGTCAGCTGGTATTTTCAAAGATCTGCTTAGAACCACACAGCCTATGGAATTATTTTTGATGCTGATCTTAAACCAAGATGGCTTTGGAATTTATTAATATAAATAATATTATCTTCATTTGAACATTTATTTAAGCTATTCAGGTAATTTTTAGTTCACAAGTGAGGTACCATCATTAACTTTTCACATGAAGATGTTTTCCTCTGATAGCATTTTTGTAAATAAAAATGAAAAAATTATATTCTGTTATAATCATGAATTGTAATTTGTATGCCCCGTATATAGTTTGTCTGTTTGTCTTTCCCTCTTCTCTTCTGAATGCAACTCCTCTGATGTCGTTGGTCAGAGAGGTTTCATGTTTATTAGGATGAATGGTCATGATGTGTAGTTGATCATATTAACCCACCATTTTGTTTCGACAATTTTTTTACCCCCGCTCCCCGGAGGGGGAGGTGGGTATACTGTTTTACCTCTGTCCTTCCGTCCGTCCAAGATATTTTTCGTCGCATTTTCCTCAGCAACTATTGATTGCAGAAATCTGATATTTGGTCACAAGCTTCATATAGGTATGCCATATTGTGGGTAGCGTTTTTGGACCCGTCAGATTCCTACTTCCTGTTTGCTGACTTGGTTGGTTTTTATACACATTGAACATATATGCACATTTTTCTCAGCAACTATTGATGACACAAATCTGATATTTGTTTACAAGCTTCATATTGGTACCCCATATCGTGGGAAGCATTTTTGGACCCATCAGATTCCTACTTCCTGTTTGCCGACTTGGTTGGTTTTTATACACATTGAACATATATGCGGGGGTATCATAAGTGAGCATTAGCTCACAGTTCATCTTGTTGTATGAGTTATGGGAGGTTCAACTTTTTCATGGATTTACGACATCGCCTTGTTTTTATACTATGCTTCATATGGTTGTATTGAATTTTTACTTGCACAAGTTATAACTTGGTTATGTAATTAACAAAAATGTTTCAATTGTTCTTTTAAATTTATTTCAAATTGACATATGAAGTGAAATATATTTGATGTCTTTACCTTATAAATGTCATAGTAAACTATGTGTTTGCTTCCAGAGTAAAACGTAAACATTGGGCTTTATTTTCACTACCTTTGCAGTTCAAAAGTGAATAAAATCTCAATATAACTGGTTCTTTTGGTAAGCAATGTTTTTACATTCTGTTGCATTGTATTTTCAACTTTAGTTAAATGTTATGAAATGTGGTTTAGACATTACTTGTTAAAAACGATTATTAAAACATTTTTTTCAATATCCCCCCAAAAAGCATAGAAACTACACCAAAAGCAAAGGGATAGACAGATTTGCTATGCAGAAAATACATGAGGATGTAAGCTTCAGTAGGCTGCCATATCAATTTCTATATGCTCTGCATGAAATAGTAATTATTTTGAAATAGAGGATCAATTTATCAGATAAATATTCTGTTTCCGAAAACCTGGACAAAATTCTATTGCACTTCAAAATTTATCATAAAAAGCAAATATAATTATAACCTTTTAGAATTTAGAAGAAGAAGAAAGTTATACCTTGTACTAGTATTAAGAATATTGACAGTATATATGTACATGTATGTCATAAATGAAAGTTTTACTACAACATTAATACTTGTTGAAGGTGAATTAATTTTACAAATAATATTATAATTAGACATATGATTAATATTTGACAAACCACATATTTGATTTATAGTGAACTGTCCCTGTTTTTAAATGAGTTTTAACGATAAAAGGATTATTTTTTTATACTTGTAAAAAATGGTATAGTAACTTTTTTTTTTTATCTAATATGTGATAGACTTGAGCAAAGCATAAATAAAACAATCATAATCTGCCATTCTTGTCATTATAATTGCTGCATTCAACTCAATTTACATTCATTGGCAAAACTACTGAAAGAGATTTGTCGAAACACATCAAATATGGCTAATATACACTAGTACCATAGTTAGGGGTCGTCATGATCGTACGGTAGTTGGATTTACAATTACCTATGCAATCAGTGCCTATCACCACTTAAGTTGTGAGTGATTTACGGCAGGTCAGTGGTTTTCTCCTCGGTTTGCGCCACGATATAACTGAAATATTGTTGAAAGTGGCTTTAAACACCTTAAACATAGGTGAACATATTTTTGTTAAAAGTGTGGTGTATGTACTACAAACTCACACTACTCTCTTGATTGCGATTGGTTCAGTAGAGTTCATGCAGTTCAGTGTTACTGATAATGAAAAAGTAAAACTCCATGGAGCTTACTTATGTTTCACCTAGCGGGAAAATTAATTTTTCAGGATTTTTCAAAATATGAAACAAAATTAATCTGTTGCTATATAAATTTACTCTACTCCACCAATGGGGCAAAATGTATTGGAAAAAAAATGGAGTGGGTGGAAAAAGGGGGTGCTGTTTCCTGACACCACTAAAGTTGTGAGTTCGAATCCCACTCAGGTGGGGTGTACTCAATGCAAAATTATGTGATAAAAGGTTGTCTGTGACTTGCGGCAGGCCAGTGGTTTTCTCTGGGTACTCCGGTTTCCTCCACCTATAAAACTGACTACCACGATATAACTGAAATATTATTGAAAGTGGCATTAAACACACAAAAAAAGAAAAAGTCTATTAGGTTAAAAGAAAGGTGTTTTGTGAGTTAATGGTATTTTTAATGCCACTTTCAACAATATTGTCACAACTCTTCATTAACTATGTAGAATTAACTTCTTTTGATAAACCAATTGTACTGAAAGACAATGAAACAGAATAACATAGCACTATAAAACAATTTTATCTCGATAGCGTGTTCCGGTCAGATTTCCAGCGACAACAACTAATGGTGTCCTGCCACGTTCTGTTATGCCTTCCCACACCATAACACTGCCTCTACCAAACGATCGATGTTGAATAACGCAAGTGTCTGCATAAGAAGAGTTTGAAGATACCAAAGGGCAATCAGAATCTGTATATCGAAAAGAATGGCCAAAAGAAAAAGTACAAATAACGATCTACAAAACATACATATAAAGCTAAAGGTCAAGTAACATAAACCCCACTAAAAACCGGGGGTGAACTCAGGTGCTCCAGAAGGGTAAGCCGTTCCTGCTCCACTAGTGGCACCTGTTGTATTAATCTAGTTACATGAATGAGGAAAGGACCGGGAAGTGTTTATGACAAGTGGAACATATCCATGGTCATTTGTGACAGATATTCCATAATGGTCAACCATGCCATGGTGGCGACCGTAAAACTTTCGAAGTGATGACTTCAACTTAACCAAGAGGTACCCTTGGTTCAGTAGCTTCCTTGTTAGCAGCAACTCTCTATCAAGGAAATCCTGATAGGAACCACAAGCTCTGGAATAGCATATCAGCTGAGAGATATATACTCCATACTGCTGGAATGTTGCTACATATAAATGGAAAGTTCACATTTGGAAAATTGAAATCATCTCTTTTGTTGTAATGTTTCGTTCTTAAGCACCCCTCACTGTCAATTTCGAGGTGTAGGTCAAGGTATGAAGCAGACCTATGATATCCTTTATTTCAAGCTCAATGGGATAGATGCGATCAACAAAATCATCATCTATATAGCGGAACATGATATAAAAGGATCGGACTAGCTTCTTTTCATTTTTCTTGAGAAGCCCCTGTCTGCCTCGTATGAATAAAGGAACAAGTCGGCAAGAAGAAGAGTACAGTTAGTACCCATAGGTATGCCGACTGTCTGTTGAAAAACATGTCCATCAAACATAACAAATATGTTGTCGATCAAAAACTTGAGTATGTTGATGATATCAGTTACAGAGAACTTTTTGGTAGGTGGTTTTTTTTTGCAAAAGAAAAAAAGATCTGTCCCTTCCTAGCACAAGGATTTGTATCTACGTTGACCATTCTTTTTGGACCAACTCCCTGTCCTTCAACTTAGAATGAGAAATAGTTGTGTAGAGGCTAGAGAAGTCAAATGATTAAATGCTATTGCAGGAGGAGAGGGACCTAGATTGTATGTACTCTAACAGATCTTTAGAGTTCTTCAGAAACCACATCTTATTCACACCACCCCTCAAGTAGCTAGTGTCACAGTAACTCTGAAACCGATGTGGAATTTGGAAAGACGTTTCATAGAGCATTTGGCAGACCCAGCAATATAACGCTGTTTGAAAACCAAAGGAACATAAAACAGACCTATGATTGTCCAGGATTTCCTCTTTCGTAAGTGTCGTTGGGGTATATGTAATGAATTGTAAATTCCTAATTCCTTGATCAAGCAGTCTATGTAATGTGATTTACACACAAAAACAATATTGTTAGGGGCCTTGTCATATTTGTCATGGAGGAGAGACAGGTGTTTAGTAACGTTCTCCTATGTGGCGGTAAACTCGGGATCAGCCATCACTGCTGTCTTAAGTGGAAATGGGATTCATGTGTGAACAGGATATTGTCCCAATCCTGTCTTCTGAATCTCAAATGACGTCTATACACCATGTCAGTCTAGCTGCATGGTACCTAGGCAGCAAAATTGGACGGATTGCTAGACGTCGTGGCCTAATGTGACGATCACAAAAGTCTTGTGTACTGTTCTGGAGCTGATTGGTCGCAATCCGGGGATGCTTCTAGCAGTGAGGCTTGACGTCTGGAATCGATCTCGCAGATGCACCAGACTTATGTGGTTATCTTGCTGACGTGGACAACCCAAACGTTGACGGTTCATAGTGTTGCCAGATTGTCTAAAATGCCCCAATAATGACTATCGTGTTGCGATGATCACCAAAATGTCTAGCAACAATGTTTTGTGCAAATCCAGCTTGGAGCATACCAATAGCACGACGCTGATTTACGGTGAAACGTGACATAACACTGAAATCAATGTCATTCAAACAAAAGTGTTTTTCTGATTTGTAGGAGTCAAAACAAACCTGTAAACCATAAACAGTCACAAATCGTTAAAAGAGAATGAAGAACAAAAGATGGCAAAAACATGAGGTGTATTCATCGAGCGTGAACAAATCTGTGCAATTTTCTTGTGACTGATCGATAGCATTCAAATCAATATCTCAACTATTCGTCCTTAATTAAAAAGTTTTATAACTTTTTAGAATGCAGTTTCTTTTTTCCATTAGTATGAGACATCTTAATTAGGACAAATAAGAATTCCTGACTTCAGAAATTCTTGGTTTGCTGCTTCCCAACTGACATATCCAAATCTTGTATCAATATAATTGAAAAAAAAACTTTTTGGCTATTTTTAATGAGTAAGAAATTATATGGATGCAGATGAACATGACACTTGGACATGAATTAAAATAAAGGAACTGATTTTATTGCTTAAACATTCTCCATTTCACAGTCACATTGTTCTTTTTACAAGAAAGACGTGGTGTTTTTTTTCTTGTGGCATCTTTAAAGAAAAAATAAGTTGTCAACTTCTGAAATTATGGGTCAAGCAACAACAAACCAGTAATTTCTTAGAGATGGCCTATAATAGTATCACTTTTAGCTATGTAAGCATTACATGCACATAAAAACTAAATAACAATATAGCACTAATTGTGTTTTGTTCCAATAATCAACTTTGAAATAAAATACTGTAGTAAAGTGAAACCTAATTTACTCTACAAAAAGGCAGTGGGTCTCAATATAAACAAACCTAATTTACACTACAAAAAGGCACTGGGTCTCAATATAAACAAGCCTAATTTACACTACAAAAAGGCACTGGGTCTCAATCTAAACAAACATAATTTACACAGCTAAAAGGCACTAGGTCTCAATATAAACAAACCTAATTTACACTACAAAAAGGCACTGGGTCTCAATATAAACAACCTAGTTTACACTACAAAAAGGCAGTTGGTCTCAATATAAACAAACCTAATTTACACTACAAAAAAGCAGTGGGTCTCAATATAAGCAAACCTAATTTACACTACAAAAAGGCCCTGGGTCTCAATGTAAACAAATCTAATTCACACTACAAAAAGACACTGGGTCTCAATATAAACAAACCTAATTTACACTACAAAAAGGCAGTGGGTCTCAATATAAACAAACCTTATCTACACTGTAAATTGACAATGGCTCTCAATATAAACAAACCTAATTTACACTACAAAAAGGCAGTGGGTCTCAATATAAACAAACCTAATATACACTACAAAAAGGCACTGGGTCTCAATATAAACAAACCTAATTTACACTACAAAAAGGCACTGGGTCTCAATATAAACAAACCTAATATACACTACAAAAAGGCAGTGGGTCTCAATATCAACAAACCTAATTTACACTATGAAAAAGCAGTGGGTCTCAATGTAAACAAACCTAATTTACACTACAAAAAGGCACTGGGTCTCAATATAAACACCTAGTTTACACTACAAAAAGGCACTAGGTCTCAATATAAGCAAGCCTAATTTACACTATAAAAAGGCCCTGGGTCTCAATGTAAACAAATCTAATTTACACTACAAAAAGACACTGGGTCTCAATATAAACAAACCTAATTTACACTACAAAAAGGCAGTGGGTCTCAATATAAACAAACCTATTCTACACTATTAAAAGACAGTGGCTCTCAATATAGACAAACCTAATTTACACTACAAAAAGGCAGTGGGTCTCAATATAAACAAACCTAATATACACTACAAAAAGGCACTGGGTCTCAATATAAACAAACCTAATTTACACTACAAAGAGGCAGTGGGTCTCAAAATAAACAAACCTAATTTACACCACAAAAAGGCACTGGGTCTCAATATAAACAAACCTAATTTACACTACAAAAATGCACTGGGTCTCAATATAAACAAACCTAATATACACTACAAAAAGGCAGTGGGTCTCAATATAAACAATCCTAATTTACACCACAAAAAGGCACTGGGTCTCAATCTAAACAAACATAATTTACACAGCTAAAAGGCACTAGGTCTCAATATAAACAAACCTAATTTACACTACAAAAAGGCACTGGGTCTCAATATAAACAACCTAGTTTACACTACAAAAAGGCACTAGGTCTCAATATAAACAAACCTAATTTACACTACAAAAAAGCAGTGGGTCTCAATATAAGCAAACCTAATTTACACTACAAAAAGGCCCTGGGTCTCAATGTAAACAAATCTAATTCACACTACAAAAAGACACTGGGTCTCAATATAAACAAACCTAATTTACACTACAAAAAGGCAGTGGGTCTCAATATAAACAAACCTTATCTACACTGTAAATTGACAATGGCTCTCAATATAAACAAACCTAATTTACACTACAAAAAGGCAGTGGGTCTCAATATAAACAAACCTAATATACACTACAAAAAGGCACTGGGTCTCAATATAAACAAACCTAATTTACACTACAAAAAGGCACTGGGTCTCAATATAAACAAACCTAATATACACTACAAAAAGGCAGTGGGTCTCAATATCAACAAACCTAATTTACACTATGAAAAAGCAGTGGGTCTCAATGTAAACAAACCTAATTTACACTACAAAAAGGCACTGGGTCTCAATATAAACACCTAGTTTACACTACAAAAAGGCACTAGGTCTCAATATAAGCAAGCCTAATTTACACTATAAAAAGGCCCTGGGTCTCAATGTAAACAAATCTAATTTACACTACAAAAAGACACTGGGTCTCAATATAAACAAACCTAATTTACACTACAAAAAGGCAGTGGGTCTCAATATAAACAAACCTATTCTACACTATTAAAAGACAGTGGCTCTCAATATAGACAAACCTAATTTACACTACAAAAAGGCAGTGGGTCTCAATATAAACAAACCTAATATACACTACAAAAAGGCACTGGGTCTCAATATAAACAAACCTAATTTACACTACAAAGAGGCAGTGGGTCTCAATATAAACAAACCTAATTTACACTACAAAAAGGCACTGGGTCTCAATATAAACAAGCCTAATTTCTCTACCAAAAGGCAGTGGGTCTCAATATAAACAAATCTAATTTACACTACAAAAAGGCACTGGGTCTCAATATAAACAAACCTAATTTAAACTACAAAAAGGCACTGGGTCTCAATATAAACAAACCTAGTTTACACTATAAAAGGGCACTGGGTCTCAATATAAACAAACATAATTTACACTACAAAAAGGCAGTGGGACTCAATATAAACAAACCTAATTTACACTACAAAAAAGCAGTGGGTCTCAATGTAAGCAAGCCTAATTTACACTACAAAAAAGCAGTGGGTCTCAATGTAAACAAATCTAATTTACACTACAAAAAGGCACTGGGTCTCAATATAAACAAACCTAATATACACTACAAAAAGGCACTGGGTCTAAATATAAACAAACCTAATTTACACTACAAAGAGGCAGTGGGTCTCAATATAAACAAACCTAATTTACACTACAAAAATACACTGGGTCTCAATATAAACAAACCTAATTTACACTACAAAAAGACAGTGGGTCTCAATATCAACAAACCTAATTTACACTATAAAAAAGCAGTGGGTCTCAATGTAAACAAACCTAATTTACACTACAAAAAGGCACTGGGTCTCAATATAAACAAACCTAATTTCTCTACAAAAAGGCAGTGGGTCTCAATATAAACAAACCTAATATACACTACAAAAAGGCACTGGGTCTCAATATAAACAAACCTAATTTACACTACAAAAAGGCACTGGGTCTCAATATAAACAAACCTAATATACACTACAAAAAGGCAGTGGGTCTCAATATCAACAAACCTAATTTACACTATGAAAAAGCAGTGGGTCTCAATGTAAACAAACCTAATTTACACTACAAAAAGGCACTGGGTCTCAATATAAACACCTAGTTTACACTACAAAAAGGCACTAGGTCTCAATATAAGCAAGCCTAATTTACACTATAAAAAGGCCCTGGGTCTCAATGTAAACAAATCTAATTTACACTACAAAAAGACACTGGGTCTCAATATAAACAAACCTAATTTACACTACAAAAAGGCAGTGGGTCTCAATATAAACAAACCTATTCTACACTATTAAAAGACAGTGGCTCTCAATATAGACAAACCTAATTTACACTACAAAAAGGCAGTGGGTCTCAATATAAACAAACCTAATATACACTACAAAAAGGCACTGGGTCTCAATATAAACAAACCTAATTTACACTACAAAGAGGCAGTGGGTCTCAAAATAAACAAACCTAATTTACACCACAAAAAGGCACTGGGTCTCAATATAAACAAACCTAATTTACACTACAAAAATGCACTGGGTCTCAATATAAACAAACCTAATATACACTACAAAAAGGCAGTGGGTCTCAATATAAACAATCCTAATTTACACCACAAAAAGGCACTGGGTCTCAATCTAAACAAACATAATTTACACAGCTAAAAGGCACTAGGTCTCAATATAAACAAACCTAATTTACACTACAAAAAGGCACTGGGTCTCAATATAAACAACCTAGTTTACACTACAAAAAGGCACTAGGTCTCAATATAAACAAACCTAATTTACACTACAAAAAAGCAGTGGGTCTCAATATAAGCAAACCTAATTTACACTACAAAAAGGCCCTGGGTCTCAATGTAAACAAATCTAATTCACACTACAAAAAGACACTGGGTCTCAATATAAACAAACCTAATTTACACTACAAAAAGGCAGTGGGTCTCAATATAAACAAACCTTATCTACACTGTAAATTGACAATGGCTCTCAATATAAACAAACCTAATTTACACTACAAAAAGGCAGTGGGTCTCAATATAAACAAACCTAATATACACTACAAAAAGGCACTGGGTCTCAATATAAACAAACCTAATTTACACTACAAAAAGGCACTGGGTCTCAATATAAACAAACCTAATATACACTACAAAAAGGCAGTGGGTCTCAATATCAACAAACCTAATTTACACTATGAAAAAGCAGTGGGTCTCAATGTAAACAAACCTAATTTACACTACAAAAAGGCACTGGGTCTCAATATAAACACCTAGTTTACACTACAAAAAGGCACTAGGTCTCAATATAAGCAAGCCTAATTTACACTATAAAAAGGCCCTGGGTCTCAATGTAAACAAATCTAATTTACACTACAAAAAGACACTGGGTCTCAATATAAACAAACCTAATTTACACTACAAAAAGGCAGTGGGTCTCAATATAAACAAACCTATTCTACACTATTAAAAGACAGTGGCTCTCAATATAGACAAACCTAATTTACACTACAAAAAGGCAGTGGGTCTCAATATAAACAAACCTAATATACACTACAAAAAGGCACTGGGTCTCAATATAAACAAACCTAATTTACACTACAAAGAGGCAGTGGGTCTCAATATAAACAAACCTAATTTACACTACAAAAAGGCACTGGGTCTCAATATAAACAAGCCTAATTTCTCTACCAAAAGGCAGTGGGTCTCAATATAAACAAATCTAATTTACACTACAAAAAGGCACTGGGTCTCAATATAAACAAACCTAATTTAAACTACAAAAAGGCACTGGGTCTCAATATAAACAAACCTAGTTTACACTATAAAAGGGCACTGGGTCTCAATATAAACAAACATAATTTACACTACAAAAAGGCAGTGGGACTCAATATAAACAAACCTAATTTACACTACAAAAAAGCAGTGGGTCTCAATGTAAGCAAGCCTAATTTACACTACAAAAAAGCAGTGGGTCTCAATGTAAACAAATCTAATTTACACTACAAAAAGGCACTGGGTCTCAATATAAACAAACCTAATATACACTACAAAAAGGCACTGGGTCTAAATATAAACAAACCTAATTTACACTACAAAGAGGCAGTGGGTCTCAATATAAACAAACCTAATTTACACTACAAAAATACACTGGGTCTCAATATAAACAAACCTAATTTACACTACAAAAAGACAGTGGGTCTCAATATCAACAAACCTAATTTACACTATAAAAAAGCAGTGGGTCTCAATGTAAACAAACCTAATTTACACTACAAAAAGGCACTGGGTCTCAATATAAACAAACCTAATTTCTCTACAAAAAGGCAGTGGGTCTCAATATAAACAAACCTAATATACACTACAAAAAGGCACTGGGTCTCAATATAAACAAACCTAATTTACACTACAAAAAGGCACTGGGTCTCAATATAAACAAACCTAATATACACTACAAAAAGGCAGTGGGTCTCAATATCAACAAACCTAATTTACACTATGAAAAAGCAGTGGGTCTCAATGTAAACAAACCTAATTTACACTACAAAAAGGCACTGGGTCTCAATATAAACACCTAGTTTACACTACAAAAAGGCACTAGGTCTCAATATAAGCAAGCCTAATTTACACTATAAAAAGGCCCTGGGTCTCAATGTAAACAAATCTAATTTACACTACAAAAAGACACTGGGTCTCAATATAAACAAACCTAATTTACACTACAAAAAGGCAGTGGGTCTCAATATAAACAAACCTATTCTACACTATTAAAAGACAGTGGCTCTCAATATAGACAAACCTAATTTACACTACAAAAAGGCAGTGGGTCTCAATATAAACAAACCTAATATACACTACAAAAAGGCACTGGGTCTCAATATAAACAAACCTAATTTACACTACAAAGAGGCAGTGGGTCTCAAAATAAACAAACCTAATTTACACCACAAAAAGGCACTGGGTCTCAATATAAACAAACCTAATTTACACTACAAAAATGCACTGGGTCTCAATATAAACAAACCTAATATACACTACAAAAAGGCAGTGGGTCTCAATATAAACAATCCTAATTTACACCACAAAAAGGCACTGGGTCTCAATCTAAACAAACATAATTTACACAGCTAAAAGGCACTAGGTCTCAATATAAACAAACCTAATTTACACTACAAAAAGGCACTGGGTCTCAATATAAACAACCTAGTTTACACTACAAAAAGGCACTAGGTCTCAATATAAACAAACCTAATTTACACTACAAAAAAGCAGTGGGTCTCAATATAAGCAAACCTAATTTACACTACAAAAAGGCCCTGGGTCTCAATGTAAACAAATCTAATTCACACTACAAAAAGACACTGGGTCTCAATATAAACAAACCTAATTTACACTACAAAAAGGCAGTGGGTCTCAATATAAACAAACCTTATCTACACTGTAAATTGACAATGGCTCTCAATATAAACAAACCTAATTTACACTACAAAAAGGCAGTGGGTCTCAATATAAACAAACCTAATATACACTACAAAAAGGCACTGGGTCTCAATATAAACAAACCTAATTTACACTACAAAAAGGCACTGGGTCTCAATATAAACAAACCTAATATACACTACAAAAAGGCAGTGGGTCTCAATATCAACAAACCTAATTTACACTATGAAAAAGCAGTGGGTCTCAATGTAAACAAACCTAATTTACACTACAAAAAGGCACTGGGTCTCAATATAAACACCTAGTTTACACTACAAAAAGGCACTAGGTCTCAATATAAGCAAGCCTAATTTACACTATAAAAAGGCCCTGGGTCTCAATGTAAACAAATCTAATTTACACTACAAAAAGACACTGGGTCTCAATATAAACAAACCTAATTTACACTACAAAAAGGCAGTGGGTCTCAATATAAACAAACCTATTCTACACTATTAAAAGACAGTGGCTCTCAATATAGACAAACCTAATTTACACTACAAAAAGGCAGTGGGTCTCAATATAAACAAACCTAATATACACTACAAAAAGGCACTGGGTCTCAATATAAACAAACCTAATTTACACTACAAAGAGGCAGTGGGTCTCAATATAAACAAACCTAATTTACACTACAAAAAGGCACTGGGTCTCAATATAAACAAGCCTAATTTCTCTACCAAAAGGCAGTGGGTCTCAATATAAACAAATCTAATTTACACTACAAAAAGGCACTGGGTCTCAATATAAACAAACCTAATTTAAACTACAAAAAGGCACTGGGTCTCAATATAAACAAACCTAGTTTACACTATAAAAGGGCACTGGGTCTCAATATAAACAAACATAATTTACACTACAAAAAGGCAGTGGGACTCAATATAAACAAACCTAATTTACACTACAAAAAAGCAGTGGGTCTCAATGTAAGCAAGCCTAATTTACACTACAAAAAAGCAGTGGGTCTCAATGTAAACAAATCTAATTTACACTACAAAAAGGCACTGGGTCTCAATATAAACAAACCTAATATACACTACAAAAAGGCACTGGGTCTAAATATAAACAAACCTAATTTACACTACAAAGAGGCAGTGGGTCTCAATATAAACAAACCTAATTTACACTACAAAAATACACTGGGTCTCAATATAAACAAACCTAATTTACACTACAAAAAGACAGTGGGTCTCAATATCAACAAACCTAATTTACACTATAAAAAAGCAGTGGGTCTCAATGTAAACAAACCTAATTTACACTACAAAAAGGCACTGGGTCTCAATATAAACAAACCTAATTTCTCTACAAAAAGGCAGTGGGTCTCAATATTAACAAACCTAATTTACACTACAAAAAGGCACTTGGTCTCAATATAAACAAACCTAATTTAAACTACAAAAAGGCACTGGGTCTCAATATAAACAAACCTAATTTACACTATAAAAGGGCACTGGGTCTCAATATAAACAAACCTAATTTACACTACAAAAAGGCAGTGGGACTCAATATAAACAAACCTAATTTACACTACAAGCAAGCAGTGGGTCTCAATGTAAACAAACCTAATTTACACTACAAAAAGGCAGTGGGTCTCAATATCAACAAATCTAATTTACACTATTAAAAAAGCAGTGGGTCTCAATGTAAGCAAGCCTAATTTACACTACAAAAAAGCAGTGGGTCTCAATGTAAGCAAGCCTAATTTACACTACAAAAAAGCAGTGGGTCTCAATCTAAACAAGCCTAATTTACATTATAAAAGGGCACTGGGTCTCAATATCAACAAACCTAATTTACACTACAAAAAGGCACTGGATTTAAATATAAACAAACCTAATTTACATTACAAAATAAAGGTAATAACAAATCTTACAAAGGGAAAGTCAAAACTCATAATTATATAAACAGACAAAATCAGTCAACAACGGAAAACTGTGAAAACCGTAATGAACCTGACTTGGTACAGGCATTTCTAAAGAAATGGTTGGTTGAATCAGATTTTAAAGCGCCAAACCTCCCGCTCTCATTACGGTTCAAAGGTTCCGGCTGTCACTGTAACAGTATTTAAATACAGGAACAAAATAGGTAAAATAGTTGTCAAAGCAGTACCATATTCGGTGACGTAAATGTCAAAAAAAAAATTTACGTCACACATTGAAAAAAAATTCTTGACATTTTTGACTCTTTATCTTTATACATTTTCACTATGTGAAAATGCATCGCTTATAATTTTTTCTGCAGAGACGGAATATATTTCGACAAGATATTGGTATCGGAATATAAACTTTTTAAGAGATCGAATAAGGCGAATCTTTTTATAGCCCTGGTCCAGTAGCCTGTTTCTCAGATGAAGATGACGTTTCAGGAAATCAGAATAATTGCTACTGGCCCTTACATAGCGAATCAATTGCGAGATGTAAACACCATATGCAGGAGAAGCTGGTATATTGCTGCACATGTTTGGAAAATTTATGATTTTAAAATTGAAGTCATCCCACTTATCATAAATTTTAGTACTGAGTTGATCACTGTCGTCAAATTCGAGGTATAAGTCCAAAAATGATGCGGACGAAGCTGTATCTGTGGTCTCTTTAACTTCCAGCTCTGGAGGATATATCAATGGAAGAAATTCTGCAAATCTAGAATTATTGATAGATAAAACGTCATCAATATACCTGTATGTGAAATTAAAGGCTCTAGCCTCATGAATCTTCTTATCTTTAACAAGCTTTTGAAGAAACTCCGACTCATATGAGTATAAAAATAAATCGGCTAGAAGAGGGGCACAATTCGTACCCATTGGTATGCCGACGACCTGCTGAAACAGTGTCCCTCCAAAGGAGACAAATATGTTATCGATGAGGAACTCCAGCATACTGATCACTTGTTCCTCGGAGTAGCATGTTTTACCTTTATGAATTTTGTTTGAAAAATATGTGGAATTGTAGCCTAACACAACAAATCTTGAGCCATAGTTTCTAAGACTGAAAGCTTTATGAATTGTTTCTTTTAAGCGGGCTATAATTTGTCATGCGGTAGGGTGGTATATAGAGTTGAAAAATCAAAGGTTTTGATGGAGGATACCTGAGAGAAAGATCTTGATTTCAGGTTATCCAAAAGATCTTTAGAGTTTTTCAAAATCCACATGTGATTTATGCCACTAAGCGAGTAAACAGTTTCACAATATTTCTGTTGTCCCTCTTTTACTGCAGACAGAATCTTTGTCAGGTGAATAGACAATTCTTTCGTCGAACAAGTTGATGATCCCGCTATGTACCTTTCTTTGTATGGTGTCTTATGGAGTTTAGGTATCCAATATAAATAGAGTAAATCCTCAGACTTTTTACCAGAGGGAATGTTTAAAGAGGTCATGAATGATCTGTGGTTAGCTAGGATTTCATCTTTGTCGAACGAAGTTGGTTTGTATGTGGTATTACTAGAGGTGTTGCTATTTATGCCTAATTCCTTGATTAGGCATTCGAAGTAATATGATTTACATACAAACACGATATTGTTGGAAGTCTTGTCCGCAGGAACGATAACATATTTGTCATGAAGAGAGGAAAGACACTTAACAGCTTCTTGGTCTTTAAATACAGACTTAGGTCAACTATTAACACAATTTTTGAGTTTGTGAATCCGACCTTGTACTAGAGACCTAATTGTTCTTACTCAGTCTGACAAGGACTCTAACTCAGGATCTTGGTCTACTTCTCTCTTTATCCACCTTCTGGCATAATCTTCAACAGCATCCATAATTATCTTGAAATTATGTTTCCAATTGATGTGTTGAGGTTCTCTGAATTTAGGACCATGAGAAATCACCTTTCGGAGACTCTCATGTTGAATGATATTCAGATCACCAGTGATTACATGTCCAGATAGGTTGTATTGAAAAGGAGAGTGGGAGCAGTCACAAGTCAAAACCAACCAAACAATCCTTGAAATTGTCACAAGTCAAAACCAGCCAAACATTCCTTGAAATTGTAGCTGACAATGGTTTAGAGCAGATAGTCGATTTTCCTACAAGAAAAGATAACACCTTGGATTTAATGCTCCTATCACATCCTGCTTACAAACTTAGATGCAAACCACTCCCATCGATAGGAAACAGCGATCACGACATCGTACTACTGGACATTGCCTGCAAACCATTCAAGCCAAAACCAGTGAGACGCAAAATACATCTATGGAAAAAAGCAGATATTTACAAGTTAAAGGAAGATCTAGAATCATTTGGAAACACATTTCGAAACATCGGAAAGAGAGATATTGAATCACTTTGGCACGCTTTGAAAGACGCAATACAAAACACCATTGATAAAAGAGTACTTTCGAAAATGACACAAGGGCGACACACACATCCTTGGATCAATACAACCATCGGGCGAAAGATCAACCGGAAGCAAAAAGCTCATAAGAAAGCTAGAAAAACCAAGAAGAAAAGAGATGTCGATAGATATAAACGACTCCAGCAAGAAGTTCAATATGAAGTAAGACAAGCAAATAAAAAGTATATGGAAGATGTCAGCACTGACTACAAAGAAAATTCCAAAAAATTCTAGTCATTCATCAAGAGCAAGGGTCAAGAATGGACTGGAGTTGCCCCATTGAAAAACAAAATGGGGTTCCTACAAAGTGATAACAAGAGCAAAGCGGAAATATTGAATGAACAATTCCAATCAGTGTTCACAAAAGAAAACCTGAATAACTGCCCAAATATAGGAAATAGTCCATACCAAACAATGTCTGACATAAAGATCAACTGTAAAGGAGTAACCAAACTACTGAAAAATCAGAACATCCACAAAGCAACTGGTCCAGACTCAATTCTATCGTTTATTTTAAAATCAGCGGCAGACCAACTAGCTCCAATCTTGACAGACATATTTCAAACATCGATTGACACAGGAGAAGTACCACAAGACTGGAGAGATGCTAATATTGTACCATTATTTAAAAAGGACGAGAGACATCTAGCCTCCAACTATAGACCTGTTTCCCTCACCTCCATCACATGTAAGATACTGGAGCATATAGTCCACAGCAACATCATGGACCATTTCGACAAAAACAAGATCCTCACCAATGCTCAACATGGATTCCGCAAAAAACGATCATGCGAGTCCCAACTCATAGTAACCATCCATGAAATAGCATCAAAATTGGAAAAAGGCTCACAAGTAGATATCATCTTGCTAGACTTTGCAAAAGCGTTCGACAAAGTGTCACACCAACGCCTTCTACATAAATTAGAATATTACGGAGTCAACGCCAAGACAAAGAACTGGATTCAATCATTCCTACAAAATAGACAGCAGAGAGTCATACTAGAGGGAGCAGCATCAGAGCAAGCCCCAGTCCTGTCTGGTGTACCCCAAGGAACCGTCTTGGGACCATTACTGTTTCTGACCTACATCAATGACATGCCAGAAATGGTTAAATCATCAGAAACAAAGCTATTTGCCGATGACAGCCTACTCTTCCGTACCATCAACAACCAAGCTGACAGCGTATTATTACAGAATGACTTAACATCGCTACAAGATTGGGAAGACAAATGGCAAATGAGCTTGAACGCCAAGAAATGCCAAGTCATTCGAATAACACCTAAGAACAGACCACCACTGCCAACAACTTACAAACTACATGGACACACATTAGATACAGTAGACGCAAGTAAATACCTAGGTGTCACCATCTCTAACAACCTCACCTGGGACAGGCACATAGACAATACAATTGGCAAAGGCAACAAAACATTGGGATTTATTCGACGCAACTTAAAAGACTGCACCAAACCAGTGAAATCAGCAGCATATACATCCATGGTGAGACCAACAATGGAGTATGCAAGCTCAGTATGGGACCCGACAAACCGGAAAAAGATTGGCAACCTTGAAAAAGTACAGAAAAGAGCAGCAAGATTCGTTTTCAATAATTGCACAGACCGAACACCTGGCTGTGTTACTAAAATGGTAGAATCCTTGAAGTGGGAAAAATTAGAAGAAAGGAGAAAGTCTAATAGACTATGCATGCTGTATAAAATCAAAAATGGATTAATTGATATAGACAGCCACCAATATATCCAAGCCAACGACAGCAGGACTAGAGGCAAAGATCGCCTTTATCAAGAAAGAACGAGCAGTGAGGCCTTCGGAAATTCGTTCTTCCCCAAGACCATCAGGGTCTGGAACCAACTGCCAGCTAATACAACTCCGGCCAACACAGTAGAGGGATTCAGGAGCGCCCTCAAGGCGCATCCTGACAGCAACTAGACCAGCTCCCACCTGTATATAGTTTTACCTGTAAATAGTCGGTAGAAGACTGCTGTGTTGCCCGACACTGCGCAAAGTTTTCGCGGAACCCTATACATTCACGTGTGAATCCGGTTCCTAAATTGGAAGAAGAAGAAGAAGAAGTCAGAGGGTTCTTAAGGTACTCTTCTATGTTAATATCTTGCAATGCTTCTTTGTAGTTGAAAATTTTACGGCCAATGCTGTTAGTGTAGCTATAGGAGACAATGGGAACATATTGATTTTTGAAATATGGTGGAATTTCTTTTACGACCTCTTTTCTATTAAGAATGTTGCTGATGCTAATAGCATCGATTCCTTTGTTAGCAAACGGAATATGGAGGAATTTTCTGTTGTTATCATGAAGAGGTTCAGATCGAACTGGTTTAAAAAGACGAAAGGACGCCACGTCACACATAATACTAGACAATCTGTACTTAGGAGAAAAAGGATCTACGCCTCCTTTGTCAAGTCCAAAATCCCTAAGATCTTTGAGGTAGTTTACAGGTAGTGAAAATAAGATTGTACGAATGTGATGAATTCCAAGAGGTTTCTGTATATTAGAATGTAAATCATTAAAAGTATCTTGTAACGTTCTTGGTTTAGAGGACTTTTTAACATTAGGATGTTGAATTCTTTTATGACCATGGCTACGTTTAGTTATTGGAATAGTATTAAAAGGCTCATCACATTGATTTCGTTGCATCCAGGACTTGACAAATTTCCCACTCCTTTGATGTTATCATTGCAACCGTAAGGCATTGCAGTGCCTAACTCTTTTATTCAGAACAACTCTCTATCGGTGCGGTAAGGTGTACTAAGAATGTTGCTGATGTTAATAGCATCGATTCCTTTGTTAGCAAACGGAATATGGAGGAATTTTCTGTTGTTATCATGAAGAGGCTCAGATCGAACTGGTTTAAAAAGACGAAAGGACGCCACGTCACATATAATACTAGACAATCTGTACTTAGGAGAAAAAGGATCTACGCCTCCTTTGTCAAGTCCAAAATCCCTAAGATCTTTGAGGTAGTTTACAGGTAGTGAAAATAAGATTGTACGAATATGATGAATTCCAAGAGGTTTCTGTATATTAGAAAGTAAATCATTAAAAGTATCTTGTAACGTTCTTGGTTTAGAGGACATTTTAACATTAGGATGTTGAATTCTTTTATGACCATGGCTACGTTTAGTTCTTTGAATAGTATTAAAAAGGCTCATCACGTTGATTTCGTTGCATCCAGGACTTGACAAATTTCCCACTCCTTTGATGTTATCATTGCAACCGTAAGGCATTGCAGTGCCTAATTCTTTTATCCAGAACAACTCTCTATCGGTGCGGTAAGGTGTACTAAGAATAGGACTGTTTGTATGATGGTAAATCTTCTCGATGATTCGAACTTTCATCGTCAAACAGCGGTCATTACCCGGTTGATTGAAATGATTATACAAAATCCTGTATTTGGGATCTTTTGCATCATATCGATGTTGGTTCATCCTACTTCGCAATGTTTGACGAGTTTCACCAACATACAAAAGTCCACAGAGTGTACATTCTATGCCGTAAATGACATTTTTAGTAGAACAGTCCAGAGGTTCAAACGATTTGGTGTAGTACGTTTTTCCAGTTAAATTATTTGTAAATTCAGGAGAAATTATTAGCATGACGCATGTTTTACAAGTATTATTTTTGTCAGTTTTTATTTTGCAAGTAGTAATGCATGGAGAAGAGTCACAAGTACCTGGAGATTTAAGACAGTCCGAAATATTAATAGAACAAGATTTTAAAATTTGATACGAATCTGAAGTTTTGAAAGAATAATTACCCTCTGGACGAACGTAAGACAAATCGGGGGTATCCCGTAGGATATTCCGTGGAACGGATATATCATTTGCTACCCTGTTCCGTGTAGTAGCAAATGAGGACCTTGTTAACCCGGGTTACGTCCTAGCCGGTATGTGGTAGTTAATTTCGAAAAGACACTAGGTCTCAGTATAAACAAACCTTATTTACATTACAAAAAGGCACTGGGTCTCAATATAAACAAACCTAATTTACACTACAAAAATGCACTGGGTCTCAATATAAACAAAAATAATTTACACTACAAAAATGCAGTGGGTCTCAATATAAACAAACCTAATTTACACCACAAAAAGGCACTGGGTCTCAATCTAAACAAACCTAATTTACACAGCAAAAAGGCACTAGATCTCAAAATAAACAAAGCTAATTTACACCACAAAAAGGCACTGGGTCTCAATATAAACAAACCTAATTTACACTACAAATAGGCAGTGGGTCTCAATATAAACAATCCTAATTTACACCACAAAAAGGCACTGGATCTCAATCTAAACAAACCTAATTTACACAGCCAAAAGGCACTAGGTCTCAATATAAACAAACCTAATTTACACTACAAAAAGGCACTGGGTCTCAATATAAACAACCTAGTTTACACTACGAAAAGGCACTAGGTCTCAATATAAACAAACCTAATTTACACTACAAAAATGCACTGGGTCTCAATATAAGCAAACCTAATTTACACTATAAAAAGGCCCTGGGTCTCAATGTAAACAAATCTAATTTACACTACAAAAAGAAACTGGGTCTCAATATAAACAAACCTAATTTACACTACAAAGAGGCAGTGGGTCTCAATATAAACAAACCTAATCTACACTATAAAAAGACAATGGTTCTCAATATAGACAAACCTAATTTACACTACAAAAAGGCAGTGGGTCTCAATATAAACAAACCTAATATATACTACAAAAAGGCACTGGGTCTCAATATAAACAAACCTAATTTAAACTACAAAGAGGCAGTGGGTCTCAATATAAACAAACCTAATTTACACAGCAAAAAGGCACTAGATCTCAAAATAAACAAAGCTAATTTACACCACAAAAAGGCACTGGGTCTCAATATAAACAAACCTAATTTACACTACAAATAGGCAGTGGGTCTCAATATAAACAATCCTAATTTACACCACAAAAAGGCACTGGATCTCAATCTAAACAAACCTAATTTACACAGCCAAAAGGCACTAGGTCTCAATATAAACAAACCTAATTTACACTACAAAAAGGCACTGGGTCTCAATATAAACAACCTAGTTTACACTACAAAAAGGCACTAGGTCTCAATATAAACAAACCTAATTTACACTACAAAAATGCACTGGGTCTCAATATAAGCAAACCTAATTTACACTATAAAAAGGCCCTGGGTCTCAATGTAAACAAATCTAATTTACACTACAAAAAGAAACTGGGTCTCAATATAAACAAACCTAATTTACACTACAAACAGGCAGTGGGTCTCAATATAAACAAACCTGATCTACACTATAAAAAGACAATGGTTCTCAATATAGACAAACCTAATTTACACTACAAAAAGGCAGTGGGTCTCAATATAAAAAAACCTAATATACACTACAAAAAGGCACTGGGTCTCAATATAAACAAACCTAATTTAAACTACAAAGAGGCAGTGGGTCTCAATATAAACAAACCTAATTTACACTACAAAAAGGCACTGGTTCTCAATATAAACAAACATAATATACACCACAAAAAGGCAGTGGGTCTCAATATCAACAAACCTAATTTACACTAGGAAAAAGCAGTGGGTTTCAATGTAAACAAACCTAATTTACACTACAAAAAGGCACTGGGTCTCAATATAAACAACCTAGTTTACACTACAAAAAGGCACTAGGTCTCAATATAAACAAACCTAATTTACACTATAAAAAGACAGTGGCTCTCAATATAAACAAACCTAATTTACACTACAAAAAGGCACTGGGTCTCAATATAAACAAACCTAATATACACTACAAAAAGGTAGTGGTTCTCAATATAAACAAACCTAATTTACACTAGGAAAAAGCAGTGGGTTTCAATGTAAACAAACCTAATTTACACTACAAAAAGGCAGTGGGTCTCAATATCAACAAACCTTATTTACACTAGGAAAAAGCAGTGGGTTTCAATGTAAACAAACCTAATTTACACTACAAAAAGGCAGTGGGTCTCAATATAAACAAACCTAATTTACACTACAAAAAGGCACTGGTTCTCAATATAAACAAACCTAATATACACTACAAAAAGGTAGTGGGTCTCAATATCAACAAACCTAATTTACACTAGGAAAAAGCAGTGGGTTTCAATGTAAACAACCTAGTTTACACTACAAAAAGGCACTAGGTCTCAATATAAACAAACTTAATTTACACTACAAAAAGGCAGTGGGTCTCAATATAAGCAAACCTAATTTACACTACAAAAAGGCCCTGGGTCTCAATGTAAACAAACCTAATTTACACTACAAAAAGACACTGGGTCTCAATATAAAGAAACCTAATTTACACAGCAAAAAGGCAGTGGGTCTCAATATAAACAAACCTAATCTACACTATAAAAAGACAGTGGCTCTCAATATAGACAAACCTAATTTACACTACAAAAAGGCAGTGGGTCTCAATATCAACAAACCTAATTTACACTATAAAAAAGCAGTGGGTCTCAATATAAACAAACCTAATATACACTACAAAAAGCAGTGTGTCTCAATGTAAATAAACTTAATTTACACTACAAAAAGGCAGTGGGTCTCAATCTAAGCAAACCTAATTTACACTATTAAAGGGCAATGGGTTTTAATATCAACAAACCTAATTTACACTACAAAAAGGCACTGGGTCTAAATATAAACAAACCTAATTTACACTACAAAAAGGCACTAGGTCTCAATATAAACAAACATAATTTACATTACAAAAAGGCACTGGGTCTCAATATAAACAAACCTAATTTACATTACAAAATGCACTGGGTCTCAATATAAACAAACCTAATTTACACTACCAAAAGGCAGTGGGTCTCAATATAAACAAACCTAATTTACACCACAAAAAGACACTGGGACTCAATCTAAACAAACCTAATTTACACAGCAAAAAGGCACCAGGTCTCAATATAAACAAACTTAATTTACACTACAAAAGGGCACTGGGTCTCAATATAAACAACCTAGTTTACACTACAAAAAGGGCACTAGGTCTCAATATAAACAAACCTAATTTACACTACCAAAAGGCAATGGTTCTCAATATAAAAAAACCTAATTTACACTACAAAAAGGCACTGGGTCTCAATATAAACAAACCTAATTTACACTACAAAATACATTGGGTCTCAATATAAACAAACCTAATTTACACTACCAAAAGGCAGTGGGTCTCAATATAAACAAACCTAATTTACACCACAAAAAGACACTGGGTCTCAATCTAAACAAACCTAATTTACATAGCAAAAAGGCACCAGGTCTCAATATAAACAAACATAATTTACACTACAAAAGGGCACTGGGTCTCAATATAAACAACCTAGTTTACACTACAAAAAGGGCACTGGGTCTCAATGTAAACAAACCTAATTTACACTACCAAAAGGCAATGGTTCTCAATATAAATAAACCTAATTTACACTAAAAAAAGGCTTTGGGTCTCAGTGTAAACAAATCTAATTTACACTACGAAAAGACACTGGGTCTCAATATAAACAAACCTAATTTACACTACAAAAAGGCAGTGGGTCTCAATATAAGCAAACCTAATTTACACTACAAAAAGGCCCTGGGTCTCAATGTAAACAAACCTAATTTACACTACAAAAAGACACTGGGTCTCAATATAAAGAAACCTAATTTACACAGCAAAAAGGCAGTGGGTCTCAATATAAACAAACCTAATCTACACTATAAAAAGACAGTGGCTCTCAATATAGACAAACCTAATTTACACTACAAAAAGGCAGTGGGTCTCAATATAAACAAACCTAATATACACTACAAAAAGGCACTGGTTCTCAATATAAACAAACCTAATTTACACTACAAAAAGGCACTGGGTCTCAATATAAACAAACCTAATTTACACTACCAAAAGGCAGTGGGTCTCAATATCAACAAACCTAATTTACACTATAAAAAAGCAGTGGGTCTCAATATAAACAAACCTAATATACACTACAAAAAGCAGTGTGTCTCAATGTAAACAAACTTAATTTACACTACAAAAAGGCAGTGGGTCTCAATCTAAGCAAACCTAATTTACACTATTAAAGGGCAATGGGTTTTAATATCAACAAACCTAATTTACACTACAAAAAGGCACTGGGTCTAAATATAAACAAACCTAATTTACACTACAAAAAGGCACTAGGTCTCAATATAAACAAACATAATTTACATTACAAAAAGGCACTGGGTCTCAATATAAACAAACCTAATTTACATTACAAAATGCACTGGGTCTCAATATAAACAAACCTAATTTACACTACCAAAAGGCAGTGGGTCTCAATATAAACAAACCTAATTTACACCACAAAAAGACACTGGGACTCAATCTAAACAAACCTAATTTACACAGCAAAAAGGCACCAGGTCTCAATATAAACAAACTTAATTTACACTACAAAAGGGCACTGGGTCTCAATATAAACAACCTAGTTTACACTACAAAAAGGGCACTAGGTCTCAATATAAACAAACCTAATTTACACTACCAAAAGGCAATGGTTCTCAATATAAAAAAACCTAATTTACACTACAAAAAGGCACTGGGTCTCAATATAAACAAACCTAATTTACACTACAAAATACATTGGGTCTCAATATAAACAAACCTAATTTACACTACCAAAAGGCAGTGGGTCTCAATATAAACAAACCTAATTTACACCACAAAAAGACACTGGGTCTCAATCTAAACAAACCTAATTTACATAGCAAAAAGGCACCAGGTCTCAATATAAACAAACATAATTTACACTACAAAAGGGCACTGGGTCTCAATATAAACAACCTAGTTTACACTACAAAAAGGGCACTGGGTCTCAATGTAAACAAACCTAATTTACACTACCAAAAGGCAATGGTTCTCAATATAAATAAACCTAATTTACACTAAAAAAAGGCTTTGGGTCTCAGTGTAAACAAATCTAATTTACACTACGAAAAGACACTGGGTCTCAATATAAACAAACCTAATTTACACTACAAAAAGGCACTGGGTCTCCATATAATCAAAACTTATTTACACTACAAAAAGACACTCGGTCTCAATATAAACAATCCTAATTTACACTACAAAAAGACAGTGGGTCTCAATATAAACAAACTTAATCTACACTATTAAAAGGCAGTGGTCTCAATATAGACAAACCTAATTTACACTACAAAATTGCAGTGCGTCTCAATATAAACAAACATAATTTATGAGCCAACATCGATATGATGCAAAAGATCCCAAATACAGGATTTTGTATAATCATTTCAATCAACCGGGTCATGACCGCTGTTTGACGATGAAAGTTCGAATCAACGAGAAGATTTACCATCATACAAACAGTCCCATTCTTAGTACACCTTACCGTACTGGTAGAGAGTTGTTTTGGATTAAAGAGTTAGACACTGCAATGCCTTACGGTTGCAATGATAACATCAAAGGAGTGGGAAATTTGTCCTGGATGCAACGAAATCAACGTGATGAGCCTTTTAATACTATTCCAAGAACTAAACGTAGCCATGGTCATCAAAGAATTCAACATCCTAATGTTAAAAAGTCCTCTAAACCAAGAACGTTACAAGATACTTTTATTGATTTACCTTCTAATATACAGAAACCTCTTGGAATTCATCACATTCGTACAATCTTATTTTCACTACCTGTAAACTACCTCAAAGATCTTAGGGATTTTGGACTTGACAAAGGAGGCGTAGATCCTTTTTCTCCTAAGTACATATTGTCTAGTATTATATGTGACGTGGCGTCCTTTCGTCTTTTTAAACCAGTTCGATCTGAACCTCTTCATGATAACAACAGAAAATTCCTCCATATTCCGTTTGCTAACAAAGGAATCGATGCTATCAACATCAGCAACATTCTTAATAGAAAAGAGGTCGTAAAAGAAATTCCACCATATTTCAAAAATCAATCTGTTCCCATTGTCTCCTATAGCTACATTAACAGCATTGGCCGTAAAATGTTCAACTACAAAGAAGCATTGCAAGATATTAACATAGAAGAGTACCTTAAGAACCCTCTGACTTGTGACTGCTCCCACTCTCCTTTTCAATACAATCCATCTGGATATGTAATCACTGATGATCTGAATATCATTCAACATGAGAGTCTCCGAAAGGTGATTTCTCATGGTCCTAAATTCAGAGAACCTCAACACATCAATTGGAAACATAATTTCAAGATAATTATGGATGCTGTTGAAGATTATGCCAGAAGGTGGATAAAGAGAGAAGTAGACCAAGATCCCGAGTAAGAGTCCTTGTCAGACTGGGTTAGAACAATTAGGTCTCTAGTACAAGGTCGGATTCACAAACTTAAAAATTGTGTTAATAGTCGACCTAAGTCTGTATTTAAAGACCAAGAAGCTGTTAAGTGTCTTTCCTTTCTTCATGACAAATATGTTATCGTTCCTGCGGACAAGGCTTCCAACCATATCGTGTTTGTCTGTAAATCATATTAGTTCGAATGTCTAATCAAGGAATTAGGCATAAATAGCAACACCTCTAGTAATACCACATACAAACCAACTTCGTTCGACAAAGATGAAATCCTAGCTAACCACAGATCATTCATGACCTCTTTAAACATTCCCTCTGGTAAAGAATCTGAGGATTTACCCTATTTATATTGGATACCGAAACTCCATAAGACACCATTCAAAGAAAGGTACATAGCGGGATCATCAACTTGTTCGACGAAAGAATTGTCTATTCACCTGACAAAGATTCTGTCTGCAGTAAAAGAGGGACAACAGAAATATTGTGAAACTGTTTACTCATGTAGTGGCATAAATCACATGTGGATTTTGAAAAACTCTAAAGATCTTTTAGATAACCTGAAATCAAGATCTTTCTCTCAGGTATCCTCCATCAAAATTTTAGATTTTTCAACTCTATATAACACCCTACCGCATGATAAATTAAAAACCCGCTTAAAAGAAACAATTCATAAAGCTTTCAGTCATAGAAACTATGGCTCAAAATGTGTTGTGTTAGGCTACAATTCCACATATTTTTCAAACAAAATTCAAAAAGGTAAAACATGCTACTCCGAGGAACAAGTGATCAGTATGCTGGAGTTCCTCATCGATAACATATTTGTCTCCTTTGGAGGAACACTGTTTCAGCAGGTCGTCGGCATACCAATGGGTACGAATTGTGGCCCTCTTCTAGCCGATTTATTTTTATACTCATATGAGTCGGAGTTTCTTCAAAAGCTTGTAAAAGATAAGAAGATTCATGAGGCTAGAGCCTTTAATTTCACATACAGGTATATTGATGACGTTTTATCTATCAATTATTCTAGATTTGCAGAATTTCTTCCATTGATATATCCTCCAGAGCTGGAAGTTAAAGAGACCACAGATACAGCTTCGTCCGCATCATTTTTGGACTTATACCTCGAATTTGACGACAGTGGTCAACTCAGTACTAAAATTTATGATAAACGGGACGACTTCAATTTTAAAATCATAAATTTTCCAAACATGTGCAGCAATATACCAGCTTCTCCTGCATATGGTGTTAACATCTCGCAATTGATTCACTATGCAAGGGCCAGTAGCAATTATTCTGATTTCCTGAAACGTCATCTTCATCTGAGAAACAGGCTACTGGACCAGGGCTATGAAAAGATTCGCCTTATTCGATCTCTTAAAAAGTATATATTCCAATACCAAGATCTTGTCGAAATATATTCTGTCTCTGCAGAAACGATTATAAGCGATGCATTTTCATATAGTGAAAATGTATAAAGATAAGGAAGTCAAGAAAGATGTCAAAAATTTTCACATTTATTTCAGTGAATATGGTAGTGGTTTGACAACTATTTTACCTATTTTGTTCCTGTATTTAAATACTGTTATTGTGACAGCCAGAACCTTTGAACCGTAATGAGAGCGGGAGGTTTGGCGTTTTAAAATCTGATTCAACCCACCATTTCTTTATAAATGCCTGTACCAAGTCAGGATCATTACGGTTTTCACAGTTTTCCGGTGGTTGACTGATTTTGTCTGTTTATATAATTATGAGTTTTGACTTTCTTTTTGTAAGATTTTTCGGAGTTCGGTAATTTTGTTATTACCCTTATTTACACTACAAAAAGGCACTGGGTCTCAATATAAACAAACCTAATTTACACTACAAAGAGGCAGTGATTCTCAATATAAAAAAAAAAATTTACAATGCAAAAAGGCACTGGGTCTCAATATAAACAAACCTAATTTATACTACCAAAAGGCACTGGGTCTCAATATAAACAAACCTAATTCTCACCACAAAAAAACAGCGGGTCTCAATGTAAACAAACCTAATTTACACTACAAAAAGGCAGTGGGTCTCAATATCAACAAACCTAATTTACACTTCAAAAAAGCAGTGGGTCTCAATATAAACAAACCTAATTTACACTACAAAAAAGCGGTGGGTCTCAATGTAAACAAACCTAATTTACACTACAAAAAACCAGTGGGTCTCAATGTAAACAAACCTAATTTACACTACAAGAAGGCAGTGGTTCTGAATATCAACAAACCTAATTTACACTATCACAAAAGCAGTGGGTCTCAATGTAAGGAAACCTAATTTACACTACAAAGAAGCAGTGGGTCTCAATGTAAACAAACCTAATTAACACTACAAAAAGGCAGTGGGTCTCAATCTAAACAAACCTAATTTACATTATAAAAGGGCACTTCGTCTCAATATCAACAAACTTAATTTACACTGCCAAAAGGCACTGGATCTAAATATAAAAAACCTAATTTACATTACAAAAAGGCACTAGGTCTCAATATAAACAAACCTAATTTACTTTACAAAAAAGCACTGGGTCTCAAAATAAACAAACCTAATTTACACTACAAAAATGCACTGGGTCTCAATATAAACAAACCTAATTTACACTACTAAAGGGAAGTGGGTCTCAATATAAACAAACCTAATTTACACTACTAAAGGGAAGTGGGTCTCAATATAAACAAACATAATTTACACCACAAAAAGGCACTGGGTCTCAATCTAAACAAATCTAATTTACACTACCAAAAGGCAGTGGGTCTCAAA
Organism: Bathymodiolus brooksi; assembly: GCA_963680875.1. Taxonomy (NCBI): domain Eukaryota; kingdom Metazoa; phylum Mollusca; class Bivalvia; order Mytilida; family Modiolidae; genus Bathymodiolus; species Bathymodiolus brooksi. Next base: position 90,768,127 of record OY804578.1, on the reverse strand, counting down.
ATAAACAAACATAATTTACACCACAAAAAGGTACTGGTTCTCAATCAAACGAAACCTAATTTAGGCAGCAAAAAGGCACTAGGTCTCAATATAAAAAGCCTTATTTACACTACAAAAAGGCACTGGGTCTCAATATAAACAACCTAGCTTACACTACAAAAAGGAACTGGGTCTCAATATAAACAAACCTTATTTACACTACAAAAAGGCAGTTGGTCTCAATATAAACAAACCTAATTTACACTACAAAAAGGCACTGGGTCTCAATATAAACAAACCTAATTTACTCTACCAAAAGGCAGTGGGTCTCAATATAAACAAACATAATTTACACTATAAAAGGGCACCGGGTCTCAATATAAACAAACCTAATGTACACTACAAAAAGGCAGTGGGACTCAATATAAACAAACCTAATTTACACTACAAAAAAGCAGTGGGTCTCAATATAAACAAACCTAATTTACACTACAAAAAACAAGTGGGTCTCAATGTAAACAAACCTAATTTACACTACCAAAAGGCACTGGGTCTCAATATCAACAAACCTAATTTACACTATAAAAAAGGCAGTGGGTCTCAATGTAAGCAAACCTAATTTACACTACAAAAAAGCAGTGGGTCTCAATGTAAACAAACCTAATTTACACTACAAAAAGGCAGTGGGTCTCGATCTAAACAAACCTAATTTACATTATAAAAGGGAACATCGTCTCAATATGAACAAACATAATTTACACTACAAAAAGGCACTGGATCTAAATATAAACAAACCTAATTTACATTACAAAAAGGCACTGGGTCTCAAAATAAACAAACCTAATTTACACTACAAAAATGCACTGGGTCTCAATATAAACAAACATAATTTACACCACAAAAAGGCACTGGGTCTCAATATAAACAAACTTAATTTACTCAACAAAAAGGAACTGGGTCTCAATATAAACAAACCTAATTTACACTATAAAAGGGCACTGGATCTCAATATAAACAAACCTAATTTACACTACAAAAAGGCAGTGGGACTCACTATAAACAAACCTAATTTACACTACAAAAAAGCAGTGGGTCTCAATGTAAACAAACCTAATTTACACTACAAAAAAGCAGTGGGTCTCAATCTAAACAAACCTAATTTACATTATAAAAGTGAACTTCGTCTCAATATCAACAAACCTAATTTACACTACAAAAAGGCAATTGGTCTCAATATAAACAAACCTAATTTATACTACAAAAAGGCAGTGGGTCTCAATATAAACAAACCTAATTTACTCTACAAAAAGGCAGTGGGTCTCAATATAAACAAACCTAATTTACACTACAAAAGGGCACTGGGTCTCAATATAAACAAACCTAATTTACACTACAAAAAGGCACTGGGTCTCAATATAAACAATCCTAATTTACACTATAAAAGGGCACTGGGTCTCAATATAACCAAACCTAATCTACACTACAAAAAGGCAGTGGGACTCAATATAAGCAAACCTAATTTACACTACAAAAAAGCAGTGGGTCTCAATGTAAACAAACCTAGTTTACACTACAAAAAGGCAGTGGGTCTCAATATCAACAAACCTAATTTACACTATAAAAAAAGCAGTGGGTCTCAATGTAAGCAAAGTTAATTTACACTACAAAAAAGCAGTGGGTCTCAATGTAAACAAACCTAATTTACACTACAAAAAGGCAGTGGGTCTCAATCTAAACAAACCTAATTTATATTATATAAGGGCACTTCGTCTCAATATCAACAAACCTAATTTACACTACAACAAGGCACTGGATCTAAATATAAATAAACCTAATTTGCATTACAAAAAGGCACTGGGTCTCAAAATAAACAAACCTAATTTACATTACAAAAATGGACTGGGTCTCAATATAAACAAACATAATTTACACCACAAAAAGGCACTGGGTCTCAATCTAAACAAACCTAATTTACACAGCAAAAAGGCACTTGGTCTCAATATAAACAAACTTAATTTACACTACAAAAATGCACTGGGTCTCAATATAAACAAACCTAATTTACACTACAAAAAGGCAATGGGTCTCATTATAAACAAACCTAATTTACACTACAAAAAGGCACTGGGTCTCAATATCAGCAAACCTAATTTACACTACAAAAAAGCAGTGGGTCTCAATCTAAACAAACCTAATTTACACTATAAAAGGGCACTGGGTTTCAATATCAACAAACATAATCTACACTACTAAAAGGCAGCGGGTCTCAATATCAACAAACCTAAATTACACTATAAAAAAGCAGTGGGTCTCAATGTAAAGAAACCTAATTTACACTACAAAAAGGCACTGGGTCTCAATATCAGCAAACCTAATTTACACTACAAAAAAGCAGTGGGTCTCAATATAAAGAAACGTAATATACACTACAAAAAAGCAGTGGGTCTCAATCTAAACAAACCTAATTTACACTATGAAAGAGCACTGGGTTTCAATATCAACAAACATAATTTACACTATAAAAGGGCACTGGGTCTAAATATAAACAAACCTAATTTACACTACAAAGAGGCACTACATCTCAATATAAACAAAGCTAATTTACATTACAAAAAGGCACTGGGTCTCAATATAAACAAACTTAATTTACACTACAAAAATGCACTGGGTCTCAATATAAACAAACCTAATTTACACCACAAAAAGGCATTGGTATCAATCTAAACAAACCTAATTTACACCGCAAAAAGGCACTAGGTCTCAATATAAACAAGCCTAATTTACACTACAAAAGGGCTCTGGGTCTCAATATAAACAACCTAGTTTACACTACAAAAAGGCACTAGGTCTCAATATAAAGAAACATAATTTACACTACAAAAAGGCAATGGGTCTCAATATAAACAAAACCTAATTTACACTACAAAAAAGCACTGGGTCTCAATATACACAAACCTAATTTAGACAGCAAAAAGGCACTAGGTCTCAATATAAACGAACCTAATTTACACTACAAAAAGGCACTGGGTCTCAATATAAACAAACCTAATTTACACTACAAAAAGGCAGTGGGTCTCAAAATAAACAAACCTAATTTACACCACAAAAAGGCACTGGGTCTCAATCAAAACAAACCTAATTTAGACTGCAAAAATGTACTAGGTCTCAATATAAAAAAGCCTTATTTACACAACAAAAAGGCACTGGGTATCAATATAAACAACCTAGTTTACACTACAAAAAGGCACTGGGTCTCAATATAAACAAACCTAATTTACACTACAAAAAGGCAATGGGTCTAAATAGAAATAAACCTAATTTACACTACAAAGAGGCAGTGAGTCTCAATATAAAAAAAAAATTTACACTACAAAAAGGCACTGGGTCTCAATATAAACAAACCTAATTTACATTACAAAAAGGCACTGGATCTGAATATAAACAAACCTAATCTATACCAATAAAATGCACTGGGTCTCAATATAAACAAACTTAATTTACACTACAAAAAGGCAGTGGGTCTCAATATAAACAAACCTAATTTACACAACAAAAAGGCACTGGGTCTCAATATAAACAAACCTAATTTACACTATAAAAGGGCACTGGGTCTCAATATAAACAAACCGAATTTACACTACAAAAAGGCAGTGGGACTCAATATAAACAAACCTAATTTACACTACAAAAAAGCAGTGGGTCTCTATGTAAACAAACCTAATTTACACTACAAAAAGGCAGTGGGTCTCAATCTAAGCAAACCTAATTTACACAATAAAAGGCACTGGGTTTCAATATCAACAAACATAATTTACACTATAAAAGGGCACTGGGACTAAATATAAACAAACCTAATTTACACTACAAAAAGGCACTACGTCTCAATATAAACAAAAATAATTTACATTACAAAAAGGCACTGGGTCTCAATATTAACAAACCTAATTTACACTACAAAAACGCACTGGGTCTCAATATAAACCAACCTAATTTACACTACAAAAAGGCAGTGGGTCTCAATATAAACAAACCTAATTTACACCACAAAAAGGCATTGGGTATCTATCTAAACAAACCTAATTTACACCGCAAAAAGGCACTAGGTTTCAATATAAACAACCTAGTTTACACTACAAAGAGGCCGTGAGTCTCAATATAAAAAAAAAATTACACTACAAAAAGGCACTGGGTTTCAATATAAACAAACCTAATTTACATTACAAAAAGGCACTGGATCTGAATATAAACAAACCTAATCTATACCAATAAAATGCACTGGGTCTCAATATAAACAAACCTAATTTACACTAAAAAAAGGCAGTGGTACTCAATATAAACAAACCTAATTTACACTACAAAAAAGCAGTGGGTCTCAATGTAAACAAGCCTAATTTACACTAAAAAAAAGCAGTGGGTCGCAATGTAAACAAACCTAATTTACACTACAAAAAGGCAGTGGGTCTCAATATCAACAAACCTAATTTACACTATAAAAAAAGCAGTGGGTCTCAATGTAAGCAAACCTTATTTACACTACAAAAAAGCAGTGGGTCTCAATGTAAACAAACATAATTTACACTACAAAAAGGCAGTCGGTCTCAATCTAAACAAACCTAATTTACATTATAAAAGGGCACTTCGTCTCAATATCAACAAACCTAATTTACACTACAAAAAGGCACTGGGTCTCAATATACACAAACCTAATTTAGACGGTAAAAAGGCACTAGGTCTCAATATAAACAAACCTAATTTACACTACAAAAAGGCACTGGGTCTCAATATAAACAAACCTAATTTACACTACAAAAAGGCAGTGGGTCTCAAAATAAACAAACCTAATATACACTACAAAAAGGCAGTGGGTCTCAATATCAACAAACCTAATTTACACTATGAAAAAGCAGTGGGTCTCAATGTAAACAAACCTAATTTACACTACAAAAAGGCACTGGGTCTCAATATAAACACCTAGTTTACACTACAAAAAGGCAGTGGGTCTCAATCTAAGCAAACCTAATTTACACAATAAAAGGCACTGGGTTTCAATATCAACAAACATAATTTACACTATAAAAGGGCACTGGGACTAAATATAAACAAACCTAATTTACACTACAAAAAGGCACTACGTCTCAATATAAACAAAAATAATTTACATTACAAAAAGGCACTGGGTCTCAATATTAACAAACCTAATTTACACTACAAAAACGCACTGGGTCTCAATATAAACCAACCTAATTTACACTACAAAAAGGCAGTGGGTCTCAATATAAACAAACCTAATTTACACCACAAAAAGGCATTGGGTATCTATCTAAACAAACCTAATTTACACCGCAAAAAGGCACTAGGTTTCAATATAAACAACCTAGTTTACACTACAAAGAGGCCGTGAGTCTCAATATAAAAAAAAAATTACACTACAAAAAGGCACTGGGTTTCAATATAAACAAACCTAATTTACATTACAAAAAGGCACTGGATCTGAATATAAACAAACCTAATCTATACCAATAAAATGCACTGGGTCTCAATATAAACAAACCTAATTTACACTAAAAAAAGGCAGTGGTACTCAATATAAACAAACCTAATTTACACTACAAAAAAGCAGTGGGTCTCAATGTAAACAAGCCTAATTTACACTAAAAAAAAGCAGTGGGTCGCAATGTAAACAAACCTAATTTACACTACAAAAAGGCAGTGGGTCTCAATATCAACAAACCTAATTTACACTATAAAAAAAGCAGTGGGTCTCAATGTAAGCAAACCTTATTTACACTACAAAAAAGCAGTGGGTCTCAATGTAAACAAACATAATTTACACTACAAAAAGGCAGTCGGTCTCAATCTAAACAAACCTAATTTACATTATAAAAGGGCACTTCGTCTCAATATCAACAAACCTAATTTACACTACAAAAAGGCACTGGGTCTCAATATACACAAACCTAATTTAGACGGTAAAAAGGCACTAGGTCTCAATATAAACAAACCTAATTTACACTACAAAAAGGCACTGGGTCTCAATATAAACAAACCTAATTTACACTACAAAAAGGCAGTGGGTCTCAAAATAAACAAACCTAATTTACACTACAAAAAGGCACTGGGTCTCAATCAAAACAAACCTAATTTAGACAGCAAAAATTCACTAGGTCTCAATATAAAAAAGCCTTATTTACACAATAAACAGGCACTGGGTCTCAATATAAACAACGTAGTTTACACTACAAAAAGGCACTGGGTCTCAATATAAACAAACCTAATTTACACTACAAAAAGAAAATGGGTCTAAATATAAACAAACCTAATTTACACTACAAAGAGGCAGTGAGTCTCAATATAAAAAAAAAATTACACTACAAAAAGGCACTGGGTCTCAATATAAATAAACCTAATTTACATTACAAAAAGGCACTGGATCTGAATATAAACAAACCTAATCTATACCAATAAAATGCACTGGGTCTCAATATAAACAAACCTAATTTACACTACAAAAAGGCAGTGGGTCTCAATATAAACAAACCTAATTTACACTACAAAAAGGCAGTTGGTCTCAATATAAACAAACCTAATTTACACAAAAAAGGCAGTGGGACTCAATATAAACAAACCTAATTTACACTACAAAAAAGAAGTGGGTCTCAATGTAAACAAACCTAATTTACACTACAAAAAACCAGTGGGTCGCAATGTAAACAAACCTAATTTACACTACAAAAAACCAGTGGGTCGCAATGTAAGCAAACCTAATTTACATTACAAAAAGGCAGTGGGTCTCAATATCAACAAACCTAATTTACACTATAAAAAAAGCGGTGGGTCTCAATGTAAGCAAACCTAATTTACACTACAAAAAAGCAGTGGGTCTCAATGTAAACAAACCTAATTTACACTACAAAAAGGCAGTGGGTCTCAATCTAAACAAACCTAATTTACATTATAAAAGGGCACTTCGTCTCAATATCAACAAACCTAATTTACACTACAAAAAGGCACTAGGTCTCAATATAAAGAAACCTAATTTACATTACAAAAAAGCACTGGGTCTCAAAATAAACAAACCTAATTTACACTACAAAAATGCACTGGGTCTCAATATAAACAAACACAATTTACACTACTAAAGGGAAGTGGGTCTCAATATAAACAAACATAATTTACATTACAAAAAGGCAATGGGTCTCAATCTAAACAAACCTAATTTACCCTACAAAAATGCACTGGTTCTCAATATAAACAAACCTAATTTACACTACAAAAAGGCATTGGGTCTTAAAATAAACAAACCTAATTTACATCACAAAAAGGTACTGGGTCTCAATCAAAACAAACCTAATTTACACTACAAAAAGGCACTAGGTCTCAATATAAACAAACCTAATTTACACTACAAAAAGGCACTGGGTCTCAATAGAAACAAACCTAATTTACACTACAAAAAGGCAGTGGGTCTCAAAATAAACAAACCTAATTTATACCACAAAAAGGCACTGGGTCTCAATCAAAACAAACCTAATTTAGACTGCAAAAATGCACTAGGTCTCAATATAAAAAAGCCTTATTTACACTACAAAAAGGCTATGGGTCTAAATATAAACAAACCTAATTTACATTACATAGAGGCAGTGAGTCTCAATATAAAAAAAAATTTACCCTACAAAAAGGCACTGGGTCTCAATATAAACAAACCTAATTTACACTACAAAAAGGCAGTGGGTCTTAAAATAAACAAACCTAATTTACACCACAAAAAGGTACTGGGTCTCAATCAAAACAAACCTAATTTACACTACAAAAAGGCACTAGGTCTCAATATAAACAAACCTAATTTACACTACAAAAAGGCACTGGGTCTCAATATAAACAAACCTAATTTACACTACAAAAAGGCAGTGGGTCTCAAAATAAACAAACCTAATTTACATTACAAAAAGGCACTGGGTCTCAATAAAAACAAACCTAATTTAGACAGCAAAAATGCACTAGGTCTGAATATAAAAAAGCCTTATTTACACAACAAACAGGCACTGGGTCTCAATATAAACAACCTAGTTTATACTACAAAAAGGCACTGGGTCTCAATATAAACAAACCTAATTTACACTACAAAAAGTAAATGGGTCTAAATATAAACAAACCTAATTTACATTACAAAGAGGCAGTGAGTCTCAATATAAAAAAAAAAATTACACTACAAAAAGGCACTGGGTCTCAATATAAATAAACCTATTTTACATTACAAAAAGGCACTGGATCTGAATATAAACAAACCTAATCTATACCAATAAAATGCACTGGGTCTCAATATAAACAAACCTAATTTACACTACAAAAAGGCAGTGGGTCTCAATATAAACAAACCTAATTTAAACTACAATAAGGCAGTTGGTCTCAATATAAACAAACCTAATTTACACTACAAAAAAGCAGTGGGTCTCAATGTAAACAAACCTAATTTACACTACAAAAAACAAGTGGGTCGCAATGTAAACAAACCTAATTTACACTACAAAAAACCAGTGGGTCGCAATGTAAACAAACCTAATTTACACTACAAAAAGGCAGTGGGTCTCAATATCAACAAACCTAATTTACACTACAAAAAGGCAGTGGGTCTCAATCTAAACAAACCTAATTTACATTATAAAAGGGCACTTCGTCTCAATATCAACAAACCTAATTTACACTACAAAAAGGCACTGGATCTAAATATAAACAAACCTAATTTACATTACAAAAAGGCACTAGGTCTCAATATAAAGAAACTTAATTTACATTACAAAAAAGCACTGGGTCTCAAAATAAACAAACCTAATTTACACTACAAAAATGCACTGGGTCTCAATATAAACAAACATAATTTACACTACTAAAGGGAAGTGGGTCTCAATATAAACAAACATAATTTACATTACAAAAAGGCAATGGGTCTCAATCTAAGCAAACCTAATTTACACTACAAAAATGCACTGGTTCTCAATATAAACAAACTTAATTTACACTACAAAAAGGCATTGGGTCTTAAAATAAACAAACCTAATTTACATCACAAAAATGTACTGGGTCTCAATCAAAACAAACCTAATTTACACTACAAAAAGGCAATAGGTCTCAATATAAACAAACCTTATTTACACTACAAAAAGGCACTGGGTCTCAATAGAAACAAACCTAATTTACACTAAAAAAAGGCACTGGGTCAAAAATAAACAAACCTAATTTATACCACAAAAAGGCACTGGGTCTCAATCAAAACAAACCTAATTTAGACTGCAAAAATGCACTAGGTCTCAATATAAAAAAGCCTTATTTACACTACAAAAAGGCTATGGGTCTAAATATAAACAAACCTAATTTACATTACATAGAGGCAGTGAGTCTCAATATAAAAAAAAAATTACCCTACAAAAAGGCACTGGGTCTCAATATAAACAAACCTAATTTACACTACAAAAAGGCAGTGGGTCTTAAAATAAACAAACCTAATTTACACCACAAAAAGGTACTGGGTCTCAATCAAAACAAACCTAATTTACACTACAAAAAGGCACTAGGTCTCAATATAAACAAACCTAATTTACACTACAAAAAGGCACTGGGTCTCAATAGAAACAAACCTAATTTACACTACAAAAAGGCAGTGGGTCTCAAAATAAACAAACCTAATTTATACTACAAAAAGGCACTGGGTCTCAAAATAAACAAACCTAATTTATACTACAAAAAGGCACTGGGTCTCAATCAAAACAAACCTAATTTAGACTGCAAAAATGCACTAGGTCTCAATATAAAAAAGCCTTATTTACACTACAAAAAGGCAATGGGTCTAAATATAAACAAACCTAATTTACACTACAAAGAGGCAGTGAGTCTCAATATAAAAAAAAAATTTACACTACAAAAAGGCACTGGGTCTCAATATAAACAAACCTAATTTACATTACAAAAAGGCACTGGATCTGAATATAAAATAACCTAATCTACACTAATAAAATGCACTGGGTCTCAATATAAACAAACCTAATTTACACTACAAAAAGGCAGTGGGTCTCAATATAAACAAACCTAATTTACACTACAAAAAGGCAGTTAGTCTCAATATAAACAACCCAAATTTACACTACAAAAAGGTAGTTGGTCTCAATATAAACAAACCTAATTTACACTACAAAAAGGCAGTGGGTCTCAATATAAACAAACCTAATTTACGCTACAAAAAGGCAGTGGGTCTCAATATAAACAAACCTAATTTACACTACACAAAGGAACTGGGTCTCAATATAAACAAACCTAATCTACACTACAAAAAGGCACTGGGTCTCAATATAAACAAACCTAATTTACACAACAAAAAGGCAGTGGTTCTCAATATAAACAAAGCTAATTTACACTACAAAAAAGCGGTGGGTCTCAATGTAAACAAACCTAATTTACACTACAAGAAGGCAGTGGTTCTCAATATCAACAAACCTAATGTACACTATCACAAAAGTAGTGGGTCTCAATGTAAGGAAACCTGATTTACACTACAAAAAAGCAGTGGGTCTCAATGTAAACACAAACCTAATTAACACTACAAAAAGGCAGTGGGTATCAATCTAAACAAACCTAATTTACATTATAAAAGGGCACTTCGTCTCAATATCAAGAAACCTAATTTACACTACCAAAAGGCACTGGATCTAAATATAAACAAATCTAATTTACATTACCAAAAGGTACTAGGTCTCAAGATAAACAAACCTAATTTACATTACAAAAAGGCACTGGGACTCAATATAAACAAACCTAATTTACACTACAAAAAGGCAATGGGTCTAAATATAAACAAACCTAATCTACACTACAAAGAGGCAGTGAGTCTCAATATAAAAACAAATTACAATACAAAAAGGCAATGGGTCTCAATATAAACAAACCTAAGTTATATTACAAAGAGACACTGGATCTGAATATAAACAAACCTAATCTACACTACAAAAAGGCAGTTGGTCTCAATATAAACAAACCTAATTTACACTACAAAAAGGCTGAGGGTCTCAATATAAACAAACCTAACTTACACTACAAAAAGGCACTGTGTCTCAATATAAACAAACCTAATTTACACTACAAAAAGGCACTGGGTCTCAATATAAACAAACTTAATTTACACTACAAAAAGGCACTGGGTCTCAATATAAACAAACCTAATTTACACTATAAAAGGGCACTGGGTCTCAATATAAACGAACCTAATTTACACTACAAAAAGGCAGTGGGACTCAATATAAACAAACCTAATTTACACTACAAAAAAGCAGTGGGTCTCAATGTAAACAAAGCTAATTTACACTACAAAAAACAAGTGGGTCTCAATGTAAACAAACCTAATTTACATTACAAAAAGGCAGTGGGTCTCAATATCAACAAACCTAATTTACACTATAAAAAAAGCAGTGGGTCTCAATGTAAGTAAACCTAATTTACACTACAAAAACGCAGTGGGTCTCATTCTAAAGAAACCTAATTTACATTATAAAAGGGAACTTCGTCTCAATCTAAACAAACCTAATTTACACAGCAAAAAGGCACTGGGTCTCAATATAAACAAACTTAATTTACACTACAAAAATGCACTGGGTCTCAATATAAACAAACCTAATTTACACTACAAAATTGCATTGGGTCTCAATATAAACAAACCTAATTTACACTACAAAAAGGCAGTTGGTCTCAATATAAACAAACCTAATTTACACTACAAAAAGGCAGTGGGTCTCAATATAAACAAACCTAATTTACACCACAAAAAGGTACTGGGTCTCAATCAAAACAAACCTAATTTACACTACAAAAAGGCACTAGGTCTCAATATAAACAAACCTAATTTACACTACAAAAAGGCACTGGGTCTCAATAGAAACAAACCTAATTTACACTACAAAAAGGCAGTGGGTCTCAAAATAAACAAACCTAATTTATACCACAAAAAGGCACTGGGTCTCAATCAAAACAAACCTAATTTAGACTGCAAAAATGCACTAGGTCTCAATATAAAAAAGCCTTATTTACACTACAAAAAGGCAATGGGTCTAAATATAAACAAACCTAATTTACACTACAAAGAGGCAGTGAGTCTCAATATAAAAAAAAAATTACACTACAAAAAGGCACTGGGTCTCAATATAAACAAACCTAATTTACACTACAAAATTGCATTGGGTCTCAATATAAACAAACCTAATTTACACTACAAAAAGGCAGTTGGTCTCAATATAAACACACCTAATTTACACTACAAAAAGGCAGTTGGTCTCAATATAAACAAACCTAATTTACTCTACAAAAAGGCAGTGGGTCTCAATATAAACAAACCTAATTTACACTACAAAAAGGCACTGGGTCTCAATATAAAAAAACTTAATTTACACTACAAAAAGGCACTGGGTCTCAATATAAACAAACCTAATTTACACTATAAAAGGGCACTGGGTCTCAATATAAATAAACCTAATTTACCCTACAAAAAGGCAGTGGGACTCAATATAAACAAACCTAATTTACACTACAAAAAAGCAGTGGGTCTCAATATAAACACACCTAATTTACACTACAAAAAGGCAGTTGGTCTCAATATAAACAAACCTAATTTACACTACAAAAAGGCAGTGGGTCTCAATATAAACAAACCTAATTTACTCTACAAAAAGGCAGTGGGTCTCAATATAAACAAACCTAATTTACACCACAAAAAGGTACTGGGTCTCAATCAAAACAAACCTAATTTACACTACGAAAAGGCACTAGGTCTCAATATAAACAAACCTAATTTACACTACAAAAAGGCACTGGGTCTCAATAGAAACAAACCTAATTTACACTACAAAAAGGCAGTGGGTCTCAATATAAACAAACCTAATTTATACCACAAAAAGGCACTGGGTCTCAATCAAAACAAACCTAATTTAGACTGTAAAAATGCACTAGGTCTCAATATAAACAAACTTAATTTACACTACAAAAAGGCACTGGGTCTCAATATAAACAAACCTAATTTACACTATAAAAGGGCACTGGGTCTCAATATAAATAAACCTAATTTACACTACAAAAATGCACTGGGACTCAATATAAACAAACCTAATTTACACTACAAAAAAGCAGTGGGTCTCAATGTAAACAAAGCTAATTTACACTACAAAAAACAAGTGGGTCTCAATGTAAACAAACCTAATTTACATTACAAAAAGGCAGTGGGTCTCAATATCAACAAACCTAATTTACACTATAAAAAAAGCAGTGGGTCTCAATGTAAGTAAGCCTAATTTACACTACAAAAAGGCAGTGGGTCTCATTCTAAAGAAACCTAATTTACATTATAAAAGAGAACTTCGTCTCAATCTAAACAAACCTAATTTACACAGCAAAAAGGCACTGGGTCTCAATATAAACAAACTTAATTTACACTACAAAAATGCACTGGATCTCAATATAAACAAACCTAATTTACACAACAAAAAGGCAGTGGGACTCAATATAAACAAACCTAACCTACACTACAAAAATGCACTGGGTCTCAATATAAACAAACCTAATTTACACTACAAAACTGCATTGGGTCTCAATATAAACAAACCTAATTTACACTACAAAAAGGCAGTTGGTCTCAATATAAACACACCTAATTTACACTACAAAAAGGCAGTTGGTCTCAATATAAACAAACCTAATTTACACTACAAAAAGGCAGTGGGTCTCAATATAAACAAACCGAATTTACTCTACAAAAAGGCAGTGGGTCTCAATATAAACAAACCTAATTTACACTACAAAAAGGCACTGGGTTTCAATATAAACAAACCTAATTTACACTATAAAAGGGCACTGGGTCTCAATATAAATAAACCTAATTTACACTACAAAAAGGCAGTGGGACTCAATATAAACAAACCTAATTTACACTACAAAAAAGCAGTGGGTCTCAATGTAAACAAAGCTAATTTACACTACAAAAAACAAGTGGGTCTCAATGTAAACAAACCTAATTTACATTACAAAAAGGCAGTGGGTCTCAATATCAACAAACCTAATTTACACTATAAAAAAAGCAGTGGGTCTCAATGTAAGTAAACCTAATTTACACTACAAAAAGGCAGTGGGTCTCATTCTAAAGAAACCTAATTTACATTATAAAAGGGAACTTCGTCTCAATCTAAACAAACCTAATTTACACAGCAAAAAGGCACTGGGTCTCAATATAAACAAACTTAATTTACACTACAAAAATGCACTGGGTCTCAATATAAACAAACCTAATTTACACAACAAAAAGGCAGTGGGACTCAATATAAACAAACCTAACCTACACTACAAAAATGCACTGGGTCTCAATATAAACAAACCTAATTTACACTACAAAATTGCATTGGGTCTCAATATAAACAAACCTAATTTACACTACAAAAAGGCAGTTGGTCTCAATATAAACACACCTAATTTACACTACAAAAAGGCAGTTGGTCTCAATATAAACAAACCTAATTTACACTACAAAAAGGCAGTGGGTCTCAATATAAACAAACCGAATTTACTCTACAAAAAGGCAGTGGGTCTCAATATAAACAAACCTAATTTACACTACAAAAAGGCACTGGGTCTCAATATAGAAAAACTTAATTTACACTACAAAAAGGCACTGGGTTTCAATATAAACAAACCTAATTTACACTATAAAAGGGCACTGGGTCTCAATATAAATAAACCTAATTTACACTACAAAAAGGCAGTGGGACTCAATATAAACAAACCTAATTTACACTACAAAAAAGCAGTGGGTCTCAATGTAAACAAAGCTAATTTACACTACAAAAAACAAGTGGGTCTCAATGTAAACAAACCTAATTTACATTACAAAAAGGCAGTGGGTCTCAATATCAACAAACCTAATTTACACTATAAAAAAAGCAGTGGGTCTCAATGTAAGTAAACCTAATTTACACTACAAAAAGGCAGTGGGTCTCATTCTAAAGAAACCTAATTTACATTATAAAAGGGAACTTCGTCTCAATCTAAACAAACCTAATTTACACAGCAAAAAGGCACTGGGTCTCAATATAAACAAACTTAATTTACACTACAAAAATGCACTGGGTCTCAATATAAACAAACCTAATTTACACAACAAAAAGGCAGTGGGACTCAATATAAACAAACCTAACCTACACTACAAAAATGCACTGGGTCTCAATATAAACAAACCTAATTTACACTACAAAATTGCATTGGGTCTCAATATAAACAAACCTAATTTACACTACAAAAAGGCAGTTGGTCTCAATATAAACACACCTAATTTACACTACAAAAAGGCAGTTGGTCTCAATATAAACAAACCTAATTTACACTACAAAAAGGCAGTGGGTCTCAATATAAACAAACCTAATTTACTCTACAAAAAGGCAGTGGGTCTCAATATAAACAAACCTAATTTACACTACAAAAAGGCACTGGGTCTCAATATAAAAAAACTTAATTTACACTACAAAAAGGCACTGGGTCTCAATATAAACAAACCTAATTTACACTACAAAAAGGCAGTGGGACTCAATATAAACAAACCTAATTTACACTACAAAAAAGCAGTGGGTCTCAATGTAAACAAACCTAATTTACACTACAAAAAACAAGTGGGTCTCAATGTAAACAAACCTAATTTACACTACAAAAAGGCAGTGGGTCTCAATATCAACAAACCTAATTTACACTAAAAAAAAAGCAGTGGGTCTCAATGTAAGCAAACATAATTTCACTACAAAAAAGCAGTGGGTCTCAATGTAAACAAACCTAATTTACACTACAAAAAGGCAGTGTGTCTCAATCTAAACAAACCTAATTTACATTATAAAAGGGCACTTCGTCTCAATATCAACAAACCTAATTTACACTACAAAAAGGCACTGGATCTAAATATAAACAAACCTAATTTACATTACAAAAATGCACTAGGTCTCAATATAAAGAAACCTAATTTACATTACAAAAAAGCACTGGGTCTCAAAATAAACAAACCTAATTTACACTACAAAAATGCATGGGTCTCAATATAAACAAACATAATTTACACTACTAAAGGGAAGTGGGTCTCAATATAAACAAACATAATTTACATTACAAAAAGGCAATGGGTCTCAATCTAAACAAACCTAATTTACACTACAAAAAGGCACTGGGTCTCAATAGAAACAAACCTAATTTACACTACAAAAAGGCAGTGGGTCTCAAAATAAACAAACCTAATTTATGCCACAAAAAGGCACTGGGTCTCAATCAAAACAAACCTAATTTAGACTGCAAAAATGCACTAGGTCTCAATATAAAAAAAAATTTACCCTACAAAAAGGCACTGGGTCTCAATATAAACAAACCTAATTTACATTACAAAAAGGCACTGGGTCTCAAAATAAACAAACCTAATTTACACTACAAAAATGCACTGGGTCTCAATATAAACAAACCTAATTTACACCAAAAAAGGCTCTGGGTCTCAATCTAAATAAACCTAATTTACACTGCAAAAAGGCACTGGGTCTCAATATAAACAAACTTAATTTACACTACGAAAATGCACTGGGTCTCAATATAAACAAACCTAATTTACACTACAAAAAGGCAATGGGTCTCAATATAAACAAACCTAATTTACACTACAAAAAGGCAGTGGGTCTCAATATCAACAAAACTTATTTACACTATAAAAAAGCAGTGGGTCTCAATGTAGACAAACCTAATTTACACTACAAAAAGGCAGTTGGTCTCAATATAAACAAACCTAATTTACACTACAAAAAGGCAGTTGGTCTCAATATAAACAAACCTTATTTACACTACAAAAAGGCAGTGGGTCTCAATATAAACAAACCTAATTTACTCTACAAAAAGGCAGTGGGTCTCAAAATAAACAAACCTAATTTACACTACAAAAAGGCACTGGGTCTCAATATAAAAAATTTAATTTACACTACAAAAAGGCAGTGGGTCTCAATATAAACAAACCTAATTAACACTATAAAAGGGCACTGGGTCTCAATATAAACAAACCTAATTTACACTACAAAAAGGCAGTGGGACTCAATATAAACAAACCTAATTTACACTACAAAAAGGCAGTGGGTCTCAATGTAAACAAACCTAATTTACACTACAAAAAACAAGTGGGTCTCAATGTAAGCAAACCTAATTTACACTACAAAAAGGCAGTGGGTCTCAATATCAACAAACCTAATTTACGCTATAAAAAAAGCAGTGGGTCTCAATGTAAGCAAACCTAATTTACACTACAAAAAAGCAGTGGGTCTCAATGTAAACAAACCTAATTTACACTACGAAAAGGCAGTGGGTCTCAATCTAAGCAAACCTAATTTACATTACAAAAAGGCACTGGGTCTCAAAATAAACAAACCTAATTTACACTACAAAAATGCACTGGGTCTCAATATAAACAAACATAATTTACACCAAAAAAGGCTCTGGGTCTCAATCTAAACAAACCTAATTTACACTGCAAAAAGGCACTGGGTCTCAATATAAACAAACCTAATTTACACTACAAAAATGCACTGGGTCTCAATATAAACAAACATAATTTACACCAAAAAAGGCTCTGGGTCTCAATATAAACAAACCTAATTTACACTACAAAAAGGCAGTGGGTCTCAATATCAACATACCTAATTTACACTATAAAAAAGCAGTGGGTCTCAATGTAGACAAACCTAATTTACACTACAAAAAGGCACTGGGTCTCAATATCAGCAAACCTAATTTACACTACAAAAAAGCAGTGGGTCTCAATATAAAGAAACCTAATATACACTACCAAAAGGCACTGGGTCTCTATGTAAACAAACCTAATTTCTCTACCAAAAGGCACTGGGTCTCTATGTAAACAAACCTAATTTACACTACAAAAATGCACTGGGTCTCAATATAAACAAACTTAATTTACACTACAAAAAGGCAGTTGGTCTCAATATAAACAAACCTAATTTACATTACAAAAAGGCAGTTGGTCTCAATATAAACAAACCTAATTTACACTACAAAAAGGCAGTGGGTCTCAATATAAACAAACCTAATTTACACTACAAAAAGGCACTGGGTCTCAATATAAACAAACCTAATTTACACTGTAAAAGGGCACTGGGTCTAAATATAAACAAACCTAATTTACACTACAACAAGGCAGTGGGACTCAATATAAACAAACCTAATTTACACTACAAAAAAGCAGTGGGTCTCAATGTAAACAAACCTAATTTACACTACAAAAAACAAGTGGGTCTCAATGTAAACAAACCTAATTTACACTACAAAAAGGCAGTGGGTCTCAATATCAACAAACCTAATCTACACTATAAAAAAAGCAGTGGGTCTCAATGTAAGCAAACCTAATTTACAATACAAAAAAGCAGTGGGTCTCAATCTAAACAAACCTAATTAACATTATAAAAGGGAACTTCGTCTCAATATCAACAAACCTAATTTACACCACAAAAAGGCACTGGATCTAAATATAAACAAACCTAATTTACATTACAAAAAAGCACTGAGTCTCAAAATGAACAAACCTAATTTACACTACAAAAATGCACTGGGTCTCAATCTAAACAAACCTAATTTACACTGCAAAAAGGCACTGGGTCTCAATATAAACAAACTTAATTTACACTACGAAAATGCACTGGGTCTCAATATAAACAAACCTAATTTACACTACAAAAAGGCAATGGGTCTCAATTTAAACAAACCTAATTTACACAACAAAAAGGCAGTGGGTCTCAATATCAACAAACCTAATTTACACTATAAAAAAGCAGTGGGTCTCAATGTAGACAAACCTAATTTACACTACAAAAAGGCAGTGGGTCTCAATATAAAGAAACCTAATATACACTACAAAAAAGCAGTGGGTCTCTATGTAAACAAATCTAATTTACACTACAAAAAGGCCGTGGGTTTCAATCTAAACAAACCTAATTTACACTATAAAAGGGCACTGGGTTTCAATATCAACAAACATAATTTACACTATAAAAGGGCAGTGGGTCTAAATATAAACAAACCTAATTTACACTACAAAAAGGCACTACGTCTCAATATATACAAAAATAATTTACATTACAAAAAGGCTCTGGGTCTCAATATAAACAAACCTAATTTACACTACAAAAATGCACTGGGTCTCAATATAAACAAACATAATTTACACTACAAAAAGGCAGTGGGTCTCAATATAAACAAACCTAATTTACACCACAAAAAGGCATTGGGTATCAATCTAAACAAACCTAATTTACACTACAAAAAGGCACTAGGTCTCAATATAAACAAGCCTAATTTACACTACAAAAGGGCTATGGGTCTCAATATAAACAACCTAGTTTACACTACAAAAAGGCACTAGGTCTCAATATAAAGAAACCTAATTTACACTACAAAAAGGCAATGGGTCTCAATATAAACAAAACCTAATTTACACTACAAAAAGGCTCTGGGTCTCAATGTAAACTAATCTAATTTACACTACGAAAAGACACTGGGTCTCAATATAAACAAACCTAATTTACACTACAAAAAGGCACTGGGTCTCCATATAATCAAAACTTATTTACCCTACAAAAAGACACTGGGTCTCAATATAAACAAACCTAATTTACACTACAAAAAGACAGTGGGTCTCAATATAAACAAACATAATCTACACTATTAAAAGGCAGTGGTCTCAATATAGACAAACCTAATTTACACTACAAAATTGCAGTGCGTCTCAATATAAACAAACCTAATTTATGAGCCAACATCGATATGATGCAAAAGATCCCAAATACAGGATTTTGTATAATCATTTCAATCAACCGGGTAATGACCGCTGTTTGACGATGAAAGTTCGAATCATCGAGAAGATTTACCATCATACAAACAGTCTTATGCTTAGTACACTTTACCGTACCGATAGAGAGTTGTTTTGGATTAAAGAGTTAGGCACTGCAATGCCTTACGGTTGCAATGATAACATCAAAGGAGTGGGAAATTTGTCAAGTCATGGATGCAACGAAATCAACGTGATGAGCCTTTTAATACTATTCCAAGAACTAAACGTAGGTCATAAAAGAATTTAACATCCTAATGTTAAAAAATCCTCTGAACTAAGAACGTTACAAGATACTTTTAATGATTTACTTTCTAATATACAGAAACCTCTTGGAATTCATCACATTCGTACAATCTTATTTTCACTACCTGTAAACTACCTCAAAGATCTTAGGGATTTTGGACTTGACAAAGGAGGCGTAGATCCTTTTTCTCCTAAGTACAGATTGTCTAGTATTATATGTGACGTGGCGTTCTTTCGTCTTTTTAAGCCAGTTCGATCTGAACCTCTTCATGATAACAACAGAAAATTCCTCCATATTGCGTTTGCTAACAAAGGAATCGATGCAATCAACATCAGCAACATTCTTAATAGAAAAGAGGTCGTAAAAGAAATTCCACCATATTTCAAAAATCAATCTGTTCCCATTGTCTCCTATTGCTACACTAACAGCATTGGCCGTAAAATTTTCAACTACAAAGAAGCATTGCAAGATATTAACATAGAAGAGTACCTTAAGAACCCTCTGACTTGTGACTGTTCCCAGTCTCCTTTTCAATACAACCCATCTGGACATGTAATCACTGATGATCTGAATATCATTCAACACGAGAGTCTCCGAAAGGTGATTTCTCATGGTCCTAAATTCAGAGAACCTCAACACATCAATTGGAAACATAATTTCAAGATAATTATGGATGCTGTTGAAGATTATGCCAGAAGGTGGATAAAGAGAGAAGTAGACCAAGATCCTGAGTTAGAGTCCTTGTCAGACTGGGTTAGAACAATTAGGTCTCTAGTACAAGGTCGGATTCACAAACTCAAAAATTGTGTTAACAGTCGACCAAAGTCTGTATTTAAAGACCAAGAAGCTGTTAAGTGTCTTTCCTTTCTTCATGACAAATATGTTATCGTTCCTGCGGACAAGGCTTCCAACAATATCGTGTTTGTATGTAAATCATATTAGTTCGAATGCCTGCCTAATCAAGGAATTAGGCATAAATAGCAACACCTCTAGTAATACCACATACAAACCAACTTCATTCGACAAAGATGAAATCCTAGCTAACCACAGATCATTCATGACCTCTTTAAACATTCCCTCTGGTAAAGAATCTGAGGATTTACCCTATTTATATTGGATACCGAAACTCCATAAGACACCATACAAAGAAAGGTACATAGCGGGATCATCAACTTGTTCGACGAAAGAATTGTCTATTCACCTGACAAAGATTCTGTCTGCAGTAAAAGAGGGACAACAGAAATATTGTGAAACTGTTTACTCATGTAGTGGCATAAATCACATGTGGATTTTGAAAAACTCTAAAGATCTTTTAGATAACCTGAAATCAAGATCTTTCTCTCAGGTATCCTCCATCAAAATTTTAGATTTTTCAACTCTATATAACACCCTACCGCATGATAAATTAAAAACCCGCTTAAAAGAAACAATTCATAAAGCTTTCAGTCATAGAAACTATGGCTCAAAATGCGTTGTATTAGGCTACAATTCCACATATTTTTCAAACAAAATTCAAAAAGGTAAAACATGCTACTCCGAGGAACAAGTGATCAGTATGCTGGAGTTCCTCATCGATAACATATTTGTCTCCTTTGGAGGGACACTGTTTCAGCAGGTCGTCGGCATACCAATGGGTACGAATGGTGCCCCTCTTCTAGCCGATTAATTTTTATACTCATATGAGTCGGAGTTTCTTCAAAAGCTTGTAAAAGATAAGAAGATTCATGAGGCTAGAGCCTTTAATTTCACATACAGGTATATTGATGACGTTTTATCTATCAATAATTCTAGATTTGCAGAATTTCTTCCATTGATATATCCTCCAGAGCTGGAAGTTAAAGAGACCACAGATACAGCTTCGTCCGCATCATTTTTGGACTTATACCTCGAATTTGACGACAGTGATCAACTCAGTACTAAAATTTATGATAAACGGGACGACTTCAATTTTAAGATCATAAATGTTCCAAACATGTGCAGCAATATACCAGCTTCTCCTGCCTATGGTGTTTACATCTCACAATTGATTCGCTATGCAAGGGCCAGTAGCAATTATTCTGATTTCCTGAAACGTCATCTTCATCTGAGAAACAGGCTACTGGACCAGGGCTATGAAAAGATTCGGCTTATTCGATCTCTTAAAAAGTTTATATTTCAATACCAACATCTTGTCGAAATATATTCTGTCTCTGCAGAAACGATTATAAGCGATGCATTTTCATATAGTGAAAATGTATAAAGATAAGGAAGTCAAGAAAGATGTCAAAAATATTGCTTTTTATCAATGTGTGACGTAAAAGTGTTTTTCACATTTACTTCACTGAATATGGTACTGCTTTGACAACTATTTTACCTATTTTGTTCCTGTATTTAAATACTGTTATAGTGACAGCCGGAACCTTTGAACCGTTATGAGAGCGGGAGGTTTGGCGCTTTAAAATCTGATTCAACCCACCATTTCTTTAGAAATGCCTGTACCAAGTCAGGGTCATTACGGTTTTCACAGTTTTCCGGTGGTTGGCTGATTTTGTCTGTATATATAATTATGAGTTTTGACTTTCCCTTTGTAAGATTGTTCGGAGTTCGGTAATTTTGTTATTACCCTTATTTACACTACAAAAAGGCACTGGGTCTCAATATAAACAAACCTAATTTACACTACAAAGAGGCAGTGATTCTCAATATAAAAAAAAAAAATTTACACTACAAAAAGGCACTGGGTCTCAATATAAACAAACTTAATTTATATTACAAAAAGGCACTGGGTCTCAATGTAAGCAAACCTAATTTACACTACAAAAAGGCACTGGGTCTCAATATCAACAAACCTTATTTACACTACAAAAAGCAGTGGGTCTCAATATAAACAATCCTAATATACACTCCAAAAAAGCAGTGGGTCTCAATGTAAACAAACCTAATTTACACTACAAAAAGGCAATGGATCTCAATCTAAACAAACATAATTTACACTATAAAAGGGCACTGAATTTCAATATCAACAAACATAATTTACACTACAAAAAGGCACTAGGTCTCAATATCAACAAACATAATTTACACTACAAAAAGGCACTAGGTCTCAATATAAACAAACATTATTTACATTACAAAAAGGCACTGGGTCTCAATATAAACAAACCTAATTTACACTACAAAAAGGCACTAGGTTTCAATAAAAACAAACATAATTTACATTACAAAAAGGCACTGGGTCTCAATAAAAACAAACCTAATTTACACTACAAAATGCAGTGGGTCTCAATATAAACAAACCTAATTTACACTACAAAAAGGCAATTGGTCTCAATATAAACAAACATAATTTCCACCACAAAAAGGCACTGGGTCTCAATCTAAACAAACCTAATTTACACAGCAAAAAGACACTAGGTCTCAATATAAACAAACATAATTTACACTACAAAAAGGCAATGGGTCTCAGTATAAACAAACCTAATTTACACTACAAAAAGGCTCTGGGTCTCAATGTAAACAAACCTAATTTACACTACAAAAAGGCAATGGGTCTCAATATAAACAAACATAATTTACACCACAAAAAGGCACTGGGTCTCAATCTAAACAAACATAATTTACACAGCAAAAAGACACTAGGTCTCAATATAAACAAACCTAATTTACACTACAAAAGGGCACTGGGTCTCAATATAAACAACCTAGTTTACACTACAAAAAGGCACTAGGTCTCAATATAAACAAACATAATTTACACTACAAAAAGGCAATGGGTCTCAGTATAAACAAACCTAATTTACACTACAAAAAGGCTCTGGGTCTCAATGTAAACAAACCTAATTTACACTACGAAAAGACACAGGGTCTCAATATAAACAAACCTAATTTACACTACAAAAATGCACTGGGTCTCCTTATAATCAAAACCTATTTACACTACAAAAAGACAGTGGGTCTCAATATAAACAAACCTAATTTACACTACAAAAAGACAGTGGGTTTCAATATAAACAAACCTAATCTACACTATTAAAAGGCAGTGGTCTCAATATAGACAAACCTAATTTATGAGCCAACATCGATATGATGCAAAAGATCCCAAATACAGGATTTTGTATAATCATTTCAATCAACCGGGTCATGACCGCTGTTTGACGAAGAAAGTTCGAATCATCGAGAAGATTTACCATCATACAAACAGTCATATGCTTAGTACACCTTACCGTACCGATAGAGAGTTGTTTTGGATTAAAGAGTTAGGCACTGCAATGCCTTACGGTTGCAATGATAACATCAAAGGAGTGGGAAATTTGTCAAGTCCTGGATGCAACGAAATCAACGTGATGAACCTTTTAATACTATTCCAGAACTAAACGTAGCCATAGTCATAAAAGAATTCAACATCCTAATGTTAAAAAGTCCACTAAACCAAGAACGTTACAAGATACTTTTAATGATTTACTTTCTAATATACAGAAACCTCTTGGAATTCATCACATTCGTACAATCTTATTTTCACTACCTGTAAACTACCTCAAAGATCTTAGGGATTTTGGACTTGACAAAGGAGGCGTAGATCCTTTTTCTCCTAAGTACAGATTGTCTAGTATTATATGTGACGTGGCGTCCTTTCGTCTTTTAAAACCAGTTCGATCTGAACCTCTTCATGATAACAACAGAAAATTCCTCCATATTGCGTTTGCTAACAAAGGAATCGATGCTATCAACATCAGCAACATTCTTAATAGAAAAAAGGTCGTAAAAGAAATTCCACCATATTTCAAAAATCAATCTGTTCCCATTGTCTCCTATAGCTACACTAACAGCATTGGCGTAAAATTTTCAACTACAAAGAAGCATTGCAAGATATTAACATAGAAGAGTACCTTAAGAACCCTCTGACTTGTGACTGCTCCCACTCTCCTTTTCAATACAACCCATCTGGACATGTAATCACTGATGATCTGAATATCATTCAACATGAGAGTGATTTCTCATGGTCCTAAATTCAGAGAACCTCAACACATCAATTGGAAACATAATTTCAAGATAATTATGGATGCTGTTGAAGAATATGCCAGAAGGTGGATAAAGAGAGAAGTAGACCAATATCCTAAGTTAGAGTCCTTGTCAGACTGGGTTAGAACAATTAGGTCTCTAGTACAAGGTCGGATTCACAAGCTCAAACAATTGTGTTAACAGTCGACCTAAGTCTGTATTTAAAGACCAAGAAGCTGTTAAGTGTCTTTCCTTTCTTCATGACAAATATGTTATCGTTCCTGCGGACAAGGCTTCCAACAATATCGTGTTTGTATGTAAATCATATTAGTTCGAATGTGTAATCAAGGAATTAGGCATAAATAGCAACACCTCTAGTAATACCACATACAAACCAACTTCATTCGACAAAGATGAAATCCTAGCTAACCACAGATCATTCATGACCTCTTTAAACATTCCCTCTGGTAAAGAATCTGAGGATTTACCCTATTTATATTGGATACCGAAACTCCATAAGACACCATACAAAGAAAGGTACATAGCGGGATCATCAACTTGTTCGACGAAAGAATTGTCTATTCACCTGACAAAGATTCTGTCTGCAGTAAAAGAGGGACAACAGAAATATTGTGAAACTGTTTACTCATGTAGTGGCATAAATCACATGTGGATTTTGAAAAACTCTAAAGATCTTTTAGATAACCTGAAATCAAGATCTTTCTCTCAGGTATCCTCCATCAAAATTTTAGATTTTTCAACTCTATATAACACCCTACCGCATGATAAATTAAAAACCCGCTTAAAAGAAACAATTCATAAAGCTTTCAGTCATAGAAACTATGGCTCAAAATGTGTTGTGTTAGGCTACAATTCCACATATTTTTCAAGCAAAATTCAAAAAGGTAAAACATGCTACTCCGAGGAACAAGTGATCAGTATGCTGGAGTTCCTCATCGATAACATATTTGTCTCCTTTGGAGGGACACTGTTTCAGCAGGTCGTCGGCATACCAATGGGTACGAATTGTGGCCCTCTTCTAGCCGATTTATTTTTATACTCATATGAGTCGGAGTTTCTTCAAAAGCTTGTAAAAGATAAGAAGATTCATGAGGCTAGAGCCTTTAATTTCACATACAGGTATATTGATGACGTTTTATCTATCAATAATTCTAGATTTGCAGAATTTCTTCCATTGATATATCCTCCAGCGCTGGAAGTTAAAGAGACCACAGATACAGCTTCGTCCGCATCATTTTTGGACTTATACCTCGAATTTGACGACAGTGGCCAACTCAGTACTAAAATTTATGATAAACGGGACGACTTCAATTTTAGATTCATAAATTTTCCAAACATGTGCAGCAATATACCAGCTTCTCCTGCCTATGGTGTTAACATCTCGCAATTGATTCACTATGCAAGGGCCAGTAGCAATTATTCTGATTTCCTGAAACGTCATCTTCATCTGAGAAACAGGCTACTGGACCAGGGCTATGAAAAGATTCGCCTTATTCGATCTCTTAAAAAAGTTTATATTCCAATACCAACATCTTGTCGAAATATATTCTGTCTCTGCAGAAACGATTATAAGCGATGCATTTTCATATAGTGAAAATGTATAAAGATAAGGAAGTCAAGAAAGATGTCAAAAATATTGTTTTTTTTATCAATGTGTGACGTAAAAGTGTTTTTCACATTTACTTCACTGAATATGGTACTGCTTTGACAACTATTTTACCTATTTTGTTCCTGTATTTAAATACTGTTATTGTGACAGCTGGAACCTTTGAACCGTAATGAGAGAGAAAGGTTTGGCGCTTTAAAATCTGATTAAACACACCATTTCTTTAGAAATGCCTGTGCCAAGTCAGGGTCATTACGGTTTTCACAGTTTTCCGGTTGTTTTGACTTTCCCTTTGTAAGATTGTTCGGAGTTCGGTAATTTTGTTATTACCCTTATTTACACTACAAAAAGGCACTGGGTCTCAATATAAACAAACCTAATTTACACTACAAAGAGGCAGTGGGTCTCAATATAAAAAAAACAAATTTACACTACAAAAAGGCACTGGGTCTCAATATAAACAAACCTAATTTATAATACAAAAAGGCACTGGGTCTCAATATAAACAAACGTAATCTACACTACAAAAAAGGCACTGGGTCTCAGTGTAAACAAACCTAACTTACACTACAAAAAGGCACTGGGTCTCTCTATCAACAAACCTAATTTACACTTCAAAAAAGCAGTGGGTCTCAATATAAACAAACCTAATTTACACTACAAAAAAGCAGTGGGTCTCAATGTATACAAAACGAATCTACACTACAAAAAGGCAGTGGGTCTCAATCTAAACAAACCTAATTTCCACTATGAAAGGGCACTGGGTCTCAATATCAACAAAACTAATTTACACTACAAAAGGTCACAGGGTCTAAATATAAAAAAACATAATTTACACTACAAAAAGGCACTACGTCTCAATATAAACTAACCTAATTTACATTACAAAAAGGCACTGGGTCTCAATATAAACAAACCTAATTTACACTACAAAAATGCACTGGGTCTCAATATAAACAAACCTAATTTACACTACAAAAAGACAGTGGGTCTCAATATAAACAAACCTAATTTACACCACAAAAAGGCACTGGGTCTCAATCTAAGCAAACCTAATCTAGACAACAAAAAGGCACTAGGTCTCAATATAAACAAACCTAATTTACACTGCAAAAAGGCACTGGGTCTCAATATCAACAGACCTAATTTACACTTCAAAAAAGTAGTGGGTCTCAATATAAACAAAGCTAATTTACACTACAAAAGGCAGTGGGTCTCAATGTAAAGAAACCTAATTTACACTACAAAAGGCACTAGGTCTCAATATAAACAAACCTAATTTACACTACAAAAAGGCATTGTGTCTCAATATAAACAAACTTAATTAATACTACAAAAAAGGACTGGGTCTCAATATAAACAAACCTAATTTAGACAGCAAAAAGGCACTGGGTCTCAATATAAACAAACCTAATTTACACTACAAAAAGGCACTGGGTCTCAATACAAACAAACCTTATTTACATTACAAAAAGACAGTGGGTCTCAAAATAAACAAACCTAACTTAGACAGCAAAAATGCACTAAATCTCAATATAAAAAAGCCTTATTTACACAACAAAGAGGCACTGGGTCTCAATATAAACAACCTAGTTTACACTACAATAAGGCACTAGGTGTCAATATAAACAAACCTAATTTACACTACAAAAAGACAATGGGTCTAAATATAAAGAAACCTATTTTACACTACAAAGACGCAGTGATTCTCTATATAAAAAAAAATTACACTACAAAAAGGCACTGGGTCTCAATATAAACAAACCTAATTTACACTACAAAAAGGCACTGGATCTGAATATAAACAAACCTAATCTACACTAAAAAAAATGCACTGGGTCTCAATATAAACAAACCTAATTTACACTACAAAAAGGCAGTGGGTCTCAATATAAACAAACCTAATTTACACTACAAAAAGGCAGTTGGTCTCAATTTAAACAAACCTAATTTACACTACAAAAAGGCACTGGGTCTCAATATAAACAAACCTAATTTACACTACAAAAAGGCAATGGGTCTCAATATCAACAAACCTAATTTACACTACAAAAGGGCACTGGGTCTCAATATAAACAAACCTAATTTACACTACAAAGAGGCAGTGGGTCTCAATATAAATAAAACAAATTTACACTACAAAAAGGCACTGGGTCTCAATATAAACAAACCTAATTTATACTACAAAAAGGCACTGGGTCTCAATATAAACAAACGTAATCTACACTACAAAAAAGGCACTGGGTCTCAATGTAAACAAACCTAACTTACACTACAAAAAGGCACTGGATCTCTCTATCAACAAACCTAATTTACACTTCAAAAAAGCAGCGGGTCTCAATATAAACAAACCTAATTTACACTACAAAAAAGCAGTGGGTCTCAATGTATACAAAACGAATCTACACTACAAAAAGGCAGTGGGTCTCAATCTAAACAAACCTAATTTCCACTATAAAAGGGCACTGGGTCTCAATATCAACAAAACTAATTTACACTACAAAAAGTCACAGGGTCTAAATATAAAAAAACATAATTTACACTACAAAAAGGCACTACGTCTCAATATAAACTAACCTAATTTACATTATAAAAAGGCACTGGGTCTCAATATAAACAAACCTAATTTACACTACAAAAATGCGCTGGGTCTCAATATAAACAAGCCTAATTTACACTACAAAAAGACAGTGGGTCTCAAAATAAACAAACCTAATTTACACCACAAAAAGGCACTGGGTCTCAATCTAAACAAACCTAATCTAGACAACAAAAAGGCACTAGGTCTCAATATAAACAAACCTAATTTACACTGCAAAGAGGCACTGGGTCTCAATATCAACAGACCTAATTTACACTTCAAAAAAGTAGTGGGTCTCAATATAAACAAACCTAATTTACACTACAAAAGGCAGTGGGTCTCAATGTAAAGAAACCTAATTTACACTACAAAAGGCACTAGGTCTCAATATAAACAAACCTAATTTACACTACAAAAAGGCATTGGGTCTCAATATAAACAAACTTAATTAATACTACAAAAAAGGACTGGGTCTCAATATAAACAAACCTAATTTAGACAGCAAAAAGGCACAGGGTCTCAATATAAACAAACCTAATTTACACTACAAAAAGGCACTGGGTCTCAATATAAACAAACCTTATTTACATTACAAAAAGACAGTGGGTCTCAAAATAAACAAACATAATTTACACCACAAAAAGGCACTGGGTCTCAATCAAAACAAACCTAACTTAGACAGCAAAAATGCACTAAATCTCAATATAAAAAAGCCTTATTTACACAACAAAGAGGCACTGGGTCTCAATATAAACAACCTAGTTTACACTACAATAAGGCACTAGGTGTCAATATAAACTAACCTAATTTACACTACAAAAAGACAATGGGTCTAAATATAAAGAAACCTATTTTACACTACAAAGACGCAGTGATTCTCTATATAAAAAAAAATTACACTACAAAAAGGCACTGGGTCTCAATATAAACAAACCTAATTTACACTACAAAAAGGCACTGGATCTGAATATAAACAAACCTAATCTACACTAAAAAAAATGCACTGGGTCTCAATATAAACAAACCTAATTTACACTACAAAAAGGCAGTGGGTCTCAATATAAACAAACCTAATTTACACTACAAAAAGGCAGTTGGTCTCAATTTAAACAAACCTAATTTACACTACAAAAAGGCACTGGGTCTCAATATAAACAAACCTAATTTACACTACAAAAAGGCAATGGGTCTCAATATCAACAAACCTAATTTACACTACAAAAAGGCACTGGGTCTCAATATAAACAAACCTAATTTACACTACAAAGAGGCAGTGGGTCTCAATATAAATAAAACAAATTTACACTACAAAAAGGCACTGGGTCTCAATATAAACAAACCTAATTTATACTACAAAAAGGCACTGGGTCTCAATATAAACAAACGTAATCTACACTACAAAAAAGGCACTGGGTCTCAATGTAAACAAACCTAACTTACACTACAAAAAGGCACTGGATCTCTCTATCAACAAACCTAATTTACACTTCAAAAAAGCAGTGGGTCTCAATATAAACAAACCTAATTTACACTACAAAAAAGCAGTGGGTCTCAATGTATACAAAACGAATCTACACTACAAAAAGGCAGTGGGTCTCAATCTAAACAAACCTAATTTCCACTATAAAAGGGCACTGGGTCTCAATATCAACAAAACTAATTTACACTACAAAAAGTCACAGGGTCTAAATATAAAAAAACATAATTTACACTACAAAAAGGCACTACGTCTCAATATAAACTAACCTAATTTACATTATAAAAAGGCACTGGGTCTCAATATAAACAAACCTAATTTACACTACAAAAATGCACTGGGTCTCAATATAAACAAACCTAATTTACACTACAAAAAGACAGTGGGTCTCAAAATAAACAAACCTAATTTACACCACAAAAAGGCACTGGGTCTCAATCTAAACAAACCTAATCTAGACAACAAAAAGGCACTAGGTCTCAATATAAACAAACCTAATTTACACTGCAAAGAGGCACTGGGTCTCAATATCAACAGACCTAATTTACACTTCAAAAAAGTAGTGGGTCTCAATATAAACAAACCTAATTTACACTACAAAAGGCAGTGTGTCTCAATGTAAAGAAACCTAATTTACACTACAAAAGGCACTAGGTCTCAATATAAACAAACCTAATTTACACTACGAAAAGGCATTGGGTCTCAATATAAACAAACTTAATTTATACTACAAAAAAGCACTGGGTCTCAATATAAACAAACCTAATTTAGAAAGCAAAAAGTCACTGGGTCTCAATATAAACAAACCTAATTTACACTACAAAAAGGCACTGGGTCTCAATATAAACAAACCTAATTTACATTACAAAAAGACAGTGGGTCTCAAAATAAACAAACATAATTTACACCACAAAAAGGCACTGGGTCTCAATCAAAACAAACCTAACTTAGACAGCAAAAATGCACTAAATGTCAATATAAAAAAGCCTTATTTACACAACAAAGAGGCAGTGGGTCTCAATATAAACAACCTAGTTTACACTACAAAAAGGCACTAGGTGTCAATATAAACAAACCTAATTTACACTACAAAAAGCACTGGATCTGAATATAAACAAACCTAATCTACACTAAAAAAAATGCACTGGGTCTCAATATAAACAAACCTAATTTACACTACAAAAAAGGCAGTGGGTCTCAATATAAACAAACCTAATTTACACTACAAAAAGGCAGTTGGTCTCAATTTAAACAAACCTAATTTACACTACAAAAAGGCACTGGGTCTCAATATAAACAAACCTAATTTACACTACAAAAAGGCAGTGGGTCTCAATATAAACAAACCTAATTTACACTACAAAAGGGCACTGGGTCTCAATATAAACAAACCTAATTTACACTACAAAAAGGCAGTGGGACTCATTATAAACAAACCTAATTAACACTACAAAAAAGCAGTGGGTCTCTACAAAAAACCAGTGGGTCTCAATGTAAGCAAACCTAATTTACACTGCAAAAAGGCAGTGGGTCTCAATATCAACAAACCTAATTTACAATATAAAAAAAGCTGTGGGTCTCAATGTAAGCAAATCTAATTTACACTACAAAAAAGCAGTGGGTCTCAATGTAAACAAACCTAATTTACACTACAAAAATGCAGTGGGTCTCAATCTAAGCAAACCTAATTTACATTATCAAAGGGCACTGGGTCTCAATATCAACAAATCTAATTTACACTACAAAAAGGCACTGGATCTTAATATAAACAAACCTTATTTACATTACAAAAAGGCACTGGGTCTCAAAATAAACAAACCTAATTTACACTGCAAAAATGCACTGGGTCTCAAAATAAACAAACCTAATTTACACTACTAAAGGGCAGTGGGTCTCAATATAAACAAACATAATTTACACCACAAAAAGGCACTGGGTCTCAATCTAAGCAAACCTAATTTACACAGAAAAAGGCACTGAGTCTCAATATAAACAAACTAAATTTAGACTATAAAAATGCACTGGGTCTCAATATAAACAAACCTAATTTACACTACAAAAAGGCAGTGGGTCTCAATATAAACAAACCTAATTTACACCACAAAAAGGCACTGGGTCTCAATCTAAACAAACCTAATTTATACAGCAAAAAGGCACTAGGTCGCAATCTAAAGAAACCTAATTTACACTGCAAAAAGGCACTAAGTCTCAATATAAACAAACCTAATTTACACTACAAAAAGGCAGTGGGTCTCAATATAAACAAACCTAATTTACACTACAAAAAGTCACTGGGTCTCAATATAAACAAACCTAATTTACACTACAAAAAGTCAGTGGGTCTCAATATAAACAAACCTAATCTACACTATAAAAAGACAGTGGCTCACAATATAGACAAAAGTAATTTACACTACAAAAAGGCAGTGGGTCTCAATATAAACAAACCTAATTTACACTACAAAGAGGCAGTGGGTCTCACTGTAAACAAACCTAATTTACACTACAAAAAGGCACTGGGTTTCAATATAAACAAACCTTATTTACACTACCAAAAGCCAGTGGGTCTCAATATCAACAAAACTAATTTACACTATAAAAAGCAGTGGGTCTCAATGTAAGCAAACCTAATTTACACTACAAAAAGGCACTGGGTCTCAATATCAACAAACCTAATTTACACCACAAAAAGGCAGTGGGTCTTAATATAAACAAACCTAATTTACTCTACCAAAAGGCACTGGGTCTCAATATCAACAAAACTAATTTACACTACAAAAAGGCACTGGGTCTCAATCTAAGCAAACCTAATTTACACAGAAAAAGGCACTGAGTCTCAATATAAACAAACTAAATTTAGACTATAAAAATGCACTGGGTCTCAATATAAACAAACCTAATTTACACTACAAAAAGGCAGTGGGTCTCAATATAAACAAACCTAATTTACACTACAAAAAGACAGTGGGTCTCAATATAAACAAACCTAATTTACACTACAAAAAGACAGTGGGTCTCAATATAAACAAACCTAATTTACACTACAAAAAGGCAGTGGGTCTCAATATAAACAAACCTAATTTACACTACAAAGAGGCAGTGGGTCTCACTGTAAACAAACCTAATTTACACTACCAAAAGGCACTGGGTCTCAATATCAACAAAACTAATTTACACTACAAAAAGTCACAGGGTCTCAATATAAACAAACATAATTTACACTACAAAAAGGCACTACGTCTCAATATAAACTAACCTAATTTACATTACAAAAAGGCACTGGGTCTCAATATAAACTAACCTAATTTACACTACAAAAATGCACTGGGTCTCAATATAAACAAACCTAATTTACACTACAAAAAGACAGTGGGTCTCAATATAAACAAACCTAATTTACACCACAAAAAGGCACTGGGTCTCAATCTAAACAAACCTAATCTAGACAACAAAAAGGCACTAGGTCTCAATATAATCAAACCTAATTTACACTGCAAAAAGGCACTGGGTCTCAATATAAACAAACTTAATTTACACTACAAAAAGGCAATGGGTCTCAATTTAAGCAAACCTAATCTACACTACAAAAAGGCTCTGGGTCTCAATGTAAACAAATCTAATTTACACTACAAAAAGGCACTGGGTCTCAATATAAACAAACCTAATTTACACTACAAAGAGGCAGTGGGTCTCAATATAAAAAAAACAAATTTACACTACAAAAAGGCACTGGGTCTCAATATAAACAAACCTAATTTATAATACAAAAAGGCAGTGGGTCTCAATATAAGCAAACCTAATTTACACTACAAAAAGGCAGTGGGTCTCAATGTAAACAAATCTAATTTACACTACAAAAAGTCACTGGGTCTCAATATAAACAAACCTAATTTACACTACAAAAAGTCAGTGGGTCTCAATATAAACAAACCTAATCTACACTATAAAAAGACAGTGGCTCTCAATATAGACAAAAGTAATTTACACTACAAAAAGGCAGTGGGTCTCAATATAAACAAACCTAATTTACACTACAAAGAGGCAGTGGGTCTCACTGTAAACAAACCTAATTTACACTACAAAAAGGCACTGGGTTTCAATATAAACAAACCTTATTTACACTACCAAAAGCCAGTGGGTCTCAATATCAACAAAACTAATTTACACTATAAAAAGCAGTGGGTCTCAATGTAAGCAAACCTAATTTACACTACAAAAAGGCACTGGGTCTCAATATCAACAAACCTAATTTACACCACAAAAAGGCAGTGGGTCTTAATATAAACAAACCTAATTTACTCTACCAAAAGGCACTGGGTCTCAATATCAACAAAACTAATTTACACTACAAAAAGTCACAGGGTCTCAATATAAACAAACATAATTTACACTACAAAAAGGCACTACGTCTCAATATAAACTAACCTAATTTACACTACAAAAAGGCACTGGGTCTCAATATAAACTAACTTAATTTACACTACAAAAATGCACTGGGTCTCAATATAAACAAACCTAATTTACACTACAAAAAGACAGTGGGTCTCAATATAAACAAACCTAATTTACACCACAAAAAGGCACTGGGTCTCAATCTAAACAAACCTAATCTAGAAAACAAAAAGGCACTAGGTCTCAATATAATCAAACCTAATTTACACTGCAAAAAGGCACTGGGTCTAAATATAAACAAACTTAATTTACACTACAAAAAGGCAATGGGTCTCAATTTAAGCAAACCTAATCTACACTACAAAAAGGCTCTGGGTCTCAATGTAAACAAATCTAATTTACACTACAAAAAGGCACTGGGTCTCAATATAAACAAACCTAATTTACACTACAAAGAGGCAGTGGGTCTCAATATAAAAAAAACAAATTTACTCTACAAAAAGGCACTGGGTCTCAATATAAACAAACCTAATTTATAATACAAAAAGGCACTGGGTCTCAATATAAACAAACGTAATCTACACTACAAAAAAGGCACTGGGTCTCAATGTAAACAAACCTAACTTACACTACAAAAAGGCACTGGGTCTCTCTATCAACAAACCTAATTTACACTTCAAAAAAGCAGTGGGTCTCAATATAAACAAACCTAATTTACACTACAAAAAAGCAGTGGGTCTCAATGTATACAAAACGAATCTACACTACAAAAAGGCAGTGCGTCTCAATCTAAACAAACCTAATTTCCACTATAAAAGGGCACTGGGTCTCAATATCAACAAAACTAATTTACACTACAAAAAGTCACAGGGTCTAAATATAAAAAAACATAATTTACACTACAAAAAGGCACTACGTCTCAATATAAACTAACTTAATTTACATTACAAAAAGGCACTGGGTCTCAATATAAACAAACCTAATTTACACTACAAAAATGCATTGGGTCTCAATATCAACAGACCTAATTTACACTTCAAAAAAGTAGTGGGTCTCAATATAAACAAACCTAATTTACACTACAAAGGCAGTGGGTCTCAATATAAACAAACTTAATTCATACTACAAAAAAGGACTGGGTCTCAATATAAACAAACCTAATTTAGACAGCAAAAAGGCACTAGGTCTCAATATAAACAAACCTTATTTACACTACCAAAAGCCAGTGGGTCTCAATATAAACAAAACTAATTTACACTATAAAAAGGCAGTGGGTCTCAATGTAAACAAATCTAATTTACACTACAAAAAGTCACTGGGTCTCAATATAAACAAACCTAATTTACACTACAAAAAGTCAGTGGGTCTCAATATAAACAAACCTAATCTACACTATAAAAAGACAGTGGCTCTCAATATAGACAAAAGTAATTTACACTACAAAAAGGCAGTGGGTCTCAATATAAACAAACCTAATTTACACTACAAAGAGGCAGTGGGTCTCACTGTAAATAAACCTAATTTACACTACAAAAAGGCACTGGGTTTCAATATAAACAAACCTTATTTACACTACCAAAAGCCAGTGGGTCTCAATATCAACAAAACTAATTTACACTATAAAAAGCAGTGGGTCTCAATGTAAGTAAACCTAATTTACACTACAAAAAGGCACTGGGTCTCAATATCAACAAACCTAATTTACACCACAAAAAGGCAGTGGGTCTTAATATAAACAAACCTAATTTACTCTACCAAAAGGCACTGGGTCTCAATATCAACAAAACTAATTTACACTACAAAAAGTCACAGGGTCTCAATATAAACAAACATAATTTACACTACAAAAAGGCACTACGTCTCAATATAAACTAACCTAATTTACACTACAAAAAGGCACTGGGTCTCAATATAAACAAACCTAATTTACACTACAAAAAGACAGTGGGTCTCAATATAAACAAACCTAATTTACACCACAAAAAGGCACTGGGTCTCAATCTAAACAAACCTAATTTATACAGCAAAAAGGCACTAGGTCGCAATCTAAAGAAACCTAATTTACACTGCAAAAAGGCACTAAGTCCCAATATAAACAAACCTAATATACACTACAAAAAGGCAGTGGGTCTCAATATAAGCAAACCTAATTTACACTACAAAAAGGCAATGGGTCTCAATATAAACAAACCTAATTTACACTACAAAAAGTCAGTGGGTCTCAATATAAACAAACCTAATCTACACTATAAAAAGACAGTGGCTCTCAATATAGACAAAAGTAATTTACACTACAAAAAGGCAGTGGGTCTCAATATAAACAAACCTAATTTACACTACAAAGAGGCAGTGGGTCTCACTGTAAACAAACCTAATTTACACTACAAAAAGGCACTGGGTTTCAATATAAACAAACCTTATTTACACTACCAAAAGCCAGTGGGTCTCAATATCAACAAAACTAATTTACACTATAAAAAGCAGTGGGTCTCAATGTAAGTAAA
This sequence comes from Bathymodiolus brooksi, assembly GCA_963680875.1. NCBI lineage: Eukaryota > Metazoa > Mollusca > Bivalvia > Mytilida > Modiolidae > Bathymodiolus > Bathymodiolus brooksi. The sequence continues at coordinate 90,730,419 of OY804578.1, read as the reverse complement.
CCTAATTTACACTACAAAAAGGCACTGGGTCTCAATATCAACAAACCTAATTTACACCACAAAAAGGCAGTGGGTCTTAATATAAACAAACCTAATTTACTCTACCAAAAGGCACTGGGTCTCAATATCAACAAAACTAATTTACACTACAAAAAGTCACAGGGTCTCAATATAAACAAACATAATTTACACTACAAAAAGGCACTACGTCTCAATATAAACTAACCTAATTTACATTACAAAAAGGCACTGGGTCTCAATATAAATTAACCTAATTTACACTACAAAAATGCACTGGGTCTCAATATAAACAAACCTAATTTACACTACAAAAAGACAGTGGGTCTCAATATAAACAAACCTAATTTACACCACAAAAAGGCACTGGGTCTCAATCTAAACAAACCTAATCTAGACAACAAAAAGGCACTAGGTCTCAATATAATCAAACCTAATTTACACTGCAAAAAGGCACTGGGTCTCAATATAAACAAACTTAATTTACACTACAAAAAGGCATTGGGTCTCAATTTAAGAAAACCTAATCTACACTACAAAAAGGCTCTGGGTCTCAATGTAAACAAATCTAATTTACACTACAAAAAGGCACTGGGTCTCAATATAAACAAACCTAATTTACACTACAAAGAGGCAGTGGGTCTCAATATAAAAAAAACAAATTTACACTACAAAAAGGCACTGGGTCTCAATATAAACAAACCTAATTTATAATACAAAAAGGCAGTGGGTCTCAATATAAGCAAACCTAATTTACACTACAAAAAGGCAGTGGGTCTCAATGTAAACAAATCTAATTTACACTACAAAAAGTCACTGGGTCTCAATATAAACAAACCTAATTTACACTACAAAAAGTCAGTGGGTCTCAATATAAACAAACCTAATCTACACTATAAAAAGACAGTGGCTCTCAATATAGACAAAAGTAATTTACACTACAAAAAGGCAGTGGGTCTCAATATAAACAAACCTAATTTACACTACAAAGAGGCAGTGGGTCTCACTGTAAACAAACCTAATTTACACTACAAAAAGGCACTGGGTTTCAATATAAACAAACCTTATTTACACTACCAAAAGCCAGTGGGTCTCAATATCAACAAAACTAATTTACACTATAAAAAGCAGTGGGTCTCAATGTAAGTAAACCTAATTTACACTACAAAAAGGCACTGGGTCTCAATATCAACAAACCTAATTTACACCACAAAAAGGCAGTGGGTCTTAATATAAACAAACCTAATTTACTCTACCAAAAGGCACTGGGTCTCAATATCAACAAAACTAATTTACACTACAAAAAGTCACAGGGTCTCAATATAAACAAACATAATTTACACTACAAAAAGGCACTACGTCTCAATATAAACTAACCTAATTTACACTACAAAAAGGCACTGGGTCTCAATATCAACAAACCTAATTTACACCACAAAAAGGCAGTGGGTCTTAATATAAACAAACCTAATTTACTCTACCAAAAGGCACTGGGTCTCAATATCAACAAAACTAATTTACACTACAAAAAGTCACAGGGTCTCAATATAAACAAACATAATTTACACTACAAAAAGGCACTACGTCTCAATATAAACTAACCTAATTTACACTACAAAAAGGCACTGGGTCTCAATATCAACAAACCTAATTTACACCACAAAAAGGCAGTGGGTCTTAATATAAACAAACCTAATTTACTCTACCAAAAGGCACTGGGTCTCAATATCAACAAAACTAATTTACACTACAAAAAGTCACAGGGTCTCAATATAAACAAACATAATTTACACTACAAAAAGGCACTACGTCTCAATATAAACTAACCTAATTTACATTACAAAAAGGCACTGGGTCTCAATATAAATTAACCTAATTTACACTACAAAAATGCACTGGGTCTCAATATAAACAAACCTAATTTACACTACAAAAAGACAGTGGGTCTCAATATAAACAAACCTAATTTACACCACAAAAAGGCACTGGGTCTCAATCTAAACAAACCTAATCTAGACAACAAAAAGGCACTAGGTCTCAATATAATCAAACCTAATTTACACTGCAAAAAGGCACTGGGTCTCAATATAAACAAACCTAATTTACACTACAAAGAGGCAGTGGGTCTCAATATAAAAAAAACAAATTTACACTACAAAAAGGCACTGGGTCTCAATATAAACAAACCTAATTTATAATACAAAAAGGCAGTGGGTCTCAATATAAGCAAACCTAATTTACACTACAAAAAGTCACTGGGTCTCAATATAAACAAACCTAATTTACACTACAAAAAGTCAGTGGGTCTCAATATAAACAAACCTAATCTACACTATAAAAAGACAGTGGCTCTCAATATAGACAAAAGTAATTTACACTACAAAAAGGCAGTGGGTCTCAATATAAACAAACCTAATTTACACTACAAAGAGGCAGTGGGTCTCACTGTAAATAAACCTAATTTACACTACAAAAAGGCACTGGGTTTCAATATAAACAAACCTTATTTACACTACCAAAAGCCAGTGGGTCTCAATATCAACAAAACTAATTTACACTATAAAAAGCAGTGGGTCTCAATGTAAGTAAACCTAATTTACACTACAAAAAGGCAATGGGTCTCAATATCAACAAACCTAATTTACACCACAAAAAGGCAGTGGGTCTTAATATAAACAAACCTAATTTACTCTACCAAAAGGCACTGGGTCTCAATATCAACAAAACTAATTTACACTACAAAAAGTCACAGGGTCTCAATATAAACAAACATAATTTACACTACAAAAAGGCACTACGTCTCAATATAAACTAACCTAATTTACACTACAAAAAGGCACTGGGTCTCAATATAAACAAACCTAATTTACACTACAAAAAGACAGTGGGTCTCAATATAAACAAACCTAATTTACACCACAAAAAGGCACTGGGTCTCAATCTAAACAAACCTAATTTATACAGCAAAAAGGCACTAGGTCGCAATCTAAAGAAACCTAATTTACACTGCAAAAAGGCACTAAGTCCCAATATAAACAAACCTAATATACACTACAAAAAGGCAGTGGGTCTCAATATAAGCAAACCTAATTTACACTACAAAAAGGCAATGGGTCTCAATATAAACAAACCTAATTTACACTACAAAAAGTCAGTGGGTCTCAATATAAACAAACCTAATCTACACTATAAAAAGACAGTGGCTCTCAATATAGACAAAAGTAATTTACACTACAAAAAGGCAGTGGGTCTCAATATAAACAAACCTAATTTACACTACAAAGAGGCAGTGGGTCTCACTGTAAACAAACCTAATTTACACTACAAAAAGGCACTGGGTTTCAATATAAACAAACCTTATTTACACTACCAAAAGCCAGTGGGTCTCAATATCAACAAAACTAATTTACACTATAAAAAGCAGTGGGTCTCAATGTAAGCAAACCTAATTTACACTACAAAAAGGCACTGGGTCTCAATATCAACAAACCTAATTTACACCACAAAAAGGCAGTGGGTCTTAATATAAACAAACCTAATTTACTCTACCAAAAGGCACTGGGTCTCAATATCAACAAAACTAATTTACACTACAAAAAGTCACAGGGTCTCAATATAAACAAACATAATTTACACTACAAAAAGGCACTACGTCTCAATATAAACTAACCTAATTTACATTACAAAAAGGCACTGGGTCTCAATATAAATTAACCTAATTTACACTACAAAAATGCACTGGGTCTCAATATAAACAAACCTAATTTACACTACAAAAAGACAGTGGGTCTCAATATAAACAAACCTAATTTACACCACAAAAAGGCACTGGGTCTCAATCTAAACAAACCTAATCTAGACAACAAAAAGGCACTAGGTCTCAATATAATCAAACCTAATTTACACTGCAAAAAGGCACTGGGTCTCAATATAAACAAACTTAATTTACACTACAAAAAGGCATTGGGTCTCAATTTAAGAAAACCTAATCTACACTACAAAAAGGCTCTGGGTCTCAATGTAAACAAATCTAATTTACACTACAAAAAGGCACTGGGTCTCAATATAAACAAACCTAATTTACACTACAAAGAGGCAGTGGGTCTCAATATAAAAAAAACAAATTTACACTACAAAAAGGCACTGGGTCTCAATATAAACAAACCTAATTTATAATACAAAAAGGCAGTGGGTCTCAATATAAGCAAACCTAATTTACACTACAAAAAGGCAGTGGGTCTCAATGTAAACAAATCTAATTTACACTACAAAAAGTCACTGGGTCTCAATATAAACAAACCTAATTTACACTACAAAAAGTCAGTGGGTCTCAATATAAACAAACCTAATCTACACTATAAAAAGACAGTGGCTCTCAATATAGACAAAAGTAATTTACACTACAAAAAGGCAGTGGGTCTCAATATAAACAAACCTAATTTACACTACAAAGAGGCAGTGGGTCTCACTGTAAACAAACCTAATTTACACTACAAAAAGGCACTGGGTTTCAATATAAACAAACCTTATTTACACTACCAAAAGCCAGTGGGTCTCAATATCAACAAAACTAATTTACACTATAAAAAGCAGTGGGTCTCAATGTAAGTAAACCTAATTTACACTACAAAAAGGCACTGGGTCTCAATATCAACAAACCTAATTTACACCACAAAAAGGCAGTGGGTCTTAATATAAACAAACCTAATTTACTCTACCAAAAGGCACTGGGTCTCAATATCAACAAAACTAATTTACACTACAAAAAGTCACAGGGTCTCAATATAAACAAACATAATTTACACTACAAAAAGGCACTACGTCTCAATATAAACTAACCTAATTTACATTACAAAAAGGCACTGGGTCTCAATATAAATTAACCTAATTTACACTACAAAAATGCACTGGGTCTCAATATAAACAAACCTAATTTACACTACAAAAAGACAGTGGGTCTCAATATAAACAAACCTAATTTACACCACAAAAAGGCACTGGGTCTCAATCTAAACAAACCTAATCTAGACAACAAAAAGGCACTAGGTCTCAATATAATCAAACCTAATTTACACTGCAAAAAGGCACTGGGTCTCAATATAAACAAACTTAATTTACACTACAAAAAGGCATTGGGTCTCAATTTAAGAAAACCTAATCTACACTACAAAAAGGCTCTAGGTCTCAATGTAAACAAATCTAATTTACACTACAAAAAGTCACAGGGTCTCAATATAAACAAACATAATTTACACTACAAAAAGGCACTACGTCTCAATATAAACTAACCTAATTTACACTACAAAAAGGCACTGGGTCTCAATATCAACAAACCTAATTTACACCACAAAAAGGCAGTGGGTCTTAATATAAACAAACCTAATTTACTCTACCAAAAGGCACTGGGTCTCAATATCAACAAAACTAATTTACACTACAAAAAGTCACAGGGTCTCAATATAAACAAACATAATTTACACTACAAAAAGGCACTACGTCTCAATATAAACAAACCTAATTTACATTACAAAAAGGCACTGGGTCTCAATATAAACTAACCTAATTTACACTACAAAAATGCACTGGGTCTCAATATAAACAAACCTAATTTACACTACAAAAAGACAGTGGGTCTCAATATAAACAAACCTAATTTACACCACAAAAAGGCACTGGGTCTCAATCTAAACAAACCTAATCTAGACAACAAAAAGGCACTGGGTCTCAATATAAACAAACCTAATTTACACTGCAAAAAGGCACTGGGTCTCAATATAAACAAACTTAATTTACACTACAAAAAGGCAATGGGTCTCAATTTAAGCAAACCTAATCTACACTACAAAAAGGCTCTGGGTCTCAATGTAAACAAATCTAATTTACACTACAAAAAGGCACTGGGTCTCAATATAAACAAACCTAATTTACACTACAAAGAGGCAGTGGGTCTCAATATAAAAAAAACAAATTTACACTACAAAAAGGCACTGGGTCTCAATATAAACAAACCTAATTTATAATACAAAAAGGCACTGGGTCTCAATATAAACAAACGTAATCTACACTACAAAAAAGGCACTGGGTCTCAATGTAAACAAACCTAACTTACACTACAAAAAGGCACTGGGTCTCTCTATCAACAAACCTAATTTACACTTCAAAAAAACAGTGGGTCTCAATATAAACAAACCTAATTTACACTACAAAAAAGCAGTGGGTCTCAATGTATACAAAACGAATCTACACTACAAAAAGGCAGTGGGTCTCAATCTAAACAAACCTAATTTCCACTATAAAAGGGCACTGGGTCTCAATATCAACAAAACTAATTTACACTACAAAAAGTCACAGGGTCTAAATATAAAAAAACATAATTTACACTACAAAAAGGCACTACGTCTCAATATAAACTAACTTAATTTACATTACAAAAAGGCACTGGGTCTCAATATAAACAAACCTAATTCACACTACAAAAATGCACTGGGTCTCAATACCAACAGACCTAATTTACACTTCAAAAAAGTAGTGGGTCTCAATATAAACAAACCTAATTTACACTACAAAGGCAGTGGGTCTCAATATAAACAAACTTAATTTATACTACAAAAAAGGACTGGGTCTCAATATAAACAAACCTAATTTAGACAGCAAAAAGGCACTGGGTCTCAATATAAACAAACCTTATTTACACTACCAAAAGCCAGTGGGTCTCAATATAAACAAAACTAATTTACACTATAAAAAGCAGTGGGTCTCAATGTAAGCAAACCTAATTTACACTACAAAAAGGCACTGGGTCTCAATATCAACAAACCTAATTTACACCACAAAAAGGCAGTGGGTCTTAATATAAACAAACCTAATTTACTCTACCAAAAGGCACTGGGTCTCAATATCAACAAAACTAATTTACACTACAAAAAGTCACAGGGTCTCAATATAAACAAACATAATTTACACTACAAAAAGGCACTACGTCTCAATATAAACAAACCTAATTTACATTACAAAAAGGCACTGGGTCTCAATATAAACTAACCTAATTTACACTACAAAAATGCACTGGGTCTCAATATAAACAAACCTAATTTACACTACAAAAAGACAGTGGGTCTCAATATAAACAAACCTAATTTACACCACAAAAAGGCACTGGGTCTCAATCTAAACAAACCTAATCTAGACAACAAAAAGGCACTGGGTCTCAATATAAACAAACCTAATTTACACTGCAAAAAGGCACTGGGTCTCAATATAAACAAACTTAATTTACACTACAAAAAGGCAATGGGTCTCAATTTAAGCAAACCTAATCTACACTACAAAAAGGCTCTGGGTCTCAATGTAAACAAATCTAATTTACACTACAAAAAGGCACTGGGTCTCAATATAAACAAACCTAATTTACACTACAAAGAGGCAGTGGGTCTCAATATAAAAAAAACAAATTTACACTACAAAAAGGCACTGGGTCTCAATATAAACAAACCTAATTTATAATACAAAAAGGCACTGGGTCTCAATATAAACAAACGTAATCTACACTACAAAAAAGGCACTGGGTCTCAATGTAAACAAACCTAACTTACACTACAAAAAGGCACTGGGTCTCAATATAAAAAAAACAAATTTACACTACAAAAAGGCACTGGGTCTCAATATAAACAAACCTAATTTATAATACAAAAAGGCAGTGGGTCTCAATATAAGCAAACCTAATTTACACTACAAAAAGTCACTGGGTCTCAATATAAACAAACCTAATTTACACTACAAAAAGTCAGTGGGTCTCAATATAAACAAACCTAATTTATAATACAAAAAGGCACTGGGTCTCAATATAAACAAACGTAATCTACACTACAAAAAAGGCACTGGGTCTCAATGTAAACAAACCTAACTTACACTACAAAGAGGCAGTGGGTCTCAATATAAAAAAAACAAATTTACACTACAAAAAGGCACTGGGTCTCAATATAAACAAACCTAATTTATAATACAAAAAGGCAGTGGGTCTCAATATAAGCAAACCTAATTTACACTACAAAAAGTCACTGGGTCTCAATATAAACAAACCTAATTTACACTACAAAAAGTCAGTGGGTCTCAATATAAACAAACCTAATCTACACTATAAAAAGACAGTGGCTCTCAATATAGACAAAAGTAATTTACACTACAAAAAGGCAGTGGGTCTCAATATAAACAAACCTAATTTACACTACAAAGAGGCAGTGGGTCTCACTGTAAATAAACCTAATTTACACTACAAAAAGGCACTGGGTTTCAATATAAACAAACCTTATTTACACTACCAAAAGCCAGTGGGTCTCAATATCAACAAAACTAATTTACACTATAAAAAGCAGTGGGTCTCAATGTAAGCAAACCTAATTTACACTACAAAAAGGCACTGGGTCTCAATATCAACAAACCTAATTTACACCACAAAAAGGCAGTGGGTCTTAATATAAACAAACCTAATTTACTCTACCAAAAGGCACTGGGTCTCAATATCAACAAAACTAATTTACACTACAAAAAGTCACAGGGTCTCAATATAAACAAACATAATTTACACTACAAAAAGGCACTACGTCTCAATATAAACTAACCTAATTTACATTACAAAAAGGCACTGGGTCTCAATATAAATTAACCTAATTTACACTACAAAAATGCACTGGGTCTCAATATAAACAAACCTAATTTACACTACAAAAAGACAGTGGGTCTCAATATAAACAAACCTAATTTACACCACAAAAAGGCACTGGGTCTCAATCTAAACAAACCTAATCTAGACAACAAAAAGGCACTAGGTCTCAATATAATCAAACCTAATTTACACTGCAAAAAGGCACTGGGTCTCAATATAAACAAACTTAATTTACACTACAAAAAGGCATTGGGTCTCAATTTAAGAAAACCTAATCTACACTACAAAAAGGCTCTGGGTCTCAATGTAAACAAATCTAATTTACACTACAAAAAGGCACTGGGTCTCAATATAAACAAACCTAATTTACACTACAAAGAGGCAGTGGGTCTCAATATAAAAAAAACAAATTTACACTACAAAAAGGCACTGGGTCTCAATATAAACAAACCTAATTTATAATACAAAAAGGCAGTGGGTCTCAATATAAGCAAACCTAATTTACACTACAAAAAGGCAGTGGGTCTCAATGTAAACAAATCTAATTTACACTACAAAAAGTCACTGGGTCTCAATATAAACAAACCTAATTTACACTACAAAAAGTCAGTGGGTCTCAATATAAACAAACCTAATCTACACTATAAAAAGACAGTGGCTCTCAATATAGACAAAAGTAATTTACACTACAAAAAGGCAGTGGGTCTCAATATAAACAAACCTAATTTACACTACAAAGAGGCAGTGGGTCTCACTGTAAACAAACCTAATTTACACTACAAAAAGGCACTGGGTTTCAATATAAACAAACCTTATTTACACTACCAAAAGCCAGTGGGTCTCAATATCAACAAAACTAATTTACACTATAAAAAGCAGTGGGTCTCAATGTAAGTAAACCTAATTTACACTACAAAAAGGCACTGGGTCTCAATATCAACAAACCTAATTTACACCACAAAAAGGCAGTGGGTCTTAATATAAACAAACCTAATTTACTCTACCAAAAGGCACTGGGTCTCAATATCAACAAAACTAATTTACACTACAAAAGGTCACAGGGTCTCAATATAAACAAACATAATTTACACTACAAAAAGGCACTACGTCTCAATATAAACTAACCTAATTTACACTACAAAAAGGCACTGGGTCTCAATATCAACAAACCTAATTTACACCACAAAAAGGCAGTGGGTCTTAATATAAACAAACCTAATTTACTCTACCAAAAGGCACTGGGTCTCAATATCAACAAAACTAATTTACACTACAAAAAGTCACAGGGTCTCAATATAAACAAACATAATTTACACTACAAAAAGGCACTACGTCTCAATATAAACAAACCTAATTTACATTACAAAAAGGCACTGGGTCTCAATATAAACTAACCTAATTTACACTACAAAAATGCACTGGGTCTCAATATAAACAAACCTAATTTACACTACAAAAAGACAGTGGGTCTCAATATAAACAAACCTAATTTACACCACAAAAAGGCACTGGGTCTCAATCTAAACAAACCTAATCTAGACAACAAAAAGGCACTGGGTCTCAATATAAACAAACCTAATTTACACTGCAAAAAGGCACTGGGTCTCAATATAAACAAACTTAATTTACACTACAAAAAGGCAATGGGTCTCAATTTAAGCAAACCTAATCTACACTACAAAAAGGCTCTGGGTCTCAATGTAAACAAATCTAATTTACACTACAAAAAGGCACTGGGTCTCAATATAAACAAACCTAATTTACACTACAAAGAGGCAGTGGGTCTCAATATAAAAAAAACAAATTTACACTACAAAAAGGCACTGGGTCTCAATATAAACAAACCTAATTTATCATACAAAAAGGCACTGGGTCTCAATATAAACAAACGTAATCTACACTACAAAAAAGGCACTGGGTCTCAATGTAAACAAACCTAACTTACACTACAAAAAGGCACTGGGTCTCTCTATCAACAAACCTAATTTACACTTCAAAAAAACAGTGGGTCTCAATATAAACAAACCTAATTTACACTACAAAAAAGCAGTGGGTCTCAATGTATACAAAACGAATCTACACTACAAAAAGGCAGTGGGTCTCAATCTAAACAAACCTAATTTCCACTATAAAAGGGCACTGGGTCTCAATATCAACAAAACTAATTTACACTACAAAAAGTCACAGGGTCTAAATATAAAAAAACATAATTTACACTACAAAAAGGCACTACGTCTCAATATAAACTAACTTAATTTACATTACAAAAAGGCACTGGGTCTCAATATAAACAAACCTAATTCACACTACAAAAATGCACTGGGTCTCAATATCAACAGACCTAATTTACACTTCAAAAAAGTAGTGGGTCTCAATATAAACAAACCTAATTTACACTACAAAGGCAGTGGGTCTCAATATAAACAAACTTAATTTATACTACAAAAAAGGACTGGGTCTCAATATAAACAAACCTAATTTAGACAGCAAAAAGGCACTGGGTCTCAATATAAACAAACCTTATTTACACTACCAAAAGCCAGTGGGTCTCAATATAAACAAAACTAATTTACACTATAAAAAGCAGTGGGTCTCAATGTAAGCAAACCTAATTTACACTACAAAAAGGCACTGGGTCTCAATATCAACAAACCTAATTTACACCACAAAAAGGCAGTGGGTCTTAATATAAACAAACCTAATTTACTCTACCAAAAGGCACTGGGTCTCAATATCAACAAAACTAATTTACACTACAAAAAGTCACAGGGTCTCAATATAAACAAACCTAATTTACACTACAAAAAGGCACTACGTCTCAATATAAACAAACCTAATTTACATTACAAAAAGGCACTGGGTCTCAATATAAACTAACCTAATTTACACTACAAAAATGCACTGGGTCTCAATATAAACAAACCTAATTTACACTACAAAAAGACAGTGGGTCTCAATATAAACAAACCTAATTTACACCACAAAAAGGCACTGGGTCTCAATCTAAACAAACCTAATCTAGACAACAAAAAGGCACTGGGTCTCAATATAAACAAACCTAATTTACACTGCAAAAAGGCACTGGGTCTCAATATAAACAAACTTAATTTACACTACAAAAAGGCAATGGGTCTCAATTTAAGCAAACCTAATCTACACTACAAAAAGGCTCTGGGTCTCAATGTAAACAAATCTAATTTACACTACAAAAAGGCACTGGGTCTCAATATAAACAAACCTAATTTACACTACAAAGAGGCAGTGGGTCTCAATATAAAAAAAACAAATTTACACTACAAAAAGGCACTGGGTCTCAATATAAACAAACCTAATTTATAATACAAAAAGGCACTGGGTCTCAATATAAACAAACGTAATCTACACTACAAAAAAGGCACTGGGTCTCAATGTAAACAAACCTAACTTACACTACAAAAAGGCACTGGGTCTCAATATAAAAAAAACAAATTTACACTACAAAAAGGCACTGGGTCTCAATATAAACAAACCTAATTTATAATACAAAAAGGCAGTGGGTCTCAATATAAGCAAACCTAATTTACACTACAAAAAGTCACTGGGTCTCAATATAAACAAACCTAATTTACACTACAAAAAGTCAGTGGGTCTCAATATAAACAAACCTAATTTATAATACAAAAAGGCACTGGGTCTCAATATAAACAAACGTAATCTACACTACAAAAAAGGCACTGGGTCTCAATGTAAACAAACCTAACTTACACTACAAAGAGGCAGTGGGTCTCAATATAAAAAAAACAAATTTACACTACAAAAAGGCACTGGGTCTCAATATAAACAAACCTAATTTATAATACAAAAAGGCAGTGGGTCTCAATATAAGCAAACCTAATTTACACTACAAAAAGTCACTGGGTCTCAATATAAACAAACCTAATTTACACTACAAAAAGTCAGTGGGTCTCAATATAAACAAACCTAATCTACACTATAAAAAGACAGTGGCTCTCAATATAGACAAAAGTAATTTACACTACAAAAAGGCAGTGGGTCTCAATATAAACAAACCTAATTTACACTACAAAGAGGCAGTGGGTCTCACTGTAAATAAACCTAATTTACACTACAAAAAGGCACTGGGTTTCAATATAAACAAACCTTATTTACACTACCAAAAGCCAGTGGGTCTCAATATCAACAAAACTAATTTACACTATAAAAAGCAGTGGGTCTCAATGTAAGTAAACCTAATTTACACTACAAAAAGGCTATGGGTCTCAATATCAACAAACCTAATTTACACCACAAAAAGGCAGTGGGTCTTAATATAAACAAACCTAATTTACTCTACCAAAAGGCACTGGGTCTCAATATCAACAAAACTAATTTACACTACAAAAAGTCACAGGGTCTCAATATAAACAAACATAATTTACACTACAAAAAGGCACTACGTCTCAATATAAACTAACCTAATTTACACTACAAAAAGGCACTGGGTCTCAATATAAACAAACCTAATTTACACTACAAAAAGACAGTGGGTCTCAATATAAACAAACCTAATTTACACCACAAAAAGGCACTGGGTCTCAATCTAAACAAACCTAATTTATACAGCAAAAAGGCACTAGGTCGCAATCTAAAGAAACCTAATTTACACTGCAAAAAGGCACTAAGTCCCAATATAAACAAACCTAATATACACTACAAAAAGGCAGTGGGTCTCAATATAAGCAAACCTAATTTACACTACAAAAAGGCAGTGGGTCTCAATATAAACAAACCTAATTTACACTACAAAAAGTCACTGGGTCTCAATATAAACAAACCTAATTTACACTACAAAAAGTCAGTGGGTCTCAATATAAACAAACCTAATCTACACTATAAAAAGACAGTGGCTCTCAATATAGACAAAAGTAATTTACACTACAAAAAGGCAGTGGGTCTCAATATAAACAAACCTAATTTACACTACAAAGAGGCAGTGGGTCTCACTGTAAACAAACCTAATTTACACTACAAAAAGGCACTGGGTTTCAATATAAACAAACCTTATTTACACTACCAAAAGCCAGTGGGTCTCAATATCAACAAAACTAATTTACACTATAAAAAGCAGTGGGTCTCAATGTAAGCAAACATAATTTACACTACAAAAAGGCACTGGGTCTCAATATCAACAAACCTAATTTACACCACAAAAAGGCAGTGGGTCTTAATATAAACAAACCTAATTTACTCTACCAAAAGGCACTGGGTCTCAATATCAACAAAACTAATTTACACTACAAAAAGTCACAGGGTCTCAATATAAACAAACATAATTTACACTACAAAAAGGCACTACGTCTCAATATAAACTAACCTAATTTACATTACAAAAAGGCACTGGGTCTCAATATAAATTAACCTAATTTACACTACAAAAATGCACTGGGTCTCAATATAAACAAACCTAATTTACACTACAAAAAGACAGTGGGTCTCAATATAAACAAACCTAATTTACACCACAAAAAGGCACTGGGTCTCAATCTAAACAAACCTAATCTAGACAACAAAAAGGCACTAGGTCTCAATATAATCAAACCTAATTTACACTGCAAAAAGGCACTGGGTCTGAATATAAACAAACTTAATTTACACTACAAAAAGGCAATGGGTCTCAATTTAAGCAAACCTAATCTACACTACAAAAAGGCTCTGGGTCTCAATGTAAACAAATCTAATTTACACTACAAAAAGGCACTGGGTCTCAATATAAACAAACCTAATTTACACTACAAAGAGGCAGTGGGTCTCAATATAAAAAAAACAAATTTACACTACAAAAAGGCACTGGGTCTCAATATAAACAAACCTAATTTATAATACAAAAAGGCAGTGGGTCTCAATATAAGCAAACCTAATTTACACTACAAAAAGGCAGTGGGTCTCAATGTAAACAAATCTAATTTACACTACAAAAAGTCACTGGGTCTCAATATAAACAAACCTAATTTACACTACAAAAAGTCAGTGGGTCTCAATATAAACAAACTTAATCTACACTATAAAAAGACAGTGGCTCTCAATATAGACAAAAGTAATTTACACTACAAAAAGGCAGTGGGTCTCAATATAAACAAACCTAATTTACACTACAAAGAGGCAGTGGGTCTCACTGTAAACAAACCTAATTTACACTACAAAAAGGCACTGGGTTTCAATATAAACAAACCTTATTTACACTACCAAAAGCCAGTGGGTCTCAATATCAACAAAACTAATTTACACTATAAAAAGCAGTGGGTCTCAATGTAAGTAAACCTAATTTACACTACAAAAAGGCACTGGGTCTCAATATCAACAAACCTAATTTACACCACAAAAAGGCAGTGGGTCTTAATATAAACAAACCTAATTTACTCTACCAAAAGGCACTGGGTCTCAATATCAACAAAACTAATTTACACTACAAAAAGTCACAGGGTCTCAATATAAACAAACATAATTTACACTACAAAAAGGCACTACGTCTCAATATAAACTAACCTAATTTACACTACAAAAAGGCACTGGGTCTCAATATCAACAAACCTAATTTACACCACAAAAAGGCAGTGGGTCTTAATATAAACAAACCTAATTTACTCTACCAAAAGGCACTGGGTCTCAATATCAACAAAACTAATTTACACTACAAAAAGTCACAGGGTCTCAATATAAACAAACCTAATTTACACTACAAAAAGGCACTACGTCTCAATATAAACAAACCTAATTTACATTACAAAAAGGCACTGGGTCTCAATATAAACTAACCTAATTTACACTACAAAAATGCACTGGGTCTCAATATAAACAAACCTAATTTACACTACAAAAAGACAGTGGGTCTCAATATAAACAAACCTAATTTACACCACAAAAAGGCACTGGGTCTCAATCTAAACAAACCTAATCTAGACAACAAAAAGGCACTGGGTCTCAATATAAACAAACCTAATTTACACTGCAAAAAGGCACTGGGTCTCAATATAAACAAACTTAATTTACACTACAAAAAGGCAATGGGTCTCAATTTAAGCAAACCTAATCTACACTACAAAAAGGCTCTGGGTCTCAATGTAAACAAATCTAATTTACACTACAAAAAGGCACTGGGTCTCAATATAAACAAACCTAATTTACACTACAAAGAGGCAGTGGGTCTCAATATAAAAAAAACAAATTTACACTACAAAAAGGCACTGGGTCTCAATATAAACAAACCTAATTTATAATACAAAAAGGCACTGGGTCTCAATATAAACAAACGTAATCTACACTACAAAAAAGGCACTGGGTCTCAATGTAAACAAACCTAACTTACACTACAAAAAGGCACTGGGTCTCTCTATCAACAAACCTAATTTACACTTCAAAAAAACAGTGGGTCTCAATATAAACAAACCTAATTTACACTACAAAAAAGCAGTGGGTCTCAATGTATACAAAACGAATCTACACTACAAAAAGGCAGTGGGTCTCAATCTAAACAAACCTAATTTCCACTATAAAAGGGCACTGGGTCTCAATATCAACAAAACTAATTTACACTACAAAAAGTCACAGGGTCTAAATATAAAAAAACATAATTTACACTACAAAAAGGCACTACGTCTCAATATAAACTAACTTAATTTACATTACAAAAAGGCACTGGGTCTCAATATAAACAAACCTAATTCACACTACAAAAATGCACTGGGTCTCAATATCAACAGACCTAATTTACACTTCAAAAAAGTAGTGGGTCTCAATATAAACAAACCTAATTTACACTACAAAGGCAGTGGGTCTCAATATAAACAAACTTAATTTATACTACAAAAAAGGACTGGGTCTCAATATAAACAAACCTAATTTAGACAGCAAAAAGGCACTGGGTCTCAATATAAACAAACCTTATTTACACTACCAAAAGCCAGTGGGTCTCAATATAAACAAAACTAATTTACACTATAAAAAGCAGTGGGTCTCAATGTAAGCAAACCTAATTTACACTACAAAAAGGCACTGGGTCTCAATATCAACAAACCTAATTTACACCACAAAAAGGCAGTGGGTCTTAATATAAACAAACCTAATTTACTCTACCAAAAGGCACTGGGTCTCAATATCAACAAAACTAATTTACACTACAAAAAGTCACTGGGTCTCAATATAAACAAACATAATTTACACTACAAAAAGGCACTACGTCTCAATATAAACAAACCTAATTTACATTACAAAAAGGCACTGGGTCTCAATATAAACTAACCTAATTTACACTACAAAAATGCACTGGGTCTCAATATAAACAAACCTAATTTACACTACAAAAAGACAGTGGGTCTCAATATAAACAAACCTAATTTACACCACAAAAAGGCACTGGGTCTCAATCTAAACAAACCTAATCTAGACAACAAAAAGGCACTGGGTCTCAATATAAACAAACCTAATTTACACTGCAAAAAGGCACTGGGTCTCAATATAAACAAACTTAATTTACACTACAAAAAGGCAATGGGTCTCAATTTAAGCAAACCTAATCTACACTACAAAAAGGCTCTGGGTCTCAATGTAAACAAATCTAATTTACACTACAAAAAGGCACTGGGTCTCAATATAAACAAACCTAATTTACACTACAAAGAGGCAGTGGGTCTCAATATAAAAAAAACAAATTTACACTACAAAAAGGCACTGGGTCTCAATATAAACAAACCTAATTTATAATACAAAAAGGCACTGGGTCTCAATATAAACAAACGTAATCTACACTACAAAAAAGGCACTGGGTCTCAATGTAAACAAACCTAACTTACACTACAAAAAGGCACTGGGTCTCTCTATCAACAAACCTAATTTACACTTCAAAAAAACAGTGGGTCTCAATATAAACAAACCTAATTTACACTACAAAAAAGCAGTGGGTCTCAATGTATACAAAACGAATCTACACTACAAAAAGGCAGTGGGTCTCAATCTAAACAAACCTAATTTCCACTATAAAAGGGCACTGGGTCTCAATATCAACAAAACTAATTTACACTACAAAAAGTCACAGGGTCTAAATATAAAAAAACATAATTTACACTACAAAAAGGCACTACGTCTCAATATAAACTAACTTAATTTACATTACAAAAAGGCACTGGGTCTCAATATAAACAAACCTAATTCACACTACAAAAATGCACTGGGTCTCAATATCAACAGACCTAATTTACACTTCAAAAAAGTAGTGGGTCTCAATATAAACAAACCTAATTTACACTACAAAGGCAGTGGGTCTCAATATAAACAAACTTAATTTATACTACAAAAAAGGACTGGGTCTCAATATAAACAAACCTAATTTAGACAGCAAAAAGGCACTGGGTCTCAATATAAACAAACCTTATTTACACTACCAAAAGCCAGTGGGTCTCAATATAAACAAAACTAATTTACACTATAAAAAGCAGTGGGTCTCAATGTAAGCAAACCTAATTTACACTACAAAAAGGCACTGGGTCTCAATATCAACAAACCTAATTTACACCACAAAAAGGCAGTGGGTCTTAATATAAACAAACCTAATTTACTCTACCAAAAGGCACTGGGTCTCAATATCAACAAAACTAATTTACACTACAAAAAGTCACAGGGTCTCAATATAAACAAACCTAATTTACACTACAAAAAGGCACTACGTCTCAATATAAACAAACCTAATTTACATTACAAAAAGGCACTGGGTCTCAATATAAACTAACCTAATTTACACTACAAAAATGCACTGGGTCTCAATATAAACAAACCTAATTTACACTACAAAAAGACAGTGGGTCTCAATATAAACAAACCTAATTTACACCACAAAAAGGCACTGGGTCTCAATCTAAACAAACCTAATCTAGACAACAAAAAGGCACTGGGTCTCAATATAAACAAACCTAATTTACACTGCAAAAAGGCACTGGGTCTCAATATAAACAAACTTAATTTACACTACAAAAAGGCAATGGGTCTCAATTTAAGCAAACCTAATCTACACTACAAAAAGGCTCTGGGTCTCAATGTAAACAAATCTAATTTACACTACAAAAAGGCACTGGGTCTCAATATAAACAAACCTAATTTACACTACAAAGAGGCAGTGGGTCTCAATATAAAAAAAACAAATTTACACTACAAAAAGGCACTGGGTCTCAATATAAACAAACCTAATTTATAATACAAAAAGGCACTGGGTCTCAATATAAACAAACGTAATCTACACTACAAAAAAGGCACTGGGTCTCAATGTAAACAAACCTAACTTACACTACAAAAAGGCACTGGGTCTCTCTATCAACAAACCTAATTTACACTTCAAAAAAACAGTGGGTCTCAATATAAACAAACCTAATTTACACTACAAAAAAGCAGTGGGTCTCAATGTATACAAAACGAATCTACACTACAAAAAGGCAGTGGGTCTCAATCTAAACAAACCTAATTTCCACTATAAAAGGGCACTGGGTCTCAATATCAACAAAACTAATTTACACTACAAAAAGTCACAGGGTCTAAATATAAAAAAACATAATTTACACTACAAAAAGGCACTACGTCTCAATATAAACTAACTTAATTTACATTACAAAAAGGCACTGGGTCTCAATATAAACAAACCTAATTCACACTACAAAAATGCACTGGGTCTCAATATCAACAGACCTAATTTACACTTCAAAAAAGTAGTGGGTCTCAATATAAACAAACCTAATTTACACTACAAAGGCAGTGGGTCTCAATATAAACAAACTTAATTTATACTACAAAAAAGGACTGGGTCTTAATATAAACAAACCTAATTTAGACAGCAAAAAGGCACTGGGTCTCAATATAAACAAACCTTATTTACACTACCAAAAGTCAGTGGGTCTCAATATAAACAAAACTAATTTACACTATAAAAAGCAGTGGGTCTCAATGTAAGCAAACCTAATTTACACTACAAAAAGGCACTGGGTCTCAATATCAACAAACCTAATTTACACCACAAAAAGGCAGTGGGTCTTAATATAAACAAACCTAATTTACTCTACCAAAAGGCACTGGGTCTCAATATCAACAAAACTAATTTACACTACAAAAAGTCACAGGGTCTCAATATAAACAAACATAATTTACACTACAAAAAGGCACTACGTCTCAATATAAACAAACCTAATTTACATTACAAAAAGGCACTGGGTCTCAATATAAACTAACCTAATTTACACTACAAAAATGCACTGGGTCTCAATATAAACAAACCTAATTTACACTACAAAAAGACAGTGGGTCTCAATATAAACAAACCTAATTTACACCACAAAAAGGCACTGGGTCTCAATCTAAACAAACTTAATTTACACTACAAAAAGGCAATGGGTCTCAATTTAAGCAAACCTAATCTACACTACAAAAAGGCTCTGGGTCTCAATGTAAACAAATCTAATTTACACTACAAAAAGGCACTGGGTCTCAATATAAACAAACCTAATTTACACTACAAAGAGGCAGTGGGTCTCAATATAAAAAAAACAAATTTACACTACAAAAAGGCACTGGGTCTCAATATAAACAAACCTAATTTATAATACAAAAAGGCACTGGGTCTCAATATAAACAAACGTAATCTACACTACAAAAAAGGCACTGGGTCTCAATGTAAACAAACCTAACTTACACTACAAAAAGGCACTGGGTCTCTCTATCAACAAACCTAATTTACACTTCAAAAAAGCAGTGGGTCTCAATATAAACAAACCTAATTTACACTACAAAAAAGCAGTGGGTCTCAATGTATACAAAACGAATCTACACTACAAAAAGACAGTGGGTCTCAATCTAAACAAACCTAATTTCCACTATAAAAGGGCACTGGGTCTCAATATCAACAAAACTAATTTACACTACAAAAAGTCACAGGGTCTAAATATAAAAAAACATAATTTACACTACAAAAAGGCACTACGTCTCAATATAAACTAACCTAATTTACATTACAAAAAGGCACTGGGTCTCAATATAAACAAACCTAATTTACACTACAAAAATGCACTGGGTCTCAATATCAACAGACCTAATTTACACTTCAAAAAAGTAGTGGGTCTCAATATAAACAAACCTAATTTACACTACAAAAGGCAGTGGGTCTCAATGTAAAGAAACCTAATTTACACTACAAAAGGCACTAGGTCTCAATATAAACAAACCTAATTTACACTACAAAAAGGGATTGGGTCTCAATATAAACAAACTTAATTTATACTACAAAAAAGGACTGGGTCTCAATATAAACAAACCTAATTTAGACAGCAAAAAGGCACTGGGTCTCAATATAAACAAACCTAATTTACACTACAAAAAGGTACTGGGTCTCAATATAAACAAACCTAAATTACATTACAAAAAGACAGTGGGTCTCAAAATAAACAAACATAATTTACACCACAAAAAGGCACTGGGTCTCAATCAAAACAAACCTAACTTAGACAGCAAAAATGCACTAAATCTCAATATAAAAAAGCCTTAATTACACAACAAAGAGGCACTGGGTCTCAATATAAACAACCTAGTTTACACTACAAAAAGGCACTAGGTGTCAATATAAACAAACCTAATTTACACTACAAAAAGGCAATGGGTCTAAATATAAAGAAACCTATTTTACACTACAAAGACGCAGTGATTCTCTATATAAAAAAAAATTACACTACAAAAAGGCACTGGGTCTCAATATAAACAAACCTAATTTACACTACAAAAAGGCACTGGATCTGAATATAAACAAACCTAATTTACACTAAAAAAAAATGCAATGGGTCTCAATATAAACAAACCTAATTTACACTACAAAAAGGCAGTGGGTCTCAATATAAACAAACCTAATTTACACTACAAAAAGGCATTTGGTCTCAATTTAAACAAACCTAATTTACACTACAAAAAGGCACTGGGTCTCAATATAAACAAACCTAATTTACACTACAAAAAGGCAATGGGTCTCAATATCAACAAACCTAATTTACACTACAAAAGGGCACTGGGTCTCAATATAAACAAACCTAATGTACACTACAAAGAGGCAGTGGATCTCAATATAAATAAAACAAATTTACACTACAAAAAGGCACTGGGTCTCAATATAAACAAACCTAATTTATACTACAAAAAGGGACTGGGTCTCAATATAAACAAACGTAATCTACACTACAAAAAAGGCACTGGGTCTCAATGTAAACAAACCTAACTTACACTACAAAAAGGCACTGGGTCTCTCTATCAACAAACCTAATTTACACTTCAAAAAAGCAGTGGGTCTCAATATAAACAAACCTAATTTACACTACAAAAAAGCAGTGGGTCTCAATGTATACAAAACGAATCTACACTACAAAAAGGCAGTGGGTCTCAATCTAAACAAACCTAATTTCCACTATAAAAGGGCACTGGGTCTCAATATCAACAAAACTAATTTACACTACAAAAAGTCACAGGGTCTAAATATAAAAAAACATAATTTACACTACAAAAAGGCACTACGTCTCAATATAAACTAACCAAATTTACATTACAAAAAGGCACTGGGTCTCAATATAAACAAACCTAATTTACACTACAAAAATGCACTGGGTCTCAATATCAACAGATCTAATTTACACTTCAAAAAAGTAGTGGGTCTCAATATAAACAAACCTAATTTACACTACAAAAGGCAGTGGGTCTCAATGTAAAGAAACCTAATTTACACTACAAAAGGCACTAGGTCTCAATATAAACAAACCTAATTTACACTACAAAAAGGCATTGGGTCTCAATATAAACAAACTTAATTTATACTACAAAAAAGGACTGGGTCTCAATATAAACAAACCTAATTTAGACAGCAAAAAGGCACTGGGTCTCAATATAAACAAACCTAATTTACACTACAAAAAGGCACTGGGTCTCAATATAAACAAACCTAATTTACATTACAAAAAGACAGTGGGTCTCAAAATAAACAAACATAATTTACACCACAAAAAGGCACTGGGTCTCAATCAAAACAAACCTAACTTAGACAGCAAAAATGCACTAAATCTCAATATAAAAAAGCCTTATTTACACAACAAAGAGGCACTGGGTCTCAATATAAACAACCTAGTTTACACTACAAAAAGGCACTAGGTGTCAATATAAACAAACCTAATTTACACTACAAAAAGGCAATGGGTCTAAATATAAAGAAACCTATTTTACACTACAAAGACGCAGTGATTCTCTATATAAAAAAAAATTACACTACAAAAAGGCACTGGGTCTCAATATAAACAAACCTAATTTACACTACAAAAAGGCACTGGATCTGAATATAAACAAACCTAATCTACACTAAAAAAAATGCACTGGGTCTCAATATAAACAAACCTAATTTACACTACAAAAAGGCAGTGGGTCTCAATATAAACAAACCTAATTTACACTACAAAAAGGCATTTGGTCTCAATTTAAACAAACCTAATTTACACTACAAAAAGGCACTGGGTCTCAATATAAACAAACCTAATTTACACTACAAAAAGGCAATGGGTCTCAATATCAACAAACCTAATTTACACTACAAAAGGGCACTGGGTCTCAATATAAACAAACCTAATTTACACTACAAAGAGGCAGTGGGTCTCAATATAAATAAAACAAATTTACACTACAAAAAGGCACTGGGTCTCAATATAAACAAACCTAATTTATACTACAAAAAGGGACTGGGTCTCAATATAAACAAACGTAATCTACACTACAAAAAAGGCACTGGGTCTCAATGTAAACAAACCTAACTTACACTACAAAAAGGCACTGGGTCTCTCTATCAACAAACCTAATTTACACTTCAAAAAAGCAGTGGGTCTCAATATAAACAAACCTAATTTACACTACAAAAAAGCAGTGGGTCTCAATGTATACAAAACGAATCTACACTACAAAAAGGCAGTGGGTCTCAATCTAAACAAACCTAATTTCCACTATAAAAGGGCACTGGGTCTCAATATCAACAAAACTAATTTACACTACAAAAAGTCACAGGGTCTAAATATAAAAAAACATAATTTACACTACAAAAAGGCACTACGTCTCAATATAAACTAACCAAATTTACATTACAAAAAGGCACTGGGTCTCAATATAAACAAACCTAATTTACACTACAAAAATGCACTGGGTCTCAATATCAACAGATCTAATTTACACTTCAAAAAAGTAGTGGGTCTCAATATAAATAAACCTAATTTACACCACAAAAAGGCACTGGGTCTCAATCTAAACAAACCTAATCTAGACAACAAAAAGGCACTAGGTCTCAATATAAACAAACCTAATTTACACTGCAAAAAGGCACTGGGTCTCAATATCAACAGACCTAATTTACACTTCAAAAAAGTAGTGGGTCTCAATATAAACAAACCTAATTTACACTACAAAAGGCAGTGGGTCTCAATGTAAAGAAACCTAATTTACACTACAAAAGGCACTGGGTCTCAATATAAACAAACCTAATTTACACTACAAAAAGGCATTGGGTCTCAATATAAACAAACTTAATTTATACTACAAAAAAGCACTGGGTCTCAATATAAACAAACCTAATTTAGACAGCAAAAAGGCAGTGGGTCTCAATATAAACAAACCTAATTTACACTACAAAAAGGCACTGGGTCTCAATATAAACAAACCTAATTTACATTACAAAAAGACAGTGGGTCTCAAAATAAACAAACATAATTTACACCACAAAAAGGCACTGGGTCTCAATCAAAACAAACCTAACTTAGACAGCAAAAATGCACTAAATCTCAATATAAAAAAGCCTTATTTACACAACAAAGAGGCACTGGGTCTCAATATAAACAACCTAGTTTACACTACAAAAAGGCACTAGGTGTCAATATAAACAAACCTAATTTACACTACAAAAAGGCACTGGATCTGAATATAAACAAACCTAATCTACACTAAAAAAAATGCACTGGGTCTCAATATAAACAAACCTAATTTACACTACAAAAAGGCAGTGGGTCTCAATATAAACAAACCTAATTTACACTACAAAAAGGCAGTTGGTCTCAATTTAAACAAACCTAATTTACACTACAAAAAGGCAGTGGGTCTCAATATCAACAAACCTAATTTACACTACAAAAGGGCACTGGGTCTCAATATAAACAAACCTAATTTACACTACAAAAAGGCAGTGGGACTCATTATAAACAAACCTAATTAACACTACAAAAAAGCAGTGGGTCTCAATGTAAACAACCCTAATTTACACTACAAAAAACCAGTGGGTCTCAATGTAAGCAAACCTAATTTACACTACAAAAAGGCAGTGGGTCTCAATATCAACAAACCTAATTTACAATATAAAAAAAGCTGTGGGTCTCAATGTAAGCAAATCTAATTTACACTACAAAAAAGCAGTGGGTCTCAATGTAAACAAACCTAATTTACACTACAAAAATGCAGTGGGTCTCAATCTAAGCAAACCTAATTTACATTATCAAAGGGCACTGGGTCTCAATATCAACAAATCTAATTTACACTACAAAAAGGCACTGGATCTAAATATAAACAAACCTTATTTACATTACAAAAAGGCACTAGGTCTCAATATAAACAAACCTAATTTACATTACAAAAAGGCACTGGGTCTCAATATAAACAAACTAAATTTACACTATAAAAATGCACTGGGTCTCAATATAAACAAACCTAATTTACACTACAAAAAGGCAGTGGGTCTCAATATAAACAAACCTAATTTACACCACAAAAAGGCACTTGGTCTCAATCTAAACAAACCTAATTTATACAGCAAAAAGGCACTAGGTCGCAATCTAAAGAAACCTAATATACACTGCAAAAAGGCACTAAGTCTCAATATAAACAAACCTAATTTACACTACAAAAAGGCAGTGGGTCTCAATATAAGCAAACCTAATTTACACTACAAAAAGGCAGTGGGTCTCAATGTAAACAAATCTAATTTACACTACAAAATGTCACTGGGTCTCAATATAAACAAACCTAATTTACACTACAAAAAGTCAGTGGATCTCAATATAAACAAACCTAATCTACACTATAAAAAGACAGTGGCTCTCAATATAGACAAAAGTAATTTACACTACAAAGAGGCACTGGGTTTCAATATAAACAAACCTTATTTACACTACCAAAAGCTAGTGGGTCTCAATATCAACAAAACTAATTTACACTATAAAAAGCAGTGGGTCTCAATGTAAGCAAACCTAATTTACACTACAAAAAGGTACTGGGTCTCAATATCAACAAACCTAATTTACACCACAAAAAGGCAGTGGGTTTTAATATAAACAAACCTAATTTACTCTACCAAAAGGCACTGGGTCTCAATATCAACAAAACCAATTTACACTACAAAAAGTCACAGGGTCTCAATATAAACAAACATAATTTACACTACAAAAAGGCACTACGTCTCAATATAAACTAACCTAATTTACATTACAAAAAGGCACTGGGTCTCAATATAAACTAACCTAATTTACACTACAAAAATGCACTGGGTCTCAATATAAACAAACCTAATTTACACAACAAAAAGACAGTGGGTCTCAATATAAACAAACCTAATTTACACCACAAAAAGGCACTGGGTCTCAATCTAAACAAACCTAATCTAGACAACAAAAAGGTACTGGGTCTCAATATAAACAAACCTAATTTACACTGCAAAAAGGCACTGGTTCTCAATATAAACAAACTTAATTTACACTACAAAAAGGCATTGGGTCTCAATTTAAGCAAACCTAATCTACACTACAAAAAGGCACTGGGTCTCAATGTAAACAAATCTAATTTACACTACAAAAAGGCACTGGGTTTCAATATAAACAAACCTAATTTACACTACAAAAAGGCACTGGGTCTCAATATAAACAAACCTAATTTACACTACAAAAAGGCAGTGGGTCTCAATATAAACAAACCTAATTTACACTACAAAAAAGCACTGGGTCTCAATATAAACAAACCTAATTTAGACAGCAAAAAGGCACTAGGTCTCAATATAAAAAACCTAATTTACACTACAAAAGGCAGTGGGTCTCAATGTAAACAAACATAATTTACATTACAAAAGGCACTGGGTCTCAATATAAACAAACCTAATATACACTACAAAAAGGCCGTGGGTCTCAATATAAACAAACCTAATTTACACTACAAAAGAGCACTGGGTCTCAATATAAACAAACCTAATTTAGACAGCAAAAAGGCACTTGGCCTCAATATAAACAAACCTAATTTACACTACAAAAAAGGCACTGGGTCTCAATATAAACAAACCTAATTTACACTACAAAAAGGCAGTGGGTCTCAAAATAAACAAACCTAATTTACACCACAAAAAGGCACTGGGTCTCAATCAAAACAAACCTAATTTAGACAGCAAAAATGCACTAAGTCTCAATATAAAAAAGCATTATTTACACCACAAAAAGTCACTGGGTCTCAATATAAACAAACCTAATTTACATTACAAAAAGCAATGGGTCTAAATATAAACAAACCTAATTTACACTACAAAGACGCAGTGAGTCTCAATATAAAAAAAAAATTTACACTACAAAAAGGCACGGGGTCTCAATATAAACAAACCTAATTTACACTACAAAAAGGCACTGGATCTGAATATAAACAAACCTAATCTACACTAAAAAAATGCACTGGGTCTCAATATAAACAAACCTAATTTACACTACAAAAAGGCAATGGGTCTCAATATAAACAAACCTAATTTACACCACAAAAAGGCAATGGGTCTTAATATAAACAAACATAATTTACTCTACCAAAAGGCAGTGGGTCTCAATATAAACAAACCTAATTTACACTACAAAAAGGCACTGGGTCTCAATATAAACAAACCTAATTTACACTGCAAAAAGGCACTGGGTCTCAATATAAACAAACTTAATTTACACTACAAAAAGGCAATGGGTCTCAATTTAAGCAAACCTAATCTACACTACAAAAAGGCTCTGGGTCTCAATGTAAACAAATCTAATTTACACTACAAAAAGGCACTGGGTCTCAATGTAAACAAACATAATTTACATTACAAAAGGCACTGGGTCTCAATATAAACAAACCTAATTTACACTACAAAAAGGCAGTGGGTCTCAATATAAACAAACCTAATTTACACTACAAAAAAGCACTGGGTCTCAATATAAACAAACCTAATTTAGACAGCAAAAAGGCACTTGGTCTCAATATAAACAAACCTAATTTACACTACAAAAAGGCACTGGGTCTCAATATAAACAAACCTAATTTACACTACAAAAAGGCAGTGGGTCTCAAAATAAACAAACCTAATTTACACCACAAAAAGGCACTGGGTCTCAATATAAACAAACCTAATTTACATTACAAAAAGCAATGGGTCTAAATATAAACAAACCTAATTTACACTACAAAGACGCAGTGAGTCTCAATATAAAAAAATAATTTACACTACAAAAAGGCACGGGGTCTCAATATAAACAAACCTAATTTACACTACAAAAAGGCACTGGGTCTCAATATAAACAAACCTAATTTACATTACAAAAAGACAGTGGGTCTCAAAATAAACAAACATAATTTACACCACAAAAAGGCACTGGGTCTCAATCAAAACAAACCTAACTTAGACAGCAAAAATGCACTAAATCTCAATATAAAAAAGCTTTATTTACACAACAAAGAGGCACTGGGTTTCAATATAAACAACCTAGTTTACACTACAAAAAGGCACTAGGTGTCAATATAAACAAACCTAATTTACACTACAAAAAGGCAATGGGTCTAAATATAAAGAAACCTATTTTACACTACAAAGACGCAGTGATTCTCTATATAAAAAAAAATTACACTACAAAAAGGCACTGGGTCTCAATATAAACAAACCTAATTTACACTACAAAAAGGCACTGGTTCTGAATATAAACAAACCTAATCTACACTAAAAAAAAATGCACTGGGTCTCAATATAAACAAACCTAATTTACACTACAAAAAGGCAGTGGGTCTCAATATAAACAAACCTAATTTACACTACAAAAAGGCAGTTGGTCTCAATTTAAACAAACCTAATTTACACTACAAAAAGGCACTGGGTCTCAATATAAACAAACCTAATTTACACTACAAAAAGGCAATGGGTCTCAATATCAACAAACCTAATTTACACTACAAAAGGGCACTGGGTCTCAATATAAACAAACCTAATGTACACTACAAAGAGGCAGTGGGTCTCAATATAAATAAAACAAATTTACACTACAAAAAGGCACTGGGTGTCAATATAAACAAACCTAATTTATACTACAAAAAGGGACTGGGTCTCAATATAAACAAACATAATCTACACTACAAAAAAGGCACTGGGTCTCAATGTAAACAAACCTAACTTACACTACAAAAAGGCACTGGGTCTCTCTATCAACAAACCTAATTTACACTTCAAAAAAGCAGTGGGTCTCAATATAAACAAACCTAATTTACACTACAAAAAAGCAGTGGGTCTCAATGTATACAAAACGAATCTACACTACAAAAAGGCAGTGGGTCTCAATCTAAACAAACCTAATTTCCACTATAAAAGGGCACTGGGTCTCAATATCAACAAAACTAATTTACACTACAAAAGTCACAGGGTCTAAATATAAAAAAACATAATTTACACTACAAAAAGGCACTACGTCTCAATATAAACTAACCTAATTTACATTACAAAAAGGCACTGGGTCTCAATATAAACAAACCTAATTTACACCACAAAAAGGCACTGGGTCTCAATCTAAACAAACCTAATCTAGACAACAAAAAGGCACTAGGTCTCAATATAAACAAACCTAATTTACACTGCAAAAAGGCACTGGGTCTCAATATCAACAGACCTAATTTACACTTCAAAAAAGTAGTGGGTCTCAATATAAACAAACCTAATTTACACTACAAAAGGCAGTGGGTCTCAATGTAAAGAAACCTAATTTACACTACAAAAGGCAGTGGGTCTCAATATAAACAAACCTAATTTACACTACAAAAAGGCATTGGGTCTCAATATAAACAAACTTAATTTATACTACAAAAAAGCACTGGGTCTCAATATAAACAAACCTAATTTAGACAGCAAAAAGGCACTGGGTCTCAATATAAACAAACCTAATTTACACTACAAAAAGGCACTGGGTCTCAATATAAACAAACCTAATTTACATTACAAAAAGACAGTGGGTCTCAAAATAAACAAACATAATTTACACCACAAAAAGGCACTGGGTCTCAATCAAAACAAACCTAACTTAGACAGCAAATATGCACTAAATCTCAATATAAAAAAGCCTTATTTACACAACAAAGAGGCACTGGGTCTCAATATAAACAACCTAGTTTACACTACAAAAAGGCACTAGGTGTCAATATAAACCAGAGGCTCTCAAGAGCCTGTATCGTTCACCTGGTAATAAAAAAAAACCAATTGGTCCTATGTAAAAACTATGTCCTGCGTCATCTTGGAATTACGATCAACATAAAAAACACAAAGTTTGTAAAGGACCTTCCAATGATTGATGCACAGTTTAGGTTCAATCAGTGCAATAGCTTCAGAGAAGAATATATTTCTGTATTTTCCCCATATGGTTCTGTGTTAATACTATGACCTGTGGTGGCAGCCATCTTGGATTTCCGATCGGCATAAAAAACAGGACCTTCCAATGATCATTCCTGGGCAGTTTGGTTTCAACTGTCCAAGTGGTTTCAGAGAAGAAGCATTTTGAAACATTTTTCCCATAGGGTCCAATGTTAAACTAAGTCCTGCCGTAGCCGCCATTTTGAATTTCATATCAGAATAAAAAACGTATATTTTGTAGAGGACCATTCAATGAACATTCATGTACAGTTTGGCTTTAATCATATTTGTAGTTTCTGAGAAGAAGGCATTTGAACATTTTCCCATAGGGTCCAATGTTAATCTATGTCCTGCGGTGGTGGCCATCTTGGATTTCTGATCGGCATAAAAAACACACACCTTGTAGAGGACCTTCCAATGATCATTCCTGGGCAGTTTGGTTTCAATTATCCAAGTGGTTTCAGAGAAGAAGCGTTTTGAAACATTTTTCCCATAGGGTCCAATGTTAAACTAAGTCCTGCCGTAGCCGCCATTTTGAATTTCATATCGGAATAAAAAACGTAAAGTTTGTAGAGGACCATCCAATGTACACACATATGGACAGTTTGGCTTTAATCATATTTGTAGTTTCTGAGAAGAAGGCATTTGAACATTTTCCCATAGGGTCCAATGTTAATCTATGTCCTGCGGTGGTGGCCATCTTGAATTTTCGATCGGCATAAAAAAACAGAAACTTTGTAGAGGACCTTCCAATGATCATTCCTGGGCAGTTTGGATTCAATTGTCCAAGTGGTTTCAGAGAAGAAGCGTTTTGAAACATTTTTCCCATAGGGTCCAATGTTAAACTAAGTCCTGCCGTAGCCGCCATTTTGAAATTTATATCGGAACAAAAAACGCAAAGTTTGTAGAGGACCATCCAATGAACATTCATGTACAGTTTGGCTTTAATCATATTTGTAGTTTCTGAGAAGAAGGCATTTGAACATTTTCCCATAGGGTCCAATGTTAATCTATGTCCTGCGGTGGTGGCCATCTTGAATTTCCGACCGGCATAAAAAACAGAAACTTTGTAGAGGACCTTCCAATGATCTTTCCTGGGCAGTTTGGTTTCAACTGTCCAAGTGGTTTCAGAGAAGAAGCATTTTGAAACATTTTTCCCATAGGGTCCAATGTTAAACTAAGTCCTGCCGTAGCCGCCATTTTGAATTTCATATCAGAATAAAAAACGTATATTTTGTAGAGGATCATTCAATGAACATTCATGTACAGTTTGGCTTTAATCATATTTGTAGTTTCTGAGAAGAAGGCATTTGAACATTTTCCCATAGGGTCCAATGTTAATCTATGTCCTGCGGTGGTGGCCATCTTGAATTTCCGACCGGCATAAAAAACAGAAAATTTGTAGAGGACCTTCCAATGATCATTCCTGGGCAGTTTGGTTTCAACTGTCCAAGTGGTTTCAGAGAAGAAGCATTTTGAAACATTTTTCCCATAGGGTCCAATGTTAAACTAAGTCCTGCCGTAGCCGCCATTTTGAATTTCATATCGGAACAAAAAACGTATTGTTTGTAGAGAATCATCCAATGAACATTCATGTACAGTTTGGCTTTAATCATATTTGTAGTTTCTGAGAAGAAGGCATTTGAACATTTTCCCATAGGGTCCAATGTTAATCTATGTCCTGCAGTGGCGGCCATCTTGAATTTCCGATCGGCATAAAAAAACAGAAACTTTGTAGAGGACCTTCCAATGATCATTCCTGGGCAGTTTGGTTTCAATTATCCAAGTGGTTTCAGAGAAGAAGCGTTTTGAAACATTTTTCCCATAGGGTCCAATGTTAAACTAAGTCCTGCCGTAGCCGCCATTTTGAATTTCATACCAGAACAAAAAACGTAAAGTTTGTAGAGGACCATCTAATGAACATTCATGTACAGTTTGGCTTTAATCATATTTGTAGTTTCTGAGTAGAAGGCATTTGAATATTTTCCCATAGGGCCCAATGTTAATCTATGTCCTGCGGTGGCGGCCATCTTGGATTTCCGACCGGCATAAAAAACAGAAAATTTGTAGAGGACCTTCCAATGATCATTCCTGGGCAGTTTAGTTTCAACTGTCCATGTGGTTTCAGAGAAGAAGCATTTTGAAACATTTTTTCCCATAGGGTCCAATGTTAAACTAAGTCCTGCCATAGCCGCCATTTTGAATTTCATACCAGAACAAAAAACGTAAAGTTTGTAGAGGACCATCTAATGAACATTCATGTACAGTTTGGTTTTAATCATATTTGTAGTTTCTGAGTAGAAGGCATTTGAACATTTTCCCATAGGGTCCAATGTTAATCTATGTATTGCGGTGGTGGCCATCTTGGATTTCCGACCGGCATAAAAAACGGAAAATTTGTAGAGAACCTTCCAATGATCATTCATGGGCAGTTTGGTTTCAACTGTCCAAGTGGTTTCAGAGAAGAAGCATTTTGAAACATTTTTCCCATAGGGTCCAATGTTAAACTAAGTCCTGCCGTAGCCGCCATTTTGAATTTCATACCAGAACAAAAAACGTAAAGTTTGTAGAGGACCATCTAATGAACATTCATGTACAGTTTGGCTTTAATCATATTTGTAGTTTCTGAGTAGAAGGCATTTGAATATTTTCCCATAGGGTCCAATGTTAATCTATGTCCTGCGGTGGCGGCCATCTTGGATTTCCGACCGGCATAAAAAACAAAAAATTTATAGAGGACCTTCCAATGATCATTCCTGGGTAGTTTGGTTTCAACTGTCCAAGTGGTTTCAGAGAAGAAGCATTTTGAAACATTTTTCCCATAGGGTCCAATGTTAAACTAAGTCCTGCCGTAGCCGCCATTTTGAATTTCATATCGGAACAAAAAACCTTAAGATTGTAGAGGACCATCCAATGAACATTCATGTACAGTTTGGCTTTAATAATATTTGTAGTTTCTGAGAAGAAGGCATTTGAACATTTTCCCATAGGGTCCAATGTTAATCTATGTCCTGCGGTGGCGGCCATCTTGGATTTCCGACCGGCATAAAAAACAGAAAATTTGTAGAGGACCTTCCAATGATCATTCCTGGGCAGTTTGGTTTCAACTGTCCAAGTGGTTTCAGAGAAGAAGCATTTTGAAACATTTTTCCCATAGGGTCCAATGTTAAACTAAGTCCTGCCGTAGCCGCCATTTTGAATTTCATATCGGAACAAAAAACCTTAAGATTGTAGAGGACCATCCAATGAACATTCATGTACAGTTTGGCTTTAATAATATTTGTAGTTTCTGAGAAGAAGGCATTTGAACATTTTCCCATAGGGTCCAATGTTAATCTATGTCCTGCGGTGGCGGCCATCTTGGATTTCCGACCGGCATAAAAAACAGAAAATTTGTAGAGGACCTTCCAATGATCATTCCTGGACAGTTTGGTTTCAACTGTCCAAGTGGTTTCAGAGAAGAAGCATTTTGAAACATTTTTCCCATAGGGTCCAATGTTAAACTAAGTCCTGCCGTAGCCGCCATTTTGAATTTCATATCGGAACAAAAAACCTTAAGATTGTAGAGGACCATCCAATGAACATTCATGTACAGTTTGGCTTTAATAATATTTGTAGTTTCTGAGAAGAAGGCATTTGAACATTTTCCCATAGGGTCCAATGTTAATCTATGTCCTGCGGTGGCGGCCATCTTGGATTTCCGACTGGCATAAAAAACAGAAAATTTGTAGAGGACCTTCCAATGATCATTCCTGGGCAGTTTGGTTTCAACTGTCCAAGTGGTTTCAGAGAAGAAGCATTTTGAAACATTTTTCCCATAGGGTCCAATGTTAAACTAAGTCCTGCCGTAGCCGCCATTTTGAATTTCATATCGGAACAAAAAACCTTAAGATTGTAGAGGACCATCCAATGAACATTCATGTACAGTTTGGCTTTAATCATATTTGTAGTTTCTGAGAAGAAGGCATTTGAACATTTTCCCATAGGGTCCAATGTTAATCTATGTCCTGCGATGGCGGCCATCTTGGATTTCCGATCGGCATAAAAAACAGTAACTTGGTAAAGGACATTCCAATGATCATTCCTTTACAGTTTGGGTTCAGTCAGTTCATTAGTTTCGGAGAAGAAGATCTTTGAAATTTCAGCCAATCAGAGCATATTATTGGCCCTGGCAGCCATATTGAATATCCGACTGGAACGAAAAACAGTAACTTTGTAGAGGACCATCCAAGGAACATTCCTGCTAAGTTCGGTTCCAATCGGCCAAGTGGTTTCGGAGAAGAAGCTTGAAATGTGAAAAGTTTACAGACGACAGACGACAGACGACAGACGACGGACGCCAAGTGATGGCAATAGTTCACCTGGACCTTTGGTCCAGGTGAACTAAAAACAAGCATGCAGAGAACTATGGTGCCATTATATATATCCAGAGTACATTACTTGAAAGATTCTTGGAGTAAGACCTCAAGTAATACCAGAGGCTCTCAAGAGCCTGTATCGTTCACCTGGTAATAAAAAAAACCAATTGGTCCTATGTAAAAACTATGTCCTGCGTCATCTTGGAATTACGATCAACATAAAAAACACAAAGTTTGTAAAGGACCTTCCAATGATTGATGCACAGTTTAGGTTCAATCAGTGCAATAGCTTCAGAGAAGAATATATTTCTGTATTTTCCCCATATGGTTCTGTGTTAATACTATGACCTGTGGTGGCAGCCATCTTGGATTTCCGATCGGCATAAAAAACAGGACCTTCCAATGATCATTCCTGGGCAGTTTGGTTTCAACTGTCCATGTGGTTTCAGAGAAGAAGCATTTTGAAACATTTTTCCCATAGGGTCCAATGTTAAACTAACTCCTGCCGTAGCCGCCATTTTGAATTTCATATCAGAATGAAAAACGTATATTTTGTAGAGGACCATTCAATGAACATTTATGTACAGTTTGGCTTTAATCATATTTGTAGTTTCTGAGAAGAAGGCATTTGAACATTTTCCCATAGGGTCCAATGTTAATCTATGTATTGTGGTGGCGGCCATCTTGGATTTCTGATCGGCATAAAAAACATAAAATTTGTAGAAGACCTTCCAATGATCATTCCTGGGCAGTTTGGTTTCAAATGTTCTAGTGGTTTCAGAGAAGAAGCGTTTTCAAACATTTCCCCCATAGGGTCCAATGTTAAACTAAGTCCTGCCGTAGCCGCCATTTTGAATTTCATATCGGAACAAAAAACGTAAAGTTTGTAGAGGACCATCCAATGAACATTCATGTACAGTTTGGCTTTAATCATATTTGTAGTTTCTGAGAAGAAGGCATTTGAACATTTTCCCATAGGGTCCAATGTTAATCTATGTCCTGTGGTGGTGGCCATCTTGGATTTCCGACCGGCATAAAAAACAGAAACTTTGTAGAGGACCTTCCAATGATCATTCCTGGCCAGTTTGGTTTCAACTGTCCAAGGGGTTTCAGAGAAGAAGCATTTTGAAACATTTTTCCCATAGGGTCCAATGTTAAACTAAGTTCTGCCGTAGCCGCCATTTTGAATTTCATATCGGAACAAAAAACCTTAAGATTGTAGAGGACCATCCAATGAACATTCATGTACAGTTTGGCTTTAATCATATTTGTAGTTTCTGAGAAGAAGGCATTTGAACATTTTCCCATAGGGTCCAATGTTAATCTATGTCCTGCGGTGGCGGCCATCTTGGATTTCCGACCGGCATAAAAAACAGAAAATTTGTAGAGGACCTTCCAATGATCATTCCTGGGCAGTTTGGTTTCAACTGTCCAAGTGGTTTCAGAGAAGAAGCATTTTGAAACATTTTTCCCATAGGGTCCAATGTTAAACTAAGTCCTGCCGTAGCCGCCATTTTGAATTTCATATCGGAACAAAAAACCTTAAGATTGTAGAGGACCATCCAATGAACATTCATGTACAGTTTGGCTTTAATAATATTTGTAGTTTCTGAGAAGAAGGCATTTGAACATTTTCCCATAGGGTCCAATGTTAATCTATGTCCTGCGGTGGTGGCCATCTTGGATTTCCGACCGGCATAAAAAACAGAAAATTTGTAGAGGACCTTCCAATGATCATTCCTGGGCAGTTTGGTTTCAACTGTCCAAGTGGTTTCAGAGAAGAAGCATTTTGAAACATTTTTCCCATAGGGTCCAATGTTAAACTAAGTTCTGCCGTAGCCGCCATTTTGAATTTCATATCGGAACAAAAAACCTTAAGATTGTAGAGGACCATCCAATGAACATTCATGTACAGTTTGGCTTTAATCATATTTGTAGTTTCTGAGAAGAAGGCATTTGAACATTTTCCCATAGGGTCCAATGTTAATCTATGTCCTGCGATGGTGGCCATCTTGGATTTCCGATCGGCATAAAAAACAGTAACTTGGTAAAGGACATTCCAATGATCATTCCTTTACAGTTTGGGTTCAGTCAGTTCATTAGTTTCGGAGAAGAAGATCTTTGAAATTTCAGCCAATCAGAGCATATTATTGGCCCTGGCAGCCATATTGAATATCCGACTGGAACGAAAAACAGTAACTTTGTAGAGGACCATCCAAGGAACATTCCTGCTAAGTTCGGTTCCAATCGGCCAAGTGGTTTCGGAGAAGAAGCTTGAAATGTGAAAAGTTTACAGACGACAGACGACAGACGACAGACGACAGACGACAGACTACAGACGACAGACGACAGACG
This sequence comes from Bathymodiolus brooksi, assembly GCA_963680875.1. Taxonomy (NCBI): domain Eukaryota; kingdom Metazoa; phylum Mollusca; class Bivalvia; order Mytilida; family Modiolidae; genus Bathymodiolus; species Bathymodiolus brooksi. The sequence continues at coordinate 90,693,308 of OY804578.1, read as the reverse complement.
ACAGACGACGGACGCCAAGTGATGGCAATAGTTCACATGGACCTTTGGTCCAGGTGAACTAACAAACCTAATTTACACTACAAAAAGGCACTGAATCTGAATATAAACAAACCTAATCTACACTAAAAAAAATGCACTGGGTCTCAATATAAACGAACATAATTTACACTACAAAAAGGCAGTGGGTCTCAATATAAACAAACCTAATTTACACTACAAAAAGGCAGTTGGTCTCAATTTAAACAAACCTAATTTACACTACAAAAAGGCAGTGGGTCTCAATATCAACAAACCTAATTTACACTACAAAAGGGCACTGGGTCTCAATATAAACAAACCTAATTTACACTACAAAAAGGCAGTGGGACTCATTATAAACAAACCTAATTAACACTACAAAAAAGCAGTGGGTCTCAATGTAAACAACCCTAATTTACACTACAAAAAACCAGTGGGTCTCAATGTAAGCAAACCTAATTTACACTACAAAAAGGCAGTGGGTCTCAATATCAACCAACCTAATTTACAATATAAAAAAAGCTGTGGGTCTCAATGTAAGCAAATCTAATTTACACTACAAAAAAGCAGTGGGTCTCAATGTAAACAAACCTAATTTACACTACAAAAATGCAGTGGGTCTCAATCTAAGCAAACCTAATTTACATTATCAAAGGGCACTGGGTCTCAATATCAACAAATCTAATTTACACTACAAAAAGGCACTGGATCTAAATATAAACAAACCTTATTTACATTACAAAAAGGCACTAGGTCTCAATATAAACAAACCTAATTTACATTACAAAAAGGCACTGGGTCTCAATATAAACAAACTAAATTTACGCTATAAAAATGCACTGGGTCTCAATATAAACAAACCTAATTTACACTACAAAAAGGCAGTGGGTCTCAATATAAACAAACCTAATTTACACCACAAAAAGGCACTGGGTCTCAATCTAAACAAACATAATTTATACAGCAAAAAGGCACTAGGTCGCAATCTAAAGAAACCTAATTTACACTGCAAAAAGGCACTAAGTCTCAATATAAACAAACCTAATTTACACTACAAAAAGGCAGTGGGTCTCAATATAAGCAAACCTAATTTACACTACAAAAAGGCAGTGGGTCTCAATGTAAACAAATCTAATTTACACTACAAAAAGTCACTGGGTCTCAATATAAACAAACCTAATTTACACTACAAAAAGTCAGTGGGTCTCAAAATAAACAAACCTAATTTACACCACAAAAAGGCACTGGGTCTCAATATAAACAAACCTAATTTACATTACAAAAAGCAATGGGTCTAAATATAAACAAACCTAATTTACACTACAAAGACGCAGTGAGTCTCAATATAAAAAAATAATTTACACTACAAAAAGGCACCGGGTCTCAATATAAACAATGGCCGATTTTTAAAAATCTACTCTGAAATCGCTTTCCCAAATGAACCGAAACTTGGTAGGAAGCATCTGGCAGGTCCTCTATCAAGATTGGTCATTTCGTCCCGATCCGCTAACAAACATGGCCACCACAGGCAATTTTTGCTTCTGATTGGTTGATTTCTAAAAAATCTTCTCCTCTGAAACCCTTTTGCCAAATGAATCGAAATTTGGTAGGAAGCATCCTTGGAAGGACTCTATAAAGATTGTTCATCTAGTTGCGATCCGTAAACAAACATGGCCGCCACAGGCAATTCATGTTTCTGATTGGTTGATCTCTAAAAAATCTTCTCTTCTGAAACCTCGCGGCCAAATGAATCAAAACGTGGTAGGAACCATCCTTGGAAGGTCCTCTATAAATATTGCTAATTTATGTCCCGATCTGTTAACAAACATGGCCGACACAGGCAATTCTGTTTTCTCATTGGCCGATATTTAAAAATCTACTCTGAAATCGCTTTCCCAAATGAACCGAAACTTGGTAGGAAGCATCTGGCAGGTCCTCTATCAAGATTGGTCATTTCGTCCCGATCCGCTAACAAACATGGCCACCACAGGCCATTCTTGTTTCTGATTGGTTGATTTCTAAAAAAATCTCCTCTGAAACAGCTTGGCCAAATGAATCGATATTTGGTAGGAAGCATCCTTGGTAGAACCTCTATAAAGATTGCTCATTTAGTCACGATCCATTAACAAACATGGCCGCCACAGGCAATTCTTGTTTCTGATTGGTTGATCTCTAAAAAAATCTTCTCCTCTGAAATCGCTTTGGCAAATGAATCAAAACTTGGTAGGAAGCATCCTTGGAATGTCCTCTGACTCACCTATATAAAAATTGCTCATCTAGTTGCGATCCGTAAACAAACATGGCCACCACAGGCAATTTTTGCTTCTGATTGGTTGATTTCTAAAAAAATCTTCTCCTCTGAAACCCTTTTGCCAAATGAATCGAAATTTGGTAGGAAGCGTCCTTGGAAGGACTCTATAAAGATTGTTCATCTAGTTGCGATCCGTAAACAAACATGGCCGCCACAGGCAATTCATGTTTCTGATTGGTTGATCTCTAAAAAATCTTCTCTTCTGAAACCTCGTGGCCAAATGAATCAAAACGTGGTAGGAACCATCCTTGGAAGGTCCTCTATAAATATTGCTAATTTTGTCCCGATCTGTTAACAAACATGGCCGACACAGGTAATTCTTTTTTCTCATTGGCCGATTTTTAAAAATCTACTCTGAAATCGCTTTCCCAAATGAACCGAAACTTGGTAGGAAGCATCTGGCAGGTCCTCTATCAAGATTGGTCATTTCGTCCCGATCCGCTAACAAACATGGCCACCACAGGCAATTTTTGCTTCTGATTGGTTGATTTCTAAAAATTTTTTTTAGAGATCAACCAATCAGAAACATGAATTGCCTGTAGCGGCCATGTTTGTTTACGGATCGCAACTAGATGAACAATCTTTATAGAGTCCTTCCAAGGATGCTTCCTACCAAATTTCGATTCATTTGGTAAAAGGGTTTCAGAGGAGAAGATTTTTTAGAAATCAACCAATCAGAAGCAAAAATTGCCTGTGGTGGCCATGTTTGTTTACGGATCGCAACTAGATGAGCAATTTTTATATAGGCGAGTCAGAGGACATTCCAAGGATGCTTCCTACCAAGTTTTGATTCATTTGCCAAAGCGATTTCAGAGGAGAAGATTTTTTTAGAGATCAACCAATAGGAAACGAGAATTACCTGTGGCGGCCATGTTTGTTAATGGATCGTGACTAAATGAGCAATCTTTATAGAGGTTCTACCAAGGATGCTTCCTACCAAATATCGATTCATTTGGCCAAGCTGTTTCAGAGGAGATTTTAATAGAAATCAACCGATCAGAAACAAGAATGGCCTGTGGTGGCCATGTTTGTTAGCGGATCGGGACGAAATGACCAATCTTGATAGAGGACCTGCCAGATGCTTCCTACCAAGTTTCGGTTCATTTGGGAAAGCGATTTCAGAGTAGATTTTTAAAAATCGGCCAATGAGAAAAAAGAATTACCTGTGTCGGCCATGTTTGTTAACAGATCGGGACAAAATTAGCAATATTTATAGAGGACCTTCCAAGGATGGTTCCTACCACGTTTTGATTCATTTGGCCACGAGGTTTCAGAAGAGAAGATTTTTTAGAGATCAACCAATCAGAAACATGAATTGCCTGTGGCGGCCATGTTTGTTTACGGATCGCAACTAGATGAACAATCTTTATAGAGTCCTTCCAAGGACGCTTCCTACCAAAATTTCGATTCATTTGGCAAAAGGGTTTCAGAGGAGAAGATTTTTTTAGAAATCAACCAATCAGAAGCAAAAATTGCCTGTGGTGGCCATGTTTGTTTACGGATCGCAACTAGATGAGCAATTTTTATATAGGTGAGTCAGAGGACATTCCAAGGATGCTTCCTACCAAGTTTTGATTCATTTGCCAAAGCGATTTCAGAGGAGAAGATTTTTTTAGAGATCAACCAATCAGAAACAAGAATTGCCTGTGGCGGCCATGTTTGTTAATGGATCGTGACTAAATGAGCAATCTTTATAGAGGTTCTACCAAGGATGCTTCCTACCAAATATCGATTCATTTGGCCAAGCTGTTTCAGAGGAGAATTTTTTAGAAATCAACCAATCAGAAACAAGAATGGCCTGTGGTGGCCATGTTTGTTAGCGGATCGGGACGAAATGACCAATCTTGATAGAGGACCTGCCAGATGCTTCCTACCAAGTTTCGGTTCATTTGGGAAAGCGATTTCAGAGTAGATTTTTAAATATCGGCCAATGAGAAAACAGAATTGCCTGTGTCGGCCATGTTTGTTAACAGATCGGGACATAAATTAGCAATATTTATAGAGGACCTTCCAAGGATGGTTCCCACCACGTTTTGATTCATTTGGCCGCGAGGTTTCAGAAGAGAAGATTTTTTAGAGATCAACCAATCAGAAACATGAATTGCCTGTGGCGGCCATGTTTGTTTACGGATCGCAACTAGATGAACAATCTTTATAGAGTCCTTCCAAGGATGCTTCCTACCAAATTTCGATTCATTTGGCAAAAGGGTTTCAGAGGAGAAGATTTTTTAGAAATCAACCAATCAGAAGCAAAAATTGCCTGTGGTGGCCATGTTTGTTAGCGGATCGGGACGAAATGACCAATCTTGATAGAGGACCTGCCAGATGCTTCCTACCAAGTTTCGGTTCATTTGGGAAAGCGATTTCAGAGTAGATTTTTAAAAATCGGCCAATGAGAAAAAAGAATTACCTGTGTCGGCCATGTTTGTTAACAGATCGGGACAAAATTAGCAATATTTATAGAGGACCTTCCAAGGATGGTTCCTACCACGTTTTGATTCATTTGGCCACGAGGTTTCAGAAGAGAAGATTTTTTAGAGATCAACCAATCAGAAACATGAATTGCCTGTGGCGGCCATGTTTGTTTACGGATCGCAACTAGATGAACAATCTTTATAGAGTCCTTCCAAGGACGCTTCCTACCAAATTTCGATTCATTTGGCAAAAGGGTTTCAGAGGAGAAGATTTTTTAGAAATCAACCAATCAGAAGCAAAAATTGCCTGTGGTGGCCATGTTTGTTTACGGATCGCAACTAGATGAGCAATTTTTATATAGGTGAGTCAGAGGACATTCCAAGGATGCTTCCTACCAAGTTTTGATTCATTTGCCAAAGCGATTTCAGAGGAGAAGATTTTTTTAGAGATCAACCAATCAGAAACAAGAATTGCCTGTGGCGGCCATGTTTGTTAATGGATCGTGACTAAATGAGCAATCTTTATAGAGGTTCTACCAAGGATGCTTCCTACCAAATATCGATTCATTTGGCCAAGCTGTTTCAGAGGAAATTTTTTTAGAAATCAACCAATCAGAAACAAGAATGGCCTGTGGTGGCCATGTTTGTAAGCGGATCGGGACGAAATGACCAATCTTGATAGAGGACCTGCTAGATGCTTCCTACCAAGTTTCGGTTCATTTGGGAAAGCGATTTCAGAGTAGATTTTTAAATATCGGCCAATGAGAAAACAGAATTGCCTGTGTCGGCCATGTTTGTTAACAGATCGGGACATAAATTAGCAATATTTATAGAGGACCTTCCAAGGATGGTTCCTACCACGTTTTGATTCATTTGGCCGCGAGGTTTCAGAAGAGAAGATTTTTTAGAGATCAACCAATCAGAAACATGAATTGCCTGTGGCGGCCATGTTTGTCTACGGATCGCAACTAGATGAACAATCTTTATAGAGTCCTTCCAAGGATGCTTACTACCAAATTTCGATTCATTTGGCAAAAGGGTTTCAGAGCAGAAGATTTTTTAGAAATTAACCAATCAGAACCAAGAATGGCCTGTGGCGGCCATGTTTGTTACCGGATCGGAACTAAATGAGCAATCATTATAGAGAACATTACAAGGATGCTTCCTACCAAGTTTCGATTCATTTGGCAAAGCGGTTTCAAAGGAGAAGATTTTTTAGAAATCAACCAATCAGAAACAAGAATGGCCTATGGTTGCCATGTTTGTTAACGGATCGGAAGTAAATTATCAATCTTTATAGAGGACCTTCCATAGATGCTTCTTACCAAGTTTTGGTTCATTTAGCTAAGTTGTTTCAGAGAAGATTTTTAAAAATAGGCCAATCAGAAACAAGAATGGCCTCTGCCCCAGTGTGGTGGCCATGTTTGTTAACAGATTGGGACAAAATGAGCAATCTTTATGATTGAGGACTTTCCATAGATGCTTCCTACCAACTTTTGGATCATTTGGCCATGCTGTTTTAGAGGAGATTTTTAGAAATAGACCAATCAGAAACAAGAATCGCCTGTGGTGGCCATGTTTGTTAATGGATCGGGACAGAATGAGCAATCTTTAAATAGAGGACCTTCCATAGATGCTTCCTACCAAGTTTCAGTTCATATGGCTGAGGGGTTTCAGAGGAGAAGATTAAAATGTGAAAAGTTAACGGACGACAGATGACGGACGACGGACGCCAAGTGATGGCAAAACCTCATATTGCCTTTGGCAAGATGAGCTAAAAAGATATACTCCAAACCAGCTTTATTGATCTGATGGTTTACTCCATCTCTCGGACTCATCTTTCCCTCACTTTTGAAACAGCGATCATTTTATACAACAATAAGTATCTGTTGTTTATGGGATATTTCCAGGCCCACACCCCAATCTTTAATTCTAGTGGGAACCTTATTTGCATTCATTTTCGGAATTTTCCATTTTCAATCCTATTTTTTCATGCATATTGTTCTTCGTACGATATGGTTAATAAATGTGGTATCACATTTTTTAAAATAATTTTGTAAATTCCTGTTGAAACCAAGATAACTTTTTAAGAATGGGAAAGTGCAATAGACAACACATTTTTCAGTGATGCTACAGTATGACGGAGTAAAGGGAAAATTATTGTTCGATTTAATAAATATGTCGGACTGTTATTTGAAAGAGAAAGAAAGATTAAAACCATTTGCGGAATATAGCTTGTATATTGAATATAAGTAAAAATGAAATAAAGAAAAAGTAAATTATAAATGAATCTACATTATTAACTTATTTCTAATAATTTTCCCTCATACACATGCCGGTTTCTGTGTGTTCCCGACAAGTCCGCCTTTATCTCATCATCTGCCCAACAATCGATTAGCCAAAACGCTTCCACCAAGTGTTCCCTCTCGTACTATCGGCCATGGCTTGCTTGTCTGTTGATTCACATATGTCATCAATATGACGTCACCAGCCACACGATGTAATAATTTATATGACGTCATTTATCAATAATAATAAAAGTGAACACCCAAAAGAAAGCTTACACATGATAATGTTAATAATTTTTTTCTAATTCCAACAAAATTCCGTCCAGTCACCAGCTTGGATAATTCGCTTTTCCAATAGCATATGTCCACACGACAGTTTAATGCGAATCGAAAACGAATGAACGTATTCGTATTAACGAAAATGTATTCCTGAAGCGAATTGGATAATGCGAATTAGTCGATTCGAATTCGATGTGCATTAAAAAAAAAATACGTGTGAACGCGATTAGCGTATTCAATTCGCATTAGATGCAAATTTAATTCGCATTAAATGTACGTGTGAATGCAACATTAATAGAGGACCTTCCATAGATCCTTCCAATCAAGTTTCGCTTCATTTGGCCAAGCAGTTTCAGAGGAGAAGATTTTTTTAAAATCGACCAATCAGAAACAAGAATTGCTTGTGGCAGCGATGTTTGTTGACGAATTGGGACAAAATGTGGAATTTTTATAGAGGACCTTCCATAGATTTTCGGTTCATTTGGCCAAGTGGTTTCAGAGGAGAAGATTTTGTAACTAGAGGCTCAGTGGGCTGAGTCTGTGAAAACTTTATACCGAACCTTCCATAGGTGCTTCCTACCAAATTTTGGTTCACTTGGCTACTCGGTTTCAGAGGATAATTTTTTAGAAATAAAAAAAATTAAAAAAAATTGCCTATGGTGGCCATGTTAACAGATCGGGACGAAATGAGCACTCTTAATAGAGGACCTTCTATAGATGCTTCCTACCAAGTTTTGGTTCATTTGGCCAAACGGTTTCAGAGAAGAAGATTTTTTAGAAATCGACCAATCAGAAACAAGAGTTGCCTGTGGTGGCCATGTTTGCTAACAAATCGGGACGATAGGTGCAATCTTTATAGAGGACCTTCCATAGATGCTTCTTACCAAGTTACGGTTCATTTGGCCAAGTGGTTTCAGAGGAGATGATTTTTTAGAAATTGACCAATCAGAAACAAGAATTGCCTGTGGTGGCCATGTTTGTTAACGAATCGGGACAAAATGAGCATATTTATAGAGGACCTTCCATAGATGCTTACTACCAAATTTCGGTTCATTTTACCAAACGGTTTCAGAGGAGAAGATTTTTTTAGAAATCGACCAATCAGAAACAAGAAGTGCCTGTGGTGGCCATGTTTGTTATCGGATCGGGATGAAATGTGCAATCGTTATAGGGGACCTTCCATAGATGCTTCCTACCAAGTTTCAGTTCATTTGGCTATGTGGTTTTAGAGGAGAAGATTAAAATGTGAAGAGTTAACAGACGACAGATGCCAAGTGATGGCAAAAGCTCAAATTGCCTTTGGAAAGGTGAGCTAAAAACGGTAATACATGTAGTTGCATATTACGATTATGCATGTTTCTGAAAGGGATTCCCCATTTCATTGTTTGTCCAGAAATATATGATTGCATATCATTCTTGTTTTTATTTTATTTTTTGTTTACTTGCAACTTGTCAAGAAAAAAATGAATTTCTAAAATTCCAAAATCTAGTAACCACATCGGTGTTGGAATGGTTAGCTCGCTCGTCTCGAGTGTGGTAGATCATGGGACAGAGTCGCGGTTGGGTCAAACCAAAGATTATAAAATTGGTATTTGTTGCTTCCCCACTATAGTTTGTTTGACTTCTATAAAACGTCACATAAATGTTTCTTAAAAATCCATTGTTCAACCATTTATTTGTCTAGATGTATGTTGATATATGATATATACAAACTGACAATTAATTTCAAAATTGTTGGTCATCTGCGACTATTAAGTGATGGTCAATTCTTTAATATTTAAATGTACATGTCACATATACATTAAAAGCACATGTCTATTTGCTTTTGTGTTGATAGCGCAGCTCTTACACTATTTGTACCCACTCCATGTAGTTTTTTATACTTTTTTTTTTTATTAATTGACCAAATGTTTTTTAATTAATTGTCCGAATTCGTATATATCATATATTTAAATACAACTAGAAAAAAAATTGTTGATTTGAAAAGTATTTTTTTTCTGGAGATTTTTAGAAGTCAAAACGGTATATAAGCATGCTGGTTGGCTCGGAATCAGAATAATGTGACAGAGTGGAGTGACATGTCCACTGTTGTTTCAGTGAACTAGCTCTATAAATATCAGTACATTGGTCTAGTCTAAGCGAACAATCATCAGCTCATTAAAATGTATCTTGTTCTCCTCATAATATGGCTGAAAAATTGGTAATTTGGCATTAAGCAATAATCACTCACTCTAGTAAGCCAGTAATGGTAATGGTAAAGGACCCTCTGAACACCAACATGGAGGCGCCCGTGAATCGTTAAAATGTATACACCATAAATTGACTGTTTTTATAAGATATATATTACATAATAACTAATGAAATAAAGTCCTGTCCACGTTTGAACCATACATCAGTTTCCATGAGTGTGGAACTTTCCATGCGAGTCCAGGCATTAACACTGGTTTACCATCTATTCCTATGATACGCTTGGGCTGAAACAATGAATAATCAAGAAGTATTCAGTCTTATTTCATTCATGTCCATTGTTTTTGATCAATTCTATGTTTCTATCAAAAATTTCTTTATAATTTTCATATTTTTTTTTATAATTGTATGCAGTTAAATGTTGACTTATTTACCTTTATTAAGTTAGGCACAGTTAATATTAAAAACACATCATCACTTCTCAGGGTTTCTATATCTACAAACTCCTGATAAATTTAATTGGGAGAAATCCAGGAAATAAGTTATTGTAATTATTATACTTTTCCCTTGATCTCACTGCGGGTTATTTTCCGTATCAACAGACAAACTCTGATAGTGAAAATGATCAGGTCCGTGTAATGTCAAGGGCATCATGTCTTACCAATAAAAACGTCTGCTTTGAAAGTCTCGACATACATTATCACTAGTATCACAGATCCTCCTATCAGAATTCTCACTATACTTTTCTGCAAATCATTTATAGGTATATTTTAGTATGTTGTTAATACAAGTCCATATTCTAATTTGCACCCCATTAAAGCTTAGATTATAAAATGTGCCCAACAATAACCGAGTTTCTTCTTCATTTCCAGTTTTACGCGATTTTCACTAAAAAACACATATTTCATCCCAAAATATCCTTTTCTGCAAATTATATTCTTAGTATGTTGTTAAGGGGGCACATCAGTAAACCAGCCAATCCGCATTGTCGAAAATAGTACAAAATAGAACACCAGGAACTTTGAAAAAAAATTTCAGTTGTTTCTTGATTATGATATTTTTTACAGTTAATCCTATTAGTCTTGCAACCAGCTACTGAAAAGTCGCTTATTTCTCGAGTTTAATGTGCTGAAATAAGACACAGCTGCAATATCTCTTAAATTTTAGATAAATATGTCTTCTTTCAATTTCAAGTTGTCGTCAATGATTTTTGCAGTAAGTTTGCGCAATATCGGTCTGTTAACTGAGCCACCCCAAAAACACGTATTTTACTAGTCAATTTGAAAATGAAATCGTTGCATCATTGTATCACATATAAATAAAATAAAGATTATATTTGCATGAGAAAACATGTAAAATGAATATGAATGTATTGGTTTTACAAACACGCATTATCGAAACATTGATCAAATTGACTGTCAGTTTATAGGCGTTTTTCTCTTAACGGACGAAAAAAATTATACCCGATACATTGTTTTGCATTCAGAATGCAAGAATATTGTGTTAATGAATTCCCTGCCAAATTTTAATGTAAAACATCAAGTAGCTTTGTTTAAAATCAACAAAGAATTTTTTTTTTTACCACTTTGTAATCACGGAAAAATAGCCTTCCGTCAATCGAGTTTATAAGTTATTCAATTAGTTCAATAACTAGGACAATTTGTTCACTTATGAGCTAACTTGAATAATACTGCGCCCTCTATCGGCACTTTCGCTGGACATTAATGCAGCGACTAGCGGGAGAGTAATATAATGACTGGATTATTCGGGTTACTTATGAGCTTGCTTTATCCACAGGAGTCGGAAGTTCTATCAATAATAAGGTATAGGGGCACCTCGAAGATCGCTGGGCAACTATAAAAAAACACCAGGAGTGCAACGCATTTTTGGGGGGTTGGCCTAAATCTATACCTACATGTAGATCAGCATGGAATAAAAGGTTGAATCCTACTCGTCATCGTCCCTTGGATGTTTAAACTAAATAAATATCATGTTTTCTTGTACTTACCACACGGTTTTGTAGCAGTTTCGTACATTTTACCCTTCTACACCACCATCTCAAGATCCATGACCGGAAGTGCAGCTCTGTCGTGAATTTTAAGGTCAGTATAATTAAATTATCTCTTTTGATAAATTATGAAACATCTTGTGATATATTATATGATTTAAATATAATAAAATATTACTTCAAAAATAAGGTCCAATTGTTTGTTGTATTTATTTTGCCATGGTTAAAAATTTACAAGGGAGGTAACTCTCCACAACGAAACACCTTACAAGGCGGCTAATTCAAATTTGTAATTTAAACTAAAGTTAAATTATATAAACATTTATATTATTATATATATCAATGGCTGGCAACATAGACATAGCTGCATGGTAATAGTTACTAATACACATAATTATTTTCCTTTGAATATTGTTTAACATAGTCATATTGTGAACAAAAAAAAGGGGGGGGGGGGGGGGCGTGTGTACACATCACATGTGAGCAATATGATAATGAGACCCTCTTTGACACTAATATGAGGCAGGCCTTACATGTAAAAAAGGACATACAATCTGGCAATTTTGGGAAAGGTGTCCAATCCAATTTAAAACAGAAAGAAAAGGGCAAAGGATCTGGAATCTTGTGAAAGGGTTCAGTCATATACACAATTTGGTATCCCAGTTTTTAAAATGTATTGTGTGAATTTGATTCAAAAACTAAAAATTAATTACATTAATCATGTTAACCCTTTCATTACTGCCATACAAACATGCTGTGACTGTGAGATATATATAATAAAAACCAAAAAAATCCGGGAAAAAGTGTAAAATTCCGGAGAGAAAAAAGTTCCGGATTTGTTTTGTACATTATAGTTATACTGACCTTAAAATTCACGACAGAGCTGCACTTCCGGTCATGGATCTTGAGATGGTGGTGTAGAAGGGTAAAATGTACGAAACTGCTACAAAACCGTGTGGTAAGTACAAGAAAACATGATATTTATTTAGTTTAAACATCCAAGAGTAGGATTCAACCTTTTATTCCATGCTGATCTACCTGTAGGTATAGATTTAGGCCAACCCCCCAAAAATGCGTTGCACTCCTGGTGTTTTTTTTATAGTTGCTCAGCGATCTTCGAGGTGCCCCTATACCTTATTATTGATAGAACTTCCGACTCCTGTGCTTTATCGTTGAAATTAGACACACAATTGTAGTTTCACTGTCGTATTTCAATTGTTTTGAATGTATTTTTACTTTAGGACAATTTGCTTTTCTTAGTTATTTTTGTAAATATGCGTTTATTTTAGAGTTTGTGTATTAGCGTTTTAAATACACAAATCAAACACTTGGTAGCGATATCAGATGATCCGCCATTTTGAAGGTTGCTATCTGTCACAATGAAAATAGGTCATCTTTCATTTCATCTCAAAAAGTGACAATAAATAATTTTAAAGTAGCAAAAGAACACGAATGCATTGATTTTACCGCAAGTTTTCTTATTGATATATTTCTCACTCTTCTATTCCTGATGATGTTGTCCAAAATATCTCGGAAGGTAACGAATTTTTTTCTTTCCGGTCAAAAGTGGTTCCGCCATCAAGTAAGGTGTCACATGCTAAATCAATTGATATTCATGTTTTGATGACGTTATGCACATATTTGCGTATTTTATTTTAAAATTGAAGCATGGCTTCACAATTTGGTACGAAACTTGTTGGGGTTGATATTTTCAATTAAAACTTCTTATTTAGCAGAGATCGGTCAACTTTGACATTATTTTCACAAAAGCTGACATGACTTCGAAGTTTTCCGTTGGTAGTTAATGGAAGAATAGTATTTAATAAGAGGAAATTCGACTATAAACAAGTTAAATACCCTAGTGTAAAGTAGCGCAAACAATTTCTCTGAGCCCACCTCCTCTCACTTGGGCATAATTTACACAAAAGTTACTTCCTCTTGCAACTTCCGGTTCGCTGCTGTATTTCATACTCCAGAGAAAACTCATTTATTAACCCATTCCCATGAATAATTATTGACATTTTGTATTTGAAGTTTATGAATTAAGATCATATAATTGAATAGAAATAGTTTTTTTGATTATTTTAGTTATTTAGCAGGATGCTAAAGGTGACTGCTTGGCTCATTCACTTAGACATGTTTTTAATACGCAAAATTTTGGTCGCAGCTATCTCAAGTTCTACTTGTCGGAATGCTTTAATATTTGGTAAGCAGCTGCAACATGCTGAGTTGTACATGGTCACCTCTTTTCAGGTCTAATGAACTTCTACTTCCTGTTTGCCGGGACTTAGAATATCTATAAGTTGCGGGCAAACGTGTCCTAGCTATAGGCCAAAATACATGTGTGCTTAGAGTTTCCCTACCTACCCTATATTTTTATGCCTAACCTACCATTTTTATGGTTATGTTGGCATAAGTACCGTTAAACTTGGTGATGATGATGTTAATAAACAAATATTATTGAATATCACATCAACCTTGTCTGATAAAGATGCGACACAGGTCAAATTCAATGAACTTTTAGAGGAATATAGAACCCAAATACTTCAAGAAAAACTTGGAAATGCATGGAATGATATGAGTGAACTAGAGCAGTTGTCGATTTTGAAATTGAACAATTTGTTTGTGGATTACATGTTCAGTTTAGTACATGCAGTAGAAGCTGCCATCGTCTTGCTTAATTGAGTTTGAAAAAGGTGCCTTTGAATCAATACCACCTATTCATGAACCTACTTTCAGGAAAATGAGTGAATAAGGAAATAACTGTGTAAACTGACTTTCTTGCATGTAAGTTTCATAAACATATATGATCTTCATTGCCAGAACTCAATAAAATTAAATAGCATTCAAGTGAATCTAGTGTGCCGTCAGTGAATAAGTGTCAGATTGACAGAATAAAAGTAGATCAGCTGAGAACGTTTTCCAGCCTAACTTTTTTTTTATTGTACAAGATATCAATATGAAACTTGTTGCATTGTGTTTGTCTTGAAAAGAGCTTTAATTTGATACATATAACGTGGGTATTGACGAAATTTTCCAATTTGGGTTGATATCGCTACACTTGGGAATCGAATTTATTCCGGTTGCCGTTGTTTCATTAATCAAATTGTGTTAGTGCGTAACTAAGTTGTAAATAGTATTTTGACAAGATATAAATGATGAATTTTTTCTCTTGTTTTGGGATGTTGATTTCTATTGTTTGACATTTTGTTCAATCAGATGTAAATAGTCGTATAGGTCTTTGTTGTTCTGTTTTTTATCAACCCATTGTTTTGAAAATGGCTAGTTTTGGCAGCCCTTTAAAGCTTGAGCTAATGCCATAAACATTTAAAACGCATATTGTTAGACTAGGTGGCTTTCATACTTTGTCATGCTTTATCGCATCAATAGGAAAACTTTGGGGCGATTGTGGTTTGAAAGACATTTTGGTAGATTCATCTGTGTATGCAGCAGGGACTGTTGATCAAATGATGTGTGGAAAACAGTTCAACCGTGCTGTGAGGGCGTTAATACAGGTGTATGAAGCTTTACGTTCACTTTGGCTGTCGGCATTCTTTTAGTGGTGTGAGGACAATGGTATTGTAAATCCATTACTTAACCCTGTCAGGACAGACCTTTATAATATTGTTTTCAAATTCCGAAAAGGTCAGATTGATTCCAAATCCGTGAGTGAAACATCTGTTCTTGTTATGACCAGCCTTTCAGAGCACTTAGAAAAATTTTGAAAATTTGGATATACGACTTCCCAACTTTCAACTACTGTGACCTATTTTTAAAGGTCACAGAGATATTGATTCTAAATATTAGATCTGAAAGACAGGGGTCTTGGAATATGCACTTATCCTCCATTGCTTCAATGCTACCATATCTTTTCGTTGCTAATAGAGTTAACTATTCTCGGTATTTACCCGTTTATATATTAGATATGCTTGATTTGCACCAGGATGTGAAATCAGCTTTTCAATCTGGACAATTTGCAATACGCCAAAAGCCAGGATAATTTAACGGTGTTTGGTCTGACATGGCCACTGAAAAAAACTGTGATTAGAGATTCAAAAGGTCGCGGAGGAATAGTTGGAATAACAAGACAAAAGTCTGCTCTTATTCGGTGGACTCTATGTCGGTATGTCCTGGCAGACTTTAGTGCTGAGATGAGGACAAGATGAGGTTTAACCAGCACCGAATAAACTGTTCATGAGGAGACAAAACCAACAGCCTTGCGCAGGGATGAAGCCCATGTTCAGCTGATCATCAATCATGTCAACGATCGTATGACAAATCCGTTTGATGCCTCATCTCATCCTAAGGCACTGATTAATATTCCAACAGGTATGCATGCAACTAGAGAAATCCAAGAATGAAGGAATGAAAATGCTCCAATCGTTTGTAAACGGGACACTGACAGAAGGTAACAACCGTGATTTTACGGCCCAATTACACGATCCAAACTGAAATCTTTCGAAGATCTGACCAAAAAAACTAAACTGAAATGTAGATCGGGAGAAGTTTTACATGTTCATATTATCCCCGAATTAGTATTTCGCCGTGCGTTGGTACTTGCTACGTGCCGTGATGACATAACTGTAGAAAAAGTTCTTTCGTTTCCAATAGGACCGATTCCAACTTCCCTTTTCCACGAGGATGGTACAATGCGTAAAACGAATAAAGCCGATTTATGTCATGCACTAGAATCGGATGTTACCTCAATAAGTCAACTAACACCCTTTGATCGCTCTTCTACGGTACTGGTACAAGACGGCATGGTTTTATTACAGAGCATGAATGTTAAAGCATTCAAAACATTTGGTGATTTAGCTGAACATTTCATAAATGTCAGCAGCAATGTTTCCCAAGTGCTGCAACTGTTGTTGGGGTATTTGACAGATACGATAAAAAGTTATCTATTAAATCTGCTGAACTAGACAGACGTTCCAGATCTTTTGGTGATCATAAGGTCTTTCAGTTGACAGATGGTCGGCCAATTCCAGACTGGAAAAAGTTTCTTGGAGTAAATGTCAACAAACAAGCTCTACTAAAATTCCTTGGCGATTTTGTAATACGGAGTCACTCCCAGTCCTCGATAGTAATATCATCTAATGATGAGCTTTATCTTGCTGGTTTATTCTCTGACCCATCAACTACAAAGAATTTCACGCCTTCAAAAGTGAGCGATTGTCCAGATTTGTTCAGCAATCACGAAGAGGCTGACACCCGTATGTTATTACACGCCATTCATGCTGATGCTCGCTTTGGCGACATGAATGTAAAAGGTCGCATAATTATCAAGTCTCCAGATACAGATGTTCTCCTTCTTTGCATACATTTCTTTCCTTCAATGAGGAACACAAAAGAACTCTGGTTCAAAACTGGGACAGTTACAAGAACAAAGGATGGTCGTCGTTATCTTCCAGTCCATGATATTTGCCATATCCAGGGTCCTCATGTATGCAAGTTATTGCCTGCAGTGCATGCTTAAACAGGTTGCGACACCACATCCTCATTTTTTGGAATAGGAAAGAAAACCGTGCTAAAAACACTAAAGGACAACATTGACGAATTCGCTGACTTGAACAAGCTTTGTCTACTTGACAGTGAAACTTCCATAGACGTTTCTAGAAACATTGTGGCAAGATTATAAGATTATACGATGAGAAGGGAAAGATGAAATCTGCTCATGACAATTTAAATAGGTTGAGGGTAAAGATTGCAAAGCAGAATGATGTAAGCTTGGCAAAGTTACCACCATGTGAAGCTTCATTCGTTCAACATGTTCTCAGAGCTTCCCTTCAGACTTACATCTGGATGAAGTCAGACACAGCGCAGCCACCTGAAAAATCCGCCTTAGACTTTGGTTGGGAAGATCAAAACGGATTGTCACCCGTTTACTTTGTTGGTCAGACTTCTTCAGATTTTCTGACAGATTTGCTGTGTACATGTAAAGGCAAATCTTCGTGTTCTCAGGGTTGTGTTTGTGCTGAACAAAATCTGACCTGCACTGAGCTATGTCAATGTCAAGGGACTGATGCATGTTGCAACCCGTTGACTCAAACTGCAGATGAAGATAGTGATGATGAAATGAACATATAATGTTTGCATCTAACTGTCGCTTTATTTGAGTAATCTGTGTACTAATAAGCCAGTGATTTTGAAAAGTCATCAAATATCTTGTGATACAGTCTGTGATAACACAGTACTTAAAAAAAACTCTAATACTTCAATGATTTCTCTTAACGTACATCTGAAATCATTTCATCCTTAATTCATCTTACATAATCTTTTACTGATCTTAGAAGGCCACACAATTCAAACGTACTAGCTTTCATAATTTCAATCATGTGGTCGCCATGGAGGGTTTTAGTGTTTGTTGTTTGGTGTAACATGTGTAAGTGTTTATGAGACCTAAGCTTCGCCTCCGATGACTTAATAAGCTTAAATTATGTAGAAACCAATTCTATTAAATATTTTGAGGTTTCTTATCTCAATTGATAACTCAAAAACCTTAAGCAGTCACCGATCGTAATTAGACGCACAACCACTAAATTGCCATGATTTTGGGTCTACTATGGACTCTCTTAATTTTTTTTGTTACAAGTGAAATCTGTTTTGTTTTATGTTAAAAAATAAATTTAGGGCATGTTTTTTAAGAAATCGTCAAGATATCATGCATTTTGCAAATATGTCAAGTTCAAGGTCGGGTTAACTTCTTGTCAGTTGAGATTTACGAAAAATATCAAAGTTCAAGATTAAGGCTAATTTTCAGATGCTCTTTTGTTTTTTTTCCATCAAAACTTACAAAATATGGCAATGGTAACTATATTATGTTAAACAGAATGAACATTTTCAACGTTACATAATTTTTAGGACATACAGAATTATTTTATTAATCTTCTCCAACATTTGAACGAAACTGTAGCCTGACCTTTGACCTCAAATATTTGATACACGCAGCCGTTTTTCACTTTGATGACAAGTGTATTCTTATGCCATTTGTCTTTCTCTTTCCAACGATATACAACTTAGTCGTGTCTTCTTTCAGCACATTAATTCCATCAAATTATGTATCTGGTTGCAAGACTATATCATATTTGGTGAGGTTTTAACTGCAAAAATTATGTCATTTGTTGAAATATAACCACATGTAAAAACATGGATGTCAAACTACTACACCCTGTGTGGAATGATTTCCTGGATACCGTAAATACTGTTGTTTTGACCGGATATTGAAAACAGCTGATTATTTTCTAATTTGACATACAATGTTTCTTTCAAAGTGGATCAGAATGTGGACCTTGGTCCAAAATAATAGGAAATAGTTGTCTTGTTATCCAGAAAATTCATTTGGATTTTTTATGATTTTTTAATTTACAATGTAAGTCAATGGTGGAATATACACTGGTATACACTCTTAAGGGGGGGTGTGCAAACAAATTTCACGGGTTTGTATCTATGGTTACTACATCCGATGTGGATTCTTCATTGTTTTAGAATATTGATGGTCATATTTAGGGAAATTTTTCTCAAATATTTGAAAATTTGTCTTGAATATAGCTAAAATATGGCCGAGGCAGCTGATTTCAGTATGCCTGATGTGTTTGCTAAAGATTATTTAGACAGAATCATTAAGAAAACAGAACTAGAGGCTCCCAGGAGCCTGTATAGCTCACCTGGGTATCATAACAACATCAGTCAATAAAACTTGATAACTTCGGTAAAAAAAATTAACAATTTTAGCCTTCGTCATTTCTATAAATTTGATGAAAAAAGGGCAAGAACTCCAAGATGGGTAATCAGATTTACTTCAAAATTGCAGGTAAAAAAAAAAATTGATCGAAAGGTCGAACCGCCAGACACATTTTTGGAAGAGAACCATCCAATGACTATTTCATCAAAATTTTGTTCTTATTGAGCAAATGGTTTCAGACAAAAAGATTTTTATGGGAATTTCCCATAGGGTCCTATGTTAAATTAAGTTCGGCTGTGGCGGCCATCTTGGTCGGTGTTCTGAAATGCTGGACACAATTTTGGAAGAGGACCACCCAAGAATCATTTCAGCAAAGTTTGGTTGAGATTGGCTCTGTAGTTTCAGAGAGGAAGATTTTTTTAATTTCATCCCCCCTTTTTTTCTAATTTGCATAATCGGTCAAACTCGGTAAAAGTTTTAAGTTCATAAAAAATCCCGTAATATATGTTAAAAAGCTCATCATTATGCTTATACAGTTCAAATTTGGGCACTTTCTGGCTTAAAATAGAGCAGTTTTGGCCATTTGAAGAAATTTCTATTTTTAGTAATGGTGGCCATCTTGGATACAGGACGGTGCTGACGGACACAATTTTGAAAGGGGACCACCTAAGGATCATTTCAGCAAAGTTTGGTTGAGATTGGCTCAGTAGTTTCAGAGGAGAAGATTTTTTTTTAATTCCATCCCCCCTTTTTTCTAATTTGCATAATCGGTCAAAATCGGCAAAAGTTCAAAGTTCATAAAAAAATCTCATAATATATGTTAAAAAGCTCATCATTATGCTTATACAGTTCAAATTTGGGCACTTTCTGGCTTAAAATAGAGCAGTTTTGGCCATTTGAAGAAATTTCTATTTTTAGTAATGGTGGCCATCTTGGATACAGTACGGCGCTGACGGACACAATTTTGAAAGGGGACCACCTAAGGATCATTTCAGCAAAGTTTGGTTGAGATTGGCTCAATAGTTTCAGAGAAGATTTTTTTTTAATTTCATCCCCCCTTTTTTCTAATTTGCATAATCGGTTAAAATCAGTAAAAGTTCAAAGTTCTTTAAAAATCCCGTAATATATGTTAAAAAGCTCATCATTATGCTTATACAGTTCAAATTTGGGCACTTTCTGGCTTAAAATAGAGCAGTTTTGGCCATTTGAAGAAATTTCTATTTTTAGTAATGGTGGCCATCTTGGATACAGGACGGTGCTGACGGACACATTTTTGAAAGGGGACCACCTAAGGATCATTTCAGCAAAGTTTGGTTGAGATTGGCTCAGTAGTTTCAGAGGAGAAGATATTTTTTTTTATTTCATCCCCCCTTTTTTCTAATTTGCATAATCGGCAAAATTTCAAAGTTCATAAAAAATTCCGTAATATATGTTAAAAAGCTCATCATTATGCTTAT
Organism: Bathymodiolus brooksi; assembly: GCA_963680875.1. NCBI lineage: Eukaryota > Metazoa > Mollusca > Bivalvia > Mytilida > Modiolidae > Bathymodiolus > Bathymodiolus brooksi. The sequence continues at coordinate 90,672,665 of OY804578.1, read as the reverse complement.
ACAGTTCAAATTTGGGCACTTTCTGGCTTAAAATAGAGCAGTTTTGGCCATTTGAAGAAATTTCTATTTTTAGTAATGGTGGCCATCTTGGATACAGGACGGCGCTGACGGACACAATTTTGAAAGGGGACCACCTAAGGATCATTTCAGCAAAGTTTTGTTGAGATTGGCTCAGTAGTTTCAGAGGGGAAGATTTTTTTAATTTCATCCCCCCTTTTTTCTAATTTGCATAATCGGTCAAAATCGGTAAAAGTTCAAAGTTCATAAAAAATCCTGTAATATATGTTAAAAAGCTCATCATTATGCTTATACAGTTCAAATTTGAGCACTTTCTGGCTTAAAATAGAGCAGTTTTGGCCATTTGAAGAAATTTCTATTTTTAGTAATGGCGGCCATCTTGGATACAGGACGGCGCTGACGGACACAATTTTAAAAGGGGACCACCTAAGGATCATTTCAGCAAAGTTTGGTTGAAATTGGCTCAGTAGTTTCAGAGGAGAAGATTTTTTTTAAATTTCATCCCCCCTTTTTTTTTATTTCATAATCGGTCAAAATCGGTAAAAGTTCAAAGTTCATAAAAAATCCCGTAATATATGTTAAAAAGCTCATCATTATGCTTATACAGTTCAAATTTGGGCACTTTCTGGCTTAAAATAGAGCAGTTTTGGCCATTTGAAGAAATTTCTATTTTAAGTAATGGTGGCCATCTTGGATACAGGACGGCGCTGATGGACACAATTTTAAAAGGGGATCACCTAAGGATCATTTCAGCAAAGTTTGGTTGAAATTGGCTCAGTAGTTTCAGAGGAGAAGATTTTTTTAAATTTCATAATCGGTCAAAATCGGTAAAAGTTCAAAGTTCATAAAAAATCCCGTAATACATGTTAAAAAGCTCATCATTATGCTTATACAGTTCAAATTTTGGCACTTTCTGGCTTAAAATAGAGCAGTTTTGGCCATTTGAAGAAATTTCTATTTTTAGTAATGGCGGCCATCTTGGATACAGGACGGCGCTGACGGACACAAATTTAAAAGGGGACCACCTAAGGATCATTTCAGCAAAGTTTGGTTGAAATTGGCTCAGTAGTTTCAGAGGAGAAGATTTTTTTTTAATTTCATCCCCCCTTTTTTTAAATTTCATAATCGGTCAAAATCGGTAAAAGTTCAAAGTTCATAAAAAATCCCGTAATATATGTTAAAAAGCTCATCATTATGCTTATACAGTTCAAATTTGGGCACTTTCTGGCTTAAAATAGAGCAGTTTTGGCCATTTGAAGAAATTTCTATTTTTAGTAATGGTGGCCATCTTGGATACAGGACGGTGCTGACGGACACAATTTTGAAAGGGGACCACCTAAGGATCATTTCAGCAAAGTTTGGTTGAGATTGGCTCAGTAGTTTCAGAGGAGAAGATTTTTTTTTAATTCCATCCCCCCTTTTTTCTAATTTGCATAATCGGTCAAAATCGGCAAAAGTTCAAAGTTCATAAAAAAATCTCATAATATATGTTAAAAAGCTCATCATTATGCTTATACAGTTCAAATTTGGGCACTTTCTGGCTTAAAATAGAGCAGTTTTGGCCATTTGAAGAAATTTCTATTTTTAGTAATGGTGGCCATCTTGGATACAGTACGGCGCTGACGGACACAATTTTGAAAGGGGACCACCTAAGGATCATTTCAGCAAAGTTTGGTTGAGATTGGCTCAATAGTTTCAGAGAAGATTTTTTTTTAATTTCATCCCCCCTTTTTTCTAATTTGCATAATCGGTTAAAATCAGTAAAAGTTCAAAGTTCTTTAAAAATCCCGTAATATATGTTAAAAAGCTCATCATTATGCTTATACAGTTCAAATTTGGGCACTTTCTGGCTTAAAATAGAGCAGTTTTGGCCATTTGAAGAAATTTCTATTTTTAGTAATGGTGGCCATCTTGGATACAGGACGGTGCTGACGGACACATTTTTGAAAGGGGACCACCTAAGGATCATTTCAGCAAAGTTTGGTTGAGATTGGCTCAGTAGTTTCAGAGGAGAAGATATTTTTTTTTAATTTCATCCCCCCTTTTTTCTAATTTGCATAATCGGTTAAAATCAGTAAAAGTTCAAAGTTCTTTAAAAATCCCGTAATATATGTTAAAAAGCTCATCATTATGCTTATACAGTTCAAATTTGGGCACTTTCTGGCTTAAAATAGAGCAGTTTTGGCCATTTGAAGAAATTTCTATTTTTAGTAATGGTGGCCATCTTGGATACAGGACGGCGCTGACGGACACAATTTTGAAAGGGGACCACCTAAGGATCATTTCAGCAAAGTTTTGTTGAGATTGGCTCAGTAGTTTCAGAGGGGAAGATTTTTTTAATTTCATCCCCCCTTTTTTCTAATTTGCATAATCGGTCAAAATCGGTAAAAGTTCAAAGTTCATAAAAAATCCTGTAATATATGTTAAAAAGCTCATCATTATGCTTATACAGTTCAAATTTGAGCACTTTCTGGCTTAAAATAGAGCAGTTTTGGCCATTTGAAGAAATTTCTATTTTTAGTAATGGCGGCCATCTTGGATACAGGACGGCGCTGACGGACACAATTTTAAAAGGGGACCACCTAAGGATCATTTCAGCAAAGTTTGGTTGAAATTGGCTCAGTAGTTTCAGAGGAGAAGATTTTTTTTAAATTTCATCCCCCCTTTTTTTTTATTTCATAATCGGTCAAAATCGGTAAAAGTTCAAAGTTCATAAAAAATCCCGTAATATATGTTAAAAAGCTCATCATTATGCTTATACAGTTCAAATTTGGGCACTTTCTGGCTTAAAATAGAGCAGTTTTGGCCATTTGAAGAAATTTCTATTTTAAGTAATGGTGGCCATCTTGGATACAGGACGGCGCTGACGGACACAATTTTAAAAGGGGATCACCTAAGGATCATTTCAGCAAAGTTTGGTTGAAATTGGCTCAGTAGTTTCAGAGGAGAAGATTTTTTTAAATTTCATAATCGGTCAAAATCGGTAAAAGTTCAAAGTTCATAAAAAATCCCGTAATACATGTTAAAAAGCTCATCATTATGCTTATACAGTTCAAATTTGGGCACTTTCTGGCTTAAAATAGAGCAGTTTTGGCCATTTGAAGAAATTTCTATTTTTAGTAATGGTGGCCATCTTGGATACAGGACGGTGCTGACGGACACATTTTTGAAAGGGGACCACCTAAGGATCATTTCAGCAAAGTTTGGTTGAGATTGGCTCAGTAGTTTGAGAGGAGAAGATATTTTTTTTTATTTCATCCCCCCTTTTTTCTAATTTGCATAATCGGCAAAATTTCAAAGTTCATAAAAAATTCCGTAATATATGTTAAAAAGCTCATCATTATGCTTATACAGTTCAAATTTGGGCACTTTCTGGCTTAAAATAGAGCAGTTTTGGCCATTTGAAGAAATTTCTATTTTTAGTAATGGTGGCCATCTTGGATACAGGACGGCGCTGACGGACACAATTTTCAAAGGGGACCACCTAAGGATCATTTCAGCAAAGTTTTGTTGAGATTGGCTCAGTAGTTTCAGAGGAGAAGATTTTTTTTTAATTTCATCCCCCTTTTTTTTAATTTCATAATCGGTCAAAATCGGTAAAAGTTCAAAGTTCATAAAAAATCCAGTAATACATGTTAAAAAGCTCATCATTATGCTTATACAGTTCAAATTTTGGCACTTTCTGGCTTAAAATAGAGCAGTTTTGGCCATTTGAAGAAATTTCTATTTTTAGTAATGGCGGCCATCTTGGATACAGGACGGCGCTGACGGACACAAATTTAAAAGGGGACCACCTAAGGATCATTTCAGCAAAGTTTGGTTGAAATTGGCTCAGTAGTTTCAGAGGAGAAGATTTTTTTTTAATTTCATCCCCCCTTTTTTTTAATTTCATAATCGGTCAAAATCGGTAAAAGTTCAAAGTTCATAAAAAATCCCGTAATATATGTTAAAAAGCTCATCATTATGCTTATACAGTTCAAATTTGGGCACTTTCTGGCTTAAAATAGAGCAGTTTTGATCATTTGAAGAAATGTCTATTTTTAGTAATGGCGGCCATCTTGGATACAGGACGGCGCTAACGGACACAATTTTGAAAGGGGACCACCTAAGGATCATTTCAGCAAAGTTTGGTTGAGATTGGTTCAGTAGTTTCAGAGGAGAAGATTTTTTTTTTATTTCATCCCCCCTTTTTTCTAATTTGCATAATCGGTCAAAATGGGTAATGGGATTTACTTCAAAATTGCAGGGTAGGTAGATCTTGATATGCTGCACATTTTTGCAATAAACTTAACATCTATCTCTAAATAGTTTTTGAAATATAAGACGAAAAGTATTAAAATGAAAAAAAAAAATTGATGAAAAAAGGGCAATAACTCCAAGATGGGTAATCAAATTTACTTCAAAATTGCAGGGTAGGTAGATCTTGACATGCTGAACATGTTTGCAGTTTCAACTTACCATCTGTCTGTTATAGTTTTTGAAATAAAGGACGAAAAGTATTAAAATTTTGAAAATTTAATGAAAAAAGGGAAATAACTCCAAAATGAGTAATGGGATTTACTTCAAAATTGCAGGGTAGGTAGATCTTGATATGCCGCACATTTTTGCAATTTAAAGTTAACCTTTATCTCTTATAGTTTTTGAAATATAAGACGAAAAGCATTAAAATTTTACAAATTTGATGAAAAAAGGGCAATAACTCCAAGATGGGTAATCAGATTTACTTCAAAATTGCAGGGTAGGTAGATCTTGATGTGCTGATAATTTTTACCCCATGTCAGATTTTTGATATTACTAACGGTTTTTGAGTTATTACCAAAAACCTGCAATTTTACCATATGTTCTATTTTTAGTAACAGCGGCATGTTGGTTGGTGCACGGCATCACCGGACACAATTTTGAAACTAGATACCCTAGTAATGATTCAGACCAAGTTTGGTTTCCATTGGTCTAGTACTTTCAGAGGAGAAGATTTTTGAAAAAGTTTACGACGTACGACGGACGACGACGACGGACGCCAAGTGATGAGAATAGCTCACCTGACCCTTTGGGTCAGGTGAGCTAAAAAAGTTTAAACAAGACGAACTGTGAGCTAATGCTCACTTATGAAACCCCCGCTCAACGGCAAACAGGAAGTAGGAATCTGACGGGTCAAAAAACGCTTCCCACAATATGGGGTACCTATATGAAGCTTGTGACCAAATATCAGATCTCTGCCATCAATAGTAGCTGAGAAAAATGTGACGAAAAATGTGCATATATGTTCAATGTGTATAGAAACCAACAAAATCGGCAAACAGGAAGTAGGAATCTGATGGGTCCAAAAACGCTTCCCACGATATGGGGTACCTATATGAAGCTTGTGACCAAATATCAGATTTCTGCCATCAATAGTTGCTGAGAAAAATGCGACGAAAAATATCTTGGACGGACAGAGGTAAAACAGTATACCCCCCTCCCCCTTCGGGGAGCGGGGGTATAATAATACATGTATTTTATATACAGGAAGAAAAACAAAATCTGGTTACACTGTTATTTATGTTCGATTGCCAGGACACTCACGTTTTGTACCAATGAATGTACATAGACGAAGATACATGATTCACACACGTTGTATTCAACTGAATCCAGAAAATTATCATGTCTCTCATTTATGTCACACACAAACTTGTGTTAATATTTCACATCTAAGTTTAGAACCGCCACATGTAAATAATTCCAGGCAAAATTGTTTGTCTCAGCAAAGATGCTTGAAAAATCATATGCCTTTCCCGGATTGTATTATTTAAATTATGTTTTTCTCATTGTCATTCGGAAGGATTTTGGCTTTTTCGAATATAACCTGGAGTGATCATCCTCAGAAAATTCAGGGTCCAGAATGTTTTGTACGTATGTTTTACCCTTTTCCATGATAATTTCTTGATCGCTGAATCGTGCACGTCGCAGAATTACTTGTCTTTCCTTGTATTTGATCAAATTTTTTCTTGTCACATGGTAATCATTTGTCCTGTATATTTTTCAGTTGTCGCTTCACAAGACTGCTGTGGATTTCAGTACCAACGGCTTTACATCTGGATTGTATCGAGGATGAAACACCACCGTGAATCTGGCCTGGAAGTGTTCTCCGCTAAGTTCCAAACTTTGGGTTTGTCTTAGTTAATGTTCGATTCACACTTTCATTTTTCTGTGTGTTTGTGCTCAAGCGTGTCTTCATCAGTGCCTTAGGACCCAAACGTAGATGGATACACTTCCTTAATTTGTGCAAATCCTCGTTATTTGGATGAAGCTTAGCTCCTGGAGGAAGGAACTTGGCCTTCCATACAGCTTTCCTTCCTCCTGAGCATACAAATGAATGTTCTTTTGCACAGCTGTCCACGTTTTCCGGTCACACAAGCTACTATGCTGTCAGATGCATAGCCGAGTTTTCTTATAATTTTCGTCATATGTCCTGCAAATTGTTTATGTGCTTGTTTTATCTCAGCACTGCATCGCTTCGTAACATCCATTGAAAATCTGTTTTTTTTTTTTGTAAATTTTCATTTTTTTTTTACAGACAACACATTCATCACATCACATGCACAGAACAATACAAACATATTGCAAGTGTAAATGACAGTTATTGCTATTTGTGTGCTCAGCAATTGTAATTGTAATTACCGCCCTATTCCCAATAAACCATTATTTATTTATAAATATATAAATTAATCTAAAAATTAAGTTTACAATGATCAGAATGATTAAACTGTTACAAATAGTTTATATAATTTGTTTCTGCTAAGGGTATATAACAGCAATAACAATGCTAAATTACAGTAATTTCAGCCACCTATCCTCATGGTCTTTCAACTTATCCTTAAAGATTGAATTTGATCTCTCCATTTTTTCCCTACTTTTTAATTTTGCTTTAAGTACTTCTATTGTTGGGAAATTATTTGACCAATTACAGCAATGGATATAATATTTTGTGAATAGCATCACAAATTCGATGATCTCGAATGGATATTCATTGACATTTGTAATAAACACTATATTTGCCATATTTAACTCAATAGGAATATCAAAAATTTCTTCTAACCATGTTTTTACCCGATTCCAAAACAGTTTTACTACAGGGCAAAGCCAGATATAATGAAGAATTGAGTCAGTGTCATTTTTACAAAAGTTACAAAGGTCCGAGTTCTTTATCCCAATTTTAACCAAGAATGTGTTTGTCGGTAAAGTTCTATGAAGAAGTTTGTACTGGAATTTTTTTAGTTTCGAATCATTTGTGACAAGATATAAATTACAGAGGACGTCACTGATATTAATATCTGTCTCCATATCTGATTTCCACTTAGAAATCCTTTTATTGAATCAACTTCTAAATTTTCCAGTGGGCTAAGTTTGTTATATATTTCCTTTGATAAGCTCTTGGAATTCAGAATTGTGTTAATTAAATGGCTTCTATATTCTGCATTTGTTATGTTGGTTACATTCTTACTATTAATCATGGATATTAGACTAAAAATACTTCAAAAAGTTAAGTTTGCAATTAAGCTGATTTTTTAATTCATCATAAGTTTTAAATTTATTTTCTTCATCTAAGATATCTTTGATAAATATGATATTATTATCAAACAATTCTTTGTAAAAAAGTGTTTTTCCTTCAATTTTTAGAGATGAGTTATACCAAATAATACTGTCAACATTAAGAGGTATCTTTTCTTTTGTTTTTAATTCAAAGAAAAATTTCAACAAATCTGTCCAAAATATATCTTTCATTGTTATGTTGTCAATATCAGAGGTATTTAGATCACAATTAAAAATAAAATTTTGATTAAATATGTGATATCGCAATTTTATAATATCCTTCCAAGAGCTTTCAAATGAACTATCCAACAGCTTTTTGACCCACTGAAATTTTACAGATTTGCTGTAAGTATATATATCGGTGATGTTTAAACCTCCTTGATTTGCCTTTTGCAGAATTACTTCCCTCTTTATTTTTGGCGGTTTATTATCCCACAGAAAATTGAAAATTAAGCTATCAATATCTTTAAGGTAGTTTTGTCCTGGATTTGGTAATACAGATAAGAGATATGTTAGCTGTGGTACAATTAAACTTTTTATAATTGTTACCTTTCCAAATAAAGTCAAGCTTCTTTTACTCCACGACTGAATGATATTTTGTATTTTTACCTTTTTTTCATCATAATTTAACTTTATCAAGTCTTCATATTTCCCATTTGTTGGTATAGTGATTCCCAATATTTTCATTTTATCAACTGTAATTTTCATACCTGGTGAGAAATTATGTGTGTAAATTTCCATTCGAGATCGACCCAGTGGCGCTAATTCTGATTTATTATAGTTAACTTTCAACCCACTAATTTTTGTAAAGTTATTTAATAAATTTACTGTATTGCGGACCGATTTTTCACTACCGTCTAATAAAATTTGTGTATCGTCTGCATATTGAGACAGTTTTATCTCTTTTCTTTTATAACAAAACCCTTTTATATCTTTTGATTGCCTTATGGCTATTCCTAGAATTTCTGCACATAAAAGAAATAAATAAGGAGAAATCGGACATCCTTGACGAACACCACGAGATACAGAAAAAAATTGTGTAGTCCATCCAGTATTTAATACACAGCTAGTTATATCAGTGAAAAATACTTTTATCCATTGCTGAAATGATTCGCCAAAATTAAAAAAGGAAAGACATTTTTTTTAAAATTTCCAACTGATTGTATCAAATGCTTTCTCAAAGTCTATTGACAAAACAATACATGAAAGGTTCTCTTCCTCTGCAAGATCTATAACCTCTAGAAGACTTCTAATATTATCACCTATATATCGACCCTTTATAAAACCGGACTGACTTTTGTTTATAATTTTAATAAGATTTTTTTTTTTTTTTTTAATCGTGTCGCAATACATTTTGTCATTATCTTGTAGTCTGTATTTAGTAAAGATATAGGTCTCCAGTTTTTCAGAAATCTTACATCATTATTTTTTTTGGGTAATAATGTAATAATGCTTTGTTTTTGTGAAATTGACATGTTTTCATTTTCATAACTATATGAAAACGAATTCATTACCAATTTTTTAATGTTTTTCCATTGAAAATCTTGCCCGTACTCTGTCCCATTCTTTCTTGTTGATTCCGGGAAACATTTGCTTGCCAAAGTCAACATTTTCTATAAGTTTGCGATGCGATTCTGACAGATGTCGGGTATCCCTTAAGTTTTCAATGCATACGGTACTGTGTGTTTGTTGACCTCTTTCAAATCCAATGCTTGCAGCGGAGTCACCATCGGAAGTGAATTGTCCAACAACAAGAGGTGTTTCATCCTGGGCAATTATACGTGCACATCTTTCAGCTGAACGACTCTCATTTCCAATTACATCTGTACGGTCTAAGTTTGCAGTACAAATTCCTCGATAATTTGGACATTTCACATTTCTTCCCTTAGCTCGCATTAACTGAGCAGTGTCACAAAGTATATTATCAATGTTAACACATATTATGTCCTTGTTAGGCATTTCATTCTCAGAAATGCAATACACACTTTGAGTAGTTGGTTGGAAAGGAGTTTTTCCAACACCACTTTCCAAACGGTTGTTATATCTGGCATCTCCCGACACAGAAATAGGGTGGGATTCATCAAAGCCACGTATTTTGTTTAGGTTTAATAACTTTTGCCTTCGTTCTTGCATGTCCGTTTCATTTACTTGCACGGTAGTCTTGCTAGCATACATTCCAGCATTTTTCATGGCACTGCATGAAGGCACAGGTATGCCTGCTGACAAGAATAACGCATGTACACCTTCGACTCCAAGTGGGGAACTTTGGAGTCCAACATGAATTCCTAAATTGACGGTTGAGTATTTTTGTCCCTTTTTAGCGTCCGTATCGGATTCAGTGTACACTTTAGTTTTCTCGCCACAAAAGTTACAGTTATCACATTTTAATCTGAGACGCCATGACAATCCCCACTTTTGACAATTGTTTGTATTCCAGTTGCATAAAAGTTCATTTTGACCATGTTCCTTGTAAAATTTGTTGAACATGTCCATTAATTTTCCACAATGTAAGATTTTGTTCCCTACAATGCCATTCTTATTTTCTTGCAGGAGCTCCGGTTCAGTCACTTGTGGCTCTGGTATTGGACGCAAGAACCGCATATTGCCAATATTACCCTCAGAATCTGTAACCAGGTAATAGTCATCAGTAGGAGACAGGCGAACAGCATCTTTGAATGTAGATACAGGTAACCTTTTCGATGATATTGTTGACTCCAGGCACTCTGAAGTTGACTTTTTTCTGAACCTTGGATATACCGTTTGAAAGAATCTTCTCCTTTTAGTGGGTCTACCTCGTTTCGACATTTTTCAAATTTAGACTTGTGTATTCCCTTGTATTGAAACTAACTTTGAAATGATTTTATTGTGTAATTGGCTTTTAATTTCAAAGAATTTAGAAAAGTAATAAAAATTCTTATATTTATCTTAGATCTGACCATCATTCTAATATCCTTCTCACCCAAGCACCCGACTAATTACTTGAAAGTTTTACGTCATCAAAAGACCAATAAAATGTACTCTTCTAATACACATAATTGACCTCCAACTGGAACCAAATAAATAGCAATATAACCAACAAATTGTGGAAAAATACGATTTTTATTTTAAATCTTCAGTAAAAAAATTGTCAAAATTCCATATTTCTTATCTTCATTTGTGTTGAATAAGCTCTTGTTTAGTTGTTTAACCTGTTAATGTCTCATTTCATTTCTTTTGTTTAAAAGACAAGACATTTTTTGTTTGCAGTCTTTTTCTACATTCAAATCAACCTTTTGAATTTTCTCACTGTTTGACACTTTTTGTATTTTCAAATTATCTCTCCTTTTTAGGGCAAATTTTTTTGTGTGATGGTCATGTTTTATTTCTAAGACAACAAGGTATCAGAAAAAAGTCATGTTTTAGCAGTAGACAATATTTGTGGTTCACTTAAGGGGGTATATCAGTAAATCAGCCAATCCGCATTCAGTCCTCGAAAATAGTATAAAATAGAACACCAGGAACTTTGAAATTTTTTTTCAGTTGTTTCTTAATTATGATATTTTTTACAGTTAATCCTATCATATTTGGTGAGGTTTTAACTGCAAAAAACCATGTCATTTATTGAAATATAACCACATATAAAAACATGGATGTCAAATTACTACACCCTGTGTGGAATGATTTCCTGGATACTGTAAATACTGTTCTTTTGACCGGATATTGAAAATAGCTGATTATTTTCTAATTTGACATACAATATTTCTTTCAAAGTGGATCAGAATGTGGACCTTGGACCAAAATAATACGAAATAGTTGTCTTGTTATCCAGAAAGTTAATTTGGATTTTATATGATTTTTTTATTTACAAAGTAAGTCAATGGTGGAATATATACTGGTGTGCCCTCTTAATACAAGTCCATATTCTAATTTGCACTCCACTACAGCTTAGATTATAAAAATTCTCCCACCAATTACCGAGTTTCTACTTCATTTCCAGTTTTAAGCGATTATCACTAAAAAACACATATTTCATCCCCAAAATACCCCTTTCCGCAAATCATTTATATGTATATTTTTAGTATGTTGTTAATACTTTTAAGTTCATATTCTAATTTGCGCCCTATTAAAGCTTAGATTATAAAAATTTGCCCACCAATAACCGAGTTCTTCTTCACTTCCAGTTTTACGTGATTCACACAAAAATACCCTTTCCACAAATTATATTTTTAGTATGTTATTAATACAAGTCCATATTCTAATTTGCACCCCATTAAAGCTTAGATTATAAAAATTCGCCCACCAATAACCGAGTTCTTCTTCATTTCCAGTTTTACGTGATTTTCACTAAAAAACACATATTTCACCCCAAAAATACCCTTTTCCGCAAATCATTTATATGTATATTTTTAGTATGTTGTTAATACTTGTAAGTTCATATTCTAATTTGCACCCTATTAAAGCTTAGATTATAAAAATTCGCCCACCAATAAACCGAGTTCTTCTTCATTTCCAGTTTTACGTGATTTTCACTAAAAAACACATATTTCGCCACAAAATACCCTTTTCCACAAATTATATTCTTAGTATGTTGTTAATACAAGCCCATATTCTAATTTGTACCCCACTAAAGGTTAGATTATAAAAATTCGCCCACCAATAACCGAGTTATTCTTCATTTCCAGTTTTATGTGATTTTCACTAAAAAACACATATTTCACCCCAAAAATACCCTTTTCCGCAAATCATTTATATGTATATTTTTAGTATGTTGTTAATACTTGTAAGTTCATATTCTAATTTGCACCCTATTAAAGCTTAGATTATAAAAATTCGCCCACCAATAAACCGAGTTCTTCTTCATTTCCAGTTTTACGTGATTTTCACTAAAAAACACATATTTCGCCGCAAAATACCCTTTTCCACAAATTATATTCTTAGTATGTTGTTAATACAAGTCCATATTCTAATTTGTACCCCACTAAAGGTTAGATTATAAAAATTCGCCCACCAATAACCGAGTTATTCTTCATTTCCAATTTTATGTGATTTTCACTAAAAAACACATATTTCACCCCAAAAATACCCTTTTCCGCAAATCATTTATATGTATATTTTTAGTATGTTGTTAATACTTGTAAGTTCATATTCTAATTTGCATCCTATTAAAGCTTAGATTATAAAAATTCGCCCACCAATAACCGAGTTCTTCTTCATTTCCAGTTTTACGTGATTTTCACTAAAAAACACATATTTCACCCCAAAATACCCTTTTCCACAAATTATATTCTTAGTATGTTGTTAATACAAGTCCATATTCTAATTTGTACCCCACTAAAGGTTAGATTATAAAAATTCGCCCACCAATAACCGAGTTTCTTCTTCATTTCCAGTTTTACACGATTTTCACTAAAAAAAACATATTTCACCCCAAAATACCCTTTTCCGCAAATTATATTCTTAGTATGTTGTTAATACAAGTCCATATTCTAATTTGCACCCCACTAAAGCATAGATTATAAAAATTCGTCCACCAATAACCGAGTTCTTCATTTCCAGTTTTACGTGATTTTCTCTAAAAAATCACATATTTCACCCCCTAAATACCCTTTTCTGCAAATCATTTATATGTATATTTTTAGTATGTTGTTAATACTTGTAAGTTCATATTCTAATTTGCATCCTATTAAAAAGCTTAGATTATAAAAATTCGCCCACCAATAACCGAGTTCTTCTTCATTTCCAGTTTTACGTGATTTTCACTAAAAAACACATATTTCACCCCAAAATACCCTTTTCCACAAATTATATTCTTAGTATGTTGTTAATACAAGTCCATATTCTAATTTGCACCTCATTAAAGCTTAGATTATAACTAGAGGCTCCCAGGAGCCTGTATAGCTCACCTGGGTATAATAACAACATCAGTCAATAAAACTTGATAACTTCGGTAAACCAGAGGCTCTCAAGAGCCTGTATCGTTCACCTGGTTATAAAAAAAACCAATTGGTCCTATGTAAAAACTATGTCCTGTAGTGGTAGTCATCTTGGAATTACGATCAACATAAAAAACACAAAGTTTGTAAAGGACCTTCCAATGATTGATGCACAATTTAGGTTCAATCAGTGCAATAGCTTCAGAGAAGAATATATTTCTGTATTTTCCCCTGTGTTAATACTATGACCTGTGGTGGCAGCCATCTTGGATTTCCGATCGGCATAAAAAACAGAAACTTTGTAGAGGACCTTCCAATGATCATTCCTGGGCAGTTTGGTTTCAACTGTCCAAGTGGTTTCAGAGAAGAAGCGTTTTGAAACATTTTCCCCATAGGGTCCAATGTTAAACTAAGTCCTGCCGTAGCCGCCATTTTGAATTTCATATCAGAACAAAAAATGTAAAGTTTGTAGAGGACCATCCAATGAACATTCATGTACAGTTTGGCTTTAATCATATTTGTAGTTTCTGAGTAGAAGGCATTTGAACATTTTCCCATAGGGTCCAATGTTAATCTATGTATTGCGGTGGTGGCTATCTTGGATTTCCGATCGGCATAAAAAACACACACCTTGTAGAGGACCTTCCAATGATCATTCCTGGTCAGTTTGGTTTCAATTATCCAAGTGGTTTCAGAGAAGAAGCGTTTTGAAACATTTTTCCCATAGGGTCCAATGTTAAACTAAGTCCTGCCGTAGCTGCCATTTTGAATTTCATATCGGAATAACAAACGTAAAGTTTGTAGAGGACCATTCAATGAACATTCATGTACAGTTTTGCTTTAATCATATTTGTAGTTTCTGAGAAGAAGGCATTTGAACATTTTCCCATAGGGTCCAATGTTAATCTATGTCCTGCGGTGGCAGCCATCTTGAATTTTCGATCGTCATAAAAAAACAGAAACTTTGTAGAGGACCTTCCAATGATCATTCCTGGGCAGTTTGGTTTCAATTGTCCAAGTGGTTTCAGAGAAGAAGCGTTTTGAAACATTTTCCCCATAGGATCCAATGTTAAACTAAGTCCTGCCGTAGACGCCATTTTGAATTTCATATCGGAACAAAAAACCTTAAGATTGTAGAGGATCATCCAATGAACATTCATGTACAGTTTGGCTTTAATCATATTTGTAGTTTCTGAGAAGAAGGCATTTCAATATTTTCCCATAGGGTCCAATGTTAATCTATGTCCTGCGGTGGCAGCCATCTTGGATTTCCGATCGGCATAAAAAACAGAAACTTTGTAGAGGACCTTCCAATGATCATTCCTGGGCAGTTTGGTTTCAACTGTCCAAGTGGTTTCAGAGAAGAAGCATTTTGAAACATTTTCCCCATAGGGTCCAATGTTAAACTAAGTCCTGCCGTAGCCGCAATTTTGAATTTCATATCGGAACAAAAAACCTTAAGATTGTAGAGGACCATCCAATGAACATTCATGTACAGTTTGGTTTTAATCATATTTGTAGTTTCTGAGAAGAAGGCATTTGAATATTTTCCCATAGGGTCCAATGTTAATCTATGTCCTGTGGTGGCAGCCATCTTCGATTTCCGATCGGTATAAAAAACAGAAACTTTGTAGAGGACCTTCCAATGATCATTCCTGGGCAGTTTGGTTTCAACTGTCCAAGTGGTTTCAGAGAAGAAGCATTTTGAAACATTTTTCCCATAGGGTCCAATGTTAAACTAAGTCCTGCCGTAGCCGCCATTTTGTATTTCATACCGGAACAAAAAACCTAAAGTTTGTAGAGGGCCATCTAATGAACATTCATGTACAGTTTGGCTTTAATCATATTTGTAGTTTCTGAGAAGAAGGCATTTGAATATTTTCCCATAGGGTCCAATGTTAATCTATGTCCTGCGGTGGCGGCCATATTGGATTTCCGATCGGCATAAAAAACAGAAACCTGGTAGAGGACCTTCCAATGATCATTCCTGGGCAGTTTGGTTTCAACTGTCCAAGTGGTTTCAGAGAAGAAGCATTTTGAAACATTTTTCCCATAGGGTCCAATGTTAAACTAAGTCCTGCCGTAGCCGCCATTTTGAATTTCATATCGGAACAAAAAACCTTAAGATTGTAGAGGACCATCCAATGAACATTCATGTACAGTTTGGCTTTAATCATATTTGTAGTTTTTGAGAAGAAGGCATTTGAATATTTTCCCATAGGGTCCAATGTTAATCTATGTCCTGCGGTGGCAGCCATCTTGAATTTCCGATCGTCATAAAAAACAGAAACTTTGTAGAGGACCTTCCAATGATCATTCCTGGGCAGTTTGGTTTCAACTGTCCAAGTGGTTTCAGAGAAGAAGCATTTTGAAACATTTTCCCCATAGGGTCCAATGTTAAACTAAGTCCTGCCGTAGCCGCCATTTTGAATTTCATATCGGAACAAAAAACCTTAAGATTGTAGAGGACCATCCAATGAACATTCATGTACAGTTTGGCTTTAATCATATTTGTAGTTTCTGAGAAGAAGGCATTTGAATATTTTCCCATAGGGTCCAATGTTAATCTATGTCCTGCGGTGGCGGCCATCTTGGATTTCCGATCGGCATAAAAAACAAAAAC
Source organism: Bathymodiolus brooksi (assembly GCA_963680875.1). Taxonomy (NCBI): domain Eukaryota; kingdom Metazoa; phylum Mollusca; class Bivalvia; order Mytilida; family Modiolidae; genus Bathymodiolus; species Bathymodiolus brooksi. Next base: position 90,656,543 of record OY804578.1, on the reverse strand, counting down.
TTTGTAGAGGACCTTCCAATGATCATTCCTGGGCAGTTTGGTTTCAACTGTCCAAGTGGTTTCAGAGAAGAAGCATTTTGAAACATTTTTCCCATAGGGTCCAATGTTAAACTAAGTCCTGCCGTAGCCGCCATTTTGAATTTCATATCGGAACAAAAAACCTTAAGATTGTAGAGGACCATCCAATGAACATTCATGTACAGTTTTGCTTTAATCATATTTGTAGTTTCTGAGAAGAAGGCATTTGAATATTTTCCCATAGGGTCCAATGTTAATCTATGTCCTGCGATGACGGCCATCTTGGATTTCCGATCGGCATAAAAAACAGAAACTTTGTAGAGAACCTTCCAATGATCATTCCTGGGCAGTTTGGTTTCAACTGTCCAAGTGGTTTCAGAGAAGAAGCATTTTGAAACATTTTTCCCATAGGGTCCAATGTTAAACTAAGTCCTGCCGTAGCCGCCATTTTGAATTTCATATCAGAACAAAAAATGTAAAGTTTGTAGAGGACCATCCAATGAACATTCATGTACAGTTTGGCTTTAATCATATTTGTAGTTTCTGAGTAGAAGGCATTTGAACATTTTCCCATAGGGTCCAATGTTAATCTATGTATTGCGGTGGTGGCTATCTTGGATTTCCGATCGGCATAAAAAACACACACCTTGTAGAGGACCTTCCAATGATCATTCCTGGTCAGTTTGGTTTCAATTATCCAAGTGGTTTCAGAGAAGAAGCGTTTTGAAACATTTTTCCCATAGGGTCCAATGTTAAACTAAGTCCTGCCGTAGCTGCCATTTTGAATTTCATATCGGAATAACAAACGTAAAGTTTGTAGAGGACCATTCAATGAACATTCATGTACAGTTTTGCTTTAATCATATTTGTAGTTTCTGAGAAGAAGGCATTTGAACATTTTCCCATAGGGTCCAATGTTAATCTATGTCCTGCGGTGGCAGCCATCTTGAATTTTCGATCGTCATAAAAAAACAGAAACTTTGTAGAGGACCTTCCAATGATCATTCCTGGGCAGTTTGGTTTCAATTGTCCAAGTGGTTTCAGAGAAGAAGCGTTTTGAAACATTTTCCCCATAGGATCCAATGTTAAACTAAGTCCTGCCGTAGACGCCATTTTGAATTTCATATCGGAACAAAAAACCTTAAGATTGTAGAGGATCATCCAATGAACATTCATGTACAGTTTGGCTTTAATCATATTTGTAGTTTCTGAGAAGAAGGCATTTCAATATTTTCCCATAGGGTCCAATGTTAATCTATGTCCTGCGGTGGCAGCCATCTTGGATTTCCGATCGGCATAAAAAACAGAAACTTTGTAGAGGACCTTCCAATGATCATTCCTGGGCAGTTTGGTTTCAACTGTCCAAGTGGTTTCAGAGAAGAAGCATTTTGAAACATTTTCCCCATAGGGTCCAATGTTAAACTAAGTCCTGCCGTAGCCGCAATTTTGAATTTCATATCGGAACAAAAAACCTTAAGATTGTAGAGGACCATCCAATGAACATTCATGTACAGTTTGGTTTTAATCATATTTGTAGTTTCTGAGAAGAAGGCATTTGAATATTTTCCCATAGGGTCCAATGTTAATCTATGTCCTGTGGTGGCAGCCATCTTCGATTTCCGATCGGTATAAAAAACAGAAACTTTGTAGAGGACCTTCCAATGATCATTCCTGGGCAGTTTGGTTTCAACTGTCCAAGTGGTTTCAGAGAAGAAGCATTTTGAAACATTTTTCCCATAGGGTCCAATGTTAAACTAAGTCCTGCCGTAGCCGCCATTTTGTATTTCATACCGGAACAAAAAACCTAAAGTTTGTAGAGGGCCATCTAATGAACATTCATGTACAGTTTGGCTTTAATCATATTTGTAGTTTCTGAGAAGAAGGCATTTGAATATTTTCCCATAGGGTCCAATGTTAATCTATGTCCTGCGGTGGCGGCCATATTGGATTTCCGATCGGCATAAAAAACAGAAACCTGGTAGAGGACCTTCCAATGATCATTCCTGGGCAGTTTGGTTTCAACTGTCCAAGTGGTTTCAGAGAAGAAGCATTTTGAAACATTTTCCCCATAGGGTCCAATGTTAAACTAAGTCCTGCCGTAGCCGCCATTTTGAATTTCATATCGGAACAAAAAACCTTAAGATTGTAGAGGACCATCCAATGAACATTCATGTACAGTTTGGCTTTAATCATATTTGTAGTTTTTGAGAAGAAGGCATTTGAATATTTTCCCATAGGGTCCAATGTTAATCTATGTCCTGCGGTGGCAGCCATCTTGAATTTCCGATCGTCATAAAAAACAGAAACTTTGTAGAGGACCTTCCAATGATCATTCCTGGGCAGTTTGGTTTCAACTGTCCAAGTGGTTTCAGAGAAGAAGCATTTTGAAACATTTTCCCCATAGGGTCCAATGTTAAACTAAGTCCTGCCGTAGCCGCCATTTTGAATTTCATATCGGAACAAAAAACCTTAAGATTGTAGAGGACCATCCAATGAACATTCATGTACAGTTTGGCTTTAATCATATTTGTAGTTTCTGAGAAGAAGGCATTTGAATATTTTCCCATAGGGTCCAATGTTAATCTATGTCCTGCGGTGGCGGCCATCTTGGATTTCCGATCGGCATAAAAAACAAAAACTTTGTAGAGGACCTTCCAATGATCATTCCTGGGCAGTTTGGTTTCAACTGTCCAAGTGGTTTCAGAGAAGAAGCATTTTGAAACATTTTTCCCATAGGGTCCAATGTTAAACTAAGTCCTGCCGTAGCCGCCATTTTGAATTTCATATCGGAACAAAAAACCTTAAGATTGTAGAGGACCATCCAATGAACATTCATGTACAGTTTTGCTTTAATCATATTTGTAGTTTCTGAGAAGAAGGCATTTGAATATTTTCCCATAGGGTCCAATGTTAATCTATGTCCTGCGATGACGGCCATCTTGGATTTCCGATCGGCATAAAAAACAGAAACTTTGTAGAGAACCTTCCAATGATCATTCCTGGGCAGTTTGGTTTCAACTGTCCAAGTGGTTTCAGAGAAGAAGCATTTTGAAACATTTTTCCCATAGGGTCCAATGTTAAACTAAGTCCTGCCGTAGCCGCCATTTTGAATTTCATACCGGAACAAAAAACCTACAGTTTGTAGAGGGCCATCTAATGAACATTCATGTACAGTTTAGCTTTAATCATATTTGTAGTTTCTGAGAAGAAGGCATTTCAATATTTTCCCATAGGGTCCAATGTTAATCTATGTCCTGCAGTGGTGGCCATCTTGGATTTCTGATCGGTATAAAAAACAGAAACTTTGTAGAGGACCTTCCAATGATCATTCCTGGGCAGTTTGGTTTCAACTGTCCAAGTGGTTTCAGAGAAGAAGCATTTTGAAACATTTTTCCCATAGGGTCCAATGTTAAACTAAGTCCTGCCGTAGCCGCCATTTTGAATTTCATACCGGAACAAAAAACCTTAAGTTTGTAGAGGGCCATCTAATGAACATTCATGTACAGTTTAGCTTTAATCATATTTGTAGTTTCTGAGAAGAAGGCATTTCAATATTTTCCCATAGGGTCCAATGTTAATCTATGTCCTGCAGTGGCGGCCATCTTGGATTTCCGATCGGCATAAAAAACAGAAACTTTGTAGAGGACCTTCCAATGATCATTCCTGGGCAGTTTGGTTTCAACTGTCCAAGTGGTTTCAGAGAAGAAGCAGTTTGAAACATTTTTCCCATAGGGTCCAATGTTAAACTAAGTCCTGCCGTAGCCGCCATTTTGAATTTCATATCGGAACAAAAAACCTTAAGATTGTAGAGGACCATCCAATGAACATTCATGTACAGTTTGGCTTTAATCATATTTGTAGTTTCTGAGAAGAAGGCATTTGAATATTTTCCCATAGGGTCCAATGTTAATCTATGTATTGCGGTGGTGGCCATCTTGGATTTTCGATCAGCATAAAAAACAGAAACTTTGTAGAGGACCTTCCAATGATCATTTCTGGGCATATTGGTTTCAACTGTCCAAGTGGTTTCAGAGAAGAAGCACTTTGAAACATTTTCCCCATAGGGTCCAATGTTAAACTAAGTCCTGCCGTAGCCACCATTTTGAATTTCATATCGGAACAAAAAACCTTAAGATTGTAGAGAACCATCCAATGAACATTCATGTACAGTTTGGCTTTAATCATATTTGTAGTTTCTGAGAAGAAGGCATTTGAACATTTTCCCATAATCTATGTCCTGCGATGGTGGCCATCTTGGATTTCCGATCAGCATAAAAAACAGTAACTTGGTAAAGGACATTCCAATGATCATTCATGTACAGTTTAGGTTCAGTCAGTTCATTAGTTTCAGAGAAGAAGATCTTTGAAATTTCAGCCAATCAGAGCATATTATTGGCCTTGGCAGCCATATTGAATATCCGACTGGAACGAAAAACAGTAACTTTGTAGAGGACCATCCAAGAAACATTCCTGCTAAGTTTGGTTCCAATCGGCCCAGTGGTTTCGGAGAAGAAGCTTGAAATGTGAAAAGTTTACAGACGAAAGACGACAGACTACAGACGACAGACAACAGACGACGGACGCCAAGTGATGGCAATAGTTCACCTGGACCTTTGGTCCAGGTGAACTAAAAAAATTAACAAATGTAGCCTTCGTCATTGCAGACCCCTTCTACAAAACCAGAGGCTCCCAGGAGCCTGTAATCGCTCACCTGGATCAAAGCTGCTTTCAATAACAACGCAACTGCACTGTGGCGGCCATCTTGGCGGGAGAGCGCAACTGCCGGACACCATTTTGGAAGAGGACCATCCAATGACTATTCCATCAAAGTTTGGTTTTAATTGAGGTTTTTATGTGAATTTCCCATAGGGTCCTATGTTAAACTAAGTACAGCTGTGCAGCCATCTTGGTCAGAGGGCGGGACCACCAGACACAAATTTGGTTCAGCGGTTTCAGAGGAGAAGATTTAAATGTGATCTTTTATCAAAATATGCCTAATTTGAATAATCGATATAAATCGGCTGAAAGAAAAATTTCAAAAAAAAACACAATTTTGAAAGGGAACCACCCAGGGACCATCCCTGCCAGGTTTGGTTTAATTTGGTTCAGCGGTTTCAGAGGAGAAGATTTAAATGCGATCTTTTATCAAAATATGCCTAATTTGCATAATCGGTATATATCGGCTGAAAGAAACCCGGAATATATGCTAAACTACTTCTTGCCATGTAGCTGCAGTTAAAATTTGAGCTCATTTTGACTTATACTAAAGCAGCAATGGACAATTAAAATTTCATCGCCCCCTTTTTTCTATTTTGAGCTTGGCGGCCATCTTGGTTGGAAGTCGGGATCACCAGACACAATTTTGGAAGGGGGCCATCCAAGAATCATTTCAGTAAAGTTTGGTTGAGATTGGCTCAGTAGTTTCAGAGGAGAAGATTATTTTAAAATTTCATCCCCCCTTTTTTCTAAATTGCATAATCGGTCAAAATCGGCAAAAGTCCAAAGTTCATAAAAAATCCCGTAATATATGTTAAAAAGCTCATCATTATGCTTACACAGTTCAAATTTGGGCACTTTCTGGCTTAAAATAGAGCAGTTTTGGCCATTTGAAGAAATTTCTATTTTTAGTAATGGCGGCCATCTTGGATAGAGGACGGCGCTGACGGACACAATTTTGAAAGGGGACCACCCAAGGATCATTTCTGCATAGTTTGGTTGAGATTGGCTCAATAGTTTCAGAGGAGAAGATTTTTTTTTAAATTTCATCCCCCCTTTTTTCTAATTTGCATAATCGGTCAAAATGGGTAATGGAATTTACTTCAAAATTGCAGGGTAGGTAGATCTTGACATGCTGCACATCTTTGCAATTTAAACTTAACATCTATCTCTAAATAGTTTTTGAAATATAAGACGAAAAGTATTAAAATTAAAAAAAAAATTGATGAAAAAAGGGCAATAACTCCAAGATGGGTAATCATATTACTTCAAAATTGCAGGGTAGCTAGATCTTGACATGCTGAAAATGTTTGCAGTTTCAACTTACCATCTGTCTCTTATAGTTTTTGAAATAAAGGACGAAAAGTATTAAAATTTAGAAAATTTGATGAAAAAAGGGAAATAACTCCAAAATGGGTAATGGGATTTACTTCAAAATTGCAGGGTGGGTAGATCTTGATATGCCGCACATTTTTGCAATTTAAAGTTAACCTTTATCTCTTATAGTTTTTGAAATATAAGACGAAAAGTATTAAAATTTTACAAATTTGATGAAAAAAGGGCAATAACTCCAAGATGGGTGATCAGATTTACTTCAAAATTGCAGGGTAGGTAGATCTTGATGTGCCGATCATTTTTACCCCATGTCAGATTTTTGATATTATTAATGGTTTTTGAGTTATTACCAAAAACCTGCAATTTTACCATATGTTCTATTTTTAGTAACAGCGGCCATGTTGGTTGGTGCACAGCATCACCGGACACAATTTTGAAACTAGACACCCTAGTGATGATTCAGACCAAGTTTGGTTTCCATTGGTCTAGTACTTTCAGAGGAGAAGATTTTTGAAAAAGTTTACGACGTACGACGGACGACGACGACAAGTGATGGCAATAGCTCACATGACCCTTTGGGTCAGGTGAGCTAAAAATTGATGAAAAAAGGGCAATAACTCCAAGATGGGTAATCAAATTTACTTCACAATTGCAGGGTAGGTAGATCTTGACATGCTGAACATGTTTGCAGTTTCAACTGACCATCTGTCTCGTATAGTTTTTGAAATAAAGGACGAAAAGTATTAAAATTTTGAAAATTTGATGAAAAAAGGGAAATAACTCCAAAATGGGTAATGGGATTTACTTCAAAATTGCAGGGTGTGTAGATCTTGATATGCCGCACATTTTTGCAATTTAAAGTTAACCTTTATCTCTTATAGTTTTTGAAATATAAGACGAAAAGTATTAAAATTTTACAAATTTGATGAAAAAAGGGCAATAACTCCAAGATGGGTAATCAGATTTACTTCAAAATTGCAGGGTAGGTAAATCTTGATGTGCTGATCATTTTTACCCCATGTCAGATTTTTGATATTATTAATGGTTTTTGAGTTATTACCAAAAACCTGCAATTTTACCATATGTTCTATTTTTAGTAACAGCGCCCATGTTGGTTGGTGCACAGCATCACCGGACACAATTTTGAAACTAGACACCCTAGTGATGACTCAGACCAAGTTTGGTTTCCATTGGTCTAGTACTTTCAGAGGAGAAGAATTTTGAAAAAGTTTACGACGTACGACGACGACGGACGCCAAGTGATGGCAATAGCTCACATGACCCTTTGGGTCAGGTGAGCTAAAAATTGATGAAAAAAGGGCAATAACTCCAAGATGGGTAATCAAATTTACTTCAAAATTGCAGGGTAGGTAGATCTTGACATGCTGAACATGTTTGCAGTTTCAACTGACCATCTGTCTCGTATAGTTTTTGAAATAAAGGACGAAAAGTATTAAAATTTTGAAAATTTGATGAAAAAAGGGAAATAACTCCAAAATGAGTGATGGGATTTACTTCAAAATTGCAGGGTAGGTAGATCTTGATATGTCGCACATTTTTGCAATTTAAAGTTAACCTTTATCTCTTATAGTTTTTGAAATATAAGACGAAAAGTATTAAAATTTTTACAAATTTGATGAAAAAAGGGCAATAACTCCTAGATGGGTAATCAGATTTACTTCAAAATTGCAGGGTAGGTAGATCTTGATGTGCTGATCATTTTTACCCCATGTCAGATTTTTGATATTATTAATGGTTTTTGAGTTATTACCAAAAACCTGCAATTTTACCATATGTTCTATTTTTAGTAACAGCGCCCATGTTGGTTGGTGCACAGCATCACCGGACACAATTTTGAAACTAGACACCCTAGTGATGACTCAGACCAAGTTTGGTTTCCATTGGTCTAGTACTTTCAGAGGAGAAGAATTTTGAAAAAGTTTACGACGTACGACGACGACGGACGCCAAGTGATGGCAATAGCTCACATGACCCTTTGGGTCAGGTGAGCTAAAAATTGATGAAAAAAGGGCAATAACTCCAAGATGGGTAATCAAATTTACTTCAAAATTGCAGGGTAGGTAGATCTTGACATGCTGAACATGTTTGCAGTTTCAACTGACCATCTGTCTCGTATAGTTTTTGAAATAAAGGACGAAAAGTATTAAAATTTTGAAAATTTGATGAAAAAAGGGAAATAACTCCAAAATGAGTGATGGGATTTACTTCAAAATTGCAGGGTAGGTAGATCTTGATATGTCGCACATTTTTGCAATTTAAAGTTAACCTTTATCTCTTATAGTTTTTGAAATATAAGACGAAAAGTATTAAAATTTTTACAAATTTGATGAAAAAAGGGCAATAACTCCAAGATGGGTAATCAGATTTACTTCAAAATTGCAGGGTAGGTAGATCTTGATGTGCTGATCATTTTTACCCCATGTCAGATTTTTGATATTATTAATGGTTTTTGAGTTATTACCAAAAACCTGCAATTTTACCATATGTTCTATTTTTAGTAACAGCGGCCATGTTGGTTGAAACTAGACACCCTAGTAATGATTCAGACCAAGTTTGGTTTCCATTGGTCAAGTACTTTCAGAGGAGAAGATTTTTGAAAAAGTTTACGACGTACGACGGACGCCAAGTGATGGCAATAGTGAGCTAAAACTTCGCCCACCAATAACCGAGCTTCATTTCCAGTTTTACGTGATTTTCACTAAAAAATCACACATTTCACCCCAAAATACCCTTTTCCGCAAATTATATTTATGTAGAGTATGTTGTTAATACAAGTCCATATTCTAATTTGCACTCAAAAAACTTTGTGTTGCAATTAGTTGAAGGTTGAGCAATTTTTGGGGCTAAATTGACTAGACTACTATTGTATAATTGCTCTTGTTCTGTTTATATATGTTAGTTATGTCAATAAAATATGTTTATACCAAGGGTGTTATACTTTTATAGAGAAATGTTTATACATCACTTAGAAGCGTGTCACAGTCAGTGTATGGTTTGTAAATTTGATTTGCATAACCGGAAGTTGTTAAAATCTTTTCACATATAAACATTTGTCGTTTTTTACGCATGCATTCAAAATCAAATAATTCACACATGTTCATGTGGATTATAACCCATTAAAAATTATGCTCATACTTATTTCGTCATTAAAATTTCCAATTGTAAGTAATGCAGCTGGTCAAGAAAGTTGAGGTCAATAGAGGACAGCATTTGCCAATATATCGATGTCAAACTGCTTCCCAAGTTTCATTATTCGTTGGATTCTTAATTTCGTGTATCAACTTACACATGAAAACCAAGAAAATTGGTACCCCACGAATAAAAGTGATTTCACAGTATATGATTAGAATATTGTATGAATATATTATATGATACGAATATCGTATGTATAAATTATAGATTTGATTTGATTTTTGGTGTTTAACGCCACTTTCAGCAATATTTCAGCTATATCATGGCAACCAGTTTTAGTGGTGGAAGAAACCAGGGGAACCTGGAGAGAACCACCAACCATGGGCAAGCAACTGGTAAACTTTATCACTTGTGGCTGCGAGATGAGTGCACCCTTTTTTGTAATTTACAAAACCTGGCGCGAACCCACACCCTATTGGTGATAGGCTCGTATGAGTTGTTAGGTAATCCAACTACCTAACTCATTGAGCCACCCGAGCCCTTGTGTATAAATCATATGATTAGAATATTGTATGAATATATTATATGATGCATAATGGGGGAAAATACATATTCTGGTGAATTTTTTCCGGAGGCAAGGATCAGCTCTCCGATGAATATTAAAACAATATTTTTGAAACTGTCTAACACCTCAGTACTTGATCAGTTAATTATATATAATCTATAATATTTTGTTCATATCAGGAGAAGAATAGTGCCCCTAATATCATAACATGCATTTGGATTAATAAAATATTAATTTTTACATCCAGTATTTACATGACCTCTGTAATAATTAAAATCTCCTGTTGAAAAAGTTGCAAATATTTCAATATTCTAATGTATTTATGTAATTTAATCTCTCCAACCACCAAACCCCCCCCCCCCCCTTCGCCCCCCAAAAAAAGAAAGGGAAAATGAAGAGTTCAAATGACATATGTCTGCTTTCAAATATGAACAAGTACATTATCATCTCACCTCCATATCAATAATTTTTAACCAGTCGTTCATATGTTTGGCCAGTTCTAATGCATCACCTGCATTATCTCCTTCAGCACAAAACATCAGAAGAATGCATACTTTCATTTCATTAGAACTGAAAACAAAACATACACTAAATTATATTAAACATATTATTTAATGATTGATTGATTTCACTTTAATTGCTTTGGACAATTTTGGGGTAAAAAGAAAGGGTAGATTATATTCCTATGTGGATGACCAATTAAAGTATATTGTGTCAACCAAGTTTACTGGTGGAGAAAGCTGGAGTTTCTGGAGAACACAAAATAAGACTGGTAGGAACCTAATAATACCCTCCTACAAACACAAGTCGAGTGCATCTCACAGTAAGTTGATAGCCTATTACTTATTTGCTAGAGTTATTATAAATGAGCCTATCACCACTAAATTTGTATAAAGTTTGAACACAGTTCATGGTGAGGTGTACTCTATACAACATTATGTGATAAAGTTTGTAAGTGACTTTTGAGGGTCGGTGGTTTTCTCTTGGTACTCCAGTTTCCTCCACCAATAAAACTGACTGCCACGATATAACTGAAATATTATTAAAAGTGGCATTAAACACCATAAACCAACCATATAAATGATGGACTGCCTTAGCCTGGTGTGACATGAAGAATGAAGCAATTTTTCTTCTTTTTTTTTTCAAATCAATATTGTGTACTTTTCACTAAAAAAATGTGTAAATGTTTCCTTTCACCTGTTGACAGCAAAACTTATCAATGTTGTTTAATCAAGATTGTATATATTAGTGGAGGAAAAATCAAGTAAAAATCAAAAATTTAATGGACCGGAATACCTCACGGCTACTTTTGGTCTTATTTAAAAGATATTACTGAGGTGCTTCAATGAAGCCCTGTCGTAGAGTTCCACTATGGTGCAGTTTTTGCAATATTGGGGTTAAAGGTCATTTGTGGAAAATGTCGAAATTTTTTTTTAATATAATGGATATTTTCCTTGAAAACAGTTTACTATTACAATTAAAAAATGCTGGCATTATGTAGAGTGTTATGTTTTTAATCAAATAATTTCTTTTTTGTTTGAAAATATCGGGTAAAGGTTACTGATATATGAGAAGTACAAAAAATGTATTTTTAAAATTTGTGCATCAAAATTGAAAAAGAAAATACAGAAATTACAAATGGAGCTTAATCATAGAAAAATATAGTATATGAAGATATTTTCTGGAAAGTTTCATAAAAATCTTACGAGAAATAACGGGGTGTATGAAGTCTAAACTCTACCACACCAACCTAAAAGTAGGACAAAAATTGATTTAATTTTAATAAAAGAGCATAACTACAATGGTAAAAAGTATACTATGCCTTTTACAGAGGTCTCATGTTAGTTGAAAGCCCACCAACCACGTCAAGGTCTGAAACCAATGGCAGGTTTTTTTTTTTTTCTTTTTTTCAGTCAGGTATCTGCTTTAGATGTCGCTTGGACATTCCTCGTCATTTCCGAAATTTTCGGCTACCGACAATTGGTGTGACAGCTGATTTCTACATTCTTCATTTCCTTGACAACCGCAGATGCTCGTACACGCTAAATTTTGTTCAACGCAAACACAATTTTTGCTGCAAATGGACTTGCCTTTACACATACATACAAGGTCTTGCAAGAAGATAGACGTCATTGGGTCCTTCAAAGTACTTTGGCATTAAATATTTGTTCTCATTTCTCCATCCATACTCTAAAGGTGACATGCACATTTGCAAGAGCTAAAGCTCTTCGAAAGACAAGCTTGGGATGAATATGAGCTTTGCCAACGTCACCAGTTCGACATTTAAGATTACTCTGCTTTGTCATGTCCACAAACGTTTTGAGAGAAGATCTAGATATCGGAGAATAGAAATAACGATTTTCATTTTCTTTTAAACATCCAACAACAAAAGATGGCAAATATGTTTGTCCTTGATCAACACAGTTCAGGAGCGAATCTTCTACCTCTTTTTTTGCATGCAAACCTGTCTTTAGGGCATGCTTCTACATTGAATAGGTCAGTCATGTTGTTCTTGACATGGTCTATTAGACTGTTCATGTGTTCTTCGTCGCGTTTCATAGCTGTTGGTCTATTTTCCTCATGGTCTTTTTCTGTTGACGACCACAACCCTGACCTTGTTTTCATTTCTGATGAAAACCTGCCAAGAATATGTCTGGTAAAAGTCCAACGAAGAAGCGCTGGCTTTTGATTTGTCAAGCCAAAAATACCCCTGCTCCCCTTCAGGTCTTTAATGATGGTTTTCTTGGTCGCAATATCACTCCATTGCCCATTGAACACGCCAACTGTCTATTTGATGGCAAATTTGCCAGACATGAATTCTTCCTGAATGTCATCTGGTAGGTTCATCATATCCATTAAGTAAACTGGTGTCCACCTAGCATAGTTTATTTCCAACAAAGAAATATGGCAACATTGAAGACACGGATTGAAGATGTAAAAGCCAATTTCCGTTACGTTCTGCCCTGACATTCATAAGAATAATTTCAACTGCTCGTAAAAACATTTCCCAAAATCTAAAAGTTGGAGAAGACTTACAGCAGAACTCACTGAAAGCAATAAACAAAAAAGAAAGTTGCTCATGGAACAGGATTGACAGCTTTGATAAATCAACTGCATTGTTGTGATTGTAAAAAGCGGCATGGGTATCAGCAAGTTCCTGCCAGAAACGTTTGTCCATATTAGCTACACCGTCTTCGTTCGAACACCACTGAAAGAATGCATGGAAATATAAAGCCGTTAAAGCTTCATACGCTAGTGTATACGCTCTTACGCCTCGATTAAACTGCTTACCTTGCAGTATTTGATCCACAGTGCACCCAGCATTAACTCCTGAATCCACTAATAAATCACGAAATCCAGCCGTAGCCCAGATTTTACCAAGTGCTGACATTAAACAAGACAAAGTATGAAAGCCACCGAGTCGCAGGACATGAGATTCGAACTTTTCAGGCATAGACCACTTCATCTGTTGTGCAATGGCATAAAGTTGTTGGTCAAATGTCTGAACTGAGCATCCTTGACCCACTGCTGTAGACATCTCCATGCACTTGCACATTGTTGTGTATACCGTTGCCATATCAGCGGGTTTTGCGTCTATGATTGGAGGATAGACAACGACAACGTGGTCTGGCTGACGGTCTGACAGTATTTTATTGAACCCTGTCCAGAAAGGAACAACCTGTTCCATAACATTTGCTTTAACTGGAACTTCAACCATGGGACGAGTGAGAGATTGGAGTAGTACCCATATCATATCCGTTACCTCATTTTTTGTTTCTGAATATACACTAATGTTGGAGTATGGGTCATCATATCTAAGTGGACCAAATCTTTCCTTTGGCTTTTTGAAAGGTAAACATGCCTTCATTGCAGTAGTGTCTTCATTTATTGGAAGACATTTTTCTTGGCCAAGTTTTATCTTGATTAAATCGGTCGGTTGGTTTGAAATCACTTGCAAATACTGCTCTTGCCATTGAATGGAATGTATTTTTCCCATCAATGGTTTCAGTGTTGAGATCAACATTGTCTGACCCTTCTTGAATGAAGCCACCACAAGAAATTTTTAGGCAAATGTCGTTTGGTATAAACAACCCAGATTGTGATTTAGAGATTTCATGATTTGCTGCACTTGTCAAAAACCGTCTGACCTCTGTGTAATTAACACAAAACCCACAAGAATTCAAAGTTTCAATTAGCTGTTTCGAACCATACTCGTGATGAAACTGAAGTGCAAGACCTACGCTGAAAGGTGTAAACTGTTTTTTGTGTAATTGTGTAATGAAATTACACATTCAGCAATAGAGATACATTTTCGTAAGATATCATTTGAAATCCCTTCGTAATTATTTTCCTGAAACAACTATCATTAACCAACCAAACGATAAAATTAAGCAGGCAATGTGGAATAAATTTACAAGATTCAGTGATAGAAACTTCTGAGGGCAAAGGGTAATATTCATTAGACATTTTAAACGATTGTAAGCTACTGCGTAAAATTTTTGCCGCGTCATGCAGTGTTTGTTCTTCATCAAGTTGTTTCGACTGAGTGTTTTCAAAACTTGTCTCCAACTCTGTAAATTTCAGTTCGGCTTTTAGATTGTTTGCAGCATGAATAGCTCAGACACAGTGATTGAACTACTGAATACTGTATTAGATTTGCCCTGTCCACGTTGCTTTTCAACAATAATGGCGTTTCCAAAATAGTTGAGTAACTTTTGCTGCAATTTTGAAGTTGTATATTTGCTAGCATTGTTTGGTGGGAGAAAGAAACAGAACTTATCAAGCAAGAAAGACATAGAAAATGCCTTTTAGTTAACAAAGAGATCATCTCGTATGCTATCTATGAATTGCTGAAAAGCACTTGCATGTTCACTCTTTTTCGACTGGTACAGTGTCTGATTTCATGTTTAAAAGGTAGTTCGCTATGCATGACGAGTGATACAATGCATTTTCCAAGAAATTGTCAACTGACTGAATTAAACTAACCATATCGAAATCGGACTTGTTATTCGCAGCATGGAGTATGTTTTTGACTCGATCTTTAGGTTCGACGCCCTTTAAATTCCTATCTTTTTTGTAACTTTTCTGTTTACAAAATATGCATTGAGACCAATCAAATGGAGCAGTCATTGAGTGGGTCTTTACACAAATAGATTCTGATGTTCTCACCGAGCCACAGGCAGAGGCATTCATTTGTGCTTCAACTGGTTCAAATTTTTCTAAATTTATTTTGCTTGTGTAGCTTTCATAGCAGGATCTATGATACTGTATCCTATCAGTTGGAATCAAATCAAGTGAATAAAATTTGTCATGAAAACGGCGATGGACATCATCTTTCCTAAAGCCAACAGCTTTAAATAAGGTACATTTCCCCTTTTCGCTTGCCTTAGATAGAGTATCATCGCAAGAGATCTGACAAATTATTCATAATTCCCAACGGCTGACTCTTTTTCGATAGTGAGTGAGCAAACTTTATGGGACTACACATTTCCAAGAACGAATCAGATATAGTCTGATTGGCAATAAGTGACAAATTAAAATGACCACATTGGTATAAAAACTGGTACAAAACAATCTTAAATTCAACACAAAACAAAAATAAGGTATATCATAAAACAAATTTAAACAACAATATAAAACTTCAAGTGTTCAGGACTATATATACAGGACGAAACTTTTTCCGGAACATTTCATGTCTATTCCGATCGGTACTAAAATGCTAACTAAACCACCAAAACAAAAAAGTAAAACCGACTTAAAAAAACCATACATTTAAAACTAGAGGCTCAGCCCACTGAGCCTGTATCGCTCACCTGACAATAGAATGATACTGAAGCAAATTTCAAAGGGAGATAATCATTACCTTAAAAAGAATGGGACGAAATGAAAAAACTTTATAGAGGACCTTATATAGATGCTTTCTGCCAAGTTTGGTTCAATTTGGTCCTGTTGTTTCAGAGGAGTAGATTAAAATATGAAAAGTTAACGGACGGACGACGGACGCCAAGTGATGGCAATACCTCACATGACCCTTTGGGTCAGGTGAGCTAAAAAAAGAACTTGCACAAAACACTTTTAAACTCAACAATGAATAATGATTTATGTATTTCACAAACGTATTCGAACGATAATGTCAAAACTTCAAGACTTCACGACACGCATATTGCCATGAATAAGGGTGAAATTAATACAGGGGAAAGTAACGAGAACGGAAACGTTCAAAAATTTAATGAGTCAGTGGTTTCGAAAAATTGCTGTTTTAATGTTAAATTTGTACCTTTTTGAGTGATTTGTAATTATAGAGTGTGAAAGAACTGATAAATATACAAATTTATTCACCAAAAAACTATCTATGCGTAATTCATTAAATTATATTCACAATGACAAGTACTGCAATCGGAAAAAGCTTTCACATTCTTCCGAGAAATGCTCAATAATTATTTAGCTATCCGTCAGATGCTAAATCTTCTATGTTAAAATGTTTGCTTGTTCTTTGAAAATTCTGACAATAACTTTTTTGTGTTAACAATTTACTTTGTTTAATGTTCTTACAGCCTTTTTGTAATTGAAGTTGTAATTTGAAAAATCTACGAAATTTCACTTTCAAGAGCTCTAACAAAAAAATGCACCATGGGAAAATTCTACAACAGGGCTTAAATGATAATATAATGTATACCTAATCATTTTGCAAAATATCAGCCGTGAGGTATGTCGGTCCATTAAACTCTGAAAGTACGCGTCTTTTTCTAGAATCGTTCCCGTACTATATGACTTAAGGATAAAAACCAAATTCTCTGTTTAAACCAGGAAAAAAAGAAATTATTTATTCAAATTGTGTATGTATGTACAGAATTTTGAGCAAAAACTAATTAAATTCAAATATTATTTACAGATTGGTAATTGAAGTCATAAAAGAAAATTAATTCCATTTTCAGTAATACTGGGATTTCTACTTTACTCTAGTGATAGATTACTTTCATGTTATTCAAGAAATGTGTCATGAGCACCAAATTAGATATCTACTTTTTTATATCATTCAAATTTTATAGAAATATTTTATATTATTTCTTGTCTATAGCAACTAATGTAATCTGATATCTGCTAAAATTAATTGATGTAAATAAAATAATTAGATCAAAGGTAAATGTATGTTTAATAAATAATAATTGAAAATTAATGTCACCTGAAACTAAGCTCCAAAAAACCTTGAAATGGCTTATCATAACTTAAAGGGAAATCTATTTTTTTTTTTTTTTTTTTCCTGATGTATAAATATAGATGTTGTATAATTAGCGTTTTATTATGTTAGATGAGGGAATGAAATCGATTTTAAAATTCGGTCAATGATAGATGGATGTCGCCATTTTGATAGCATCTCGATACCAATTATCACGTGATGTCTAAATACCACCATGCCCCAAAACAAGCGTGACAAACCGGGGTCCTCATTCAGTGTCGATATGGCTTGTCAGGTGTAATTCTTTTTATTTTTCTTATTATTCTAAATATATGAATTTATTACACAATCACTTTTTGCAGATTTACGTTTTGTTTCTATATACTTATGGAAAAACAAACGAATCAGGGAAAACAGTCCGTCTTTAATGAGACACATTTACAAAAGATTTTTTTCGAAAATTGAAGAACTACGAAATTATGTGAAAAAAAAGAACGGACATCGGAACAATGCCATGAATTCGTAAAAAAAATAAAAATAGGCCTATACTACGGGGCAAAATTGTTTTAATGATATTATTTATAAGATCGCACTTTGTAATCGATCATTCATGCACTACAATAAAGCTACACATAAGCTCTGTTTCTTAGCTAAAAGCACAGAAAGTTACAGGGTAGGAAGCCATAAAATTGAGAGGATTATGTAAACATATAATTTGTAATAGTTTTAATTTGAGAGACGATGAGTATTAATACTTTTAAAGTTTATAATACAAAACTTCAGGGTACATCTCTTACGTAATATAATAATTTTTTTATGGAAATACAATATTCGTATTTGCCAACAGTAAACAGATTAATCTGTTTTCATAACGATTATTTCTGATTTGAACAAAGCATAACATATAATATGTCTCTGCGTAAGCAAAACATTTTTTGTTTATTTTAATCACGTATTTCGAACTGGCGGATCCTTCTGATTAATCTCAGAATAGTCATAAAAAATATGGTTGTTGTTTTTATTAAGAAAAATTGCATACAAATGGTTTTTGTCTATTTTGCTTTTTGGGGTTTGCAAGAAGAATGTTCTACCCTGCCCTATTCACCCTGCTTTACTTCATAATTGTGGTTGTTGCTATAGTCCATTTGACCAGCCTAAAACAGGACTAAAAAATTAATTAAAAATCAACAGTTCAACTTATTGATTTTTTTTCTTCACACATTTACTCATATATCATCTACCTACTCTGACAAATAATTTCAGAATTTTGACACTATTTTCAAAAAAGTTGCCCATTAGGTCTCTATGTTAAATATTTGTACCAAATGTGGATATGTGCAGAGGGAGTTAGTATGCTTGTTGTTACCAGCTTCCAGTGTAAACAATAACAACAACACATGTGATTTTATTTACATTTCACTGTCATGTGATTACCTAATTTGAATATGTCACCAGAACCCAAGCATGCATGAGATGCTCATTTCACTTTCACCAAGTGACAATTTTGATTCGGCTTCAAAATAATCAAACACTTTTAGTATTAAATCCTGTTTTTCATCTGAAGTTTTGAGAGGCATGACTATCCTTTCTATATAAGTATTGGTAGAGTTCTAAATAAGGGCAGATAATTTTTAATTTGTAAATATTAATTTATGAAAAGACAAAAAAAATGTTGTTTTTTTCTACCTTTATTTGATTATATCTAAAAAATATATATATATTAATTACTTGTTTTTTTTATTATGCTTAAATAACATACATAAAACTTGTTTTCATTTTCTAAAAGTATACACAAAGCATGCAAAGCATGGGCTATTTACATGGTATATCTGGTCAATACACATAGGCTTACTTTATAACCATGTCCTTTGAGTTCAAATACTGGGCTTTAGAAAACACCAAAACAAAAGTGATTTTATTTAGAATTTAAAGAAAAAGATTTAAAATTCAAAGGCTTGCATTTATACTTTTTACTTTGAAATTTCTAAAATAATTTCCAATAAAATGTAAAAAGTTAAACTTTGGGTGAAATGAACATCTCATGCATGCTTGGGTTCTGGTGACATTCAAATTAGGTAATCACATGACAGTGAAATGTAAATAAAATCACATGTGTTGTTGTTATTGTTTACACTGGAAGTTGTTAACAACAAGCATACTAACTCCCTCTGCACATATCCACATTTGATACAAATATTTAACATAGAGACCTAATGGGCAACTTTTTTGAAAATAGTGTCAAAATTCTGAAATTATTTGTCAGAGTAGGTAGATGATATATGAGTAAATGTGTGAAGAAAAAAAATCAATAAGTTGAACTGTTGATTTTTAATTAATTTTTTAGTCCTGTTTTAGGCTGGTCAAACGGACTATATATCATTCTGATGAGGCACGAAAAAAAATAAAGATAAAAATGAACAATTCAATATAACTTACGATCAATGTTAATCACCTATTAGAACCTTTAAAATGTGTGTTGCATCTCCTATTCTAGTCACGGGTAGTGTTAACTGGTCACAAAATGTGTATTGCATTTCTGATTATTGCCAAAGATTGTGATGCCTGGCGACTTCCTGTGTGGACCTAAACTCATTACGCAATATTAGGTACCCTGCTGAGTGAACCGGTGTGAATGTACCTGTCGTTTTCAGAATGAAATTAAAAATAAGTAAATCCCGCCTTTCACTTCTTATTTCAGGAATTATTTGCCTTAATTTATTGAAAAATAAAATATTTAAAATTAAAACATGGTCTCTCGCTTCTGAAAATACATGAAAAATATAAGAAATATATTTTCCGCATAATATTTTACGCTTCGCTCATCAAAAATGACAAACAAACAAACCAGAGGCTCCCAGGAGCCTATAATCGCTCACCTGGTGGGAGAGCGTGACTGCCAGACACAATTTTGGAAGAGGACCATCCAATGACTATTCCATCAAAGTTTGGTTCTAATTGAGCTACTGGTTCCAGACAAGATGGTTTTTATGTGAATTTCCCATAGGGTCCTATGTTAAACTAAGCACAGCTGTGCAGCCATCTTGGTCAGAGGGCGGGACCACCAGACACAATTTTGGAAGAGGACCATCCAATGACTATTTTATCAAAGTTTGGTTCCAATTGAGCAAGTGGTTCCAGACAAGAAGATTTTTATGTGAATTTCCTATAAGTTCCTATGTTAAACTAAGTTCGGCTGTGGGGGCCATCTTGGTTGAAGGGCCGAACCACCTGACATATTTTTGGAAGAGAACCATCCAATGACTATTTCATCAACATTTAGTTCTTATTGAGCAAATGGTTTCAAACAAGAAGATTTTTATGGGAATTTCCCATAGGGTCCTATGTTAAATTAAGTTCGGCTGTGGCGGCCATCTTGGTAGGAGGTCTGAAATGCCAGACATAATTTTGGAAGGGGACCACCCAAGGATCATTTCAGCAAAGTTTGGTTGAGATTGGCTCAGTAGTTTCAGAGAAGATTTCTTTTTAATTTCATCCCCCCTTTTTTCTATTTTTAGCTTGGCGGCAATCTTGGTTAGAAGTCGGGATCACCGGACACAATTTTGGAAGGTGGCCATCCAAGGACTATTCACCAAAGTTTGGTTGCAATTGGCCCAGTGGTTTCTGAGGAGAAGATTTTTATGTGAATTTCCCATAGGGTCCTATGTTAAGCTAAGTTCGGCTGTGGGGGCCATCTTGGTCGAAGGGCCGAACCGCCGGACATATTTTTGGAAGCGAACCATCTAATGATTATTTCATCAAAATTTTGTTCTTATTGAGCAAATGGTTTCAGACAAGAAGATTTTTATGGGAATTTCCCATAGGGTCCTATGTTAAATTAAGTTTGGCTGTGGCAGCCATCTTGGTCGGAGGTATGAAATGCCGGACACAATTTTGGAAGGGGACCACCCAAGGATCATTTCAGCAGTTTGGTTGAGATTGGCTCTTTAGTTTCAGAGGAGAAGATTTTTTAAAAATTTCATTCCCCCCTTTTTTCTATTATTAGCTTGGCGGCCATCTTGGTTAGAAGTCGGGATCACCGGACACATTTTGGAAGGGGGCCATCCAAGGACTATTCCACCAAAGTTTGGTTGCAATTGGCCCAGTGGTTTCTGAGAAGATTTTTATGTGAATTTCCCATAGGGTCCTATGTTAAGCTAAGTTCGGCTGTGGGGGCCATCTTGGTCGAAGGGCATAACCACCTGACAAATTTTTGGAAGAGAACCATCCAATGACTATTTCATCAACATTTAGTTCTTATTGAGCAAATGGTTTTAGACAAGAAGATTTTTATGGGAATTTCCCATAGGGTTCTATGTTAAATTAAGTTTGGCTGTGGCAGCCATCTTGGTCGGAGGTATGAAATGCCAGACACAATTTTGGAAGGGGACCACCCAAGGATCATTTCAGCAGTTTGGTTGAGATTGGCTCTTTAGTTTCAGAGGAGAAGATTTTTAAAAAATTTCATCCCCCCTTTTTTCTATTTTTAGCTTGGCGGCCATCTTGGTTGGAAGTCGGGATCACCGGACACAATTTTGGAAGGGGTCCATCCAAGGATCATTCCACCAAAGTTTTGCTGCAATTGGTCCAGTGGTTTCTGTGGAGAAGATTTTTATGTGAATTTCCCATAGGGTCCTATGTTAAGCTAAATTCAGCTGTGGGGGCCATCTTGGTCGAAGGGCCGAACCGCCGCATATATTTTTGGAAGAGAACCATCCAATGACTATTTCATCAAAATGTTGTTCTTATTGAGCAAATGGTTTCAGACAAGAAGATTTTTATGGGAATTTCCCATAGGGTCCTATGTTAAATTAAGTTCGGCTGTGGTGGCCATCTTGGTCGGAGTTCTGAAATGCCGGACAGAATTTTGGAAGAGGACCACCCAAGAATCATTTCAGCAAAGTTTGGTTGAGATTGGCTCAGTAGTTTCAGAGGAGAAGATTTATTTTTAATTTCATCCCCCCTTTTTTCTAATTTGCATAATCGGTCAAAATCGGCAAAAGTTCAAAGTTCATAAAAAATCCTGTAATACATGTTAAAAAGCTCATCATTATGCTTATACGTTCAAATTTGGGCACATTCTGGCTTAAAATAGAGCAGTTTTTGCCATTTGAAGAAATTTCTATTTTTAGTAACGGTGGCCATCTTGGATACAGGACGGCGCTGACGGACACAATTTTGAAAGGGACCTACCCAGGAACCATCCCTGCCAGGTTTGGTTTAATTTGGTTCAGCGGTTTCAGAGGAGAAGATTTAAATGTGATCTTTTATCAAAATATGCTTAATTTGCATAATCGGTATAAATATGCTGAAGGAAAAATTTCAAACAAAAACTCCGAACATATGCTAAACTACTCCTTGCCATGTAGCTGCAGTTAAAATTTGAGCTCATTTTGACTTATACTAAAGCAGCAATGGACAATTAAAATTTCATCCCCCCTTTTTTTTCTATTTTTAGCTTGGTTGGAAGTCGGGATCACCGGACACAATTTTGGAAGGGGGTCATCCAAGGACCATTCCACCAAAGTTTGGTTGCAATTGGCCCAGTGGTTTCTGAGGAGAAGATTAAAATGTGAAATGTTGACAGACGGACGAAAAGTGATGACAATAGCTCACATGGCCTAAAGGCCAGGCGAGCTTAAAAAGGAAAAGAAATTAACATTTTTAAATCACTTGCTCACTTCAATGTTTTTAGCACAAATTCCGAAGAACAAGAAGTAAATTTGGTGTGGCCTAATCAGTGGCGGATTTAGAGGGGGCGTGCGCCCCCCCCCCCCCCCCCCCCCCCCTAAAATTCGCAAAGCATGTTATACAACGTTAAAAAAGCAGTTCAATAAATAACTTTTTCATGAATGGTTAACTCGTGACCTGTAGTAAAATATTCTTACACATTGTAAATACACGTTGGATGTGTTCGCTGATTCATATATGTATTCGCCGTCAGTCTGATTGGTTCCGAGGTACCAGACATCAACTATTTTCTCAGCGAATTAAACAGTATTTCTGCAGTCAATTTTACAACTACATGTACACGTGCTATTTAGAAATTATAAAATGGACGAAAATTCTAGGCCAAGAAAACAAGCAAGATTGGATACATTTCTTATTCCTCGACGAGACGAGAAAAGTCAAAGGTAAACTAAAAGTAAATTCAATCAATACTTCGAATAATTAATTTAACAATTGATCTCATTTATAAAACTTACAACGAAAACCTATAACGAGAGAATCAGATGATGAAACTGAGACAGTGTGTAGAAACTTGAGTGTCCCAAGAAAATGGTCACTTCTCTTTAAATAATGGTTCAAATAGTTCTTGAATTCGAAATTCTGCAATTTCATATGAAAAAAAAGTATATAAGTTTGATTTGTATACAAATACCCGAAAATGTTGCCTTTTACTTTTCAAGTAAAGATCAGTAAAAAATATGCATTGGTATATTGTACATTAAAATACAAAAGTAACATATTAATAAAAAAAAAAAAAATTAGCGGCAATTTATTTGTAACAATCTCTGCATCTGCCCGAGGTATATGCACAAGAAAGTGTAAACAAATCCTTTGTCCGGGTACGTTTATATTATTTATATCTACTAATGGATGTCTGTACAATTTTTTTTACACATTTTTAACAAAAAATTCTGACTACAATTTATTTGTAATAAATTAATATCTACAACTGCACATGAAAGTGTGAAAATAATCTCGACAAAATGGTTTATGCATATCTCACACCTGATTTCCGTAAGCATATTTCTCGAGAACTTTGATACATTTTTGTTGTTTGATCTTTTAGTGTAATGAGGTTTTTACGCCCGTTGCTCAAACACTTGATGTCCGTCCGTCCGTCCGTCTGTAAGATTTCTGCAATCCGCAACTCCCCTGAGTGTAACCACGCAATTGATTGACTTAAACTATATAATGTACTTGAAATACATTGTAGTTGTGCACAATGGTTTTTAGATTTTTCATTGAAGGCTGGGTGGAGGGGGTAGGAGGATGATTCTGCAACCCACAACTCCTAAATAACCACTCAATGGATTGAAGTGAAACTTAAACTACAAATTTGACATACAATGTAGTTTGCTCACCACGGTTTTATTTTTAGAATTGGAGGTTAGGGGTAGAAGGGAGATTCTGTAATCTGCTTTTTTGGCGTAAAATCGTGAATTTTCACATGAAATACCCCCCCAAAAATTTTTAAGTGCGCCCCCCCCTAACTTGAAATCCGGGATCCGCCCCTGCTAATCTCTGTATATTTTGACTGCTCTTCATGTTTATACCGCTCATGTTCATGATATCTTCCGAACTTTGTCTGAATGAATATCAGTGGATATCAAAATTATAGGTCAAGTTTGCTTACGGGGTTCCGAGCTGAAACGTTTATAACGAACAGGCTTATAACGAAATCAGGCTTATAGCGAAGTAAAGATAAATCCCCGGTCCCATCGCTATTTAAACAATGTATTTCTGAAGGCCTATTACGAATTTTTTATAACGAAATCAGGCTTATAACGAAGAGAATTTTAAAGTCAAACAACGTTTTTATTACTCAAAATTGACATGATATAACAAAGAAAATTGCTGAACAAACAAATCGTTTACCTGTCTTCCGTTACGCACGGACGATCACATATTAGAATGGTCAAGTGCACTTGACACTTCCGTTATTGATAATTGAAAAATCAATAATCCCACCTTTGATGTTAATGATGTCAATCAAGACTTTTCTTTAAAATATTCAAACAATAAAATGGGTATTAATGATGTGATTAACAAGTTGTCAATTAATAACACATGCGCTATTATCCGAATTATCAGCATTATACCGATATCAATCCAAGTGTTAATACCCGATCTCATATATAGCTGTTTATAAAATAGATCGTGAACAAAGTTGAAAAAATGTTTCTAAGGAACGTTTGAATATACCAAAGAGGTATTCAGAAGCCGTAGTCTTTGAGAACTGTCTAAAGGATTAAATATTTTTTTACGATAAAGGCCCACTTTACTGTACATCAGTTATCATAGCGTAATGAAACTACCCGGGTCAGAACCAGATTTTTTTTCTCTAAAATTACGCGACTCAGTGGCTCGGGTGGTCGATAAAAAGTGTAACCCGAACCCGAAACCCGAACCGGAAATTGACGGAAATGTCCCGAACCGGAAATCTTTTATTGTTGATATCTTTAATTTTACGATGTTTTTCAAAAACTTTTTCATTTATTGTGTATTTCTATATACAATATAATACAGCACGCACAGTGCGATTTAGCAAGAAATCACTCGGGTCCGACGTCGGTGAAATCAAGAAAATGTCGGAGAAAATTAAAAAAAAGTCGGTGTTGACACCGCGAAATGTCCGAGAAAAATGGAACACAGTGATTTACTATAAACCACCGACATTGACGATTAAACGCCGCAAAATAAAGAAATGGGATATTAACCTTTATTTGTACATTTGTATGTTCTTGAGACTGTCATTTTTGATAATATGAATGATTCATAGCAAATACTTATTTTCTTTTTCAGGTGTGCAAGCTATGTGATAATTTTTCGTTCTTTAATTCTGATATTTGCTTTTGTTTTAATCTATTATGTTAAGAAAACAATGCCGGCACAAACGTTTAGTATTATGTGATCATTACCATTTATAAGCTTGTGTTGTATTATTTTGTTAATTAAAATAAACTTGATCTTTTGAATGCAAGATTGGTATCCCGAGTTAATTTGCTTTCGGGTGTTCAATTAATGTCGACTTGGCACGTGACTTAAGTTCACCTGTTACAAAAGTTTCTAGATCCCCAAAAGCACGCTTTGATCGATAGCATGTGGAAACTTTTCTAGATTCTCGTTCCCGTGAAAAATATGTGTACAAATCAGAAATGGAACTTTTATTAAAGGTAAAATAACACGTGGCTTGCAAGGGGATTAACGACATACAAATACGAAAAAGCACGTTTGCTTTAGATAAAAAATTACATCGATTTTTTTTTCTTCAATCATTCTCGGTGTGTTTTTAAATCAATCCCGCAGCTTCAGGTAACTGTGTATTTGACCTTTTAGTGACCTAGTTCAATGTGTGCACTACATAAAAATAGACACATCCGTACATTGATAAAACACAGGTGATTAAAAAAAATAACACCGATATAAACCAATCGAAATGTTGGGATTAGACAAGGATTTATATAGTAGGACTACTATATATATCCCTGGATTAGATAATATACGCAAAACAAGATGCGTGCTCAGCCTCATAAATCCTATAAATAAAATGTATGCCATGCTGGCATCCCTGAAAAAAAAACCGGTATCAAATTGAAATATAAAGTACGAAATAGACTAGTAAAAAAACAAAACTAAGCAACAAAAAACAAAAGAACACATGAAGTACAGTTACATGTACGTGTATACACGTATGATTTTCGCCGCGGTGTTGTCACCGGCAATTAAAATATTTCACCGACATTTAGGTCCTAATTTGTTAATTTTCGCGGTGAAAGTTTCACCGTGATTTCATCGACATTTTACGGTGATTTTATGACATATCACCGACATTTCACCGCGAAAAAACACTGACCAAGGTGATTTCTTGCTAAAACGCGCTGTGCGTGCTATAGATTATAATAAGATGTCGAAATATATTCAAAAAGTTGAAAGGTGCAGTTTTCTGATTTCAAGGTCGGTAAAATGTGTAACCCAAACTGGAAATCTTTTATTGTTGATATCTTCTTTAATTTTACGATGTTTTGCAAAAACTTTTTCCTTTATTGTGCATTTTTATATACTTGAAACACATAGATTATAATAAGATGTCGAAAAATATTCAAAAAGTTGAAAAATGCAGTTTTCTGATTTCAAGGTCGGTAAAATGTGTAACCCGATCCACAAAGGTAGATAACTCTGTTCTTCCCGAACTGGAAATCTTTTCTTTTATTACGAGATTTTTATTGGAAAACCGTGTATTTTTACACTTAAAACGTATAAATCATAATAATTTCTATTAATACATTCTGTTTACCTTACTGGAATTTAATCAATATATATTGTAATTCAATGCACTATTATGACAGTTAGAATATACGAGACATTTATTGTTATACAAAAACCGAATTCAAATAAAGTTTTCTTATCTTATCTTAGACATGAAGGTGCCCAAGTCAACAGGTAAATTAATCTTGACAGTTGAATGTATTCATCTTGTGTATTGATAGCATGATAAAAAAGTTTCAAAAATGATAACTCACAAGCTATGTGTTTATTATTTCATTATTTCTTTCCTTTTTTTTGTTGAAAAGGGGTGTATATTATACGTTATCAGTCTCGAAATGCTATATATCCCTTTAAAACGGGATATATAACATCTCGAGACTGATAACATTTTTATCTGAATGTTCCAACATTAATAAGTATGTCTTTATTATAGGAAAAACATAAATTACGTGTATCTTTTGACAAAGGTCAGAGAGAACGATTATTGATTTTTCTGTGTCGTATGAAATACACAGCACAGGCAATAGGTGAGAGACGTCGTCTGCTGTGCACAATGTAAATGGACAGCGAGATTATTGATTTTCTGTCACCCACTGCTTCCCTGAAGTTTTGCAAGTACCTTGTTAGCCAATCAAAATTCTACTTGCCACGAGAACATCAGATAATAATTATTATTCATCTAGTTAATCTTTTTTTTTAGGGGAACTCGAAAAGCCGAAACACAGAGGAAGATAACTCTGTTTCTTCCCGAACCGGAAATTTTCATTACGTACAATTATTAAATTGATAAGTTCACTGCAAATAAATTTTAATAAACAAGTAATAGTTCATTTCAAATATATTCATCTGCAGAATTTAATTGTGTTAAAATCATACTTGTTGTATTTTATTAGAAAATTATAATAAATATTTAAAAAGATTTATTTTAATTTCGGGAAAATTTTGAATTTATCCTTTTTTTTGGTCAATTTACATCATGTATATCTTATTTTTATTTAAGATATTCATCTGCGGAATTACTTGTTGTATTTTATTAGAAAATTATAATAAAATATTTAGTTTTATTTTGATTTCAGAAAAAAAAAATATTTATCTCTTTTGGTCAATTTACAAAACCGATAACTTACTTTTTATTACAGATATTTATCTGGTGCACCTATTTATCTGTAGAATTTTTATGGTGTTAGATTCATACTTGTTGTATTATTTGTAAATTGTAATAGAATTTTCAAATAATTTCAATTTAATATCAGGAAAATTGTTTATTCTGGTTTTTTTTTCTCTCTTCTTTTTTTAAATTTACAAAATGTACATCTTATCTATGGGAAGGTCACCACATGCTCAGTAAAAATGTAGCTCTTTATTTAATTGAAATTCTGATCAAAATCTAAAGAAAATTATCATGGCTGAACTAATTGTCTCACTTTAAATAAAAATGAAATATTTTGACCATAAAAATCAGTTTGTAAGGGTAATGATGGAAATTTAATACAATTTAACAAAAATAAGAATATCAACCTTTTTATCAGTGTCCAATAATATACAAAAACTAACATGTCTTGTTATTATTATTTTTGTTTCCGTGTCAAATTATATTGTCTTGAACTTGCGTTTAGCACGATGATTAATAGTCTATGTGCATATTTTTTTGTACTAATTAAGGTGATTACTAATTAAATGCATATCTAGATGGTTTCATTGTGTTGATAAAAATGTCTTGAAAGGAAGAACGAAGCCATATACAGTGTCCAGCTCTATCCGAAGGAATCCTGTTCATGTCCATCACTAGCCACATGTTACCATATCTTAGCGGTACAAATGAGTATTGGAGTAGAAGAACTGAGCGAAAAATGCATTTACAATTTAACACAGCTGCGAAAAAATACAAGGAAACGCCCGAATAAAAGAGCTGGAAGAAAACAACCAAGACCGTGTGATAGGGACATTTCCATTATTCCAGCTCCAGACTCAACACTTCAAACTTCATTGATGTGTTCAATGCCGAAAACCGACCAGTCACTTCAATCTCCAGCACCAAGGACACCAACAACGCCTCGCTCAATTCTGAAAAGAAAACCATCACATCCAACAACGGTGCCAACAACACCTGTATCTAAAAAAAAAATTCAGTTTGAGAGTCCAGATAATTCAACTGCAGTGGAAACAAAATGTCTTACACCAGAGTCTCCACTTCCTCAGCCTTTCTCTACACCAGTTGCTGGAACATCAAAAGAACCTACAGTTACACAAATCAGTCCCAGTAAATCACAACCTTCCTCCAGTGTTCAACCCACAACGAAACGTAATTGGGTGAACTTATCAGACAGAGTAATGTTATCATTCAAAGAGAAAAATGACATTCAAAATGACAAAAAAATATGCTGCAACATCATAGACTTTGCTCAACAGCTCCTGAAGCAACAGTTCCCCTCAGTGAATGGACTCCAATTTACAGGCTACGCACCAATACTGGAAAATGGACATATTCACTTCAGATGACACGAGAGACACCGCCTTCCGTGCAGATCCACCATACCGGACACGACCACTGGGTTCTTTCAATCTAAGACACCAGTGGAACTGTTTTCCTATTAGACAGCAAAAACCTACGACAAACCGTATCTGCTTCAACACAAATTCAGATGAGCCGCATTTATAGTTCAAATGGGAATGTGATACCAGTCAACTTACCGACAGTTCAACAACAGACAAACAGCATAGACTGCGGTGTGTTTGCAATAGCATATGCAACCGAATTTTGCTTCAATCAGTACACAGGTGGAAAAGGTTTAACTTTTAATACAAGTGTAATGCGTGACCATTTACTACAGTGCCTCAGTAATAAGCAACTGCAGCCATTTCCAAAAGTCCAACCAAAGAAAACTTTAAAATTACACAAAAATACTAGTGTTTACATCAACATAGTGAAAGACTGCAACGCAAAATGTGATGTACCTAATATTTATGACAACATGGTTAGCTGTCCAGAGTGTGATAACTGGTTCCACTACCGCTGTGCAACAGACACCACAAAAGAAAGTTTTTCTGACTGTTCGTTCGTTTGTAGCAATTGTAAAGATAAGTAGATGTTTGTTATTATTTATGATTAATGAATTAACATATAATTCTAATGATTAAATCAATGAGTGAATTTGTGTTTTATTATTTTTTATTTTTTGTTTGTTTGTTTTAATTTTTTTTTTTTTACTTTTATCTATGTTAAATGTGCAGATAATCTTTATTGTTTGACACCCCACTTTACTGTCCTTTAGGACAAGGAAACCATATTGATATATTGAAAGGTAGCATACCGTTTGAAAAGGTGTCACCTGATTTCTATTGTTGCATTAAATTCTGGTAGTCTATAAATGTCAGATGGTCATATATTATTTCCGTTGAAATGAGGATATGGTTTCAATATAGTGGACATAAAAGAGAAACTTTTAATATAAAATCTAAATAATTTCTTTCGCGGACTACTTATGATATCCCTAGCCACGTGCAGGATATCGAGGTACATGTAGTTTTAAATTTTTGATATACTATATTTTATTATTTCAACTATATAGAATAAGAATAAGAATATTTATTATTCCAATCAATGGGCCCACAATAGGGGCAAACAAATTGCATACATTGATTATTGTCATTGAAGGCAATTATACATATATATATAAATTAATACAATGTTTCTTGTCGGGTTCAGAGCCTTAAAAAATTATTAATAATATAAACAGAAAGAGAAAAAATATTTCAGTATCATAAACCCTGTTTCAGTTTTCTTGTCTCAAGGCACTCTATTATACAGTTTCCAAAAATATTGATTATTGAAAGATCTTCATTGGTAAATAAGTAATAGAATTTTGATTTATCTGACATATTATTGAAATTAGAACATAATTCTGGAATTTTCTGATAACAAATCTTTCTACTATTATTATATATGGGGCAATCGATTAAAAAATGATATTCATCCTCAATTTTTTGTGTTATGCACAGTTTACATAATCGTTCTTCGGTTTCCAAGTTTTTATATCTACCAATTTCAATCATAAGAGGATGTGCACTAATTCTGATTTTACAAATTGCCTGTCTTACTTTGAAATCATTAAGAAATGTATATTTTTCTCTAATAAAATGTTCCTTGAATGTAAAATATGTACGGAGATTTCCCTTTTTGTCTTCATTTATACATTTTTTTAAATTATACCAATTACTAAGAAAACTATCACATAATTTGTTTTCCACATTGTTACATAGAGTGCCTACATAGACATTAACATTTGATATATTCATCTTATTTAATATTAGTAATATACTAGAATACCATGTATTTGTTTGACATGAATTCAATTCCTTATTGTATACATGAGCTTATGTTTTATACTAATGTCTATGCATGCATGTTTTTTTGTTGCTTTGTGATGTCATGTAATATGTGCTTGTAAAGTTATTTTATACTTGTATGTGCTTTTTATGTAATAGTCGATTCAAAAGCTCACTAGAGCTTATGTTATGTGTTAAATAAAATTAAATAAAACTTATTTGATTTGATATTTGATATTCGATTACAAACAAAAGAATCATAAAGTATATATGATTTATTTCACCATTTCTATCCATTGCAAGTTCATTTATATTTATTAAATTCCAGTAAGGTAAACAAAAATATGTATTAATAGAAATTATTATGATTTAGACGTTTTAAGTGTAAAAATACACGGTTTTCCAATAAAAATCTCGTAATAAAAGAAAAGATTTCCGGTTCGGGAAGAACAGAGTTATCTACCTTTGTGGTTCGGGTTACACATTTTACCGACCTTGAATCAGAAAACTGCACCTTTCAACTTTTTGAATATATTTCGACATCTTATTATAATCTATGTGTTTAAAGTATATAAAAATACACAATAAATTAAAATGTTTTTGCAAAACATCGTAAAATTAAAGAAGATATCAACAATAAAAGATTTCCGGTTCGGGTTACACATTTTACCGACCTTGAAATCAGAAAACTGCACCTTTCAACTTTTTCAATACATTTCGACATCTTATTATCATCTATGTGTTTCAAGTATATAAAAATACACAATAAATGAAAAAGTTTTTGAAAAACATCGTAAAATTAAAGAAGATATCAACGATAAAAGATTTCCGGTTCGGGACATTTCCGTCAATTTCCGGTTCGGGTTACACTTTTTACTGACCACCGGTGGCTCGAACTACCGATAGCTAGAACATATTTTGACAGTCCCTTCGAGTTCGGGCCAGCGAAGTTCTACTGTACGATTTTCAAAAGGGGAGGTAATTCTACATTGTTTCTCTTATAACGAACGATGCCTATAACGAACTAAGATCGAGAGTCCCCTGGACTTCGCTATAAACGAACTCTACTGTATATTTAGGTTTTGTGCCTTCTGGGGGTCACTGAGCAAAGAGGTTTTTTTTCTTTAAACACTAACTTTGTAAACTCAGTTGCCATCTGATCTCCTAACCTTTAATTTTTAGTTCTTTAATTAAAATTAAAACATCTTTTATGAACATCGATCGTTAAAATTGTGAATACATATTAATTATGACGAGACAGCTATATATAGTTAGGCCAATTTGGCACCTCTAATAATGAAAACTTATAATTTCAAGGATGGTGTATACTTTTTTATCATCTAAAACATAATTACAGTTATAATTGTTCCTCAGAGTTGGCGAAAATCGTCGGACCTGACCGGCAGAATAACGGTCGGTCCGATTAATTAATGAACCGTGTCTGTCCCAATGTCCATCACGAAAATATTACTTTGTGGTCGTCCAATTGGCGATTGCAATTTATTCACTCCCAGTTTCCACTGCCAATGGCATTAAATTCCGTTTTCAGTTTTATTAAAATGTCAGACAGAGACTTGAAATACGTTCCTCTTTGTAATCGAAACTCTTATATCTATCTATTTATAGGTAAATGTAAACATCCTTTTAGTAGGAACGAGCACCTGTAAAACGTGGAACATTAAAACTGAAATATATTACTGAGCACAGAAATAAGTTGACTTCCACACTCCCCAAGTATCAAAGATTGTTTGTGTTTAATTAAATATGTTTTGAGATGCTTATATATTGAAGATGACAACATATTCATATTCTTAACTGAAATTAAAAATGTAGGTAAACCGGAAACTGACATTGATGTATAATATTCGGAACGTGATCAGACCATTAGATACGGATTGTTGGCTATATCTGCCTTATCTTTTTAGATAAAAATATGTACACAGAAAAACATTTAATTGAGTTGTTTAATAATCATGATTATAGGTAATCTTGCATTCAGTTCTGTATAAAAAACAAAATTTGACAGGTTATATACAATATTACAAAAAAATGGTGGGACAGACACAAAGCCCATGGGCCAGACAGAACCCCAGTTCCTGTCTGACCCAATGTCAGACAGAAAAAAAAGTTTTCGGCAACTCTGGTTCCTGTTATTTCAACATTATATTTATTCTAATGTTTTAAAAATATTTTATCTTTGATAAATAATAAACGATCTACCAACTCGTCTTGGAAAGCAAATAGTGTGTATTCAAATTCCCATTTTATTAATCCGATCAATACACAAGTTATGCGTTGTCAAAATTATCAATTATATTTTTCAGCACATTAGCAGTAAAACAAAATGAACATAATTGTAAAAGGGATCCTACATATAACGAATATAGGTGACTGTTATAAAACACTCTTTCCGTTGTAAATATAAAGGAAATGAAACATTTTGTTCATTTAAAATAGTTGTTTGTCAAAAAGGTATGTATCTGTTCACTTCAGTATTTAATTTTCCAACGGTTACTAGATTTAAATTACAGTCTTCTGAGCACTTTAAATGAAGCGAATTTAACATCAGCGACCCAGACTTTAAATTTCAATCCCACAATGCATTATCGGTCTAAAACGTCACAGCCCGATGGAAAAATTAGAAATTAAAATTACAAATTTGCTTCGTTATTTGTGGAAATATGTCGATAAAACTTTGTGAATATGTATTTTATATCACCAGGAACATATTTAGCTAACATGTAAAAAATCGCGAAGTTTCCCTTTAAACTATGGAGGTGTTAATGAAATTGAACAAAATTTGTTTCAGCGTTTAATCAGAAATTCATACCATTCCTGAAACAGGGACTTGGCTATTCCAGCACCAGGTATATAAATAGATGAAGAGTCATTTCCACTTCTCATTTCATCTTCTCCCAGTCTTTTCTCTAATTCCTGCCATTCTAGATTAGACTTCAACTCTTTTATTTCATGTGCCTCAATTTTAGGCCCAGCAATAAATCTGAACTGAGATCTGAAACACAAAATCAACAGTAATTTTGATTGACTTGGTGGTCAGGTCATATATAATTAGAATACCAGTCTTAATTCATTTTTCAATGGACACTGTGAATTTATATACTTTTATTTAAAAAGTATATAAATTCAGTGTCCACATGAAAACCACCATTTGCTTGTTGTTAAATGTCAAGTAAGCACATCACATACAATATAAACGTACATATACAGTGAGTCAAATTTGAAAGGACTGATGAAATCTGTTCAAGTCTATCAGTGGTTCACAAGATCAAAGTTACAAAATTTCTACTATTACAAAATGCAGGGCTTTCACTAATTTTCAAAGTAGGAAGCACCATAAAAGAAAGTTAGAGGCTATTGGACTGGTGAGCGAAGTGAGGTGAACATTTTTTGGCTGGGGGTTCGGTGGAAACCTAGGCCCTCTGAAACTGATGACTTAATGGTGCAAAATTCTGCTTGCTAGGTGTTTTCTTACCCCTTTTTATTGCCACTTAAAATGGCTATTTTTTAGTTGATTTTTTTGTTTTTCTTTTAATGACAATATAAAATTTACAAAAACAGGGATAACAAAACTATTTCAGATTTTATTCATTTATAATTTTGTTCTGTTTATATTCACATGTTTCCTATAGTGTACATCAGAAAAGAATGTAAAGAACAAAACTGTTCAAGAGAAAGCTTTATGAAAGTATAATCTGAATAAAATTTGCATTAAAAATAAACAAAATGTCAAATGTGTTGAAATTATTCATTCCATGGACAATCAAAAAATTGTTGATGTTTTTTTTCATGAGTTGCATCACCTGTTTTTGTTTTTCAACTACTTCAATAACATCCAGTTTGGTTTATACACCAGCATTTTTTTTCAATAACTGCATTTTCTCCTGCGAAAATGAGTTATTTTTGGGAGTTTTGTTCTTTTTTTCAAATTTATATCTTTCAAACGGTGTCAGCTTCATGTAATTCTGTTCCATTGATGAACACTTGTAGCAATGCTATTAGCATGTCAAGAGGCCGGGTGGCTCAATGAGTTAGGTAGTAGTGGATTACCTAACAACTCACACAAGCCTATCACCAATACGGTGTGGGTTCGCACCCAGCTGTGTAAATTACAATTAAAGGGTGCACTCGACTCGCAGTCGCAAGTGATAAAGTTTACCAGTTGCTTGCCCATGGTCGGTGGTTCTCTCCGGGTACTCTGGCTTCCTCCACCACTAAAACTGGTCACCATGATATAGCTGAAATATTGCTGAAAGTGGCATTAAACACAATAAATCAAATCGAATCAAATTTGTAAATTTTCTTTTTATAAAGCAAAGGTTGGTAAAGTATAATGCAAATAAATATGTTCTAAACTATCTCCTTTTTCTCCTTTTGAAATAGTACTGTGCTGTGATCTAATACCACACAAATTGTAATAACTCATATTTGTGTAATCTGCAGCAGAAGAAAGATGTCTCTGCCATTCAATTTGCTTAACGGTCAAACTATTTATAGCTATGGTCAGGAATGAAAATATAGCACAAATGTATATTGACACTGTCAGTCAAAAACTGAAGAAAGTAAAAGCTTTAATTATTATATGTCAGACCTCAAATCAGATTGCAAAAATGGAATAAAGCTACTGTAGTTCAAAGTCTATCTTTTAATTGCATATGCATTAACGTTTGCACATGTCTGTATGTAAATAAACAGTTCGATAGATCGCAATATTAACCTGGTGTCTAGTATAAAATACCAATGCCGTTTGATAAAAATCTGAAGTGTCCCCGTGCATTTCAATGAATTTTGAATGGCCAACCTTCGCATATATGAACATATTAACTATGATTTTATATAACAGAAATGAGAAAATATAAATCCAAAGTTCGTTTTGTTGAAAGTAGCTTCGGATAAAAAGTTTGGTCAACATTTCCCATAGCACAGAGTCGGATTGCGTCACCTTTCCAATGGCGCTGTTGTTTGTTATTGAACGAAATTAAAGTATCTTTAAACCGTAATGAAAATCACTTTCAATATACTTAACAGATACAATAGTTTTCAATAAACATGATATCGACATTTTCATAAATGACACGTGGATAAAATACTTAATAGATATAATTTGGAGTCTCGATTTCAACTTGAGATAAGAAAGTAGCCGAAGTTGCAGAATAGGTGTGGTAAATACATCTCGATGGATTAGGTTCCTTCATCTAAAGAGAGAAGCGGGTTTGACCGATGTTTGCCGTTTTAATTACACATATAAATGCACCAATCATGGGACAAAGGCCATAAACAGGCCGGGCACATAGATTATACACATGGTCGCTTTTATAAATTTTATTCATCTGAAAAGATCTTCACAAGTTTTAACAGGAAACATGTCTCAAAATTTTACTAGACCGATCTGGCTACTGATGTTTCGTGACCACTAGCCCAAAGTAATTTTCACTAGACTCGGGCATCGGGCAAGCGGCTAACGTCAAGGACTGCAGTCAACATAGATACTTGGAACTACGCTTTTCTTTTTTGCAGCAACTTGATTTTTCTTATCATGCTAGCTCCATCTGATACAAAACTGCTGCAATCCATTCTTTGAGAGAATGCTTTTGATAATAGTATTTGCATAGAATAATTACAGAAATTACAGTAATCAAAATTCACGATACATGACGTCAGGCGCGTAGCTCCCTATACGCCAACACGCAGTTGCGTGCACATCGGCGTGCAGAAAAAAAAATAAAGAGCAAAAAAAATATGGAAGACAGACTACCAGAGCCAATCAGCCTGCAGACACGCCAAAACAGTATTGGAAAGTTTCTTTGTACTATGCATTTATAGACCACATGATAATGGAATTGGAGTCACGTCTGATAAAATCAGAAAATCGCTTCTATCTACTTCCTCGTGTTATAGGAAATATTACGAACGAACAAATCGCGACATTGTTTGAGACATACCAGACTGACCTGACATGTAATTTAGACGAATTTAAGAGGGAGATCGCTCGATGGCGAACACGTTGGAGTATAACACCTCGCGATCAGATGCCAACTTCACTTTGTGCGGTAAACCCGGTGCTATATCTTTCTATAGATACCATCTTGTGTATCATGTTGACAATGCCGGTAACAAGTGCTACCGCAGAGCGATCGTTCAGTGTACTACGTCGGTTGAAGACATATGTACGATCAACAATGAATAACGATAGGTTGTCATCGCTAGCATTAATGCATATCCATCGCGATTTCAGTGTGGATTTAGACAGAGTTATGGAGAAGTTCGTGTCTGCTAAGACACGAAGAACAGATTTTGGGCAATTCTATTAAGTAAATTCTGTCTAACAAAATCATGAAATCAATGTGTTGCTTATGTATTCAATTTACCCATGAAAACACCTCAAAACGCACCATTTTGCATCACAGTCAACAAAAAAAATTCCAGGTTTGGTTGCTTGCACTGCAAAAAAGGCTAGCTACGCCCCTGGACGTCCTCCGGTAGATGGATGTAAACATTCTATTTACATCCTGGTTCAAGGTAATGATGAAAACCTGACTGGAACGATTGCTATTTTAATCAATTTTTTCAAGAGCGATTTTTATTTTTGTCATCAAAGTAGGCAGCACTTGATCTCAATATACATGGTGGATTTCTGTCGGCTACTTGCTACTTTTGAAAGCTCTGAGAATGTTATAGTAATTTTTTGATGATCAGAAATCAAAGTAAAAATGCATTTCTTGTATTGTACGTACATAATATCTATTTTAAAGTGTTTTGTTGTAAATCAGGATTTATTCACAAATAATTGCTTCTTATTGGGAATTTTTACTACTGTTTCCACTTTAATATTTTTTTTTAATTCAATGATTGTCACTATTCTTCTAAAAATATCAGAGAATGAAGTTGCTTTCAGGGTTGTAGTCTTCTTGGATAACAACACAACAAGGGGGTCATCATATGCACATGTCCTCTGATTTGAACCTGTTCTACATATGCACAATTCCAGCAGATGAAAAAAATTATAATTTCAATAATTGTTTGTGAATGGAACAAAAGATAATTAATTAAGCATAAAAAGAACATCAATTGCTCATAATTATTAGAATATATCTTACCTCATCAACCATAATTAGAAATTTGGGTCAGTACAACATGTTTCCTTGGTAAACATTGAAATATAATTAATGAGGATTCCATCGTCAGACAACGAAAAATTATCAGATCTTTTTTATTAAGTATGCCTTTTCAACACATTTTTTTTACAGGGAATAGTTTAGAACATATTTATTTGCATTATACTTTTCCAACCTTTGCTTTATAAAAAGAAAATTTAAAAATTTTATTTGATTTGATTTATTGTGTTTAACGCCACTTTCAGCAATTACAAATTTGAAGATCTTTATTATTTTAATGACCATTATAGGTGTAATACCACTCATTAATTTCTTCAACATTTTCTACTAAATTTGTGTTTTTTCAAGCCTACCTGGCCATTTTATCCTAAGTTTAACCTTTCCAAGACCATATATTTTCTGATACATACATGTACATGATTCCTCTACATTCTGTCAAAATATCAGGGCATGTTTAAAATCTTGCAGTGAAATGCCAGGCTACAGAAAACAACTACTCTAAAAATAGCTTGATCATCCCCCAGAAATTCAGTATTTATAGGTTATGAATCAAATCCTCCACAGATCTATTAAAATACAACTAAATCCATCAAATGTGGGCTCAAAATAATCCCTATATATTTAACTTCAATTATCAATTTTGATTTTTCCATTCCATTCCATAGTTTTCCCAATACTACTAAGTGAAAGGAACTTTTTTCTTTAAAAGGGACTACTTTTGTATATATGCTCTAAGCTCTGATTGGTAAATTAGTGGTTTGACACCTATTAAAGTGTATTTTCATACAGATGAATTTGCAACATTAATCATTATACCATTGAGATAAAATATAGCTATTTAGCTGGTGTACTGGCATAAAATCTAGTTCAAGTACTCCGACATATCAAACTGGGATATAAATTTTATATATTACCCTTCTAATTGACAGTCAATTCTTTCATGAGCATGGCTACTGGTTAGAATAACGAGTTGTTCAATTTTTTCTTCCTTCATCCATGTTTTTAGCCATTGTTTAAAAGATGTTCTTTTACCCTACAAAAGTAAAGAAAAAAATAAAAGCTGATCTCAATTACTTTCATATTTACCTTAACCTTTAAAAACACAAATCCTGTTCACAGTAAATATAGAAAAAATGCATTACCTCAATAAAGCATATAATTGTAAATACTAGAGGGTCTTAGGTGCCTGTAATCCGCTCACCTGGTTTCAATTCGACTTCTAAATGTCAGTCGATTCTTCTTTTTTTTCCCATTTGAAATTTCTGCTAATAGTAATGGCAACCATCTTGGTTCAAAGCTCATTTCAGTTTCTGAGCAGAAGATTTTACAGTGATTTTTTTCTCCCCAAAATATGCAAAATCAGTATAAATCGGATGAAAGCGAAATTTCACCAAAAAACCCCCAGAAATATATGCTAAACTACTGGAACTTATTGCCATTAAGCTGCTGTTAAATTTTGTTTCATTTTGAGTTATAATAAAGAAACGATAAGACAAGTAAAGACATTTCTATTTCTAGTAACAGGCATGATCTGGAGGGCAGAGATGTTTGACACAATTTTTTAAAGAGGACAACCCAAGTACCATCCCATCCAAATTTGGTTTAATTTGATTCAGCTGTTTCAGAGGAGAATATTTAATTGATATCTTTTACCAAAATGTGCCTAATTTGCATAATTGGTATAAATCGACTGAAAGAAAAATTTCACAGAAAAACCCGGAATATATGTTTTACTGATTAGGGGTGTAACCATCCACAGATACATTGATGCATCACAATATTTTCTTTGGCGATCCACAAATCGACATGTGTCCCCCGAAACGATTCTGATACCGTTTTTCATTTAAAGCGTGGCAAAAAATGAGCTCTCCACAAATGAGGTAGTCAAACTAAAATAAACAAACATGGCGTTAAAAACTAAATTCTGCAGGTTCACACAATTCTCCTGTGTTGAAATTCTTCAGTTTTAATGAAACACAATCTGATTGAGATAGGTCAATAAACAAAGGTATGACAGATTTTTGTATTTGTGATGTAACAATAAAATATAATGGGGAAAGCATATTGCAAGACATCGCATGGATATCAACATTGAGAAAACACTGATTGTTTTCAGTCATGTT
Organism: Bathymodiolus brooksi; assembly: GCA_963680875.1. Classification (NCBI taxonomy): domain Eukaryota; kingdom Metazoa; phylum Mollusca; class Bivalvia; order Mytilida; family Modiolidae; genus Bathymodiolus; species Bathymodiolus brooksi. The sequence goes on along the minus strand of OY804578.1, from coordinate 90,616,004 downwards.
GAGCAGCCAACAAAGTCTAAGATTATTCTAGAAGGGAACTGAGGAGGTTTCAGCCTACAGTAGGGAAGAAACTACATCTCTTGAATTAAATCCATTATTGTGGTGACAGGCTAATAGTTATCAATACCCACATCTTTCTACTATGTCAATATTTATTTTGGGGAGACCAGCAACTTCTGTACCAAGTGAGAGAGTGTTTTCAACAGCATTTGACATAGACACAACACAGAGGTCCTCCTTAAGACCAACCTCTATTTTTGAAGAAAAAAACCATTCATGGATGATTCTTTGACAGACACAGTTTAATTTTAGTATTGAATTTTTGAAAAACTTTTTCATATTACCCGCTAGACTTACTAGCATTATGCTTTCTAGCCAAGAGTGTGTTAGTTCTACAGTGTCTAGAGAAGCAAAGTACATTACAACATGTTTCATATAATCTGATTCAACCCACCATTTCTTTAGAAATGCCTGTACCAAGTCAGGGTCATTACGGTTTTCACAGTTTTCCGGTTGTTGACTGATTTTGTCTGTTTATATACTTATGAGTTTTGACTTTCCCTTTGGAAGATTGTTCGGAGTTCGGTAATTTTGTTATTACCCTTATATATATCTTTATTCAATTAAATTTAGAAATATTATTATTACAAACAAAATAAAACACTGATATTACAAATAACCTACATTAAATGAAATTATTTTACAGCAGTGAACTAATGAATTACAGTGTACACTTCTTCATTAATCAGAAATGCATTTTCGTTAGTTTTAAGTATTGTGATATGTATCGCATTATGACCTAAGTATCGTGAAATGCTGGTATCATTACATCCCTAATACTTATACTACTCATTGCCATGTAGCTGCAATTAAAATGTCAGCTCATTTTGATTTATAATAAAGCAATTGGACAAATGAATAAATTTCTATTTTTAGTATCACCAGCCTCTGGAGGGTGAGGCTGTCTGACACAAGTTTCAAAGGGGGCTACATAAGGACTATCACAGCCAAATTTGGCTTAAATTAGTTCAGTAGTTTCAGGGTAGACGATTAAAATGTGATCTTTTATCAAAATGTGCCTAATTTGCATATATGCCCATTTATACCAATTATATAATTGGTATAAATGGGCTGAAAGAAAAATTTCACAGAAAAGCTGGAATTATATGTTAAACTATTTATTGCCATGTAGCTGCTGTTAAGATTTGAGCTGATTTTGATTTATAAGAAAACATCATCAGACAATTGAAGAAATTTCTATTTTTAGTAGCAGTAGCCATATTGAATAGAGGGCAGGGTTGTCAGATAAAATTTCAGAAGGGACCCACCCAGGGACCAGCCCTGCCAGGTTTTGTTTAATTTGGTGTAGTATTTTCAGAGGAGAAGATTTAAATGTGAAAGTTTATGATGTACGACGGTCGGATGCTATGTGATGGCCAGGCATGTTCTCATCAGGTCGGATGCTGTGTGATGGCCAGGCATGTTTTCATCAGGTCGGATGCTGTGTGATGGCCAGGCATGTTCTCATCAGGTCAGATGCTGTGTGATGGCAAGGCATGTTCTCATCAGGTCAGATGCTGTGTGATGGCCAGCCATGTTCTCATCAGGTCGGATGCTGTGTGATGGCCAGGCATGTTCTCATCAGGTCGGATGCTGTGTGATGGCCAGGCATGTTCTCATCAGGTCGGATGCTGTGTGATGGCCAGGCATGTTCTCATCAGGTCGGATGCTGTGTGATGGCCAGGCATGTTCTCATCAGGTTGGATGCTGTGTGATGGCCAGGCATGTTCTCATCAGTTTACTAGATGAATATGATCATTCATGTTTAAACACAATTTGTTTTCTCATTATTTAAGTTGACACATCATACCTAGAAATTTACCAGAAATTTGACAGAATTGATACTCACTCTTATAAACGGAGATCTTTGTTGTATTATAATTGTCTTACTTTCTATATTTTCATAAACTGAAAAAGGAAATTAAATAACAAATTTAGACAGGATGTACATCTATGTTTATTTTTACCGTATATTTTGTTTGTTTTACAGATGAGGTTCTAAATTCAGGAGAAAGGAGTTGCATAGTTTTTTATAACATGTTTAACTTGTTCATATTTAGAGAGGCCTTTTCATATTTTTGTGGCCATATAAATCCTTCACACAGATTTACAAATGCACATGCTCTGGTTGAATTGTTGTGTGAATTAATGACCGTGAGTGTTTTGTGTTCTGGTTGAACAAGATGAACTGTGAGCTAATGCTCACCTATGATACCCCCTCTCTTCGGCAAACAGGAAGTAGGAATCTGACGGGTCAAAAAACGCTTCCCACGATATGGCATACCTATATGAAGCTTGTGACCAAATATCAGATTTCTGCCATCAATAGCTGCTGAGAAAAATGCGATGAAATATGAGCATATATGTTCAATGTGTATAGAAACCAACTAAGTCGGCAAACAGGAAGTAGGAATCTGACGGGTCCAAAAACGCCTCCCACAATATGGCATACCTATATGAAGCTTGTGACCAAATATCAGATTCCTGTCATCAATAGTTGCTGAGAAAAATGCGACGAAAAATGAGCATATATGTTCAATGTGTATAAAAATCAACAAAGTCGGCAAACAAGAAGTATGAACCCGATGGGTCCAAAAACGCTTCCCACGATATGGGGTACCTATATGAAGCTTGTGATCAAATATCAGATCTCTGTCATCAATAGTTGCTGAGAAAAATGTGACGAAAAATGTGCACATATGTTCAATGTGTATAAAAACCAACTAAGTCGGCAAACAGGAAGTAGGAATCTAACGGGTCCAAAAACGCTACCCACAATATGGTATACCTATATGATGCTTGTGACCAAATATCAGATTTCTGCCATCAACAGTTACTTGAGAAAAATGCGACGAAAAATATCTTGGACGGACGGACAGAGGTAAAACAGTATACCCCCTCCCCCTTCGGGGAGCGGGGGTATAATTATTTTAAAAAATTGTATTTGTTGTTGTGGTTAAATTTATGGAAGATTATTGGTGTTAAGTGCATTAGTTGTTGGGGGTTTGTTGAATTTAATAAGGATTATTGGTGGTAAGTGGGTTTGTTAGTGTTTAAAATAATCATGAAACAAATGATAACAGTCTATGTGACAATTTTCAGTAATATATAAAAATCTCTTTATATAATGAGGAATTCTGATTTATTTTTCTCCTGAAAAAGAGATAAAAACATCATTTTCATGACACAATTTTGACTTTGGATTGAACCCCAGAAATGCATCTGAATGCAAGATTGTGCTTCTAACATTCAAAAATATTTCTTTCTGAGGCCTGTTCAATTTGAATAATGTCCTGTTCAAACAAGATGAACTGTGAGCTAATACTCACTTATGATACCCCCGCTCTTCGGCAAACAGGAAGTAGGAATCTGACAGGTCAAAAAATGCCTCCCACGATATGGGGTACCTATATGAAGCTTGTGACCAAATATCAGATTTCTGCCATCAATAGTTGCTGAGAAAAATGCGACTAAAAATGGGTATATACAAAAATGTATGTTCAATGTGTATAAAAATCAACAAAATCGGCAAACAGGAAGTAGGAATCTGATGGATCCAAAAACTCTTCCCACGATATGGGGTACCTATATGAAGCTTGTGACCAAATATCAGATTTCTGCCATCAATAGTTGCTGAGAAAAATGTGACGAAAAATGAGCATATGATATATGTTCAATGTGTATAAAAATCAACAAAGTCGGCAAACAGGAAGTAGGAATCTGATTGATAGGTCCAAAAATGCTTCCCACGATATGGGGTACCTATATGAAGCTTGTGACCAAATATCAGATTTCTGCCATCAATAGTTGCTGAGAAAAATGTGACGAAAAATGTGCATGTGTATAAAAACCAACTAAGTCGACAAACAGGAAGTAGGAATCTGACGGGTCCAAAAACGCTACCCACAATATGGTATGCCTATATGACGCTTGTGACCAAATATCAGATTTGTGCCATCAACAGTTACTGAGAAAAATGCGACAAAAAATATCTTGGACGGACGAGCGGGGGTATAATAATAAAATGAAGTGAAAATCCTGGACTTATAGTCCATATAGTACAGTAAATACAGTAATTACTCAGTACAAATGTACCTTCACAACTTGTAACAATTTTACATGAAACCGATTCGGGATGAGCAAATGGATCGTTGCCAACTAATGGTAGAATACTATCATGATATATATAACCAATTCTTTCCATCCATAATGTAGATATTACCATGTCAACTGCCAGTTGTCCAACATTCCCTACAGAAACTGCAGGCTGAAATATAATAATTACATAATAATATAATGCAATAAAATTGTGATGGTGTCAAAAGTAAGCTGTCCTACATTCCCTACAGATGCCACAGGCTGAACTATATAATGTATTATTATGCTTTCTGTAAATTTCTTCTGTAATATAAGTTCATACGATATTTTGGCATATATCACAAAGAATTATATAGCATTGATATACTATGCGAAAATAGTACATCTACTATGCCAGTTTCACGTGGGGAAGGTTGGGTTTTCAGCTGTCTGTCAAGCTATATATAGCTAGTCCACGTGCAAGGGGACGGATCCAATCTGTCAATCTATCATAGTCGTCTAAACATTTTTTAATACTTGTTATTGTTGTTAATTAAATTTCAAACTTCAAAAATCTTTATATTTTTAAAGCCTTAAATGAAACAAAGAATATTCTCACACTTTCAAGACTATCTGATCCAATATATTAGTCACCAATATCAGGAACTCCTTTATTGTAATAGTTCTGAATATATTTTGTCTACATATAACAGTCAGCATAATAATAATAATAATGTTGTGTTAGCAATGACTATGCCATATAGTGGTCAGGGTTGAAGACATAGTGCACTCCCCTTCGGGTCGTGCACTAATCCACTATGTCTTCAACCCTGACCACTATATTGGCATAGTCATTGCTAACACAACATTATTATATAAATATACATGTAATTATAACAGTGTTAACTGCCAGCTGCCTGACATTTTTTAATACTTGTTATTGTTGTTAATTAAATTTCAAACTTCAAAAATCTTTATATTTTTAAAGCCTTAAATGAAACAAAGAATATTCTCACACTTTCAAGACTATCTGATCCAATATATTAGTCACCAATATCAGGAACTCCTTTATTGTAATAGTTCTGAATATATTTTGTCTACATATAACAGTCAGCATAATAATAATAATAATGTTGTGTTAGCAATGACTATGCCATATAGTGGTCAGGGTTGAAGACATAGTGCACTCCCCTTCGGGTCGTGCACTATGTCTTCAACCCTGACCACTATATTGGCATAGTCATTGCTAACACAACATTATTATATAAATATACATGTAATTATAACAGTGTTAACTGCCAGCTGCCTGACATGCCCTACATAAACTGCAGGCTGAAATATAATTGTTACAGTGTCAACTGCCAGCTGCCTGACATGCTCTACAGAAACTACAGGCTTAAAAATAACATGTAATATAATTGTTAGTGTCAACTGCCAGCTGCCTGACATTTCCTAAAGACACTGCAGGCTGAAATATATAATGTAATATAATCATAGCAGTGTCAACTGCCAGCTGCCTGACATGCCCTACAGACACAACAGGCTGAAATATATAATGTAAAATGTAATGTAATTTTGACTGGGTCAAGTGCCAGCTGTCTGACATTCTCTACAGAAACTGCATGCTGAAATATATAATGTAATATAATTGTAAACATGTCAAGTACCAGCTGTCTGACATTCCTTACAGATGCCACAGGCTGAAATATATAACATAATATAATTAGAATGGTGTCAAGTGCCAGCTGTCTGACATTCCTTATAGGTGCCACAGGCTGAAATATATAACATAATATAATTAGAACGGTGTCAAGTGCCAGCTGTCTGACATTCCTCACAGATGCCACAGGCTGAAAAATATAATGCAATACAGGTATAATCAAAATCCTGTCAATTTCCAGCTGTCTGATCATTCCCAACAAAAACCAGTCTGAAATGAGTAATGTAACATATATATTACCACGTCAAGCTGTCTGACATTTCCTACAGCAAGTACAGAAACCAGAGGCTGAAATATACAATGTAAAATAGATACTGTAAGATCACGTCATCTGTCTTATATCATCAACAGAAAAGTGCTAACATGATACTATCAACACCTAAATCTTATAAGACACTACCAACAGATTAAGTGAGTGAGTGAGTGAATGTTTTTTAACCCCAACTCAGCAATTCTTCAGCTATATCATGGCAAGAAAAAGTTGATTTTCAATGAGATGATGATGGGGTCTGTTTTGTACAAGACCAACATGCTTAGTTGATTTTTATAGTGCTAGCTCACTGAAACAACGGTCTGCGGGTAGACATGTCGCCCCACATGGATACATTATCCTGATTCTGAGCCAACCAGTCTTTGTTGTTTCTTCTTAATGCTGCGTGCTTAACGGAGAAACAACAAATACCAATTTTATAGTCTTTGGTGTGACTCGATCTACCATACTCGAGAAGAGCACGCTTTACCATTTAACACCACTGCTGCGGTTACAGATTAAGTACAGAATTGACAGACGACAATATTTGTAAGATTATTTCACCCATATTTTATTTTCTTGTTAAAAACCCCACTTCTTGGAATAACATTTTATATACAAAGTGACATCAGAACGACAGAGATGCCTGTATGTGTCGTTTATCGGCAGAAGTAAACGTACCTCTCAAATGCGGGTTACATGCTGTTTCACACTCATTTTTGGGGCAATTGCTGTAACAGTGAAATGTAGAACAGCAATAAAAGCACCGTTCCTTTACTTTAATTTATGTCCAAGTGTAAAGTTAATGAATAATGTCTTTCATGTTCATTTACATTGATATCATTTCCTTACTAATACCACAGGAGCTTGACGTTTTATCAATAACATAGATCCAAGATGTAGGGTACAAAAAGGGTCCCGTCCCATATATATACAGTACCTGGCCATATTAAAGTTCCCAAAATGGCTACCGTCTTTTGTCCAAAAGAGTATTCCCCACATTTGATGAAGTTTACCCTTTGAAGGAGTAAAATAATTAATAAATTTCGGTGCCGGAGTTTTAAGTCAGATACCGATTTTGATCTTAGAATTAGTATATCGCTTGTATTTCCGATATTTTGTAAACAATCGTCTGCTAAAAAAATGGGTCGCCGTGGTAAAGATCTGACACCAGAGGTGTAAAAAATCACCCTAAATCTTTTAAATGAAAGCTATTCTGGTCATAAGATATCGCAAGTTGTTGGAGTAATACCCAGGACTGTTAAAAAAAATTTAAAACGTGTTCGTGAGAGAGGAAACCCCCCCCCCAGACCAGGCAGACAGAGAAAAACGGACATACGAGGTGACCGAAGACTTTTTCGGATGGTCAGGGAAAGCAGAAGGCAAACATTAGAGGATCTTACGAATAAATTTAATAACACATCTGTGGATATAATCTTTCCTCTAGGACTGTAAGGAGACGTTTATTTGAAAGTGGTTATAAAAGACGAGTTATTTCCAAAAAAATCACAATCAGAAAGGAGAATAGGGCCTGTAGATGTTCATTTTGTTGTCAAAAATTAACATGGACTGTTCGTAATAACTGGTGTAAAGTTATATTCAGTGACGAGACTAAAGTTGTGATAGGGGCAGACAAGAAAATTTATGTTTGGCGTCGATGCAATGAACGTTTATACCCTGAATGCACAGGAATAACATCCGACAAGGAAAAGTAAGGAACGATCTCGGCTATGTTCTGGGGCTGTATTACGTACAATAGTGTAGGAACAATCATTCCTATCAATGGTAATATGAACTCCATTAAATATATTGAAACTTTAGATAATCATTAATGGCCGGTTGTCACTAAAAACTTTGGAAACAGCGCAAGGATCTTTCAGGAGGACTAACGCTCCTTGTCATGTGTCAAGACAATGCAACGCCTGGAAAGCTGACAATAATAATCCTATTTTACCATGGCTTGCACAGAGTCCATACATAAACGTTATAGAAAATGTTTGGAGAGTTCTGAAAATTCACAATAAGAGACGCGTGAATTACATAAAAACCAAAGCAGATCTTGAAAAATTAAAAAAAATGTGCTTATAACTTAAATAATTTGTTTTTCGCAGACTATGACAGGTATCCCGTGCCTTGTAGCAGGTTATCTTAATAGTTATAATTTTTCATATAAAACTTAAATAATTTGTTTTTCGCGGATTATGACAGGTATCCCGTGCCTTGTGCAGGTTATCTTAATAGTTATGAAAAACTTAAATAATTTGCTTTTCGCGGACTATGACAGGTATCCCATGCCTTGTAGCAGGTTATCTTAATAGTTATAATTTTTCATATAAAACTTAAATAATTTGCTTTTCGCGGACTATGACAGGTATCCCGTGCCTTGTGCAGGTTATCTTAATAGTTATAATTTTTCATATAAAACTTAAATAATTTGCTTTTCGCGGACTATGACAGGTATCTCGTGCCTTGTGCAGGTTATCTGAATAGTTATAAAATTATTTGTTTCCTAGGTCCATTCTTCAGTTTTAAATAAAACCTAAAAAAAAAAAATATATATATATCCTGTGCCCATGTCCTCTTCTGATAAACTAAATTTGCATTGAAAATATAAAAAGATTACAAATAAACATAAACATGAATACATGTATCTTTACAATTAAATATTGATATATACATGTACTCCCTCTCCAAATAAAAACATGTTCCCAGTGTCACATGTTCTCTCCTGATAAACTAAATTTCCATTTTAAAATAAACAAAATAATTACTCAACCCTCCCCCACCCCCCACATGCTCATCAGCCTTGACGTGACGTGGGGGCTCTTATTAAAGGGCGGGGCCCTTTTAACTATAGGCTATACGATTTTTGGTAATTAGTCATACTCCCCTATTGATAGCTAAATATTTTTTCACTGGATGTATGAAATTATAGAACAAAGTGGTATTTAAAAACAAAATAAAAATTATTTCAATAAGAAATTCGCAAATCTGAAACCATTTCAATTCTTCTCAATTGAAATAAACTTAAAAGAAAATTCTAATATCGAAATCTGGATGACGTCATTTTCTAGTGTGCAATACACATCATCCGGAACTCCTCGTGCAATTCCCCAAGTGAAAAAACAAGTTCACTTGGGGAAAGACGCGAGGAGTTCCGATGTATTGTATTTCGCCTGCTTCAGAGAGGAAACATGAAATTGCATGCACTTCTCTGAAAACTTTGTGAGCTGGTGTCAAACGTTGATTAGAACAGCTCTGCATCGTTTTTATGTATACAGGAACACCTATTTCATCTCCCGTGATTAAAAAATGTGTACATTTGAAGTGCTTTTGTTTTGTGTATGATGTCTGGACAACTGATCTCGGATTTAGTCAGGTAAGCCTTTTAACATATTTTCCATGGCAAGGTTAAAAACATTGCAATTTCATCTGACCCTCACTCCCCCTTTTCACTGCCATGCATACATTATTTTTTCTCTCTATCACCATTTTTTTTCATGATCCGTGATTGGGGTATTTGGTTTAATCTCGTGTGACCCTCGATTTATGGTTCATATTGAATCACAGTGATTTGTGAAATTCTCAAAAATGGCAAATATTAATTTCCGTGAATCGTGATTTGGATTTTTTTTTATTAACCGAGATTTTTGACCAGAAACCCCTCACCCCCCTCCTTTTAAAGTTTTCGTCTATTATAAAGGTGTTCTAAATAGATCTAAATTTACAAACATTTTTTTCTTCAATTTTCATCTGTATTTTAGGAGGCATTCGCTCCTCTTAATTGTCATTATCATCAAATAGGCTTCGCCCTTAAACAGGTTGTGCCTGTCTCATATTATTTACAATATATGAAAAATATGTGTAAATAATTTGTCTAATATGAGCACTTTTCATCCATTATATGATACACAACATTTTATGATTTATTATATCAATTAATATGCGAGCGTAAGCGAGCTCTTTATGGTATAAAATGTATACTTAGGATTTTTTGACAAACATGGCTGAACATACTGACGAATAAAAAAAAAATCTGCGCTTTGTAAACACGTTCCGTGTAACACACTAACACACTCAACTAATGAAGATTTTCTTAACATAAAGTGCAAAGGTGATCCTGAAGTCTTGTACGTCCGATACCACTGAAACCCGGAACCCGTGTGTAATACAAGTCATTTTGTTAGCTTGTTTTACTTATATTGATATTTTTTTAATTTATTAAATCTCTTCTGACATACTGACAAGAATTTTTGTTTCTACGCGGAAGTTAACTTTTGAGATTTCGTAAGGAACGACAGCTCGATTGAATGAGACTAGATTCGGCCCTAAAAAAAAGTCGTCCCCAATATATCTCGGCCCAAAAAATCTCAACACTTTTTGATGCACTGGATGAGCGTGAAATTGCCAGATAATTTTCAGATGCGCCAGCATTCATGCAGTGCCTGAAATGGACGGTTGCCCAGTCGCCAAATGCAACTAATATCTTATTCGGGCGACCAAAAGCTGCTCCAAATTAGGTAGTCACTGGCCCAACAAAAAACGTTTGGGCGATTGCCTAAAAGATCGTTAAAAATGGTTGTTTTACCGAAACCGGACATATTTTACTGTAACTTCAACGGTAGATAACTCTTCTGTTCTAGTCGAAAACAGTTTGTTACGAGCACAGCGATTGGTCCAAATACATTTTTGTAGCCAATGAATACACAGCTAATGTAATTTACTGTTCTCCCCAATTATGTATTTTTATCAAGCCAATCAATACACGTTTCCTACACGTTTTCATGTAATACACAAGTATTCACTAAATATTAGATAAGAAACGTGTTTTTTTGTTTCTTTATGATTTAATTATTAAAATTGTTAAAAATCACGGACGAAGTGGAAAGTTGTGAACAATAAAGAGAATTCTGTCAACTTATAATGTTTGCAATCTGGTATCTTCCACGGTTTGGAAATTTATTCATTCAATCTGCTGCAAAATGTACATGTTTCATTTTACAGAAATCGGAAACCTTTTTGTGTCAATCCTTAGGTAATCATTGAAAAAGTTTTCCCCAACAACGGAGAGAAAATCGTTGACAGTAATGTCAAACTACGGAAACGATCTGGCCTGTCACTTCTTTTAAACTTTCATAGTTCATCTCTATATGTACACGGCTACATTTTAATGACAATTGGGAGTGTTTTCTTTTTTGGAACCAGAACTTATATAACAGAAAATGACAGCACCGTTTGTTATTTCAACAGTGAGATACTTGTTTGGAATGAATAACCAATTGACATTACCCCGAACTGAGAGGTTATTTTACTTTAAAATCACTTCTTCATAGTGAATTGAAACAAGTGGTGTCACTCTTCACTCTGGGGAGTGCAAGAGCGGTCCTTGTAGTGGCATTAGTCTACTCTTTTCCGGATGTCTTTAATGTGATCATGGCATTGATCTCCCCTTACACAAACCAGCCTTTTATTGTCCCCATCCAATGGACTAGCATCGTTTCTTAAGACCATCCTAGCCAATGGCGTCAAGGTTGTCAAAAAGGTTATAACAAGTAAATTCAGGTTTCATTTGATAGCAATATATGCAATGGGGTGTTTCGCAATTTCAGCTGCACACCTGTACCTACCAAAACTACCTTGAAGAGCCCCCCCCCCAACCCTCGTGAGACTAGTGAAAGAATGAATTTTAATGTTATTGATAAAAGAACAATTAATCTGAAAACTGTTTATATATTGATATCTGATGTCTTTTTTTCATAAAAAAAATGTCACAAAATGTTTGGGCCACCATTATGCCATTTGGACCAGTGACTAATTTTTTACTGGCCCAAAAAAAAATTGGGGGCAGCCAAGGCTGGCCCTCATTTCAGGCACTGTTCATGGCCGTGTCGGTTTCATATTAAAATGTATTAACAGTACCTATGTTTTAATTATCTATTACATTATTTTTCTATTATTCATTTCTTAAAATAAATTTTATAAATCTTTGATACAACATTTGTAGTAACTGTCTATCTTACAGTACTTAATTATATAAGTACTTTTATAACAGAGTTATCTTTCTTGACGGAGCATCTTTATTTTTTTTCAATTAATACCGGGTGATCGTAAAAAAATTTGTTCTACTGCACTCATTCCTTATTAAATATTAATAAAACCCTCATGTTACCCTAAAACAATGTCATATCTTTCATTTAGAAGTTTTTATCGCAACTTGCAGTGGGGCTTTCGGCGATTGGAGTTGCCCCTCCTTTTACACTATATATTCAGAGTTTGTATCAGTCTTCCTTAACGAATCAAGGCTGTAATTAAGGCAAAAGAAAACATAACCAAATATTAAAAGTCAAATGTAAGTTTTGAGTTGTTTTTATAATGATATGTGTACTTATGTTTGGGCTCTTGATAAAGAGAACTAAAAATCGTCCGCCATTTTGGGAACTTTAATATGGCCAGGTACTCACCGTACTACTACTGTTCTAGTAACATCGGATACAATTTTGATGTTAAAGTATTAAGATTACCAAAATAAGAGTATATCCCGAAAAATCTCTTTCCTTGTTATCGGCAGAAATATACATCCTGGCGTGAAAGGCTCGTCTTTCGCCAAAAAAATGTACTTGACTGAATTCAGGGGAGGTAATACTTCTCCAACCGGAAAACTACTGATGAATTCGAGACGTTTCGGACAATTTATACAGTAAATAAATATAACACATGGCCTTTTCTTTAAAACCAGTCCGGGTATCATCGAGAAAAGCAGACGAGCTGATACTAGACATTTTCAATAACTATCTACGACTACGGAGTACGGTCTACAACCGACAGGTAAATTGCACGGGGCTATATCAAAATGTATAAATTACAACATAATTTTTAAAAGTCCATTTATTTACTGCTATATCGCCATTCAATCTGTCTGTCTGTATATGCTTGTATCTGTTTTTTTTTTATTATTTAAAAGCAAATATTTCCAATTCCTTTAGTTTTTATTTCTTTTTTTTTTCTCGAAATTTACGAAAGGCAAGTTAGTTTGTTTATTTTTTAACATCATTAACACGGCTGCTCTTTCACCACAAAATGTTATTTATGACGAGAAAATCATGAGATCGACTTCCCGTGGAAAATCAGAAATCGGAAATATTTTATTGGTTTGAAATCCATAAATAAGATTGTTACCAAAAAACAATACACACTCTACAAACATTTGACATTAAAGTATACATATACCACACACACATACCTGCCAAGTAACCCGTTTTCGTCGGGTCACACCCGGAAATCGAGCTTGTCACCCTCATTTCCCTGAACACCCGTCGGGACACGGATTTCACTACGATGACCCGGAATCACCCGGAATTGGTCCAGATATTAGAAATATTTATTTATTCGGAAAATACCGGGATTTTACCTATCGAAAGGACAACAATCCGAATGGTCAACTACAATCAACGACAATACCTTCGAGGTATGTTACTATGTAGCATCGTGTTATCGGTTTTCGTGCTATTATCGATTTTCAGATATAGCGATTAACATTGTTAACCCTTCATTCATATGACGATTGGAATTTTCAAAGAATGGCTAGTTGAATATTTCTTTGTACATAAGATTGTTTTTAAAGCCATTCTTGTATTTTAATATACTCTCGATTATCTGGCAACTTTTGTTGTCAGTAAAATGGCGTCATTTGTTTTCGTGTGAAGTAAAAACAAGGCCGATATACGGGATGGAAACGAATATATAATCCGGAAATGGCTGCTTTTAAAATTTCATGGTTCTGGCCATCTACCAAATCAAACTACATCTGAATAAAATAACAGAATGTTTGAAAATGACCACTTTCAAAATTGTGTTTACTTTTGATGTTTTTTTTAGTGCTGAAACCACAATGCACTGCAAAGTGACATGTATTTTATATAAGAAACAAGCACATTTCAGTCAGCTATTTTGTTTACAAATACGATCAGTGACCCCATGACAGTTACATGACAGGAAGAGCCGGTGTCTGAGAGGCAGATGACATAGTTAAATTTTATATAGCCCTTCTGGATTTTTTTCCAGCTACTTTATAAATGAAGTAAATTTTTAGCATTACAAAAAGTATGGTTCAGTAGGTAGGTTCACTGTTCTTGGTACTTACATCTTTAAAAGCAAACTTTAACATCTTTTACAGATGTCACGCTGTAGTCTTGTTTATGTTCCATAAATAGAAACCGGAAGACACGTCAAAAATAATGCGTGCGCTGTGGAAATCAAAATAAAATGGATAAAACGAAAACAGATGACGTACGAAAACACATACCGTGACGATAATTAGCGATGATTGGGTCTTTTACAATAAAGTTTTAATCCCCTTGTGGAAAGTTTGAGTTGTTTTTACAATAAAAAAGTTAAATCATTTCTGCAAAATGTCTATGGTAGAGCAGTTCTCAGATTACCAGTTGGCACCAGTGGATGACTTGCCATCGTGTGTGACAGATGACAATATTGAACAGTTTTGGGAGGAAATGGGGAAACTTGATGACATTTTTTCTGGAACAAAAAGATTTGGTGTTCTTTCAAAACTTGCAAAAACTTTATTAGTATTACCAAACAGTAATGCTGATTCTGAAAGAGCTTTTTCAATCATTAAGAAGATACACACTGAATTCAGATCAGATTTGAACAATGACACCATATGTGGGTTACTGAGTGGTAAATTCAATTAAAATCAATGTTGTTATGAATATCAACCTTCTGCTTCTGTTCTAAAATCTGCAAAGAGTGCAACTAGTGATTATAGCCAGAGCTTAGAGTCTATGACATAGTTTATTGATACAGCTGTTTATTTGTACATACATATGATCATTAATAATACATATTAAACTAGATATGATATCATACGATTTACAATAATTATGGCCGAAAATGTCGTTACGCGTTATGACCCTCATTTTCATTTAAGAATGAGGGTCATGACCCTGATTTGGTGTTTCAGAGGTTGGCAGGTATGCACACATCCCCTCATAAATAATTATTGTAGTTATACTAGAACTGAGAAGGTGGCACCATCAATACAAGTCCAAAATACACTATTATGTAGTTACAATAATTACCACATCATCTCCAAAAATTATTTATTATTTAGTTTATTTCTATCATTGTACATCTTTATACCTTTGACAATAACTCTAAAATCATATTCACTGTAAGTATACATGAACTTAAATTTACTCTCATCAGTGGTGAATAAGAGCGACATATATTCCTGGTCACCGTGCAAAGGTAAGGAATTTCATAGCATATATTTCGGGCACCTATAAAGTGCGAAACGAAATAGAAACGAAACGAAACGAAATCAACGAAAACGAAACGAAACGAAATCAACAAAAACGAAACGAAACGAAATGAAAACGAAATAAAACGAAACCAACGAAAGCAAAACGAAATCAACGAAAACAAAACGAAATAGAAAAATGGAAGAAAAAATGATAGGGGCCTAAAAGAAATCAAACCTATTTTCACAATTACGATGCTAGACTACTTCCCACACATGTATGTCTTTCATCAGGAGAGGACAGGATTTGATCACCATTGAACAAGAATACTATGCATTTATTCAGCGGGAATCTGTCCTTTTCACTTAGTGGCTTCTTTTAAATTTGGGAACCATAAGAGCAACGTCAAGTCTGTTGAAAGGAGAGGAATTAAAATAACAGAAGTGCAGTAGTTAAAGTTCACTAATAAATACCCCCGTCCGAGCAAAATTAAAAAGTGTGTCGGAGAGACGAAAAAGTGTGACGACCGGAGGGACAAACGAACGAACGGACAGCAGAAGTCCTATATACCCCAATTTTGTTTGGCGGAGGTATACAAATCCTATCAAAAATTAACTTTAGAAATTTAAAAAAAATCTACATATCTTGTAAAAGTACCCTTTCCCCCTTTGATCCCTTTTCATATAAAAAAAAAAACCCAAATCATCCCCCCTCCAAACATTTTTCCGGTATTAATAAAATTTGATACGGCACATATTTTTATACCCCCGCTATCCAGTTTGTCCGTGAGTGTTTCCCTCACTGCCTATACAATTCCTCCTTAACAACTTGATGGAATTGAATGAATCTTACAGGAAATCTTTAATACCATAATGGCAAGGTTCATTAATTTCATGATTTTTTTAGTACCAAATGGCATTGTGCACCTTCTATTTTTGTTTTCCCATTTTAATAGTTCTTGCTAAAGTTTCTTCACTTTTGGATTTTGTCATTTAAGGCTATGTAATTGTCATACAAGGCTATACAATAGAGAGAGGGTACTGTTGCGTTATCCATAACTCTTCCTAAACAACAGAATGGATTTCAATAAAACTTCCAGAGTTTTTTTTTAGTTCTTCAAAATAGAACAATAGGATTTGAAATAAAAAGTTTATAGTGTTGGGTTTTTTTGACCCCTGTATATCTCGGAAAGAACAACGGTAAGACATTACGCCAGATCTGTTGGCACACTACCGAATAAAGGTAATAACAATGGTACCGTACTCCAAGGCGCATTCAAAAGGGAAAGTCCACAAAAACAGACAAAACCGATAAGAAGCTCAACCATCTGAGTTTTCAATCAACGGAACAACTGAAAAACAACACATTCCTGACTTGGTAGAGGCATTTTCTCAGGAAAATGGTGGGTTCTGATAGCAGATAGGCAGATGCCACTCGTCTATCCCTAAGACGTTACCAAGTATAAAAACAATCGGTACATGTAAATTCTCTAATCCTAAGACATGACCAAATGTGAAACTAGAAAACAACTATCATATTCCCGACTTGGTACAGGCATTTCCCAAGAAAATGGTGGGTCAAACCTCCCACTTGTATGACAGTCGTTAATAGTTTGCGAATAGGAAAATTTATGTAGAATACAAACGAAAAACGTAATAAAATCAGACGAATAATGAACCCTCAATATCCCAATCTATGAAAATACCCCCTCATATCCCCCATTTTTTTCTATATGCCCACTGCAGAAACTTTATAATTGATAAATACTGACACACACACAAACACAAATAAAAATATGACATTTGAACTCTGAAAGTTTGTCGGCAAGCAAACCCGGCTTGGATTGAGTTGCGGGTAATTTACGTGAGGAGTATACTGTAACGGACAGACATGCAAGATGGGTTATAATTAATCAAAATTATTGTATTTAAAAAATCGAATTATCTTTTCTTTTTTTTTCTTTATTTCGTTTTGTCTTTTATTTTTTTCCTTCCATTTTCTTCATATCAGTCTATTTCGTTTTGCTTTCGTTGGTTTCGTTTCATTTCGTTTCGTTTTCGTTGATTTCGTTTCGTTTCGTTTCTATTTCGTTTCGCACTTTATAGGTACCCATATATTTCAGTATAATGGCAATTCGGCAATGTGATTCTGTGGCCAAGGCATTTTCCTTGATGCCTGTTAGCTTTTATATCGAACCATACTTACTAATTTTCCTAAAAACGATTTGTGCCAGTTCATGACAAAGGAAATCGGCAAAAATTTAACCAGTGCTCGTTGTTCTCGGCATTTTTAAGCAAACCAACAGTGTGAAATTATTTTATTTTATTACTTGCATTAGTCGGATATGGAATAAATCGTCAAAATGCATTTATCTTCCTACACGGGTTCCTCCAAATAAATGTGATGCATTAGATAGATAAGTTATGCATGAGAAATCGGGTGATGCATGAGAAACCAGTGATGATTTGAAGTAATTTAAAGTAAAGCTCATTAAACGTTCCTTGCAATAGAATGACTGTGGAGATATGATATTTTGCATGAAAATGATAAAGATAGGTCAAAAGAAGGAAGTTGGAGCAAGTATTTAGACCTCAAAAAGTGATGTAAAATATTCTTATTAGGTCAAAATTTACATCACATTTCATTTTATTGTATAGCGAGAAAATATTTCCCGAAGAACGTTACCAAAAGTGAACGTGATAATATATTCGTCCATATTGCACACCAGCATGCGTTACGACGTCAATAGAATTTTCCCACGTAAAATCGCTATACAATAAAAGGGTTATTGCACGAATATCGGGTAATATTTTCCCTCGTAGAATAATATATTGCACTAGCAAGTTCGTGCAATATCAAATTCTACTCTGGGAAGATATTCCCAAATATTAGTGCTATAATTCTATAATATTTAGGGCATTTGTCTTTTCATTCCTTAGTCTTTATAAATGATGGCTCCTAAACAGAGGAAAACTTCGTATCTTGTTTCTTTATACTTTTTAAACTTTTGGACAAATCCATGAATTTGATAGAATCAAATCATTACTGAAACATTTTCCATTATATATTGCAGTTTGAGCAATGGGTATATTTCGTGGGAAAAGGATAAAAGGTCTGAGACTTTCAATTTACCGAAAGCCATCAACTTATGTATCCAAATGTGAAAAACCCATGACAACAGCCTTACATGCATTCTCAAGTCCTAGTTATTCCCCAGATAACAAAAAAAGTCCTGGTTATCACCTTCGCCCAAGCATTTTGAAAGTTTCCATAATGTGCTTCTCTCCACGCCAAAGAATGTGAACGATCTTGACAGACATAACAGATTCCCTTTGTCAACAATATCACCACTTCCTAGTTCAAATACTAAACGAAAACTCGATTGGTATGACAATTCAAAAGAAGTTAATGACTCCTATAAAGATATAGAGGAACATTTCAGTCTGTTGGATACAAGTGAAGAAGATGAAATAGAAATACACAATAATAACCATGATAGCGTAGATGGGATTTCGAAACCACTAGATGCTCTGGAATACGAAATTCAAATTCATGAAATAGAAAAGCTTATTCCTGATGTTTTGAAAGTTCTAGCGGAAGATGGCCACGGGACATTGGTAAAAGACTTTGTTCAGTTAGTGTATGAGAAGAAATTTCCATTAAAGAATACAAAATGTATCGCATTTCGATTATGGGCAGATGTTATACAGTGGTTTACTTTGAAAGATACTAGGTGCATGCGATATTGGGATGAGACGCTGCAGTTTTTCTGGTTAGAAAAAACGATATTATTTTGAAAACTTACAATATCAAAAGTTTAGAAATTCATAAAACTAAGGAGAATTTCCCTCGTGCAAAGCTCTATCCTTAGCTAGTTTTGGTGTTACTTTTTAAGACCTTTAGGTTATAGTTCTATATCAGCCCTTTAACATCTCTTGGTTTTTGGTCTTCCAATTGTTTTGATTTTATCAGCACTGATGAGACATAAGTTGTCGAAATGACCATATGCAGAACCCAAATTTACTGCAATTTCAGTACCTGTATTTTTATATGTTGCTTGATCAGGGAGCCTGGGATAAAGTAATTTATCCACTTATTTCAAAACACTTTTGAGCATACCATCAATATATAGTTGTCATTTTTTCTTCATTTGTAAGACAAGCTAATATCCATGTACTTGCAAATTCCCACCTAAAACACGAACAGTCTTAAGTACGATTTCGATCGTACGTTCTGATGTCACAATATTTTTTCCTTTGAAGTTTTCTCAATTACGACCAATCTTTGACTTACGACTTTTTGTGAAACCGGCCACTGAATCAAGTAAAGACAATAAACTCTACTCTAATTGTAATGTCATTTGATTATTTTTTATCTATGAAATTGTTTAATGTTTAGCGGAAAGGGATGCACATACTATTACTGGACCTTTGGAAATAACTGTGCTGTTTTTCCATTTATATTTCTGACCTTATCCTCGGTTTAAAGAAACGGTATACCATATCTATTCTCGCATTAGAGTTGTGTCAAGAAGTTTTCAACTGTAGCTCTTACGTTCCTATACTGTTCTCTGATATTTCCGCCCCATAGACGTATATACACTGTATCAGAAAACAAAACAGGACCATTAGAGCCACAGTTTCGTACCTTACGCTTTGTTTGCTCTTTTTTCTTCAATAAATAAAAATTCAACTAGATGTATCTGTTGTAATCCTATTTCATTTCGCGTTTGAAACATTGAATTGAAATTGTTTTAAATCATCACCGGTTTCTCAAATTCAAATTCAAAATTCAAATTCTTCATTGATATATAGTCCAACCTAGGACTGTTATTAACAACGTTACAATTCTCATGCATCACCCAATTTCTCATGCATAACTTATCTATCTATTGCATCACATTTATTTGGAGGAACCCGTGTAGGAAGATAAATGCATTTTGACGATTTATTCCATATCCGACTAATGCAAATAATATAATAAAATAATTTCACACTGTTGGTTTGCTTAAAAATGCCGAGAACAACGAGCACTGGTTAAATTTTTTGCCGATTTCCTTTGTCAGGAACTGGCACAAATCGTTTTTAGGAAAATTAGTAAGTATGGTTCGATATAAAAGCTAACAGGCATCAAGGAAAATGCCTTGGCCACAGAATCACATTGCCGAATTGTCATTATACTGAAATATATGCTATGAAATTCCTTACCTTTGCACGGTGACCAGGAATATATGTCGCTCTTATTCACCACGGGAATTCGAAGTCGATCTCATGATTTTCTCGTCATAACATTTTGTGGTGAAAGAGAGCGATAAGCAGCCGTGATATCGGTAAAGAATAATTAAAACAAAAAACTATATTATGAATATTGTACCTGCTGTAGCTTCATTCGTATCTCCAGGTTGATCTGGATTTCAAACTTGTAGATAGAAAAGGTGTTGAAATGTAAAAAAAAAAAGGGGGGGGGGGAATTTTGAGCTTTTTTTTTCGTTAGAAAATAACGGGATTCAGGAGCTAAAGTAAGCTTGGGAATTTATTCCTCAATTATTGAACATAAAACTCTTATTTCATTGTCAAATCTATTTTTTATTAAATTAATATTTCACCGCAACGCTTAAGGAAAATAACTTAATATTGGCAACCTTGAAATTTCTTTATCAATAAATAGATGTAAAAACCAACAAATCAAACCCTTTCATTTTATTCAATGTTGAAATATCTTCATGTTTCTATGTATAATGGATGATGATACAAAGGAGATGGTTACAAGTCTTCTCCCGGCCCTGACGAGATGCCCACAACACGCAACAGAGTACCTTAGGCAGCTGCTGCAAATTTTACTTGTGGTGATTCGGCTACACCCAGATCCCTTGCGAAACATTGTCATCGAATTTCGAACGGGCAGATTGAAAATTGGGACGGATGCGATGTATTTTCCAATTTCTCATCACACAGATACTCGTTTTATTTAGCCACTGGAGAAACCACAGAAAGCCTTCTCCGTTTGACTAGAACTATTCGACACTTGTTTTTAAATGAAACAGGACGAAACTACACCATATTACCAGTAGATAGAGTTATGTTGTATATTATGTGGCTGAGATCCTACCCATCTTATCATAATCTTGCTCTTATTTTCAATGTAAGTGTTGCTACGGTTCACAGTGAGATAAATAGATGCATTCCGATCATAAAGAGAGCATTAAAACATGTTGTGCAATGGCCAACAATAAACGAATGGAGAGAAAAGCGATGTTCATGGACTAAACTTGAAAGCGCAATCGGTGTAATTGATTCAACATCTACAGAAATCTATCATCCGCAAATCGAACCACAAGAACTGTATTTTTCTAGGCATCGACATTTCCATGCAATACATAAACAAGTAGTTATTGACAACGCGGTTATATTTGCTGTGTCGAGGGCCGATTTTTAGGTAATCAAAATGATTCAAAACAATTTACAATGATGCAACAAATTCGTGTAAATGGACCACTACACTTCCCAGAAGACTGCGTACTTTTGGCCGATAAGATTTATCCAAATCGACACCCAACAGTTACGCTATTTACAACACAACAAATAAACCGAAAACCAGAACACATGAGGGACAGTTCAATATTTATCAGATTATTGGGCCTGTGCATTGGCATACTGGGCACATACTTTTTTTCTTGTAGATTTTCTAAATTCCTCATGAACTGGGCACATGCATTTTTCACACAAACTTTGTAAAAAAGTTTAAATGATAAACAAAATTACTCTGATATCATGTTTATTCTATTGCATGTTCTGACTGGGCAATTAGGTTTTTTTTGTTCAACAGTTGAGTGGGCCTTAAGTTTATTCTATATATTCAATTGCTGGGCAACTAGATATTTTGAAGAAGGTAAAACAAATGCACCGGCCCATCAATCTGATAAATATTGAACAGTCCCTCAAGAAAAAGTGTTCAAAAAATGCAACAGACCTGTTTCAGAGTACAGAATTCTAGTTGAACATATGATAGGGGATTTAAACAAATATAAGGCATTGGGAACTTTGTGGAGACATCCGCGGCGACCGAAATTAGTAAACATTGTCGAAACGTGTACAGCTCTGGCAAACCGACGTCGGACAATGTTTGATTAAACAAGGGTTCAATGCGAGATTGTTAGTTTTTAATAATTCTTTACCGTTAATGATGTTAAAATTAAGCAAACGAATTGCCTTTTCGTAAATTTCGAAAAAAGAAAAAAAACCTCAACGGAATGGAGACCATTCACCCATTTTCCCCCCAGGTGGCGTCGCTGTACCAACGGTGGTTAGGAAAACGTTTGTTTTCCAATAAACGCTTGTAACCAATGTAATCAAATGGCAATATCATTACCTACGCGGTGTCCTTGATCTGAAGCGTTGCGTAATATGACGGTAGACACGGCCTATAGAGAGGACGGAAGTGAACATAATAGATTTTAATTTGATATTTCCAATACCTTTTTTTCTAGTTTATTTCACAGTGACCGGCAACAATCATAGCCTATAGGGCCCAATGCAATGGCAATGTAAAATTGCATGTACGTGGTTTTTTTTTTACTTCATTTGGTGTCTAATGACGTAAAATTGCACACGAGTTTTTTTTTGCTTCATTTATTGTCTATGATGACATAAAATTGCACACGAGTTTTCAGACTAAATTGAACCCGATTGAAAATTGTACACGTATTTTTTTCACACTGTATAGGGTCTAACCATGTAAATTTGCGTACTCGCTTTTGCTTCAAAAACAATGCAAGAAGAGTTTTAAGATCCCCAAGCGCAAGGGCAGGCAATACAATGGCCAAAAGAAAAAGGACAATCACTGATCTACAAAACACTACACAGAAAACTATCATTTCCCCCACAGCGATATATTTTTTCACAGGAAACAAAAATCAGATTTTTATTTTTTGGACATAAAAAAAAATCAGTAATTTCCCTTCAAATTTTTATCATAAATTTCTCGTTGAGAAATGTAAGGCCGGATTAATGATATTTTTGCATCTTTCGTGTCAATTTATTTTGTTTCTTTAAAATTTCACCACATAATTAATATTTTTTTTTTTTCAGAAAAAAAAATTCCTAAAAGTTAAATGGTCGTCCCCTTAATGACATGAATGTGTGTCTCGGCCGCGTCCATGCAGCTTCGTATAATACGAACCGCATCGGTGGCGTAATGGTTAGAGTGCTCGCCTCGAGTGCGGTAGATCGTGGGTTCGAACCCCGGTCGGGTCATACCAAAGACTATACAAATTGATATTTTTTGCTTCTCTGGTAAGCACGCAGCATTAAGGAAAAAGAGCAAAGACTGGTCGGCTCGGAATCAGGATAATGTGTCCGAGTGGGGCGAGATGTCTATCCGCGGACTGTTGTTTTAGTGAGCTAGCACTATAAAAATCCAACTCAGTGTGTTAGTCTAGTACAAAGCGGACCTCATCATCATCTCATTGAAAATTAATTTGTTCTCGCCATGATATAGCTGAAAAATTGCTGAATTGACGTTAAACAACAACAATCACTCGTATAATACGTGTCCGGATTTCAAGAACCTTATGCAAGAAAGTTCAACAGTTTAATTATTGCTTCTGATTCGCGGATTTGTCCCGATAAGATTGATTCCTTAAAAAGTAAACCTTCAAAGAGATAAGTTGCATTTTAATGCTTGGTGCTTTAACCATTCATATGCTTTTCTTCTATCATCATATGTAGAACTATCATGTAATTTAATCAACACCACCCAAATATATTTTGTATTTAGTGTAGAGGTTATTAAATAGCTTGTATTACCGTTGAAATGAAACAGTACACTTCTTGTTTCGTGACGGCCAGTTTTATTCGGCCCGTTTTATTGGTGGAGGAAACCGGAGTTCCCTGAAAAAACCACCGACCTGCCGCAAGTCACTGACAAACTTTATCATATAGAAATCACATTAGTATTATTACCAATCAATAATAGTCAAGCGACTGTTGATGAAAAATAAAATCCACACATGACTTGATGAAAATAAAATGTACACATGACTGTTCATGAAAAAAATCAACATTATCTATAATACGACCCAGGTATTCACGTTTGAATTTTATTTATCAAAATCTTCAGAATGTTTGATGCCTTTATTTGAATGGCTTAACATAAAGCTGAAATCGTAAAAATTTTAATTTTGCTTTTTTCAATTTTCGCAAAACGCGAACAGTTTGACTAAAAAACGCAAAATTAACACCCCTTCGAAAATAACCACTTAAATAGTAGATTAATAAATGTAGATATTTATGTTTGAGACAGAATATGTTTTTAACATCGTGTTGGGGATCAGTGAGTAATTGTTGTTTACAGCAATTTTTCAGCTATATCACGACGAGAACAAGTTAATTTTCAATGAGATGAAGATGAGGTCCCAACACGCTTAGTTGTTGTTTTTTTTATAATAGATATATATATATATATATATATCTTAAAAATTATATAGGGGTGCATATTTTTTATTAATAAAGTTATATGTCTTAAAGACAAGCCACTGTGGTTTGGAATCCGGAACAGAACAGTACATAAAATTCGCCAAGAATACGTGAAATTGATCGAAATTATTTGATTCTAACCATTAAATGAGAATTATTTTTATAATTCAGGTTTATACACATAAGGACAAATTTCGCTTCTCCTCTTGGTACCTCTAAGTCCATAGTATTTTTCATACACCACGAACTACTTTTGTTTTCAGTCATTACCCATTGTTTCGGCCATTTTGGGTTATTATCTGTTGTTCTTCTCGAACTCTCTTTTAAAATATTTCTAACTGCATAATTCTCAACTGTCTTGGATTTAATTAACTATTCTATGTGTCACTATTCACATATATGCTATGAACAATAACAACGACAACAGGACCAAGTAAACATAGCTTACACGTGCGTGTATAAACTTTAAATTTGTGTGACTGGATTTTTAATTTCACAGCACGTGAGTTTGTTTCTATTTTCGTTACCGTAACTGTTATTACGAGTGGTAGGAAACGAAAAAATTATGACTCTATTGACCCTAGAAACTGGCCAAAAGAACGTTATATTGAAAGGTTGAAGCATATGGGAATCGGAATCAACACTTCATGGAAAGTGGAAGTGTTGAGACAATTATATATGGCAAATCTTCCTAACAATACTATTATCACATCTGATCAGGAAGAGGAGATCAACGTAGTGCAAAATACGTCAGAAAACGTTCAAGTTACTAACGTTCCAGCCGTAACGACAGCAGCTTCATCGGGACTAGATCGCCAACGCCCTGTCGTAAATTCCGCAGCTGCGGAAGGATTCTCTTCATTAGGAAGTGAATCGCGTATGAATACATGTAGCACTACAGACGTGCAAAATGTAAATAATGAGGCCCTGTTAAGGGAAACCACGTGTGCATTACGATCAGCCACTGAAACTCTTTCCAGTATTTCAAAAATTATGTTACAACAATCAAATAATACTGTAGAAATTGACAAAACTGGATACACTCTGGCTTCCGCCGTGAAGGCTTTGAATAGTATCGAAGATTTACCAGATTTACGAGAAGTAAACACCACCGGAGTTAATTTACAACATCAAGTGTTTAGTCATCAGAAGGTCGTGTACTCCGAAGATCTGCCTAAAATGGATTTTGTAGCTCCACCCGTAAAGAAACAAATCCTTGAAGGTAAGGATGTAAATTTAACCATCCTATTGTCTTCAAAATATGATTTACCGCAACAACACACAATGTAATCTGGAGGTTTGACTGTAGAGCTAAACACAAAGTCAGAAAGACGTTAGACTCGAACACAATCTCTCGTTGGAGGAATTTAATCGGGCCTTCAGAAAATATAGGAATATAATGTGCAATGCATATCCGCACAGAAAGGCAGAATTAGAACAATATGAGGCAGATATAAACGAGATAGCCCATAACTATGGCCCTTGCTTTTATACCTATCACAAAATGTTCTCTGCCAAGGCAGCGACTGCCATTACAGAACACAACATCCTTATAAACTGGTCTAAAGTCGATGACAAACTTTTAAATTTGGTCACACACAACGTGCAAAACAGAGCCTGCAATCTTTGTGGCAATTTTGATCACTCTTCTAAATTCTGTGACCGAGCTAAGCACGGAATGCCAGATGCCGCCCCAAGTACCCAGACATCTAACTTCCTTTTAGGTGCCAGCAGTACTGACAAGAGGGGTAGACCAGTCACTGCGGTAAATGGTCAAGAAGTCTGCAATAACTTCAATTATAATGTCTGTTTCCGTAAGGATTGCAAACTACTACATGCCTGCATACAATGTTCTAGTAAAACACATGGATTAAAACTATGCCAATCTTCAAGAGCAGGAAAACAGACAAACACAACTATGCCTACGAAAACAGACTCGGTAACGTATTCAAAACAGCCTAACGTCCAGTCTAGACAATTAAACAGAAATTTACATGTACCTAAGTCAAATAATATCTGACTAGATACAAATGATGTTGATGCTTGTATGTCGCCCATAGATGTAGATAGATTAGGATTTGAACTTCAAAAACACCCAGATAGACATTTCGTAGAATATTTACTTTCGGGTCTACGTTTCGGTTTCGATACTATGGTATCCACTTTAGAATTGCCAATAATCGAATGTAAAAATTTACTCTCTGCTGTTAGAGACCCGGAAACCGTGGATTCATTAATAGAACAAGAAGTGCAGAAAGGTTATATTAAAGGTCCTTTTGATGCTCCTCCATTTTCAGTATACCGAGTAAGCCCGATAGGTATTGCTGAAGGCAAATATTCTGGTAAAAACGTTTAATACTAGATCTCTCTTCGCCACACAACGACGCAGTACACCCTAGTATAAATGACCTCATCGATAAAGAGTCTTGCTCTCTCTCATACGTGAAAATAGATGACGCTATTAGCGCAATTAAACACTGCGGCAAACATGCAATTCTTAATAAAACAGATATCACTGATGCTTTTAAACAGCTTGGCATACGTAGGGATCAGCACCATCTATATTGTATGAAATGGAAAGGTCTGTACTATTACTACGTCAGGCTCTGTTTCGGATCCCGCAGTTCTCCTTGTATTTTTGACACTTTGTCGCAAGCTGTTTGTTGGATAGCCCAGAAAAATTATGGAATCCGCATTATTTTACATTTACTAGATGACTTTCTTACCGTCCAGTCGCCTGAAACGTGTGGTTTCAGAACAATGGCTATCCTTACAGTGATTTTTAATCGACTCAAAATCCCTATCTCAAAGAAAAAGACAGTAGGACCTACAACCACTTTGGAATATTTAGGTATTATCCTTGACACAGATCTTTTTGAAGCTAGACTACCCGAAGAAAAGATTGAAAGGATAGTCACATTTATCCAGAGTTCTATAGAAAGGAAGTCTGTTAGAAAACGTGAACTACTGCAATTGCTCGGACTTTTCAATTTTGCGGCTAGAATCATACGCCCCGGGAGATCTTTTGTGAGCCATCTAATTAGTTTATCTACCAAGGTCGATAAATTGCATCACTTCATAACTTTATCGAAAGAATGTAGAGAAGATTTGCGTATGTGGTCTACTTTCTTGAGCGGTTGGAATCGGATTTCTTTCTTCTATGACGATCAGATTACCGTGGCTGGTGACATGGAGTTATTTACAGATGCAGCCTCAAACTTCGGTTTCGGAGGCTATTTCCAAAGGAAATGGTTTAGTAGCGAATGGCCCTTGGAATTAGCTTCGTCATTAGAAAGTAATTTGTCCATGGCGTTCAGAGAACTCTACCCCATAGTTGTAGCCGCTTATCTATGGGGTCACCTATGGTGTAGGAAACGTATTATGTTCCACTGTGATAACGAAGCAGTCGTTAATATTGTTAATAAGGGTAGGTCAAAAATGGCAGATATTATGAAACTGATGCGTACATTAACATGGCTATCCGTTCGGAACAATTTTATTATTCACTGTAAACATATTCCAGGTGTTAAAAATGTTATAGCTGACGCTTTGTCCCGTTTTAATTTTCAGACATTCAGAGCGGCAGCCCCAGCGGCAGAGGAACATCCAACGCCATGTCCACCATACTGCAAAATAATTTGGAATTAAATAAGACAGTTCAACAAATCATGGATAGATCGCTAGCAATGGGGACTCTCACGCAGTATGAGTGTGGCTTCAATTCATACAAACAATTTTTATTATTAGCTGGTTTTTCTTGGAACGATAAGTATGAGATGCCACCTTTATCAGAAGATTCCTTAATTCACTATGCCACACACTGCCATAAACATCTTAATCTCAAATGTTCCACAATTAAGCTTTACATCTGTGGAATTCGTTATAAATTCTTACCGTCTGGAATTCCAAACCTCTTCAGTAATTGTTGCTCATCAAAAATGTTCAGATTGGAAGCCATTTATAAAGGGATAAAGAAATCTGAAGTCAAGAATACAAGGGAAAGACTTCCCATTACCTACGATATATTATTGGACATATGTAGTCATCTACAAAAAGGAATATTTTCGGTATACACAGATATACTTATTGAAACGGCTTCTATCATTGCTTATTTTGGATTCTTAAGATGTGGCGAATTCACTGTAAATAGTAAATTCGATACAGAGTGTAATCTCTGCCTTGAAGATATCCGATTTGTCGATGACAGCGCAGTATTACATCTCAAATCTTCCAAAACAGATCCGTTCAGACTGGGAGTGGATATTCACCTATTTCGTAATAATTCAGCTTTATGCCCAGTAAAAATTCTACACAAGTATCTCAGCACGAGACTTTCCAAATTCGACAAGAATTCCAGCAGTGACCCTTTATTCCTTATGGAAGACGGAGAAGCATTGACCCGCTTGTACTTCATTTCACACTTAAAATCTATATTACAATTCCTAGGTCACAATTCTGATAAGTATAATGGACACAGCTTCAGAATAGGAGCAGCTACTTCAGTGGCATCTAAAATTGAAGATCACCTTATTAAAGTACTCGGACGGTGGAATTCACAATGTTACACACGTTATATTCATACGCCTTTATCTACTATAAAACAAGCTCAACTCGCATTAATAAATTAGAAATTGATAACTAAAGGTACATAGCTAGAAACATGATCCGAGACTGTGCCGATTTTATGTAATCAAGTTTACTGTGAATACATTCAGGATCACAGTGATATTTTGTATGGAATAGAATATGTGGTGCACCACTTTCACTCAACGTAATCTCTTAGTGCAGGGGCATAATAATCCCCCTTTTTGTATCTATTATTAGCATGTGGATTTCATCATCATTGATTCATTGATCCTGAAGAAGTAGCACTAGCGACTAAATAGTTTGGAAGATGTGAATGTTAGTGCAGGGATATGAACAATGTATATCCCATGTCATTCAGGGGCATAATAATCCCCTAAGTTTTGTGATATACCTGTATGTGTTTTATTAGCAGGGGCATAATAATGATCAATCCTCTACTACCTACATTGTACATTGTACATCCTCTACTACCTACATTGTACATTGTACCTGTATATAGGATATGAAATATTATCTAGTTCTAGAATTAGTGGTAATATGTTTCCACAGTTTTATTATTGTTATGTGTTTTGATAATAGTATCGTCATTATTTTAACTGGTCGTGATAGAAGCAGATGCTCTCAAGTGAAAGTCAGGTTCCTGGTCAGGATATCAGGAACATTAATTGAATTTCAGTGTTTTTTTCCAATGAACAGACGCTCTCGATCGAAACGATAGCCAAGCTAACATTTTCAATAACTCATTTTGCTGCTTCACTGATTCATATTCTTATGTTTCGGATTTTAAACTACTAAACTGACATTCATTTTATATTAGTAGTCATTTTAATAACCTCTCAGTGACAGAAGTGGTGAAAGAACTTGGTTGTGTAATATACAATGTAACTATCTCAGTTTCCCAACGATCAGATACTCTTGATTCAATGCGAGGATATATAAACTGTTGAGTCTCCGTGACAATATTGTAGAATATAGTGTTGTGGACCT
This sequence comes from Bathymodiolus brooksi, assembly GCA_963680875.1. Taxonomy (NCBI): domain Eukaryota; kingdom Metazoa; phylum Mollusca; class Bivalvia; order Mytilida; family Modiolidae; genus Bathymodiolus; species Bathymodiolus brooksi. The sequence continues at coordinate 90,585,593 of OY804578.1, read as the reverse complement.
AACTTAGTACTATAGTTTTTACAAATGTGCAGACGCTCTCCATTGCCACGTACAGTTCCTATGTGGAGCATTATCATTGTAACAATTTCTCTCACTATTTTCCGCAAGGTTATTTTCCTGTTGAAAAATTTCATGATTGAGCTAGGTTTTATATTCATAACTGGAGTTCATCTATGCATTTACTATTCTAGTCGACCACCTTTGCTTGTTAATTTCACATCCAATTTACATATATATACTAGTAGTTTTATCATTATTTTTATTAGTAGTATTTCTAGCATTTACGAATATACTCTAGGTTAGTAGTAATGTTTTCCTTTATAGTCCGGTTGTAGCTGTATTTCATTCATGACTGACATCAGTGTCAATATTTCATCTAAATTTGGGGTCCAGCTGTCTCGGTAATGATCCTATCCTTTTACCTCAACATCTGTTTGTGGGGATAATTTCTGATTTTTCTATCATAAATTCCAAATTTGAGGTTATGTTGAAATTAAGGTCACAACACTCCTAACTTATAGCACAAACCTTGCACACTTTTCTGAGTCTTCTCTCGGACGAAGGTTTATGCTAACAGTTCTACAGTCCAGATATCTACATTACTTTCTGATACTTCAACTGGGCCGCAGCTCAACAAGGAATGAAGAAATCTGGGAGGTATAGCTTGGTGTCTTGTAGTAGCTTTATACTGGGTCAGACACTGGTCTTCTTCCAGCCCCTCTGATTCCCTCCAGTCTAAAGTTATGTTTGATAAGCAAACCACAGTTTGCCTACAATGACACACTATTCTCGATCTGTCTATTTAAAATACTGGATGTTGTGATAGTACGCTGAGACAGCCAAACGCCAAAAAATATATGTTTTGTATATAGTAGTATGTTAGTTTGTTTTTGTAATAAACATATTATCTATGCTTGTGTCCTATGTGTATAAAATGAGAATTATTTTTATAATTCAGGTTTATACACATAAGGACAAATTTCGCTTCTCCTCTTGGTACCTCTAAGTCCATAGTATTTTTCATACACCACGAACTACTTTTGTTTTCAGTCATTACCCATTGTTTCGGCCATTTTGGGTTATCCTCCTCCTCCCCATCCACCACCTTTAATAGCTGTCATGAAATTATTTCTTATTCTACATGTACATGTATTATATATTATATTATATATCAGTGGTTGTATTCACTTCGGGGATAATTTCTGATTTTTCTATCATAAATTCCAAATTTGAGGTTATGTTGAAATTAAGGTCACAACACTCCTAACTTATAGCCTTCTCTCGGACAAAGGTTTATGCTAACAGTTCTACAGCCCAGATATCTACATTCCTTTCTGATACTTCAACTGGGCCACAGCTCAAAAAGGAATGAAGAAATCTGGGAGGTATAGCTTGGTGTCTTGTAGTAGCTTTATACTGGGTCAGACACTGGTCTTCTTCCAGCCGCTCTGATTCCGCAGTTTGCCTACAATGACACACTATTCTCGATCTGTCTATTTAAAATACTGGATGTTGTGATAGTACGCTGAGACAGCCAAACGCCAAAAAATATATGTTTTGTATATAGTATGTTAGTTTGTTTTTGTAATAAACATATTATCTATGCTTGTGTGCTTTGTGTATAAATAAACGATTATTTATCATGAAAGTAGAAAATCACGATACAACAAAACTAGGAAACCAACATGAAAATCTTTTAAAAAGGGAAATACAAAGAATGTGAACAAATAATATGATAATAGGTGTTACCTAACTTGGGACGAAGTCCAATATTTTTTTAATATGAGACAGGTGCTACCTGTAGTGCCAGCGAAGCATAATCCACATTATCTAATATTTAAATCATGTAAATCCTTGGGATGATTAAAATAGAAATTTTACTTACTTTTGTGTACTTTTTGGAGTGTACTGTAGTACTATGCAATGTAAGAATGCTCTTTCCATCTATTGAAACAGGCACGGCCATGAATGCTCGCGAATCTGAAAATTATCTGCCAATTTCAGGCTCATTCAGTGTATCAAAATAGTGTCGAGATTTTTTGGGTCGAGATATATCGGGGACGACTTTTTTTAGGGCCGAGATATATCGGGGACGACTTTTAACATTAATAACCGGAAGTAGTTCCAGATTACAGCGCATCCGATTTTCTGCAGATTTAACCATGTATTGGTTTCCGGTGTGTTATTTCCGGTGCATGAAATTTAAGCCATTAGTGATATGGATCTGGAATCAAAATATTGCTACTTCTACCATAGTTGGGACTTCTTCCCATATTAAACTTTGTTTAACAACGTACGTACACGTGTACTATAGTTTCCTCATTCAACAGTTATTGTACGTATGCTATGCGTATTTACTAATTACAAAATTATTGAAAATATTGATTTTTGCTCATGGAGAACATAAGAAAAAATTAATAAAAATGTATTCAATTTTATTTTATATTCGCATTCACAGTTAGTAACAGGTGCCCGTGACGCAGATATGATTGCAACGTTGTCCTTGTCTTATTTCAACGTAATGACGTGATCACTTTAGTAATTTAGTAACATGTCAGAAGATGGTTACAACTTATGATGCATTTGTTGTTAACTTGAGGAATATTGTTATACAAATAAAAAATAATTATTGTTGGATACATTAGATAGAAATTGTGTTTGAAATAATAGTTTACATAGGTTACAAACGTCTAAGCCATAATAGACTAATTTCACGTTACCGCCGCCATTATGGTTCAAAGGTCAATCGAAGTAAAAAAACGTAAACAAGACGTCATTATACCCCCCGCAACGAAGTTGTAGGGGGGTATACTGGTTTCACCATGTTTGTCCGTCCGTCCGTCTGTAGACAAATCCTATGTCGTACGATAACTTGAGTTGTGTTTCTTAGAATCTTTTAAAATTTTATCAGCTGCTTACTGGTGAAGAGAGGAGGATCCCTTTCTTTTTTGAAGATTTTCACTTTTGCCGTTCCAGAGTTATTGGACTTGATATGGCGGAAAATAGGATGTTTACCCTATGTCGTATGATAACTGGAGTAGTGTTTCTCAGAATGTTTTGAAATTTTATCAGCAGCTTACCGGTGAAGAGAGGAGGATCCCTTTCATTTTTGACGATTTTCACTTTTGCCGTTCCAGAGTTATTGGACTTGATATGACGGAAAATAGGATTTTTACCCTATGTCGTATGATAACTTGAGTAGTGTTTCTTAGAATCTTTTAAAATTTTATCAGCTGCTTACTGGTGAAGAGAGGAGGATCCCTTTCATTTATTGACGATTTTCACTTTTGCCGTTCCAGAGTTATTGGACTTGATATGACGGAAAATAGGATTTTTATCCTATGTCGTATGATAACCTGAGTAGTGTTTCTCAGAATGTTTTGAAATTGTATCAGCAGCTTACCGGTGAAGAGAGGAGGGTCCCTTTCATTTTTGGTCGGAACAATCAGTAATGTTTTGGTTATTGAAATAGGTTGGACAGATGTGGGGAGCGGGGGGTATATCTTAGTGAGCTGTGCTCACAGTAATACTAGTTGCATTTGTAAACACGGTGACGCAGTTTATTCATCGTGGCAGTTATGCACATATCGTCACGGTCGTAAGGAAGTTTTCGTGAATTTGTTGGTTAGGAAAATAATTTATGACTACATGTATCCCGTAGATCTTGAAAATAATGAGAAATCGTGTGAATATTCAGCTATGCAGTATGTGGCCAAAAGTATATTGCCACATGTAAAAAAAAAATCCCTATATAATCAACCAAAACCATATTTTTTCAAAAAATTATTGTGAAGTCATTTTTGGATAGATTTTAACAAATTTTACACTTATTCAGAATTGTCTATATTTTGATTGTTTATTTGCTCATTATGTTTATATGAGTAGTTTTTATTTGTACATAATTTAAACAGGATTGTGAATTTTTAGGATTTATTTTTAGTTGAAATATATAGGAAAATCAAAGTCAATTTTTTTTTGTTATGTTTAAATTATGGAGCATCAAATAAAACTTTTTAAAAGGCCCAACTTAAAACTGATATGCCCCTTTTGTTAGAGAATGTATAAAGTCTGTGTGTGTAAGACACGTGATGTACTAACTTAAAAATGACTTGGTTCAACTATTATCATTTTATGATTTTTTAGAAGTCAAAATCCTGTAAGAATGCACACCTTTAGTATTTGTACATTAAACACACTACAAAATATTACAAAAACTCTAGCTCAAAACTATAGGGAGGGACAGACAGGAGTTAAATATGTGCCCTGATAAAGGGCTATACATTAACAGTCATGTTCCATTTTTACATGCATGTCAAGCACATTATTATGCTGTGGTTTCTGTTCGTGAGGCACTCCATCCTTTCTTGTTTATGCCAATGTCAGGAGACCAATAATAACATATCAGGATTAGTATGAAAAAAGTGCTATATTCAGGAACAAGTCAGTCTTTGTTGGGCAAAATATATACATGCAAATGTACTTTGTAAATGATTCAACTCGATAACTTTTGTAAATCATAGAGCACAAAAATTAAACAAATACTCATTAACAAGAAATATTTATTGCAAAAACAAAACATTATTAAAAGGTCAGCTACATGTATAATAACAATGTTGTAAAATAACAAAACTATGAACTGGAACATTGAAGAATGGGTAATAAATTAAAACACATTCCCCTCATCCTGGTGAATGATTGAATGAAAATTATATTGCTTTTAACATCCAAAAGTTAATATTGGGGGACACTATACAATTTTCTCTATCTTTTGTTATTGAATTGAGAAGTTAAAAAATCTGATTAAAGTTCCACCCCCCAAAAAAACATACTACATGTAATAAGGTTCAAAACTCCTTTAATTTCAAAATATTTGTCTTAAGACTTTCTCAGGTAAATGAACAAAACCCAAAATATTCAATAATTTTACATGAAAAACAACACTCATATGGGGGATAAAAACATTCTATTCATAGAATTTTTAAACAATAAACAACAAGAAACATAAACTATAACATGTGATGTGTAAACTATTTAAGTATGAGCAACAGGAAACACATTTAGATACAAAAAATGAAAAGACCAACACCCTTAGTTGGATTTTTAGAGTGCTAGTTCATTGAAACAACAGTCTGTGGGTAGATATGTCGTTCCACTCTGAAACATTATTCTGATTCTTTTATAATCTTTGGTTTGACTAGACAGGGGCTAGAACCCATGGATCTACCACATTCAAGGTGAGCATGCTAACCATTACACAACATTTTTGCAGTCGTGTAAAAATTACACTGAAAAGGAGTAGTTCTTCAAAACTTTCATTAAGCTAGGGACTTGTGTCCAAGTTAGTTAATGCAGTCAACATGATCAAGCATATATTAAAATAAACCCATAGATTAGCTTCCAGTCAGATTTGAACTGACATCTTTTCAACATTATTGAAATGTACTATACCTTGTACTATAGAAGCTATATACATGTATTGTAATTGTTAGTAGTTGACAAACCTAATACAATACTCCGATCATTAGCTTCCAGAGAGATATGAACTGACATCTCTCAAACATTATTGAAATGTACTGATTCATTGACACCATAGTAACTACAACATTTTGTCATGAATTTGTTAGGAACATTTCAGCCAAGATTGCCCATCATTGGTTGCAATCCCTTCTGTTATTATCTAATGGTCCTGAATTGGCACTGCATAGACACGATAGAGAATTTAAAAAAACATGCATACATTTCATACCCTGCAGTGCAAGATCAATAAGCTCCTTCTGTCAAACCATCATCTTCTTTGGCACAATATCTATACATTGTGGGGGTCATCATCCAGTGTCTGTGATGGTGAACACTTTGTTCTTAAAATACACAATGGGCTAACAAGAACTGCGTTATGTCTGTCAAAAAATTTGGTTGCCAAACTGCATACCATGATCATGACTTTCATGTTCATCAAGCCAACCAGAATAAATGTGAAGGGGGTCTGTAATTCCACACTCACTCAAAATGTTGTCGTAGCATCTCTTGTTGTCCTTCAAAACATCATCTTGTGATGACACCAAAGGCAAGTTCAACTTGCATACCGAAAAACACAAGGCCGCTAGCTCCTCCTTCGTTCCCGATTTCGTTTAATAGATCTCTCATCGTCAAGAACTCTGAGATTCTCGACTTTCCAACATCGAAGCTCATCAAGAGTGTAGAGTTGATCACCAGGATAAATAAATAATAAATAAATAAGCTTTATTTAGAGTCGGCATGGTTAAAACAACATACAACATAAGCTCTGTTGAGCTTTTAACCAGGATCCATTTGTAGATGTATAATACAATTTTGCAAATAAATAACGTGAATAAAACTTGGAAAAGGTTGAAAAATGATGTGGATATAGAAAATCACCGTATATCCAAACAGAAAGGCCGCTTACCACCCGGATTTTACTCCGATTGGACTTTCGACTAAGGCCGCTTACAACAAAAATAGGTTAATGTGAAATTAACCCGAATAATCCAGTCGTTATATTACTCTCCCGCTAGTCGCTGCATTAACGCCTGGATGCATTCATTGAAAAAATCCGTCAAACCGGAAATAGTAAATCGCTATGACTTATGGGTATTACGACATAAAATAGGAGGAGCTAAAGTGTTTGTAAATAATGTCCAATGGAGCGATCAGATGATGTAATGCTGTATGCAATACACATATCCGGATAAATACAACCAAACATGAAATAAAACTTAAATGAATAATTACTATTTTTTAAATATATATAATAATTTTTATTTCAAAGTTGGAAAGTAAATAAAAGCTTGAATTGAATTCACTCTTATATAATGATTTTTTAATTTCATTTAAAATAAAGATTTAAAAAAATGTATTTTATGATACTGATGGCTGATTAAAATTGTTTGTCATAGCTGTCAGTTGTAATATACAGGATTAAACCAATATACAGGAAGAGCTCCTACTGTGAAGCCATCTATTTTGAGATGCCATTCAATGAAAATAACAACCTGACCATATTGTTACATAATAAGAATAAGAATTAGATAAGAAATTAAAATTGATAGAAGGCAAGGATTTATATAATTAACACATTAAGTCACATTTAATTTATTTAGGCTAACTTGGGTCAGTTATCAATTAAAGACAAAAATTGTTTTAAAAAAAAATCAGTCTAATAAGTATTTACCTAAATAACGATATTGTGATGGGTATTTCTTAATAGATTGTATTAAAAATCATTTTAATTTATGAAATAATCAACTTTCTGTTTACATATTTATTTTCAAAAAAATGTCTTTATTATTTCATCCCATTTTCCTTAATTTAACTAGTGCAAATCCATATTTATACAATCTTATGTTAACAGCAAGTTACGTGTGTCGACTCTATTATCCACAATTAATTGTCCCACATACACTACAAAAATACATGTTAGATGTGTATTGTGACATTTTAGCAAATTTAGATTAAAACATAAAAACTTCAAAAAATGATTACACGGTGCTTTATTTTTTTTAAATCTTTAAATTACACGGTGTTTTATTTTTTTAAATCTTTAAAGTTTTGTGAATCTATGGCAATTTAAATCATAATTATGAGAATAAAGGTGTATTTGTTTTCTAAATATGCAAAGGCACGTACTCATTCTCCGTGTTTGTTTTGTCAATATTTACAAACGGAAGTAAAGGGATTCACTAATGCGCATACGCGCTAATATCTGACATTTGATTGGTCGGCTGTACCAGCCAACAGCCTGACGGATTTTTACCACTAAGAGCGTTCAAGCCCTCGTCCAGCGAAAGTGCCAATAGAGGGCGCAGTATTATTCAAGTTAATGTAAAATAGGTCTATAAAACGCTCCGCTAACCAGCGTTGGTACTCGAGCGACACCTGTTGAGTAAATTTGGGTGAATGTTCTCCATTGGAAATAGTTCTTTTTTTTTAAAACAATAAAAATAAAAACAGATACATGCATATATACAGACAGACAGACAGATTGATATTGATTTAGGCAAAATAAAAATGAACAGAAAAAAGGACATATCATTTGACATTCAGATAAATATGCACGTTTTATGGTGATATAGCAGTAATTAAATGGACTCTTAAAAAAATCATGTTATAAATATACTTTGATATACAGTCGGGAAGCCAGTGACGCAGGAGAGTTCCATCTAAAAACAAAGTCACGTGACTTTCGCGTCATTTTTGATGAAAAATGACGTTCAACCCTTCGGTTAAAATACGAATGAATCTTACGGGAGTGTCAACAGTCATGTGCTTTGGGCATGCGCCAACACTAACAACCCTTACAAAGTCGGTGACGGGTCTATATATATTCCGGATTTCCCCCGCTTCGTTATGAATGAAGATGTGCATGTTTTAATAAAATAAAATGCAGATGCGGATCCAAAAGTTCTTAAAGGGGGGATTTCCAGAAAGTTAAATTGTTTATATTTGTAATATTTAGTTGGACAAAATTTATGATCATACAATATTATAAATCAATCGGAGTAAAAAAATGTAAACAAGACGTCATTGCATTTGTAAACACGGTGACACAGTTTATTCATCGTGGCAGTTATGCACATATCGTCACGGTCGTAAGGAAGTTTTCATGAATTTGTTGGTTAGGAAAATAATTTATGACTGCATGTATCCCGTAGATCTTGAAAATAATGAGAGATCGTGTGAATATTCATCTATAGTAGTTCCAACTTCCAAGGATATTGTGACACAACCTCGCAAATAAAATAGTACTGTTTACAAAACATCCTAGACCTGCAAGAATAAATAAAATATATCATCCTAGCAGGTACTTATCGATTAACTTGAAGAAAATTAATCTAAATCTGTATATTTTGTTGTCTGACTGTCCTATAAAAAAAAAGGGGGGGGGTCCTTATAAGAAAGGGAAATAAAAATAAGTATTTTCCCCCTAAGCGACTGGCAGGTATTCGTACAAAAACCAGCTTTGTAATGTTAATGCTTTAAAGTTGGCATTATGTTAGACTTCTGCATGGTTTTATAGTTTATCATATTTATATCACATTAAACATTCAATTTGTAAATTATCATATTATGGAGCATCAAATAAAACTTTTTAAAAGGCCCAACTTAAAACTGGTATGCCCCTTTTGTTAGAGAATGCATAAAGTCTGTGTGTGTAAGACACTTTTGATGTTCTAACTTAAAAATGACTTAGTTCAACTATATATCATTTTGTGATTTTTTAGAAGTCAAAATCCTGTAGGAATGCACACCTTTAGTATTTGTACATTAAACACACTACAAAATATTGCAAAAAGGGAGGGACAGACAGGGGTTAAATAGTATGCCCTGATACAGGGCTATACATTAACAGTCATGTTCCATTCTTACATGTATGTCAAGCACATTATTATGGTGTGGTTTCTGTTCATGAGGCACTCCATCCTTTCTTGTTTATGCCAATGTCAGGAGACCAATAATAACATATATGGATTAGTATGGAAAAAGTGCTAAATTCAGGAACAAGTCAGTCTTGGTTGGGCAAGATATATACATGCACATGTACTTTGTAAATGATTCAACTGATAACTTTTGTAAATTATAGAGCACAAAAATTAAACAAAAAGGTGACCGCATGGGCAGATTTGACTTAAGAGAACTACATGTATTCATTAACAAGAAAATATTTATTGCAAAAACAAAACATTATTAAAAGGTCAGCTATACATGTATAATAACAATGTTGTAAAATAACAAAACTATGAACTGGAACATTGAAGAATGGGTAATAAAACACATTCCCATCATCCTGGTGAAGTCTTAAGTTAATGATTGAATAACAATTATATTGCTTTTAACATCAAAAAGTTAATATTAGGTGACACTATACAATTTTCTCTATCCTTTAGTTATTGAATTGAGAAGTTAAAAATCTGACACAAGTTCCACCCTCCCCCTCAAAACATACTACATGTAATAAGGTTAAAAAACTCCTTTAATTTCAAAATATTTGTCTAAGACTTTTCAGGTAAATGAACAAAGCCCAAAATATTCAATAATTTTACATGAAAAACAACACTTATATGGGGGATAAAAACATTCTATTCATAGAATTTTTAAACAATAAACAACAAGAAATATAAACTATAACATATAGTGTGAACTATTTAAGCATGAGCAACAGGAAACACATTTAGATACAAAAAATGAAAATACCAACACCCTTAGTTGGATTTTTAGAGTGCTAGTTCATTGAAATAACAGTCTGTGGGTAGATATGTCGTTCCACTCTGAAACATTATTCTGATTCTGACCCGACCATTCTTTGTTCTTACTCCTTAATGCTGCATTCTTACCAATTTTATAATCTTTGGTTTGACTAGACAGGGGCTAGAACCCATGTATCTACCACATTCAAGGTGAGCATGCTAACCATTACACAACATTTTTGTGGTTGTGTAAAAATCACACTGAAAAAGGAGTAGTTCTTCAAAACTTTCATTAAGCTAGGGACTTGTGTCCAAGTTAGTTAATGCAGTCAACATGATCAAGCATATATTAAAATAAACCCATAGATTAGCTTCCAGTCAGATTTGAACTGACATCTTTTCAACATTATTGAAATGTACTACCTTGTACTATAGAAGCTATATGTATTGTAATTGTTAGTAGTTGACAAACCTAATATGTACTCAGATCATTGTTTCCAGAGAGATTTGAACTGACATCTCTCAAACATTATTGAAATGTACTGATTCATTGACACCATAGTAACTACAACATTTTGTCATGAATTTGTTAGGAACATTTCAGCCATCAAGCCTATCAGAATACATTTGAACGGGGTCTGAAATTCCAGTCACTCAAAATTTTGTCGTAGCACCTCTTGTTATCTTGTAAAACATAATCTTGTGATGGCACCATTTCTTTGTTTCTAATCTTTGCTATGTTTGTGTTTTAATTTTGTCCTTGTTTCTAAACAAACTGGAAGTTAATCATTTTATTAAATATTAATATAGATAGCATGATTTCAATACTAATCACTCTTGTAATAGGGGCATAAAAATACATCTCTTTTCCTGATCACACGTTTTTCAGTTGAGTAGACCAAATGAACCCAGTGTTTGTATTGGTCATATTGTAGCCATTTCGTGAATATTAAACATAGGCTCTCTCTGATTTCTTTTGGGGTGAATAATTTGCATACACAGCACTTTTCATTATCTCTTATTCGATTTTCACCCTCAGAATCAGATTCAGAAGTGCTATTGGTATTTGTAAGTGGTTTGACAGATGGACAGTCATATCAAGCAATAGATTCTTTCTTGAGAGGGGTATATATAAATGTAGGAGAAATACTTAATTCTGATTGGTTAAAAAGTTACATTTATTTTCCATACATGCCTACCCAGCCTATCAGTAAAAATGTAAAAAAGCAGGAAATTTTGTGATACGAACTGATACACAACTACATTCCCTTTCTTCTCAAAACATCAAAAGGTACCAGAAACTTCATTAGGTCAATGACTTTATATGTCTCAATGTTATTCTACCCCCTTTATGAGGTTGCAAAAAGGGGTGATTGCAAGATAAAATTCTTTCATGATCCAACAGTCTTACTTCTTTGACATCCAATACAGCCTCCTCCAAAACAACATTTTCAAGCTGGAAATAAAATTATATTTATTAAGTACTGGTACTATAAATCATGATGAGCTATTTTTAAGAAATTTACTTAGCGAGCAAATGTATGTTTTTTCCTTCTCATTAAATTTTCAAGTTTTACAAATCCGTATTTGTGGTCAAGTCACATAAATCTTCAATGATAAACTTACTAACAGCACCATTGAACTGTAAAATTACTTGGCAATTTCTGAATAAAACAGACTGGTTGTCTTTTTCGTGTGTTATTCCAGAGTTATCTTTCTTGTTAGCAAGTAATTATATAAAATCATTCTGCTCGGTAGAAGCTGTGAAATTTTTGACAAAAATTTTTTGGACGGACATTGGTAAAACTTAATGACCCTGACTGCCTTTTACTTAAGTTTTTGTTCAACAAAATTTTCATAGACCCAAAGTCTTTAAATTGAGAATGGAATTTTCGGTTTTTCACACTGCATTAACAGACGATCCTTTCATATTAATATGATCCCTCTTACGTTTTTTGTATTAAGGGGATATTGTTATAAAATGTGTAAATTCAATCTTTTTTTAACCTACCTGTACAGGTAACTGTTGTGTGTCTTTCATCAATTCATTGGTCATGTTGTTAGGAGTAGGTTGGGATTCATCAACCAAATGGGCTATAGGCTGGTCAATTTCCATTGGGCGTATATCCTAATAGAATAATATACTTTAGGCATGTAAATAATTGATGATCTACAGAGCTCCAGATAATTGGTTCCAAAAGTTTTGTGCCAGAAAAAATAATCCATTGTAAAGTAATCAAATTAATTATATTTTCATCACAACTAAGGTATTTATTTAGATCATGTCTGTACACTCAAATTTTCAAAACAAACATTATTCTTTGGTCATCCACTTTTCAGGCAGTTTTTCCCAGAAGATATTTATCAATAATATTATTGTATTTGTACAATGTAATGCCAAATATAACATATATTTCCTGTTCTGTTTGGTTGTTTGGTAATACTATTGCAATACACTTACTGAAAAAGAAAAATAGCTGTGATCATATATCCTTGAATACATACAAGAGCCTGTTAAGAACAGGTTCAATGAGTAGATCTAAAAATAAAAAAAATATATATATACATGTATAAACAAAAAATATTTTGCAACTATTTATGTAAGTTGTTCAATCAATTGATGCATTTTAGTTCACATAAATTCAATAAAACAATAGCCCAGGTTCCTATTTAATGGTATACAGCATGTCCAAAGTTGTTCTATGTTCATCAGGCTTGGTTGTAGATGATAAACATTTTCTTTTATATATATAAATATTTATATATATATATATAAGTATATATGTACCATCTACACACGCTTATACACATGTCTTACGTCTATCCCTAGATTTGCCTTACGAGACAAGGTAACACTACGACTATTGAAGCTCCTTTTTTAGGGAGTGGATGTAGTCGAGTGGTCTAGGGCGCTGGACGTAAGGCTAAGCGAATGGTGCTGCAGTGTAACAATGGTGTGGGTTCAAATCCCGTCGAGGGAAGAACAAAAATTTGACAGCTCTAAAATCTAATTCTAACACTGTTTGGTTTAATTTTCAGACGTATATATATATATATATATATATAGTTCTTATGTGAAATGAAGATGTCCAATTTATTATCAATATGTGTGAGCACCTGGACTCAATATTTTTATTAAGAAAAATACACTCCTTTACCTTTAACATGATATAATATGTTATTCATAGAGGTATTGTTTTTTCACAGAGACAAGAGCATAGAGTTTGGTGGCTTATTTTAACAGTGCAGGTATATAAAACTGCATGTTGTGAGATGATCCATTTAAATAATGACATTTATCCCCAAGACTTAGAATAATTTTACACTATTCAGCACAGGCACTTGTTTCAATATCAAAAATTTAAAGGAGACTTAATAGTGAATAAAATGTTTGATATTGAAACAAGTGCCTGTGCTATTCAGTGATGGAAATTCACAGGAGCCCAGTCAGTAACCCCTAAAACTTAAGTGGGGTTACTATTTTTTCAACATTCTTGCTTGATCATACATGTATAACACTGGGCCACCAAAATATTAAATTTCCATCCCTGAGCAACACAAATGTGTGTATGGTATTCACAACAATCATGACCACATAGATGAGGGGGAAAGGGTGAAGGGAGACAGGGGGTGGGAGAAAGGAGAGGGTGGAAGAATGGAGAGAGGTGGGAGGAAATGGGGGAGACAGGAGATAAAGCCAAAAGGAAAAAAGGAGGAGAAGGGAGAAAGGAGTCGAGGGAGAGAGAAAGAAGAAGTGGAGTGGGAGAAGACTACCACCTGTCCTTCCCCTCATAGATTCAGGGAAGTGTAATGTTTCCGGAAATACGTTATCTCTCCGTCATTGTTTTTTATGTTACATATGCAACACATTTTCCGGTTAAGTTTTTTATGGTCGAAGTTTAAACTGATTTTTATATTTTTCTGTAACTGCACGACACCAAAGCGTAAGTTTATGTGATTTTGCCTATAAATGCATCGTTTTTGAATATATGTTATGGTTCGCCAAAGTGTAAAAAGTTTGAAAGGTATCAATTTTGGGGTTACATTTAACATTTGAACAAATCCGTTTTATTTCTCATGTCCGTGTTTTATATGTGTTAATAATGTTTAAATACAGTCATGTAATTTTCACAGATCAAATTTACCAGTTATCGAGTTAATTTAAATGCAAATTTTTACTTCTCAAAATATTGGATAGTGCTATCGTCACGTAGCCACTTGTAACATTACCGTAAATGGTCGTTGATATGTTCACATTTTTATATAACAATTAAACAAAGTAATTTTTGGTTGTCCTTCCGTTTTCCTTAAAAACCACAGAAATTTATATATTTTGCATTCACCTAGGTCTAAAGTGCATATTATCTGTAATTTGTGTATTTTTGTGCATTTTATGATATTGATTGTATTTGTATATGTTTTCATTGTATTGATTAGCTAGTAAGGGTTCTTATTTTTGTATTTTCAGTTTTTCACCCTCTCAGGAGGTATGTTTACTTTGTGCAAGTAAAGAGTTTAATTGAACAACACTAGTCTTTCTTATAACTCAGTACAGTGAAAAAGCTCCGAACAGTTGTGATTAATGGAAACTTCACGAGAAAAAGCTCTATCCAGATCTAGCAGAACAAGTAGTTCAACACATTCTACTATTTTAAAAAGAAAAGCACAACTAGAAGCTAATAAAATTAAAACAAAATATGCAGAACAACAGGCAGATATTTTGCAAAGGAAATTAGAATTGGATGCTGAATTGAGTCTTATTCAGATCAAACAGGAGGCAGAGGCCCTAGAGACAGAAATTAGGGTTATGGAAAGTGAATCCGTAATAGCTGAAGATATTGATTCTGTGTCTGATGTTCGGGAAGAAAGAACTCGTAAATATATTGAAGAACATTTTGTCAATATAGATGATCTAGCAATTAGCAAGGACAGTTTGTGCCATGTTACCACAACTACACCTGTTGTTACTTCTAGTGATCAAGTTAGTACATGTGCTGCCCCCGGATGGTCTCCAATCACTTCGCATTCACAAACATTGTTATCCAACGTGACTGGAACGGGACTCAATACGAATCAACATATGCATTTACCTCATGTAATCACATCTCATCCTATTCTGACAGGATCTTATACTCAACCTGTTACTCAGATAACACATCCTTCTGTAAATCAGCCTAATACACAACCTATGATTCCTCAACCAGATATGAGTCATTATGTAACACAGACTACAAATCTGTATCCAAATGTTCATGTGCCTGCTACAGGAACTACTCAGCAAGCAACATTTACTCCTACTAATGGTCCCACAATTCCATCAACATCAAATTCTCAAGTGCAATTGTGTGAACTTTTTACTAAAATGATGGCTAGGAAAGACATTGTTCTGTCTCGCCTTATAAAATACAATGACAGTCCTATTCAGTATCTATCTGGGAAACAAACATTCAAAGCTGTAATTGGAGAACACAGTGTGACACCTGCTGAGGAGTTAGATCTTTTAATTAAGTGGCTTGGTCCTGATTCAGCTCGCCAAGCAGAAAGCATCAAAGCGGAAAGTTCTGCAGATCCTATTGGCGGATTAAGGAAGATTTGGGACAGATTAGACATTCGCCATGGTAGCACTGAGTTGATAGAGGAATGTCTCAGAAGAAAACTAGAAAACTTTCCGAAACTATCAAACACAACAAATGACTACAAACGCTTGTATGACCTCTATGATATCTTGTGCGAAATTCAGTGTGCTAAGGACAATCCACATTATAGTCAAGTTCTTGCGTATTTTGATTCATCTACTGGTGTTAATGAGATTGTGTCTCGTCTTCCTACTAAATTACAGGATAGGTGGTCATCAGAGGCAATCAAATTCAAAAGACAATACGGTATGATGTACCCACCGTTCAGTTTCTTTGTTAACTGTGTTTATGACATGGCAAAATGGCGCACTGATCCCAGTTTTCAGTATACTGCTCAATTGTCAAAACCTGAAGGAAATCAGCAGCCAATCAGAGTGTCCTCTCGTAAGACAGATCTGTCGCCATCTACTGATAAGCGTATATGTCCTTTGCATCAGACAAATCATGATTTGAATTACTGCAGGGCTTTCCGTCAGAAGCCTATTGGAGAACGTATGGACTTGCTAAAAAAGTACAAACTTTGCTTTCGGTGTTGTAGTCTTAAAAAACATATGAAACAGAATTGTACAGAGAAATTACAATGTAGTGTATGTAAAAGCTCAGATCACCCGTCAGCCTTGCATGTGTACAGGGAACAGTCATCTCAAGCAAAAATTGATTCTCACAATGATTCTAAGTATTCACAGAGGAGTGTAGAAAATCAAGGAGGGGAGTCTCAAAGAAAAGTTACTTCTTGTACACAGGTATGTGGTGACAAAGAGAGCACCAGTAAGTCATGTGCTAAAATTCTGCCCTTATATGTGTATCCGAAGGGAAAACCGGAAATAGCACAGAAAGTATATGCATTGATAGACGATCAGAGTACTCACACACTCGCCACACCAATTTTATTTGATAGACTTGAGGAAAATGCAGAACAAATAAGATTTGTTTTGTCGTCATGCTCAGGAAAGACTTCAATGATTGGTAGAAAGTCATCAAATTATATTATCGAATCTCTGGATCACAGTGTCTGTATAGATGTTCTCTCGATTATCGAGTGTAGTGACATTCCTAATAACCGGGAAGAGATACCTTCTCCAGAGGTTGTAGCTAATCAACCTCACCTGAAAGACTTGACAAGTCATATATTGCCTATTGATCTGAACACAAACATTGAAATATTGATTGGCAGGGATGTAATCTCAGCACATCATGTCTTAGATCAACGTTTAGGAGGAGACAGTGTGCCTTATGTACAAAAGCTACCGCTTGGATGGGTAGTTATTGGTGAATCTTGTTTGGGTAAAGTTCACCGCAAAGAGACAATCTGTGTCAATAAGACTTGTGTGTTGCCCAATGGTCGTGCCACTTTCTTACAACCATGTGAAAATGCGTTTATTGTGAAAGAGGACACTATTTTCAGAAAAACGTCATTGGATGAAACGCCTGGCTCTTCTATTGAGGACAAGTTATTCTTGGAACATATGAACACTAAAGTGGCACTCGATTCTGATGGTCATTGGCAAGTGCCACTTCCTTTCCGAGAAAATAGACAGGTATTGCCCAACAACAGATCACAAGCAGTCAAGCGAGTAGAGTATTTGGACCGTAGTTTGCTCAAAGACACTGTAAAGAAAGATCAAATTGTTGAGTTTATTCACAAAATGATTGAAAATGGTCATGCTGAAATTGCGCAGCCATTACCCACAGGAAGTGAACGTTGGTATCTACCTTTCTTTGGGGTGTATCACCCAAAGAAGCCTGGAAAGGTCAGGGTCGTATTTGATTCTTCAGCAAAGTTTGCAGGTGTTTCCTTGAACGATGTGCTTTTGAAAGGACCGGATCTCACAAACCGATTACTTGGGGTGTTGTTGCGATTTCGTCGAGAAGCGGTAGCAATTACCGCAGACATAGAGCAAATGTTCTACAACTTCAAGGTAACTGAACCACACAGAGACTTTTTGCGATTTGTCTGGCATGAAAATAACAAAATTGATCATCCTCTTATTGACTATAAAATGACTGTGCATGTGTTCGGGAATAGTCCCTCACCATCAGTTGCCACATATTGCTTGCGGAAGTCAGTTCAAAATGCCGATGATGATGTCAAGGATTTTGTATGTAATAATTTCTACGTTGACGACGGTTTGATATCTTCTCCTGATGTTGAATCAGCGATTGATCTTCTGAAACGCTCTCAATCTGCTCTATCAAAAGGTGGTGGTTTACGTCTCCACAAAATTGTTTCCAATAGTGAAGTTGTGCTTCAGAGTTTCCCTTCTAGTGACTTGTCGTCTGATCTCAAGGATCTCGACCTTGGTTCAGAGGAGCTGCCTGTACAAAGAAGCCTGGGACTTTCTTGGAATATATCGAATGACTACTTTGTTTTCAGAGTTTGTACAGAGTTAAAACCCTTTACCCGTAGAGGCGCATTATCAGTCATTAATAGCATTTTTGACCCTATCGGATTTACATCTCCAATCACAATGTGTGGAAAACTGCTGCTAAGGGAAATGATGTCATTATCTGAGTCAGGACATGTAAATTGGGACGAAGATTTACCTGAGAAATTGCGACTAAGATGGAAACAGTGGGTCTCCTCTTTGATTCATCTTCAGGAATTGAAAATTCCCCGCAAATACTCTGACATATCTTTTGCAAAGGCTTCGCGTAGAGAAGTTCATGTCTTTAGTGACGCATCTAAGTATGCCATTGCTTCCGTAGCTTACCTAAAGCTCTTTTTCGATGAGCATTCTGATGTTTCCTTCCTAATGGGAAAGGCGAAAGTATCACCTACAAATGGGCATACTATCCCAAGATTAGAACTTTGTGCGGCTGTTCTCTCTGTTGAAATTTCTGATATTGTGAAACAAGAGCTAAATATAGACTCAAAGGACTTTCACTACTATACAGATAGTAAAGTTGTACTAGGGTATGTGACAAATGAAACCCATAGATTTTTTATGTATGTTAACAACAGGGTGAACCGAATCAGAGCCTCTAGTTCTCCTGAACAGTGGAGCTACGTAGCAACAGATCAAAATCCAGCGGACATTGCCACTAGACACCTTAGCTCTACTGACTTGCCTGACTCACATAGATCTCAGTGGCCATTGGCAATAGTTAAAAAAGTGTTTCCCAGCGATGATGGCAAGATCAGGAAAGTTGAAATTCAAACTGTTAGAGACGATAAACCTAGTTCATATGTCAGACCTGTTATAGAACTTGTTTCGCTTTTCCTGTTGATTCTAATTAGACTTTCTCAGACTTTATTGAGACTTGATAAAGACAGTAATATTTTCTTATATATAAGTTTGTTACCATAGTAGTGGTTTTTTTTCCAAAAATCAGGAGGGGAGTGTAATGTTTCCGGAAATACGTTATTTCTCCGTCATTGTTTTTTATGTTACATATGCAACACATTTTCCGGTTAAGTTTTTTATGGTCGAAGTTTAAACTGATTTTTATATTTTTCTGTAACTACACGACACCAAAGCGTAAGTTTATGTGATTTTGCCTATAAATGCATAGTTTTTGAATATATGTTATGGTTCGCCAAAGTGTAAAAAGTTTGAAAGGTGTCAATTTTGGGGTTACATTTAACATTTGAACAAATCCGTTTTATTTCTCATGTCCGTGTTTTATATGTGTTAATAATGTTTAAATACAGTCATGTAATTTTTACAGATCAAATTTACCAGTTATCGAGTTAATTTAAATGCAAATTTTTACTTCTCAAAATATTGGATAGTGCTATCGTCACGTAGCCACTTGTAACATTACTGTAAATGGTCGTTGATATGTTCACATTTTTATATAACAATTAAACAAAGTAATTGTTGGTTGTACTTCCGTTTTCCTTAAAAACCACAGAAATTTATATATTTTGCATTCACCTAGGTCTAAAGTGCATATTATCTATAATTTGTGTATTTTTGTGCATTTTATGATATTGATTGTATTTGTATATGTTTTCATTGTATTGATTAGCTAGTAAGGGTTCTTATTTTTGTATTTTCAGTTTTTCACCCTCTCAGGAGGTATGTTTACTTTGTGCAAGTAAAGAGTTTAATTGAACAACACTAGTCTTTCTTGTAACTCAGTACAGACAGTTTTTGTCTTTTTGGAATCACAAATGCACATCACACCCCTGTCATTTGAAAATTAACATATTATTTCGATTTTAGTTTCGTGATTGTAAAGGAAATACATTGCAACTATATTGTGTACCAAACTCAGAGAAGTCACACTCATATATGTCTATAGAACGAGTCTTACGAGGATAATTTGAAGCACTGGAACATTCATTCTGGCCATTGCTGGTAGAGTGTGTATGAGTGACCTGACACGTCATCAAAGGTCATTTTATAGCACTTGCAAATAAATAAGACAGTAATATGATTGTTTATTTTTACTGGAATGGGCTCATTTTAAACATCAGATTTTATTTTCAGTATCTTTTTTTAATTCGGAAATTAATTTTTGCCGCTATTTCATACTTTTTACTAGTCTGGTACTCATCCGAGGGGTCACGAGTACCAGAATAGCGCAATTGTATTCCGGATTTGGCCCGTGCCGGTTTTGGGTGTTAAAATGTTGGCGCATGCCCAAAGCCCATGACTGTTGACACTCCCGTAAGATTCATTCTTATATATATATAAGAAAATGTTTTTCCATCTTCAACCAAGTATGATGAACATAGAACAACTTTGGACATGCTGTATACCATTAAATAGGAACCTGGGCTATTGTTTTATTGAATTTATGTAACCTGGTGCATCAATAATACAACGTCATTATGGACGTAACGGTATTTTGCCGATTTAACCTTGTGTTTTAACCTGTTTTCTTGTTTTAATCATGTGGCTTTTCTGACGAAACCTACCTCGTTAGAAAGATCGTTTTCTGCTCTTTAATTTGATATAACTTTAGTGTTGATCGTGAAATCTTAAACGAAAATGCAAGTGTTTGAACACGACATTATCTACGAATATATATCGCGGCGTCATAATTTGACCGTAAAAATGTCATCGGTACCAAACTTCGGCCTATGTTTGCCATTATCGCCTCGAGGATTACAAAAACAAAATTTGTGTCGTAGTAATCTGCGTTTTCTCAGCTTTATTTTCGTACCACTTTATTGATGATATACGTGGAGTTTCATATCTTATTTTCGATTTAATTGTTTTAAACAAAATTTGCGTATTGTTAATGGCGGAATATTGAGAATAAAATTATATCATTAAAATATAGAGAACTTTTTCTGTCAAACCATCTAATTTACGAAAATAAAGCGATATCAACTTTTCCTGTTTGTAATAAAGGTCACGACCTCCAAAAGACGCTCTAAAAAATGACAGCGCTTATTGTATTAGCAACTAAAATCAATGGCGTGTTTCGATCTGTTGATCACGCGTTGAAGCACAACAATCGAGGTATTATTTTATATTAATTCGGAACCGGGATTTTGCAAACACAATCAGATAGATTACTTTTTATTCTGTCGCATTTCCACAATGCCCATGGCATAATTTGTTTACGACCGAGCTACTCGAGAAATTCAAAACACTGCATGTCTTTCTTCAACTTAAATTCTTCTTGCATCTATGAATGACATTCATGACTTGGGGAATTTAAAAAAATTGAAGTTGGGGAACAGGGATGCAGCATATAAAGTCCCACTATGAAATAGGGACCAACCATTTAACTTGAAAAGGGGGGGGGGCTATGGTATTACGGTAAAATCACACTTTTCTGAGTGTTTCCATGGAAACTTCTAGAATTATCCAGAAATAGAAGAAACTTTAATATTATTACTAACTATACAAATCATATATTCAATTATTTCCCATACAATATCATTCTTTGGTGAAAAAAAAACAGTATGAAAGGAAATATTCAATTTTTTCCTATTTCGTTGCTATGGTAACCAAGCTTCTCTGTTAAATTTGTAAAAAAGTTTGAAAAATTTAAAGGATACAAATTTTGAGGGTATGTATAAAGAGAACCATGTCCTATTATTTGCATTTATGGAAAAATAGCTGTTTGGAAGTAGTATTTCATTTTCTTTTTCATCCGTTGCCATGGTAAACACTCCTAGAAACGTGCTTAATTAGAATTTTTTTTTATGAAAATAGGCTTGTATCAAATGGGACATCACGACCTCCAAGTATGCCAAGTTTCAAGAAATTTTCTTTCATATTTTCGAAGTTATGGTCATTTTTCTGCTATATTTTGTATTTATGTCACCTTTTCGGTGCCATATTTGCATATAAAAACATTACATTGAATATGTCCAGAATCATCAAGAATAGCGGACCTTAAAATTCAATATCTCGGAAACTACTTAACCAATTTTGACCAAATAAATTGCATTAACTTTGTATTTCATAGTACTTTCACTTGTAAACAAAATAATTAATAATTGCTATACTAAGAAAATTGGATGCACCAGGTTAATTTATGTGAACTAAAATGCATCAATTGATTGATCAACTTACATAATTAGTTGCAAAATATTTTTTGTTTATACATGTATATATATATTTTTTTTTTTAGGTCTACTCATTGAACCTGTTCTTAAGGGAACGACCATTTAACTTGAAGGGGGGGGGGGGGGGTTATGGTTTTTTTTCTAAAAAAATATTATGATTCCAAATGTTGCTGAAAAAAATATTCTGATTTTGGTGGAGGAAAAAAAAAATAATCTGATTCAGAGTTTTTGTCACATAGTCTAATGTTATATTCTGGGAAAAATATTCGCACTTTGCGCGACAAAAAAATAAATATTCTAACTCTTGCATTGTCCGAAAAAAAAACCCATAACCCTCCCCTTCAAGTTAAATGGTCGGTCCCTAACAGGCTCTTGTATGTATTCAAGGATATATGATCACAGCTATTTTTCTTTTTCAGTAAGTGTATTGCAATAGTATTACAAAACAACCAAACAGAACAGGAAATATATGTTATATTTGGCATTATATTGTACAAATACAATAATATTATTGATAAATATCTTCTGGGAAAAACTGCCTGAAAAGTGGATGACCAAAGAATAATGTTTGTTTTGAAAATTTGAGTGTACAGACATGATCTAAATAAATACCTTAGTTGTGATGAAAATATTATAATTAATTTGATTACTTTACAATGGATTATTTTTTCTGGCACAAAACTTTTGGAACCAATTTTTTCTTGAGTATTCAAGGGCGCAGTCAAAATTATATCAAAATATCAAAATTAAGACATGGGGGAACAAAGTATTTTATTTTCGGCCCGAAATAATGGTTATTAAAATTTCAAGGGCATTCACTGATTTAGTATAGATCATCAATTATTTACATGCCTAAAGCATATTATTCTATTAGGATATATACCCTATGGAAATTGACCAGCCTATAGCCCATTTGGTTGATGAATCCCAACCTACTCCTAACAACATGACCAATGAATTGATGAAAGACACACAACAGTTACCTGTACAGGTACGTTAAAAAAATATTGAATTTACACATTTTATAACAATATCCCCTCAATACAAAAAACGTAAGAGGGATCATATTAATATGAAAGGGTCGTCTGTTAATGCAGTGTGAAAAACCGAAAATTCCATTCTCAATTTAAAGAAAATTTTGTTGAACGAAAACTTATGTAAAAGGCAGTCGGGGTCATTAAGTTTTACTAATGTCCGTCCAAAAAATGTTTGTCAAATATTTCACAGCTTCTACTGAGCAGAATGATTTTATATAATTACTTGCTAACAAGAAAGACAACTCTTGTAAAAAAGGAGATATGAAACGAGGGAATAACACACTAAAAAGACAACCAGTCTGTTGTATTCAGAAATTCCTAAGTAATTTTGCAGTTCAATGGTGCTGTTAGTAAGTATATCATTGAAGATTTATATGACTTGACCACAAATACGGATTTGTAAAACTTGAAATTTAATGAGAAGGAAAAAAGCATACACTTGCTCGCTAAGTAAATATAATTTCAATCGTTTGAAGAATGAATTAAATTGAAATTGATTTCTTTTACTTATCTGCCCATAGAGGCACTTCTTTTTCCCGCCTCATGAGCTGTCGAGTGTGACATGTCATTCAGCACGATAGGGCCAGCTCGAATAGTCGTGTTTTCAGATATAAAAAATTAATTATTTTCTACGATGGACGAAAGCGACGGACCAGCTGACGATGTTTCTCTAAAAACAGTTTTAGACGCTGTTAATAGACAAAGTAAGAACATTGAGGCTATAGTCGAGGCCAAAGTAAGAGAAAAAATAGGTGTTTTGAGAGATGAAATTCATGGGACCACGCAGTTCATGAAGTCGCATGTGAAGAAATTGAAATCTGACGCACAGTATAAGTGGAGATCTGAGGGCAACAAAATTCAATTCAATTCTAATACTGAAAATATGGAGGATTTAACACAGGCTTTATGGGCTATTGACAATACAAAGATTGATTATGCGCGCGACTTGGTAATTGCTTGCATAGAAAGGCTCAAGCACCGCAACAAGCTAATTAAAATTGCTGACACGTCTGACGGCGGATGGGACACTGCCCGGCAATACGAGGCAAATCCGATAGCAAGCGACTCTGATGACGAATCAAAGATTATTAGGGTAGAAAACCGTGCTATTAGGAAGAAGAAGTCCAAAAACAAAAGTTCAGGGCCGAAGTCTAGCTATAACGCCGCTGCCATACAACCTGCAGGATATTCTTATGTTCCCCCTATGCCGCTCTTTCGAGGGTCCCAGCAACCTTGGTACACAGGTGTCCCATTCACACAAGGTGCCTATGCTGGGAATAGTCAACGAGGACCCTGCTACGCTTGCGGATCAGTCAAACATTGGAGGGCCAACTGTCCATTTGTCAGCAACAAGCCAGCTACCCAAACAAAGGCCGGAAACTGAATTTGTAAAAGATGAGTATTTTGTTTATAATGTAGAAAATTCAGATAATTCTGATCACATAGAAAAATTTACGCATGATTATTTTGAATATGAACAGGGTCATGCAAATATTATTGTCAAGGGTAGACTTAAGAGTAACATACAATTTTGGATAGACATAGGTGCATATGATTTCATTATAGACACAATTAGGGATGGTTATAAGATACCTTTTTATTCAGTTCCACCATCTGTTTGTTTATCTAACAATTTATCTGCCATGAAGCATACTGATTTTGTAGATTCAGCTATTCAAGACTTATTAGATAGAGGTTTAATTGTCACGTGTGAAGTTCAACCTACTGTTGTTAATCCGTTAACTGTGTCTATTCATTCTAACGGTAAAAAACGACTTATTCTTGATTTGCGGGTCGTTAACAAACATTTATGGAAACAACCGGTCAAGTATGAAGACATGAGAACAGCTACACAACATATTAAACATAATTCCAGTCTTTTTAAGTTCGATATTCACTCAGCATATCATCATGTTGACATTTGTTATCCCCATACTGAATATTTGGGGTTTTCCTGGTTAAAAGATGGAGTACGTATATTTTACAAATTTCTTGTATTACCTTTCGGATTAGCTTCTGCATGTTATTTGTTTACAAAGATTACCAGACCACTTGTAAAAAAGTGGCGTTCTGAGGGTAAGCAAATTATTATGTATCTTGACGATGGGATGGGCATTGATCCAGATGAACAATTATGTCAAAATATTGCCAATGAAGTGAAAATTGACTTGATAAAGAGTGGTTTTGTTCCAAAAGCCGAAAAGTCATTCTGGCAACCTGCTAAACGTCTAGTATGGTTAGGCACTATTATTGACACTGAGTATGGATATTATAAGATACCAGAAGACAGGGTTGAGAAAATTATCAATACTATTACAGATATTTGTTCATGTTTATCTGTGCGCAAAACAGTATAACTTAGAAAGGTAGCATCTTTAGTTGGGCAAATTATTTCTACATATTCAGTCATTGGTAATATTGTATATTTGATGACTAAACATTTAAGTATAGATATCAACAGTTCTCTTTCTTGGAACTCGTACATTAAGTTGTCAGAATCTAGCCTTGAACAGCTTGTGTTTTGGAGAAACAATTTTCAGCTTGTTAATGTAAAACATTTTACATTAGATGAATCCTGTCAACAAATAGTTTTTAGTGATGCTAGTGGTACAGGTTATGGTGGTTATATAGTAGAGACTCCTATAGATATAGCTCATGGTATGTGGCTAGATTCGGATAAAGGGAACAGTTCTACATGGAAAGAACTCACTGCTGTGAAACAGGTGTTATTGTCTTTGATTCATATATTGTCGGGTAAGAGGATAAAATGGTTCACAGACAATCAAAATGTGGTCAGTATTGTGAGCAAAGGTAGTACAAAAACTGTTCTTCAAGAGTTAGCTTTGGACATTTTCAGTGCATGTTTGAAATTTAACGTCAACATTGATATGGTCTGGATACCTAGGTCAGAGAACGATAGAGCCGATTATCTTAGTAGAATTTGTGATCATGACGACTGGGGTATATCTGATGTTATATTTGAACTTGTTGAATCCCTTTGGCGGCCACACGAGGTTGATTGGTTCGCCTCTGATCACAATTATAAGTTGGTTATATTTTATTCCAGATTTTGGAATGTGTATTCCACTGGCATTGATGCCTTTACAGTTGATTGGCATGGCGTTAATGGCTTGTTTGTACCGCCTATATTTTTGATAATCCGTATATTGAAATATATGAAACAGTGTAACGCTGTGGGAACTTTAATTGTTCCATGTTGGCAGTCGGCCAGTTTTTGGCCAATGCTATGTCCAGGTGGTGATGGTTTCATTGATCAGGTTAAAGGTTACATATATTTACCTACTAAGAAAGAATTCTATTCACCTGGAAAAAGTAACAAGGCCATTTTTGGCAATGTGGATCTGACATTCAGAATGTTAGATTTGAGAATAGATTTCAGTATATAACTGAATTAATTGGTGGTGGTTATGATGCTTATCTGATGGTGTTCAGATTGAAGCTTAAGGTTAGTTTTAGACTAGCCTTGTAGTACTAAAACACTGGTGGTGGGGTGTCAGTCCTAAATGTAGTTTAGGACAGTGCAAACAAGGATGTATCCTTTGTTGAAATACTAATTAGGTGATGGTTTTATATTTCAGAATACCTTAAAACTACATGTATGTACTATGTATTTAAAAATGTTTTATTTTTATACATGTATTTTTCCAGGCTTTCAAAACCGACATACAAAAATTGTCTGCATCTTTAGCTGGATCGGTGGACCTTATTCCAGAATTGCTAAATGTATCTAGAGCGAATGCTACTGTAAAAACATACCATTTGGGATTTATTCGTTGGAAAAAGTGGGCTTCAATTAATTGAATATCCAGTTTAGATATTTTACCTGCAAAACCGTTCTTTGTTGCTATTTACCTTTCGTCATTAGTTCAGTCATGTCGTACTGTTAGTCCAGTTACACAAGCTTTTTACAGTTTACAGTGGGCGCATAATTTAATAGGACAACCGTCTCCGACCGATACGTATTTAGTGAAAAATGTTTTAGAAGGTGCGAAGCGAAAGTTAGCAACACCGACCGTGAAAAAGGAACCAATTACACCAGAACTATTGTCGCTTATGCATACTTTCAATTATAAAGAAAATTATTTATTTTCTCAACGTACAATTTGTGCATGTTTACTTGCGTATGCTGGATTTTTAAGGGTATCTTAGTTGTTACAAATCAGAAGAAATGACATTATTTTCGAAGCCACGTATATTTGCATATTTATACCGAATAGTAAAACAGATATATGCAGACAGTAATTCTGTAGTTATTGTGCGTACTGATTCAAATTTGTGTCCAGTTAAAAATTTGGAATTATACCTTGTTTGGGGTAACATTTTGGCGGATTCTAATGAATTTATTTTTCGTAATTTAACTAAGTGTAAGGATATGTACATTTTAAGGCGGGATGATAAAGCACTTTCTTACAGTCGTAT
Organism: Bathymodiolus brooksi; assembly: GCA_963680875.1. Lineage (NCBI taxonomy): Eukaryota > Metazoa > Mollusca > Bivalvia > Mytilida > Modiolidae > Bathymodiolus > Bathymodiolus brooksi. The sequence goes on along the minus strand of OY804578.1, from coordinate 90,557,803 downwards.
GCGAGAGTTGTTTATTCAGGCTTTTCAGTCTTTTGTGCCAGATATAAAGAAGTTTGGTCTTCATAGTTTACGATCCGGTGGTGCCACAACTTGTGCCAATTTAGGAATTTCAGATAGGTTATTTAAAAAACACGGGAGGTGGCGTTCTGAAACAGCTAAGGATGGCTATGTTAAGGACTCGTTGCCTGATAGGCTCTCTGTTTCCAAAAATTTAGGGTTATAGAGTATTAAATTTATAACTTTTTAATTCGTTATATTCGCAAGATGAAAAATAAATAAAGATAGGCTTTACCCGTTCTTTGATTTCAGCATTCGGCACTGTCGTGTGGATATGCAATTTGAATTGTTTTTTAATATTTATTTCTATAAATGACATGTTTGTATCACTTGTTGTGTGATGGGTCGCATTTGGATAATGCGACAAATATGTGTCATATTGGTCTGTCATGAATATGGGCATGTTTGGGTAGAAGAAATATAATTTCAATCGTTTGAAGAATGAATTAGATTGAAATTGATTTCTTTTACTTATCTGCCCATAGAGGCACTTCTTTTTCCCGCCTCATGAGCTGTCGAGTGTGACGTGTCATTCAGCACGATAGGGCCAGCTCGAATAGTCGTGTTTTCAGATATAAAACATTATTTTTAGTGATTACTTGTTTGTTTTTCATCTTGCGTGTGGAGGTTTTTGATAAGCAGTTTTGCTTTTTTTTTTTACTTATATAGTGACATTTTGCCATTTTTTCATCGTGACATTTATGTTATAAATACATTTGTTTGTACTTACTTATTAAAGAGCACTCGGCACTGTCGTGTGGATATGCAATTTGAATTGGTTTTTAGTATTCAGTGGCGGATTTAGAGGGGGCGTGCCCCCCCCCCCCCCCTAAAATTCGCAAAGCATATGTTATGCAACGTTAATTAAGCAGTTCAATAAATAACTTTTTCATGAATGGTTAACTCGTGACCTGTAGTAAAATATTCTTACACATTGTAAATACACGTTGGATGGGTTCGCTGATTCATATATGTATTCGCCGTCAGTAGTTCAAAGATTATTCCATTCTGATTGGTTCCGAGGTACCAGACATCAACTATTTTCTCACGCTAATTAAACATTATTTCTGCAGTCAATTTTACAACTACATGTACACATGCTATTTAGAAATTATAAAATGGACGAAAATTCTAGGCCAAGAAAACAAGCAAGATTAGATACATTTCTTATTCCTCGACGAGACGAGAAAAGTCAAAGGTAAACTAAAAAGATAAATTCAATCAATACTTCGAATAATTAATTTAACAATTGATCTCATTTATAAAACATACAACGAAAACCTATAACGAGAGAATCAGATGATGAAACTGAGACAGTGTGGAGAAACTTGAGTATCCCAAGAAAATGGTCACTTCTCTTTCTATAATGGTTCAAATAGTTCTTGAATTCGAAATTCTGCAATTTCATATGAAAATAAAATATAAGTTTGATTTGTATACAAATACCCGAAAATGTTGCCTTTTACTTTTCAAGTAAAGATCAGTAAAAAATATGCATTGGTATATTGTACATTAAAATACAAAAGTAACATATTAAAAAAAAAAAAAAAATTAGCGGCAATTTATTTGTAACAATCTCTGCATCTGCCCGAGGTATCTGCACAAGAAAGTGTGAACAAATCCTTTGTCCGGGTACGTTTATATTATTTAAATCTACCAATGGATGTCTGTACAATTTTTTTTTACACATTTTTAACAAAAAATTCTGACTACAATTTATTTGTAATAAATTAATATCTACAACTGCACATGAAAGTGTGAAAATAATCTCGACAAAATGGTTTATGCATATCTCACACCTGATTTCCGTAAACATATTTCTCGAGAACTTTGATACATTTTTTTTGTTTGATCTTTTAGTGTAATGAGGTTTTTACGCCTGTTGCTCAAACACTTGATGTCCGTCCGTCTGTAAGATTTCTGCAATTCGCAAAAATCTTGCATTTATTATTGTTGACATTAGTTACGTCTAGTACAGTTGAAAGAGCCAACTCATCGCTACGATTTATTAAGAATTCTTTCCGCAGTACAATGGGGGAGGATCGTTTTAATGCCCTAATTTTGTTATATGTTCATAAAGACATTGAAATTGACATTTCGAAAGTTGTGGAAATGTATGCAAGACAATATCCAAGGCGGATGATATTGTTTAATCCACTTTCCGAGTGACTTGTTTGAAATGATCTTGAGACAATAGTATATATGTAGCTATAAGTTTTCCAGTTTGCTAACATGTGTTCCAAAAATGAGTTATTCTTTTTATTCTTTTTATTTTGGATATTTTTGTTAAATTTGTAACTTCAAGATAAAAATTAAAGCTTGTGTTATTTTGACCACAATGAATCCTATTATTACAGTGGCAGCAATCTTATCTGAAACTGTTCAAAAGCCAAAATGAATAGTAATGATATTATGAGTAAATTTGGGATATCATTCTAACAAAGCTCTACCCATTGATAAATGATCAGTATACTAGTACTGTCCGTCCGGATGAAGCTTTTCGTTTCGCCGTTGGTTCATTCATTGAAAACGTATGATTCGTTCTTGTTTATAGACAAGCAAAGACGAATATGTTAACATTAATGCTGCATGAAACGATTCTGATCATCTAATTTAGTTACGTTAGCTAATCAGAAATCAACAACAAGTTCATGTATTGACAATTTCCACTTTTGTTTGTCTATAAACAAGAACGGTCGAATCATACGTTTTCAATGAATGAATCAAACGACGAAAAGAAAAGCTCCATCCGGACGGGCAGTATTAACTAGAACCACCCGATAGGACAAGCACCGAAAGTACAGACCAATTAGGGCAATGAGGAATGTGTTAATGATTGATTGATTTTTAGTTCACCTGGACCAAAGGTCCATGTGAACTATTGCCATCACTTGGCGTCCGTCGTCTGTAAACTTTTCACATTTCAAGCTTCTTCTCCGAAACCACTTGGCCGATTGGAACCGAACTTAGCAGGAATGTTCCTTGGATGGTCCTCTACAAAGTTACTGTTTTTCGTTCCAGTCGGATATTCAATATGGCTGCCAGGGCCAATAATATGCTCTGATTGGCTGAAATTTCAAAGATCTTCTTCTCCGAAACTAATGAACTGACTGAACCCAAACTGTAAAGGAATGATCATTGGAATGTCCTTTACCAAGTTACTGTTTTTTATGCCGATCGGAAATCCAAGATGGCCACCATCGCAGGACATAGATTAACATTGGACCCTATGGGAAAATGTTCAAATGCCTTCTTCTCAGAAACTACAAATATGATTAAAGCCAAACTGTACATGAATGTTCATTGGATGGTCCTCTACAATCTTAAGGTTTTTTGTTCCGATATGAAATTCAAAATGGTGGCTACGGCAGGACTTAGTTTAACATTGGACCCTATGGGAAAAATGTTTCAAAATGCTTCTTCTCTGAAACCACTTGGACAGTTGAAACCAAACTGCCCAGGAATGATCATTGGAAGGTCCTCTACAAATTTTATGTTTTTTATGCCGGTCGGAAATCCAAGATGGCCGCCACCGCAGGACATAGATTAACATTGGACCCTATGGGAAAATGTTCAAATGCCTTCTTCTCAGAAACTACAAATATTATTAAAGCCAAACTGTACATGAATGTTCATTGGATGGTCCTCTACAATCTTAAGGTTTTTTGTTCCGATATGAAATTCAAAATGGCGGCTACGGCAGGACTTAGTTTAACATTGGACCCTATGGGAAAAATGTTTCAAAATGCTTCTTCTCTGAAACCACTTGGACAGTTGAAACCAAACTGCCCAGGAATGATCATTGGAAAGTCCTCTACAAATTTTCTGTTTTTTATGCCGGTCGGAAATCCAAGATGGCCGCCACCGCAGGACATAGATTAACATTGGACCCTATGGGAAAATGTTCAAATGCCTTCTTCTCAGAAACTACAAATATGATTAAAGCCAAACTGTACATGAATGTTCATTGGATGGTCCTCTACAATCTTAAGGTTTTTTGTTCCGATATGAAATTCAAAATGGCGGCTACGGCAGAACTTAGTTTAACATTGGACCCTATGGGAAAAATGTTTCAAAATGCTTCTTCTCTGAAACCACTTGGACAGTTGAAACCAAACTGCCCAGGAATGATCATTGGAAGGTCCTCTACAAATTTTCCGTTTTTTATGCCAGTCAGAAATCCAAGATGGCCGCCACCGCAGGACATAGATTAACATTGGACCCTATGGGAAAATATTCAAATGCCTTCTACTCAGAAACTACAAATATGATTAAAGCCAAACTGTACATGAATGTTCATTAGATGGTCCTCTACAAACTTTACGTTTTTTGTTCTGGTATGAAATTCAAAATGGCGGCTACGGCAGGACTTAGTTTAACATTGGACCCTATGGGGAAAATGTTTCAAAATGCTTCTTCTCTGAAACCACTTGGACAGTTGAAACTAAACTGCCCAGAAATGATCATTGGAAGGTCCTCTACAAATTTTATGTTTTTTATGCCGGTCGGAAATCCAAGATGGCCGCCACCGCAGGACATAGATTAACATTGGACCCTATGGGAAAAATGTTTCAAAACGCTTCTTCTCTGAAACCACTTGGATAATTGAAACCATACTGCCCAGGAATGATCATTGGAAGGTCCTCTACAAGGTGTGTGTTTTTTCATGCCGATCGGAAATCCAAGATGGCCACCACCGTAGGACATAGATTAACATTGGACCCTATGGGAAAATGTTCAAATGCCTTCTTCTCAGAAACTACAAATATGATTAAAGCCAAACTGTACAAGAATGTTCATTGGATGGTTCTCTACAAACTTTACGTTTTTTGTTCCGATATGAAATTCAAAATGGCGGCTACGGCAGGACTTAGTTTAACATTGGACCCTATGGGAAAAATGTTTCAAAACGCTTCTTCTCTGAAACCACTTGGATAATTGAAACCAAACTGCCCAGGAATGATCATTGGAAGGTCCTCTACAAAGTTTCTGGTTTTTTTTGCCGATCGGAAATTCAAGATGGCCGCCACCGCAGGACATAGATTAACATTGGACCCTATGGGAAAATGTTCAAATGCCTTCTTCTCAGAAACTACAAATATGATTAAAGCCAAACTGTACATGAATGTTCATTGGATGATTCTCTACAAACAATACGTTTTTTGTTCCGATATGAAATTCAAAATGGCGGCTACGGCAGGACTTAGTTTAACATTGGACCCTATGGGAAAAATGTTTCAAAATGCTTCTTCTCTGAAACCACTTGGACATTTGAAACCAAACTGCCCAGGAATGATCATTGGAAGGTCCTCTACAAATTTTATGTTTTTTATGCCGGTCGGAAATCCAAGATGGCCACCACCGCAGGACATAGATTAACATTGGACCCTATGGGAAAATGTTCAAATGCCTTCTTCTCAGAAACTACAAATATGATTAAAGCCAAACTCTACATGAATGTTCATTGGATGGTCCTCTACAAACTTTGCGTTTTTTGTTCCGATATAAAATTCAAAATGGCGGCTACGGCAGGACTTAGTTTAACATTGGACCCTATGGGAAAAATGTTTCAAAACGCTTCTTCTCTGAAACCACTTGGATAATTGAAACCATACTGCCCAGGAATGATCATTGGAAGGTCCTCTACAAGGTGTGTGTTTTTTCATGCCGATCGGAAATCCAAGATGGCCACCACCGTAGGACATAGATTAACATTGGACCCTATGGGAAAATGTTCAAATGCCTTCTTCTCAGAAACTACAAATATGATTAAAGCCAAACTGTACAAGAATGTTCATTGGATGGTCCTCTACAAACTTTACGTTTTTTGTTCCGATATGAAATTCAAAATGGCGGCTACGGCAGGACTTAGTTTAACATTGGACCCTATGGGAAAAATGTTTCAAAATGCTTCTTCTCTGAAACCACTTGGACAGTTGAAACCAAACTGCCCAGGAATGATCATTGGAAGGTCCTCTACAAAGTTTCTGTTTTTTATGCCGGTCGGAAATCCAAGATGGCCACCACCGCAGGACATAGATTAACATTGGACCCTATGGGAAAATGTTCAAATGCCTTCTTCTCAGAAACTACAAATATGATTAAAGCCAAACTATACATGAATGTTCATTGGATGGTCCTCTACAAACTTTGCGTTTTTTGTTCCGATATAAAATTCAAAATGGCGGCTACGGCAGGACTTAGTTTAACATTGGACCCTATGGGGGAAATGTTTCAAAACGCTTCTTCTCTGAAACCACTTGGATAATTGAAACCAAACTGCCCAGGAATGATCATTGGAAGGTCCTCTACAAGGTGTGTGTTTTTTATGCCGATCGGAAATCCAAGATGGCCACCACCACAGGACATAGATTAACATTGGACCCTATGGGAAAATGTTCAAATGCCTTCTTCTCAGAAACTACAAATATGATTAAAGCCAAACTGTACATGAATGTTCATTGGATGGTCCTCTACAAACTTTACGTTTTTTGTTCCGATATGAAATTCAAAATGGCGGCTACGGCAGAACTTAGTTTAACATTGGACCCTATGGGGGAAATGTTTGAAAACACTTCTTCTCTGAAACCACTAGAACAGTTGAAACCAAACTGCCCAGGAATGATCATTGGAAGGTCCTCTACAAATTTTATGTTTTTTATGCCGATCGGAAATCCAAGATGGTCGCCACCACAATACATAGATTAACATTGGACCATATGGGAAAATTTTCAAATGCCTTCTTCTCAGAAACTACAAATATGATTAAAGCCAAACTGTACATGAATGTTCATTGAATGGTCCTCTACAAAATATACGTTTTTCATTCTGATATGAAATTCAAAATGGCGGCTACGGCAGGACTTAGTTTAACATTGGACCCTATGGGAAAAATGTTTCAAAATGCTTCTTCTCTGAAACCACTTGGACAGTTGAAACCAAACTGCCCAGGAATGATCATTGGAAGGTCCTGTTTTTTATGCCGATCGGAAATCCAAGATGGCTGCCACCACAGGTCATAGTATTAACACAGAACCATATGGGGAAAATACAGAAATATATTCTTCTCTGAAGCTATTGCACTGATTGAACCTAAACTGTGCATCAATCATTGGAAGGTCCTTTACAAACTTTGTGTTTTTTATGTTGATCGTAATTCCAAGATGACGCAGGACATAGTTTTTACATAGGACCAATTGGTTTTTTTTATTACCAGGTGAACGATACAGGCTCTTGAGAGCCTCTGGTTGGTGTTTTAACGCCACTTTCAGCAGTATTTCAGCTATATCGTGGCGACCAGTTTTAGTGGTGGAGGAAGCCGGAGTACCCGGAGAGAACCACCGACCCTGGGCAAGCAACTGGTAAACTTTATCACTTGCGACTGCGAGTCGAGTGCACCCTTTTTTGTAATTTACAAAGCTGGGCGCGAACCCACGCCGTATTGGTGATAGGCTTGTATGAGCTGTTAGATCCAACGACCTAACTCATTGAGCCATCCGGACCCCAGGAATGCGCTAAAACTAAACCAATAGTTCTTTGAAGGGTTAAAATATGTGATCGATCAGTCATGAGTTGAACAATTCGCATCACGGTTGTTAAAAAAAAAGGTTTTACTTCAGGTTCTTATAATCATAGGTACTCGGGGATAGGATCCCCCCTTTTATCGTGAAAAAAAAATGCCCCGTTTTTTCCTTTCTTTTTGGTATTTCTGTGATTAACTTGTGTTATATCATCAGAGAAATCTCACTATTTCATATCATCAGAGAAATCTCACTATTTCTTCCAGTTTACCGGCTACAGCAAGATTATCAATGCCGTTAAACGACAGAGGAATCTCGGACCGGCTACAGCAAGATTATCAATGCCGTTAAACGACAGAGGAATCTCGGACTAATCCAGCCCCTGCTACGATCAATATTAATATACTAGAAGGTAACTAGCTTCTCTGGGCTGACCTACATTTCTCCGAGGAAAAATTCGGGGAATCCTATCTATATAATAACAATCAAACACTTACCAATCGAAAAACGGGCATCAATCCTTACTTCGATCATTTATCTGTTAGAATCAACTTGCTTTTCAGTCATGAAAGGCGATTTAGTCCTTGAATTTAATCGGAATTCACTCGCGAGACGTTCCATTTGAAGCTCGATCAACGGAAGTCGTAAAATCCGCCAAAAAGACGTTCGTATTTCTCTTACCCTTTGGTTTTACAGATGACATTTCGGAATTTCTCTAATGGACAGGTACCCCATACACATTTACGGACAAGGAACCAGGTTAGTCTTGTCCCCTTAAAAATTACGACTTCCGTTGATCGAGCTTCAAATGGAACGTCTCGCGAGTGAATACCGATTAAATTCAAGGACTAAATCGTCTTTCATGACTGAAAAGCAAATTGATTCTAACAGATAAGTTATCGAAGTAAGGATTGATGCCCGCTTTTCGATTGGTAAGTGTTTGATTGTTATTATATAGATAGGATTCCCCGAATTTTTCCTCGGAGAAATGTAGGTCAGCCCAGAGAAGCTAGTTACCTTCTAGTAGTATATTAATATTGATCGTGGCAGGGGCTGGATAGTAAACTGGAAGAAATAGTGAGATTTCTCTGATGATATGAAATAGTGAGATTTATCTGATGATATAGCACAAGTTAATCACAAAAATACCAAAAAGAAAGAAAAAAACGGGGAAATTTTTTTTCACAAAAAAAGGGGGGATCCTATCCCCGAGTACCTATGCTAATAATCTGACAAAAACATACTGCTAACAATTATTCGACAAATTAAGACTCAAAGTAAAGTTTATTGGGTCTGATAAAAATGGTGTGGTTGGTTCAAAATTGTCGTTCAAATAAATGTCTGTAATTCCTCAAACCCCCAGAGCTTAGGGGGGAGGGGTTTCGCCCCCTGGAACCCCTACTAGGGCTCTGCCCTGGACCCGCTGGGAACCTTAAGCAGTCCCCAGATCCCTCTCCTACTCACGCCCCCCCCCTAATCCTGGATCCGCCCCTGGTATTTATTTCTATTCATGACATGTTTGTATCACTTGTTGTGTGATGGGTCGCATTCGGATAATGCGACAAATATGTGTCATTTTGGTCTGTCATGAATATGGGCATGTTTGGGTAGAAGAAATTTCTTAAAAATAGCTCATCATGATCTATAGTACCAGTACTTAATAAATATAATTTTATTTCCAGCTTGAAAATGTTGTTTTGGAGGAGGCTGTATTGGATGTCAAAGAAGTAAGACTGTTGGATCATGAAAGAATTTTATCTTGCAATCACCCCTTTTTGCAACCTCATAAAGGGGGTAGAATAACATTGAGACATATAAAGTCATTGACCTAATGAAGTTTCTGGTACCTGTTGATGTTTTGAGAAGAAAGGGAATGTAGTTGTGTATCAGTTCGTATCACAAAATTTCCTGCTTTTTTACATTTTTACTGATAGGCTGGGTAGGCGTGTATGGAAAATAAATGTAACTTTTTAACCAATCAGAATTAAGTATTTCTCCTACATTTATATATACCCCTCTCAAGAAAGAATCTATTGCTTGATATGACTTTCCATCTGTCAAACCACTTACAAATACCAATAGCACTTCTGAATCTGATTCTGAGGATGAAAATCGAATAAGAGATGATGAAAAGTGCTGTGTATGCAAATTATTCACCCCAAAAGAAATCAGAGAGAGCCCATGTTTAATATTCACGAAATGGCTACAATGTGACCAATACAAACACTGGGTTCATTTGGTCTACTCAACTGAAAAACGTGTGATCAGGAAAAGAGATGTATTTTTATACCCCTATTGCAAGAGTGATTAGTATTGAAATCATGCTATCTATATTAATATTTAATAAAATGATTAACTTCCAGTTTGTTTAAAAAAAAAACAATTTAAAAACAAGGACAAAATTAAAACACAAACATAGCAAAGATTAAAAACAAAGAAATGGTGCCATCACAAGATTATGTTTTACAAGATAACAAGAGGTGCTACGACAAAATTTTGAGTGACTGGAATTTCAGACCCCATTTTAATGTATTCTGATAGGCTTGATGAACATGATTGATGGCTGAAATGTTCCTAACAAATTCATGACAAAATGTTGTAGTTACTATGGCATCAATGAATCAGTACATTTCAATAATTTTTGAGAGATGTCAGTTCAAATCTCTCTGGAAACTAATGATCTGAGTACATATTAGGTTTGTCAACTACTAACAATTACAATATGTATTGTATAGCTTCTATAGTACAAGGTAGTACATTTCAATAATGTTGAAAAGATGTCAGTTCAAATCTGACGGGAAGCTAATCTATGGGTTTATTTTAATATATGCTTGATCATGTTGACTGCATTAACTAACTTGGACACAAGTCCCTAGCTTAATGAAAGTTTTGAAGAACTACTCCTTTTTCAGTGAGATTTTTACACAACCACAAAAATGTTGTGTAATGGTTAGCATGCTCACCTTGAATGTGGTAGATCCATGGGTTCTAGCCCCTGTCTAGTCAAACCAAAGATTATAAAATTGGTAAGAATGCAGCATTAAGGAGTAAAAACAAAGAATGTTCGGGTCAGAATCAGAATAATGTTTCAGAGTGGAACGACATATCTACCCACAGACTGTTGTTTCAATGAACTAGCACTCTAAAAATCCAACTAAGGGTGTTGGTCTTTTCATTTTTTGTATCTAAATGTGTTTCCTGTTGCACTTACTTAAATAGTTTACACATCACATGTTATAGTTTATATTTCTTGTTGTTTATTGTTTAAAAATTATATGTATAGAATGTTTTTATCCCCCATATGAGTGTTGTTTTTCACTAAAAGGATAGAGAAAATTGTATAGTGTCACCTAATATTAACTTTTTGATGTTAAAAGCAATATAATTTTTATTCAATCATTAACTTAAAGACTTCACCAGGATGATGGGAATGTGTTTTAATACCCATTTTTCAATGTTCCAGTTCATAGTTTTGTTATTTTACAACATTGTTATTATACATGTACAGCTGACCTTTTAATAATGTTTTGTTTTTGCAATAAATATTTTCTTGTTAATGAATACGTGTAGTTCTCTTAAGTCAAATCTGCCCATGCGGTCACCTTTTTGTTTAATTTTTGTGCTCTATAATTTACAAAAGTTATCAGTTGAATCATTTACAAAGTACATGTGCATGTACATATCTTTCTCAACCAAGACTGACTTGTTCCTGAATTTAGCACTTTTTCCATACTAATCCTTATATGTTAATGTTATTATTGGTCTCCTGACATTGGCATAAACAAGAAAGGATGGAGTGCCTCATGAACAGAAACCACACCATAATAATGTGCTTGACATACATGTAAGAATGGAACATGACTGTTAATGTATAGCCCTGTATCAGGGCATACTATTTAACCCCTGTCTGTCCCTCCCTTTTTGCAATATTTTGTAGTGTGTTTAATGTACAAATACTAAAGGTGTGCATTCCTACAGGATTTTGACTTCTAAAAAATCACAAAATGATATATAGTTGAACTAAGTCATTTTTAAGTTAGAACATCAAAAGTGTCTTACACACACAGACTTTATGCATTCTCTAACAAAAGGGGCATACCAGTTTTAAGTTGGGCCTTTTAAAAAGTTTTATTTGATGCTCCATAATATGATAATTTACAAATTGAATGTTTAATGTGATATAAATATGATAAACTATAAAACCATGCAGAAGTCTAACATAATGCCAACTTTAAAGCATTAACATTACAAAGCTGGTTTTTGTACGAATACCTGCCAGTCGCTTAGGGGGAAAATACTTATTTTTATTTCCCTTTCTTATAAGGACCCCCCCCCCCCCTTTTTTTTTATAGGACAGTCAGACAACAAAATATACAGATTTAGATTAATTTTCTTCAAGTTAATCGATAAGTACCTGCTAGGATGATATATTTTATTTATTCTTGCAGGTCTAGGATGTTTTGTAAACAGTACTATTTTATTTGCGAGGTTGTGTCACAATATCCTTGGAAGTTGGAACTACTATAGATGAATATTCACACGATCTCTCATTATTTTCAAGATCTATGGGATACATGCAGTCATAAATTATTTTCCTAACCAACAAATTCATGAAAACTTCCTTACGACCGTGACGATATGTGCATAACTGCCACGATGAATAAACTGTGTCACCGTGTTTACAAATGCAATGACGTCTTGTTTACATTTTTTTACTCCGATTGATTTATAATATTGTATGATCATAAATTTTGTCCAACTAAATATTACAAATATAAACAATTTAACTTTCTGGAAATCCCCCCTTTAAGAACTTTTGGATCCGCATCTGCATTTTATTTTATTAAAACATGCACATCTTCATTCATAACGAAGCGGGGGAAATCCGGAATATATATAGACCCGTCACCGACTTTGTAAGGGTTGTTAGTGTTGGCGCATGCCCAAAGCACATGACTGTTGACACTCCCGTAAGATTCATTCGTATTTTAACCGAAGGGTTGAACGTCATTTTTCATCAAAAATGACGCGAAAGTCACGTGACTTTGGTTTTAGATGGAACTCTCCTGCGTCACTGGCTTCCCGACTGTATATCAAAGTATATTTATAACATGATTTTTTTAAGAGTCCATTTAATTACTGCTATATCACCATAAAACGTGCATATTTATCTGAATGTCAAATGATATGTCCTTTTTTCTGTTCATTTTTATTTTGCCTAAATCAATATCAATCTGTCTGTCTGTCTGTATATATGCATGTATCTGTTTTTATTTTTATTGTTTTAAAAAAAAAGAACTATTTCCAATGGAGAACATTCACCCAAATTTACTCAACAGGTGTCGCTCGAGTACCAACGCTGGTTAGCGGAGCGTTTTATAGACCTATTTTACATTAACTTGAATAATACTGCGCCCTCTATTGGCACTTTCGCTGGACGAGGGCTTGAACGCTCTTAGTGGTAAAAATCCGTCAGGCTGTTGGCTGGTACAGCCGACCAATCAAATGTCAGATATTAGCACGTATGCGCATTAGTGAATCCCTTTACTTCCGTTTGTAAATATTGACAAAACAAACACGGAGAATGAGTACGTGCCTTTGCATATTTAGAAAACAAATACACCTTTATTCTCATAATTATGATTTAAATTGCCATAGATTCACAAAACTTTAAAGATTTAAAAAAATAAAACACCGTGTAATTTAAAGATTTAAAAAAAATAAAGCACCGTGTAATCATTTTTTGAAGTTTTTATGTTTTAATCTAAATTTGCTAAAATGTCACAATACACATCTAACATGTATTTTTGTAGTGTATGTGGGACAATTAATTGTGGATAATAGAGTCGACACACGTAACTTGCTGTTAACATAAGATTGTATAAATATGGATTTGCACTAGTTAAATTAAGGAAAATGGGATGAAATAATAAAGACATTTTTTTGAAAATAAATATGTAAACAGAAAGTTGATTATTTCATAAATTAAAATGATTTTTAATACAATCTATTAAGAAATACCCATCACAATATCGTTATTTAGGTAAATACTTATTAGACTGATTTTTTTTTAAAACAATTTTTGTCTTTAATTGATAACTGACCCAAGTTAGCCTAAATAAATTAAATGTGACTTAATGTGTTAATTATATAAATCCTTGCCTTCTATCAATTTTAATTTCTTATCTAATTCTTATTCTTATTATGTAACAATATGGTCAGGTTGTTATTTTCATTGAATGGCATCTCAAAATAGATGGCTTCACAGTAGGAGCTCTTCCTGTATATTGGTTTAATCCTGTATATTACAACTGACAGCTATGACAAACAATTTTAATCAGCCATCAGTATCATAAAATACATTTTTTTAAATCTTTATTTTAAATGAAATTAAAAAATCATTATATAAGAGTGAATTCAATTCAAGCTTTTATTTACTTTCCAACTTTGAAATAAAAATTATTATATATATTTAAAAAATAGTAATTATTCATTTAAGTTTTATTTCATGTTTGGTTGTATTTATCCGGATATGTGTATTGCATACAGCATTACATCATCTGATCGCTCCATTGGACATTATTTACAAACACTTTAGCTCCTCCTATTTTATGTCGTAATACCCATAAGTCATAGCGATTTACTATTTCCGGTTTGACGGATTTTTTCAATGAATGCATCCAGGCGTTAATGCAGCGACTAGCGGGAGAGTAATATAACGACTGGATTATTCGGGTTAATTTCACATTAACCTATTTTTGTTGTAAGCGGCCTTAGTCGAAAGTCCAATCGGAGTAAAATCCGGGTGGTAAGCGGCCTTTCTGTTTGGATATACGATGATTTTCTATATCCACATCATTTTTCAACCTTTTCCAAGTTTTATTCACGTTATTTATTTGCAAAATTGTATTATACATCTACAAATGGATCCTGGTTAAAAGCTCAACAGAGCTTATGTTGTATGTTGTTTTAACCATGCCGACTCTAAATAAAGCTTATTTATTTATTATTTATTTATCCTGGTGATCAACTCTACACTCTTGATGAGCTTCGATGTTGGAAAGTCGAGAATCTCAGAGTTCTTGACGATGAGAGATCTATTAAACGAAATCGTGAACGAAGGAGGAGCTAGCGGCCTTGTGTTTTTCGGTATGCAAGTTGAACTTGCCTTTGGTGTCATCACAAGATGATGTTTTGAAGGACAACAAGAGATGCTACGACAACATTTTGAGTGAGTGTGGAATTACAGACCCCCTTCACATTTATTCTGGTTGGCTTGATGAACATGAAAGTCATGATCATGGTATGCAGTTTGGCAACCAAATTTTTTGACAGACATAACGCAGTTCTTGTTAGCCCATTGTGTATTTTAAGAACAAAGTGTTCACCATCACAGACACTGGATGATGACCCCCACAATGTATAGATATTGTGCCAAAGAAGATGATGGTTTGACAGAAGGAGCTTATTGATCTTGCACTGCAGGGTATGAAATGTATGCATGTTTTTTTAAATTCTCTATCGTGTCTATGCAGTGCCAATTCAGGACCATTAGATAATAACAGAAGGGATTGCAACCAATGATGGGCAATCTTGGCTGAAATGTTCCTAACAAATTCATGACAAAATGTTGTAGTTACTATGGTGTCAATGAATCAGTACATTTCAATAATGTTTGAGAGATGTCAGTTCATATCTCTCTGGAAGCTAATGATCGGAGTATTGTATTAGGTTTGTCAACTACTAACAATTACAATACATGTATATAGCTTCTATAGTACAAGGTATAGTACATTTCAATAATGTTGAAAAGATGTCAGTTCAAATCTGACTGGAAGCTAATCTATGGGTTTATTTTAATATATGCTTGATCATGTTGACTGCATTAACTAACTTGGACACAAGTCCCTAGCTTAATGAAAGTTTTGAAGAACTACTCCTTT
Organism: Bathymodiolus brooksi; assembly: GCA_963680875.1. Classification (NCBI taxonomy): domain Eukaryota; kingdom Metazoa; phylum Mollusca; class Bivalvia; order Mytilida; family Modiolidae; genus Bathymodiolus; species Bathymodiolus brooksi. The sequence goes on along the minus strand of OY804578.1, from coordinate 90,542,283 downwards.
TCAGTGTAATTTTTACACGACTGCAAAAATGTTGTGTAATGGTTAGCATGCTCACCTTGAATGTGGTAGATCCATGGGTTCTAGCCCCTGTCTAGTCAAACCAAAGATTATAAAAGAATCAGAATAATGTTTCAGAGTGGAACGACATATCTACCCACAGACTGTTGTTTCAATGAACTAGCACTCTAAAAATCCAACTAAGGGTGTTGGTCTTTTCATTTTTTGTATCTAAATGTGTTTCCTGTTGCTCATACTTAAATAGTTTACACATCACATGTTATAGTTTATGTTTCTTGTTGTTTATTGTTTAAAAATTCTATGAATAGAATGTTTTTATCCCCCATATGAGTGTTGTTTTTCATGTAAAATTATTGAATATTTTGGGTTTTGTTCATTTACCTGAGAAAGTCTTAAGACAAATATTTTGAAATTAAAGGAGTTTTGAACCTTATTACATGTAGTATGTTTTTTTGGGGGGTGGAACTTTAATCAGATTTTTTAACTTCTCAATTCAATAACAAAAGATAGAGAAAATTGTATAGTGTCCCCCAATATTAACTTTTGGATGTTAAAAGCAATATAATTTTCATTCAATCATTCACCAGGATGAGGGGAATGTGTTTTAATTTATTACCCATTCTTCAATGTTCCAGTTCATAGTTTTGTTATTTTACAACATTGTTATTATACATGTAGCTGACCTTTTAATAATGTTTTGTTTTTGCAATAAATATTTCTTGTTAATGAGTATTTGTTTAATTTTTGTGCTCTATGATTTACAAAAGTTATCGAGTTGAATCATTTACAAAGTACATTTGCATGTATATATTTTGCCCAACAAAGACTGACTTGTTCCTGAATATAGCACTTTTTTCATACTAATCCTGATATGTTATTATTGGTCTCCTGACATTGGCATAAACAAGAAAGGATGGAGTGCCTCACGAACAGAAACCACAGCATAATAATGTGCTTGACATGCATGTAAAAATGGAACATGACTGTTAATGTATAGCCCTTTATCAGGGCACATATTTAACTCCTGTCTGTCCCTCCCTATAGTTTTGAGCTAGAGTTTTTGTAATATTTTGTAGTGTGTTTAATGTACAAATACTAAAGGTGTGCATTCTTACAGGATTTTGACTTCTAAAAAATCATAAAATGATATATAGTTGAACCAAGTCATTTTTAAGTTAGTACATCACGTGTCTTACACACACAGACTTTATACATTCTCTAACAAAAGGGGCATATCAGTTTTAAGTTGGGCCTTTTAAAAAGTTTTATTTGATGCTCCATAATTTAAACATAACAAAAAAAAATTGACTTTGATTTTCCTATATATTTCAACTAAAAATAAATCCTAAAAATTCACAATCCTGTTTAAATTATGTACAAATAAAAACTACTCATATAAACATAATGAGCAAATAAACAATCAAAATATAGACAATTCTGAATAAGTGTAAAATTTGTTAAAATCTATCCAAAAATGACTTCACAATAATTTTTTGAAAAAATATGGTTTTGGTTGATTATATAGGGATTTTTTTTTTTACATGTGGCAATACTTTTGGCCACATACTGCATAGCTGAATATTCACACGATTTCTCATTATTTTCAAGATCTACGGGATACATGTAGTCATAAATTATTTTCCTAACCAACAAATTCACGAAAACTTCCTTACGACCGTGACGATATGTGCATAACTGCCACGATGAATAAACTGCGTCACCGTGTTTACAAATGCAACTAGTATTACTGTGAGCACAGCTCACTAAGATATACCCCCCGCTCCCCACATCTGTCCAACCTATTTCCATAACCAAAACATTACTGATTGTTCCGACCAAAAATGAAAGGGACCCTCCTCTCTTCACCGGTAAGCTGCTGATACAATTTCAAAACATTCTGAGAAACACTACTCAGGTTATCATACGACATAGGATAAAAATCCTATTTTCCGTCATATCAAGTCCAATAACTCTGGAACGGCAAAAGTGAAAATCGTCAATAAATGAAAGGGATCCTCCTCTCTTCACCAGTAAGCAGCTGATAAAATTTTAAAAGATTCTAAGAAACACTACTCAAGTTATCATACGACATAGGGTAAAAATCCTATTTTCCGTCATATCAAGTCCAATAACTCTGGAACGGCAAAAGTGAAAATCGTCAAAAATGAAAGGGATCCTCCTCTCTTCACCGGTAAGCTGCTGATAAAATTTCAAAACATTCTGAGAAACACTACTCCAGTTATCATACGACATAGGGTAAACATCCTATTTTCCGCCATATCAAGTCCAATAACTCTGGAACGGCAAAAGTGAAAATCTTCAAAAAAGAAAGGGATCCTCCTCTCTTCACCAGTAAGCAGCTGATAAAATTTTAAAAGATTCTAAGAAACACAACTCAAGTTATCGTACGACATAGGATTTGTCTACAGACGGACGGACGGACAAACAGGTGAAACCAGTATACCCCCCTACAACTTCGTTGCGGGGGGTATAATGACGTCTTGTTTACGTTTTTTTACTTCGATTGACCTTTGAACCATAATGGCGGCGGTAACGTGAAATTAGTCTATTATGGCTTAGACGTTTGTAACCTATGTAAACTATTATTTCAAACACAATTTCTATCTAATGTATCCAACAATAATTATTTTTTATTTGTATAACAATATTCCTCAAGTTAACAACAAATGCATCATAAGTTGTAACCATCTTCTGACATGTTACTAAATTACTAAAGTGATCACGTCATTACGTTGAAATAAGACAAGGACAACGTTGCAATCATATCTGCGTCACGGGCACCTGTTACTAACTGTGAATGCGAATATAAAATAAAATTGAATACATTCTTATTAATTTTTTCTTATGTTCTCCATGAGCAAAAATCAATATTTTCAATAATTTTGTAATTAGTAAATACGCATAGCATACGTACAATAACTGTTGAATGAGGAAACTATAGTACACGTGTACGTACGTTGTTAAACAAAGTTTAATATGGGAAGAAGTCCCAACTATGGTAGAAGTAGCAATATTTTGATTCCAGATCCATATCACTAATGGCTTAAATTTCATGCACCGGAAATAACACACCGGAAACCAATACATGGTTAAATCTGCAGAAAATCGGATGCGCTGTAATCTGGAACTACTTCCGGTTATTAATGTTAAAAGTCGTCCCCGATATATCTCGGCCCTAAAAAAAGTCGTCCCTGATATATCTCGACCCAAAAAATCTCGACACTATTTTGATACACTGAATGAGCCTGAAATTGGCAGATAATTTTCAGATTCGCGAGCATTCATGGCCGTGCCTGTTTCAATAGATGGAAAGAGCATTCTTACATTGCATAGTACTACAGTACACTCCAAAAAGTACACAAAAGTAAGTAAAATTTCTATTTTAATCATCCCAAGGATTTATATGATTTATAAATATTAGATAATGTGGATTATGCTTCGCTGGCACTACAGGTAGCACCTGTCTCATATTAAAAAAATATTGGACTTCGTCCCAAGTTAGGTAACACCTATTATCATATTATTTGTTCACATTCTTTGTATTTCCCTTTTTAAAAGATTTTCATGTTGGTTTCCTAGTTTTGTTGTATCGTGATTTTCTACTTTCATGATAAATAATCGTTTATTTATACACAAAGCACACAAGCATAGATAATATGTTTATTACAAAAACAAACTAACATACTATATACAAAACATATATTTTTTGGCGTTTGGCTGTCTCAGCGTACTATCACAACATCCAGTATTTTAAATAGACAGATCGAGAATAGTGTGTCATTGTAGGCAAACTGCGGAATCAGAGCGGCTGGAAGAAGACCAGTGTCTGACCCAGTATAAAGCTACTACAAGACACCAAGCTATACCTCCCAGATTTCTTCATTCCTTTTTGAGCTGTGGCCCAGTTGAAGTATCAGAAAGGAATGTAGATATCTGGGCTGTAGAACTGTTAGCATAAACCTTTGTCCGAGAGAAGGCTATAAGTTAGGAGTGTTGTGACCTTAATTTCAACATAACCTCAAATTTGGAATTTATGATAGAAAAATCAGAAATTATCCCCGAAGTGAATACAACCACTGATATATAATATAATATATAATACATGTACATGTAGAATAAGAAATAATTTCATGACAGCTATTAAAGGTGGTGGATGGGGAGGAGGAGGATAACCCAAAATGGCCGAAACAATGGGTAATGACTGAAAACAAAAGTAGTTCGTGGTGTATGAAAAATACTATGGACTTAGAGGTACCAAGAGGAGAAGCGAAATTTGTCCTTATGTGTATAAACCTGAATTATAAAAATAATTCTCATTTTATACACATAGGACACAAGCATAGATAATATGTTTATTACAAAAACAAACTAACATACTACTATATACAAAACATATATTTTTTGGCGTTTGGCTGTCTCAGCGTACTATCACAACATCCAGTATTTTAAATAGACAGATCGAGAATAGTGTGTCATTGTAGGCAAACTGCGGTTTGCTTATCAAACATAACTTTAGACTGGAGGGAATCAGAGGGGCTGGAAGAAGACCAGTGTCTGACCCAGTATAAAGCTACTACAAGACACCAAGCTATACCTCCCAGATTTCTTCATTCCTTGTTGAGCTGCGGCCCAGTTGAAGTATCAGAAAGGAATGTAGATATCTGGGCTGTAGAACTGTTAGCATAAACCTTCGTCCGAGAGAAGACTCAGAAAAGTGTGCAAGGTTTGTGCTATAAGTTAGGAGTGTTGTGACCTTAATTTCAACATAACCTCAAATTTGGAATTTATGATAGAAAAATCAGAAATTATCCCCACAAACAGATGTTGAGGTAAAAGGATAGGATCATTACCGAGACAGCTGGACCCCAAATTTAGATGAAATATTGACACTGATGTCAGTCATGAATGAAATACAGCTACAACCGGACTATAAAGGAAAACATTACTACTAACCTAGAGTATATTCGTAAATGCTAGAAATACTACTAATAAAAATAATGATAAAACTACTAGTATATATATGTAAATTGGATGTGAAATTAACAAGCAAAGGTGGTTGACTAGAATAGTAAATGCATAGATGAACTCCAGTTATGAATATAAAACCTAGCTCAATCATGAAATTTTTCAACAGGAAAATAACCTTGCGGAAAATAGTGAGAGAAATTGTTACAATGATAATGCTCCACATAGGAACTGTACGTGGCAATGGAGAGCGTCTGCACATTTGTAAAAACTATAGTACTAAGTTAGGTCCACAACACTATATTCTACAATATTGTCACGGAGACTCAACAGTTTATATATCCTCGCATTGAATCAAGAGTATCTGATCGTTGGGAAACTGAGATAGTTACATTGTATATTACACAACCAAGTTCTTTCACCACTTCTGTCACTGAGAGGTTATTAAAATGACTACTAATATAAAATGAATGTCAGTTTAGTAGTTTAAAATCCGAAACATAAGAATATGAATCAGTGAAGCAGCAAAATGAGTTATTGAAAATGTTAGCTTGGCTATCGTTTCGATCGAGAGCGTCTGTTCATTGGAAAAAAACACTGAAATTCAATTAATGTTCCTGATATCCTGACCAGGAACCTGACTTTCACTTGAGAGCATCTGCTTCTATCACGACCAGTTAAAATAATGACGATACTATTATCAAAACACATAACAATAATAAAACTGTGGAAACATATTACCACTAATTCTAGAACTAGATAATATTTCATATCCTATATACAGGTACAATGTACAATGTAGGTAGTAGAGGATGTACAATGTACAATGTAGGTAGTAGAGGATTGATCATTATTATGCCCCTGCTAATAAAACACATACAGGTATATCACAAAACTTAGGGGATTATTATGCCCCTGAATGACATGGGATATACATTGTTCATATCCCTGCACTAACATTCACATCTTCCAAACTATTTAGTCGCTAGTGCTACTTCTTCAGGATCAATGAATCAATGATGATGAAATCCACATGCTAATAATAGATACAAAAAGGGGGATTATTATGCCCCTGCACTAAGAGATTACGTTGAGTGAAAGTGGTGCACCACATATTCTATTCCATACAAAATATCACTGTGATCCTGAATGTATTCACAGTAAACTTGATTACATAAAATCGGCACAGTCTCGGATCATGTTTCTAGCTATGTACCTTTAGTTATCAATTTCTAATTTATTAATGCGAGTTGAGCTTGTTTTATAGTAGATAAAGGCGTATGAATATAACGTGTGTAACATTGTGAATTCCACCGTCCGAGTACTTTAATAAGGTGATCTTCAATTTTAGATGCCACTGAAGTAGCTGCTCCTATTCTGAAGCTGTGTCCATTATACTTATCAGAATTGTGACCTAGGAATTGTAATATAGATTTTAAGTGTGAAATGAAGTACAAGCGGGTCAATGCTTCTCCGTCTTCCATAAGGAATAAAGGGTCACTGCTGGAATTCTTGTCGAATTTGGAAAGTCTCGTGCTGAGATACTTGTGTAGAATTTTTACTGGGCATAAAGCTGAATTATTACGAAATAGGTGAATATCCACTCCCAGTCTGAACGGATCTGTTTTGGAAGATTTGAGATGTAATACTGCGCTGTCATCGACAAATCGGATATCTTCAAGGCAGAGATTACACTCTGTATCGAATTTATGCATTCTCTAACAAAAGGGGCATACCAGTTTTAAGTTGGGCCTTTTAAAAAGTTTTATTTGATGCTCCATAATATGATAATTCACAAATTGCATGTTTAATGTGATATAAATATGATAAACTATAAAACCATGCAGAAGTCTAACATAATACCAACTTTAAAGCATTAACATTACAAAGCTGGTTTTTGTACGAATACCTGCCAGTCGCTTAGGGGGAAAATACTTATTTTGATTTTCCTTTCTTATAAGGACCCCCCTTTTTTTTATAGGATAGTCCGACAACAAAATATACGAGATTTAGATTAATTTTCTTCAAGTTAATCGATAAGTACTTGCTAGGATGATATATTTTATTTATTCTTGCAGGTCTAGAATGTTTTGTAAACAGTATTATTTTATTTGTGAGGTTGTGTCACAATATCCTTGGAAGTTGGAACTACTATAGATGAATATTCACACGATCTCTCATTATTTTCAAGATCTACGGGATACACGCAGTCATAAATTATTTTCCTAACCAACAAATTCACGAAAACTTCCTTACGACCGTGACGATATGTGCATAACTGCCACGATGAATAAACTGCGTCACCGTGTTTACAAATGCAATGACGTCTTGTTTACATTGTTTTACTCCAACTAATTTGTCCAACTAAATTTTATAAATATAAACAATTTAACTTTCTGGAAATCCCCCCTTTAAGAACTTTTGGATCCGCATCTGCATTTTATTTTATTAAAACATGCACATCATCATTCATAACGAAGCAGGGAAATCCGGAATAAACATAGACCCGTCACCGACTTTGTAAGGGTTGTTAGTGTTGGCGCATGCCCAAAGCCCATGACTGTTGACACTCCCGTAAGATTCATTCTAAAATACGTCGGTTTACAATAAATACGTACGCTTGAAATCAATTAAAATATACGGAATATGTCTATGGATAAATAGAAATTTATTGCATCACTACAGTTTTTATTTATATAGTGCACAAACATCGAATGTTGCTACTTGAAGTTGACTCAATTTCAAAACAAATGTCGAGGTGGTTCTATTTCAATCAATCAATCAAAGTTTTATTTAAAGTCGGTACATTTTATAACAATACAACATAAGCTCTCAAGTGCTTTTCAAACCGACATGCATAACAAAATTACATAAATTAAATACAGCACAACAAAAACATGTCATTCAATACAAAACCAATACACATCCAGACAAACCTATGCATACATCTCTACCTCTGGACCCCCACAAGTGCCTCTCTGCGCACCCACTGTCATAGTCCGAGATTCCTCTGTCGTTTAACGGCATTGATAATCTTGCTGTAGCCGTTCAACGTCAGAGGGTGATATATACGGAAAACAGCGGATTTGCTTCTCCAACTTTGGGTCAGCACATTTCCACGTTTCGTGGCTATCGGATTTTATTTTCTATCAGAAACCCTTATATAAATCGCTTCACCAATCATTTTTCTATTCATTCATAACCATCTTACCCTCAGAAAGTGGTGCTACACTCCATTACAGCACGATTTTGCCTTAGATCCTATGATTCCGCCATTTGTCTTCCATTTTTCAAACATTTGTCGTTTTCGTTTTTTCGTTTTCAGGTAATTTCCTCCATAAGCTGGAGCACTCCAATTTCCATTGGATAAAAGCACAATGATTTCAAAAAGACGTAAAATAGTTCAGTATATCACAAAAGTTCATTTTCTGACCTTATAAAAGCGTCTAGTTAAAAGTTTCTGTGTAGCAAATGTACATATGTCTATATGCACTTCAGGAGTTAAAATATAAAAGATGGATCCTGTAGTGAAAAACGACGTCCAAGTTTGTCTCTATCTTAATTCGCAATATAGTTTGGTTCTAAGTCTATGTAGTTCAAAGCACAAATTTTGTGAGGCACGTTCTATGGCCTTCAAGTCATTGTGGTTATTTGTAATAATAGTATATACATTTTTAGATGTACAATCTAATATAGCCTGTAAAAGTTGATTTTTCTCTTCAAGTAGTTCTGCACCACCCCCCTTTATATCTTCCACTGTCCTTTTGAATTGTTCTAACTTGTTCTGTCGTACTTCATCTAGCGGTTTGCATTTTAGTATAAAATGTTCTATATCTTCAACTCCATCGTTGCAGATTTTACAAAATCCAGCATTTTCCTTATGACTAAACTTATCTTGATGGTACTGGAGCATATATGTATCAGTAACCAGTTTCACTTTTACTTCTGCTTTTTGTATATCTAATTTTTGGTTTTTTACACAGTTCCATATATTATGTGGTGTTCCTATAGGTTTCTTTTGAATTTCAAGGTGTCTGATAGTTGTTTTCGTTGACTTTTCCTCATTGTACTTTGTGTACCAGTATTCATTTATGGCCTTCTTTATCATTGTTTTCCCCATATGTTTACTTGGCGGGTTTATAAGAAGTTCCATTGGCGTATGCATTCCATACTTTTCTAGAATTCCAGCTATTTTGTTGATAAACAATGTATCATTTGCATTGGCATTTGCGGACTCCCACAGTAGCATTTGTTTCTCAATTGTTGAGTCTAGCCTGGCAATTCCAAAAAATAAGTTTATACAATATTTATCCAGTGTTACTTCTATTGGTTCTGCTCCCGTCAATGCATAGACAGCTATTGATGAGGTTCTTTCAGGTAAGTACTGGAATTGCCTACAGACTTTTCGCTGGAGTTGTTCAAGCTTTTCAATATCTGTTTTTGTTGGGTTTTGTACTTCAAGGCCATACAGGAATCTTGGCACTACATATGTGTTCCATATTTTCATTAGTACAACTGGCGACATTCCTGACCGGGCATGGAGACCTGATCCTAATAATGCGTATATTGTTTGTCTGCCCATCTTTAGCCTTTCATCAAGGTTGATTTTGTTATTTTCTTGATACGTTATTCCTAGATGTTTCAATTTTTGGACTCTTTTTATTTCTTGTCCTTCCAAGGCGTACTCCGAGCTTACGTTGTTATTTTTCTTCGCCATACGGATGACTTCAGTTTTTCCAGGATTTAGTTTTACAAGATCTCGTCTTGTGTTGTACTGTACAACATCAATCATGGCTTGCATTTCAGTACTTGGTCCAAGCAGAACAATATCATCTGCACATGCTGGGGAGGCAACACCTATGTCTCCAAATTTTGCCCCTAGTGTGCTTATAGTCAGGCTATTGAGAATAGTGTTATTATATCTTTTGTATAAGAGGGTCGACAGTTTCGCACCTTGCCGAATTCCTTGTGCTATGTTAATATTATCCGTTAGATGATTGTCCCATTTAACTTTGAATGTCATTCCTTTATACATGTTGTTCATTAGAGACCACATATCTCCTTCCACACCATCCTGGTAAAGTTTGTTAAACATGATGTCGTGGTTGACTGTATCAAAAGCTTTTTCGGCATCCAGAGTAAGTACTTCCAGCTCCATATTAAGTTTCCTATAAAGAGCTATTGTTTCTGCTGTTATGAATGCTGTGAATTTGCTGGATGCTTTTTCGGTGAAGCCTCTCTGTAGTGGATTTTGGGTTTTCTTCAGTTGTTCTTCAAGTCTATCTTTCATTATTGATTCTAATATTTTGGAGAATGTATTAGTTACTACAATTCCTCTATAATTTCCAGGTATATTTTTATCCTTTCCCTTTTTCAGGATGGGAGTTAGTATTCCACTTTTCATGCTATCTGGAATGTCCAAATCTTGAAAAATCTGATTTATAATTTCACAAAGGAGCGGAGCCAATTCTTCCTTTGCATTTCGGAAGTGTTCAGCTTGTATTCCATTTTCGTCTGCTGATTTACCAGTGTTAAGCTTTCCTACTGCATTCATAACTTCTTTACAGGTGGTTGGTGTTATTGGTATTTTTGTATTGGTGGAAGTTGATATAATGTAGTTTTGAAGTTTGCATAGATTTTGCCGTTCAACATCGAAGGAGTTATTCATACTGGGTGTTGCAAGCTTTTCGAAGTGGATCTTCCATCCATCCATTAATTCATCTTCTGTATATTTGGTGCCATCTAGAATCAGTATATCGGTGTTTATATTTGAATTGGACCTTTGCATTCGAATCAGCTTGTGAAAAGTTTTTGAGTCGTTTTCAGAGGCCTGCATTATATCGGAGATCATATTATCCTTTTTTGATGCATGAGCTTGCCTTTGTAGCTGTCGTAATTCTCTTTTCCTTCTGACCATCTCCTTCTTTTCTGAGTCTGAATTTGAATTTGTTTTCTTACTATTTTTCCATTGCCAATTTGCTCTTTTTGCTTCTTTTGATTTTTGACTAATTTTACTATTCCATATTCCTTTACCACATGTTTTTAGTGATTTTATTTTCCTATATTTTGGAATTGCTTTTGCTCCTGCTTTATGTAACATTTGGTCTAGCTGTTTTATTTTAAAGTTTACTGGCTGATGTTCCTTTTCTAAATTATTTATTTCATTTTGAATACAATCTTTATATATATTATGGTCACATTTTTCCCATCTTGGTTTTGTGAGTATCTTGGCAGCTTTAGGGGCGGCTCTCTTAACGTCAACTCCTACAGTTGCTAGTACGAGTGTATGATCAGAGGTATTTATAGCATCCATTTCCTTGATTTTCACGCTGGCGTTCAAATGTTCTGTTGATTTGAATAAAAAATAGTCAATTTGAGATTTGTACTTCCCATTGTGATGGAAAAAGGTTGGCCGCTCTGGGTGGTTGTTTGCTAGTTTTAACCCATTTTCATGTATGAAATTTCTGAACAGGTTGTCTCTTCTTCTATCATCCCTATGTAGCGATGCATTCATGTCCCCACAAACTATAATTTGGTACGAGTTATCATATTTTTGTATTATCTCTTGTAGTTGGTCGAGATTATCTTTATATTCATAATCACCCTCTTTCGCTTCTGATGGCATATATACGTTAACAATACAACAGTTTTTATGTGAGCTATTCATGGTGACGTGACTACGAGAAAACCACGATTACCGCAATGTATCATGGGAGATGATTTGCATATAAACAAACAAACAAATATTTGTATTGCCAATCATACACGCCTGTTAAGGCAGAACAATTAACATAAAATTTAATACAGTTGATTATATTGATTGGTAATGATTTTAACAGCAATAGTGAATTACAGATAACCATAAGAAAGAAAAAAATGATGTAGTACCTTGTCCAAAAAAGGGGGACGTAACACATGCTCTTTCCGAAACCCATTGGCAACACTCTGCCATTGAATCTTTTCTTTCCAACACATTCTGTATTATTTCCTTCTGCTCTGCTTTGATCTATAGATGGACTGTTTGTCCTGTAGAATACACTTAAATGTAGTCTTCCATGTGATTTGAATGTTGTTTACGTATGCAAATAATGCTCAAATAATTTGGTGCGCTGAATTAAGTAGCTCCCATCATGCAATGCGTTACTGTTATCATTCAGTTAGTATCGCGAGATCACGTTTGTAGATTCGAAAATGGAAGTCAAATGGCGGAATAATAGGATCTAAGGCAAAATCGTGCTGTAATGGAGTGTAACACCACTTTCTGAGGGTAAGTTGGTTTTGAATGAATAGAAAAATGATTGGTGAAGCGATTTATATAAGGGTTTCTGATAGAAAATAAAATCCGATAGCCACGAAACGTGGAAATGTGCCGATCCTAGAGCTGGTGAGGCAAATCCGCTGTGTTCTGTATATATCACCCTCTGACGTTGAACGGCTACAGCAACTTTATAAATGCCGTTAAACGACAGAGGAATCTCGGACTACCATTACATATACAAGTACATTCATGCAAATTATAACCAGTCTATATTTAAGCAAAGAAGCAAATTAACTCAAAACACATAAAATATTCATGTACTTTTAAAACATATTTTTAAAAAATATTCAAAAAAAAAAAAAAAAAAATGTTTTTTAAATATTCATGCAGAAATAGCCAAGCACTAAAATAGAGCACAGGTTAAACTGAAAAGCATCAAGTTAGGTAAAAAAAAATTAAAGTCGGTATATGCTTTAATTAGAAACATATAAAATAACAATAAAAAAATAAGCTCGAAAGAGCTTTTTTAAATTGACATACAAATTACACATACAGGTATATATATATATACCCACAAAAATACATGGACATACATTGACAAACATATAAAAATTCAAGCATAATTAAAATGCAGCAGCAGATAATTAGGTTATAAGCACTACGAAAACAAGCACTACCCTAAAAAAGTAGGGATTAAAATTCAAAATAAAGCAAGCACATAAGCAGAGCCATGCCAGAAATATATGTATAGCAAAGCGAAAACAAAAAATTTAAATGCACATCACTGAGACATGGCACGGAAAACCTTGCGGAATAAAAGTTCTAGGAACAAAAAGAACACGAGCACCCATCCCCATCCCATTTGCTTATCAAGTTTTTAAAATTATTTAAACTTATTCCCTCACGCAAGTCATTTGGAAGTTCGTTCCACAATTTTGCTGCACCATATCTCAGTGAATGCAAACCATACCTGGTGGTGTTAACTCTTGGTATGTTGACAGTGTTGTTGTATCTAAAAGAGTAAGAACTTTTCTTTATAGTTACTAAATCATGTAAATATACAGGAGTTTGTTTATTTATTATTGTTGACAGTGTTGTTGTATCTAAAAGAGTAAGAACTTTTCTTTATAGTTACTAAATCATGTAAATATACAGGAGTTTGTTTATTTATTATCTTAAAAACTTCTATAGCCATGGAACGTAATCTCCTTAATCTCAGTGAAGGTAACTGTGATTTTTCAAGTAAATTTTCATAGGAGTTGTCTGAATTGTTATAAATGAACCTTAAAGCCCTTTCTTGTATTTTCTCTAATTTCTTTGTGTTACTTTCGCCACAAAAATGCCAAACTAAAGGGCAATAGTTAAAATTTGACAATATAAAAGAATAATAAATTGTAAGCTTGCCAAGTTTACTCAAGTTATTTCCAATGCGTTTTAGAACATTTAGTTGCTGAGAAGCCTTTTTACAAATATGTGATACATGAGAATTAAATGTTAATTTAAAATCAAAGGTTACACCTAAAAGTTTTACTTCATCTTCACAATCAATCTTATTTCCTTGTAGCATAAAACTTAAATTTTTCTCATGTGTTTTCCTACCAATTGAAATGGCCTGAAATTTATCAGGATTAGCCTGCATGTGATTTTCAGTAAACCACTTAATAAGTATAGCACTCTGTTCTTCAAGAGTTTCAATAACATCATCTACACTGTTGCTTCCGTAAGATAAAGTATTATCATCTGCATAATTGTGCAGATCTCCCTTTTTAACAAAATCAAAAATATCATTTATAAAGATTTAAACATCACAGGCTCCAGAATGGATCCTTGGGGCACTCCTTTGTATATATCAAGAAAAGAACTACAAACAGACCCTATTTTAACACACTGTTTTCTTCCAGTAAGATAGCTTTGTAATAATTTTAAAGAATTTTCTGATACACCATAGTTTTCTAATTTCAATAGTAAAAGGTTATGGGGAAGGCAGTCAAAGGCCTTTGATAAGTCCATTAAGATGGCAGCGACATATTGGTTATTATCTAACAGATTCTTCCAATCTTCAATTATTCTAATTAGAGTGTCTTGACAACTGTAACCTGATCTAAATGCTGACAAATATATATTAAAATGTAAATCAAAAAATGTTACCAATTGTTCATCTATAGCCCTTTCAAAAATGTTTGATATTGTTGGTAAGATGCTAACTGGTCTATAATTACCTTTCAAAAGAGTACTATTCTTTTTGTAAATTGGCACTACTTGCGCTATCTTCAGTTTGTCTGGAAAAGTACAAGTATTAATTGATAAATTTATAAGTTGGGTAATTGGAGCTACCACAGCATGTTTAGCTATCTTAAGTATTTTAGGGGATATTTGATCAATACCAGTAGCTTTTTTAATATTAATCTTGTTTATCTGTTTTTCTACAAATTCATCTGAAACAGGTTTGAAAAATAACTCACTGTTACAATCATTTGTGATACATCTATCTTTAATTTTACAAATACTAGGATGACAATCATTTATAGGTGTTGAATCTTTCCCTATATCCTTTGCAACATTTACAAAGAAATTGTTGAAGACATTTGATATCTAAGTCAGAAAATTTAATTAAAACAATATGATGGCTTTCTGTAACATCCATTGCCTGAGGAAATCATCTAGGATCATTGTCATACCGACAACTAGTGTCAATGTCTTGTGGGATGCAATTGTGTCACTTAGTTCTACACCCACCTTGATCGATCGACCATTTGCCAAACATCGAAATTCATTGTCTTTCGGAACACATCGGTGGTATTTCTTAACATCAACAATAAACGACACCTAAGCGTACATCCGAAAGAGGCTATTTCATTTGGGAAAGGGGTGTCTATTTTTATGTCTTTTTTTAATTTTCTTGTATTAATACCGTATTTTTCAGTTTATTTTTATTGCAATATTGTTTTAGACATTGTGCATTTTGTAATTTAGACTGGGGAATTACTATCTATCATCACTTTAAATAAAAAAAAATCATCTATGATACTAGATTTGCACAGGGAATGTACAACAATTAATAATTTCAATTTAATTTAATTTCAATACAACAGGTACAAGATAAATAGAAAGAAACAAATGTGTGGAAAAAATAAAAGCATGTAAACAAAAATTAAGTGAATTGAAAAAATATGAAAATATAAAAAAAAACATGCCAGTAAAACAATTAATAAATTTTTAAAAATCTAAAAAAAATGAAACCTTGAGACAAAAAGGGGCATACAAAATTGTATTCAGATATCTTAACCCTTCACATTATATCAAGGCAAATTAAAAAAAAAATCAGTGTAAGCAAATATATTTTCTTGAAATTAGGAAATTTTGTTATCTGAATGAAAGCTACCAAGTTTCATGTTTATCTGACAATGTAAATATCAATGTATTTGGAATATTCATGTGTTTGACACAACTACAAACTAGCTTCTATAACATTTAGGGGTGGTTAATTTGTAATAATTCTTTCCCCGTGACATTCACAAAATAACCAGCATTTACAAATATGGGTACTTAGGTTGCAATAATTATTTCCCCATGACTTCACAAGATGAAATGACCAGCATTTACAAATATGACTGAGTACATAGGTTGCAATAATTCTTTCTCCAGGATATCCACAAAATGACCAGCATTTACAAATATGGATACTTAGTTTGCAATAATTCTTTCTCCAGGACATTCACAAAATTACCAGCATTTACAAATAATACTTATAGGTTGCAATATTTTTTTCCCCATGACATTCACAAACAGAATGACTAGCATTCACATAAAAGACACACACAAACTGACTAGCATTCACATAAAAGACACACACAAACTGATTAGCATTCACATAAAAGACACACACAAACTGACTAGCATTCACATAAAAGACACACACAAACTGACTAGCATTCACATAAAAGACACATATTGAATGACTACCATTCACATAATTTTAATACACATACAGAAGGACTTGCATTCACATGAAATGACAAACCAGATTTCCAAATTCCACTAAGTAAATAAAATGACTAAAATGAATATGTTTTCTGTTGGCAAAATAAGCAAGTATTGGTAAATATTGTTTAAAATGGAAGTTAAAAAACTATTTTATTTGATCCAATGACTGGAAAAAAGTTAATAAAAGGGCAAATTTTGAAAAATTCTTTTCTGTAAAATAAAATTTATAAAATTCAGCATTAAAATTCATAGATAATAAAAGATAATTATATTTTTCATAAACAACAGGCAACAGAAGTACCTTTTCATCTAAAAAAAAAAGCATGAATAACAAATTCAACAACATGTTGGAGTGTATACAGGTCTAAATGTCTGTAGAAACTTGTTCAACAACTTGGTTCTGGTTCAAAATATCTAAAAGAAATTGAAAAGTTTGAGATCTTGTTTCAGCTCCACTTTCTGACCTAGAAAATGTGCTACAACTGTTATAACAATATGTACCACAATATAATTTATCTTCTGAGTCAAATTCTTTACAGAAATTTAATTCATTCTTGAAATATTTAAGAACATTTTTAACAAGTCCTGGTTTTCAATTGAAATTGAAATAAACCTTTTGACTTTCAGTTTCAGATGAAGTTTCACAAATTACACAATCAAAAAGTTCTTTTCTGAATGACTAAATATATTATAATGTTTATGACACAAGGTGTCTTGAAAACTCTGATCCTTATCTAAAAATTTGTCATTTATCCAAACATCAAATACTAATGTCATCTCCACTCTTTTTTACTTAAATTAAAATGGTTTAAAAAACTTTTTTTTTCATCTTCAACACTCTTACTTCCATTAGAAAATGCCTTTTTATTAACTGCATGGCTCATCATTTTCAAGCAGATTATTTTCAGTAGACATAGAATACAAAGTTTGAACTTAATTTCACATTTCTTACAAATACAATACAATTCAGAAAAAATGTTAAATTTCTTTTTACAAACAAACAAAATTCAGGAGCATCTGAAACTTTTTGAATTAAATGAATGTATCAGTTAGAGGATATATTCTGCCCACAATTATACCCAAGGGCCTGCATTTGTTTGATGATGTACTTTAAAAATAATTGGAATGCTGGTCCATTTTCTTACTTCATGGATTTTTTAGAAGAGAAAAAAACATATATATTTATATACAACTTTAAATCACATTTCCTACATACACAGGCATTTTCAGATATATTAAAATTATCGACACAAGTTTGTAAAATTCAGGAGCATCTGAACCAATAATAGCCATTTTCAAACCCCTTTGCCTTGTTAAATGCACATCCAGGCTAGCACAACACTGCCAAAATAAAAAAAGAAAAAAAATCATCAATAGTTTTATTTAATCATTATATTTTCTGTGCTGTAAATCTGAAATATTGAAATACATAATTGATTAATTAACAATCTGGAAGGTACAAAATCAGAAGCTGAGACTGGAATATCCTTACATGTCCAATTTTTGATCACAAGACCATATAATTTTAAATGTTAAAACATCATGAAGTCAGTTTAAAGGGTTCAAATATAGGTAATAACAACATTAATAAAATAAGATAAAACAATCATAAATACTTTTATTTAATCATCTGAACTGTATTCTGAAATAATTCAAATATATGATTGATCAGTGAACAATGGTATAAAATCAGAAGCAGAAACTGTAATATCCCTAAGCTAACAGTAACAAGTCAAATTTCAGACCACAAGACCATATAATTTTACAGGTTAAATTTCTGACCACAAGATCATACAAGTTTTAAATGTTAAAACAACATGAAATCAGTTTATAGGGTTTGTTACCTGTTTTAAATAATAAATGCAAATACTGACAAAATAAAAAAGACAAAATCTTATTTAATCATGGTCACCTGTGCTGTAAATCTGAAATATATCATTGTTAAAAGTGTACTGTAAATGGTAAAAAAAAAAACAGAAGCTGAGACTGGAATATGTTCACATGATGTCAGTTTAAATATGGTTCGATATATACAGAATACTCGAGATCTATTTGGGAGAGGGGGGAGGATATGTTAAATACATCATAAATATCTCAAACTACAATGTATATCACAGGAATAACTATTAATCAAATTAATTATGCTATGATACTCTAAATGCAAATATAACAAAGGCTACTCTTTCTTCTAATATCTAATTTTAATCAGTTCAAGAATATTTTGAAGCCATGGAATGGGAATGATTGCAAATGCTCAGTTTGTGCTGACTTTTAAAGTATGCTTTTTACCATCAATAGGTCAATTTCTCATGTCCATCTTTTATACTTTATATGTTGTACTTAGTTTTATTATTGAATATTGTGTAGCTTTTAATTTTAGTTATGCTTAGCTTTCATGTAAGCTTATTATTTTTAATTCTGTTCAGCTATAATATCTGCTTTTAAATTGCTTTTAATTTCATGTTTTAGTTATTTCAGATTTCTTACCAACTTACAAGTTACATGTCTGTGCTTTTCTTGTACTGTACTTGTCTGTAGTGCTAGCTTTGTTTTTCTTTGTTTTTAATTTATTTTTGCATGCCTTAATTATTGTTATTTATGTTGTATGTCGGTCAAAGGCTCATTAGAGCTTATATTTGTATGCTTGTTGTTTTTAACCATGCCGACTTTAGATAAAACTTATTTATTTATTTATTTATTTATTTATTTATTCAGCATCTTCTTTATCAAAAATGGCGGCTGACAGCGTCCTAAGTTACAAACCTCGTTTTGCAAATTAAAGGCGGAATGATGGCTATTTTTATATTTCGTTACACATTTGAATGATGGGTAAACCTATTTTTGACCATAGTTTTTACTGACAACCAATGGGATGCGTTTGTGTCAGTTATTCTTAGCCTCGAGAATTTCCCGCCCTATATACTTAGCTACAACAAAAACAAATACCTCAGGAAATACCTAGTTTTAACCGATATTATGTCTAATAAACACTTTCTTGGGGTTTTTTCTGCAACTTATATATTTAACCATGATAATTCACGTTTTTTGGGAATGTATTTATTTATATTTATCTCTCATATAAGGTTTATTCTGTAATCGTCATGGTAAACAAAAAGGCGTCAATACCTATTACGATTATGGGTGACACCTGGTGGGTTATTATTATCTGCCCTTGCGTAAATGTTTTTAGCCTCATGGTTTGATTGATTGATTGATTGGTGTTTAACGTCCAGCGAGCAATTTTTCAGCTATATTCAGGACGAGAACATTTAAAAATTTAAACGCCACGGGACTCGAAACAAGGAAAGGTGATGGGTAGGGACGGATAATTTTGCCAGTGCAGCAGGTCTCTTATGGACCACTCATCATGAGCATAATGCTCATTATGAGCTGTTACACTGGGTTCTTTAACGTGCGGAGAGGGTGGCAATCTCTCAACACGGGACCTCGGTTTTATTTACGTCTCATCCGCAGGACGGGTTGGTTGTGAATTTATGCATCCCGTACAACCGACGGACGCCCCTTCAAACCGAAGACACTCTCGGTCCCATTTCTATACCCCGGGGTTCCCGCGGGGTTGACCCCTTTTAGAGAACTAGTGCCTCTAGGGCGGAGAAACCTGGTGCCTATTCTACCCCCGGCACACCCTCTTATGGGAGGAGTTACGGAAGCTGACGTTGGCTTCCGGCCGACTGATAGCCCCGTGCAATTTACCTGTCGGTGTCATTGTAGACCGTAGTCGTAGATAGTTATTGAAAATGTCCAAGGTCGAGGGATGATCATATCGAAAAGACCATGTATTAATCTTTTTAACATATACTTCCGACATGTTGTTTTATGAAGCAAATAAAAAAAAATTTATATGGAAGTTTAATTGTGTATTCATCAACAGATACGTTTTCAGAACTCTATTGTCAAACAATTTTGAGCCCCCATAAATATATTAAAGGACGAAGTCCTTCTAACGGTAAGCTGTCCGATTTTTCCTTCTATATTGATAGCCAAAAATCTGCTCACCGGAAGTTTAAAAAATAGATCAATTGATAATTTAGAAACGCAAAAGAAATCTATTTCAATGAAAAATTCCCAATTCTTTGATTATTTACTCTATGCAAAATCGAAATAAACTTCAAAATAAAATTCTAATAAAAAAATCTTCGCTTTCTACGAAACTCCCGATGGAAGAGCGGCGTAGGTAAAATGAACGCCATAACAAATCGGCTACACAATTCATTCAAAATAAAAGATAATAGCCTCACCGGACGCAATTACAAACGAAATAAAAAGTATGTCCCCTAATTGTTCTCATATCCAGAAATTGAGGGTACTTTCCTCATAAATATTCATCATATTTAAATTAGATTTTGATCACGTGACTGCAGTTTCAAGCTTGATGGATCGTTTATTAGATTTGTCAAAAAATAGCATATAGTACGGAAATTCAATGTGTCCGTCAATGATTCGAAAATTAAAAGTTATTGTTTATTTCCGCAAAGTTTTTCTTCTGTCAAAATTCAAATATTTTTGCTTTGTAACGATTTTAGACATGTCTTTGATATCGCGATCATGCAAAAATGATCATATTATATTTAATGTGGGAACCCCGAGTTTAGAAGCTAGAAATATAAGGTTAGTTAATATAATTACATATATTATTGAGGAATCTAAATTAATTTCAGAAAATATGTCGCCAAATGTCATTCATTGTTAAATTTTGTGTCACACGCCACCAGTTTCATGTATTTCAGACATTTTTACATAGACTCTTAAGGCCAAAAAAGGGTTCGTCGCCTCCGATTTTCATTTAGTCCAGGAACCTCGAATATTTAATTGTTTTCATTAATTTCTATTTCATTTAATTCAGCTTGATTCAATGTATCATTTTCAAGTTCAGAAAATGACACACATGCAATTATGAATGATATCGTCTATATAGATCATATGAAAATTGCAGACATCCCGGCGTCGCCATCTTAGATATGCAAATGAGCAAAGTACCCATCATTTCTGGCTAGTTTCAAAACATGAATTAAAAAAATGCTTTTATAAATAGATACCCCGCTAAATTACTCGTGCTTTGGGAGAAAATTATTCATGCGCAGTTGTTGAATGTTGCAGACGACGGGTTTTCATATTTGTAAACAGAAACCGATCGACAATTGCACTTGGAATCTATCGCTAAAATTCATTGAGGTACGCATATTTTGTTATCTTATGCCTGTAATTGGAAAGAATATGATCTCCTGGTTCTATGCATGTGTAGAACACATTGAAATTAAAACAAAAACAGTCAATATAATACATTTTCCTTACCTTGATCTATCCCAAAACGTCAAAATCCGTGATGTACCTTATTCATTGAAGAGTCCAAGGAATTCCGAATGCAAACTGGCACACATTTATGGTATGAATAAAGGAAAGGTTTTTATGTCATGTGTATTATATACAAATAGATATGTGAACGTAAATGAATGAATGCCCTTTCAATTTTAACAGTTGTCATTAAATAATTTACACTAGAAAGGTTATTATGATGTCGTTCGAAATTGTGTCCGGATCTATGTCACAGAGTGACTAGAACGGGGTCATGAAAATCTGTTTAAAACCCGTAACAATGCATTGAATAATATATGGGCTATGATTCAAAAGGAATATTGGTGTTTAATCTGAAATATGAACATGCAATCAGCTTCATCAATTTGGTCAAATTTATTATCAAATGCCACGGTCAATATCATCGAAATTGTTCGTAATTGCGTCCGGTGAGGCTAACGTGTACGGATCATCGTATTATTGAAATTTGAGGACTTCGTCCTTCAAACAGGTTGCCTGTCTCATATTAATGGTAACATCATGATTAACCAGAGCTGTCAAGAGTGACAATGTATGGTTATTTCATTTCGGCAAAACATAAATCCAATAAATCTAAATTTTAATTCTGAAAACTAAATCAGGTAGACAATCACAAACATTTAGGAGTCACTATATCTATCAATCGCAAGTGGTCAGAACATATAAATAACATATGCCAAAAAGCGACTAAGCAAACATTTGTCCTTAGAAAATTTAAGTTCATATTAAACAGGAATAATTTAAATAAAATATATGTAACTTCTATTTTACCATTACTACTACTAGAGTATGCAGGTGAGTTATGTGGGGTGCTGTTCAAGGGATGCAGATAAGTTGGAACAGCTTCATCTGGAAGCCGATCAGATAATTACCAGGTTGCCAAAATTTGCAAGCAAGGAATCCTTATCCTTTGAAACCGGTTGGGAGACTTTAAGTTGAAGACGGAGGCGTCGAAAACAGACCTTATTTCATAAAATTCATAACAATATAGCTCCTGAATATTTAAACGACTGTTTAAATGAATATTTAGTTGATAACAGTTATAATCTGATGAATTCTTTACAATATAGGGTACCAAGATGTCGTTTAGAAACATTTTCCAAATTGTTTCTTCCGTCTACTATACGTTGATGGAATTCATTGGATCCGAATTTTTAACTCTATACAAACTACTTCAAAGATTAAACAAACTTTAAGGTCGAATTTACAATATAGTTAGGGTTTCTAATTACTATATGTTAGGAAGTAGAAAATGTAATATTATACATACTAGATTAAGACACCAGTGTAGTTCACTGGGAGCAGATTTATTTAGAGCAAATATAATTAATGGCCCCAGCTGCCCCTGCAGATGCCCTTTAGAAGATTCTATTCATTATTTATTAGAATGTCCCCTTTAATTATGCGAATGCAAGAATGCAATTATTTATGAATATTACACCGTATACTGTTATCTCAATTGAAATCTTATTATTTGGCTCTGATAATTTAACAGATGAAAACAATTTAATAGTGTTTAGAATTCTGTACTCACAATGCTATCATACATTTGTACTCAATCCCCCCCCCTCCCATTTCTGTTTATCAAACTGATATATTTATGTTTACATTTATTATTTATGTAACTTGCTGTCATTTTCATATTTATGTGCATAACATTATTGTATGGAGCGTTGTACTAAGTTGATATTACTTGTTTCCAATCTAATTGTACATTTATAAGTCAATAAAATATGCTTAAACTAAGTGAGAGGTAGTTGATTCTGAAAAATGTTTCATTCCAATTTCTAATTTTTATTAATAACACTTACTTCACTCAAATAATATTTTCCCTTTTTCTGCAATATTTGACATAAAATACAGGTACATCACAGGTAATAATTAATTAGATACTAATTGCAAAAAACAGCAAATTAACTGCAACAATATCTATTGGAATACCTAACTCGAATAATTCAGTGCCCTCTATCCGCTATCGCTACTTGAGTTAATATAGCTGCAATAATGTAGCTCCTGTGACAAACTTGTGTCTCGGCGGAGCTACAAAGCGGTCCCATTCGTCACAATGGAGCAAAAAATAAATTGCAGTTGAAACATAAAAACTCACTATTTACGCTTCAAACATTTCATTAAAACTATTACTGATGATCCCAGTCCTTGTTAAATCGGTTTGGCTGAGAAATGTATGCTTTTCAAAGGTAGCAACAACCTTGTTCAAATTTATCGATCGTTCGCCATAACAGGAAACTACGGAAGGCGGAGCTTTTCTAAATATGGTATTTCTTACTACGATGCTTACTACGCCTGATGTAAACATTCACGCCTCAAATCGCCAAATATGGTATCGACATCCAAATAAGGAAAATACCAAAATGAGGCCGAAATGACGAAATTCAAAATGTCCAGAGAAAGTAAACATGGATTTTTATTTTGTGGGAATTACATTCTAAAATACTGGTAGGTGATAACAACTTGTTATAATAGTGGACAAAAAGGAAAGGTTATGTCTTATTATTGATAAATGCAGGCGTCAGAAACTCTGTAAGCGAGCGCAAAAAATCTCGGCGGCTGCTCCATTGAATAAATGTAATAAATGTTGGATGGCTACAGAAAATCCATAAAAGCCGTTAGACGGCAGAGGAATCTCAGACTACCCGCGGGTACTGGAAATAATGCCAGTCGTATTGGAATATTGTTTAAATCGAATTTTTGTCGAAATTATAATGGAATATGTTAAATGAGGTCTTACCGTGAGTGTAAATGTTCAAGTTATGTACTAAAAAGCGCCCGGGAGTATTCCCTAGTTTGGTATAAATATTAGCATCGTGTTATCGGTTTTCGTGCTATTATCGATTTTCAGATATAGCGCTTTAACAGTGTTAACCCTTCATTCATATGACGATTGGAATTTTCAAAGAATGGCTAGTTAAATAATTCTTTGTACATAAGATTGTTTTTAAAGCCATTCTTGTATTTTAATATACTATCGATTATCTGGCAACTTTTGTTGTCAGTAAAATGGCGTCATCTGTTTTCGTGTAAAGTAAAAACGAGGCCGATATACGGGATGGAAACGAATATATAATCCGGAAATGGCTGGTTTTAAAATTTCATGGTTCTGGCCATCTACCAAATCATACTACATCTAAATAAAATAACAGAATGTTTGAAAATTACCACTTTCAAAATTGTGTTTTCTTTAGTGCTGAAACCACAATGCACTGCAAAGTGACATGTATTTTATATAAGAAACAGGCACATTTCAGTCAGCTCTTTTGTTTACAAGTACGATCAGTGACCCCATGACAGTTACATGACAGGAAGAGCCGGTGTCTGAGAGGCAGATGACATAGTTAAATTTTATATAGCCCTTCTGGATTTTTTCCAGCTACTTTATAAAGAAGTAAATTTTTAGCATTACAAAAAGTATGGTTCAGTAGGTAGGTTCACTGTTCTTGGTACTTACGTCTTTAAAAGCAAACTTTAGCATCTTTTACAGATGTCACGCTGTAGTCTTGTTTATGTTCCATAAATAGAAACCGGAAGACACGTCAAAAATAATGCGTGCGCTGTGGAAATCAAAATAAAATGGATAAAACGAAAACAGATGACGCACGAGAACACATACCGTGACGATAGGTTTATTTCAATTCTATTATATATGTTAGCGGCAATAAGTGAAATCAGGCATTAAGCTTAAATCCTAGGCAATAAGCTAATTCCTAGGCATTAGGCTTAATGTCTAAAATTTCAGGCATTAAGCTTATTTCCTGAAATGAATTGATGAATTTTTCACCTATTGCCGAACTCAATTTTAGGCAATAGGTGAAATTCAGTTTGATGAATTCTGACAAATGCATGCTCAATTTTTCAAATTATTCTGTATTTCAATCTGTCTTATAAGTTGAATAAAATTAGATATTGTCTAAAAATGTATTGTTTTGCCTAAAAATGAAAAAAAGGTTGATGACAGAATTATTTTATTATAGAATAATTTCCAGATATTTTCCCAAAACTCAACTGGACACATCTAGATTTGAATTTTGCTCACTTACATGTTCAAATGATTTTATTTGATAAGTAAAATTTCTTTGTTTAACATGCCTTTAAATGCTCTATGCCCCCAGACCTCTTCATTTCTTGATCTGGATTATAAGTAGTTAAATAACACATGTGACAAGATGTCTTCTTCTGAGCAAAAATTTCTTGTGGCTTTACGAAATTAGTTTGAATCGAAGAAAACTAGGAATATATACCCAAGAGAGCAGTACAATGAACTTTTGGCTAAGATCAAATTATTGGAGTCATCAGAAAAGAAATCAACTACAGATTATTACAATTTGAAAAGATATGACATTTTTATTATTGGAGGCTATGAAAGGCTAATTACCAAAGTCAAAGAGACTGATGAGACAAATTTCTAAATTTATGTTTATATGGAGGAATTTTATGGAATTTTAGAGAAAGCACATAAGGAGACCGGTCATGGTGGTAGAGACAGAATGATTAAACATCTTAACAACGGCTATGCAAACATTTCAAGAGAAAGCATTGAACTATTCACATCGCTGTGTGAAAATTGTAATATGAAGAAAAGCACATAGCTAAAGGTGTGGTCGTTAAACCTATCTTATCAAAAGAATTCAATAGTAGGGGACAGGTTGACTTAATGGATTTCCAGCCAAACTCTGATGGCAACTACAAATTGTTAATGGTTTACCAGGATCACCTTACAACATTTTGTAACATTCGTGCACTTACTTCGAAGCATGCCTCAGAAGTTGCTTTCAATTTGATAGAGGTTTTTACACTTTTCGGCGCACCTCATATATTACAAAGCGATAATGGTCGTGAATTTACAGCTTTGGTAATCTCTGAGTTAAAACTTATGTGACCAGAGTTAGTAATTGTTCACGGGAAGCCCAGACACCACCAATCTCAGGGGAGTGTTGAGAGATCAAACGGCGACATTCATGATATGCATTGAGCTCTGAATTGCCCCGACAACACAACACAGTGCACAAATCAGTAAATCACTGTAAGGCAAAACATAATGCAAACACCTACCTTCCCTATTTTTCTTAGCTTGGGGACAAGAATAACACATATATTTTGTTTGGCCTAAGCCAAAATACTACAATAATAAGATGACTAACAAACCTCAAAAAGAGAAGTAATTTGGACTCTTTATATTTTCTATTCTTTTGGTACGAGTTTCCCTATTTGTTTTTCAGACGACAAAAGAAATGCAGTTATTGGTACGCGATATGGACGACTTACTGGCATGTTTGGAGCTAATGAGACGAGTATCTGCAAGCAGGATTTGATTTTACAAGAGGAACTTAACTGTGAAACATCTATCAGTGTTCGCGAAGCTGCATCTCAGCAGTCCTTATCGGGTAGTCAGGGATTTTTTTAAATGTTCGTGTAAATCAAAATGTTCAAATAACAGATGTAAGTGTAAGAAAAATGGAGTACTGTGCAATAGTCGGTGCCATAGCTCTGGATCATGTGATAACAAATAATTTTTAATATATGACTTTAAATATTTCCATAAAACTTTATTTCTTAATATTTTATTCTATTTTGCCTAAGTGAATGATGTAGTTTTAGAAATGATTTTTATTTCAGGTATTTGACATTTTAAATATCTCGTTTTAATATACAATTGTCAATGTTTTACTGACTTATAATATTAATAAATGATTATATCTATTTTTTTTTTATGTCTTAATCATTAAGCCTAATGCCTGGACATATATTTCAGGCATTAAGCTTAATTCCTAGGATTTAAGCTTAATGCCTAACACAATTTAGGCATTAAGCTTAATGCCCAGGCAATAGCTTATTGCCTAGGATTTAAGCTTAATGCCTGATTTCACTTATTGCCGCTAGCATATACATTGTATATAACTTGCTATATTTTATTATCTTTTTCTTTGTTGTTTTTAGTTTTGTATAAAATCTGTATGTGTATTGGCCTATTGGGTAATTAGCAAATGAATTACCGGCACATGCCTCGATTATGACATTACATGCATGCATGCAAATGCATGAAAAAAATAATACATTTTAAGCAAAAATCCCATTTACTGTTCATAGTTGGCTTCCATTATTTTATAATGGGGGAGCCCTCACGCCACGTCAAGGCTTGTACAATATATAAAATTAACAACATAATTTTGAAATAACACTTTATTTAAAACAATTATATACCCGTATATAATTTCGACAAAAATTCGATTTAAACAATATTCCAATACGACGAGCGTTATTTCCAGTATCCGGGCTGTTCCCGTGCTGCTCCGGGCGGTCTCGGGCTGTCCCGGGCGCTTTTTAGTATGACCCGCAGAGCATGTGGTTTCAGCACTAAAAAAAACCCGTCAAAAGTAAACACAATTTTGAAAGTGGTCATTTTCAAACATTCTGTTATTTTATTTAAATGCAGTATGATTTGTAGATGGCCAGAACCATGAAATTTAAAAACCAGCCATTTCCGGATTTTATATTCGTTTCCATCCAGTATATCGGCCCTGTTTTTACTTCATACGAAAACATATGACGCTATTTTACTGACAGTAACTAACTCGAATAATTCAGCGCCCTCTATCCGCTGTCGCTACAGTTAATGCAGCGACTAGTGGGAGAGTAATATAACGACTGGATTATTCGGGTTATACTGACAGCAAAAGTTCTTCTTCCAATACCAGGCCTGTTTAATGACCTGATTACCGCCATATTGGACGTTTTCCGAAAAAAGTAATATTTACGGACCGAAGGGGGGAAAAATCAGAATTACCAAAATATGAGGTTTGCAAATATATACAGATGATATTACGTTATGTAGAAATGATTTATCTTTACATTTATATAAATTATATATAAGATTATTGATCTGTTAAGCTGTTATCCAAGTGTTTTGTGCAATATTTACATGTAAAATGCCATTTTATATTAACAGCATTTGTTAATATCAAATAATATAAAAATAAGGCACAATTAATAATCTTATTTTATCCGAAATGTACATACGTTAATACTAGTTTTAAATACAATCGAATATGCATAATTTGTTCAGAATATTGGTAATCAAAGGAATTGATTGGTGTGTGTTCATATGCTGCATCAATTTTGTTTATTTTAATTGTCAGCCATATTGTTTGTTTATCGTTACTTTAGACACGCCTACCTTATGTTTATGTAAAGTTTATAGTAATTGGCTATTAAAAACATAATACAGATGATTATGTACTATTCACACAAAAACACATCACTTTGAATGACATTATTGTAATCTTTGTTGATAATTATGATTTTTCTCTTGCATTTGATTTATTGCAATAATACTAAGCTTTGCACAAATAAAGTCTGTCTGATTTACAATTTCACCCAACACTTTTTAATAATAAAAATTCATGTATAGTTTTAGCATCCCTTCTTAGACAGTTTCATAGATTTAAAATTATCTTTGTGTTGTGTCTAAATAGATGAATGGTACAGTTCTATATATACCTGTATTTTGTGTAGGGATATATGTTACTCAGACAATTATTTTATACTAACTTAAAACTTTTCTAAACCTCAGTTTTATGTTTTAATTTTTTTCAAATGTTGAAATTAACAAATATTAACTACCAAAACCCTGTTAGACAGACAGACCCACTATTGTCATACACTGTATGTTTCTATTAACATTATCTATTTATCCTGCAATGGTAGCTGCATTTAATAATTTTTGAAATAGGAAAACTACATGTACCTCATAGTATTATGGGATTTCATTTTAAAATTCAAATTTGGATTTTATATCAATAATCTTTTGTACTGTTGATTGTAAAACAAGAAACAAAACATGAAGACTGTGTACATTGTATGTTATTTGTGTTAAAAATAATTAAATAATATTTTGTACACAATACCAAAAAAATATTTTTATTAATGATATCTTCGTCGGGTTGCATCTACCTCATTAATTAAAACATCACAAACATTTCTTAATAAACAATATTTTATTATTTTTTGGATAAGATAAAAATGTCTTTAGATAAGTGACTTTTGAAAGACATTGTATTTGTAGAACCCTTGAACTCTTATAAAGTCAAGATCATGCTTATTCAATTACTAGTAAATACTATTCTGCAAGAGACAACATTCATTAATATTTATGCAAATAACCCTTTTATTTTATAACAGAATTGTAGAATTGATGAAGATATTATACATTGTCAATATTTTTTTTTCAGACAAAATTGTAGAACTCTGTCCAAAATGATGAAGACTTTAGCATTGATATGACAATGTTAGATGGATTTTAATTTCAAAACATTCCATTATGGAAAGCTGGGGCATACTGTACATGTACCATTCACTGGTTGTTGGGAAAATTAAAGAATTTATTTGTGATAATGCATTTATATCCTATTAGCTGCACAGGTACTTGTGGACAGGACCCTATGTTGCTCTCTTTTTTTTTTGGACATGATATGACATATATACAATAAATACAATCAAACAGTAGTTTTCTAAACTACTGTTTGATTGTATTTATTGTATATGTCAGAAACCCGGCATGGATAGAAACTACTGTTTGATTGTATTTATTGTATATCATGTCAGAAACCCGGCATGGATAGAAACTACTGTTTGATTGTATTTATTGTATATATGTCATACAGTGATACATAGAAAGTTGCAAAATGTTGTTTATATGAAAAAAAGTCGATGTTAAAAAAAAAAAGAAAAAAAAAGAGAGCAACATAGGGTCCTGTCCACAAGTACCTGTGATTAGCTGGTACACTTTCTGACTTTACAATATTATGAAAATTTTCATTTACCCTGAAAACATTCATGGGAATAATATATGTGTATTTCAAAGAGCTGTGAAAACAAACATTTTATTGAGTAAAATCTGACAAAAGATAAATTTAGCTTAAATTGTTTATGTTTTTATTACCATTCTCCCTGGAATTGCTACAAACAAGAAATATTATATCTAAATGTACTCTGTCAAGTGTACTCCATGTATACTTTTAATGGGATAGTGTCTGCAATTTGAGGCAGTTTTTTGGGATTATTTTTTTTACAGAAAAAAATTAATCTGTGTCTGTTGAAAATTGTACCACATTGTAATAGCAATAATTAGGGTTATTTTTATGGTGTTTAACACCACTTTCAACAATAGTTCAGTAATATCGAGGCAGTCAGTTTTATTGGTGGAGGAATCCAGAGAAAACAACCTGTCGGAATTCACTGACAAACTTTATCACATAATGCTGTATAAATTATTTATGTAAACAAGAACCATTTCTGAACCATTTAGTTGTGACATCATTTAAATGGCACCATTTGGAGGACTGTTTATAAACCATTAATAAACCATTAATTTATGACATCATTAAAATGGTCATGCCCATTAGCATATTTTGCCAAATAAATGGAAATTCAATGGAGTTTCAAGTAAAAGCCAATGGTTTTTAAATTTAGTTACAATGGTTTTACATATGGAATTTAAATTAAAGACAAAAGGTTTTTCAATGGATATTAATTTTTTTTTAATTGGGTTTTCTATGGTGTTTCAATTGAAAAAAAAAATCCTAGAAGGCAGTCACCACAGGGAAAACTTCTTTTTTTTCTTTTCTTTTTTAAACATTTGACAGAAATCATAACTGGAATGTTCCTCTGATGGTCCTTTACAAAATGTGTGTGTTTTTGTGTCAATCAGAAATCCAAGATGGTAAACACCACAGGACATAACTTTAACATAGGACCATATTGGAATATTAAATAAATTATTATTTTCATATACTCGAAAGATTCAATCTAAATAGTGTTGATCTGAAATCCAAGTTGGCTTACTCCACATGATATTGCCTAACTATACTAGGAATATGAATGTAAAGGTTATTCTAAAAAACTGAAAACTTTCTTGAACACAAACAGTGCATGTATAACCAAGTAAAAGAGAAAGGTGTAAAGATGGTCGTCTTGTCAGGATATATTAAATAGCAAATAAAAAAAAATAGATATTACTGAAGTAGAGAGACTTAACCCACCATTGAGACAATAAATAAGTTAGCTATTACTAATTAAGTAGAAAAACTTCATCCACCCTTGAGACAATCAATAAGTTTGCTATTACTTAAATAGAAAGACTTAATCCACCATTTACGGTAAATATGATAATACCACAGACCCTCAATTTCAAGGTAAACAGTTAAAAAAAGTGCATTTGTTTGTAATTTATTAGTTAGATTTTATGGCGAGTGATTGTTGTTTATGCTTATATTGCAAATGAAAATTTGGTATAAATACATAGCTATATCCAACAAAAATTCGTTAGAAACTGATGATATCAACTAAATTATGATTTCTTTTATACTTTGAAAGATGATACAGCTTATTTTGTGCAGCTTGTTATTTAAAATAATGTGTGAAATCTTATACACAAAAAACATTTGATGTCATTGAAATGCTTGCTTGTGTTGGGTAGTATTTTGTACTACATCATGGCATACGAATATTTCTTTGAATCAATTATAAAGAAATTAATAATTCTATTAAGACATGTTTAAAGTATTGTTACACGTACATCAAAGATTAATTGTTATTTTTAATGTACGACCGTTGTTAGCTTGGGTCTTTAATTGGGTGTTTAATTGGAATTAAACTTTATAATAATTTCCTAAATAACCTCTTAAATTATTAATTAAACTTTAATACATTGCAAAATTAAGGATTCTATCTATCGAAATGAATATTATTTCTTTATTATTAATTTATGCCGATATATCCTTAATTTAAACAGCTAATAACAAAAATGTGATGTACTTTATTTCCGTTACAACTTTCCTTTGATCTGTAAAAAAAGGGGATCATAATTTTTTTTTTTAATATATCCTTAATTCAAACAGCTAATAACAAAAATGTGATGTACTTAATTTCCGTTAGAACTTTCATTTGATCTGTAAAAAAAAAAAGGGGAAACATAATTTTTTTTTATTAACACAATGCTAAGATATCGTATATCTTTTTATATTTTATATTTTAATAAAATATAATTATTTTTTTACCAACAAATATTCCTAGGTTACAACTTTTATTAGTTTCCATCATGAAAAGTGCCAAAACCCCAAAAACGTCATTAAAAACTATTTTTTCAACAATTTTTTTTTCTATTTTACAATATGTTATATATTTCTACAAAATATATCCAAGTTTCAGGAAAAAAGCTTCATAAATAACTATTTAATCACGAATTATTGATTTTGGACCCAGTGTTTTACAGTTCTTTCCACGTTAGCTAGGTGCGTCCGGAAAAAAAAACAAAAAAACTATATTTTTTTTTTTTCGGACGCACCTAGCCCCTGTGGTTTCAACTTGTATTCACCTTTGTCACGTAGCAAAATTCCCACATACCCGTGCATTATATTTTATTTTTGACTAACAAAAGTATTGACCTCTGACGGGTCACAAATCAGGTTAACATGCATACGAAATATTTGTTAACATATAAATCACATGATCAATATATTAATAACGACCAATCGCAATATACAGGAAGTACGGAAAGTTTCTTAGGTATGATCATTGTGACAACAGACAAGCATAGAAACATTCCGAAAAGAAAGACGCCATGTTATCACCATCTCTCTACTACACGTTAAACTCCCCTCTCTATGATCTCCCCTGCCAATACTCTGCATATCGCCTCTGGCGTATTGTCGCAGATTGACGCCGCATGCCCACAGGGAAACAGTACCCAAAATAAAATCCAAAACTGGAGTATGTACAATTAAAAACATCTATATACATCTAATGGAGTGCTGTTGGTAGGGTGGTCCACAGGGGCTAGGTGCGTCCGAAAAAAAAAAACAAAAAAAAAACAACTATATATAGACACGGAAATGCAAAGGTAGATAACTCCAGATTTAACCTAAAAACTGTTCCAGGATTCTGCGCGGAAAAATAGCTCTCGGGTATGCTCAGATTACGGCCTGCCTTTAGGTTGTAAAGTCAAAAGAAGTTCCGATTGTAATTTTACATTATTCATGAGGTATTAATGCATATGTATATCGACCCGATTTTGAAATAGAGGCGAGAATTGGGATAAAAATTTTGCTTCCAAAAGTTCATTTTTTGTAGAAAAGTAATAAAACAACTTATACGCGCATATGACTTAGCTCCATTGAAAATTTAATAAATAAATTGGATA
Organism: Bathymodiolus brooksi; assembly: GCA_963680875.1. Lineage (NCBI taxonomy): Eukaryota > Metazoa > Mollusca > Bivalvia > Mytilida > Modiolidae > Bathymodiolus > Bathymodiolus brooksi. Next base: position 90,508,474 of record OY804578.1, on the reverse strand, counting down.
ATAACAGCAAATATTGTTTGATTAAAGGCCGTATTCATATAAAAATATTTTTTTGAAAATACCAAATGTTTTGCGTATACGCAGTTACCTCCCCTTTATGAAATCTCCAGTGTTCTTCACCTACCAAAATATTGACAATATACCGCGAAAAAGAAGAGAAGATTATCCAAGTCAAACCGATTTTTATCGATTGTAAAGGTATTATTTTAGTGTTTTTCCTGCGAAATAAGGTATAAACATAATTTAACTTGTCACATGATGACCGATTATTAGATAAAAAATATATGGCATACCCACAATCATATTTTCCTGACAAAGTTTCAGAAGTTGTTGGTGATGAAAGACTTAAAAAGACCAGTCTCTTCAAATACATTACTTCACGACAAATAAACAATGTAAGTTCAGTTGATAGAAGAATGCAATTGAAACTAGTTATTAATGAACTTTTCGATGTTGATTATTGGGACATCCACCCCCGTTTGCAGATGAAATACTATTGGCATTTGGACCAGATACTAAATTGCACAAATGAAAAAGCCTTGTTTATTATAGACTTTATAGAAAAGATGATAAATGATGCCTTTTTTTTTACAACTGTTAAAACAATGGGTATTTCCCATCTTTTGGTATGTTTAAGACGTGCATTTGTAAAACGTGGAGATTTAGAACCGATGCCCGAAAATTCAGGTGAATTTGCAGTAAATGAAGATTTATATAATCATTTACTGGAATGGTTTGATGGAGTGTTTGATGGTTAATTATATTTTCAATTTACATTACAATTTCATTTAGTAAATATGTCAGAAATCACTGAATTTGAACAATTAATGCCTCTATTAGACCAAACAGACCTTTCTGAAGTTAATGTGCATTTGGATAACAAATTGGCATTAGATATTTCTGATTTTGTCAAATCAAAAGGAATTCACCATGATAAAATGTGTAACTGGTTTTGCCAAATTTCAAAGACAACCATTTCAACCAAAGTTTTGGTTTCACGTTTGCATCGCTTGAAAACTCTAGTGAGTAAAAAGAGAGGAGAGAAAAAATCTATGCTACTTGAGGAATTATTTGAAATTGATACTTCTGAAGCATCTGCTAAACAAGCTCCACAGGCATTGAAAGAACCAGTAGAAAGTTTGGTCCAGAAATTAGAAAACACTGAACAAAAACATTTAAATGATATACAGTCAATGAAACGAAAATATGAAAATACTTCAGAAGAAAAGGAAAAAGAAATTAAAAAAATTAAGAAGGCAAATCAAAATTTAGAATTTAAAGTACAGAAGCAAAGTAATACTATCAAGCAATTGAGATACCATTCAAAAATGTTGAAACTTCAAAAGAGTAGACAAGCATCTTACGTTTTAAAATTTAAATCAAATATCAGACAGTTACAGAAAAATCTTCAAGCAACTGAAAACTTGAAAACTGTCAATTTAGCTCAAGTTACAAAATTAGAAAGGAAATTTACTTCTATTCAGAGAAATTGCAATGATGCTATGACACAGGCAAATGAAAAATCTGCAACAATTGATAGATTGAAATCTGAATTAAATGATTCCCAACAAACAATAGACTATTTCCATGACTTATTACAGGATAATAAGGACATAAATATTTTTGATGAGCAGTCAAGAGCATATACTCCTGAGTATAGAAATCTTGTCATGAATGTATCGGGTTATAATGTAGCCACAGAAAACATAAATTCTGTTATAAACGAGAGTTTGAAGTTAGTGGGGAAAAGGCTAGCACAAACTCCAACACGAAAGACTATTGACAACATCGTGACGGAGAAAGTAGTTGTAAGTAATATTCAGGTAGGACGAGAACTAGAAAAAAAAGAGCGAACAACTCTCTATTCTGATGAAACTCGCAAATTTGGCAAAACGTACAATAGTTATTTTATAAGTGACCAGAATAAAAATGTTTATATGTTAGGATTGAGAGAAATGAATAACAAAGCAGCATCAACAACCTTAGATACATTTAAAGAAATATTAAGTGACATTTCAGATTTATGTGATGAAAACTTGGAAAACAATAAGCTCTCAAGTGGTTATCATATTCTTTGTAACATTAGAGACTTCATGAGTGATAGAGCAAAAACAAATATAGCATTTACTCAATTGTTAATTGATTACAGAAAAGATATAATGCCTGATGTCATAGATGGATGGAACGACTTTACCGAAGAACAGAAAAATGCTTGCTCGAAAATTAACAACTTTTTTTGTGGCCTTCATCTTCTTGTTAATTTTGCTGAATGTGCATCTCCTGCCCTTAAGGAATTTGATGCATTATACAAAGATCAAGGCGAAAGTGATGTTATTGGTGAACTTGAAAATGAATTTCAAGCTGATGAGAGAGATGAAATATTTCTGTCTAAATTTGATGGCCAAGTATTAACCTTATTAAGGTTCTGTGCAAAAAGCTTTGCACGAGGTGTTGATGAGAAAAGTGGCTGTTTTAGTGATTTTAGTTCATATTGTAGAGATAAGAATGAGAAGAATAATTTTATATCGTTTAGAGGAAATAGATTTAATATAATATTTCTCATGGGAGAAATAGTATATTATCATAAGAATCATGTGATCGATTTCCTGAAAAATGTACATGGAGCAAACAATTTCCTACAGAAAGCCACACTTGCTCTTTCCTTATCAAATGTAGTAATAGCTCAGTGCAAAGTACTAGGACTTGTATCAAAATTAATAACTGGTCCATTGTGGAGACTCCTTGAACAAAACAAACATGTTTTAGATATGAATGCACACTATGAAACTCTCTTGAATTTCTTGGATTCTAATAGCAAAGATGCTAATTCTTTTATTAATTGTGAGACATTTCCTTTTGATCAAACTTTAGTACATAAAGATAAATTTTATGAATGTCTAAAAATGCAGAATGAGATTATTGACTCAATTGCTGTCCAAGTTGCCCAGACTTTATTCATTGCATTTCATAAGTTACTTAAAGTTGCAATGAAAGATCAACTACCAGGTGGACTTTATTATGTACCAAACCCTGACTTGGTTGAGGACACGTTGTCAGTTATACCACACAATAAGTTACCGGAGAGAGCCTTTGGTATGCTTGATTTTATGGTACGCCACAGACCCAATGCAACTATATTAACGAATGAAGCATTTGTTACCTTCTCTTTTAACAAGACTAGTGATTGGCTAGATAGCTTACCTAGAGCAGAACGAGATAAAATATTGAATGATGCCAGAAAACAAGGTAGGGAGGCGAAACAAAAATTTAAAGATAGATGTCTAGAAATAGAGAGGAAAAGGTTTGATGCGTTAAAAGAAAAGCAGGAAGCACTTAGAAAGAAAAAGGAAAATACTTACAAAAAAAAAGAAAAGCAAACATCAGATATTATATATTATGGATTATGGCAAAGTTGTACTGCAGTGGATGAAATTCTTAGATCTATCACAAAGCAAACAGAAAAACGCAAAGCACTCATTGCACAAGTAAGATTCAGACAGAGTATATTAAAGCAGTATGTGAAAGATAAAGCAATATTCAATGCTTCATTCAAAGGGAAAGCTTTAAGCATAGCAGCTCTAACATCTAATGTAAAACAACTTATTGAAGAAGCTGCCAGTAAAGATGTGAACGAAGAAGTCCGAAAGAGATCATCAAGAGCACCTATTCTTGTTGGGAAAAAAGTTCAACATACGTTCAACGAAGGAACACACAATGGAAAAGTAATTTCAACAGTGCCTGGATTTCCAGATTTCTACAATATTATATATGATAGTGAGTTGGACAGTGAAGGAAATATAACAGACACTACAGCTATTTACACATACAGACTATTAGATGATTACAGAGCTAAGAAACTTGAAATTATTCCTGAAGTGGTAGGTCCGAGACCACCAGTTAAAGTTGTGTTCAATTGTTTTTTAAATAAAGTTGTACAGGAAGTGCATATTTGTTTGTTTTTACTTTCTGTTTTCCAAAGTTGTACAGGAAGTGCACAGTGTGTGAAACTAAATTTTGTGGTATCCTATATATTTCAATTAAGTCAATTCATGTCCGATTTTGATCATTATTTTATCAACAAAAGCAGAAAGATATGTAGTTTATAGTAGTAATCTTGAAATAAATTTTTGAAGCAGGTTTTTCAAATCACCATGATTTAAACACAGACTTAAATAATTTGTCTACAAAAGTACTATCAAAGCATTGTATTTTGAAAGAAATAAATTTAGTTGTTTAGCTTGTATATTCTCAAAATGTTTATCATAGTAAATTATTTTGAAATTGTAGAGTAAACTACAGAAGTCTACATTAAATTCAGTCTGCGCCAAAAACCACTAGCCCTGTCTAGTAAAAGTTGGTTCGAGCTAGTAAAAATTGCATAAAATTTACTTAATTAAATAGAAAAAATTCTTCTAAAATACTGTTCGGGCTAGTTTGTCAAAATGTTTTTTGCACAGACTGTAAATTCTGTTTTTATTAATATAAAAATTATCGAAATCGGACGTGAATTGACATCAGGATAATTTTTTGAAAAATTGTTGTTTTATATGAAATATATAGGGAATATTGAAGGCCTACGAATACTTTTGTCCATTGTCTGTATCTTGATAAAAATTATTAATTGTTGACATTAATTTGATAAATTTGCAGTTGCATCTTAATTTCTGTCCCTAATTTTGTCCCATAGTTAAGCATAGATAGAATGTTCTTGTAATATTTGTACATAAGGCTAATATCTAAATAATACTTGATTCCTTATTCCAACCACACATGGAAAATCTGGATGGGTATTTAAAAAATGTAATTTTTGGGGGCTTTGTACATCAAAACATCTGTGTTCATTTGAGTTTTTTTTTTTTTAATCTAATTGCAATTGTCTATGAGGGCAAGGGGTTGGAGGTTGGAAAGGAAACAAAGAATTATTTATTTTTGACTAACCAATGTTGCAACTGTCAACAAAAACAGAATTGCAGGTTTTATTATCAGAAATATTTCATCAATTGATGATATGATGTTATATATATATCAGTGTTGTGAGTTGCAACATTTTCAAATGCACTAACAAATTTGCATGAAGCTTATACTTAGCAAATTAGTCTTGGGGAGTAATCAATTATTTTTTAAGGGGGGCTATGTAGCATCATTTGACCTACAGTAAACTATATTATTGACCAAATATCCATTCTGCATCTTTTTTACTTGAAGCTTTAAGGTTAGATTGAATTTCACAAATATATTCAATAAAATGTAGATATATGCTATACAATTTTTTGTGTCTTTTATCAAAACATGAAAAAAGGGGGAGGGGATACTACTGTATTTAAGTCAAATTAAACTTTACGTATGTATTATTAATAATTATGTACATAGTCATTATTTTATCATGTTTTTATCATTCTTTTTCAGTCCAGCAATTGAAGTGGTACGGTGAAGCAAAACTTCTTGAAGGTAAATTGACATTATACAAATATACTACTGCATAAAGGAAATAATTAACATGCTGGGACAAGACTTTTACTGTTAATTTGATGTGAAGATTGATTAAACTGATTAACATTATTTAAATGACATTAAGGGCTGTGTTTTAAGAGAAATTCATACTGTGGAATGGTTAAAATATATGTCAATAATCAAATTAAGAAATGGAAACAGTTTTCAAAATTAGTTGTAAAATCACGATTATGAAAAATGTCTGTAATTTTCTTATTTCATGGAGTATTAGCAAAAACTAAACTGTTTTGAATATCTTTTTGCAATGTCTTTAATATGGCATAAAGATTTTTCCATTTTATTTATTTTGAAAATTTCCTTTTCCGTCCCTACTATATAATATTACAAGGGGGCGAACTCACTTGCTTCCATTTTTTTTAAGTCGTCGTGTTAAATTGATCGTAACTTCGGAACGCCTTAATATTTTCAAAAAATGTTTCCACCAGTCGAAAGTCAAGTAATTTTCCTTTCCAAAGAGACCCCAATTGTTAGTGTAGGCCTCCGAACTGCTGAGGTATCATACACGAACCAAAACAAAACGGCGTGAAAATCCGAAGTCGTACAAACGTTGGGTTGACCACTTCCCATCTGTGTACAGACTTTCCCATGCGTAAACGAGTCATTTTGACTAGCTAAATACTTTCATCCATTCAAATTATGATAAAATTTCTTACCTTAAGTCTGTTTTTGAAAGAAATCCCATTTGCATCCTTGACAAACGCCATAGACGTGAAAATTGAGAGAGTTCTAACGGGCGTTTTGATTGGCTGAACAAGAAATTTTATCATAATTTGAATGGATGAAAGTATTTAGCTAGTCAAAATTTTTAATTTATGTGTCGGCCGTCTTCTTGTTCAAACTACCAGGTTTGTGGTCAAATATCTTCAAAAACCATTAACTTGCAAGGCTGAAACACAGGCGCATGGGGCATGGATTTCGTTTCCTCCTCCCCCCTTTTCTCTACTACCCCCCCCATTTTTTCAAAATTTTCATATAAATCATTCCTATTTCAAAATTTTCATAATCATTCGTTTTTTCTTCATTTGACAATATCAGTAGACGTCATACATCATGAATAATACGTGTATTCTGTGTCCACATTTTTTCGACTGATACAGTATAAGAGAGAAGGTATGCAACTCCATTTTCATATTTCGTGCCATATCGCTCACCTTGGTTGGGAAACCCCAGTGTTTTTTACACTTTTTACCTTGTCTACATATGGCACTGTCGTATCAAACTGTTTCTAAGACACTTACCTAATTGCCCATGTTCGAATTTCAGTCTGTACGTCGATCTTTTCCAAGAAATCTCGCCGAGAATAGCGAGGCAGCTTCGTTTTTATGTCAAACTACATCATTTGAGACGGAAGTGCAAGAACGGGAACCCTGGGATTTTTACGAATGGATTACCTGCAATGAAAAACCCAGATGCGCTCCGAATATTTTTCCCATAATGTTTTGGCGGGAAATATAAACCGCTGAAAAAACATAACAGCAGACGGATTATTTCGTAAAAATGGCACAACGACCATCTGAATATGGAAACATTGAAATAATTTGATGGTAGATAACTGTTCAAAAAGAAATTCAAACTGAGAAATAGATGATTGAATGGTTAGAACTGAAGTCAAAATTTCAATGAAAAAGAAATATTCAGCTTGCCTCTACTTCAAATTATTAAAATCATACCCAAACAAATACATATACAACTAAAAAAAAAAACAAAAAAAAAATTAAAAAAAATACAAAGGAAGAAGAAGCTGGGAACAGCTATTGAATGGGACTATGGCATTTTACCCTCTTCCTCAATAAAAGGGCTCCCAACTGATAAAAATGTGTAAGGGAGCCGGAGGGGCCATTTAACTAAGGGGGCTATTTCTTTTTCAGGGGTAAAAAAATAAATAACTTGTTTAACTATTTGAACGTGAAATAATAATTCGTGAACTTTTTTCGCGCATTTAACATCCTCGCAAAGAAAGCGAAAATTAAATACCCACCAAAATAACCACTTATACGGTAAAATAGGATTTTTTTTCTGGATTTCAACACTGATTTCTGTCACTGCTGAAAAGTGGAGTTACACAAGTTATTTATTTTTTACCCCTGTAAGACAGATTATTGTTTTATAAAATCAGTGACATGAAATGAAAAAGGAATAGCCCCCTTAGTTAAATGGTCTCTCCGGCTCCCTTACACATTTTTGTCAGTTGGGAGTCCTTTTATTGAGGAAGGGGGTAAAATGCCATAGTCCCATTCAATAGCTGTTCTCAGCTTCTTCTTCCTTTGTTTTTTTTTTATTTATTTATTTATTTATTTATTTTTTTAGTTGTACAATGTATATGTATTTGTTTGGGTATGATTTTAATAATTTGAAGTAGAGGCAAGCTGAATATTTATTTTTCATTGAAATTTTGACTTCAGTTCTAACCATTCAATCATCTATTTCTCAGTTTGAATTTCTTTTTGAACAATTATCTACCATCAAATTATTTCAATGTTTCCATACTCAGATGGTCGTTGTGCCATTTTTACGAAATAATCCGTCTGCTGTTATGTTTTTTCAGCGGTTTATATTTCCCGCCAAAACATTATGGGAAAAATATTCGGAGCGCATCTGGGTTTTTCATTGCAGGTAATCCATTCGTAAAAATCCCAGGGTTCCCGTTCTTGCACTTCCGTCTCAAATGATGTAGTTTGACATAAAAACGAAGCTGCCTCGCTATTCTCGGCGAGATTTCTTGGAAAAGATCGACGTACAGACTGAAATTCGAACATGGGCAATTAGGTAAGTGTCTTAGAAACAGTTTGATACGACAGTGCCATATGTAGACAAGGTAAAAAGTGTAAAAAAACACTGGGGTTTCCCAACCAAGGTGAGCGATATGGCGCGAAATATGAAAATGGAGTTGCATACCTTCTCTCTTATACTGTATCAGTCGAAAAAATGTGGACACAGAATACACGTATTATTCATGATGTATAACGTCTACTGATATTGTCAAATGAAGAAAAAACGAATGATTATGAAAATTTTGAAAAAGGAATGATTTATATGAAAATTTTGAAAAAGGGGGGAGGAGGAAACGAAATCCATGCCCCATGCGCCTGTGGGCTGAAACTTGCAGCACTGTCCACAAAGTGCCCAGTCTCTAGGTAAAAATATCAAGAATATCATTTATTCAATTAATATATATATATTTTTAATATTATTTCCTTTGCGCAGGCCTCCATAATTTTAACGTCAAATTTTATTAAAAAAATCAAGTTTTTGGTCATAAAAAATCTGAAAAAAGTACTAGAATTTTTCTGAATACTGATTTTGGTAGGGAAAAGAACCCTCTAACAGGGAACACCTATATTTATCAGCAAAAAAAATTCTCAAAGTCTGTAGTGCCAGAATTATAACCTCTGCAGCTTAATATTTTGAGCTCTGTAAAGTGTAAAAATAAGTTATTTTAGGGAATTAATTATATTTTGTATGTTCAAATTGATATTTTTATGGTAAACAACCTCAATATTTATACATCAATGAAGTTATTATTACAGTTTGTGTAAAAACTGCCATTTTTTCCATTGAAAAGGTCAATTTTCTTTGTTCAATCAAAATTTCAGATAATTCCCGAAATTGATACAATTTCAATAATTGTCGAATATTATAATATTAAATGTTCAAGTGTTTGGTATTATTTTGATCCTATAACTGTATACTACAAGGAGAAAACTATCAGCAACCCCAATTCTGACACTGGTATGAACTATGTCCTGGTTCATTAGCCCTCTACCTGGAAATTTAGTAAAAATAATATTTCAATTATGGCCCCGTATTCCATGAAAAGTCTTATTTGGATTATCAAATATGTTCTCTGTACAATTTATAAGCCAGCCTTGAAGTTATTTTATCTTTTAAACATTTAATTAGCACATTTTATACATGATTTTCATTTTTTTGTCTGGGAAAAACCTCAAATTTGACAATTTTAGCTAATTTAAGCGAACAGTTCATGCGATTAAAAAGTCCCAAATTTTCAAAGTTATCATTTTTATTGTCACAAATCAATATACTGTTATCTTCTACTATTATTTATAATCTTAATTCATAACAGTCTTCAATGTCACTCTCTTTTCCTTTATATACTATAATTTTACATTTTACGACTACAAATAGTGCTGTGTCCCAGTTCATGACCAATTTATTCCAAATGAAATCTTTGTGATTTCTTTAAATTGTGTGTTTTGTGATCCTATGCATATCCTATGCATATTTGATTAACTGAATCATAATCAACAGCATCAACTTTCAGAAGTGTCATTTTAATGATTTAAAACTCTTAATGATCTACTGAGATGCCACGATCACACCTGAAAAATAAACATTTAAAATATGTTATACAGAATAAAAATAAAGAACTAAAAATAATTTATCTTTTCCAGAAATAGTTTATCATACATGTACAAATGAAAAAAGCTTTAATACAATGCACTTTTCGACTAAAAATTATCTTTATGCATATATGCTTGGTGGCAAATAGATTCTATATGAAAAATAGCATTATTCCAGAAATGTTTGCTGCATGCATCATAAATGTTCTGTCATACCAAACAAGTTTGCACACAGTAATGGTGTAATGAAAAAAATGTAATTAATTAAACTTAGCATATCACATGCACTGCCACTGATTACATTGTATATAGCCAGAATGTTAATACATTCACATACTGTAATGTATGCATTAAGCATATATTTCATAAAGCTTCCCTAATAGCACTGAAACATAATAATTATGTTTTATAACAATTTAAATAAATTGTTTCAAAAATGTTGCATGGAAATTCATGTTACTATTTAAAAACAATTGTCCTATGTATTGCTACAATATTCACTAGGAACTTAATGAGAAATGCATAAACATTTTCATGTAGACAAATTTCATTTAAAACCAAAAAATATAAAAAAATCTTGAACATTTCACAAAAGATCCCCCCTTTTCTAAAAATATCAAAGAATACCGGAACAACTCCTTTATATAGATGTATTAATAAATCCCGATAATTTCCGAACAGCCATGATTACGTCACCAAAGCTCTGCTCGGATAAAGTTATTTATAGATTGGGAGAATTTGACAACTTTATATTGATGCTTGCCGTTTTCGCCATTTTTCGAGTAAAATAATAAAATCGTGAATTAAATCCCATCTCTTTTTCATTTATCGAAGCAAAGATATATATTTATTCCGTTCGTGTAAAGTTTCTGTGCGATTTTTGTGCATCTTTTGTTTTCAAAATTAACCCCCATTTGATCCGGTTGAAACGATATTTCTTTTGAGAATAAAACTATATTTTAGAAGAAGTTTTGTTACTTACCGTGCATGATTGACCTCCGTGGTCTGCATACATCAATGCTAGATAATTATTGTATCAATTGGTAGAACAATGCGTCGGTAAATTCCATTTTTCTTTGGTACAACTCTGAAATTGTCCTGGCCAAGATGGCGGAAGACATACATCCCGGTCATGCGCCACACAACGTCCGATAACTCTTCCCGCTCAACTCTGATTGCAAAGTCAGAAAATATGGACCGAACATCCAATAATTTCCGGGAGCTATTACTGCTTATCCATTGAAATCTTGGCGACATATCTTTAGAGGAAGGTCCAGATTATTGATATCTGACTGTTAACCTTTTGCGGAAAAGTGGTAAGCGAGTTTAAAACACTGTTTTGTAAACTTTTATATTTTACGTTACGATTTTGACTTTTAAAAAATTCTTAACAGTCGGATTGGTAAAATTGAAGACTTTCTGCAAATTTTAAGCCATGCATGAAGAATATTGGTCCAGGGATAGCTCCCGGAATTATTTTTGAAAATGGGCTGTTCGTTGACACATAAATCAAGATGGCGTCCGATTTTCTCGCAACGACTTCACTTTGGACGTTCAGTAGTAGTACCCAATCATATTTTTAATGCTTATAACTACCAAATTAATAAAGTTCTAGTTTTCAAGTTTTATCTGATATATTTTTTATCACGAAATAATAAATTTTAGGTGTTTTTCTAATGAAATGAAAAAGGTGAAAATTCGGGTTTTTCTACTCTGACAGAAAATAATAACGCTATCGACGACTACGTTTGTCCTCCCTACAGTGTTGGTAGGCTGGTCTTGAAGGCATCTACTGTTGTCGAGTGTTGATGCTGAGATAGCCTCTGCAGGTAGTTCATTCCATAGTCTGATGGTTGATGGGAAGAACGATTGTTGGTGGCACTGGAGTCTTGAGTATGGAAGTTGGTATCTTTGACAATGACCTCTGGTGTTGGAGGCTACCCCCCGTGGTATAAGATAGGGCTGTACTGGTATAACCACTACCTGATGGATTATCCTGTATAAGCATTGTGACCTTTGCGAGAGTATAGGCCTGTTTTTTAATTCTTAACCATTAACCTGGTTTTAAACTTTTTTATGGTTGAGTGTTTTTTTACAGTGTGGTTTTGACCATGCGGTTAAATGGTTAAAGAACATCTTAACCGAGATTGAAGCACGGTTGAATATGTTTGAACCTTGTTAATTACCAATATTGATACAGCGCCGTCTCAAAAGTATTCGCGAAAACAAGATGACGTCCGCCATCTTGTTTTCGCGAATACTTTTGAGACGGCGCTGTATCAATATTGGTAATTAACAAGGTTCAAACATATTCAACCGTGCTTCAATCTCGGTTAAGATGTTCTTTAACCATTTAACCGCATGGTCAAAACCACACTGTAAAAAAACACTCAACCATAAAAAAGTTTAAAACCAGGTTAATGGTTAAGAATTAAAAAACAGGCCTATACTCTCGCAAAGGTCACAATGCTTATACAGGATAATCCATCAGGTAGTGGTTATACCAGTACAGCCCTATCTTATACCACGGGGGGTAGCCTCCAACACCAGAGGTCATTGTCAAAGATACCAACTTCCATACTCAAGACTCCAGTGCCACCAACAATCGTTCTTCCCATCAACCATCAGACTATGGAATGAACTACCTGCAGAGGCTATCTCAGCATCAACACTCGACAACAGTAGATGCCTTCAAGACCAGCCTACCAACACTGTAGGGAGGACAAACGTAGTCGTCGATAGCGTTATTATTTTCTGTCAGAGTAGAAAAACCCGAATTTTCACCTTTTTCATTTCATTAGAAAAACACCTAAAATTTATTATTTCGTGATAAAAAATATATCAGATAAAACTTGAAAACTAGAACTTTATTAATTTGGTAGTTATAAGCATTAAAAATATGATTGGGTACTACTACTGAACGTCCAAAGTGAAGTCGTTGCGAGAAAATCGGACGCCATCTTGATTTATGTGTCAACGAACAGCCCATTTTCAAAAATAATTCCGGGAGCTATCCCTGGACCAATATTCTTCATGCATGGCTTAAAATTTGCAGAAAGTCTTCAATTTTACCAATCCGACTGTTAAGAATTTTTTAAAAGTCAAAATCGTAACGTAAAATATAAAAGTTTACAAAACAGTGTTTTAAACTCGCTTACCACTTTTCCGCAAAAGGTTAACAGTCAGATATCAATAATCTGGACCTTCCTCTAAAGATATGTCGCCAAGATTTCAATGGATAAGCAGTAATAGCTCCCGGAAATTATTGGATGTTCGGTCCATATTTTCTGACTTTGCAATCAGAGTTGAGCGGGAAGAGTTATCGGACGTTGTGTGGCACATGACCGGGATGTATGTCTTCCGCCATCTTGGCCAGGACAATTTCAGAGTTGTACCAAAGAAAAATGGAATTTACCGACGCATTGTTCTACCAATTGATACAATAATTATCTAGCATTGATGTATGCAGACCACGGAGTGCCATGGACGGCAATTGAACTCACAGATTTGGTTGTGATAGGCACTGATTGCATAGCTAAATGTTAATCTAACCATCGTACCATCATGGCAATGGCGTTCCGAAATAAGCCAAAAACTGATCTAATTGTTGCTTGTACTTCACAACATGATACGTAATCAGGTTCTACATAATATGAACTATGTCAATGGTGTAATGGTTATCATTCTTGCCTCGTGTGCAGTAGGTTGTGGGTTTGAGCCACAGTTGGGTCAAATGTTATGAAATTGGTATTTGTTGCTTCTCCTCTCACCATGCAGTAGTAAGGAGTACGGGCGACATGTCTATCGTGTGACTGTTGTTTCAGTAAGTTAGCACTATAAAAATATAAGTGTGTTGGTCTAGTACAAAGGTCAAAGCGGATATCATCGTTGTGATGATGTAGCTGAAAAATTGCTCAGTTGGCATTAAACAACAATTACTTACTCAGTCATTCGACATATGCAGCATACTTCTTATTGAGGGTGCACATAATTAGCTTAAATCACTTGATAGGAATTCTTTTAAATCTATTCGACTAGTATTTTGTTTATTAATAGGAATAACTATAGAAGCTTATATTAGCAAAGCAATATGACCAGAAGAGTAGCTGTAATTGGAGCAGGAGCAGCAGGTCTGTGTGCTTTACGGCATCTTTCAGTACGACCTAAAATCTTCCATGCCATTTGTTTTGAGAAGAATTTATCAGAGGGTGGGACTTGGATTTATACAGAAGAGACTGGAACTGATAAAAATGGTCTTCCTGTACAGTCTAGCATGTACAAAAATCTTAGGTATTATTTAGTAACTTTTATCACACAAAAAATAAGAATATTCACCTTTTTGAATAGTTCATGAAATCTGCATAAACTTTACTATGTTATCACTTGTGGAAAATACACTGTTTTTATATCATAGTTGTAATGCAAGTACAGGAGTTAATGCATGTAATCTATCATTAGTGGAAATTAGGCTTATAATAGACTTGTGGTAATGTTCTCAAAATTTGACTAAACGGTCTTGAGTTTCATTTATGGTACCTCCAAAAATTGTTATAGTGACACATTTCTAGCTTAAAGGTGGTAATGAAAAACTTATAATGTAGGAAATCAATGGAAGTCAATATTTTTATACAGGCAATCGTGATCAGCATATCATGCACAAATCATAAATTAATTAATAGAAATACATTGTATCTATAAAAAAAATGTGTGCTATGTTTATTAGAACAAATCTTCCAAAAGAAGTGATGGCATTTCCTGGCTTTCCATTTAAGACATCTTTACCTTCATTCATAAGGCACGAGGAGGTCCTAAATTATCTGCAGGAATATTCTTCTCATTATGATCTTCAGAAATTCATCAAGGTAAGAATACAATTTATCCAAGATTCAGATTCATTTATAAAAAGATCTGGGCAACAATTTTGTTGTAGAATGGTCAAATGTAGTAGTATGCACACATCTCTAACTCAAGATTTATTATGCCCCTACATATGCAATTTGAATCGAAGATTTTTGTACTGTGATGGGACTTTAACGTTTTTATGCAATTTTCAATATAGTTATAGTAATTGTGAACACAACTCCTCTGAAGTCGTCGGTCCGATAGCTTTCATATTTGGTAGGATCATGATGTGTAGTTGATCATATTACCCAACCATTTTAATTTGAAATTGTTTTTGTAGGAGTTGTTGGACCTTAACAAATACATTTTCAATATAGTTATTATTTGTGAACGCAACTCCTCTGAGCTCGTTGGTCTGAAAGCTTTTATATTTAGTTGTTGGATGATTGGTCATGATGTGTAGTTGATCATATTATACCACCATTTTGATTCAACAGTTTTTGTAGGAATTATGGGACTTCAACATTTTCATGCATCTTCAATAGTTATACTTTGTGAACGCAGCTCTTCTGAGGTTATTGGTCCAATAGTAAGCATATATGATAGGATTAGTGGTATTGATGTGTAATCGACAATATCATTTAGCTGGATATAGTGTCCTTTGCACACAGTAGATTTTTGTTGAAAAATTGGCGTAATTACTGTATTGTTTCTTGGCTGGATAATTGTTTCTTACAGACAGTGTTATGGTGTTAGTAAACTGTTAACTAAAAGGCAGCTGTAGTATCAAAACTTCCTAATTTAAAATATGAGGGGTGCTGGGCATGTTGTCGTTACGAAGTTGCCTTGTTTTTTTCATTTACAAATAAGGAACCAATTTTGATTTTTTTTCCTGATCCTATAATGACAGATATATATAAACATTTCTATAAACCCAATCCTGAATAAAGTGGAACCTTGTGTAAAGCAAGCATCAAGTTAAGCCTTAATGTCTTAAATCGTTTTACAAATTGAATCTGTGTAATCTACCAGTAATCACCTATCTATTCCAAATGAAATTGTTGGTCTCAAGGGTGTTTGGGTTAGATGGGATCCACTGTAGATTCTTTAATATTTATATATTCATGTTGAATAAGTATAAAGATAAATAAATACTTCTTGATTATGACCGTTGACATGTTTTCACCACACAATATTTTGTCTTATTAATGTCTTCAACTCAAGTTTGGGGGGGGGGTTGCTTTTTTGTGTGCTCGCTACATAAATATTCTGTGAAAAAGCCAGGTCCTAAAATAACTGGAATAATTATGTCATCACAAGTTAATCAAGCAAATTATGAATACATATATATTGCTGAATAACATTATAAAGAGAAAGACCATACAGAGTTTATGTCTTCACTTCCATCATTCACTTCTCACATTTTTTACTCCTTCTCCAAAACTATGGACCAAAATGGGACTGAATTTGGCTGTACACATGTTTTAGTAAAGAGGAAAGTAGGGGTTTCATAATTACCTTTATGAAATTGGTCAGGAAGGGTTCAAATAGGAAAAAGTGAAGTTAATTTTTTAATTATTTTTTCTGTTTAATGAAGCAGTATAATTGCAATAGCAGTAATATGGGGTACCAGTATATGAGGCGTGATTGTGATACTGAGGTGTATGTTAGAATATATGTGGTATCAGTATATGAGGCGTGATTGTGATACTGAGGTGTATGTTAGTATATATGTGGTATCAGTATATGAGGCGAGATTGTGATACTGAGGTGTATGATAGTATATATGTGGTACCAGTATATGAGGCATGCTTGTGATACTGAGGTGTATGTTAGTATATATGTGGTACCAGTATATGAGGCATGATTGTGATACTGAGGTGTATGTTAGTACATATGTGGTATCAGTATATGAGGCGTGATTGTGATACTGAGGTGTATGTTAGTATATATGTGGTACCAGTATATGAGGCATGATTGTGATACTGAGGTGTATGTTAGTATATATGTGGTACCAGTATATGAGGCGTGATTGTGATACTGAGGTATATGTTAGTATATATGTGGTACCAGTATATGAGGCGTGATTGTGATACTGAGGTGTATGTTAGTATATATGTGGTACCAGTATATGAGGCATGATTGTGATACTGAGGTGTATGTTAGTATATATGTGGTACCAGTATATGAGGCGTGATTGTGATACTGAGGTGTATGTTAGTATATATGTGGTACCAGTATATGAGGCATGATTGTGATACTGAGGTGTATGTTAGTATATATGTGGTACCAGTATATGAGGCATGATTGTGATACGGAGGTGAATGTTAGTATATTTGTGGTACCAGTATATGAGGCGTGATTGTGATACTGAGGTATATGTTAGTATATATGTGGTACCAGTATATGAGGCGTGATTGTGATACTGAGGTGTATGTTAGTATATATGTGGTACCAGTATATGAGGCGTGATTGTGATACTGAGGTGTATGTTAGTATATATGTGGTACCAGTATATGAGGCATGATTGTGATACTGAGGTGTATGTTAGTATATATGTGGTACCAGTAAATGAGGCATGATTGTGATACTGAGGTGTATGTTAGTATATATGTGGTACCAGTATATGAGGCATGATTGTGATACTGAGGTGTATGTTAGTATATATGTGGTACCAGTATATGAGGCGTGATTGTGATACTGAGGTATATGTTAGTATATATGTGGTACCAGTATATGAGGCGTGATTGTGATACTGAGGTGTATGTTAGTATATATGTGGTACCAGTATATGAGGCATGATTGTGATACTGAGGTGTATGTTAGTATATATGTGGTACCAGTATATGAGGCGTGATTGTGATACTGAGGTGTATGTTAGTATATATGTGGTACCAGTATATGAGGCATGATTGTGATACTGAGGTGTATGTTAGTATATATGTGGTACCAGTATATGAGGCATGATTGTGATACGGAGGTGAATGTTAGTATATTTGTGGTACCAGTATATGAGGCGTGATTGTGATACTGAGGTATATGTTAGTATATATGTGGTACCAGTATATGAGGCGTGATTGTGATACTGAGGTGTATGTTAGTATATATGTGGTACCAGTATATGAGGCGTGATTGTGATACTGAGGTGTATGTTAGTATATATGTGGTACCAGTATATGAGGCATGATTGTGATACTGAGGTGTATGTTAGTATATATGTGGTACCAGTAAATGAGGCATGATTGTGATACTGAGGTGTATGTTAGTATATATGTGGTACCAGTATATGAGGCATGATTGTGATACTGAGGTGTATGTTAGTATATATGTGGTACCAGTATATGAGGCATGATTGTGATACTGAGGTGTATGTTAGTATATATGTGGTACCAGTAAATGAGGCATGATTATGATACTGAGGTGTATGTTAGTATATATGTGGTACCAGTATATGAGGCATGATTGTGATACTGAGGTGTATGTTAGTATATATGTGGTACCAGTATATGAGGCATGATTGTGATACTGAGGTGTATGTTAGTATATATGTGGTACCAGTATATGAGGCATGATTGTGATACTGAGGTGAATGTTAGTATATTTGTGGTACCAGTAAATGAGGCATGATTATGATACTGAGGTGTATGTTAGTATATATGTGGTACCAGTATATGAGGCATGATTGTGATACTGAGGTGTATGTTAGTATATATGTGGTACCAGTAAATGAGGCATGATTATGATACTGAGGTGTATGTTAGTATATATGTGGTACCAGTATATGAGTCGTGATTGTGATACTGAGGTGTATGTTAGTATATATGTGGTACCAGTATATGAGTCGTGATTGTGATACTGAGGTGTATGTTAGTATATATGTGGTACCAGTATATGAGTCGTGATTGTGATACTGAGGTGTATGTTAGTATATATGTGGTACCAGTATATGAGTCGTGATTGTGATACTGAGGTGTATGTTAGTATATATGTGGTACCAGTATATGAGGCATGATTGTGATACTGAGGTGTATGTTAGTATATATGTGGTACCAGTATATGAGTCGTGATTTTGATACTGAGGTGTATGTTAGTATATATGTGGTACCAGTATATGAGGCATGATTGTGATACTGAGGTGTATGTTAGTATATATGTGGTACCAGTATATGAGGCATGATTGTGATACTGAGGTGTATGTTAGTATATATGTGGTACCAGTATATGAGGCATGATTGTGATACTGAGGTGTATGTTAGTATATATGTGGTACCAGTATATGAGGCATGATTGTGATACTGAGGTGAATGTTAGTATATATGTGGTACCAGTAAATGAGGCATGATTATGATACTGAGGTGTATGTTAGTATATATGTGGTACCAGTATATGAGGCATGATTGTGATACTGAGGTGTATGTTAGTATATATGTGGTACCAGTAAATGAGGCATGATTATGATACTGAGGTGTATGTTAGTATATATGTGGTACCAGTATATGAGTCGTGATTGTGATACTGAGGTGTATGTTAGTATATATGTGGTACCAGTATATGAGTCGTGATTGTGATACTGAGGTGTATGTTAGTATATATGTGGTACCAGTATATGAGTCGTGATTGTGATACTGAGGTGTATGTTAGTATATATGTGGTACCAGTATATGAGTCGTGATTGTGATACTGAGGTGTATGTTAGTATATATGTGGTACCAGTATATGAGGCGTGATTGTGATACTGAGGTGTATGTTAGTATATATGTGGTACCAGTATATGAGGCATGATTGTGATACTGAGGTGTATGTTAGTATATATGTGGTACCAGTATATGAGTCGTGATTGTGATACTGAGGTGTATGTTAGTATATATGTGGTACCAGTATATGAGGCATGATTGTGATACTGAGGTGTATGTTAGTATATATGTGGTACCAGTATATGAGTCGTGATTGTGATACTGAGGTGTATGTTAGTATATATGTGGTACCAGTAAATGAGGCATGATTGTGATACTGAGGTGAATGTTAGTATATATGTGGTACCAGTATATGAGGCATGATTGTGATACTGAGGTGTATGTTAGTATATATGTGGTACCAGTATATGAGGCATGATTGTGATACTGAGGTGTATGTTAGTATATATGTGGTACCAGTATATGAGTCGTGATTGTGATACTGAGGTGTATGTTAGTATATATGTGGTACCAGTATATGAGGCATGATTGTGATACTGAGGTGTATGTTAGTATATATGTGGTACCAGTATATGAGGCATGATTGTGATACTGAGGTGTATGTTAGTATATATGTGGTACCAGTATATGAGGCATGATTGTGATACTGAGGTGAATGTTAGTATATATGTGGTACCAGTAAATGAGGCATGATTATGATACTGAGGTGTATGTTAGTATATATGTGGTACCAGTATATGAGGCATGATTGTGATACTGAGGTGTATGTTAGTATATATGTGGTACCAGTAAATGAGGCATGATTATGATACTGAGGTGTATGTTAGTATATATGTGGTACCAGTATATGAGTCGTGATTGTGATACTGAGGTGTATGTTAGTATATATGTGGTACCAGTATATGAGTCGTGATTGTGATACTGAGGTGTATGTTAGTATATATGTGGTACCAGTATATGAGTCGTGATTGTGATACTGAGGTGTATGTTAGTATATATGTGGTACCAGTATATGAGTCGTGATTGTGATACTGAGGTGTATGTTAGTATATATGTGGTACCAGTATATGAGGCGTGATTGTGATACTGAGGTGTATGTTAGTATATATGTGGTACCAGTATATGAGGCATGATTGTGATACTGAGGTGTATGTTAGTATATATGTGGTACCAGTATATGAGTCGTGATTGTGATACTGAGGTGTATGTTAGTATATATGTGGTACCAGTATATGAGGCATGATTGTGATACTGAGGTGTATGTTAGTATATATGTGGTACCAGTATATGAGTCGTGATTGTGATACTGAGGTGTATGTTAGTATATATGTGGTACCAGTAAATGAGGCATGATTGTGATACTGAGGTGAATGTTAGTATATATGTGGTACCAGTATATGAGGCATGATTGTGATACTGAGGTGTATGTTAGTATATATGTGGTACCAGTATATGAGGCATGATTGTGATACTGAGGTGTATGTTAGTATATATGTGGTACCAGTATATGAGTCGTGATTGTGATACTGAGGTGTATGTTAGTATATATGTGGTACCAGTATATGAGGCATGATTGTGATACTGAGGTGTATGTTAGTATATATGTGGTACCAGTATATGAGGCATGATTGTGATACTGAGGTGTATGTTAGTATATATGTGGTACCAGTATATGAGTCGTGATTGTGATACTGAGGTGTATGTTAGTATATATGTGGTACCAGTATATGAGTCGTGATTGTGATACTGAGGTGTATGTTAGTATATATGTGGTACCAGTATATGAGGCATGATTGTGATACTGAGGTGTATGTTAGTATATATGTGGTACCAGTATATGAGGCATGATTGTGATACTGAGGTGTATGTTAGTATATATGTGGTACCAGTATATGAGTCGTGATTGTGATACTGAGGTGTATGTTAGTATATATGTGGTACCAGTATATGAGGCGTGATTGTGATACTGAGGTGTATGTTAGTATATATGTGGTACCAGTATATGAGTCGTGATTGTGATACTGAGGTGTATGTTAGTATATATGTGGTACCAGTATATGAGGCGTGATTGTGATACTGAGGTGTATGTTAGTATATATGTGGTACCAGTATATGAGGCATGATTGTGATACTGAGGTGTATGTTAGTATATATGTGGTACCAGTAAATGAGGCATGATTATGATACTGAGGTGTATGTTAGTATATATGTGGTACCAGTAAATGAGGCATGATTATGATACTGAGGTGTATGTTAGTATATATGTGGTACCAGTATATGAGTCGTGATTGTGATACTGAGGTGTATATTAGTATATAGGGAGACTTGTGGCTTTTAACACATATAAATGGAATAAAAGTTTAATATATTCTGAAGAAACATTAGCAGAAGTGTAATATATAATACCAATAATATGAGGAATGAAGAAGTGACATATTAATCAAATTTGTTCAAATGAAGACTCAATGCTATATATAACAGGGTCTAAAGTTAAACAGGCTGCAACAGGGAAGAAATTTTAAAATCAATTAAAGAACAAACAATGAACTTAAAATGATATATGTTGTGAAGTATCATTGATATTGTTAAGATTTTAATTTGAACAAATGAAAACTTGAAGATTGAGAGGATCAAAGCCCCTTGATGTCTATATTTTAACATACAAGAATAGAGGATGAACATATTTTTTCTGAAGGGACAGCTGCTATTTGCTATAAAACAATACATGATATATAAAGACCCAGCTTTGTACAAATGAAGAACATCCTCAACATTATATATATATTGTATGGTTGTCACTTGCTTCTAGACGTTTGTATAATATACTTTATTTCCTGTGACTGTATAGTGAATAATTCTTCATTATCCTATCCAATATATTAAAAAATTGCTGAGTTAGATTGCTGTCAAATTATAATATTAAGTATATATGTACCATCTACACACGCTTATACACATGTCTTACGTCTATCCATAGATTTGCCTTACGAGACAAGGTAACACTACGACTATTGAAGCTCCTTTTAATAGGGAGTGGATGTAGTCGAGTGGTCTAGGGAGCTGGACGTAAGGCTAAGCGAATGGTGCTGCAGTGTAACAATGGTGTGGGTTCAAATCCCGTCGAGGGAAGAACAAAAATTTGACAGCTCTAAAATCTAATTCTAACACTGTTTGGTTTAATTTTCAGACGTATATATATATATATATATATATATATAGATTACACTTTTATTTGCAAATTAAGTTGTTAGGATCTATTGGTTTCAAACAACAGGAATAAAAAAAATACTGGTAACATAGACTGCTATGGTAAAGATATGTTAATAAAGAATGTCTTTTGATAGCACCATCAATGGAAATGCTTGTTATTTCCCTTTACCAAATTATATAAGGGAGACAAAAGTTATCTCCCTTCTTGTCATAATTACACTGATATAAATAAAGACCCCAATGTCTGTAGCATCAAAATATGCCGAAATAAAACACATTTAGAATATTTATCTGGTGAGTGATACAAGATTATTTCAGTCTCTGGTTTTATACTCATTTGTAAAATTCAAACCTTTAACATATCTTTATACACACTGGTACTCATACATGTGATCTTTCCTGTTTTCTGTGTTGAAAACTCCTGTGTAAGACTAGTGGTGTAACAACATTTCAGTGTAAATCAGGCTTCAAGTGATATTTAAGTTTATAAATATGATTTAATTACATTTAAGTTTGGAACCTTTGTACAACAAGTCAGGCCAGATTGCAATGGCAAAAAGTGGCATGTTTCCTATTGTAATGTTGCACAACAAGATGTGACAGAAACAGAGACATTTGATGCTGTAATGGTTTGTAATGGGTAAGTTGAATTGAAATTGTGCAGTATCGATATACCAGTACCTAGAATTTGGTAATAGCAACTTCCTGTCATGTGATCACATTTCAAATTACTAATCAGAAAACAAACAGTTTGAGTAAAAATCATTAAAGTAAGGATGTTTTATAAAGTCTTAGCAAACTTTATTTTTATTTATATACATCTAACAACATGCAAATTTGAATAAATATAACTTGACTTAATAAACATAATGTTGTCTGTAATAGAAACTGCTATTGGAAAATTATTCTCAAGATTACGTAATTTAAGTTTGGACAGATGAAAATCCACATTTTACATAAGTAAAGATAGGTTTATTAGTAAACCTTTCATTTAGTAATGATGTTTTAAAACGGGTTAAACTGTTGAAACTACATTTCAATTATTGGCACTGACATTTAGGATTTTATTACCTCAGGATTTGGTAGGTTCATTGCTGATTGGCGAGTTGAAAATCATCGTCGTGATGAGAGTAATCAGAGCGTGATTAGCTGTAGGTTACAGAAGACTGTTGAAAATATGACCTTTGACATGTCCCTATATTGGAAGTCATTAGATGTTAGTAAAGGATATGCCAAATCAAAATTTAAATATATTGAACAAAATTTGGCAGAATATATCAAGAAATATTTAATTTTAATATGACAAATTACCAGTCTGATACTTTGTAGGCATTATGAAATACCATTTTATCCTAAGATTCCTGGTGCTGACAACTTTAAAGGAGAAATTATTCATAGCCATAACTACAGACATCCAGAAGATTTTTCCGGAAAGAATGTTGTCTGTCTTGGTGCTGCCGCATCAGGTCAGGATATAGCCATAGATGTTGCCACTTGTGCAAAACATGTAAGTAAAATATAGAACAAACCAAATGTTATTATGAAGCAACTCGTTGTTGGCAGGTTTTTGCACATGGTGTAAATATAGATTATTACATGGCATTTTTCATATCATACCCTTTATCAGCCCTAGGTCATGATATCAGCCCGAGAGCCGATAGGCTAAAGGGATAATATATGAACGAGGGCTGATAAGGGTATGCTATGAAAAATGACATGAAATGACATGACATGTTATGATATGTTTATCATATACTTCAACAAAGGAAATAACTGATTTGTACCAAAATGTTTAGTCATTTTTGGCTAGAATTAAATACATACAAAAATGTAGTTATAGAACAAGAAATTTATTGTTTTAATATGCAAATCCAACAAATGCACTTTTTTAAGCACTTTCAATATCATGAGAGAGAATATTGGCAGTTAATAATTTTCTGTGCAAATATTCAATAAAACAGTTTAGTTCACCATGTTTGTAAAAACAGTTTCTGGAAATTCACGAAGTGAACTTATGAACATTGACATGTAATAACATTCCGGAAGTGGTTAATAAACTTGCTTTATCAGCCCACTTGGGCCATTCTTCTGAAACTGGATGAAATGAACACGACTCCTCTTATTATTCTAAACAAAACTCAGTTTTATCACAGGGTAAAATTTTAGCTATATTAACGGGTCTCTATAAACACTGCAAAGAACCGTCTTTGTGCACAAAAGAAGCACAAAGGACCATAAGGGGCATTTTAATCAGCACAAAGAACCTACATATTAAATTTCAAGTTAAAAAATTATAAAATTCGTGAAAAAAATGTTTGAATTTTATTTATTAAGCCTTTAATAAAGGTTAATTTGCAACAACTTATAAAGATGTTGAATGGTAATGAAGAAAATGAGTATTGGCACAGATCCGAATATACAGAGTTTGTTGTGATATATAATACATAGCATTATCGTAATTTCTTACTTTTTTATCCCCTCGCCAACGAAGTTGTGAGGGGATATAGTAACGGTTCCGTCCGTCACAATCCTTGTGAACACTCTAGGATCAACATCCTTCAATGGATTTTGACCAAACTTGGTACATATTTAGTCCTTAAGAGAATCTGGAACCCTATTGATTTTCAAGGTCAAAGGTCAAGGTCACAGGGTCAAATTTTTACTGCATAACATCCTTGTGAACACTCTAGAATCAACATCCTTCAATGGATTTTGACTAAACTTGGTACATACTTAGTCCTTAGGAGAGTCTGGAACCCTATTGATTTTCAAGGTCATAAGGTCAAAGGTCAAGGTCACTGGGTAAATTTTTTACTGTGTAATATCCTTGTGAACACTCTAGAATCAACATCCTTCAATGGATTTTGACCAAACTTGGTACATACTTAGTCCTTAAGAGAATCTGGAACCCTATTGATTTTCAAGGTCATAGGTTAACGGTCAATGTCACCGGGTCAAATTTTTACCGCGTAACATCCTTGTGAACACTCTAGAATCAACATCCTTCAATGGATTTTGACCAAACTTGGTACATGCTTAGTCCTTATGAGAGTCTGGAACCCTATTGATTTTCAAGGTCAAAGGTCAAGGTCACAGGGTCAAATTTTTACTGCATAACATCCTTGTGAACACTAGAATCAAGATCCTTCAATGGATTTTGACCAAACTTGGTACATACGTAGTCCTTAAGAGAATCTGGAACCCTATTGATTTTCAAGGTCATAGGTTAACGGTCAATGTCACCGGGTCAAATTTTTACCGCGTAACATCCTTGTGAACACTCTAGAATCAACATCCTTCAATGGATTTTGACCAAACTTGGTACATGCTTAGGCCTTACGAGAGTCTGGAACCCTATTGATTTTCAAGGTCAAAGGTCAAGGTCACAGGATCAAATTTTTACCGCATAACATCCTTGTGAACACTAGAATCAAGATCCTTCAATGGATTTTGACCAAACTTGGTACATACGTAGTCCTTAGGAGAGTCTGGAACTCTATTGATTTTCAAGGTCAAAGGTCAATGTCACCGGGTCAAATTTTTACTGTGTAACATCCTTGTGAACACTCTAGAATCAACATCCTTCAATGGATTTTGACCAAACTTGGTACATGCTTAGGCCTTACGAGAGTCTGGAACCCTATTGATTTTCAAGGTCATAGGTTAACGGTCAATGTCACCGGGTCAAATTTTTACCGCGTAACATCCTTGTGAACACTCTAGAATCAACATCCTTCAATGGATTTTGACCAAACTTGGTACATGCTTAGTCCTTATGAGAGTCTGGAACCCTATTGATTTTCAAGGTCAAAGGTCAAGGTCACAGGGTCAAATTTTTACTGCATAACATCCTTGTGAACACTAGAATCAAGATCCTTCAATGGATTTTGACCAAACTTGGTACATACGTAGTCCTTAAGAGAATCTGGAACCCTATTGATTTTCAAGGTCATAGGTTAACGGTCAATGTCACCGGGTCAAATTTTTACCGCGTAACATCCTTGTGAACACTCTAGAATCAACATCCTTCAATGGATTTTGACCAAACTTGGTACTTGCTTAGGCCTTACGAGAGTCTGGAACCCTATTGATTTTCAAGGTCAAAGGTCAAGGTCACAGGATCAAATTTTTACCGCATAACATCCTTGTGAACACTAGAATCAAGATCCTTCAATGGATTTTGACCAAACTTGGTACATACGTAGTCCTTAGGAGAGTCTGGAACTCTATTGATTTTTCAAGGTCAAAGGTCAATGTCACCGGGTCAAATTTTTACTGTGTAACATCCTTGTGAACACTCTAGAATCAACATCCTTCAATGGATTTTGACCAAACTTGGTACATGCTTAGGCCTTACGAGAGTCTGGAACCCTATTGATTTTCAAGGTCAAAGGTCAAGGTCACAGGATCAAATTTTTACCGCATAACATCCTTGTGAACACTAGAATCAAGATCCTTCAATGGATTTTGACCAAACTTGGTACATACGTAGTCCTTAGGAGAGTCTGGAACTCTATTGATTTTCAAGGTCATAGGTCAAAGGTCAATGTCACCGGGTCAAATTTTTACTGTGTAACATCCTTGTGAACACTAGAATCAACATCCTTCAATGGATTTTGACCAAACTTGGTACATACTTGGACCTTAAGAGAATCTGGAACCCTATTGATTTTCAAGGTCACAGGGTCTAATTTTTAGGCGAGGGGATATGCCACGCTTTGCGTTTCCCTTGTTTATATAGCGTATTTGTGTTGTGTGTGTTACAATTTCATTTTTTACTACAGACTTACTGTTTCTAATATTATGTATTTTATAAAAAAAAACAAAAAAAAATCTGAAATGTTTTTACACCACACATATTCATTACCGTACCGTAAATGTCGACAATTATATATTACAATTATCGAATGTTTAATGTTTAAGTTACTAATAAACAAAAAAGGTAATATTTATTATGCATTCTTTCCATCAAATCACGATTATTACTTAATTTCTATGTAATTAAATGTGCATTGTGCTCCTTTGTGCACAATGCTAGCTCACTGACACAACAGTCTGCAGATAGACATGTCACACCACTCGACACATATTCCTGATTAAAAAAATGACATCCATGATAAAATGTTTGACTATATTTATTTAACCTCTATAAATGTATAAGAACATGCTGAATAGTTGAATTGATGCATCTTGAATAATTCTAAATTCTTTGAAAGGTCTGTCAATTCTCAACAGACTATGGAAATTGGGTGATTTGAACAAAATGGTTTCTTTTTTCCTTTCTTTTCAATTTTGATTTTTATGAAAACATAATCCAGTGCCAATTTGTGCATTTCCTTCCACAGTTCTTCGATTATTTTTGATATTTTTACTTCATGTTTTTGTAAGTATTTTTGATTCTCTCTGTTTTTCAATTTCATAAGTGATATGAAAACATTAGCTTTTATTCATGGATCTTTGAAGTTTGAACTATTTATCATTACGCTTTGTTTTAAATCTATCTTAATTTTTTTTTTAATTTATTACCAAATTATTTACTGTAGACATACCTTCTTTCATCGTGTATTATAAATTCTGTGACAGGTTTTTACACGACGCAACAATTATACGTTACATTTATCGCATGTTTAAATCACTAATAAAACATAAAATAAAATATTTTTCATTCATTTTTTCTTTATCAATTCATGTTTATTATTTAATTTCTATAAAGTAACATACAATAATGCTAAATATTATGGCCAACAAATTCCGTATGATCGTCTGTGCCGATACTCGTTTTCTTCATTACTGTTCAACATGTTTTAAGTTGTGATAAAGTAACCTTTATTACTTAACAAATACAACTCGTACATTTTTTCGTGAATTATATTATTTTATTTACTTAATATTTAATATGTAGGTCCTTTGTGCTCCTTTGTGCACAAAGGAAGTCCTTTGCAGTGTTTATAGAGGCCGATATTATCTACAAGTATATGATAAGTAAGGCTATAGTATGATGAGATGAAGGGCGTCTGGAAAAAGGAATCTTCATTGTGTAATCAACTCCTCTTACAGGTTATAACCAAATAGTCCAGTTAAAACCGTATAACCGGTTATTTCTGCGGTGTGAAATTTCTGCGGTTTTGGTCTAAAAAGATGACATTTAATTTTTGCAGATTTTTTTTTCTGCGGATTGAAAATCTTGGCACCGAAAAAAAATGTTTTTGTATTACAGGAAGCAACAACTGAAGTGATGTTACGATAAACAACTGGTGCACATTACAGTGATCCTTAGAAGTAAAAACATATTTAGTTCTTTAGAAAGTTTTCAAACGTTACAACTTCTGAATACGCATTTGGTTAACTTCAAATTTGTCTTAAGAAACTATTTTTTCACTGTTTTCGTGACCTATTTTGTTGACAGGAAATACGAATTCAACAGTTGGATCGATATCGGTATAAACTTTGATATATTTCGGATGTATATTTTTAATGTTGAATTTGCATACTTGATCATATAACAATTTTTTTTTAAAGAATTATGATTAGAAGCAATTGTATTCAATTCTTTTAGTATAATGTAGACATAAAAACTCAGGTTAACCGGAATTCTACTACCAGTACTTTTCTATTTGTTTGGTCTTTAGATGAATCCTGCGATCACGCAGTTTGATATTATTCAATTGAAGTTACTACAACAATTTAAAAAAAAATAATATATAATGTTATTTTATGAAATGACAATTTTAAATATTGCTTTAATAAACTTTATTATGATTGTAAACATTTAATCAGGTGATTGTTTCAATTATATTGTCGGTGTCAGCTTGGTACAATCATATTTCTTGATCTGGAGTAATTGTAATGAACAGGTAAAAATCATCATGCCACAGCTAAATAACCTTTAACTGTTGTGTAAACATTTATATAGTACCAGGTTTTGTTTATCTGGATATAGTAATTACGACTAATTAAATATTTGACACTTACGGTGGAATCGGAGTTAGAATTTGAAAACGTATTTTGTATGGGACATTAAACATTTATTTTACATAATATTCTGCGGTCCGGAGTTGACCGCAGAAATTACCGGTTATACGGTATTTGATAAAAATGGTGGAACCTTGAACAAATTGCAAAAGAATTTGTAAGTGGTGTTTTAGCAACTTTACTACATCCCCTTTTACATAATAAAAGTATTCAAGGATTAAGTATATTTTATAGCCTTGATATTAGGTACATTTTTTAATCATGCCCCCGCGACAAAGAGTCGGGGGGGGGGGGGCATATTAATTTACCCCTGTCCGTTCGTTCGTCTGTCCGTTCTTCCGTCCGGATATAGATACATGGTTTGTCCGGCTATCTGATCCTACAGTTTTGGAGCTACAGCTTTAATATGTTGTATGATGTTTATACACATAATGGAGATGTGCATGTCCACAGGATTTTGA
Organism: Bathymodiolus brooksi; assembly: GCA_963680875.1. Lineage (NCBI taxonomy): Eukaryota > Metazoa > Mollusca > Bivalvia > Mytilida > Modiolidae > Bathymodiolus > Bathymodiolus brooksi. The sequence continues at coordinate 90,478,423 of OY804578.1, read as the reverse complement.
TTTTCATCAAATATTTGATAATGACAGGTAGTTGGACTTAGTCATTTTTTATGCCCCCGCGACTAAGCTGATTTAGATAGAATTATACCCATTTCACCACAGGTAAAACCTTTATATTTGCATATCAGGAATGAAAAATTAAAGGTACTATCTGTATACAAGTTGAGTATGATAGAACATCATACATAGTGTTAAAGAACTTTTGACTTGTCTATAATTTCTTATGGTCAGGCGGGGGCATCATTTGTGTCTTACAGACACACTTCATTTTAAAAAAATCACTAACAAAGCAACTTTGTCTATAATTATGAAGTGCGGGGGCATACTTCTTTTCTAGTTTTCTTGAAGAAATCACATGAATATAGAATATTACATTATTACCACCTTATTATTTATATTGAATTTAAATACAAAGACAGTTAAAACATCAGATATTTAAGTAGGAGCTAGCTTTAGTCTTGGTGAAATCTGAACTCTAAAGAGAAAGTTAATGGGATTTTTCTTTCAAAAACACTTAATGTTTTGCAGTCTGAAGTACATTTTTTGCTCCACAAAATGCTAGATTAATGTTTTGCAGTCTGAAGTACATTTTTTGCTCCACAAAATGCTAGATTTCAGCAGCTTATGGGGGGCTTTGCCCCCCTGGACTCCTTATGGCCCTCAGGTGGGCCCCCGGCCTAATTTTTTAGGTACCTTCTAAAATTTAAGAAGTACCTCCTATTATAAAAAAAACTTTGAAACCCCTGCAGGTGTTTAGCATAATGATTAATTTTATTTTATTATCCACTGGTAAAAATGTCAGAATTTATGTCTCTAACAATAAAGGTAGGTGGAGAGTCTAAAAATTTGTGCCAGAATTGAAAAAAAAAAAGTTCTTTCTGAAACATCCTTATATTATGGCATTTAAAAATCAAAGTGATGATATTACTGGTGGATGATTACTTCACTAAATGACAAAAAGCAGGGCGAGTGGGGATCAAGAGGCTGTGAGCATACAATAAAAAATGGATGGAAACATCAGCTACTTAGCAGAAGTATAAATGATCATAATTTTGGACGGTATACAATTTTTGGAATGTACATGTATGTGATCTGTCGAAAGATATGCTATCTTACGGATAATTCGATGCATAACATGTACTTGATTTATCAGATTTCAACATAAACAAGTTCAACTGTGAAAAACAAAAGCATGCATGGCAACACAAAGGTCCACACGAAAATAAATATAGGAGACCAGTGCTCTGAACCAAGTCAGGAAAAAAATTGAAAACTTCTAATAATTCAGCTTGAAAATGAAAACTTCCAATATCTATTGTGGACCATAAGATGTATAAATTATCACATTAATCTTTCAATTAGACAAGACATATGCATACCCTATCTGTAATTATTAGTCCATTAAGAAATATTGGAAAAATAATCTTTTAGTTGTCCTCTGGTTTTGATTGCGATTACCGGGTATTGCTTTTTTTCCCCCAGTTATAGCATTTTAATGATTTCCAAATTTTAAGAAATCAACTTTTATGGCTGAAAATACAAGTAAGATCTTGGCTTTAGCCAAAAGTTTTTCTGTTTTTTTTGTTTTGTTGTTGTTGAAGATTTGATGTTTTGCAAAACAAGAATAAGAATATATAATATTTATTGTCAATCACAACATCACCTGACAAATTTACAAGTTGGTTACATAATGATTGAATTAATTTGAACATTATAGAAAAAAAACCAGTAGTCTCTGGCGGAAACAGAAATGAAAGTAAATGTTTATGCAAGAAATAGACAACTCGGACGTCTATAAAATGTTGTGCCTGAAAATCATGCAGTACACAAATTCTGCAGTATTTAGATGAAAACTAAAAATGTCATTTGATCTTACCTTTCTCATCTCTGAATATAAATTGCTTTGTATAAAAATCATAAGATTTAATTGATGATTTATATTTGTACAGTTATGTATCAAACATACATTTATGTACATAGCTTTAAACATCATCACAACGTTATTTGTGTGCATGACAAACTGTCTTAGTTTTCAGATATTTTGAACGTGATGTCACTTATAAAATGATATTTGAGGTTGTTTTATGTGTATTTTGTTTACATTTATTAAAATAATGTATTATTATAGTTACATATATTTTAAGTTTTTAGGGCAACTGAATTTTTATTTTGTGAAATAATAATGTTTAAGGAAAGTTTTGTCAAAATATGTCGATCGAGAAAAAAATGATTTGCTATTCGACAGGTAAAATGGGAAAGGTCATACATTTCTGATGTTTTTAATTATTATATAATATTTCCATTGCAATATATTTAGTTTTCTTTACTGTATAGCACCTATATTTGACAGTGATTCTATTTTGGGGCTTTCGGCTGATTTGACCAACAGCGCCAATTATAAACACCGCCAATATTTCACAAATTAGGAGATATCGTAATTTAATATCTACTAGTATTTATAGCGTTTTAATACAAACTAATCAACACAATAAACAGTTATTTGTTTTATTGTTAAAGTAACTTTGATTAAAAAATGACATGTATCGGCATTCAACAATCATCTGTTTGATTGTTAAAATAATGTTACAATCAGAACAAAGGCGGATTAATTAGGAATACCATTTAATAAAATCAGAATTAAATATTAATGAAATCAATTATTTCGTTTTAGCTTACTGCTAATCTATCCACCATGAATTAAAAAAAAAGCAAATTTTGTTTTTCTTTTCATTAAACCGCCAAAATAAATATCCACCAATAAATTGGATTTATAAAACTGCCAAATTTTGACACCGCAGATATATAGTGCTAAAAGTATATTGTTATATATATACCCTTCCATACATAATCTTCAATAACAATCTGTTTTTAGCTCACCTGATCCAAAGGGTCATGTGAGCTATTGCCATCACTTGGCGTCCGTCGTCGTCGTACGTCATAAACTTTTTAAAAAATCTTCTCCTCTGAAAGTACTAGATCAATGGAAACCAAACTTGGTCTGAATCATCACTAGGGTGTCTAGCTTCAAAATTGTGTCCGGTGATGCTGTGTACCAACCAACATGGCCACTGTTACTAAAAATAGAACATATGGTAAAATTGCAGGTTTTGGGTAATAACTCAAAAACTGTTAATAATATCAAAAATCTGACATGGGGTAAAAATGATCAGCACAGCAAGATCTACCTACCCTGCAATTTTGAAGTAAATCTGATTACCCATCTTGGAGTTATTTCCCTTTTTTTCATCAAATTTTCTAAATTTTAATAGTTTTCGTCCTTTATTTCAAAATCTATAAGAGATAGATGTTAAGTTTAAACATCAAACATATTCAGCAGGGGTCCAAATTAGCGGTCGCCCATGGCAACCAAAATGTCACCTTAAAACGTAGAAAGATAGCCCAGCTGGCTATCAAAAATTTCAGTAGCCCTATATCCCTAAACTATCATTTGTCCATTTGTATCGTGATCGTTTTTAGCTCACCTGACCCAAAGGGTCATGTGAGCTATTGCCATCACTTGGCGTCCGTTGTCGTCGTACGTCGTAAACTTTTTCAAAAATCTTCTCCTCTGAAAGTGCTAGACCAATGGAAACCAAACTTGGTCTGAATCAACACTAGGGTGTCTAGTTTCAAAATTGTGTCCGGTGATGCTGTGCACCAACCAACATGGCCGCTGCTACTAAAAATAGAACATATGGTAAAATTGCAGGTTTTGGTAATAACTCAAAAACCGTTAATAATATCAAAAATCTGACATGGGGTAAAAATGATCAGCACATCAAGATCTACCTACCCTGCAATTTTGAAGTAAATCTGATTACCCATCTTGGAGTTATTGCCCTTTTTTCATCAAATTTGTAAAATTTTAATACTTTTCGTCTTATATTTCAAAAACTATAAGAGATAAAGGTTAACTTTAAATTGCAAAAATGTGCGGCATATCAAGATCTACCCACCCTGCAATTTTGAAGTAAATCCCATCACCCATTTTGGAGTTATTTCCCTTTTTTCATCAAATTTTCAAAATTTTAATACTTTTCGTCCTTTATTTCAAAAACTATAAGAGACAGATGGTAAGTTGAAACTGCAAACATGTTCAGCATGTCAAGATCTACCTACCCTGCAATTTTGAAGTAAATTTGATTACCCATCTTGGAGTTATTGCCCTTTTTTCATCAATTTTTTTTTTTAATTTTAATACTTTTCGTCTTATATTTCAAAAACTATTTAGAGATAGATGTTAAGTTTAAATAGCAAAAATGTGCAGCATGTCAAGATCTACCTACCCTGCAATTTTGAAGTAAATCCCATTACCCATTTTGACCGATTATGCAAATTAGAAAAAAGGGGGGATGAAATTTAAAAAAAATCTTCTCCTCTGAAACTACTGAGCCAATTTCAACCAAACTTTGCTGAAATGCTCCTTGGATGGTCCCCTTTCAAAATTGTGTCCGTCAGCGCCGTCCTGTATCCAAGATGGCCGCCATTACTAAAAATAGAAATTTCTTCAAATGGCCAAAACTGCTCTATTTTAAGCCAGAAAGTGCCCAAATTTGAACTGCAAAACATAATGATGAGCTTTTTAACATATATTACGGGATTTTTTATGAACTTTGAACTTTTGCCGATTTTGACCGATTATGCAAATTAGAAAAAAGGGGGAATGAAATTTAAAAAAATCTTCTCCTCTGAAACTACTGAGCCAATTTCAACCAAACTTTGCTGAAATGATCCTTAGGTGGTCCCCTTTCAAAATTGTGTCCGTCAGTGCCGTCCTGTATCCAAGATGGCCGCCATTACTAAAAATAGAAATTTCTTCAAATGGCCAAAACTGCTCTATTTTAAGCCAGAAAGTGCCCAAATTTGAACTGTATAAGCATAATGATGAATTTTTTAACATATATTACGGATTTTTTATGAACTTTGAACTTTTGCCGATTTTGACCGATTATGCAAATTAGAAAAAAGGGGGGATGAAATTAAAAAAAATCTTCTCCTCTGAAACTACTGAGCCAATCTCAACCAAACTTTGCTGAAATGATCCTTGGATGGTCCCCTTTCAAAATTGTGTCCGTCAGCGCCGTCCTGTATCCAAGATGGCCGCCATTACTAAAAATAGAAATTTCTTCAAATGGCCAAAAACTGCTCTATTTTAAGCCAGAAAGTGCCCAAATTTGAACTGTATAAACATAATGATGAGCTTTTTAACATATATTACGGGATTTTTTATGAACTTTGAACTTTTGCCTATTTTGACCGATTATGCAAATTAGAAAAAAGGGGGGATGACATTTTTAAAAAATCTTCTCCTCTGAAACTACTGAGCCAATCTCAACCAAACTTTGCTGAAATGATCCTTGGGTGGTCCCCTTTCAAAATTGTGTCCGTCAGCACCGTCTTGTATCCAAGATGGCCACCATTACTAAAAATAGAAATTTCTTCAAATGGCCAAAAACTGCTCTATTTTAAGCCAGAAAGTGCCCAAATTTGAACTGTATAAGCATAATGATGAGCTTTTTAACATTTATTACGGGATTTTTTATGAACTTTGAACTTTTGCCTATTTTGACCGATTATGCAAATTAGAAAAAAGGGGGAATGAAATTTAAAAAAATCCTCTCCTCTGAAACTACTGAGCCAATCTCAACCAAACTTTGCTGAAATGATCCTTGGATGGTCATATACAAGATGTTTGTTTTTGGCGCTGATCGGAAATCCAACATGGCTGCCAGGGCCCATAATGTGTTCTGATTGGTCGAAATTTTAAAAATCTTCTTGTTAGAAACCACTAAGCCAATTGAATTGTGACTTTGCAGGAATGATCATTGGGTGGTCCTGTACTAAACTTGTGAATCGTTTGCCGATCGGAAATTCAAGATGGCCGCCATGACTCGACTTAGTTTAACATAGGACTCTATGGAAATTTCACATTTTCATCTTTTTTTCTGAAACCACATAACAGATTTGAATCAAACTTGGCAGAAATGTTCATTGTATGGTCATATACAAGATTTTTGTTTTTGGCGCTGATCGGAAATCCAACATCGCTGCCAGGGCCCATAATGTGTTCTGATTGGTCGAAATTTTAAAAATCTTCTTGTTAGAAACCACTAAGCCAATTGAATTGTGACTTTGCAGGAATGATCATTGGGTGGTCCTGTACTAAACTTGTGAATCGTTTGCCAATCGGAAATTCAAGATGGCCACCATGACTCGACTTAGTTTAACATTGGACCCTATGGGAATTTCACATTTTCATCTTTTTTTCTGAAACCACAAAAAGATTTGAACCAAACTTGGCAGAAATGTTCATTGGATGGTCATATACAAGATTTGTGTTTTTGGTGCTGATCAGAAATCCAACATGGCTGCCAGGGCCCATAATGTGTTCTGATTGGTCGAAATTTTAAAAATCTTCTTGTTAGAAACCACTAAGCCAATTGAATTGTGGCTTTGCAGGAATGATCATTGGGTGGTCCTGTACTAAATTTGTGAATCGTTTGCTGATCGGAAATTCAAGATGGCCACCATGACTCGACTTAATTTTAACATTGGACCCTATGGAAAAAATGTTTAAAAGTCTTCTCCTCTGAAACCAGTAAGTCAGTTTAAAGCAAACATGGCATGAATGGTCCTTAGGTGGTCAACTTTCAAAATTATGTCCTGTGACCCCGACCTCCATCCAAGATGGCCGCCATCAGCAAACATATTTTTAACATAGGACCCTATGGGAAAAATGTTTAAAAAAAATTTCCTCTGAAATCAGTAAGCCAATTTAAAGCAAACATGGCATGAATGGTCCTTAAATGGTCAACTTTCAAAATTATATCCAGTGACCCAAAACTCCATCCAAGATGGCCACCATCAGTGGACATAGTTTTAACATAGGACCCTATGGGAAATATGTTTTAAAATCTTCTTCTCTGAAACCAGTAAGCCAATTTAAAGCAAACATGGCATGGATGGTCCTTAAGTGGTCAATTTTCAAAATTGTGTCCAGTGACCCTGACCCCCATCCAAGATGGCCACCTTCAGCAGACATACTGTAGTTTTAACATAGGACCCTATGGGAAAAAATGTTTTAAAATCCTCTCCTCTGAAACCAGTAAGCCAATATAGCAAACATGTCATCGATGGTCCTTAGGTGGTCAACTTCCAAAATTGTGTTCAGTGATCTCAGTTCAAAATGGCCGCCGTCAGCAGACATAGTTTTAACATAGGACCCTATGGGAAAATTGTTTAAAAGTCTTCTCTTCTGAAACCAGTCAGCCAATTTAAAGCAAACATGGCATGGATGGTCCTTGGGTAGTATACTTTCAAAATTGTGTCCGGTGACCACGACCTCCATCCAAGATGGCTGCCATGAGCAGACATAGTTTTAACATAGAACCCTATGGCAATATGGGATTTGAATAGTAACTTAGATGTATTCGGCATGCAGACATTCTTAAGAGGACTTATTTATGTCAGGTGAGCGATACAGGCTCACCTGAGCCTCTAGTTTTACCGAAGTTATAAAGTTTTATTGACTGATGTTGTTAATATACCCAGGTGAGCTATATAGGATCCTGTGAGCCTCTACTTGATAAATTGATAATGGAATTCACTGAAGATTGATTGTTATTATTTTACTCTGTCAATTTACCCCTTGCTTTCAGTATTTATGGTTTGCTTTTGCTCACCTGGCCAAAGACCATGTGAGCTTTTGTCATCACTTGGCGTCCATCGTCTTTGTTGTTGTCTGTTAACTTTTCACATTTGAATCTTCTCCTCTGAAACCGCTTGGCCAAATGAATCGAAACTTGGAAGGAGAATCTATGGAAGGTCCTGTATAAAGATTGCTGATTTCATCCCGATCACCAACAGACGAGTGACACAGGCTCAGTCCACTGAGCCTCTAGTTTTTAGTTCACCTGGACCAAAGATCCAGGTGAACTATTGCCATCACTTGGCGTCCGTCGTCTGTCGTCTGTAAACTTTTCACATTTCAAGCTTCTTCTCCGAAACCACTTGGCCGATTGGAACCGAACTTAGCAGGAATGTTCCTTGGATGGTCCTCTACAAAGTTACTGTTTTTCGTTCCAGTCGGATATTCAATATGGCTGCCAGGGCCAATAATATGCTCTGATTGGCTGAAATTTCAAAGATCTTCTTCTCCGAAACTAATGAACTGACTGAACCCAAACTGTAAAGGAATGATCATTGGAATGTCCTTTACCAAGTTACTGTTTTTTATGCCGATCGGAAATCCAAGATGGCCGCCATCGCAGGACATAGATTAACATTGGACCCTATGGGAAAATGTTCAAATGCCTTCTTCTCAGAAACTACAAATATGATTAAAGCCAAACTGTACATGAATGTTCATTGGATGGTCCTCTACAATCTTAAGGTTTTTTGTTCCGATATGAAATTCAAAATGGCGGCTACGGCAGGACTTAGTTTAACATTGGACCCTATGGGAAAATGTTTCAAAATGCTTCTTCTCTGAAACCACTTGGACAGTTGAAACCAAACTGCCCAGGAATGATCATTGGAAGGTCCTCTACAAATTTTATGTTTTTTATGCCGATCGGAAATCCAAGATGGCCGCCACCGCAATACATAGATTAACATTGGACCCTATGGGAAAATGTTCAAATGCCTTCTTCTCAGAAACTACAAATATGATTAAAGCCAAACTGTACATGAATGTTCATTGGATGGTCCTCTACAATCTTAAGGTTTTTTGTTCCGATATGAAATTCAAAATGGCGGCTACGGCAGGACTTAGTTTAACATTGGACCCTATGGGAAAATGTTTCAAAATGCTTCTTCTCTGAAACCACTTGGACAGTTGAAACCAAACTGCCCAGGAATGATCATTGGAAGGTCCTCTACAAATTTTCTGTTTTTTATGCCGGTCGGAAATCCAAGATGGCCGCCACCGCAGGACATAGATTAACATTGGACCCTATGGGAAAATGTTCAAATGCCTTCTTCTCAGAAACTACAAATATTATTAAAGCCAAACTGTACATGAATGTTCATTGGATGGTCCTCTACAATCTTAAGGTTTTTTGTTCCGATATGAAATTCAAAATGGCGGCTACGGCAGGACTTAGTTTAACATTGGACCCTATGGGAAAAATGTTTCAAAATGCTTCTTCTCTGAAACCACTTGGACAGTTGAAACCAAACTGCCCAGGAATGATCATTGGAAGGTCCTCTACAAATATTCTGTTTTTTATGCCGGTCGGAAATCCAAGATGGCCGCCACCGCAGGACATAGATTAACATTGGACCCTATGGTAAAATATTCAAATGCCTTCTACTCAGAAACTACAAATATGATTAAAGCCAAACTGTACATGAATGTTCATTAGATGGACCTCTACAAACTTTACGTTTTTTGTTCCGGAATGAAATTCAAAATGGCGGCTACGGTAGGACTTAGTTTAACATTGAACCCTATGGGAAAAATGTTTCAAAACGCTTCTTCTCTGAAACCACTTGGATAATTGAAACCAAACTGCCTAGGAATGATCATTGGAAGGTCCTCTAGAAATTCTATGTTTTTTATGCCGATCGGAAATCCAAGATGGCCGCCACCGCAATACATAGATTAACATTGGACCCTATGGGAAAATGTTCAAATGCCTTCTTCTCAGAAACTACAAATATGATTAAAGCCAAACTGTACATGAATGTTCATTGGATGGTCCTCTACAATCTTAAGGTTTTTTGTTCCGATATGAAATTCAAAATGGCGGCTACGGCAGGACTTAGTTTAACATTGGACCCTATGGGAAAATGTTTCAAAATGCTTCTTCTCTGAAACCACTTGGACAGTTGAAACCAAACTGCCCAGGAATGATCATTGGAAGGTCCTCTACAAATTTTATGTTTTTTATGCCGATCGGAAATCCAAGATGGCCGCCACCGCAATACATAGATTAACATTGGACCCTATGGGAAAATGTTCAAATGCCTTCTTCTCAGAAACTACAAATATGATTAAAGCCAAACTGTACATGAATGTTCATTGGATGGTCCTCTACAATCTTAAGGTTTTTTGTTCCGATATGAAATTCAAAATGGCGGCTACGGCAGGACTTAGTTTAACATTGGACCCTATGGGAAAATGTTTCAAAATGCTTCTTCTCTGAAACCACTTGGACAGTTGAAACCAAACTGCCCAGGAATGATCATTGGAAGGTCCTCTACAAATTTTCTGTTTTTTATGCCGGTCGGAAATCCAAGATGGCCGCCACCGCAGGACATAGATTAACATTGGACCCTATGGGAAAATGTTCAAATGCCTTCTTCTCAGAAACTACAAATATTATTAAAGCCAAACTGTACATGAATGTTCATTGGATGGTCCTCTACAATCTTAAGGTTTTTTGTTCCGATATGAAATTCAAAATGGCGGCTACGGCAGGACTTAGTTTAACATTGGACCCTATGGGAAAAATGTTTCAAAATGCTTCTTCTCTGAAACCACTTGGACAGTTGAAACCAAACTGCCCAGGAATGATCATTGGAAGGTCCTCTACAAATATTCTGTTTTTTATGCCGGTCGGAAATCCAAGATGGCCGCCACCGCAGGACATAGATTAACATTGGACCCTATGGTAAAATATTCAAATGCCTTCTACTCAGAAACTACAAATATGATTAAAGCCAAACTGTACATGAATGTTCATTAGATGGACCTCTACAAACTTTACGTTTTTTGTTCCGGAATGAAATTCAAAATGGCGGCTACGGTAGGACTTAGTTTAACATTGAACCCTATGGGAAAAATGTTTCAAAACGCTTCTTCTCTGAAACCACTTGGATAATTGAAACCAAACTGCCTAGGAATGATCATTGGAAGGTCCTCTAGAAATTCTATGTTTTTTATGCCGATCGGAAATCCAAGATGGCCGCCACCGCAATACATAGATTAACATTGGACCCTATGGGAAAATGTTCAAATGCCTTCTTCTCAGAAACTACAAATATGATTAAAGCCAAACTGTACATGAATGTTCATTGGATGGTCCTCTACAATCTTAAGGTTTTTTGTTCCGATATGAAATTCAAAATGGCGGCTACGGCAGGACTTAGTTTAACATTGGACCCTATGGGAAAACTGTTTCAAAATGCTTCTTCTCTGAAACCACTTGGACAGTTGAAACCAAACTGCCCAGGAATGATCATTGGAAGGTCCTCTACAAATTTTCTGTTTTTTTATGCCGGTCGGAAATCCAAGATGGCCGCCACCGCAGGACATAGATTAACATTGGACCCTATGGGAAAATATTCAAATGCCTTCTACTCAGAAACTACAAATATGATTAAAGCCAAACTGTACATGAATGTTCATTAGATGGTCCTCTACAAACTTTACGTTTTTTGTTCTGGTATGAAATTCAAAATGGCGGCTACGGCAGGACTTAGTTTAACATTGGACCCTATGGGAAAAATGTTTCAAAACGCTTCTTCTCTGAAACCACTTGGATAATTGAAACCAAACTGCCTAGGAATGATCATTGGAAGGTCCTCTACAAATTTTATGTTTTTTATGCCAATCGGAAATCCAAGATGGCCACCACCGCAATACATAGATTAACATTGGACCCTATGGGAAAATGTTCAAATGCCTACTTCTCAGAAACTACAAATATTATTAAAGCCAAACTGTACATGAATGTTCATTGGATGGTCCTCTACAAACTTTACGTTTTTTGTTCCGATAAGAAATACAAAATGGCGGCTACGGCAGGACTTAGTTTAACATTGGACCCTATGGGGAAAATGTTTCAAAACGCTTCTTCTCTGAAACCACTTGGATAATTGAAACCAAACTGCCCAGGAATGATCATTGGAAGGTCCTCTACAAATTTTCTGTTTTTTATGCCGGTCGGGAATCCAAGATGGCCGCCACCGCAGGACATAGATTAACATTGGACCCTATCGGAAAATATTCAAATGCCTTCTACTCAGAAACTACAAATATGATTAAAGCCAAACTGTACATGAATGTTCATTGGATGGTCCTCTACAATCTTAAGGTTTTTTGTTCCGATATGAAATTCAAAATGGCGGCTACGGCAGGACTTAGTTTAACATTGGACCCTATGGCAAAAATGTTTCAAAATGCTTCTTCTCTGAAACCACTTGGACAGTTGAAACCAAACTGCCCAGGAATGATCATTGGAAGGTCCTCTACAAGTTTTCTGTTTTTTATGCCGGTCGGAAATCCAAGATGGCCGCCACCGCAGGACATAGATTAACATTGGACCCTATGGGAAAATGTTCAAATGCCTTCTTCTCAGAAACTACAAATATGATTAAAGCCAAACTGTACATGAATGTTCATTGGATGATCCTCTACAAACAATACGTTTTTTGTTCCGATATGAAATTCAAAATGGCGGCTACGGCAGGACTTAGTTTAACATTGGACCCTATGGGAAAAATGTTTCAAAACGCTTCTTCTCTGAAACCACTAGAACAGTTGAAACCAAACTGCCCAGGAATGATCATTGGAAGGTCCTCTACAATTTTTATGTTTTTTATGCCGATCGGAAATCCAAGATGGCCGCCACCGCAATACATAGATTAACATTGGACCCTATGGGAAAATGTTCAAATGCCTTCTTCTCAGAAACTACAAATATGATTAAAGCCAAACTGTACATGAATGTTCATTGGATGGTCCTCTACAATCTTAAGGTTTTTTGTTCCGATATGAAATTCAAAATGGCGGCTACGGCAGGACTTAGTTTAACATTGGACCCTATGGGAAAATGTTTCAAAATGCTTCTTCTCTGAAACCACTTGGACAGTTAAAACCAAACTGCCCAGGAATGATCATTGGAAGGTCCTCTACAAATATTCTGTTTTTTATGCCGGTCGGAAATCCAAGATGGCCGCCACCGCAGGACATAGATTAACATTGGACCCTATGGTAAAATATTCAAATGCCTTCTACTCAGAAACTACAAATATGATTAAAGCCAAACTGTACATGAATGTTCATTAGATGGTCCTCTACAAACTTTACGTTTTTTGTTCCGGAATGAAATTCAAAATGGCGGCTACGGCAGGACTTAGTTTAACATTGAACCCTATGGGAAAAATGTTTCAAAACGCTTCTTCTCTGAAACCACTTGGATAATTGAAACCAAACTGCCTAGGAATGATCATTGGATGGTCCTCTAGAAATTCTATGTTTTTTATGCCGATCGGAAATCCAAGATGGCCGCCACCGCAATACATAGATTAACATTGGACCCTATGGGAAAATGTTCAAATGCCTTCTTCTCAGAAACTACAAATATTATTAAAGCCAAACTGTACATGAATGTTCATTGGATGGTCCTCTACAATCTTAAGGTTTTTTGTTCCGATATGAAATTCAAAATGGCGGCTACGGCAGGACTTAGTTTAACATTGGACCCTATGGGAAAACTGTTTCAAAATGCTTCTTCTCTGAAACCACTTGGACAGTTCAAACCAAACTGCCCAGGAATGATCATTGGAAGGTCCTCTACAAAGTTTCTGTTTTTTTTATGCCGATCGGAAATTCAAGATGGCCGCCACCGCAGGACATAGATTAACATTGGACCCTATGGGAAAATGTTCAAATGCCTTCTTCTCAGAAACTACAAATATGATTAAAGCCAAACTGTACATGAATGTTCATTGGATGATCCTCTACAATCTTAAGGTTTTTTGTTCCGATATGAAATTCAAAATGGCGGCTACGGCAGGACTTAGTTTAACATTGGACCCTATGGGAAAAATGTTTCAAAACGCTTCTTCTCTGAAACCACTAGAACAGTTGAAACCAAACTGCCCAGGAATGATCATTGGAAGGTCCTCTACAAATTTTATGTTTTTTATGCCGATCGGAAATCCAAGGTGGCCGCCACCGCAATACATAGATTAACATTGAACCCTATGGGAAAATGTTCAAATGCCTTCTTCTCAGAAACTACAAATATTATTAAAGCCAAACTGTACATGAATGTTCATTGGATGGTCCTCTACAAACTTTAGGTTTTTTGTTCCGATATGAAATTCAAAATGGCGGCTACGGCAGGACTTAGTTTAACATTGGACCCTATGGGAAAAATGTTTCAAAATGCTTCTTCTCTGAAACCACTTGGACAGTTGAAACCAAACTGCCCAGGAATGATCATTGGAAGGTCCTCTACAAATATTCTGTTTTTTATGCCGGTCGGAAATCCAAGATGGCCGCCACCGCAGGACATAGATTAACATTGGACCCTATGGTAAAATATTCAAATGCCTTCTACTCAGAAACTACAAATATGATTAAAGCCAAACTGTACATGAATGTTCATTAGATGGACCTCTACAAACTTTACGTTTTTTGTTCCGGAATGAAATTCAAAATGGCGGCTACGGTAGGACTTAGTTTAACATTGAACCCTATGGGAAAAATGTTTCAAAACGCTTCTTCTCTGAAACCACTTGGATAATTGAAACCAAACTGCCTAGGAATGATCATTGGAAGGTCCTCTAGAAATTCTATGTTTTTTATGCCGATCGGAAATCCAAGATGGCCGCCACCGCAATACATAGATTAACATTGGACCCTATGGGAAAATGTTCAAATGCCTTCTTCTCAGAAACTACAAATATGATTAAAGCCAAACTGTACATGAATGTTCATTGGATGGTCCTCTACAATCTTAAGGTTTTTTGTTCCGATATGAAATTCAAAATGGCGGCTACGGCAGGACTTAGTTTAACATTGGACCCTATGGGAAAACTGTTTCAAAATGCTTCTTCTCTGAAACCACTTGGACAGTTGAAACCAAACTGCCCAGGAATGATCATTGGAAGGTCCTCTACAAATTTTCTGTTTTTTTATGCCGGTCGGAAATCCAAGATGGCCGCCACCGCAGGACATAGATTAACATTGGACCCTATGGGAAAATATTCAAATGCCTTCTACTCAGAAACTACAAATATGATTAAAGCCAAACTGTACATGAATGTTCATTAGATGGTCCTCTACAAACTTTACGTTTTTTGTTCTGGTATGAAATTCAAAATGGCGGCTACGGCAGGACTTAGTTTAACATTGGACCCTATGGGAAAAATGTTTCAAAACGCTTCTTCTCTGAAACCACTTGGATAATTGAAACCAAACTGCCTAGGAATGATCATTGGAAGGTCCTCTACAAATTTTATGTTTTTTATGCCAATCGGAAATCCAAGATGGCCACCACCGCAATACATAGATTAACATTGGACCCTATGGGAAAATGTTCAAATGCCTACTTCTCAGAAACTACAAATATTATTAAAGCCAAACTGTACATGAATGTTCATTGGATGGTCCTCTACAAACTTTACGTTTTTTGTTCCGATAAGAAATACAAAATGGCGGCTACGGCAGGACTTAGTTTAACATTGGACCCTATGGGGAAAATGTTTCAAAACGCTTCTTCTCTGAAACCACTTGGATAATTGAAACCAAACTGCCCAGGAATGATCATTGGAAGGTCCTCTACAAATTTTCTGTTTTTTATGCCGGTCGGGAATCCAAGATGGCCGCCACCGCAGGACATAGATTAACATTGGACCCTATCGGAAAATATTCAAATGCCTTCTACTCAGAAACTACAAATATGATTAAAGCCAAACTGTACATGAATGTTCATTGGATGGTCCTCTACAATCTTAAGGTTTTTTGTTCCGATATGAAATTCAAAATGGCGGCTACGGCAGGACTTAGTTTAACATTGGACCCTATGGCAAAAATGTTTCAAAATGCTTCTTCTCTGAAACCACTTGGACAGTTGAAACCAAACTGCCCAGGAATGATCATTGGAAGGTCCTCTACAAGTTTTCTACAAGTTTTCTGTTTTTTATGCCGGTCGGAAATCCAAGATGGCCGCCACCGCAGGACATAGATTAACATTGGACCCTATGGGAAAATGTTCAAATGCCTTCTTCTCAGAAACTACAAATATGATTAAAGCCAAACTGTACATGAATGTTCATTGGATGATCCTCTACAAACAATACGTTTTTTGTTCCGATATGAAATTCAAAATGGCGGCTACGGCAGGACTTAGTTTAACATTGGACCCTATGGGAAAAATGTTTCAAAACGCTTCTTCTCTGAAACCACTAGAACAGTTGAAACCAAACTGCCCAGGAATGATCATTGGAAGGTCCTCTACAATTTTTATGTTTTTTATGCCGATCGGAAATCCAAGATGGCCGCCACCGCAATACATAGATTAACATTGGACCCTATGGGAAAATGTTCAAATGCCTTCTTCTCAGAAACTACAAATATGATTAAAGCCAAACTGTACATGAATGTTCATTGGATGGTCCTCTACAATCTTAAGGTTTTTTGTTCCGATATGAAATTCAAAATGGCGGCTACGGCAGGACTTAGTTTAACATTGGACCCTATGGGAAAATGTTTCAAAATGCTTCTTCTCTGAAACCACTTGGACAGTTAAAACCAAACTGCCCAGGAATGATCATTGGAAGGTCCTCTACAAATATTCTGTTTTTTATGCCGGTCGGAAATCCAAGATGGCCGCCACCGCAGGACATAGATTAACATTGGACCCTATGGTAAAATATTCAAATGCCTTCTACTCAGAAACTACAAATATGATTAAAGCCAAACTGTACATGAATGTTCATTAGATGGTCCTCTACAAACTTTACGTTTTTTGTTCCGGAATGAAATTCAAAATGGCGGCTACGGCAGGACTTAGTTTAACATTGAACCCTATGGGAAAAATGTTTCAAAACGCTTCTTCTCTGAAACCACTTGGATAATTGAAACCAAACTGCCTAGGAATGATCATTGGATGGTCCTCTAGAAATTCTATGTTTTTTATGCCGATCGGAAATCCAAGATGGCCGCCACCGCAATACATAGATTAACATTGGACCCTATGGGAAAATGTTCAAATGCCTTCTTCTCAGAAACTACAAATATTATTAAAGCCAAACTGTACATGAATGTTCATTGGATGGTCCTCTACAATCTTAAGGTTTTTTGTTCCGATATGAAATTCAAAATGGCGGCTACGGCAGGACTTAGTTTAACATTGGACCCTATGGGAAAACTGTTTCAAAATGCTTCTTCTCTGAAACCACTTGGACAGTTCAAACCAAACTGCCCAGGAATGATCATTGGAAGGTCCTCTACAAAGTTTCTGTTTTTTTTATGCCGATCGGAAATTCAAGATGGCCGCCACCGCAGGACATAGATTAACATTGGACCCTATGGGAAAATGTTCAAATGCCTTCTTCTCAGAAACTACAAATATGATTAAAGCCAAACTGTACATGAATGTTCATTGGATGATCCTCTACAATCTTAAGGTTTTTTGTTCCGATATGAAATTCAAAATGGCGGCTACGGCAGGACTTAGTTTAACATTGGACCCTATGGGGAAAATGTTTCAAAACGCTTCTTCTCTGAAACCACTAGAACAGTTGAAACCAAACTGCCCAGGAATGATCATTGGAAGGTCCTCTACAAATTTTATGTTTTTTATGCCGATCGGAAATCCAAGGTGGCCGCCACCGCAATACATAGATTAACATTGAACCCTATGGGAAAATGTTCAAATGCCTTCTTCTCAGAAACTACAAATATTATTAAAGCCAAACTGTACATGAATGTTCATTGGATGGTCCTCTACAAACTTTAGGTTTTTTGTTCCGATATGAAATTCAAAATGGCGGCTACGGCAGGACTTAGTTTAACATTGGACCCTATGGGGAAAATGTTTCAAAACGCTTCTTCTCTGAAACCACTTGGACAATTGAATCCAAACTGCCCAGGAATGATCATTGGAAGGTCCTCTACTAAGTTTCTGTTTTTTTATGCCGATCGAAAATTCAAGATGGCCACCACCGCAGGACATAGATTAACATTGGACCCTATGGGAAAATGTTCAAATGCCTTCTTCTCAGAAACTACAAATATGATTAAAGCCAAACTGTCCATATGTGTGTACATTGGATGGTCCTCTACAAACTTTACGTTTTTTGTTCCGATATGAAATTCAAAATGGCGGCTACGGCAGGACTTAGTTTAACATTGGACCCTATGGGAAAAATGTTTCAAAATGCTTCTTCTCTGAAACCACTTGGACAGTTGAAACCAAACTGCCCAGGAATGATCATTGGAAGGTCCTCTGTTTTTTATGCCGATCGGAAATCCAAGATGGCTGCCACCACAGGTCATAGTATTAACACAGAACCATATGGGGTAAATACAGAAATATATTCTTCTCCGAAGCTATTGCACTGATTGAACCTAAACTGTGCATCAATCATTGGAAGGTCCTTTACAAACTTTGTGTTTTTTATGTTGATCGTAATTCCAAGATGATGCAGGACATAGTTTTTACATAGGACCAATTGGTTTTTTTTATTACCAGGTGAACGATACAGGCTCTTGAGAGCCTCTGGTTAATAATACATTTCCAAGTGAGGGCATAAAATGGTCACTACTTGTGAACATAAACAAAGGGCCGTAGAGTTTTTTGTTTTGAACAATATAAAATAGAATTCCCTAAAATTCCACTTCCATAGGTAAAAAGGATGTGCCATATTCAAATTATTTCAAATGACAATTTTATTTTTCAGGTATACCTTAGTCACAACAAAACAATGTTACAGACAGTATTACCTACCAATGTTGAACAAAAACCTGGAATAAAACACATTTATGCCAATTCAGTTGTGTTTAAAAATGATGAAGAGATTGAAGTTGACATTGTGTTATTCTGTACAGGGTATCTTTACAATTTTCCCTTTTTGTCAGAAGAGATAGGAGTGGAAATTGAGGATGAGAGAATATGGCCTCTGTACAAACATTTGATACATCCACACTATACCAATCTGTCATTTATTGGTATTTTGAAAACGATATGTCCATTTCCATTATTTGACATTCAAGTGCAATTTACAATAGCAGTCATTGATGCTTCTATGAAGCTACCATGTGAAGAAGAAATGAGAAGAGATATTGAAGATGATTTCAAAAAGAGACTGTCTGAAGGTTTGCCTGTTAGATATGCTCACACAATGGGAACAAGACAGTGGCAATATAGTGACAATTTATCAGAAATGGCAATGTTGCTGCCAATACCGAGAGTTGTGGAAAAGTTGTATGATTATGTTCATGAGAAAAGGGACAAGGACATTGCACATTATAAATCTGGAAACTATAGACTAAAGGACAAGGAATCATTTACTGTGTTAGAATCATGAGACAGCTATTTTATTGTCTTTTATAGGATATATTTATGAAATATCTATCTTATTATATACAAAACTGAAATTCAATTTAATTCAAATAAAAAAATCATTTACATTGTATAAATCTGTTCTTCCATCAAAATGATGCTGCCTTTGGTCATTGAATGTCAACTTTTTTGTAATGTACTAATATTTTGAAATGTTACAGATTATGTTTTATGTGCTATTTATCAAGAATTCCTATTTGTTTTATATACATTATTAGCTCACCTGGCCAAAGGCCATGTGAGCTTTTGCCATCAGGTTTCGTCCATCGTCCGTTGTCTGTCGTTAGCTTTTCACATTTTAATCTTCTCCTCAGAAATCACTGAGCCAATTTAGACCAAACTTTGCTGGAATGGTCCTTGGATGGCCCCCTTGTGTCCGGTGATCCCAACTTCCAACCAAGATGGCCACCAAGTTAAAAATAGAAAAAAGGGGGGATGAAATTTTAATTGTCCTTTGCTGCTTTAGTATATATCAAAATGAGCTCAAATTTTAACAGCAGCTACATGGCAAGGAGTTGTTTAACATCTATTCCGGATTTTTCTGTGAAATGTTTCTTTCAGCTGATTTATACCGATTATGCAAATTAGGCATATTTTGATAAAAGATCACATTTAAATCTTCTTCTCTGAAACCGCTGAACCAAATTAAACCAAATTTGGCTGGGATAGTCCTTGGGTAGTCCCATTTCAATATTGTGTCCGACAGCTCCACCCTCCATTCAAGATGGCTGCTGTTACTAAAAATAGAAATTTCTTCAATTGTCCATTGCTGCTTTATTATAAATCAAAATGAGCTCAAATTTTAACTGCAGCTACATGACAATGAGTAGAATAACATTTGTTCTGGGTTTTTCTGTGAAATTTTTCTTTCAAACGATTTATACCGATTATACAAATTAAACATATTTTGATAAAAGATCACATTTAAATCTTCTCCTCGGAAACCGCTGAACCAAATTAAAGCAAATTTGGCTGGGATGGTCCTTGGGTGGTCCCCTTTCAATATTGTGTCCGACAGCCCTGCCCTCCATTCAAAATGGCTGCTGTTACTAAAAATTTCTGTAGTTGTCAATTTCTGCTTTATTACAAATCAAAATGAACTCAAATTTTATCTGCAGCTACATGGCAATGAGTAGTTTTTTCTGTGATATTTTTTCAGCCAGTTTATTCCGTTTAGGAATATTATGAGATAAAAATCACATCAAAATCTTTTGCTCAGAAATTTGAGTTGAAATGATCTTTGGTTGGCCCACTTTGAAAAATATGTGTAACACCCCCATTTTCTATCAACTTTAGATGTTAAATTGAAAACCAGGTGAGCGATTACAGGCTCCCAGGAGCCTCTAGTTTTATCAAGTATGCAGAATTATTTGATGAGAAATATGTTTTAAATTTTTGCTCACCCAACCAAAATAGCTAATGAGGTATTGTCATCACTGAGTCTGTCGGCGTTGTCTGTAAACTTTTGACATTTCAGTGTTTCTCACAAACCACTGGCATAATTGGAAACAAGCTTGGTTTACGTCCTCAATGTTTTACATTATTTTTGTTTAATTCAGAATCTAGACATAACTCCTAGTTCCAATTATGCTTTCTTATTGGCTTAAAATTTCAAAAATCTTCTTTTACAAAACCGCATCTGTGATGGATTTGTTCCTTAGTAGGAGTGTTATTAGTATTTTTTGTTGATTGAAAAATTCAAGATGGCCACCATTGAAATACAACTTTTAACATAGGACCATATTTTTGAAAATGAAAAAAATATTTTTCTCCAAAAAACTGAAAATTTGATTGAATCCAAATGGTACAGTAATAATCATTGGATGATTCCTTTCAAAGCTTTAATTTTTGTGACAATCAGAAATTCAACCAGATAAATTTTACATACAACCCATATGGGAAATGTTTTAAGATTATTCTATCTGAAACCATATAACCAACCATTTCACAGCAAACTTTGTTGGAATATTCCTTAAATGGTTCATTACAAAATATGTGTTGTTTGTGTCCATTGAAAATCCAAGATGGCCACCAGCATAGAAAATAATTATACCCCCGCTCCCAGAAGGGAGAGGGGGGTATACTGTTTTACCTCTGTCCGTCTGTCCTTCCGTCCGTCCAAGATATTTTTCGTCACATTTTTCTCCGTAACTGTTGATGGCAGAAATCTGATATTTGGTCATAAGCTTCATATAGGTATACCATATTGTGGGCAACGTTTTTGGACCCATCAGATTCCTACTTCCTGTTTGCCGACTTAGTTGGTTTTTATACACATTGAACATATATGCACATTTTTCGTCACATTTTTCTCAGCAACTATTGATGGTAGAAATCTGATATTTGGTCACAAGCTTCATATAGGTACCCCATATTGTGGGAAGCGTTTTTGGACCCATCAGATTCCTACTTCCTGTTTGCCGACTGTTGATTTTTATACACATTGAACATATATGCTCATTTTTCGTTGCATTTTTCTCAGCAACTATTGATGGCAGTAATCTGATATTTGGTCACAAGCTTCATATAGGTACCCCATATCGTGGGAAGCTTTTTTGGACCCATCAGATTCCTACTTCCTGTTTGCCGACTTTGTTGATTTTTATACACATTGAACATACATTTTGTATATGCCTATTTTTAGTCGCATTTTTCTCAGCAACTATTGATGACAGAAATCTGATATTTGGTCACAAGCTTCATATAGGTACCCCATATCGTGGGAAGCGTTTTTTGACCCGTTAGATTCCTACTTCCTGTTTGCCGAAGTATCATATGTTCAGCATTAGCTCACAGTTCATCTTGTTTTAACATAGAACCATATGGGAAAATGAAAAAAACATTCTCAGAAACAATTGATTAGATTGAACTCAAACTGTACATTCATAATCATTGGATGATCACTAATAAAATTTTAATTTTTTATGTTGATCGAAAATCCAAAAAGTCTGCCACTGTCGCAAACAGCGATTTATGTATTGTGATTTTCTCCCATGAACTTAAAATGTACTTTCTCCGTTGACATATTTTGTTAATCTCCGTTTAGTTTAATTTCTGTTGCTCCGTTAATTGTTATTCACTCCTTTTTAGTTCACCTGGACCAAAGGTCCATGTGAACTATTGCCATCACTTGGCGTCCGTCGTCTGTCGTCTGTCGTCTGTCGTCTGTCGTCTGTAAACTTTTCACATTTCAAGCTTCTTCTCCGAAACCACTTGGCCGATTGGAACCGAACTTAGCAGGAATGTTCCTTGGATGGTCCTCTACAAAGTTACTGTTTTTCGTTCCAGTCGGATATTCAATATGGCTGCCAGGGCCAATAATATGCTCTGATTGGCTGAAATTTCAAAGATCTTCTTCTCCGAAACTAATGAACTGACTGAACCCAAACTGTAAAGGAATGATCATTGGAATGTCCTTTACCAAGTTACTGTTTTTTATGCCGATCGGAATTCCAAGATGGCCGCCATCGCAGGACATAGATTAACATTGGACCCTATGGGAAAATGTTCAAATGCCTTCTTCTCAGAAACTACAAATATGATTAAAGCCAAACTGTACATGAATGTTCATTGGATGGTCCTCTACAATCTTAAGGTTTTTTGTTCCGATATGAAATTCAAAATGGCGGCTACGGCAGGACTTAGTTTAACATTGGACCCTATGGGAAAAATGTTTCAAAATGCTTCTTCTCTGAAACCACTTGGACAGTTGAAACCAAACTGCCCAGGAATGATCATTGGAAGGTCCTCTACAAATTTTCTGTTTTTTATGCCAGTCGGAAATCCAAGATGGCCGCCACCGCAGGACATAGATTAACATTGGACCCTATGGGAAAATGTTCAAATGCCTTCTTCTCAGAAACTACAAATATTATTAAAGCCAAACTGTACATGAATGTTCATTGGATGGTCCTCTACAATCTTAAGGTTTTTTGTTCCGATATGAAATTCAAAATGGCGGCTACGGCAGGACTTAGTTTAACATTGGACCCTATGGGAAAAATGTTTCAAAATGCTTCTTCTCTGAAACCACTTGGACAGTTGAAACCAAACTGTCCAGGAATGATCATTGGAAGGTCCTCTACAAATTTTCTGTTTTTTATGCCGGTCGGAAATCCAAGATGGCCGCCACCGCAGGACATAGATTAACATTGGACCCTATGGGAAAATGTTCAAATGCCTTCTTCTCAGAAACTACAAATATTATTAAAGCCAAACTGTACATGAATGTTCATTGGATGGTCCTCTACAATCTTAAGGTTTTTTGTTCCGATATGAAATTCAAAATGGCGGCTACGGCAGGACTTAGTTTAACATTGGACCCTATGGGAAAAATGTTTCAAAATGCTTCTTCTCTGAAACCACTTGGACAGTTGAAACCAAACTGCCCAGGAATGATCATTGGAAGGTCCTCTACAAGGTGTGTGTTTTTTATGCCGGTCGGAAATCCAAGATGGCCGCCACCGCAGGACATAGATTAACATTGGACCCTATGGGAAAATGTTCAAATGCCTTCTTCTCAGAAACTACAAATATTATTAAAGCCAAACTGTACATGAATGTTCATTGGATGGTCCTCTACAATCTTAAGGTTTTTTGTTCCGATATGAAATTCAAAATGGCGGCTACGGCAGGACTTAGTTTAACATTGGACCCTATGGGAAAAATGTTTCAAAATGCTTCTTCTCTGAAACCACTTGGACAGTTGAAACCAAACTGCCCAGGAATGATCATTGGAAGGTCCTCTATAAATTTTTTGTTTTTTATGCCGGTCGGAAATCCAAGATGGCCGCCACCGCAGGACATAGATTAACATTGGACCCTATGGGAAAATATTCAAATGCCTTCTACTCAGAAACTACAAATATGATTAAAGCCAAACTGTACATGAATGTTCATTAGATGGTCCTCTACAAACTTTACGTTTTTTGTTCTGGTATGAAATTCAAAATGGCGGCTACGGCAGGACTTAGTTTAACATTGGACCCTATGGGAAAAATGTTTCAAAATGCTTCTTCTCTGAAACCACTTGGACAGTTGAAACCAAACTGCCCATGAATGATCATTGGAAGGTTCTCTACAAATTTTCCGTTTTTTATGCCGGTCGGAAATCCAAGATGGCCACCACCGCAATACATAGATTAACATTGGACCCTATGGGAAAATGTTCAAATGCCTTCTACTCAGAAACTACAAATATGATTAAAACCAAACTGTACATGAATGTTCATTAGATGGTCCTCTACAAACTTTACGTTTTTTGTTCTGGTATGAAATTCAAAATGGCGGCTATGGCAGGACTTAGTTTAACATTGGACCCTATGGGAAAAAATGTTTCAAAATGCTTCTTCTCTGAAACCACATGGACAGTTGAAACTAAACTGCCCAGGAATGATCATTGGAAGGTCCTCTACAAATTTTCTGTTTTTTTATGCCGATCGGAAATTCAAGATGGCCGCCACTGCAGGACATAGATTAACATTGGACCCTATGGGAAAATGTTCAAATGCCTTCTTCTCAGAAACTACAAATATGATTAAAGCCAAACTGTACATGAATGTTCATTGGATGATTCTCTACAAACAATACGTTTTTTGTTCTGGTATGAAATTCAAAATGGCGGCTACGGCAGGACTTAGTTTAACATTGGACCCTATGGGAAAAATGTTTCAAAACGCTTCTTCTCTGAAACCACTTGGATAATTGAAACCAAACTGCCCAGGAATGATCATTGGAAGGTCCTCTACAAAGTTTCTGTTTTTTTATGCCGATCGGAAATTCAAGATGGCCGCCACTGCAGGACATAGATTAACATTGGACCCTATGGGAAAATGTTCAAATGCCTTCTTCTCAGAAACTACAAATATGATTAAAGCCAAACTGTACATGAATGTTCATTGGATGATTCTCTACAAACAATACGTTTTTTGTTCCGATATGAAATTCAAAATGGCGGCTACGGCAGGACTTAGTTTAACATTGGACCCTATGGGAAAAATGTTTCAAAATGCTTCTTCTCTGAAACCACTTGGACAGTTGAAACCAAACTGCCCAGGAATGATCATTGGAAGGTCCTCTACACATTTTCTGTTTTTTATGCCGGTCGGAAATTCAAGATGGCCACCACCGCAGGACATAGATTAACATTGGACCCTATGGGAAAATGTTCAAATGCCTTCTTCTCAGAAACTACAAATATGATTAAAGCCAAACTGTACATGAATGTTCATTGAATGATCCTCTACAAAATATACGTTTTTTATTCTGATATGAAATTCAAAATGGCGGCTACGGCAGGACTTAGTTTAACATTGGACCCTATGGGAAAAATGTTTCAAAATGCTTCTTCTCTGAAACCACTTGGACAGTTGAAACCAAACTGCCCAGGAAAGATCATTGGAAGGTCCTCTACAAAGTTTCTGTTTTTTATGCCGGTCGGAAATTCAAGATGGCCACCACCGCAGGACATAGATTAACATTGGACCCTATGGGAAAATGTTCAAATGCCTTCTTCTCAGAAACTACAAATATGATTAAAGCCAAACTGTACATGAATGTTCATTGGATGGTCCTCTACAAACTTTGCGTTTTTTGTTCCGATATAAAATTCAAAATGGCGGCTACGGCAGGACTTAGTTTAACATTGGACCCTATGGGAAAAATGTTTCAAAACGCTTCTTCTCTGAAACCACTTGGACAATTGAATCCAAACTGCCCAGGAATGATCATTGGAAGGTCCTCTACAAAGTTTCTGTTTTTTTATGCCGATCGAAAATTCAAGATGGCCACCACCGCAGGACATAGATTAACATTGGACCCTATGGGAAAATGTTCAAATGCCTTCTTCTCAGAAACTACAAATATGATTAAAGCCAAACTGTCCATATGTGTGTACATTGGATGGTCCTCTACAAACTTTACGTTTTTTATTCCGATATGAAATTCAAAATGGCGGCTACGGCAGGACTTAGTTTAACATTGGACCCTATGGGAAAAATGTTTCAAAACGCTTCTTCTCTGAAACCACTTGGATAATTGAAACCAAACTGCCCAGGAATGATCATTGGAAGGTCCTCTACAAGGTGTGTGTTTTTTATGCCGATCAGAAATCCAAGATGGCCACCACCGCAGGACATAGATTAACATTGGACCCTATGGGAAAATGTTCAAATGCCTTCTTCTCAGAAACTACAAATATGATTAAAGCCAAACTGTACATGAATGTTCATTGAATGGTCCTCTACAAAATATACGTTTTTTATTCTGATATGAAATTCAAAATGGCGGCTACGGCAGGACTTAGTTTAACATTGGACCCTATGGGAAAAATGTTTCAAAATGCTTCTTCTCTGAAACCACTTGGACAGTTGAAACCAAACTGCCCATGAATGATCATTGGAAGGTTCTCTACAAATTTTCCGTTTTTTATGCCGGTCGGAAATCCAAGATGGCCACCACCGCAATACATAGATTAACATTGGACCCTATGGGAAAATGTTCAAATGCCTTCTACTCAGAAACTACAAATATGATTAAAACCAAACTGTACATGAATGTTCATTAGATGGTCCTCTACAAACTTTACGTTTTTTGTTCTGGTATGAAATTCAAAATGGCGGCTATGGCAGGACTTAGTTTAACATTGGACCCTATGGGAAAAAATGTTTCAAAATGCTTCTTCTCTGAAACCACATGGACAGTTGAAACTAAACTGCCCAGGAATGATCATTGGAAGGTCCTCTACAAATTTTCTGTTTTTTTATGCCGATCGGAAATTCAAGATGGCCGCCACTGCAGGACATAGATTAACATTGGACCCTATGGGAAAATGTTCAAATGCCTTCTTCTCAGAAACTACAAATATGATTAAAGCCAAACTGTACATGAATGTTCATTGGATGATTCTCTACAAACAATACGTTTTTTGTTCTGGTATGAAATTCAAAATGGCGGCTACGGCAGGACTTAGTTTAACATTGGACCCTATGGGAAAAATGTTTCAAAACGCTTCTTCTCTGAAACCACTTGGATAATTGAAACCAAACTGCCCAGGAATGATCATTGGAAGGTCCTCTACAAAGTTTCTGTTTTTTTATGCCGATCGAAAATTCAAGATGGCCACCACCGCAGGACATAGATTAACTTTGGACCCTATGGGAAAATGTTCAAATGCCTTCTTCTCAGAAACTACAAATATGATTAAAGCCAAACTGTCCATATGTGTGTACATTGGATGGTCCTCTACAAACTTTACGTTTTTTATTCCGATATGAAATTCAAAATGGCGGCTACGGCAGGACTTAGTTTAACATTGGACCCTATGGGAAAAATGTTTCAAAACGCTTCTTCTCTGAAACCACTTGGATAATTGAAACCAAACTGCCCAGGAATGATCATTGGAAGGTCCTCTACAAGGTGTGTGTTTTTTATGCCGATCAGAAATCCAAGATGGCCACCACCGCAGGACATAGATTAACATTGGACCCTATGGGAAAATGTTCAAATGCCTTCTTCTCAGAAACTACAAATATGATTAAAGCCAAACTGTACATGAATGTTCATTGAATGGTCCTCTACAAAATATACGTTTTTTATTCTGATATGAAATTCAAAATGGCGGCTACGGCAGGACTTAGTTTAACATTGGACCCTATGGGAAAAATGTTTCAAAATGCTTCTTCTCTGAAACCACTTGGACAGTTGAAACCAAACTGCCCAGGAATGATCATTGGAAGGTCCTGTTTTTTATGCCGATCGGAAATCCAAGATGGCTGCCACCACAGGTCATAGTATTAACACAGAACCATATGGGGAAAATACAGAAATATATTCTTCTCTGAAGCTATTGCACTGATTGAACCTAAACTGTGCATCAATCATTGGAAGGTCCTTTACAAACTTTGTGTTTTTTATGTTGATCGTAATTCCAAGATGACGCAGGACATAGTTTTTACATAGGACCAATTGGTTTTTTTTTATTACCAGGTGAACGATACAGGCTCTTGAGAGCCTCTGGTATTGTTATTTGATTATTAAATTATAAATTGTTCAACCATGGTCCGGAGCTAACAGAGTTCCTTTTTAGTTCACCTGGACCAAAGGTCCAGGTGAACTATTGCCATCACTTGGCGTCCGTCGTCTGTCGTCTGTAAACTTTTCACATTTCAAGCTTCTTCTCCGAAACCACTTGGCCGATTGGAACCGAACTTAGCAGGAATGTTCCTTGGATGGTCCTCTACAAAGTTACTGTTTTTCGTTCCAGTCGGATATTCAATATGGCTGCCAGGGCCAATAATATGCTCTGATTGGCTGAAATTTCAAAGATCTTCTTCTCTGAAACTAATGAACTGACTGAACCCAAACTGTTAAGGAATGATCATTGGAATGTCCTTTACCAAGTTACTGTTTTTTATGCCGATCGGAAATCCAAGATGGCCGCCATCGCAGGACATAGATTAACATTGGACCCTATGGGAAAATGTTCAAATGCCTTCTTCTCAGAAACTACAAATATGATTAAAGCCAAACTGTACATGAATGTTCATTGGATGGTCCTCTACAATCTTAAGGTTTTTTGTTCCGATATGAAATTCAAAATGGCGGCTACGGCAGGACTTAGTTTAACATTAGACCCTATGGGAAAATGTTTCAAAATGCTTCTTCTCTGAAACCACTTGGACAGTTGAAAGCAAACTGCCCAGGAATGATCATTGGAAGGTCCTCTACAAATTTTATGTTTTTTATGCCGGTCGGAAATCCAAGATGGCCGCCACCGCAGGACATAGATTAACATTGGACCCTATGGGAAAATGTTCAAATGCCTTCTTCTCAGAAACTACAAATATTATTAAAGCCAAACTGTACATGAATGTTCGTTAGATGGTCCTCTACAAACTTTACGTTTTTTGTTCCGGTATGAAATTCAAAATGGCGGCTACGGCAGGACTTAGTTTAACATTGGACCCTATGGGAAAAATGTTTCAAAACGCTTCTTCTCTGAAACCACTTGGATAATTGAAACCAAACTGCCCAGGAATGATCATTGGAAGGTCCTCTACAAATTTTTTGTTTTTTATGCCGGTCGGGAATCCAAGATGGCCGCCACCGCAGGACATAGATTAACATTGGACCCTATGGGAAAATATTCAAATGCCTTCTACTCAGAAACTACAAATATGATTAAAGCCAAACTGTACATGAATGTTCATTGGATGGTCCTCTACAATCTTAAGGTTTTTTGTTCCGATATGAAATTCAAAATGGCGGCTACGGCAGGACTTAGTTTAACATTGGACCCTATGGGAAAATGTTTCAAAATGCTTCTTCTCTGAAACCACTTGGACAGTTGAAACCAAACTGCCCAGGAATGATCATTGGAAGGTCCTCTACAAATATTCTGTTTTTTATGCCGGTCGGAAATCCAAGATGGCCGCCACCGCAGGACATAGATTAACATTGGACCCTATGGGAAAATATTCAAATGCCTTCTACTCAGAAACTACA
This sequence comes from Bathymodiolus brooksi, assembly GCA_963680875.1. Classification (NCBI taxonomy): domain Eukaryota; kingdom Metazoa; phylum Mollusca; class Bivalvia; order Mytilida; family Modiolidae; genus Bathymodiolus; species Bathymodiolus brooksi. The sequence continues at coordinate 90,448,616 of OY804578.1, read as the reverse complement.
AATATGATTAAAGCCAAACTGTACATGAATGTTCATTAGATGGTCCTCTACAAACTTTACGTTTTTTGTTCCGGTATGAAATTCAAAATGGCGGCTACGGCAGGACTTAGTTTAACATTGGACCCTATGGGAAAAATGTTTCAAAACGCTTCTTCTCTGAAACCACTTGGATAATTGAAACCAAACTGCCCAGGAATGATCATTGGAAGGTCCTCTACAAATTTTCTGTTTTTTATGCCGGTCGGGAATCCAAGATGGCCGCCACCGCAGGACATAGATTAACATTGGACCCTATGGTAAAATATTCAAATGCCTTCTACTCAGAAACTACAAATATGATTAAAGCCAAACTGTACATGAATGTTCATTGGATGGTCCTCTACAATCTTAAGGTTTTTTGTTCCGATATGAAATTCAAAATGGCGGCTACGGCAGGACTTAGTTTAACATTGGACCCTATGGGAAAAATGTTTCAAAATGCTTCTTCTCTGAAACCACTTGTACAGTTGAAACCAAACTGCCCAGGAATGATCATTGGAAGGTCCTCTACAAATTTTCTGTTTTTTATGCCGGTCGGAAATCCAAGATGGCCGCCACCGCAGGACATAGATTAACATTGGACCCTATGGGAAAATATTCAAATGCCTTCTAATCAGAAACTACAAATATGATTAAAGCCAAACTGTACATGAATGTTCATTAGATGGTCCTCTACAAACTTTACGTTTTTTGTTCTGGTATGAAATTCAAAATGGCGGCTACGGCAGGACTTAGTTTAACATTGGACCCTATGGGAAAAATGTTTCAAAACGCTTCTTCTCTGAAACCACTTGGATAATTGAAACCAAACTGCCTAGGAATGATCATTGGAATGTCCTCTACAAATTTTTTGTTTTTTATGCCGATCGGAAATCCAAGATGGCCACCACCGCAATACATAGATTAACATTGGACCCTATGGGAAAATGTTCAAATGCCTTCTTCTCAGAAACTACAAATATTATTAAAGCCAAACTGTACATGAATGTTCCTTGGATGGTCCTCTACAAAGTTACTGTTTTTCGTTCCAGTCGGATATTCAATATGGCTGCCAGGGTCAATAATATGCTCTGATAGGCTGAAATTTCAAAGATCTTCTTCTCTGAAACTAATGAACTGACTGAACCCAAACTGTAAAGGAATGATCATTGGAATGTCCTTTACCAAGTTACTGTTTTTTATGCCGATCGGAAATCCAAGATGGCCGCCATCGCAGGACATAGATTAACATTGGACCCTATGGGAAAATGTTCAAATGCCTTCTTCTCAGAAACTACAAATATGATTAAAGCCAAACTGTACATGAATGTTCATTGGATGGTCCTCTACAATCTTAAGGTTTTTTGTTCCGATATGAAATTCAAAATGGCGGCTACGGCAGGACTTAGTTTAACATTGGACCCTATGGGAAAATGTTTCAAAATGCTTCTTCTCTGAAACCACTTGGACAGTTGAAACCAAACTGCCCAGGAATGATCATTGGAAGGTCCTCTACAAATTTTATGTTTTTTATGCCGGTCGGAAATCCAAGATGGCCGCCACCGCAGGACATAGATTAACATTGGACCCTATGGGAAAATGTTCAAATGCCTTCTTCTCAGAAACTACAAATATTATTAAAGCCAAACTGTACATGAATGTTCATTGGATGGTCCTCTACAATCTTAAGGTTTTTTGTTCCGATATGAAATTCAAAATGGCGGCTACGGCAGGACTTAGTTTAACATTGGACCCTATGGGAAAAATGTTTCAAAATGCTTCTTCTCTGAAACCACTTGGACAGTTGAAACCAAACTGCCCAGGAATGATCATTGGAAGGTCCTCTACAAATATTCTGTTTTTTATGCCGGTCGGAAATCCAAGATGGCCGCCACCGCAGGACATAGATTAACATTGGACCCTATGGGAAAATATTCAAATGCCTTCTACTCAGAAACTACAAATATGATTAAAGCCAAACTGTACATGAATGTTCGTTAGATGGTCCTCTACAAACTTTACGTTTTTTGTTCCGGTATGAAATTCAAAATGGCGGCTACGGCAGGACTTAGTTTAACATTGGACCCTATGGGAAAAATGTTTCAAAACGCTTCTTCTCTGAAACCACTTGGATAATTGAAACCAAACTGCCCAGGAATGATCATTGGAAGGTCCTCTACAAATTTTCTGTTTTTTATGCCGGTCGGGAATCCAAGATGGCCGCCACCGCAGGACATAGATTAACATTGGACCCTATGGGAAAATATTCAAATGCCTTCTACTCAGAAACTACAAATATGATTAAAGCCAAACTGTACATGAATGTTCATTGGATGGTCCTCTACAATCTTAAGGTTTTTTGTTCCGATATGAAATTCAAAATGGCGGCTACGGCAGGACTTAGTTTAACATTGGACCCTATGGGAAAATGTTTCAAAATGCTTCTTCTCTGAAACCACTTGGACAGTTGAAACCAAACTGCCCAGGAATGATCATTGGAAGGTCCTCTACAAATATTCTGTTTTTTATGCCGGTCGGAAATCCAAGATGGCCGCCACCGCAGGACATAGATTAACATTGGACCCTATGGGAAAATATTCAAATGCCTTCTACTCAGAAACTACAAATATGATTAAAGCCAAACTGTACATGAATGTTCATTAGATGGTCCTCTACAAACTTTACGTTTTTTGTTCCGGTATGAAATTCAAAATGGCGGCTACGGTAGGACTTAGTTTAACATTGGACCCTATGGGAAAAATGTTTCAAAACGCTTCTTCTCTGAAACCACTTGGATAATTGAAACCAAACTGCCCAGGAATGATCATTGGAAGGTCCTCTACAAATTTTCTGTTTTTTATGCCGGTCGGGAATCCAAGATGGCCGCCACCGCAGGACATAGATTAACATTGGACCCTATGGTAAAATATTCAAATGCCTTCTACTCAGAAACTACAAATATGATTAAAGCCAAACTGTACATGAATGTTCATTGGATGGTCCTCTACAATCTTAAGGTTTTTTGTTCCGATATGAAATTCAAAATGGCGGCTACGGCAGGACTTAGTTTAACATTGGACCCTATGGGGAAAATGTTTCAAAATGCTTCTTCTCTGAAACCACTTGTACAGTTGAAACCAAACTGCCCAGGAATGATCATTGGAAGGTCCTTTACAAATTTTCTGTTTTTTATGCCGGTCGGAAATCCAAGATGGCCGCCACCGCAGGACATAGATTAACATTGGACCCTATGGGAAAATATTCAAATGCCTTCTACTCAGAAACTACAAATATGATTAAAGCCAAACTGTACATGAATGTTCATTAGATGGTCCTCTACAAACTTTACGTTTTTTGTTCTGGTATGAAATTCAAAATGGCGGCTACGGCAGGACTTAGTTTAACATTGGACCCTATGGGGAAAATGTTTCAAAACGCTTCTTCTCTGAAACCACTTGGATAATTGAAACCAAACTGCCTAGGAATGATCATTGGAATGTCCTCTACAAATTTTTTGTTTTTTATGCCGATCGGAAATCCAAGATGGCCACCACCGCAATACATAGATTAACATTGGACCCTATGGGAAAATGTTCAAATGCCTTCTTCTCAGAAACTACAAATATTATTAAAGCCAAACTGTACATGAATGTTCCTTGGATGGTCCTCTACAAAGTTACTGTTTTTCGTTCCAGTCGGATATTCAATATGGCTGCCAGGGTCAATAATATGCTCTGATAGGCTGAAATTTCAAAGATCTTCTTCTCTGAAACTAATGAACTGACTGAACCCAAACTGTAAAGGAATGATCATTGGAATGTCCTTTACCAAGTTACTGTTTTTTATGCCGATCGGAAATCCAAGATGGCCGCCATCGCAGGACATAGATTAACATTGGACCCTATGGGAAAATGTTCAAATGCCTTCTTCTCAGAAACTACAAATATGATTAAAGCCAAACTGTACATGAATGTTCATTAGATGGTCCTCTACAAACTTTACGTTTTTTGTTCCGGTATGAAATTCAAAATGGCGGCTACGGCAGGACTTAGTTTAACATTGGACCCTATGGGAAAAATGTTTCAAAACGCTTCTTCTCTGAAACCACTTGGATAATTGAAACCAAAGTGCCCAGGAATGATCATTGGAAGGTCCTCTACAAATTTTATGTTTTTTATGCCGCTTGGAAATCCAAGATGGCCGCCACCGCAATACATAGATTAACATTGGACCCTATGGGAAAATGTTCAAATGCCTTCTTCTCAGAAACTACAAATATTATTAAAGCCAAACTGTACATGAATGTTCATTGGATGGTCCTCTACAAACTTTAGGTTTTTTGTTCCGATATGAAATTCAAAATGGCGGCTACGGCAGGACTTAGTTTAACATTGGACCCTATGGGGAAAATGTTTCAAAACGCTTCTTCTCTGAAACCACTTGGACAATTGAATCCAAACTGCCCAGGAATGATCATTGGAAGGTCCTCTACAAAGTTTCTGTTTTTTTATGCCGATCGAAAATTCAAGATGGCCACCACCGCAGGACATAGATTAACATTGGACCCTATGGGAAAATGTTCAAATGCCTTCTTCTCAGAAACTACAAATATGATTAAAGCCAAACTGTCCATATGTGTGTACATTGGATGGTCCTCTACAAACTTTACGTTTTTTGTTCCGATATGAAATTCAAAATGGCGGCTACGGCAGGACTTAGTTTAACATTGGATCCTATGGGAAAAATGTTTCAAAACGCTTCTTCTCTGAAACCACTTGGATAATTGAAACCAAACTGCCCAGGAATGATCATTGGAAGGTCCTCTGTTTTTTATGCCGATCGGAAATCCAAGATGGCTGCCACCACAGGTCATAGTATTAACACAGAACCATATGGGGAAAATACAGAAATATATTCTTCTCTGAAGCTATTGCACTGATTGAACCTAAACTGTGCATCAATCATTGGAAGGTCCTTTACAAACTTTGTGTTTTTTATGTTGATCGTAATTCCAAGATGACGCAGGACATAGTTTTTACATAGGACCAATTGGGTTTTTTTTATTACCAGGTGAACGATACAGGCTCTTGAGAGCCTCTGGTTCTATATAAATACTGGTTCTTGTATTAATGTTATTGCCTTTAGATAAATCGTAAGTAAAATGTTGAACTATTGAATGTGTTAGTGTTTATTTTCATGTGTGGATTTACGGATGTTATAAAACCAAACCAAATACAAAATAAGTGTTGTGTTACAATCACAATCACGACATTTTTGGTGCCGGTGTCATATGGTATTTTGAACCCCATGGTAAATTGAACCCGGGGTCGATTTACATCCATGTTATATTGAACCCCCTTATTGAAAACTGAACCCCCCTCCTGTATGGTAAATTGAACCCCCATGGTATTTTGAACCCCCCCCCCCCCATTTCTAATCAAAAGATATGCAGGGAGGTCAAAATATCATGTGTAGGGGGGTCGATATTTTATGGGTAGGGGGGTCAAAATACCATGGATACGGGAATCGATATACCATGGGTAAGGGGTTCAATATACCATGGGTAGGGGGGTCGATATACCATGGATAGGGGGTCAAAATACCATGGGTAGGGGGTTCGATATCCCATGGGTAGTGGGATCCAAATACCATGGGTAAGGGGGTCGATATACCATGGGTAAGGGGGTCAATATACCATGGGTAGGGGGGTCAATATACCATGGGTAGGGGGGTCAAAATACCATAGGTAGGTGGGTCGATATACCATGGGTAGGGGGTCAATATTCCATGGGTAGGGGGGTCGATATACCATCGGTAGGGGGTCAAAATTTTCTAAAAAAAAAATTTAAGTTCAAGTTTCAAAATTTGAAAAAATAAAAAAAATATATAAAATTTCAAAACTCAAAAATTTCATAAGATTTCAAAATTTTAATATTTAAATAATCTTGAAAAATGATAAAACAATTGTAGCCTATTTCGTTGAATATACTGTTGAAAAGTTTGAAATATTCCTTATTATTTAATAAGCAGTTATTGACTTTTAATTTCAGTCTACTCATGACTATGCGGACCTGGTCAATGATTGATTAACCTCGGCCGTTGTCCTCGGTCAATCATTCATTGACCAGGTCCGTATAGTCATGAGTAGACTGCATTAAAAATCAATAATTGTATATGGTAGGGAGGTCGATATACCATTGGTAGGGGGATTGATATACCATGGGTAGGGGGTCGATATACCATGGGTATATCGACCCCCCCCCCCCCCAACCCATGGTATATTGAACCCCATACCCATTGAAAAGACTAAGTAAACAAGTAAACCTTTGTTTATATAGGGAATCTCAGCGAAACCAATTATAAGAAAAATATCAGATTCATGATATACAAATTTTGAATTTTTATTTTTTTTATTCTTATGAAATATGTTAGTTTTGAAATTTTATGAACATTTTGAAAAATTTTCAATTTTAATTTTTTAAAATTCTATAAAAATTTTGAAATTTTGAACTTTTTTGAAAATTTCAAAAAAAAATTGAAAATTTTGAAATTTTATTACCCCCCTACCCATAATTATTAATATATATTGAATCCCCTCCCTACCCATGGTATAACGACCCCCCTACCCATGGTATAACGACCCCCTTCCCATGGTATATCGACCCCCTACTCATGGTATATTGACCCCCCTACCCATTTTATATCGACCCCCTACCCATGGTATATTGACCCCCTTAACCATGGTATATCGACCCCCTTAACCATGGTATATCGACCCCCTACTCATGGTATATTGACCCCCCTACCCATGGTATATTGACCCCCTTAGCCATGGTATATCGACCCCCCCTACACATGGTATCCATAAATACCATAAGGAAAATTGAACCCGGGGTCAAAATATCATAGGTAAATCAACCCGGGTTCAATTTACCATGGGGTTCAAAATACCATATGACACCGGAACCCGGGAGTAGAATTCAAAAGAGAAAATGGCCAATCTAAGTTATCTAAAAGGAGGGCGAGCAAGATTTCGTGGAATACCTCAGAAGGAAGTAGAATTAAGTGTTTCAATTCTTCAGTCGGAGGTTTTACCAAGTGAGGAGCAAGAATATATTCTGAGAACATCAAAATGCATCGACAGATTGAAGCTATACCTCAACAAGCTTGAAATTCAGAGTGGAAAGGTTGCAGAAGCTATGGGAGATGACAAACCAGAGGAGATCGACGCTATAGTTGAGGAAGACTCATTTACATTCTGAGGCTACAGATCGCTATTTAGAGCTTGAAAAGTTCAAAGAAAGGTTGGTGGAATTTATTAGAAAATCAAATAGTGTTGATAAGGAAAGTGATAGTACTTTTCAAATTGTAAAATTGCAAAATGAAATGAAAAACATTTTCGAATCTCAACTAAAACAACATCAAGAAATAATTGAAATTCAAACAAAGAAAGAAAAGGATAACTCATCTCCTGTTAAATTGTCAAAATTAGACATCTCGATCAATGGGGACAAAATGCAATGGAATGAATTTTGGGATTCATTTGAGAGTGCAGTACACAACAACAAGAAATTATCAAGTGTAGAGAAATTCAACTATCTTAAGAGTAAGCTTCAAGGTGATGCAAAATACTCTGTGGCCGGATTAAACTTATCCAATGAAAATTATGATGTAGCTGTTAAAACATTGAAAGAAAGATTTGGCAATGTTCAGGATGTAATAGATATGCATTATAATCAAATGATCAATTTACGGCCTCCAATAAATAAGACCGTGAGTTTGAGAATATTTCTAGATAAATTAATAAAACATCTGAGAAGCCTTGACGTTTTGAAACAAGACACTAAGCAAAATGTGTTCGTGTCAATGGTGAGATCAAAATTACCAGAAGACATTCTTTTGCAATTAGAGATACAGAAAGGCTCACATGAAAGCTGGACTATTGGAAATCTTTGTGAAAAACTCAAAGAATATGTGATTGCGCGGGAAAAGTCGGAGAAAAAAAGAAAGATTTCATGAGCAAAATAGAATGACCAGTCATGGATTAACCAACGTTAATTCAGAAAACAAACCATTTCAAAGACCGCCCAACTTTAAAAATGAAATCGTAAGTTCTAGACAAGTTTACAGTGCTTCGTCGGAGGCACTTGTAGCGACTCCAACTCGAGTTAAAAGCAATCCTTTTTATGATAAGTGTAGATATTGTGAGGACAAACATTGGAGTGATGAGTGTCCAAAGTACAAAACAATAGATAAACGAAAGAAACAAATTAAAGGGAGTTGTTACAGATGCCTTAGACTTGGACATTCATCATTAAATTGTACGCGTAGCAAAGCATGTGTTCATTGTGGAGAAATGAATTCTCATCACAGAAGTCTCTGTCCAAAGAAATTCAGAATCAAGGTTAGTAGTGTACATTTGTCAGAGGAAATAAGTGATGACCAAGGAAATATTGCGGATCAAAGTGTTCATAGGTGTGAAAATGCATTGATATCATCAGGTGAAATGGTTCTTATGCAGACAGCTAAAACGGAAATAAGAAATCCACAAAGAAAGATAGGACAAGTATCAAGAGTTCTCTTCGATTCTGGTTCTCAAAGGACATACATCTCCGAGTCGTCAGCAAAACAATTAAATTTGAAAGGCGAAAGGGAAGAAGAAATCAAGCTTATAACCTTCGGTAGTGAAAAGCCGAAATTGATCAAAACATTTTCAACCAATATTAGTGTCAGACTCAACAATGGGGAATACATAAGTATTGTAGCAAACATAGTTCCTATTATCTGTGGCAGTATTCAAAGACGGAAAATGGATTGTTCTTCAATTGACCAATTGAGACATTTTGTGAAAGATATTGAACTGGCAGATGACATTCCTTTGGAGAATGAGTGTTCTACAATTGATATTTTGATAGGAAATGATTACTATTTGGATTTGATTTTATCACAAAGGGTTGAAGTTCAACCGGGACTCTACTTACTTGCATCAAAATTAGGATGGATTGTTACTGGCAGGACCTTCGACTCCGATACTCAAAGAAATGAATCCAGTGTGTTTGTTATGACATACGATAAGGATGTGCATGAGTCAAACCTTGTTACAAATATAGATTCAAATCTACCTTTGTTGCCTGATCTCGCTGATTTTTGGAACATCGAGAAAATAGGTATAAGTGAAGATTCTGAGGTTTCTGAAAATGAAAAGGCTATGTCAGCTTTCAAGGAAAGCATTGAATTCAAAGATGGTAGATATCAGGTAAAATGGCCATGGAAAGCAGATGAACCAGATTTACCATCAAATAGAAATCTAGCGATGGGTCGTTTGAAGTCAATGGTCGTGCGAATGAAAAACAAACCTGACCTGTTGAAACAATATGATAGTGTAATTCAGGATCAATTGAAAAGGGGAATGATTGAGAAGGTGAAAGACAAAGATAGTGCTGGATTAAACCACTACATTCCCCATCATGCCGTTATAAATCCCTTAAAATCAACAACGAAACTTCTGGTTGTGTACGATGCCTCAGCCAAGGAAAGAAAAGACAACAAAAGTTTAAACGAGTGTCTTTATCGTGGTCCCGTATTATTGAAAAATCTATGTGGAATACATATGAGATTTCGATTACATAAGATAGCTTTAGTTTCTGACATTGAGAAAGCTTTTCTCCAGATAGGATTACAGCCAAATGATCGAGATGTCACAAGGTTCTTTTGGATAAAAGACATTGAAAATCCTTCAGTCACGACACAAAATGTCGAAGTGTATAGGTTTTGTCGTGTCCCGTTCGGAGTTATTTCGAGCCCGTTTCTTCTAGGAGCCACAGTAGAACACCATCTTGATTCATACGAGACGGAACTTGCTGACAGAATCAAAGAAAATATTTATGTGGACAATATAGTGACAGGTGTAAATTCACCCGAAGAAGCTGTTAGATTTTATAATGTTCAATGACGCATCGATGAATTTGAGAGAGTGGGTTTCGAATTCGACTACTGTGAGTGAATTCATTCCAGAAAAGGATCGATCAGATGTTCGTTCAACTAAAGTTTTTGGACATATTTGAAATATTAAAAACGACACATTATCCCTGAAACCAACGAAAGTTTCAAATGTGCCTGAACGTCCTACCAAACGATCAACTTTAAAGGAAATAGCTGAAGTTTTTGACCCCCTTGGCTTATTGGTTCCATTGCTTATCAGGGGTAAGTTCATTCTTCAGGATTTATGGAAGAAACACTTAGATTCGGACGACGAAATAGATGATAAAGATTTGGAATGTTGGAATTCGATCAAAGCAGACATAAGGTTGGTCACGGCATTTGCAATTCCAAGGAATATTTTGTTGAATACGGACTCTAGGTCTCAGGAAGTCAAGTATAAACTTCTCTGTTTTTGTGATGCTTCTGCTCGAGCTTACGCCACAGCCGCATACTTACACCAATACTGCAATGGATATTCAAAACGTGACCTTATTTTTTCGAAGGCAAGATTAGCACCTGTGAAAACGATGACTATTCCTAGATTGGAATTGCTAGCAGTTCTCATATTGGAATCAGATGCCTAAAGTTGGTGAAAGGTGAAGTGAAGTTACCTTTCAGTGGAGTGTTATTGTGGACGGATTCACAGTGCGTACTAAAATGGATTTCAACTTCTAAGGATTTATCAGTGTTTGTCAAAAATAGAATAGTGGAGATTAAGTCTGAAGAGGGAATACAATTCAAATATGTGCCTTCAAAACAAAATCCTGCCGACTTAGCAACAAGGGGTAGGTCTGTTGAGAGTCTAAGAAACGACAATTTATGGTGGCATGGTCCAGAATGGCTCGATGAAACGGACAGTGAATGGAACCGAAAACAAAGTACTCCTGATAAAAACACAGAAGAGATGAAATTTAAATCTGAATTAAAAAAAACAAAGACTCCTGAAACAAAAGATATCCAGTCGTTAGTATGTATGGATAACTGTTGCAAAAATATGAAGTTTGTACCTCCATTTGGGATTCATATCTCAAGATTTTCCAGTTTTACGAAACTTATGCGAGTAACTGCATGGGTCAATCGTTTTGTATCGAAACTTAACAAAACTTCCAGTTATATGGGTGTCTTGACAAGTGTTGAATTGCATGAAGCGGAAATGCTATGGATATTATTCGTTGAGCGGAAGGCTACTTTGGAATCTCGACAAACAAAAAATCTACAAAGGCAGTTGGGGACATTTAGTGATGAATGTGAGGTGATTCGTTGTAAAGGTCGTTTGGAAAATGCTGGAATAACTGAAGGAGCCAAATATCCTATTCTGCTGCATAGGAAAGAGAGATTCACACACCTACTTATTGATAAAATTCACAGAGAAAATTTTCATTGTGGTGTCTCACAAACAATTGTTAGTATTAGACAAAGATTCTGGATTCCAAAGATTCGTTCCACAGTGAAATATGTGTTACATAGATGTTTGATATGTCGTCGATATGATGGTGGATCGTATAGGATGCCACCAATGGCTCCTATTCCTGAGTTACGTGTGTCTCAAACGACTCCATTTGCGCATACTGGCTTGGACTATTTTGGGCCCATGTACATCAAATACTCCGGTGAAACGAGAAAACGATGGGTGTGTTTGTTTACTTGTTTAGTAACGCGAGCAATTCACTTAGAGGTAATACAGGATATGACTGCTGTGGAATTCTTGTATGCATTTCGTAGATTTATAGCTACAAGTGGTACTCCATGTGTGATAATAAGTGACAATGCTTCACAATTCAAATGTTCGAATTCTGTGCTAAAATCAGTGTGGAAAACGGTGATAACAGATACTGATATGTTAAATTATGTAGCAAATACAGGCATTACCTGGAAATTCATAACTGAATTATCTCCCTGGATGGGAGGGTTCTACGAAAGATTGGTTGGTCTTGTGAAAAAATCGTTTCGTAAAATGTTAGTTCGAAAACTTGTTACTAATATTCAGCTACAAACTCTTTAAAAGGAAGTTGAAGCCATTGTTAACTCTAGACCACTTGTTTATGTTGGAGATGATTTGGAATCAAATATAACGCTTACGCCGCGTCATTTTCTTACTTTGAATCCAGATATTGGAGTGCCAAATTTATATTATGATATGCATGATCCAGATTATGAACCAGTCGAAAGTTCAACTTCAAAATTGCTGAGAATCTGAAAAAAAGGACAGTATCTATTAGATGCATTCTGGAAATCTTGGAAAAATGAATATCTCCTACGTTTAAGAGAGTGAACTCAGACACAGTTAAAGTGTGGGAGAATTTTATCATCGACTTGTGCCAATATTGGCGATATAGTTATAGTAAAAGACGAAATACCAAGGGGATTATGGAAATTGGGTAAAATTATAGAACTGATAATTAGCCTGGATGGCAAAGTCAGATCTGCAAAGATAAAACTTGCGTCAGGAAGAGTAATTGGAAGACCATTACATTTGCTGTGTCCGCTGGAAATTCAAAGTAATTTGGACAAAGACATTATATTTCTAAAATTCCAAACTCAAAACAATTCAGTGAAAGAAGACCTTTAAGGAAAGCAGCAGCTATAGCTAATAGAAAGCTCAAGGAAATGAGTTGTGATTCTTGAATTATTGTGTGTGTTTGTTATATATATATATATATTTATATATATATATATATATGTATATATATATATATATATATATTGCGACATTAAAGTAATAATTTTTTGATTAGAAAACGGAAAAATCTAAATATTTGGTAAAGCGTAGATTTTTTTTTAACGCATCCAACGAGAGTTTTGTCAGGAATTTTACTACCATTTTGGAATTGTATAAATATTTACGGTTGAAATTATTCTGAAGGCCCTGCTCATCTGAAAAATTACCAATTTTTGGCGTTATTTTGGTCTTTATTTCAGGCTAAGTTCTTCAAAATAGGCCAAGTTTGTTCGTTAAATGTGACAGCCAACTCACCGTGGACGTAATCCCATATAACAATAGGAACGACGATGGTCCCGCAGCTGGTCTATTGTCTCTCGTCGAAGTGCCGGAGAAGGCTATTGTTCCCTTCATGGTTAATGCATTTGACTACGTGACATTTATACACATGCTTACCTGAGATTTACCTCGAAAATTTTGAAAAAAACTTGAAATCATAAATTTCCATAATTACTGATTTTTAATTTGACCAAGCTATTTCGTTCTTTCTGAAATAATTCGAAAAAGAACGGTCTTTTCTGTTAATAAATTCACTGAAGTTAGACATAGAGTACACAATTATTGGATATGAATAAAATTTTATAGGTAAAAACGTTATGTACAATCTGTCATTTACAACCGGTATACCCGTTCAATATGTAATCATGTTGGACTGGATTCAGCTTTCCTCGTCGCTGGACTCGTCGTCATTAAAATCAATTATTATTGGGGGAATCTCACTCCTATCAATGCAATTCTCTTTCCCATACTCCTTTTCTATTTTTAATACATGGTCTTCTGCCTTCGCCCAAACTTCCTTTGTAATTCTGCCAAACCCCCCATAAACAAGTTCTTTCACATCCTTCAAACGAAAAGTTGTATTGTTTTCTGCAACAAACCCTTTAACCTGTGCCCAAATAAGTTCTATGGGGTTCAATTCGCAATGGCGAACAGGGGTTCTTAGAACTTCGTGACCGTGTAGGTTGGCAATTTTATCAGTTTTAAAAACAGAAAGGAGTTTCTTAAATTTGATTTTTTCATAAAGTTGTTTTTTAGTTTCAAGGGGCTGAAAAGGAATGTTGTGTTTTGAAAGATAATCTTGTAAGACAGCTTTTCTCTGATTAAAGTTTGGCACAACAGTTTCTTCAGTCTTGATGTTGTGATAACTGGCATTATCTAAAACGATAACACTTGGGCTTTTTAATGCTGGCATAAGCTGATTTTCGAACCCCCATCTTTAGCTTTGGCAAGAAAAACCAAATCACACCTATCAATCAAACCCTCCTCACGATTACCAGCGTGCAAAACTATCAACCTTTTACCTTTTCCTGAAGGGATCTTTGGGGCATCAGAACCATCAACTGGTAACCACATGTAGTCAGTGACATGATTCTGATTAACCCAGGTCTCATCCAAATATACAATTTCGTACCCATCCTCTCGAAACTTCCTGATTTTTCGGAGGTAATTACACCGATCATTTATTACTGACCTCTGATCATATAAAAGCCTCCTATTATCGCCGGATTTTTTGTACTTATAACCAAGATCTAATAAAGTTAAAGTAAGCGTTGATTTCGAGATTTTAATTGTATCTTCAATTTCTTTCTTAATTTTTGAGACTGTTGGGACAATTTTCCTGTTGTACATGCTATGAACGGTCCATTTAATAACGCAACGGTCAAAATCATCAAGAGTTTTCTTTCTTTCGGTCTGTTGGATTCAGGAGGACTTTTACCGTTTACAACTCTATACACAGAACTGTAAGATATGCCAGCAGCCTTGCATGTTCTTTTAATCAAATTATCTGGGGAATAAAATGGTCTTTCCCTGGCCTTCTCAAGCTGAAAAAACTTGAATAGATTTAACACAATGTTTTTACAATCTTTTGACAAGTCCTTTGTTTTACCCATTCTTGCGATGTTTATATATATGTTAAGATGTCAAAAAATAGGTTTATGAAGAAATTTTATGTGAACTTTTAGAAAGATTTTAAAGTTTAAAAATGGAGTGTCAAAATATGCCTGTACACGTGTCTCTGTCTCTATCAAGGTAAGATTTACCTGGCTGCTACCTCTAGTTAGTTTACTCCCACCTCTATTTTGGCGGTAAAAATCGGGGAAAATGTCAAATTTCAGATGAGTGCAGCAATAATGAAAGGTTATTGTTAGATGAAATGCATATTTTTAAAAAGGGAAGTAAAATTCTGCACAAAACTCTCGTTTACTGTGTTTTAAAAAAATGTATTGTTTTCGAGAAAACTCAAATTTTCCGTTTTCTAATCAAAAAATTATTACTTTAATATTTAACTTTACCTGTTGATTAATCTATTTTTAGCCACACATTTAAAGTACATATATCTATTTATATCGACGGAGCCGTTTAAATGGTTTAACCGCGGCACGACAATTCCATGCGCTATTGTATAGTTTAGTATATATAACAATCGCGGTCATCATTGAAAGTTATATCTTAAAGTTATTCATAATGGTGTACACGTGTGAAATATGTAAAAGGGAATACAAGTATAGGAAAAACTTACTGAGACACATGAAGGAGAAGCATGTTATTGAATATGAATTTTGGAATTGTGTAGTGAAAAATTGTGCATCGAAATTTATTCGAAGGGAGTATTTATTTAAACATTTGGAGCAGATACATAAGTTTCCTGTGGATGATGCCAGGAAAGCTACACTGAAGGCGACCCGGGGAGATGATGTTGAAAATGGATATTATGAAGAAGTAAGTGATTATGACACCATTCTAGATTTAATTGGTGAAATACATGACGTAAATTCAGTTAAGGAGTTTAGTGTTAAAGAATTCATTGAGGAATTTGAAAAACAACAAGGGAAAGAACAAGAGGATATTCAAATTGATGAGAACAACAATTATGTGGAAGATGAAATAATTTGCATCAGTAGTGATGAAGAAATAACTAATGAAGAACGTGGGTTGGATGTTTCTAAGATGAAGAATGTGATTGAGACTGTGATGATAACAAGGACCGTCCAAATACTTAATGGCCACGAAGTTGGGAGTCATGTGGAAGTAGAAACCAGCTATTATGAACATTCGTGTTGAACTTTAGGCCCGGGAGTGTCGCAAACAGCGATTTGTGTATTGTTGTTTTCTCCCATGAACTTAAAATGTACTTTCTCCGTTGACATATTTTGTTAATCTCCGTTTAGTTTAATTTCTGTTGCTCCGTTAATTGTTATTCACTCCTTTTATTGTTATTTGATTATTAAATTATAAATTGTTCAAACCATGGTCCGGAGCTAACGGAGTTCCTTTTTCTATATAAATACTGGTTCTTGTATTAATGTTATTGCCTTTAGATAAATCTAATAAGTAAAATGTTGAACTATTGAATGTGTTAGTGTTTATTTTCATGTGTGGATTTACGGATGTTATAAAACCAAACCAAATACAAAATAAGTGTTGTGTTACAATTACAATCACGACAGCCACCACAGGTAAGTGAAAATTAGCAGAACCACTCAGCAAGGTATTCCGGGGATTAATGACATTCTCCATTACTAGACTCTAAGCATCTTGATGTTGTAGATTGTGTATCATCGTCCAGTGTAATGTCCCAAAATGCATCAGAAAATTTAATTTAAAAATCGAAGGGGGGGGGAGGTCAGGTAGTTTTTAAATCTGGTCCAATGAAACCGAAGAGGGGGTCTTTCATTTAATGTCAATGGTCTATGGGCAATATTTCTATTATGTATAAACTGCTGGAAACTTGGGCTCTTAATATAGAAAAAAATGGGATTACATGTCATATACAAAACAAATTTATCGAGTGGTCACTTGTTATGACATGATTTCTGTCTTATTTTATGATAGGGAGTACAGGTGTTTGCAACACCAACACAAATTTTGTTGGGGCACAGATATCCCTCATCTCCAGACAGTGTTTTTAAGCTGCAGATTCCAGTAGCATAATAACACCATATCGGGTGACATGAAATCGGGGTTCAAGGGTCAACCTAAGCATATTGTTTATGCATCTCATTCGTCAGGTGGGAAAGAGATATGCAAGAGCTTCAATAGCAGGAGAGGTTGTTATTCCCCAAATTGTAAGTTTGAACACATCTGTGTGATTCCTGAGTGTGGCCAAACTCATAGCACAGCTACACTCTTCCGCTCAACCACCAAAAAACTAACTGTAAAGCCTTTACATGACCTCAATTTGGCTGTTTGGCAACATGAATGGTTAAATGGCTTTGATAAATCGTTTCTACTTAATGGCATCCAAAATGGTTTTGATATATCTCAGTTAGTCATTAAGTCCTTTGTTAGTTCAAAAAATCACCCTTCAGCAAACTAACCCTCTTTATGAAAAAAAAAAAAATCTTAACACATGCTCAGATTTTGACTGAAATTGAGAATGGTAACTATTTGTTTGTAAAATCAACATAAAAAATTATAAGTCCATTGGGAATTTTGGAAAAGCCAGATGGTGGTATAAGGATAATACACGACTAGTCGACCTTTACATTTTTCAGTTAACGATCATGCTGGTGATTTCCCAAAACAAAAATATCAAATAATTGATGATACAGCAAAATTGGTCACTCGTAATTGTTTTATGGCCAAAGTGGACCTAAAATCGGCTAATCAATCTGTCAGCATTAATGAACAAAGTCAACAGGTTACCGGATTTAAATGTTTTTTTCCTGATGGGAAAGAACATACTTTATATGACTGCAAATTGCCTTTTAGGGCAAAACTCGCTCCCAATATATTTCATGGACTATCCCAAGCTGTCCGACGCATGATGTCATGTAGAGGCTTTAATATTGTTTAATATCCGAATGATTTTTTCTTGTATGAACTTTTAAATTTATTATCATCACTAGGATTTTTTGTAAGCTGGTCACTGGTCAGTTGAAGGTCCTAGTCAAAGAATTACCTTTTTGGGATGCCTATGGAACTGTGACTTCCAAATAATAAATTACTAGTATGCAAATTTAAATGCGAGTTACCATAATTTTTACCTAAGATAACTAAAGAACAACCAGAATCAAATGAATACAACTGGAGCACAGAATTTGAAGGAATTCAACAATACAGCTGGGTGGCTGTCTGGTTTTTGGTAATGAATTAATCAAGTAGAGTCAACCTCAAACCACCCCTCCCCCTCCCCAAACCGACCTGAAAGTAACCAAGACAATTGCAGTAATTTGGTAATTTGGACATCCACTATGACAAATATAAGAATTCAAAAGCTTTTTGTTATTGGTAACTATTTTTTTTTACCTCACAAATAAAGAAACAGCAAAGGCTGTAAAATTTGGTGCAATGATGTCTATATGTACATTGTATATTCTTTACTGTGACAATTTTTGGTGGAAATTAATCAACAGGATTTTTTTCAATCAGATTTTTAATACCAGGGTGGTTTCTCAGGGCATCCCCCCTTTTTTCCAATTTCAACTGCTTTGCACATGATTATCTCCAAACAGGATATTCATATATGCTAGATATTTCATATTTATTCAACAATAACACTCTCAAGTGTATTAAAACCAAAATATTCCCTTTCAACCAAAAGAAATGTCTATATCTATTAATAAGAAGCTTCTGAAATTAATATTACCATCTGGCGCCAAGAATACTCCCAAAATTGCTATATTTAGGATGTGCTATGGAGAAAACGGCATGGTGAAATTTCTTGAAACTTTGGCAGATAATGTATTTAGACATAACAATTCAATGATGCAAATTAGAAAAAAATTGAACTATGGGAAAATGTTGGGATTACCCAGGCCTACACCTTTAATTGGTGACACAATTTTATGTCCTCATTGAATGCAAAGTCTTTAATTTTAAACAACAACCATATTACATCTGTAGCCACAAATGTTTGTAGGGAGGGATTTAGATTGGTTTTAAGTTAATTGGGGTCAAGATTTTCCCTGTACTAAAGAGTTTCATATAAATGAGCTTGAATCATTTGCAGTTATTTTAGCTGCAAAACACTGGGCCAATCACTGACAAAATAGGCAAGTTATTGTTTTATGTGATAATGCTTCTACAGTAGCATGTATTAATAAATGTACATCCCATAATAAAAACTTGATGGGATTTTTACGGAAACCTTTTTGGTTATCTGCCTTTTTCAATATCCATATTAAGGCCGTTCATGTGCCTGGCACTAGCAATGTATTGACAGATACTATCGCAAGGCTTCATGAGCCTTGTTTTGAATTTTTCATGCGTTTTTTCCATGGAAATACATTCACTGATTCCATATGACATATTTAAAAACTTCTGTACTTTTTTGTAAAGACTTCAGATTACGTTTGGTTCCTTTGTCTCCTAAAACTGTTGCTAGATACATTGCCTTTTTGTCTAAACGTTTACAGTACACATCTATTATTTAACCATTATACAATACAACAAGCTTGATTTAAAGTCGGAGAGAATCAAACAATTATAACACAAGCTCTAGTGAGCTTTTAAATCTGACATAAGAATATGCATATACAAACAATTAAACAAACCACGCACACAATAGAGTTAAAAAACTGTCCATGAAATTTAAAGCCAACCTAAAATATGAAAGCAATTAAAACACAGCAGTAGCACAAGCATAATTTAAAAGCACACATATATATATATTGATGTGAGTAAACAAAAAGTATGGATATAAATAAGACACATAGAAACTAGCAAAATTTTAAATTATGAATTTTAAAAGCACATGCATCTATATCTACAAATTTAAAAACAAAGCAAAAAGTATGAAAATAATTTTAAAATCATGCACAGAAGCTGCAGTGACATGAGCTGCTTTTCCAAGAGTTTATTTAAACTCTTAAATTGATTGAAAGATGTTTCTTTCTTGAATTGGTCTGGCAGCTCATTCCAAGTTTTTGAAGCATCTAAAAGAGTTCAATCCATACCGGGTAGTCTTGACTGTTGATATATGTGCTGTATTGCTGTACCTAAAATTAATTATTATATTTATTATTTTTTAAAGTTACAAGATCATGTAGATATTGAGGGGTTTCCTTATTTATAATTTTAAATGTTTCAATAGCTATTGTACATATACATGTATGCCTAATTTTTAGAGAAGGTAATTTTGATTAGAAGTTCTTCATATGTGGAGTGGTTTTATTATTATGTTAATTCATTTAAAAGCTAACTTTCCAGACCCAATATCTACCCACTTTGTCCAATTGGTATGACTTGTAGTAAGAAATTACCCATTTTAAAGGGAATTTTTACCATCATAAATCTAACAGGATCTTTTGGCATATCATTTTGGACTGTATGTTTAGTGGCATTCTTTTCATTCCTTTGGAAATCTAATTTATTTGCCTCATCTGGAACCCAATTTGACCACAAGCTTCACTTAAGCCGACAGGATATCATTCTTCATGCAGAAGGTGTCACTTTTTGTTTTAAACATATTTTATTCACAACTAAATGAATATGATTGAGCAACAGGCTATGCCTATACAAGCTCTCTCCGTTTACATGTACAAGGCATATATTCAGTATATATAACAATTATATCAATAATATAAGATAATTATGTTCCTTCAATACATGTAATTGTGAACACCATTAATATTTCATATATAATAAATTTACGAGTGAAGTGAAATTTGTAGACTTTCTAAATATTTTAAATAGTTAAACAAGAAGTTAAAGAAAAATAAAATAACACAAAATAAATGTATAATGGGAGGAGTGGAATTGAAAGAAGAAGCATCTTAAATGAAACGATGAGTGTCAATTATGAACTTGTGTACAGCTTGAAATATTTCTGTATTTAGATCATATGAAAATGATCTATTTCCATGTAATAATAAATCTATATTAATGTCAATATTATTATTATTTGGTATTAATGTCTGTATGGAATCTAATAAGATAAATCTTAAGTTATTAAATTTAGGACAGATAAGCAAAAAATGGTTGTTATCTTCTAATGAACCACTTTGGGAATTCATAAGACAAATACTATTCAATGTGCACTGTGTGTACTAGAAATTCCATTCCCACGGATGATTATGTCTCCATATTGTCCAGCTGGTGCACTCCTCCTGGAAAAAATAGTACCATAGTCGACACTTCGTATTGTCTTACTTTTATTTTTCGAAGGTACGTACAACGAGGTCATGCCCATCACATACTCATCCTTTTTAACTCGCCTGAAACAGACACTTGGCATTGACCATAGCAAATGTTCTGGTCACAGTTTTTGCAGAGGAGGGTCATTCTTGGCATTAAAATGTGGCATTCCTCCAGATCTAATTCAAGCCCAGGGGGGACTGGGCTAGTGATGCTTACTAAGCCTGTCTAGACCCGTCTTTGGAACACGGACAGAAAGTAACAAGTACTTTTGCTACTGCTTTTTCCTCCATTCCCTTTTCAAAATTCTCATTTCCCTACCATAAATTTTCACAGGTTTGGGCTATTTTAAATAACAATTAAAGAATGTTCTACTTTTAGTAACAACTGCCATCTTTATTGGAGGGTGGGCTGTCGGACACAATTTTAAAAGGGAATCCCCGCCAACTTTGGTTTGATTTGGTTCAGAGGAGATTTAAATATGATCTTTTATCAAATTATCGTATACAGGGGAGCAACCGGCGCGCGCGCCCCCCCCCTCCTAAAATTGGAAAAAATATGATTGTTTGGTGTAAAATCGCGATTTTTCACACGAAATACCCCCCAAAAAATTTAAGTGCGCCCCCCCTAACTTGAAATCCTGGATTCGCCCCTGGTATACATTTGCATAATCTGTATAAATCGGTTAAAAGACAAATATCACAGAAAAACCCGGAATATATTTTTACTACCCATTACAATTACTGCCGTTTAACAGATGATAGTAACTTAAGCGACCATCATCCCAAGGTGGCGGACACCAAATTGTGTGAAAAATCGTTTTTTGGCTGATCTGGCCAAGGGCCATGTGAGCTTTTGCCATCACTTGGCGTCCGTCCGGCGTAAACTTTCACATTTAAATATTTTCCTCTGAACCAAATTAAAGAAAACTTGGCTTGGATGGGTCCCTTACAAGTGTTCACCCTCCATTCAAGATGACTGCTGTTACAAAAAATAGAAGTTTCTTTAATTGCCCATTGCTACTTTATTGCAACCAAAATAAAAATAAATGTTTTTCTGTGAAATTTTTCTTTCCGTCGATTTATACTGATTATGGAAATTAGCACTCTTATGAAACAACTGGACCAAATTTTCCTGGGATGGTACTCGTGTGATCTCATTTCAAAATTATATCCGACGGCCCTACCCTCCATTCAAAATGGTAGCTGTTACAAAAAAATAGAAATTTCTTTTAATTGCCTATTGCAGCTTTATTACAAGTCAAAATGAGCTTAAATTCAAATTGCAGCTGTGTGACAAATTGATTTATTCCGATTAATATGCAATTTAGACCCATTTTAGCAAACTAGAGGCTCAGTGGGCTGCGCCTGTGTCGCTTACCTTTCATTCTGTTTTGAGGAAACTTTATACAGAACCTTCCATAGGTGCTTCCCACCAAATTTCAGTTTCAGAGGAGAATATTTTGTAAGAAATCGACCAATCAACAAGAATTGAGTGCGACGGCCATGTTAGTTAGCGGATCTGGACTAAATGAGCAATCTATATAGAGGACCTCTGATAGATGCTTCATACCAAGCTTCGGTTCATTTGGCAAAGCGGTTTCAGAGGAGACAAATTTTTTTTATAGAAATTGACCAATCAGAAACAAGAATTGCCTATGGCGGCCATGTTTTTAATCGATGGGGACGAAATGAGCGATCTTAATCATGGACTTTCCATAGATGTTTCTTACCATGTTTCGGTTCATTTGGTCAAACGGTTTCAGAGGAGAAGATTTTTTAGAAATCAACCAATCAGAACAAGAATTGCCTATGGCGGCCATGTTTGTTAACGGATCGGGACGAAATTAGCAATCTATACAGAGGACCTCCCATAGATGCTTCCTACTAAGTTTCGGTTCATTTGGCCAAGCGGTTTCAGAGAAGGAGATTTTTTTTTGGAAATTTACCATTCAGAAACAAGAATTGCCTTTGGCAGCCATGTTTGTTACCGGATCGAGACGAAATTAAGCAATCTTTATTTGGTCAAGTGGTTTTGGATAAAAAAAAATTTTTAGAAATCGACCAATCGGAACAAGAATTACCTGTGACGGCCATGTTTTTAAATAGATCGGGATGAAACGAGCAATTTTTATAACGAACCTTTCGTAGATGCTTCCTGCCAAGTTTCGGTTCAATTGGCCAAGCAATTTCAGATGATTATATTTTTAGAAATCGACCAATCAGAAACAAGAATTGCCTGTGTGACCATGTTGGTAAGAGAATCGGGACCAAATGAGCAATCTATACAGAGGACCTCCCATAAATACTTCCTACCATGCTTCGGTTCATTTGGCCAAGTGGTTTCAGAGAAGAAGATTTTTTAGAAATCGATCAATCGGAACAAGAATTACCTGTGGTGGCCACGTTTATAAATGGATCGGAATGAAATGAGCAATTTTTATAACGGACCTTCCGTAGATGGTTTCTGCCAAGTTTCGTTTCAATTAACCAAGCGATTTCAGATGATTAGATTTTTAGAAATCGACCAATCAGAAACAAGAATTGCCTGTGTGACCATGTTGGTAAGCGAATCAGGACGAAATGAGCAATCTATACAGAGGACCTCCAATAAATACTTCCTACCAAGCTTCGGTTCATTTGGCCAAGCAGTTTCAAAGAAGATTTTGTAGAAATTGACCAATCGGAAACAAGAATTGTCTGTGGTGGCTATGTTAAAATGTTTATGGATCGGGATGAAATGAGCAATTTCTATAACGAACCTTCCGTAGATGCTTCCTGCCAAGTTTCAGTTCAATTGGCCAAGCAATTTCAGATGATTATATTTTTAGAAATCGACCAATCAGAACAAAATTGCCTGTGGCGGGCATGTTTGTTAACAGATCTGGACGAAATTAGCATTATATATAGAGGACCTCCCATAGATGGTTTCTAACAAGTTTCGGTTCATTTGGCACACCGGTTTCAGGGGACCAATCAGAAACAAGGATTGTCTGTGGCGACCATACTTGTTAACGGATCGGGACAAAATAAGCACTCTATATAGAGGACCTCCCATAGATGGTTCCTACCAAGTTTCGATTCGTATGGCCAATCGGTTTCAGAGGAGATTGGAAATAGACCAATCGGACACAAGAACTGCCCGTGACGGAAATGTTTATTAAAGGATCGGGACGAAATGAGCATTCTATACAGGTGGCCTCCCATAAATGCTTCCTACAAAGTTTCGGTTCATTTGGCAAAGCGGTTTCAGGGGAGAAGATTATTCAGTTATCAACCAATCAGAAAAAAAGGATTGCTTGTGGTGGCCATGTTTGTTAACAGAACTGGACGAAATGAGCAATCTATATAGAGGACCTCCCATAGATGCTTTCTACCAAGTTTCGGTTCATTTTGCCAAGGGTTTTAGAGAACATTTTTAGAAATCGACCAATCAGAAACAAGAATTGCCTGTGGCAGCCATGTTTATTAACGGAGCGGGACATAATGACCAATCTTTATAGAGGACCTTACATAGATGGTTCCTACCAAGTTTCAGTTCATTTGACCAAACGGTGTCGGAGAAGATTTGTTAGTTATCGACCAATCAGAAACAAGAATTGCACTTGAATGCCATGTTTGTTAACGGATCGGGACGAAATGAGCAACCTTTATAGAAGACCTTCCATAGATGTTTTCTACCAAGTTTCGGTTCATTTGTCCAAGCGGTTTCAAATGAGAAGATTTTTTAGAAATTGACTAACCAGAAACAAGAATTGCCTATGGCAGCCATATTTGTTAAAGGATCAGAACAAAATGAGCAATGTTAATAGAGGACCTTCTATAGATGCTTCCTACCAAGTTCAGGTTCATTTGGCTAAGCGTTTTCAGAGATTTTTTTTAGAAATTGACCAACCAGAAACAACAGCCATACTTAACAAATAGGGACAAAATGAGCAATCTTTATTGAGGACCTTGCACAGATGCTTCCCTTACCAAGCTTTGGTGAGAGAAGAATGTTTAGAAATCTATCGACCAGAAACAAGAATTGTCTATGGCGGCCATGCTTTTCATCGATCGGGGCGAAATGGGCAATCTTAATCACAGACTTTCCATAGATGTTTCCTACCAAGTTTTGGTTCATTTGGCAAAACGGTTTCAGAGAAGATTTTTTTAGAAATCAACCAATCATAACAAGAATTGCCAGTGGTGGCCATGTTTATCACTGGATCGGGACTAAATGAGCAATCTATACAGAGGACCTCCCATAGATGCTTCCTACTAAGTTTCACTTCATTTGGCCAAGCGGTTTCAGAGAAGATTTTTTTAGAAATTGACCAATCAGAAACAAGAATTGCCTATGACAAGCCATGTTTGTTGCCGTATCAAGACGAAATTAGCAATCTATAGAGGACATTCCATAAATGCTTCCAACCAAGTTTCGGTTCATTTTGCCAAGCGGTTTCAGAGAAAAAAGATTTTTTAGAAATCAACCAATCAGAACAAGAATTGCCTGTGGCAGCCATGTTTGTTAATGGATCGGGACGAAATGGGCAATCTATACAGAGGATCTCCCATAAATGCTTCCTACCAAGTTTCGGTTCATTTGGCCAAACGGTTTCAGAGAAGATTTTGTAGAAAATGACCAATCAGAAACAAGAATTGCTTGTCTTTGCCATGTTTGTTAATGGATCGGGACGAAACGAGCAATTTTTATAACGGACCCTTCCTGCAAAGTTTCGGTTCAATTGGTGAAGCGGTTTCAGATGATTAGATTTTTAGAAATCGACCAATCAGGAAGAAGAATTGCATGTGGCAGCCATGTTTGTTAATAGATCAAGACAAAATGTGCAATCTTTATAGAGAACCTTCCATAGATGCTTCCTACCAAGTTTCAGTTCATTTGGCTAAGGGGTTTCAGAGGAGAAGATCAAAATGTGAAAAGTTAACGGACGACCAGAGATGTTTACCCTATCCGAAGACTATCAGTAGGACTGGGCCATTTTATCAGTAGTTTTTTAATGATGCAGCATTATATATTTAAATCATGTTTCAACGGCAAAAATGACCAAGTCGAACAATTGGAAAAAATTGGGCAGCACTCCAACCCCCAACCAATGTGCCAGACCAAAAAGAGGGGAATGAGAGAGAAAACAAGTGGTGCTGGAGCAGGTTCAATCTTGAGCCTACGATATAATTTTAATACTAAATGATTTACAAACTTTGAGTAATATTTGAATATGGAAACATATTGTTTACAGGTTTATTAAGAACGTCAGCCACTGTTAGGCAGGTTAAGCCCAGTAATTATTTCGCACATCATAATCTCACTTCCTCAGCCCGGGTGATCGATCTTTGTTGCTCCACTTCAGTTAACGATTTTGCAACAAATGAAGTCATAGACATGTTTGATTTCCTAGTTTTCAATGATTGTTGGTGCGTTTTCGACTCGATGTGTCTTTGACAGTAATGTTTGCCAGCGTATTGACATGAAGTCGGTTTTGCTAGATACGATAACGTAACCCTCAGTCCGCTTTTGCTCCAGCGCTGGAGCAAAAGCGGACTGAGGGTTACATGTATGTTATCGTATCAGGTTGATTCGGCCCAGGTCATTCCTGCCCAAGTCGATCCGGCCCTAAATTAAGTCGAATGGGCCCCATTTGAAATTAAATACTTTTGAACTGAAATACACAAGTGTTTATCATTTCAAAATGTTTTTGGTCGATTTTAATTAAAAAAAATCAAACATTAGAATTTGTTGTGTGTAATCAAGAAATCAATGTAAAGGTTAAATACATATTTTATTTTTTTATTCACAAAATTATCGATCTCCATTGAAAAAAGTAAACAAAAGTGTTGACTGTTTTGACTGCAATTTCCAGTTGATAATTTCTCAATTAATGGCTTTCATTATGTAATCCACATTTACGATTAAATTGTGACACTTGACAGTTGTAAAATAACTAGAACTGTGAGTGACCTCACTGAGTGATACCCCCCGCTTGCAATACTATGGTATTCAAACTTTGGAATACAGGTATATTAGCAAGTTAATTATCTCCCCTTCTAAATTTTAGACAGCAACGATATTCCTTCATGCACATCTGCAAGTTGTGTACTACAATCAGAGGCGGATTTAGAGGGGGGCGTGCGGGGCGTGCGCCCCCCTAAAATTCGCAAAGCATATGTTATACAACGTTAATTAAGCAGTTCAACAAACAACTTTTTCATGAATGGTTAACTCGTAACCTGTAGTAAAATATTCCTACACATTGTAAATACACGTTGGGTGTGTTCGCTGATTCATATATGGATTCGCCGTCAGTAGTTCAAAGATTATTCCATTCTGATTGAAACGTATGATTCGTTCTTGTTTATATACAAACAAAGGCGAATATGTTAACATTAATGCTCACTGTGTACAAACTGACTCGGCAAAAAATGTTTGGACTCGTGCATATCTAATTCCGGAACGGAACCGGATTGTAAGAAGGTAAGAATTATGTTCATTTATTTGTTTTTTGCATGAACTTGGGGGAAATAAATGCTTTATTAACCATTTCCTGCTGTCAGATGAAACATTTTGGCTATGTCATCGTATATTAATTGAGAAATACATTAGTGAGCCGTGGTTTTCCGTCGAGTGTTTTATTACTTCTTCAAATATAGGACGAATGTTGTTTTGCAGTAATAACAATGGTACGGATGATTTTCTCAAAAATGTTTTATTAAGTCATCGAATTGTGGAAATGTTGTATCACAGTATAAACAATGGTGGCTGTGGATTTCTGTTACTTTGGTTCCTGTTTGTTCGTAATTTTTTTTGGAACAAAACCGGGTCATCATGCTGTAACATCATTCACGAAACCGGGTCCTGCCATTTTGACATGACCCATTTCTTTCGCCCCGTGCTTACTTTTATCAATAATAAAAGCACAAAGTGACGATTCTTGTCATCTTTATTCATCAATCGTTCCTTCAATACATTTCGTTCCATTCAATGTGAGCAATTCAAAGAGAAACTGAGCGAAATTCGGGATTGGGATCAAGCTGATCGTCATTTTGCGGCACATTATCGCTTATTTCTCAATTAATATACGATGACATAGCCAAAATGTTTCATCTGACAACAGGAAATGGTTAATAAAACATTTATTTCCCCCAAGTTCATGCAAAAAACAAATAAATAAACAGAATTCTTACCTTCTTCTTGCCTTCTTACGGTCCGGTTCCGTTCTGGAATTAGATATGCACGAGTCCAAACATTTTTTGCCGGGTCAGTTTGTACACAGTGATGCTGCATGAAGCGATTCTGATCATCTAATTTAGTTACGTTAGCTAATCAGAAATCAACAACAAGTTCATGTATTGATAATTTCCGCTTTTGTTTGTCTATAAACAAGAACGGTCGAATCATGCGTTTTCAATGAATGAATCAAACGACGAAAAGAAAAGCTCCATCCGGACCGGCAGTATTAACTAGAACCACCCGAAAGGACAAGCACCTAAAGTACAGACCAATTAGTGAAATGAGGAATGCGTTAAAACTAAACCAATAGTTCTTTGAAGGGTTAAAATATCGTGATCGATCAGTCACGAGTTGAACAATTCGCATCACGGTTGTTCAAAAAAAGTTTTACTTTAGGTTCTTATAATCTGACAAAAACATACTGTTAACAATTATCCAACAAAATTAAGACAAGTTTAAGTCAAGTTTTTTTGGTTTGATAAAAATGGTGTGGTTGGTTCAAAATTGTCGTTCAAATAAATGTCTGTAATTCCTCAAACCCCCAGAGCTTCCAGGGGGCTTTGCCCTCCCCCCACTGGGCCCACTACCAGGGCTCTGCCCTTGACCCACTGGGGACCTTAAGCGGTCCCCAGACCCCTCCCCTACTCACGCCCCCCCCCCATAGCCACAAATCCTGGATCCGCCCCTGACAACTGTGTAAAGTTTCATAAAAATTCAATAAGCAGATTAGTAGGAGTTGCGCTTACAAGGTACATGCCCCCCTTTTCGTGAAAGAATAAGTTGAATTATTTCCCCTTTTAAATTTTGGACAGCAACTACCATATTCCTTCATGCACATCTGCAGGTAGTGTACTACAACTGTGCAAAGTTTCACAAAACTCCAATAAGCCGTTTAGGAGTTGCGCTTACAAGGTACACGACCCCCCCCCCCCCCCCCCCCCCCCACCCCTTTTCGTGAAAGTGTAAGTTGAATTATCTCCCCTTCTAAATTTTAGACAGCAACGGTATTCCTTCATGCACATCTGCCGGTTGTGTACTACAACTGTGTAAAGTTTCATAAAAATTCAAAAGCAGTTTAGTAGGAGTTGCGCTATAAATTTTGGACAGCAACCATATTCCTTCACGCACATCTGCAGGTAGTGTACTACCAATGTGTAAAGTTTCATAAAAATCCAATAAGCGGTTTAGGAGGAATTGCGCTTACAAGGTACATGGACGGACGGACAGGGTGATTCCTATACTCGAATTGTCGATATTAGCGACATCTGCTGGTCATTTGAAATATTGACGTTACGCTAAAACGCGAGAGATCCGGGTAAAAAGTTCGGGAATTTCTTGGCGCAAACTTTAATTTTACCCGGAACTCTCGCGTTTTACCGTAACGTCAATATTTCAAATGACCAGCAGATGTCGCTAATATCGACATTTCCGTAGCTTTAATTCGAGTTTTCAAAAATGTCGTCTGAAAATCGCAAATCGCGAGTGGAAAATGTTCCATGGAGAGTTGTCAGCTGCTGTAAATAAATATTGATGTGTGTTTTCAGGGAGAATAATATATACAGAGAAGGAATAAGCCAATTTCCAGACAGGTAGGCATTTTTTATTCACTAAATTTAAGATGAATGCACAACAGGTACCCCATTGTAAACAAATCGAAGTGACTTACATTTTATCTTATATTATGTCAGAAACTACTGTTTGATTGTATTTATTGTATATATGTCATACAGTGATACATAGAAACTTGCAAAATGTTGTTGATATGAAAAAAAATCGATGTTCAAAAATAAAAAAATAATAAAATAAAAAAGGGGGGTCAACATCTTAAAAAATAAGGGAGGGCAACATAGGGTCCTGTCCACACGTACGAAACATGGCAGACTTCTCTAAACGCGGGAAACTAGTTATCTCCCATTTATCGTTCGGAACACACTTTCAAAACAAAAACACAATGTTCAGGTTTATTAGTTTATAACGTAATATTTATAGGAGGGCCGAACCGACCTGATACCATCTAGGTTTTGCATACGGAGCAGTGAACCCTGCATTCTACCTTTTGAGATGAATGAAGACATTGCCACTAGTTGTGATGCAAATTCCTGTATTTCTGTTGTGATTTTCTTTTCTTCCTCGTGGGAGTGAGGTGGTCATTGTCCCCATCAACTAAATCGCTACCTGCTGTGGACATGGCTGACATTTTTTAATGTTTTGAAACAGGTGCTTTTCGTAAGAAATTAAGATAAAATAGAGGTGACCCGAATAATCCAGTCGTTATATAATATTACGCTTTGCTATATCATCCAGCGATAGTGCCGATAGAGGGCGCAGTATTATTCGAGTTAGGGCGCTTCAGACAATCCAGTTTTTACTACAGCTGAAGCATAAAGATTCGGATTCGAGCAGAAACCGTAGTTTCCGGAACAAATCCGTAGCCTGTATTTTCAACCGAAAATCTGTGTAAAATACGGAAATTCCGTAGCAGTAAACACCTCTGGACGACAGACGACAAGTGAGGACAAATGGTGAACTTCCTTTGGAAAGGTGAACTAAAATGCAGCTTTGCGTCGCCATTTGCGACCATCAAATCCACAATTGACACCTCCAACTCTTCAAATACAGTACTGTTATTCCTTAACCCAAGGACCATCCCTACACAGCTTGGTTCAATAGTTTCAGAAGAGACGATTTTCAAATAAATGATCCCAATGGCTGATGTTATGATACATAGAACATAGGGGTCAAATATACCTACAGACCCAATAAAGCTACAATTTTTCACAAAATAAACTGACATTTGAAAACTAGGTCCATTTTAATGAAAATGTTAATGTAACCAGAGGCTCCCAGGAGCCTGTAATCGCTCACCTGGATCAAAGCTTCTTTCAATAACAACGCAACTTCACTGTGGCGGACATCTTGGTGAGAGAGCATGACTGCCGTACACAATTTTGGAAGAGGACCATCCAATGACTATTCCATCAAAGTTTGGTTCTAATTGAGCTACTGGTTCCAGACAAGATGTTTTTTATGTGAATTTCCCATAGGGTCCTATGTTAAACTAAGTTCAGCTGTGCAGCCATCTTGGTCAGAGGGCGGGACCACCAGACACAATTTTGGAAGAGGACCATCCAATGATTATGTTATCAAAGTTTGGTTCCAATTGAGCAACTGGTTCCACATGAGAAGATTTTTATGTGAATTTCCCATAGGGTCCTATATTAAGCTAAGTTCTTGGTCGAAGGGCCGAACCGCCAGACACATTTTTGGAAGAGAACCATCCAATGACTATTTCATCAAAATTTAGTTCTGATTGAGCAAATGGTTTCAGACAAGAAGATTTTTATGGGAATTTCCCATAGGGTCCTATGTTAAATTAAGTTCGGCTGTGGCGGCCATCTTTGTCGGAGGTTTGAAATGCCGGACACAATTTTGGAAGGGGACCACCCAAGGATCATTTCAGCAAAGTTTGGTTGAGATTGGCTCAGTAGTTTCAGAGGAGAAGATTTTTTTTACAATTTCATCCCCCCCTTTTTCTATTTTCAGCTTGGCGGCCATCTTGGATGGAAGTCGGGATCACCGGACACAATTTTGGAAGGGGGCCATCCAAGAACCATTCCATCAAAGTTTGGTTGCAATTGGCCCAGTGGTTTCTGAGGAGAAGATTTTTATGTGAATTTCCCATGTTAACTTGAGCCAAGTTCGGCTGTGGGGCCCATCTTGGTCGAAGGGCCAAACCGCCGGACACATTTTTGGAAGAGAACCATCCAATGACTATTTCATCTCCAGAGGTTCTGAAGAGCCTGTATCGTTCACCTGGTTATAAAAAGAACCAATTGGTCCTATGTAAAAACTGTCCTGCAGTGGTAGTCATCTTGGAATTCCGATCAACATAAAAAACACAAAGTTTGTAAAGGACCTTCCAATGATTGATGCACAGTTTAGGTTCAATCAGTATAATAGCTTCAGAGAAGAACATATTTCTCTATTTCCCCCATATGGTCATGTGCCAATACTATGAACTGTGGTGGTAGCCATCTTGAATTTCGGATCAGCATAAAAAACCCAAACTTTTAAGAGGACCATCAAATGATTATTCCTGGGCAGTTTGGTTTCAATTGTCCATGTGGTTTAAGAGAAGAAGCGTTTTGAAACATTTTTCCCATAGGGTGCAATGTTAAACTTAGTCCTGCCGTAGCCACCATTTTGAATTTCATATCGGAACAAAAAACCTAAAGTTTGTAGAGGACCATCCAATGAACATTCATGTAGTTTGGCTTTAATCATATTTGTAGTTTCTGAGAAGAAGGCATTTGAACATTTTCCCATAGGGTCCAATGTTAATCCATGTCCTACTGTGGTGGCCATCTTTGATTTCCGATCGGCATAAAAACAGAAAATTTGTAAAGGACCTTCCAATGATCCTTCCTGGGCAGTTTGGTTACAATTGTCCAAGGGGTTTCAGAGAAGAATCGTTTTGAAACATTTTCCCCAGAGTCCAATGTTAAAATAAGTCCTGCCATAGCCACCATTTTGAATTTCATATCGGAACAAAAAACGTAAAGTTTGTAGAGGACCATCCAATGAACATTCATGTACAATTTAGCTTTGATCATATTTGTAGTTTCTGAGAAGAAGGCATTTGAACATTTTCCCACAGGGTCCAATGTTAATCTATGTCCTGCGGTGGTGGCCATCTTAGATTTCCGATCAGCATAAAAAACAGAAACTTGGTAAAGGACATTCCAATGATCATTCACTTAGTTTGGGTTCAGTCAGTTCATTAGTTTCAGAGAAGAAGATCTTTGAAATTTCAGCCAATCAGAACATATTATTAGCCATGGCAGCCATGTTGAATATCCGACTGGAACAAAAAACAGAAACTTTCACAAGTTTGTAGAGGACCATCCAAGGAACATTCCTGCTAAGTTTGGTTCCAATTGGCCCAGTGGTTTCGGAGAAGAAGCTTGAAATGTGAAAAGTTTACAGACGACGGATGCCAAGCGATTGCAATAGTTCACATAGACCTTCCAGGTGAACTAAAAATTTAGTTCTTATTGATTCTTGGTTTCAGACAAGAAGATTTTTATGGGAATTTCCCATAAAGTCCTATCTTAAATTAAGTTCGGCTGTGGCGGCCATCTTGGTCGGAGGTCTGAAATGCCGGACACAATTTTGGAAGGGGACCACCCAAGAATCATTTCAGCAGTTTGGCTGAGATTGGCTCAGTAGTTTCAGAGATTTTTTTAAAATTTCATCCCCACCTTTTTCTAATTTGCATAATCAGTCAAAATCGGCAAAAGTTGAAAGTTCCTAAAAAAATCCCATAATATATGTTATAAAAAGCTGATCATTATGCTTATAGTTCAAATTTGGGCACATTCTGTCTTAAAATAAAGCAGTTTTGGCCAATTGAAGAAATTTCTATTTTTAGTAATGGCAGCCATCTTGGATGGAGGGCTTGGCTATTGGACACAACTTTTAAAGGGAACCCCCTAAGGATGATTCAGGCCAATTTGGTTTAAATTGGCCCAGTGGTTTCAGAGGAGAAGATTGTTTAACTAGAGGCTCCCAGGAGCCTGTAATCGCTCACCTGATTGAAAATGGGGGTGTTATACAATTTTGAAAGTGGTCCACCCAAAGATCATTTCAACTCATTTCTGAGCAAAACAAATTTCTATTTTTAGTAACAGCAGCCATTTTGAATGGAGGGTGGGGCTGTTGGACAGAATATTGAAAGGGAACATCCAAGGACCATCCCAGCCAAATTTCCTTTAATTTGGTTCAGCGGTTTCAGAGGAGAAGATTTAAATGTGATCTTTTATCAAAATATGTCTAATTTGTATAATCGGTATAAATCGGTTGAAATAAAAATTTCACAGAAAAACCCAGTATGTCTGTTAATCTACTCATTGTCATGTACATTTGTACATGTAGCTGCAGTTAAAATTGGAGCTCATTTTGATTTATAATAAAGCAGCAATGTACAATTGAAGTAATTTCTATATTTAGTAACAGCAGCCATCTTGAATGGAGGGCAGAGCTGTCAGACACAATTTTGAAACGAGACTATCCCAGCCAATTTTTTTTTAATTTGGTTCAGCGGTTTCAGAGAAGAAGATTTAAATGTGATCTTTCATCAAAATATGCCTAATTTGCATAATCGGTAAAAATCGACTGAAAGAAAAATTTCACAGAAAAACCCCGAATATATGTTAAACTACTCATTGCCATGTAGCTGCAGCTAAAATTTTAGCTTAATCCATCCAGTGGTTCTTGAGAAGAAATTTGTTTTACACATTTCCCATAGGGTTGCTATGTTAAATTATGTCCCCCGCTGGTGGCGATCTTGGATTTCAATTGGTCCAAAAAGTAATAACACTTGGTTAGCAGCTTGCAATGATCAATCATGACAATTTTCAATTCCATCCTCCATGTAGTATCGGAGAAGAAGATCTTTGAAATTTCAGCCAATCAGAGGCTATTATGGCCCCTGGCAGCCATATTGGATAACCGATCGGAACAAAAAGTAACAACAATTGATCAGAACCTTGTCAGGAACATTTCTACCAAGTATGGTTTCAATCCATCCAGTGGTTCTTGAGAAGAAGTTTGTTTTACATATTTCTCATAGGGTCGCTATGTTAAATTATGTCCCTCACTGGTGGCCATCTTGGATTTTCAATCTGTCCAAAAAGTAACAACACTTGGTTAGCAGATCATTCATGACAATTTTCAATTCCAGCCTCCATGTAGTATCGGAGAAGAAGATCATTAAAAATTTCAGCCAATCAGAGGCTTTTATGGCCCCTAGCAGCCATGTTGGATAACCGATCGTAACAAAACTTGGTTAGACCATGCAAATGAACATTCCTGCCACGTTTGGTCCCATTTGCTTCAGTGGTTCTCTAGAAGAAGATTGAAATGTTTACGGACGACAGACGCCAAGTGATGGCAATAGCTCACAGCAGTGTGGGAAACGACCGCTCGCCAAAGGCGAGTGGAAATTTCGGGTGGCGAGTAAGATCCACTTTATACTCGCTGGTCTGGCGAGTAACAGTTGTAAGGCGAGTAGGAACATGAAAACGCTTGCAACGATAACTGGTTACAGCTTTAAAATATCATAGCTCCCAAACAGTTAAATGTTCTGTTAACTGTAGTGTACGTGTCATTTATCCAACATTTTATTAATCATTGTACTCGATTAGAAAATATTCCACCATGAGTTTATGACACTTCATTTCTGTCAACAGAAAAATTAAGTATACAATCCCGACCCCGCATAATTTTGCCAAGGTCAATTTCACGATTAAATGAAATATTGTTTCATTACAAATAGATGTGATGACTTTTAAAATTAATGCAAATAAAATAATTTGGTCTTGAAATATTTCAAACGAATTCGTAGCGAAAACCTACACGAAAACATAAAGTTAAATATGTGTCGGAACCGGGTTTGACATACATGTTTTATACCGCGCATTAAAACTTAAAAGACGAAGACAACGAAATTGAGGAAGAAGATATCAACGCAGCTCTTAAGAGAGTGTTGATCCTTCTTGACGAGGTTAATGACTTGTCAAAATAAATTGTTGAACATTACTGTATTGTTTATTTGGTATTTGTTGGCGAGTTTAAACAAAAATGTCACTCGTCAAACATGGCGAGTACTTGTTTCAGTCCACTCGCCATTTTGGCGAGTGTTTGAAAAAAATGGTTTCCCACACTGCACAGGCAGGCTAATAATTTACATATATGAAGGGTTTTGCAAAAACATTTTGCACTTTGTAGATTTTTAACAAAAATATGCAAATTAGGTTGATTTCATCCTAATTTGCATATTTTTGTCAAAAATTTACAAAATGTTTTTGCAAAATCCTTCACATATGTAAATTTTAATATAAATATTTTCATTAAAATAGACCTACTTTTCAAATTTCTGTAGATATATTTGACCCCTATGTTCTATTTATCATAACATCAGCCAATTGATAACTGATGGGATCATTTGATTAGATACAATTTTGAAAGTAGACATGTGCACTCTTAATGATTCAGACCAAAGGACATCCTAGTCATGTGATTGATGACACTGATAGTGACCAAAGTGTTATAGAGGAATGAGATCCTACCATATTATTAGAAACACCTTATAATATAATAATGATTCTATAACATTTATTTGTTTTTTGTTGTTATTTTTTTACAGTTGAAATAATTCTAGTAATAATTCACATCACAAGTATTAGTACTGCTGTTAAGGTTTTATATTGGACAAAATGCTAAAAATAACATTTATCAATAATGTCGAGCATATATTAGCAGAATATGAGGAAAAAATATGTTTGAAGATAGGGCCGAATTCCACCCTTCGTGGCCCTACTCCTTTGGTTGAAATTGCCTAAGTGGTTTTTAGAAAAGAAGACATTTTAAATTAGGGATGTAACGACACTTTTTCCACAAGCAATACGTATCGCGATATTTGATATGTATTACGACATGGGAGCTGTCATGTTTTTTTTTATATATGAGGTCGCTTACGTACTAGCAGAATTTATAAATATTTGATATTTGATTAATTAATTTTAAAAGCATAAATTAATCGATTCACATTTCTCAAAATATTAATTAAATGATCACCAAAAGAAGAAAACGGAAGTTCAACACTACTTTTTTTCACTAGAGGCTCAGCACTGAGCTGAGCCTGTGTCGCTCACCTTTCATTCTGCTCTGAGGAAACTTAATACAGAACCTTCCATAGCCTATAGGTGCTTCCCACCAAATTTCGGTTCGCTTTGGCAAAGCAGTTTCAGAGAAGGTTTTTAGAAAGCGACCAATCTAAAACAAGAATTGCCTATATCAGCCATGTTTGTTAATGGATCAAAACGAAATGAGCAATCTCTATAGAGGACCTTCCATAGATGCTTCCTACCAAGTTTCGATTCATTTGGCCAAGCAGTTTCAGAGGAGAAGATTTAAAAAAATCGGCCAATCAGAAACAAGAATTGCCTGTGGTGGCCATGTTTGTTAATGGATCGGAATAAAATAAGCAATCTTTATAAAGGACCTTCCATAGATTTTTCCTACCAAGTTTCAGTTCATTTGGGTGAGGGGTTTCAGAGGAGAAGATTAAAATGTGAAAAGTTATCGTACGACAAACGACGGACGCCAAGTGATGGCAAAAGCTCACGTTGCCTTTGGCAAGGCGAGCTAAAAAAAATGAGCATCATATCGTTTGTATCGTAAGCGGCCTCCACGTATCGTGAACCGAACCGTCCCCAAAATAATCGTGATTGTGGTACATACGGTGAATCGTTTCCCCCTTATTTTAAATAGTTTACGCTGGACAACAGATGCGAGATGGCAAAAGCTCACTTGTTCTATTGAGTGAGGTGAGCTAACTAGAGGCTCAGGTGAGCCTGTATTGCTCACCTGACATAAATAAGTCCTCTTAAGAATGTCTGCATGCCGAATACATCTAAGTTACTATTCAAATCCCATACTGCCATAGGGTTCTATGTTAAAACTATGTCTGCTCATGGCAGCCATCTTGGATGGAGGTCGTGGTCACCGGACACAATTTTGAAAGTATACTACCCAAGGACCATCCATGCCATGTTTGCTTTAAATTGGCTGACTGGTTTCAGAAGAGAAGACTTTTAAACAATTTTCCCATAGGGTCCTATGTTAAAACTATGTCTGCTGACGGCGGCCATTTTGAACCGAGATCGGGATCACTGAACACAATTTTGAAAGTTGACCACCTAAGGACCATTCATGCCATGTTTGCTTTAAACTGACTTACTGGTTTCAGAGGAGAAGACTTTTAAACATTTTTTCCATAGGGTCCTATGTTAAAATTAAGTCGAGTCATGGTGGCCATCTTGAATTTCCGATCAGCAAACGATTCACAAATTTAGTACAGGACCACCCAATGATCATTCCTGCAAAGTCACAATTCAATTGGCTTAGTGGTTTCTAACAAGAAGATTTTGAAAATTTCGACCAATCAGAACATATTATGGGCCCTGGCAGCCATGTTGGATTTCTGATCAGCGCCAAAAACAAAAATCTTGTATATGACCATACAATGAACATTTCTGCCAAGTTTGATTCAAATCTGTTATGTGGTTTCCGAAAAGAAGATGAAAATGTGAAATTCCCATAGGGTCCAATGTTAAACTAAGTCGAGTCATGGCGGCCATCTTGAATTTCCGATCGGCAAACGATTCACATGTTTAGTACAGGACCACCCAATGATCATTCCTGCAAAGTCACAATTCAATTGGCTTAGTGGTTTCTAACAAGAAGATTTTTTAAATTTCGACCAATCAGAACATATTATGGGCCCTGGCAGCCATGTTGGATTTCTGATCAGCACCAAAAACACAAATCTTGTATATGACCATCCAATGAACATTTCTGCCAAGTTTGGTTCAAATCTTTTTGTGGTTTCAGAAAAAAAGATGAAAATGTGAAATTCCCATAGGGTCCAATGTTAAACTAAGTCGATTCATGGTGGCCATCTTGAATTTCCGATTGGCAAACGATTCACAAGTTTAGTACAGGACCACCCAATGATCATTCCTGCAAAGTCACAATTCAATTGGCTTAGTGGTTTCTAACAAGAATATTTTTAAAATTTCGACCAATCAGAACACATTATGGGCCCTGGCAGCCATGTTGGATTTCCGGTCAGTGCCAAAAACAAAAATCTTGTATATGACCATCCAATGAACATTTCTGCCAAGTTTGGTTCAAATCTGTTTTGTGGTTTCAGAAAAAAAAGATGAAAATGTGAAATTCCCATAGGGTCCAATGTTAAACTAAGTCGAGTCATGGTGGCCATCTTGAATTTCCGATCGACAAACGATTCACAATTTTAGTACAGGACCACCCAATGATCATTCCTGCAAAGTCACAATTCAATTGACTTAGTGGTTTCTGACAAGAAGATTTTAAAAATTTCAGCCAATGAGAACACATTATGGACCCTGGCAGCCATGTTGGATTTCAAATCAGCACCAAAAACACAAATCTGGTAGAGGACCATCCAGTGAACATTTCTGGCAAGTTTGGTTGAAATCTGTTCAGCGGTTTCAGAGAAGAAGATTTAAGTGTGAAAAGCTAACGGACGGACGACGGACGCTTACCCATGACCTATGGCCAGGTGAGCTAAAAATGAAATGTGAAAAGTTTAGACCACAGATGCATAGGTGAGGACATTACCGTACCTTAACCTAAAAAAAAAAAATATTCTTTATTTTTTTTTTATTCACTATAGAGAAAGAAGTCTATTTCTTAGGTTTGTTGGCCTCTTCTTCTGCTTTCTGTTTAGCCTTCTTTTCCCTATATCCAACCAGTCTAGATCCAGCTCGGGCTTGTCGAAGAGCAGTGAAAACACTAAATTTCTTCTCCTCTGCAGTGATCTTTCTTGCTTTCTCTGGTCTCGACATTTGTGAAATTGGCATGACAACTCCCTTCAACTGTTTGGCCATTTTAATTTCTTCAGCCTGAAAAACATAACAATATTGTGCATATAAACATATATAAATTCTCATTGCTTACCAGAAAGACACAGTATGCAAATGAATTTTTGTTGCCATGGTATGTTGAATTTTTGTTCCATTGTTGTGAATAAGCATATTTTTCTAAGGGCCATTCAATTGAACTAGAGGCTCAGCACTGAGCTGAGCCCATGTCGCTCACCTTTCATTCTGCTTTGAGGAAACTTAATATACAGTTTTGTAGAACCTTCCATAGGTGCTTCCCACCAAATTTCGGCTCATTTTGGAAAAGCAGTTTCAGAGAAGAAGATTTCTAGAAATCAACCAATCTAAACTGCCTGTGACAGCCATGTTTGTTAATGGATCAAAACGAAATGAGCAATTTCTATAGAGGACCTTCCATAGATGCTTCCTACCATGTTTCAGTCCATTTGGCCAAGTTGTTTCAGAGTAGAAGATTTTTAGAAATCGACCAATCAGAAACAAGAATTGCCTGTGGTGGGCATGTTTGTTAATAGATCGGGACAAAATGAGCAATCTTTATAGAGAACCTTCCATAGATGCTTCCAACCAATTTTTGGTTCATTTGGCAAAGTGGTTTCAGAGAAGAAGATTTTTTAGAAATCAACCAATCAGAAACAAGAATTGTCTGTGGTGGCCATGTTTGTTAATGGATCAGGACGAAATGAGCAATCGTAACAGAGGATTTTACATAGATGCTTCCTACCAAGTTTCGGTTCATTTGGCCAAACGGTTTCAGAAGAGAAGAATCTAAAAAATCAACCAATCAGAAACAAGAATCGCCTGTGGTGGCCATGTTTGTTAACGGATCGGGACGGAATGAGCAATCTTCATAGAGGACCCTCTATAGATGTTTCCTACCAAGTTTCATATCATTTGGCCAAGCGGTTTCAGAAGAAAAGCTGTTTTAGAAATTGACCAATAAGAATCAAGAATTGCCTCTGACGGCCATGTTTGTTAACGGATCAAAACGGAATGAGCAATTCCCATAGATACTTCTTACCACGTTTCGGTCCATTTGGCTAAGCTGTTTCAGAGTAGAAGATTTTTAGAAATCGACCAATCAGAAACAAGAATCACCTGTGGCGGCCATGTTTCTTAACGGATCGGGACAATTTACAGCGCGACATACGAAAAATCGCCTACAATTTGATGAATAAAGTCCCATAACTCTGGAATGAAAATTCAAAATTTCACCATAAAGTACCGTATTTTACGGACGATAGGTCGATATTTTTTTTCCCTCAACACCTATCGTCCACATCGACCTATACAAGGATGAAGTTAAAAAAATCTGGAATCCCTAAAAAAAAATCTTGATAAAAATGACGATTTTGTTTACAGTATACCTTGAATTTGCTGTAGGTTTTTTTTCTGAATAAGAAGACTGAAATCATCGATGTTCTTGGGGAATAAAAGTATACTAACAAGGGGTGCAATTCCGGGGAAAAAATGTTCAACATCCGATAAAAAATCAATAATATTCAATGATTGAAGTGTTAGCGAAAATCAGTTCAATATTGAATTGTATAATAAAATATATACTATAAAAAATGTATGTTGTTGAAAAAAAATCACAGGGTGGATCGTTTTACAATATAAAATTATTGTCACAAAATATCTAAATATAGCTATATAGGTTTTTCCATCTACCACGAGCATGCGCACAGGGTTTTAGTAAAAAATGGCGGTTGCATTATATCTCACAATAATTTGAATACACGTGGAGAACAAGCTTTTTATACTAAATATACTGGAAAATAATTATCGATTTCGTTAAACTAGAATGTTCTACACTTGAATTGGTCAATTAGGAACAAATAAAATAATCACCATGAGATAATCAACACAGGTGAACATCAGTCGGCACTTAATTATCCTGATCAGCTGATTGAAAATTTACTGGACCGAGACGATCACATAATTTGTGTACTACTAATTAAACACAGTTTAAAGGTACCCTATAGACCAAACGGAAAACGCAATATCCGTGATCCTTTCAAGGAAAATATCGACAGTTCGTGGACCGTCGCGATGATTCAACGCGGACCATGATCGTGGACAAATTCTATCATTTTCATCACCATCGCGGAATCGCGGATCCGTCGCGCACAATGAGCAAATGTATTTTATAAACCTATGTGTACAAAGTATCTCGGTCGTATAAAGTTTGCCTTAAAAATAAATGCAAATGTGGTCATTTTTATTGCATGTGGGATCTGATAAGAAACTATGCTTATTTTTGAAGTGATAAGGTCGTAAAGAAAGGTCATATCCTGTCATTAATTTCAAGTGCAGTGTTGTCTTATTTGATATTACACAAAGTATCTTAACGCTCGAGTAAGCACCACGTGGAGATTATCCTCGCCTGTCAATCAACACTAAACAGTAACACACACCTGTCTGAAATGTAGAAAAGCAATTTAATGACGAGCATACCTTTTAATGGGTTATAATCCACATGCAAATGTTTGTGAATGATTTG
The DNA here is from genome assembly GCA_963680875.1 of Bathymodiolus brooksi. Classification (NCBI taxonomy): domain Eukaryota; kingdom Metazoa; phylum Mollusca; class Bivalvia; order Mytilida; family Modiolidae; genus Bathymodiolus; species Bathymodiolus brooksi. The sequence continues at coordinate 90,406,582 of OY804578.1, read as the reverse complement.
ATTTTGAATGCATGTGTAAAAACGACAGAAATGTTTATCTGTGAAAAGATTTTAACAACTTCTGGTAAAAAAATTACTTCCAACCCATACACTAACTGTTACACACTTTTAAGTGCTGTATAAACATTTCTCTTTTAAATTATATCACCCTTCAATAGTATAAGTTAACTGTACATTTGTCCCGGGGTCGGGATTAATTTTGTGAGACAATTACGAGTGGTTTCAATCCGAGACTAGGGTAATGAAGTACAATCTGTCATTGGAATCAAAATAATGAGAAAAAACAAACTTTATTGTTCTTTTTTTAGTTGTGAAAAACAAAAATTGAAAATAAAATGGAGATAAATATTTGTAAAACAATATATATTTATGGAAATTACTAATGTACCTGGTCGTAAAGTAGTTTCAGATGCTTTTTTATCTTATTTTCAAATTCGATAAAATAATACTGATCTATAATCATGAAATTCAAAAGCTGATTTTGTTCCATGATTCTATGTAAAAAAAATGAGAAAATTAACACGTTAATATCCACGTTCCACTTCCGATTACATAATTCTACGTCTTAATGTATTGAAGTTTTCTCAAAGTTTTGAAACCAAGTGAAACGTGTTATGTTGAAAATATAAAATCAACAAATTTTATTTTGGTACAAACACAAAATCCACGAATTTAGGAATCCACGAACTTGTAATTTTTAACAAAACAACGAAAATTGATACCAACGAAGAAAAGTACTTTCATAGCGGTACCCCTTTCATAATATTATAAAAATACCCACGTTCATGTTAAGAAAAGAAATCTAATTTGTTTTTCATGAAAAAAAAAATGGCTTGGGAGGATAAAACATACAAAAGTTAGTTAAATGGTTGGTTCCTTCCTTAGAGTGTGGAGGAAAATAATCATCATGTACTGATTGTCATAAACAGACTTATGACAGATAACATTTATTATTACTCTCAGCTAACACATCTTACTATTTCTTTTTCAGATGCTGTGTGTACATTTATACTATTATACATGTGTAGTATACTCTCAAAGATTTAGAAATAAATCATGTACATTTATACTATTATATATTTCAAAGACACAAAGATTGCTGGTTTTTTTTTATGGCAATATTCTACCAAGGACGTAAATACTGTCATTGATTGATTCACAATCCTTCTCGGTTTGTTTTTAAATCAACCATCAGCCTCAGGTAACTGTGTATTTGACCTTTTAGTGGCCGTGTTCAATGTGTGCACTATATAAAAATAGACACACCCGTACATGGATAAAAATACAGGTGATTATCAACTCGTGAGAGAGAAAAATAACACCTATGTAAACCAGGGTGACATGGGTAATTATTGGGGTATAATTTAATGTTTTTATTGCTCTATCACAGTGTTTATCTATGACAAAGTGTCAGTGAACTACCTTGTGTTTGGTGGTGATCTGCCACATACTGTGAAGAGAAATTCTATACAAGATACAAGATTTTATTAATCCAAATTAAAGGGCCCACGAAGGGGCATATAAACATAATATAACATAAGGTGACTGCATAAAATATCAAATAAATTGCAAGTACACGCAGCGACAAAAAAAAAGGGGGGTGCAAGTGCATAGAGCTAATTTTAATTAGATTGGTTTCTCATCGATCTAATTATATAAAAACTGTGTTAATAAATGCCCGATTTTTATTTCATTTTATTTTTAATGAGGCTAGATGCAGATGAGAAACTACAATATTTTCAACTACCTTACATTCCTTGTCTTATGGTATCAGGTAATGAAATAAAGTTATGTTTAAAATATTTTTGTTTACCAATTTATTTTGTACACTTTGAAATTTCATTAACCTTTATATCACACAAGCCGAGCCCCAAGTCATCGGATGTTCAATTACTGTCAACTCGGCATGTGACTAAAGTTCACCTGTTCAAGATCCCCAAAAGCAGCTTTGATCGATAATATATTACCAACAGGTGGAACCCTTTCTAGATTCTCATTCACGTGATAACTGTGTGTAGTACACACTGTCTACATAGGGAAATATGTATCCACTTTTGTTAAAGGTAAAACGACAAGTGGCTTGCAAGGTGATTAACGACATACAAATACGAAAACGAAAAGCACGTTTAGATAAACATTTACATCGATTTTTTTTTTCTTTTCAATCCTTCTCGGTTTGTTTTTAAATCAATTCCTCAGCCTCAGGTAACTGTATATTTGACCTTTTAGTGACCGAGTTCAATGTGTGCACTACATAAAAATAGACACACCCGTACATAGATAAAAAAAAAATACAGGTGATTATCAACTCGTGAGAGAAAAAATAACACCTATGTAAACCAATCGAAATGTTGGGTTTACATAATAGGCAAAACAAGATGCGTGCTCCTATATCCTATAAATAAAATGTATGCCATCTCTAAAAAAAGTGGTATCAAATGATCAACTGCACAAATAAATCTCAATGTGGATATTAAGATTAAGAAGCATTGTGATGACAAAGAATAAACGATTGCAGGTACAATCACGTGTAGTATTCATTATGAACGAACATTTCAATAATTACAATCCGTGATGGACATTGTATACCATAATACGTCCCGTCTTAAAGACGGGCATATAAAAATCAGACAATCAGAAACAAGAGTCGCCTGAGGCGGCCATGTTTGTTAACGGATCGGGACGAAATGAGCAATTTTACAGAGGACCTTCCATAGATGCTTCCTACCATTTGACCAAGCGGTTTCAGAGGAGAAGATTTTTAAAAATCTGTATAGAGATAACTGCATTTTTAATACAGATATCTTTATTTAAACAAGAGTTATCTTTCTTTTAACAGAGAAGATAATTTTGAAATTAACCAATCATTGCCTGTGGTGGCCATGTTTGTTAACCAATCGGGACAAAATGAGCAATCTTTATAGAGGACCTTCCATAGATGCTTCCTACCAAGTTTCAATTCATTTGGACAAGCAGTTTCGGAGGAGAAGATTTTTAAAAATCGGCCCAACAGAAACAAGAATAGCCTGTGGCGGCCATGTTTGTTAATGAATCGGGACGAAATGAGCAATCTTTATAGAGGACCTTCCATAGATGCTTCCTACCAGTTCACTAGTGATTTGATAACCAGTGTGTTAACATTGGGGGAGCTCCTATAAACCAGCAACCAGCTGATATAACATTCTGTTGAACATAGTTTGGAACAACAGCATGGGTACATTTTACAATCATCTAAACACAAAACAAATATCGGACATAGACCCAATTTCCAGATTCCTAAAATTAAAAAAAATATTGTTACAAGTGCAATAAAATGTTTGACTTAGCAGAGATTTTAGGGTCGTCAGGGGGGTTGTTTTGAGTTTGTTAATGAACCTTTCAGAAGGTCCATTGGACATGTCCGGTAAAAATCAGCATGGTCCGATAATGCTTACCGGAACTCCCGGACCGAAAGTCCAACGACCGATTCGTTAATTATCTACAACTGTATTTCTCATGTTTTAATACTGCCACGATCTGCTCTTTTGTCGGTAAGAAAATATTTTACGTAGTTCATCAGAAGGCCATTGATGATGATGGTATTGTTCACTATTGAAGCCTAGATTTGTTTAATTTCGTCACCATTTAAAAGGGGACGCAATCCGACATTGTGCCAGTCTGCAACGTTAGCCACTAGTCCGATGTCCGCGGCTAGTAAAATAAAAGTACCACGACTTATCCCCCCGCACTTGCATAATATTTAGTTATATATATTTATAGAAAGCAGCCTTGCAGTCTTAATGTATAACATACTTTATTGAAGGATGGAGTATATTGCAGCATGATCTGAATAATATACAAGAAGTACTCCACTTTGAACACTGTGTAAACCTCTGATGTAAATATAGATTTTCCCCCAAAACCCTTGCTTCAAATATTTCCATGTAAGAACCCATCCAAGATAATGATAATTACAAGCCACATGCAAAAAATTATTCAAATCTATCCATGTTTACTGAAGTTATCGCATAAACAAGACACAATTCTCAAAATTTGTGATTTTTCAACCAAAAACTAAGATTTTCCCCCATAACCCTTCCTTCAAATATTTCCATGTTAGAACCCATCCAAGATAATGATAATTACAAGCGACAGGCAAAAAATTATTCAAATCTATCCATGTTTACTAAAGTTATTGCGTAAACAAGACACAATTCTCAATATTGGTGATTTTTCAACCAAACAAGATGAACTGTGAGCTAATGCTCACCTATGATACCCCCGCTCTTCGGCAAACAGGAAGTAGGAATCTTGATCGCTTCCCACAATATGGGGTACCTATATGAAGCTTGTGACCAAATATCAGATTTCTGCCATCAATAGTTGCTGAGAAAAATGCAACGAAAAATGAGCATATATGTTCAATGTGTAGAAAAATCAACAAAGTCGTCAAACAGGAAGTAGGAATCCGATGGGTTCAAAAACGCTTCCCACGATATGGGGTATCGATATGAAGCTTGTGACCAAATATCAGATCTCTGCCATCAATAGTTGCTGAGAAAAATGTGACGAAAAATGTGCATATATGTTCAATGTGTATAAAGACCAACTAAGTCGGCAAACAGGAAGTAGGAATCTGACGGGTCCAAAAACGCTACCCACAATATGGTATACCTATATGATGCTTGTGACCAAATATCAGATTTCTGCCATCAACAGTTACTGAGAAAAATGCGACGAAAAATATCTTGGACGGACGGACAGACGGACAGAGGTAAAACAGTATACCCCCCTCCCCCTTCGGGGAGTGGGGGTATAAAAATAAAATTTCCCCCCAAAACCCTTGCTTCACATATTTCCATGTTAGAACCCATCCAAGACAATGATAACAAGATATGATTATAATCTAACGATTATGAAGTCTCCTAAACCGGCCACAGACAACCGGTTTAAAAAATAAATTAAAAGCTACCTTTGAAATCGAACAATGTTGAATTTTTGCGGTATTGTGGCAGCCATTTTAAAAATGGAGACCGGTAGAAATTTTTCAACGTCGGCAATCAATTCAGGACGTTGAAATTGAACAATGTTGAATTTGTGCGGTATTGTGGTGGCCATTTTGAAAATAGCGACCGGTAGAAATTTTTCGATGTCAGCAATCAATTCGGGACACCATAATCTACCCACATATGAAATGTCGTTGAAATCGGACAATGTTGAATTTGTGTGCGGCATTGTGGCGGCCATTTTGAAAATGACGACCGGTAGAAATTTTTCGATGTTAGGAATCATTTCGGGACATCATAATCTACCCACATATGAAATGTCGTTGAAATCGAACAATGTTGAATTTGTGCGGTATTGTGGTGGCCATTTTGAAAATGGCGACCGGTAGAAATTTTTCAATGTCGGGACATCATTATCTACCCACATATCAAATTTTGATGATATCGGACAATGTTGAATTTTTACCACCCATTTTTTATACCGTGTTTTGGCAGCCATTTTGAAAATGGCAGACATCTCGAAAATTTTGAAAATGCAGAATTGCTCCTTTAATGGTGACCTATCACTATGTCAAATTTTATGTCTCTATCATTATTCATTTAGAAGTTATCAACATTAATGTACGAAATTTCAACTTTCCCATAGGATTCTATAGTAACCCCCACCCCCTTTGAACCACTCAAAATATGACTTTGACCCCCTTTATCACAAAGCTGAAAACTTTAGGATCAACTAGAAACATATATCTATAACTCCACAAAGTTTCATGAAATTCTGTCCAGTAATTCCTGAGATCTGCCGTGGACAAGTTCATGGTCCGCGGAAAGAAAGGAGAAAGAGAAGAATAGCAGACATCACCCCATCCCATTATTTTGGTACCTCGGTTTCCATGGTAACGCCATTTTGAATTTTATCAACACGCCAAAAGCTTCCACACACTACGGTGAATATTCCTACGATATTTCATGAAGTTTGATGAAAGAAATCAAATTTTTTTTTAAATCCCCCCTTTTTAATTTCCATGGCAACTGCGGCAAAGTTTGTCCTACCGATTCCGATTTTTTTTGGCTTATCTCGTTCCACTAGATGTGGATGTGACAGGAAACATTACTGCAAAAATTTGTGAAGTTTGGAGTGAATTTAACATTTTTTGCACCTTGGTTACCATGGCAACGGCCACCATTTTGAATTTTTTCAACCCCCCCCAAAAGCTGCCACACACTACGGTGGATATTCCTACAAAGTTTCATGAAGTTTGATGAAAGGAATCCCAAATTTTTTGAAATCCCCCCTTGTTTGTTTCCATGGCAACTGCGGCAAAGTTTGTCCAACCGATTCCGATTTTTTTGGCTCATCTCGTGCCACTAGATGTGGATGTTGTTCCTATCAAGTTTCATCAATTTCTGTTTGGCGAGTAACCTGCTATGATCATTTTTGTGTTTTTAATTTTTTTTAGCATTTTGGCCGTTTCCATGGTAACGGCAGCCATTTGGAAAAAATCAACCCTTGACAGCACAACTTCACATGGCATATGATATTCCTACAAGGTTTCATAAAGTTTGATCAAGGCATCTCCGAGAAATCGAGCGGACAAAAATGTGTGGAAGAATAATAAAAATAGTCAGGGTGATGTAATAATAATAATAACAAAAACAATAAGTCTTCCAACTTTGTTTGGGAGACTTAATAAGAAACAGAGCAAAAACAATAAAACAAAATTTGGGAGACTTAATTACAAGCCACATGCAAAAAATTATTGAAATCTATCCATGTTTACTCAAGTTATCGCGTAAACAAGAAAGTGTGACGTGACGGACGGACAGCGGGGGGGGGGGGGGGGGGGGGGGGGTAGGAACGAGAGGACTAGTTAAATCTTTATAATGCTAGCCCGATCGGTATTGTGGTTAACATGATTCCGTTTTGATAATACGACTAATTACCGATAAAAATATTCCAACAACGACCCACCTGCCAACTAGGAAGAGCTCCGGACACCTCGTACAACGGGGTGGTATATAAAACCCTGATTTATATAAGATAACGTTTTTGATCGATGTTCTTAGCTAATAAATGACTATTTCTAAATTGTTATCACATTTACTTCTCCTCGACGGCACGCTTTTTTTGTTTCCATGTATGTTGCTGTCTGTACAATTTGAACGAATCAGTTGGTAATTAGCTGATGTAAACATACATGTGCAATTAATGAATATCATCAAGTTCAATAAATCATTATGATACGTTGGGTTAAAGGTGCCAAGCCTGGTAAGGCTTCAGTTAAGCGGAAATGTGAACCACAGGAGGTACAAGAAAGAAAGACTAGAGGCTCACCTGTGCATAATAACAACATCAGTTAATAAAACTTGATAGCTTCGGTAAAAAAATAACAAATGTAGCCCTCGTCATTGCAGACCCCTTCTCCAAAAAAATTTGGGCAGGGGTTCCCCCTTTAACAGTGCCTGAAATGGCTGGGCCGGAAAAAAAATTTGGGTCAGTAAAAAATTAGTCACTGGTTCAAACGGCATAATGGTGGCCCAAACATTTTGTGACATTTTTTTAATGAAAAAAAAGACATCAGATATCAATATATAAACAGTTTTCAGATTAATTGTTTTTTTTATCAATAATATTAAAATTAATTCTTTCACTAGTCTCACGGGGGTTGGGCCTCTTCAAAGTAATTTTGGTAGGTACAGGTGTGCAGCTGAAATTGCGAAAACACCCCAATGCATATATTGCTATCAAATGAAACCTGAATTTACTTGTTATAACCTTTTTGACAACCTTGACGCCATTGGCTAGGGTGGTCTTAAGAAACGATGCTAGTCCATCGGATGGGGACAATAAAAGGCTGGTTTGTGTAAGGGGAGATCAATGCCATGATCACATTAAAGACATCCGGAAAAGAGTAGACTAATGCCACTATAAGGACCGCTCTTGCACTCCCCAGAGTGAAGAGTGACATCACTTGTTTCAATCCACTATGAAGAAGTGATTTTAAAGTAAAATAACCTCTCAGTTCGGGGTAATGTCAGTTGGTTATTCATTCCAAACAAGTATCTCACTTTGTTGAAATAACAAACGGTGCTGTCATTTTCTGTTATATAAACAACTGTTAACTTTTCCCGTTATTTTTTAATTTGTAAACAAAAGTTCTGTTTCCAAAAAAGAAAACCACTCCCAATTGTCATTAAAATGTAACCGTGTACATGAACTATGAAAAGTTTAAAAGAAGTGACAGGCCAGATCGTTTCTGTAGTTTGACATTACTGTCAACGATTTTCTCTCCGTTGTTGGGGAAACCTTTTTCAATGATTACCTAAGGATTGACACAAAAAGGTTTCCGAATTCTGTAAAATGAAATTCGTACATCATCACTACATGTACATTTTGCAGCAGATTGAATGAATAAATTTCGGAACCGTGGAAGATACCAGATTGCAAACATTATAAGTTGACAGAATTCTCTTTATTGTTCACAACTTTCCACTTCGTCCGTGATTTCTAACAATTTTAATAATTAAATCATATAGAAACAAAAAAACATGTTTCTTTTCTAATATTTAGTGAATACTTGTGTATTACATGAAAACGTGTAGGAAACGTGTATTGATTGGCTCGATAAAAATACATAATTGGGGAGAACAGTAAATTACATTAGCTGTGTATTCATTGGCTACAAAAATGTATTTGGACCAATCGCTGTGCTCATAACAAACCGTTTTCGACTAGAACAGAAGAGTTATTTACCGTTGAAGTTACAGTTTATGTCCGATTTCGGTAAAACAACAATTTTATACGGTCTTTTAGGCAATCGCCCAAACGTTTTTTGTTGGGCCAGTGACTACCTAATTTGGAGCAGCTTTTGGTCGCCCGAATAAGATATTAGTCGCATCTCGGGCACTGTTTAATGTAAGTTATCAAAATTGCTGTAAAATAAACATATAATTAATGATTCTCAAAATTTAGCTTTTGCTACTTCACATTTTGTAATAGAGTTGCTTCCCTTTGATTATTTGAGTAACCAAAAGCAGCGAGTCAACAAAAAAATGCATTTCAAGAGGAATAACGCTTCACACAGTTGTCACACATTTTCAACTGTGGAAAATTTTTTGTAGAGCTTGACATGCAGAACATTTTTGCAGTTTAAACTTTCTCTCTATCTCTTATAGTTTTTGAAATACAAGATGAAAAGTATTAATATTTTAAAAATTTGATGAAAAAAGGGCAACAACTCCAAGATGGGAAATCAGATTTACTTCAAAATTGCATGGTATATAGATCTTGACATGTTGAACCATTTTGCAATAAAACTTAACCTTTACCTCTTATAGTTTTTGAAATATAAGACAAAAAGTATTTTTTTTTTTTTTTTTTTTTTTTACAAATTTGATGAAGATTACACTAGTTTGTGTTTGAACATAATTTGCAATCGGTCATTTTTTATTTTGAAATGATGTCAGCTTTGTTCCGGTCCGAGTTTTACACAAGGATGAAAAGATATTGGGGCGAAAACATATCTATTTACCGCATGCGCAAACTGCTATTTACGATTCTAAGGTAAAGTTATTTTTAAAATAGGGAATATCCCGTCAACTTTCAAAGTTTGAATGCGAGAATTCAGCAATTGACGTAATCATTAATTTTTTATGAAAAATATTCCATAAGCCAATCGTACTTGTGGTTTTGACCACCGCTAATTTTCGGGGGGTTCAGTAATTTCTGCCAGTACTATACACGATCTCAGACGGATAAAAGTACCGGTCCACTTTGAAACCCCTGATCTCCCCTACATCATTCCTACAAAGTAACAATTCATTGTGCCTCCTAGTTTCAGAGGAGAAGATTTTTAAATTTCAGCTAATCTTAAATCTTATCGAGGATCTTCCATAGATGTTTCCTACCAAGTTTCAGTTTATTTGTCCAAACGGTTTCAGAGGAGAAGATTTAAATGTGAAAAGTTTACAGACAACGGATGCCTTTCGGCTAGGTGAGCCAATAATCAGTCCTATGTTTTATGAAATATGTGAATACATGTATCAGTTCTGCCTAATTTCAATATCTATTTATAATTTAACAATCAACGTTCATATTTTTCCTAATACTTACTGTAGCATCCCCCTTTCTTGGTCTGCTTGTCTTCTTGGGGAACAAGATCAATTTAGACTTGTATTCCTTCAGTCTTTGAGTGTTCTGTTGGAGAGACTCAATACACTTGTTCTTTCTACGATAATCTACAGCAATACCAATGGACAGAGCTTGCTTTTTGTTGACACCAGCTGCCTATAAAAACACGAAGTAACAAATTCCTCAACTTTAACTCTGGAAAGATTCTTTATGAAAGGAATTTCATGTGTAAAATTTCAACAGTAACCATTCCCATATCACAGGACAGAAAGTAATATTTCTTCCCCAATATTAACATACGTATTGCTGACCCATATGGAAACAGTCTATTTTTGGCACCTTATCTGTGGTAGATTTCCAATAAATTTGTAGAGGACCATTCAATGTACATTCCTACCAAGTTTGGTTCCAATTGGCCTTGTGGTTTCAGAGAAGATTAAAATGTGCAAGTTTACCAGACAATAACAAAGATGGCGAGACACAAAGGGAAGACAATATACAGTACTAAAAAGATGTTCAGTCTGACATTTTCCACCAACAATTGATGTTTAATTTTCTTTACACCAGATAAGTAGAGGCTTTCAGGAGCCTCCAATCGCTCACCTGGATTTAATCTTTATAGAAAATGGGTGCGTTACACATAATTTAGATAGTGGGCCAATCAAGCTCGAGTTTGAACGTCACCCCCACTCAAAAGTGCGAGAATACTTAATTGGTTTGCACTTCAGTTCACTCGGAAGAAGAAGAGGAGACTTTAATGTGATTTTTATTATCTATCCAGAATTTGTTATCTTCTGGATACGATCGTTCTCTTTCTCCAGGACCTGACACATCTATTGTAAACTCTCGACCATTGGCACGATTGCCATGGGCTTTAGCATATGCGATGATGACTCTCAACTTTACCCATCTTCCCAATGAAAATTCTGAGGTTAAATTGAAATGGCCCATCAATTCTCTATATATAACTCTGAATCAGCTTGGTTATTAGGCAAAAAAAAATATACGTGTGTTTACGGTCACCCGACCCACCCTATTTTTCAGCCGCCGACCCTAACCTTTTTCATCTGCAATTATTCGACTCTAATTTTTGCTAGCGATCCTATCAATTTTTACACAGAATTCGGATAACCATTTTTGTTGTTTAATCAGCAGCAATGTTTTATTTATTCAACCGCTAGCTTTTTGTCGAAATTGAGAGCAAAGAAGGAAGAAAAACTGTGTAACTCGTTATAAAACAAATAACGGCTTACCGGAAATTTCGAAAATGAAATACCGGAACCGGGAACGACTATTTTCGGTTTTGCCGATAATTAAAAAAAAAAAAAAAAAAAATTTAATGCCGACCGACCGACCCTAGATTTTTTTGACATGTGACAGTAAACACACATATATTTTTTTTTTGCCATATTGTATTTATTTGAAACCAAATTATTTGATCTTTTTTGTAACATTATTCAATTGGTCATCAAATGTTATCACCAATAGTTTTATTAATCAAGTTTAATATATAGATAGGTGTGAATTATGGGGATTTATCCGTGAAAAAAAATCTGGTATCTCACATGTGAGATATCGGTTTTCCCCCACCGGAACTACTTTTACACAACTATAAATGTGGTGGTTATGTCCCTTATTGTGCTACCGTGAATACACATACGATTGTAAACTGAAAAAATTCTGCGAAATGATATTGACGACTTTGGCACATAACCAACATTAAGTAAGACTTTCAGTTTGAAACGTAAAGATTAGACGATATTTAGCTTCACATACGCTTCAATTTTGATCAAATTTAACTAAAAATATTGGTTACTGTAATGCAGAGCGTTACAAATGTCCCCCAAACGAACAATACAAGTACTAGTGGTATGAATGAAGAATAGTGCGAGAACATAGCAAGAAATAATTAGAGCCCAGTTTTTGACCGGCTTCTTTGCTATGTTACCCTACAATGTGCTACAATAAACTAGTAAGCAAAGCAAGAACAAAATGGCTTCAATTGTCTGCCATTATCTACAACACCATTAATGGAGATGTTAGAAGACTATATTATTTGCATGAAATCAAATGCAAAAGATGTTTGTCATACACTATTATATTAATAACCAAATATTAGATAGCTATTTGCATACTAAGTCTGAAAAGATATGGTTGTTATTCACCTTTCTGTTAAATTGAGTGTTTTTTTCGGTTTCCATGGCAACGGCAGGCATTTTGAAATTTCCAAGCCTAAAAAACGTTTATACACATGCCATACAACAATTCTATTAAGTTTCATCCAATTCCGAGCTCTTTAAATTTTTCACGTTTTTTGTGGCAACGGTGGCGATTCTTAAATTTCTAAGCCTCAAAATTATGTGTACACATGTCAGACAAAATTTCTGGAAAGTTCCATCAAATTCCGAGCACCATAGCAAACCAACGATGAATATCAATTCTCAACATCATAATCTACTTGGAAACCAAATTTCGCCCAAATCGGAGGATTTTTGTATTTGGAGGCCATTTTATACCTTGGTTACCATGGCAATGACTGCCATTTTGATCTTTTTCAACCCCCCCAAAAGCTGCCACATACTACGGTGGATATTCCTACAAAGTGGATCATAATATGGCTCCCAAACCATGGATATCAATTCCCAACATCAAAATCTACTTGGAAATCAATTTTTTTGTATTTTGGCAGCCACTTTGGATTCAAAATGGCCACCATAGCAAACCAACGATGAATATCAATTCGCAACATCATCATCATCTTCATGGAAACCAAATTTCGTCCAAATCGGAGATTTTTTGTATTTGGCGGCCAATTTGTACCTTGGTTACCATGGCAACGGCCACCATTTTGAATGTGTTCAAACCCCCCCAAAAGCTGCCACCCACTACGGTTGATATTCCTACAAAGCTTCATGCAGATTGATGAAAGGAATCAAAATTTTTTTTTAAATCCCACCTTTTTTGTTTCCATGGCAACTGGTGCAAAGTTTGTCAAACCGATTCCGATTTTTTTTGGCTTATATCGTTCCACTAGATGTGGATGTTGTTCCTATTAAGTTTCACCAATTTCAGTTTGGAGAGTAACCGGCTATGATCATTTTTGTGTTTTTCAATTTTTTTGCATTTTGGCCGTTTCCATGGCAACGGCAGCCATTTTTAAAATTCATAGTGCTTAACATTCCTGTGAAGTTTCATTGATTTCCGTTCAGTAGTCGCCGAGAAATGCGTTGGATAAACTTTTGGCAGAAGAAAGAAAGAAGAATAATAATATGAAACGGTGCCAACACAATATATCTCCCAAACTTCGTATGGGGGACATAATAAGTTTTCAAGGTAAGCATTTTACTTTATCTTTGTGTATCGTTGTTAATATGACATGTAGTATCATTGCTCGTAGATTTATATGCGTGGAATGAAATATACAAATAAAAAAAATAATATACAAGAAATTTTGAAAGTCTATATACGTGTAAATAAACAGCATAACTAAATCGTAGATTTTGTATATAAAAATAAGCCACTCGTGACCGAATACGTATTAATGATTAAAACTCGTGGACGGAACAAGTTCCGCCCACTCGTTTAATCCTTATGCGTACTTCGGTCACTCGTGGTCCTATTTTGATATTCATTCTTTCATTTGCTAATAGGTTTTGTCAAGATTGACAGTCAAATAAATTAAGACAATTTTTGAAAGTTTGATCAACATTAGTAATGCAATTTCACAATAAAAAAAAAAGATTTTCAATATAGTTATTCTTTTACTAGATGTTATCCACAAAGAAAGGAAATAGTAACGATATTTGAACATGTTTTTCATTGAATTACTCACTTTTCTCGTCAAATTTTAAAATTTATTCATGCATTTGTTCTCCACATGAATGGATTAAAAGTTGATGCAGATTATACATTGTACCAGAACTGTTTTTGTAATATATCGACGAAATCTCCCATTTCAGGGTTGATTGTTAGTTTTGTTTTGGTACACAACTACATCTTGTAAATAATCCACAGTTCAACAACATTCTTACCTTTAATTCTTCCAGGGTAAATCCTTTGCCTGCTCTGACCTTTGTATTGTACTTAATTGTTGGACATCTGACAATTGGTCTAAGTTGACCAGCTGCTGGACGAGGGGCAACTTTCAGTGCCTTCTTTATTCTGTTTTGGTGTCGTCTTTTCTTTCGCATTGGCTGGTTAAACCATGTTTTAACATATCTTTGCCAATCCTTATGGAAATGGCCATTTGGAATAATATTGTTTCTTTTTGGGGCCATGGTTTATCTGAAGTTAAATGATAAATGAAGACTGTTTAAATGTATGATTTCAAGTAATAAATATAATACTTAGCTGTTGAGCCTTCAATATCTCACTAGTGATGTGAACACATCATGTGTTTGACAGTATTACTACATTGTGGTTATGTTAGAAAGTTAATGGGGGTCAACTGGCACAATTTTGGAAGAGGAATAATTGTCCAAGGACATTTTTTTATTCAATTTTTTAATTCCATGCAGTACAGTGTATATGGGGCAAGAGATCCACAAGCCAAGTTGCTATTGTAGTCCTGTAGACCAAATGTTGTCTTTTGAAAGGATATTGTGAGAACAAACTTGATCTGTATGTTATCCATTTAAAGCTAGCTTTAAAATTCCAAATTGATAAAAAGTAGTTGGACTAAGATAACATACAAATCAATTTACCCATAATTAACAGGGGTTCAAAATTGCTTTTTTGAAGTGAAAGATCCTGAAGATGTGCCTCATTGTTAGGACAGTCCTGATTTTTTGTTCAGAACGTTGAATCAATTCTCAATAAACACCTTTTACCTTTTCAATTGTTCAGGCTTTCGTTGTTGTGAGAAACTATGATGCAATGTTGTATCAGGTGTGAAATACCTGATGGGGGATATGCAAGCAAATTTTGTCAGGTAAACATATTTTGGAATGTTGTTTCATTGATAGAGTTACAACGAACCCTTTCAGCCGAGTATCAGTATACACATGTACCTGGACTGACGTAGTAACATGCCGACGACAATTCCTGGATTGACATGCACGTTTTATATTTCTAGCTTTTTTTATTTGTCTTCTGGAAGTTAAATACAGCAATGCTGTTTCTGTTGCCATGTTTCTTTTACAATCTGGACTAAATGAGGAAGCTTTATACAGAACTTTCCATGAGAACTTCCTCCAAAATATCAATTAATTTGGCCAAATGGTTTTAGAGAAGATTTTTCTCTAATTGGCTAATCACAAACAAGAACTTACAAAATGAATTTATCTATTTCAATATTGGTATGTTTCTATCTAAATTATTTCAAAATCAGGCGGAATAAAAATTGCTCTAAATATTTAAAAATAGAAAATGATGTACTTGTAAACAACAATATTTATTAAATCATTAAATGATCACATCACATATGATGATCAGCAATTTGTTGGGACTGTGTTTTTTTTTTTTAATTGAATTATCAAATATATTTCTAAATTCTAAAATTGAAATAACATTATTACCGGTAGTGTAAAATCATAACTAGAACTGTGAGTGACCTCACTGAGTGATACCCCCCACTTGCAATACTATGATGTTCAAACTTTGGAATACAGGTATATTAGCAAGTTACCTATGAAAAAAGAACGGATATGGAGTAATGTCAAGGAGACAACATCACATTTCCAAAATAAATTAACCAAGAACATACATCTAGGGGTCGCCACAGGATTGTACATTGTACCAGTCGATTATATTACCCCAACATCTAAATTTTCATTATTTTTCTCTATTTATGACTAAAATTCATACGACTGTGATTGTACTTTGGTCTAAGCAAGTCTTATGACACTACTAGTGCATCTTTCACATCAGGTATCAACAAAAATGTCAAGAATATTTTTTTATCAATGTGTGACGTAAAAGTGTCTTTGACATTTACTTCACTGAGTTTGGTGCTGCTTTGACAACTGTTTTACCTGTTTTGTTCAAGTATTGTTATACTGTTATAGTGACAGCCGGAAACTTTGAGCCGTAATGAAAGGGGGAGGTTTGGCGCTTTAAAATCTGATTCAACCCACCATTTCTTTAGAAATGCCTGTACCAAGTCAGGGTCATTATGGTTTTCAGTTTTCCGGTTGTCGACAGTCTTAGAAATTAGGCGTTAGTCCGAAGCCCGTGGCGTGTAAAATTGTACACGGGCGTATAAAATGAGTAGTTCCACAAGTCTGACGGGCCTGTGAAAAAAAAATTCATATAGTTTCAAAAGTTGATTTCATATATTATGTGTAGATATTTAGTTTATTGCTCTCCGTTTTCAGTTGCTGCCGAGTCAATGCAAAAAATGGGTAGGCAAACAAGTCCTTTTAAGAATTTCCGATATTCGAAATAGATTTAGGTGTGTCTGTGTTTTGCAATTTGATTGGTTGATATTTTTACCATCATGTACATGTAGGTTTTAAAAAAGGACGAGAAGCAGGGCTCACGTTAGAGGGCGAAGTAGTTGCCTTGTGAAGGTTGACTTTGATTTCTCGTTGGTCAAAAGCGAAGTTCAAGTAGCCTTGTAATTTTGAAGAGTCACCCTATGTTGCCCGCGTATTTTTGCCAAGTGCCACTATGAAAATATCGACATCGTGTTTATTGAATTCTATGGTATTCATTAAGTATTTTGAAAGTGACTTTCTTGAAAAGTAATCCATTTCGGTTTAAAGAAACTTTAATTTCGTTCAATATCACACAAAAATGGCACCACGAGAAGGGGGACGCAATCAGACACTGTGCTATGGGAAATGTTGATCGAAGCTACTTTTAACCAAACAAACTTTTGATTAATTTTTTTCTCAATCCTGTGACATAAAGTCCGAGTTCTCATATATAATATGTTCATATTTGAGAAGGTTGGTCATTCAAAATTCGTTGAAATGCACGGAGACACTTCAGATTTTTATCGATCCGCTTCCAAATCCGATCGGTATTTTTTTTTATTAATTGCGATCT
This sequence comes from Bathymodiolus brooksi, assembly GCA_963680875.1. Lineage (NCBI taxonomy): Eukaryota > Metazoa > Mollusca > Bivalvia > Mytilida > Modiolidae > Bathymodiolus > Bathymodiolus brooksi. The sequence goes on along the minus strand of OY804578.1, from coordinate 90,389,479 downwards.
ATTTATAGAACTGTTGCTGACAGACCTCTGTCTACGTTAATACCTCTGCAGTTAGAAAATAGACTTTGAACTACAGTAGTTTTGTTCCATTGTTGCACTCTGATTTGAGGTCTGACAAATAATAATTACAATCTTTACTTGCTTCAGTTTATGACTGTCAGTGTCAATATACGTTCGTGCTATATTTGCATTCCCTAGCTATCTATATATAGTTGGTCCGTTGAGCAAATTGGCATATACATATTTCTTCTGCTGAAGGCTACACAAATATGACTTTTTGCATTTTGTGTGGTATTAATTCAAAGTATAGTGATATTTTTAACCAGAGGCTCTCAAGAGCCTGTATCGTTCACCTGGTAATAAAAAAAAACAATTGGTCCTATGTAAAAACTATGTCCTGCGTCATCTTGGAATTACGATCAACATAAAAAACATAAAGTTTGTAAAGGACCTTCCAATGATTGATGCACAGTTTAGGTTCAATCAGTGCAATAGCTTCAGAGAAGAATATATTTCTGTATTTTCCCCATATGGTTCTGTGTTAATACTATGACCTGTGGTGGCAGCCATCTTGGATTTCCGATCGGCATAAAAAACAGGACCTTCCAATGATCATTCCTGGGCAGTTTGGTTTCAACTGTCCAAGTGGTTTCAGAGAAGAAGCATTTTGAAACATTTTTCCCATAGGGTCCAATGTTAAACTAAGTCCTGCCGTAGCCGCCATTTTGAATTTCATATCAGAATAAAAAACGTATATTTTGTAGAGGACCATTCAATGAACATTCATGCACAGTTTGGCTTTAATCATATTTGTAGTTTCTGAGAAGAAGGCATTTGAACATTTTCCCATAGGGTCCAATGTTAATCTATGTCCTGCGGTGGTGGCCATCTTGGATTTCCGATCGGCATAAAAAACACACACCTTGTAGAGGACCTTCCAATGATCATTCCTGGGCAGTTTGGTTTCAATTATCCAAGTGGTTTCAGAGAAGAAGCGTTTTGAAACATTTTTCCCATAGGGTCCAATGTTAAACTAAGTCCTGCCGTAGCCACCATTTTGAATTTCATACCAGAACAAAAAACGTAAAGTTTGTAGAGGACCATCTAATGAACATTCATGTACAGTTTGGCTTTAATCATATTTGTAGTTTCTGAGTAGAAGGCATTTGAATATTTTCCCATAGGGTCCAATGTTAATCTATGTCCTGCGGTGGCGGCCATCTTGGATTTCCGACCGGCATAAAAAACAGAAAATTTGTAGAGGACCTTCCAATGATCATTCCTGGGCAGTTTAGTTTCAACTGTCCAAGTGGTTTCAGAGAAGAAGCATTTTGAAACATTTTTCCCATAGGGTCCAATGTTAAACTAAGTCCTGCTGTAGCTGCCATTTTGAATTTCATACCGGAACAAAAAACGTAAAGTTTGTAGAGGACCATCTAATGAACATTCATGTACAGTTTGGCTTTAATCATATTTGTAGTTTCTGAGTAGAAGGCATTTGAACATTTTCCCATAGGGTCCAATGTTAATCTATGTATTGCGGTGGTGGCCATCTTGGATTTCCGATTGGCATAAAAAACATAAAATTTGTAGAGGACCTTCCAATGATCATTCCTAGGCAGTTTGGTTTCAATTATCCAAGTGGTTTCAGAGAAGAAGCGTTTTGAAACATTTTTCCCATAGGGTCCAATGTTAAACTAAGTCCTGCCGTAGCCGCCATTTTGAATTTCATACCGGAACAAAAAACGTAAAGTTTGTAGAGGACCATCCAATGAACATTCATGTACAGTTTGGCTTTAATCATATTTGTAGTTTCTGAGTAGAAGGCATTTGAATATTTTCCCATAGGGTCCAATGTTAATCTGTCCTGCGGTGGCGGCCATCTTGGATTTCCGACCGGCATAAAAAACAGAAAATTTGTAGAGGACCTTCCAATGATCATTCCTGGGCAGTTTGGTTTCAACTGTCCAAGTGGTTTCAGAGAAGAAGCATTTTGAAACATTTTTCCCATAGGGTCCAATGTTAAACTAAGTCCTGCCGTAGCCGCCATTTTGAATTTCATATCGGAACAAAAAACCTTAAGATTGTAGAGGACCATCCAATGAACATTCATGTACAGTTTGGCTTTAATCATATTTGTAGTTTCTGAGAAGAAGGCATTTGAACATTTTCCCATAGGGTCCAATGTTAATCTATGTATTGCGGTGGTGGCCATCTTGGATTTCCGATTGGCATAAAAAACATAAAATTTGTAGAGGACCTTCCAATGATCATTCCTAGGCAGTTTGGTTTCAATTATCCAAGTGGTTTCAGAGAAGAAGCGTTTTGAAACATTTTTCCCATAGGGTCCAATGTTAAACTAAGTCCTGCCGTAGCCACCATTTTGAATTTCATACCGGAACAAAAAACGTAAAGTTTGTAGAGGACCATCCAATGAACATTCATGTACAGTTTGGCTTTAATCATATTTGTAGTTTCTGAGTAGAAGGCATTTGAATATTTTCCCATAGGGTCCAATGTTAATCTGTCCTGCGGTGGCGGCCATCTTGGATTTCCGACCGGCATAAAAAACAGAAAATTTGTAGAGGACCTTCCAATGATCATTCCTGGGCAGTTTGGTTTCAACTGTCCAAGTGGTTTCAGAGAAGAAGCATTTTGAAACATTTTTCCCATAGGGTCCAATGTTAAACTAAGTCCTGCCGTAGCCGCCATTTTGAATTTCATATCGGAACAAAAAACCTTAAGATTGTAGAGGACCATCCAATGAACATTCATGTACAGTTTGGCTTTAATCATATTTGTAGTTTCTGAGAAGAAGGCATTTGAACATTTTCCCATAGGGTCCAATGTTAATCTATGTATTGCGGTGGTGGCCATCTTGGATTTCCGATTGGCATAAAAAACATAAAATTTGTAGAGGACCTTCCAATGATCATTCCTAGGCAGTTTGGTTTCAATTATCCAAGTGGTTTCAGAGAAGAAGCGTTTTGAAACATTTTTCCCATAGGGTCCAATGTTAAACTAAGTCCTGCCATAGCCGCCATTTTGAATTTCATACCAGAACAAAAAACGTAAAGTTTGTAGAGGACCATCTAATGAACATTCATGTACAGTTTGGCTTTAATCATATTTGTAGTTTCTGAGTAGAAGGCATTTGAATATTTTCCCATAGGGTCCAATGTTAATCTATGTCCTGCAGTGGCGGCCATCTTGGATTTCCGACCGGCATAAAAAACCTTAAATTTGTAGAGGACCTTCCAATGATCATTCCTGGTCAGTTTGGTTTCAACTGTCCAAGTGGTTTCAGAGAAGAAGCATTTTGAAACATTTTTCCCATAGGGTCCAATGTTAAACTAAGTCCTGCCGTAGCCGCCATTTTGAATTTCATACCAGAACAAAAAACGTAAAGTTTGTAGAGGACCATCTAATGAACATTCATGTACAGTTTGGCTTTAATCATATTTGTAGTTTCTGAGTAGAAGGCATTTGAATATTTTCCCATAGGGTCCAATGTTAATCTATGTCCTGCGGTGGCGGCCATCTTGGATTTCCGATCGGCATAAAAAACATAAAATTTCTAGAGGACCTTCCAATGATCATTCCTAGGCAGTTTGGTTTCAATTATCCAAGTGGTTTCAGAGAAGAAGCGTTTTGAAACATTTTTCCCATAGGGTTCAATGTTAAACTAAGTCCTGCCGTAGCCGCCATTTTGAATTTCATACCGGAACAAAAAACGTAAAGTTTGTAGAGGACCATCTAATGAACATTCATGTACAGTTTGGCTTTAATCATATTTGTAGTTTCTGAGTAGAAGGCATTTGAATATTTTCCCATAGGGTCCAATGTTAATCTATGTCCTGCGGTGGCGGCCATCTTGGATTTCCGACCGGCATAAAAAACAGATAATTTGTAGAGGACCTTCCAATGATCATTCCTGGGCAGTTTGGTTTCAACTGTCCTAGTGGTTTCAGAGAAGAAGCATTTTGAAACATTTTTCCCATAGGGTCCAATGTTAAACTAAGTCCTGCCGTAGCCGCCATTTTGAATTTCATATCGGAACAAAAAACCTTAAGATTGTAGAGGACCATCCAATGAACATTCATGTACAGTTTGGCTTTAATCATATTTGTAGTTTCTGAGTAGAAGGCATTTGAATATTTTCCCATAGGGTCCAATGTTAATCTATGTCCTGCGGTGGCGGCCATCTTGGATTTCCGACCAGCATAAAAAACAGAAAATTTGTAGAGGACCTTCCAATGATCATTCCTGGGCAGTTTGGTTTCAACTGTCCAAGTGGTTTCAGAGAAGAAGCATTTTGAAACATTTTTCCCATAGGGTCCAATGTTAAACTAAGTCCTGTCGTAGCCGCCATTTTGAATTTCATATCGGAACAAAAAACCTTAAGATTGTAGAGGACCATCCAATCAACATTCATGTACAGTTTGGCTTTAATAATATTTGTAGTTTCTGAGAAGAAGGCATTTGAACATTTTCCCATAGGGTCCAATGTTAATCTATGTCCTGCGGTGGCGGCCATCTTGGATTTCCGACCGGCATAAAAAACAAAAAATTTGTAGAGGACCTTCCAATGATCATTCCTGGGCAGTTTGGTTTCAACTGTCCAAGTGGTTTCAGAGAAGAAGCATTTTGAAACATTTTTCCCATAGGGTCCAATGTTAAACTAAGTCCTGCCGTAGCCGCCAGTTTGAATTTCATATCGTAACAAAAAACCTTAAGATTGTAGAGGACCATCCAATGAACATTCATGTACAGTTTGGCTTTAATAATATTTGTAGTTTCTGAGAAGAAGGCATTTGAACATTTTCCCATAGGGTCCAATGTTAATCTATGTCCTGCGGTGGCGGCCATCTTGGATTTCCGACCGGCATAAAAAACAGAAAATTTGTAGAGGACCTTCCAATGATCATTCCTGGGCAGTTTGGTTTCAACTGTCCAAGTGGTTTCAGAGAAGAAGCATTTTGAAACATTTTTCCCATAGGGTCCAATGTTAAACTAAGTCCTGTCGTAGCCGCCATTTTGAATTTCATATCGGAACAAAAAACCTTAAGATTGTAGAGGACCATCCAATCAACATTCATGTACAGTTTGGCTTTAATAATATTTGTAGTTTCTGAGAAGAAGGCATTTGAACATTTTCCCATAGGGTCCAATGTTAATCTATGTCCTGCGGTGGCGGCCATCTTGGATTTTCGATTGGCATAAAAAACATAAAATTTGTAGAGGACCTTCCAATGATCATTCCTAGGCAGTTTGGTTTCAATTATCCAAGTGGTTTCAGAGAAGAAGCGTTTTGAAACATTTTTCCCATAGGGTCCAATGTTAAACTAAGTCCTGCCATAGCCGCCATTTTGAATTTCACACCAGAATCAAAAACGTAAAGTTTGTAGAGGACCATCTAATGAACATTCATGTACAGTTTGGCTTTAATCATATTTGTAGTTTCTGAGTAGAAGGCATTTGAATATTTTCCCATAGGGTCCAATGTTAATCTATGTCCTGCAGTGGCAGCCATCTTGGATTTCCGACCGGCATAAAAAACCTTAAATTTGTAGAGGACCTTCCAATGATCATTCCTGGGCAGTTTGGTTTCAACTGTCCAAGTGGTTTCAGAGAAGAAGCATTTTGAAACATTTTTCCCATAGGGTCCAATGTTAAACTAAGTCCTGCCGTAGCCGCCATTTTGAATTTCATACCAGAACAAAAAACGTAAAGTTTGTAGAGGACCATCTAATGAACATTCATGTACAGTTTGGCTTTAATCATATTTGTAGTTTCTGAGTAGAAGGCATTTGAATATTTTCCCATAGGGTCCAATGTTAATCTATGTCCTGCGGTGGCGGCCATCTTGGATTTCCGACCGGCATAAAAAACAGATAATTTGTAGAGGACCTTCCAATGATCATTCCTGGGCAGTTTGGTTTCAACTGTCCAAGTGGTTTCAGAGAAGAAGCATTTTGAAACATTTTTCCCATAGGGTCCAATGTTAAACTAAGTTCTGCCGTAGCCGCCATTTTGAATTTCATATCGGAACAAAAAACCTTAAGATTGTAGAGGACCATCCAATGAACATTCATGTACAGTTTGGCTTTAATCATATTTGTAGTTTCTGAGAAGAAGGCATTTGAACATTTTCCCATAGGGTCCAATGTTAATCTATGTATTGCGGTGGCGGCCATCTTGGATTTCCGATCGGCATAAAAAACATAAAATTTCTAGAGGACCTTCCAATGATCATTCCTAGGCAGTTTGGTTTCAATTATCCAAGTGGTTTCAGAGAAGAAGCGTTTTGAAACATTTTTCCCATAGGGTTCAATGTTAAACTAAGTCCTGCCGTAGCCGCCATTTTGAATTTCATACCGGAACAAAAAACGTAAAGTTTGTAGAGGACCATCTAATGAACATTCATGTACAGTTTGGCTTTAATCATATTTGTAGTTTCTGAGTAGAAGGCATTTGAATATTTTCCCATAGGGTCCAATGTTAATCTATGTCCTGCGGTGGCGGCCATCTTGGATTTCCGACCGGCATAAAAAACAAAAAATTTGTAGAGGACCTTCCAATGATCATTCCTGGGCAGTTTGGTTTCAACTGTCCAAGTGGTTTCAGAGAAGAAGCATTTTGAAACATTTTTCCCATAGGGTCCAATGTTAAACTAAGTCCTGCCGTAGCCGCCATTTTGAATTTCATATCGGAACAAAAAACCTTAAGATTGTAGAGGACCATCCAATCAACATTCATGTACAGTTTGGCTTTAATAATATTTGTAGTTTCTGAGAAGAAGGCATTTGAACATTTTCCCATAGGGTCCAATGTTAATCTATGTCCTGCGGTGGCGGCCATCTTGGATTTCCGACCGGCATAAAAAACAGAAAATTTGTAGAGGACCTTCCAATGATCATTCCTGGGCAGTTTGGTTTCAACTGTCCAAGTGGTTTCAGAGAAGAAGCATTTTGAAACATTTTTCCCATAGGGTCCAATGCTAAACTAAGTCCTGTCGTAGCCGCCATTTTGAATTTCATATCGGAACAAAAAACCTTAAGATTGTAGAGGACCATCCAATCAACATTCATGTACAGTTTGGCTTTAATAATATTTGTAGTTTCTGAGAAGAAGGCATTTGAACATTTTCCCATAGGGTCCAATGTTAATCTATGTCCTGCGGTGGCGGCCATCTTGGATTTTCGACCGGCATAAAAAACAAAAAATTTGTAGAGGACCTTCCAATGATCATTCCTGGGCAGTTTGGTTTCAACTGTCCAAGTGGTTTCAGAGAAGAAGCATTTTGAAACATTTTTCCCATAGGGTCCAATGTTAAACTAAGTCCTGCCGTAGCCGCCATTTTGAATTTCATATCGGAACAAAAAACCTTAAGATTGTAGAGGACCATCCAATGAACATTCATGTACAGTTTGGCTTTAATCATATTTGTAGTTTCTGAGAAGAAGGCATTTGAACATTTTCCCATAGGGTCCAATGTTAATCTATGTCCTGCGATGGCGGCCATCTTGGATTTCCGATCGGCATAAAAAACAGTAACTTGGTAAAGGACATTCCAATGATCATTCCTTTACAGTTTGGGTTCAGTCAGTTCATTAGTTTCGGAGAAGAAGATCTTTGAAATTTCGGCCAATCAGAGCATATTATTGGCCCTGGCAGCCATATTGAATATCCGACTGGAACGAAAAACAGTAACTTTGTAGAGGACCATCCAAGGAACATTCCTGCTAAGTTCGGTTCCAATCGGCCAAGTGGTTTCGGAGAAGAAGCTTGAAATGTGAAAAGTTTACAGACGACAGACGACAGACGACAGACGACGGACGCCAAGTGATGGCAATAGTTCACATGGACCTTTGGTCCAGGTGAACTAAAAACCAGAGGATCACAAGAGCCTGTATCGTTCACCTGGTTATAAAAAGAACCAATTGGTCCTATGTAAAAACTATGTCCTGCAGTAGTAGTCATCTTGGAATTACGATCAACATAAAAAACACAAAGTTTGTAAAGGACCTTCCAATGATTGATGCACAGTTTAGGTTCAATCAGTGCAATAGCTTCAGAGAACAATATATTTCTGTAATTTCCCCATATGGTCCTGTGTTAATACTATGACCTGTGGTGGCAGCCATCTTGGATTTCCGATCGGCATAAAAACAGAAACTTTGTAGAGGACCTTCCAATGATCATTCCTGGGCAGTTTGGTTTCAATTGTCCAAGTGGTTTCAGAGAAGAAGCGTTTTGAAACATTTTTCCCATAGGGTCCAATGTTAAACTAAGTCCTGCAGAAGCCGCCATTTTGAATTTCATATCAGAACAAAAAACTTAGTTTGTAGAGGACCATCCAATGAACATTCATGTACAGTTTGGCTTTAATCATATTTGTAGTTTCCGAGAAGAAGGCATTTGAACATTTTCCCATAGGGTCCAATGTTAATCTATGTCCTGTGGTGGTGCCCATCTTGGATTTCCGATCGGCATAAAAAACACACACTTTGTAGAGGACCTTCCAATGATCATTCCTGGGCAGTTTGGTTTCAATTATCCAAGAGGTTTCAGAGAAGAAGCGCTTTGAAACATTTTTCCCATAGGGTCCAATGTTAAACTAAGTCCTGCCGTAGCCGCCATTTTGAATTTCATATCGGAACAAAAAACATAAATTTGTAGAGGACCATCCAATGAACATTAATGTACAGTTTGGCTTTAATCATATTTGTAGTTTCTGAGATGAAGGCATTTGAACCTTTTCCCATAGGGTCCAATGTTAATCTATGTCCTGCAGTGGTGGCCATCTTGAATTTTTAATCGGCATAAAAAACATAAACTTTGTAGAGGACCTTCCAATGATCATTCCTGGGCAGTTTGGTTTCAATTGTCCAAGTGGTTTCAGAGAAGAAGCGTTTTGAAACATTTTTCCCATAGAGTCCAATGTTAAACTAAGTCCTGCCGAAGCCGCCATTTTGAATTTCATATCAGAACAAAAAACGTAAAGTTTGTAGAGGACCATCCAATGAACATTCATGTACAGTTTGGCTTTAATCATATTTGTAGTTTCCGAGAAGAAGGCATTTGAACATTTTCCCATAGGGTTCAATGTTAATCTATGTATTGCGGTGGCGGCCATCTTGAATTTCCGATCAGCATATAAAACAGAAACTTTGTAAAGGATCTTCCAATGATCATTCCTGGGCAGTTTGGTTTCAATTGTCCAAGTGGTTTCAGTGAAGAAGCATTTTGAAACATTTTTCCCATAGTGTCCAATGTTAAACTAAGTCCTGCTGTAGCCGCCAGTTTGAATTTCATATCGGAACAAAAAACCTTAAGATTGTAGAGGACCATCCAATGAACATTCATGTACAGTTTGGCTTTAATCATATTTGTAGTTTCTGAGATGAAGGCATTTGAACATTTTCCCATAGGGTCCAATGTTAATCTATGTCCTGCGGTGGTGGCCATCTTGGATTTCCGATCGGCATAAAAGACAGAAAATTGGTAGAGGACCTTCCAATGATCATTCCTGGGCAGTTTGGTTTCAATTGTCCAAGTGGTTTCAGAGAAGAAGCATTTTGAAAAAAAAATCCCATAGGGTCCAATGTTAAACTAAGTCCTGCCGTAACTGCCATTTTGAATTTCATATCGGAACAAAAAACCTTAAGATTGTAGAGAACCATCCAATGAACATTCATGTACAGTTTGGCTTTAATCATATTTGTAGTTTCTGAGAAGAAGGCATTTGAACATTTTCCCATAGGGTCCAATGTTAATCTATGTCCTGCGGTGGTGGCCATCTTGGATTTCCGATCGGCATAAAAAACAGGAACTTGGAAAAGGACATTCCAATGATCATTCGTTTACAGTTTGGGTTCAGTCAGTTCATTAGTTTCAGAGAAGAAGATCTTTGAAATTTCAGCCATACAGAGCATATTATTGGCCCTGGCAGCCATGTTGAATATCCGACTGGAACGAAAAACAGTAACTTTGTAGAGGACCATCCAAGGAACATTCCTGCTAAGTTCGGTTCCAATCGGCCAAGTGGTTTCGGAGAAGAAGCTTGAAATGTGAAAAGTTTACAGACGACGGACGCCAAGTGATGGCAATAGTTCACCTGGACCAACCTTTGGTCCAGGTGAACAAAAAAAAAAAGGGGGGGGGGGTACATATTAAAAATTGTCACCAAATTATATGTCACACGCAATGATGACACTACAAGTTTTTGTTATAAGAGTCTTATAACAATATTAACCTGGTGCATCACTAATACAACATCATTGTGGACGTAACGGTATTTTGCCGATTTAACCCGTTTTCTTGTTTTAATCATGTGGCTTTTCTGACGAAACCTACCTCGTTAAAAAGATCGTTTTCTGCTCTTTAATTTGATATAACTTTAGTGTCGATCGTGAAATTTTAAACGAAAATGCAAGCGTTTGAACACGACGTTATCTACGAATATATATCGTGGCGTCATAATTTGACCGTAAAAATGTCTCTGGTACCAAACTTTAGCCTATGTTTGCCATTATCGCCTCGAGGATTACAAAAACAAAATTTGTGTCGTAGTAATCTGCGTTTTCTCAGCTTTATTTTCGTACCACTTTATTGATGATATACACGGACTTTCATATCTTATTTTCGATTTAATTGTTTTAAACAAAATTTGCATATTGTTAATGGCGGAATATTGAGAATAAAATTATATCATTAAAATCTAGAGAATTTTTTCTGTCAAACCATCTAATTTACATTTTATACGAAAATAAAGCGATATCCAATTTTCCTGTTTGTATGTAATAAAGGTCGCAACCTCCAAAAATTGACAGCACTTATTGTATTAGCAACTAAAATCAATGGCGTGTTTCGATCTGTCGATCACACGTTGAAGCACAACAATCGAGGTATTATTTTATATTAATTCGGAACCGGGATTTTGCTAACACAATCAGATAGATTACTTGTTATTCTGTCAAATTTCCACAATGCCCGTGGCATAATTTGTTTACGACCAAGCTACTCGAGAAATTCAAAACACTGCATGTCTTTCTTCAACTTAAATTCTTCTTGCATATTTGTATGCCACTTTATAAACTGCTTTAATTGAAGTTGGGGAACAGGGATGCAGCATATAATGTCCCACTATGAAATAGGAACCAACCATTTAACTTGAAAAGGGGGAGGGGCGCTATGGTATTACGGTAAAATTACACTTTTCTGAGTGTTTCCATGGAAACTTCTAGAATTATCCAGAAATAGAAGAAATTTTAACATTATTACTAACTATACAAATCATATATTCAATTATTTCCCATACAATATCATTCTTTGGTGAAAGAAAACAGTATGAAAGGAAATATTCAATTTTTTCATATTTCTTTGCTATGGTAACCAAGCTTCTCTGTTAAATTTGTAAAAAAGTTTGAAAAATTTAAAGGATACAAATTTTGAGGGTATGTATAAAGAGAACCATGTCCTATTATTTGCATTTATGGAAAAATAGCTGTTTGGAAGTAGTATTTCATTTTTTTTTCATCCGTTGCCATGGTAAACACTCCTAGAAACGTGCTTAATTAGAAAAAAAATTTATTATGAAAATAGGCTTGTATCAAATGGGACATCACGACCTCCAAGTATGCCAAGTTTCAAGAAATTATCTTTCATATTTTCGAAGTTATGGTCATTTTTCTGCTATATTTTGTATTTATGTCACCTTTTCGGTGCCATATTTGCATATAAAAACATTACATTGAATATGTCCAGAATCATCAAGGATAGCGGACCTTAAAATTCAATATCTCAGAAACTACTTAACCAATTTTGACCAAATAAATTGCATTAACTTTGTTTTTCATAGTACTTTCACTTGTAAACAAAATAATTATTAATTGCAATACTAAGAAAATTGGATGCACTAGGTTAACAATATTGGTTGCGATGATAATGATGATATGGAATATACTAAGGATGCTATTGACAATATGATTTTTAGAGATTAAAATAAACATGAATCCAAAATAAAGTGTCTTTTTTTTTTTTAACCCACATTCTGGTCTTACCTAATGCATAATTGACATGTCCACATATTTGGTACATCATCATCTTTTGAGTTTTGGTGGATCGAATTAATGGCCATTAATGTAGTTTTCAAATTCCGGCCTGTAGAATTGATGGTGGGCTTGTAAATATTTGAACTTACAGGCCTGGTGGGCTCGTGAGGTAAAAAGTTAAGCGTGAAGACTGTGTTGACTGATTTTGTCTGTTTATATATCGTCACGGTATGTGTTTTCGTTTGTCATCTGTTTTTGTTTTATCCATTTTATTTTGATTTCCACAGCGCACGCATTATTTTTGACGTGTCTTCCGGTTTCTATTTATGGAACATAAACAAGATTACAGCATGACATCTGTAAAAGATGTTAAAGTTTGCTTTTAAAGATGTAAGTACCAAGAACAGTGAACCTACCTACTGAACCATACTTTTTGTAATGCTAAAAATTTACTTCATTTATAAAGTAGCTGGAAAAAAAATCCACAAGGGCTATATAAAATTTAACTATGTCATCTGCCTCTCAGACACCGGCTCTTCCTGTCATGTAACTGTCATGGGGTCACTGATCGTACTTGTAAACAAAAGAGCTGACTGAAATGTGTCCGTTTCTTATATAAAATACATGTCACTTTGCAGTGCATTGTGGTTTCAGCACTAAAGAAAACACAATTTTGAAAGTGGTAATTTTCAAACATTCTGTTATTTTATTTAGATGTAGTATGATTTGATAGAGGGCCAGAACCATGAAATTTTAAAACCAGCCATTTCCGGATTATATATTCGTTTCCATCCCGTATATCGGCCTCGTTTTTACTTTACACGAAAACAAACGACGCTATTTTACTGACAACAAAAGTTGCCAGATAATCGAGAGTATATTAAAATACAAGAATGGCTTTAAAAACAATCTTATGTACAAAGAAATATTTAACTAGCCATTCTTTGAAAATTCCAATCGTCATATGAATGAAGGGTTAACACTGTTAATCGCTATATCTGAAAATCGATAATAGCACAAAAACCGATAACACGATTAGGGAGGTCAAACGTAGTCGCCGATAACGTTATTATTTTCTGTCAGACTAAAAAAAAAAAGATTTTTCACCTTTTTCATTTCATTAGAAAAACACCTAAAATTGATTATTTCGTGAAAAAAAATATATCAGATAAAATTTGAAAACTAGAACTTTATTAATTTGGTAGTTATAAGTATTAAAAATATGATTGGGTACTACCATGGAACGTCCAAAGTGAAGTCGCTTCGAGAAAATCGGACGCCATGTTGATTTATGTGTCAACGAACAACCCATTTTCAAAAATAAATCTGGGAGCTGTCCCTGGATCAATATCCTTCATGCATGGCTTAAAATTTGCAGAAAATCTTCATTTTTACCAATCCGACCGCCAAAAATTAATAACAATCGAAATCGCAACGTAAAATATAAAAGTTTACAAAACAGTGTTTTTAAACTCGCTTACCACACTTCCGAAAAAATTTGGGGGTCAAATATCAATAATCTGGACCTTCCTCTAAAGATATGTCGCCAAGGTTTCAATGGATAAGCAGTAATAGCTCCCGGAAATCATTGGATGTTCGGTCCATATTTTCTGACTTTGCAATCGCGGGAAGAGTTATCGGACGTTGTGTGGCACATATGACCGGGATGTATGTCTTCCTCCATTTTGGCCAGGACAATTTCAGAGTTGTACCAAAGAAAAATGAAATTTACCGATGTATTGTTCTACCAATTGATACAATAATTATCTAGCATTGATGTATTCAGATCACGGAGGTCAATCATGCACGGTAAGTAACAAAACTTCTTCTAAAATATAGTTTTATTCTCAAAAGAAATATCGTTTTCAACCGGATCAAATGGGGGTTAATTTTGAAAACAAAAGATGCACAAAAATCGCACAGAAACTTTACACGAACTGAATAGATTATATATCTTTGCTTCGATAAATGAAAAAGAGATGGGATTTAATTCACGATTTTATTATTTTACTCGAAAAAAGGCGAAAACGGCAAGCATCAATATAAAGTTGTCAAATTCTCACAATCTATAAATAACTTTATCCAAGCAGAGCTTTGGTGACGTAATCATGGCTGCTCGGAAATTACCGGGATTTATTAATACATCTATATAAAGGAGTTGTTCCGGTATTCTTTGATATTTTTAGAAGAGGGATCTTTTGTGAAATGTTCCAAGATTTTTGTTTATTTTTTGGTTTTAAATGAAATTTGTCTACATGAAAACTTTTTATGCATTTCTCATCAAGTTCCTAGTGTATATTGTAGCAATACATAGGACAATTGTTTTTAAATAGTAACATGAATTTCCATGCAACATATTTGAAACAATTTATTTAAATTGTTATAAAACATAATTATTATGTTTCAGTGCTATTAGGGAAGCTTTATGAAATATATGCTCAATGCATACATTACAGTATGTGAATGTATTAACATTCTGGTTGTATACAACAGTGCATGTGATATGCTAAGTTTAATCAATTACATTTTTTTCATTACACCATTACTGTGTGCAAAACTTGTTTGGTATGACAGAACATTTATGATGCATGCAGCAAACATTTCTGGAATAATGCTATTTTTCATATAGAATCTTATTTGCCACCAAGCATATATGCACAAAGATAATTTTTAGTCGAAGAGTGCATTGTATTAAAGCTTTTTTCATTTGTACATGTATGATAAACTATTTTTAGTTCTTTATTTTTATTCTGTATAACATAATTGTATTTTAAATGTTTATTTTTATTTTACAGGTGTAATCGTGGCATCTCAGTAGATCATTAAGAGTTTTAAATCATTAAAATGACACTTCTGAAAGTTGATGCTGTTGATTATGATTCAGTTAATCAAATATGCATATGATCACAAATTTAAAGAAATCACAAAGATTTCATTTGGAATAAGTTGGTCATGAACTGGGACACAGCACTATTTGTAGTCGTCAAATGTAAAATTATAGTATATAAAGGAAAAGAGAGTGACATTGAGGACTGTTATGAATTAAGATTATAAATAATAGTAGAAGATAACAGTTTATTGATTTGTGACAATAAAAATGATAACTTTGAAAATTAAGGACTTTCTAATCGCATGAACTGTTTGCTTAAATCTGCTAAAATTGTCAAATTTGAGGTTTTTCCCAGACAAAAAAATGAAAATCATGTATCAAATGTGCTAATTAAATGTTTAAAAGATAAAATAACTTCAAGGCTGGCTTATAAATTGTACAGAGAACATATCTGATAATCCAAATAAGACTTTTCATGGAATACGGGGCCATAATTGAAATATTATTTTTACTAAATTTCCAGGTGGAGGGCTAATGAACCAGGACATAGTTCATACCAGTGTCAGAATTGGGGTTGCTGATAGTTTTCTCCTTGTAGTATACAGTTATAGGATCAAAATGATACCAAACACTTGAACATTTAATATTATAATATTCAACAATTATTAAAATTGCATCAATTTCGGGAATTATCTAAATTTTGATTGAACAAAGAAAATTGACCTTTTCAATGGAAAAAATGGCAGTTTTTACACAAACTGTAATAATAACTTCATTGATGTATGGATATTGAGGTTGTTTACCATAAAAATATCAATTTGAACATAAAAAATATAATTAATTCCCTAAAATAACTTATTTTTACACTTTACGGAGCTCAAAATATTAAGCTGCGGAGTTTATAATTCTGGCACTACAGACTTTGACAATTTTTTTTCCTGATAAATATAGGTGTTCCCTGTTAGAGGGTTCTTTTCCCTACCAAAATCAGTATTCAGAAAAATTCTAGTACTTTTTTCAGATTTTTTATGACCAAATGATTTTTCGAATAAAATTTGTCGTTAAAATTATGGAGGCCTGCGCAAAGGAAATAATATTAAAAAAATATATATATTAATTGAATAAATGTTATTCTTGATATTTTTACCTAGAGACTGGGCACTTTGTGGACAGTGCTGCAAGTTTCAGCCTTGCAAGTTAAAGGTTTTTGAAGATATTTGACCACAAACCTGGTAGTTTGAACAAGCAGACGGCTGACACATAAATTAAAACCAGAGGCTCCCAGGAGCCTGTAATTGTTCACCTGGATCAAAGCTGCTTTCAATAACAACGCAACTGCACTGTGGCAGCCATCTTGGTGGGAGAGCGCAACTGCCGGACACAATTTTGGAAGAGGACCATCTAATGACTATTCCATCAAAGTTTGGTTCTAATTGAGCTACTGGTTCCAGACAAGATGGTTTTTATGTGAATTTCCCATAGGGTCCTATGTTAAACTAAGTACAGCTGTGCAGCCATCTTGGTCAGAGGGCGGGACCACCAGACACAATTTTGGAAGAGGACCATCCAATGACTATTTGATCAAAGTTTGGTTCCAATTGAGACAAGAAGATTTTTATGTGAATTTCCCATAGGTTCCTATGTTAAACTAAGTTCGGCTGTAGGGGCCATCTTGGTCGAAGGGCCGAACCGCCGGACATATTTTTGGAAAAGAACCATCCAATGACTATTTCATCAACATTTAGTTCTTATTGAGCAAATGGTTTCAAACAAGAAGATTTTTATGGGAATTTCCCATTGGGTCCTATGTTAAATTAAGTTCGGCTGTGGCAGCCATCTTGGTCGGAGGTCTGAAATGCCAGACATAATTTTGGAAGGGGACCACCCAAGGATCATTACAGCAAAGTTTGGTTGAGATTGGCTCAGTAGTTTCAGAGGAGAAGATTTTTTTTAAATTTCATCCCCCCTTTTTTCTATTTTTAGCTTGGCAGCCATCTTGGTTGGAAGTGGGGATCACTGGACACAATTTTGGAAGGGGGCCATCTAATGACTATTCCACCAAAGTTTGGTTGCAATTGGCCCGCGTTAACAGACACAATTTTGAAAGGGACCCACCCAGGGACCATCCCTGCCAGGTTTGGTTTAATTTGGTTCAGCGGTTTCAGAGGAGAAGATTTAAATGTGATCTTTTATCAAAATATGCCTAATTTGCATAACCGGTATAAATCGGCTGAAAGAAAAATTTCAAACAAAAACCCCGAACATATGCTAAACTACTCCTTGCCATGTAGCTGCAGTTAAAATTTGAGCTCATTTTGACTTATACTAAAGCAGCAATGGACAATTGAAGAAATTTCTATTTTTAGTAACAGCAGCCATCTTGAATGGAGGGCAGGGCTGTCGGACACAATTTTGAAAGGGACCCACCCTTCCAGGTTTGGTTTAATTTGGTTCAGCGGTTTCAGAGGAGAAGATTTAAATGTGATCTTTTATCAAAATATGCCTAATTTGCATAATCGGTATATATCGGCTGAAAGAAAAATTTCACTAAAAAACCCGGAATATATGTTAAACTACCCCTTGCCATGTAGCTGCAGTTAAAATTTTAGCTCATTTTGACTTACACTGAAGCAGCAATGGCCAATTAAAAATTTCACCCCCTTTTTTTTCTATTTTTAGCTTGGCGGCCATCTTGGTTGGAAGTCGGGATCACCGGATACAATTTTGGAAGGGGGCCATCCAAGGACCATTCCACCAAAGTTTGGTTGCAATTGGCCCAGTGGTTTCTGAGGAGAAGATTAAAATGTGAAATGTTGACGACGGACGAAAAGTGATGACAATAGCTCACCAATCGTAACTACTCGGCCATTCTCGCTACCCTGCAAATAACCTTGTATGCATTAGGCGTATAAAACGCACTACTTTTCACATGTCAGTTACATGAAAGTTTGATAAAGTTATATTTTAAGCAATGTTCTATATTTCAATTACAGTTTTAATTAGTTTTGCATGATTAGATTTTACTTAGTATGTCTTCCATATTGGATTTTCGTGGACTATATTTTTGTGCGGCTTAACTTAACTTAGCTTCCGGCAAACAATTTAAGAAGAATTTCTACTATGTATGTACGAGGTTATTTGCAGGGTAGCGAGAATGGCCGAGTAGTTACGATTGAATAGCTCACATGGCCTAAAGGCCAGTAGTCCGAGATTCCTCTGCCGTCTAACGGCTTTTATGGATTTGCTGTAGCCGTGGTACGTCAGAGCGCTATATATACGGAAAACAGCTGATTTGCCTCTCCAGCTCTGGGTTGGCACATTTCCTCGTTTCGTGGCTATCGGATTTTATTTTTTTTATCAGAAACCCTTATATAAATCGCTTCACCAATCATTTTTCTATTCATTCATAACCATCTTACCCTCAGAAAGTGGTGTTACACTCCATTACAGCACGATTTTGCCTTAAGATCCTATTATTCCGCCATTTGACTTCCATTTTCGAATCTACAAACGTGATCTCGCGATACTAACTGAATGATAACAGTAACGCATTGCATGATGGGAGCTACTTAATTCAGCGTGCCAAATTATTTGAGCATTATTTGCATACTTAAACAACATTCAAATCACATGGAAGACGATACATTTAAGCGTATTCTGCAGGACAAACAGTCCATCTACAGATCAAAGCAGAGCAGAAGGAAATAATACAGAATGTGTTGGAAAGAAAAGATTCAATGGCAGAGTGTTACCAACGGGCTTCGGAAAGAGCATGTGTTACGTCCCCCTTTTTTAACAAGGTACTACATCATTTTTTTTTTTATGGTTATCTGTAATTCACTATTGCTGTTAAAATCATTACCAATCAATATAATCAACTGTATTAAATTTTATGTTAATTGTTCTGCCTTAATAGGCGTGTATGATTGGCAATAAAAATATTTGTTTGTTTGTTTATATGCAAATCATCTCCCATGATACATTGCGGTAATCGTGGTTTTCTCGTAGTCACGTGACAAATGTTTGAAAAATGGAAGACAAATGGCGGAATCATAGGTTCTAAGGCAAAATCGTGCTGTAATGGAGTGTAGCACCACTTTCTGAGGGTAAGACGGTTATGAATGAATAGTAAAATGATTGGTGAAGCGATTTATATAAGGGTTTCTGATAGAAAATAAAATCCGATAGCCACGAAATGTGGAAATGTGCTGACCCAGAGTTGGAGAAGCAAATCTGCTGTTTTCCGTATGCATAGCGCTCCGACGTCCCACGCTACAGCAAATCCATAAAAGCCGTCAGACGGCAGAGGAATCTCGGACTAAAAGGCCAGGTGAGCTAAAAACTAAGTCCAAAGGCTATTTCCAATGTTTGAAATTCTGTGACATTTTTTTCATATAACACCTACAGGTGTGTATAATACCTCTTTTTGGAGCATAAAGAGGATACAGTACTATAGAAGAAAGGATGATAACCTATTAGGTAGTGAAAAAAATATATTTTGGTCCAAAAATGTCATTTTTTTAAACATTTTTCCAAAAAACAGAAAATCGACCACTTTTGGCTCACCAAAAAGGCCACAACCTTTGAACAGCTCAACCGATTTTAATAATTTTTGTACCAAAATTTCCCATTTTGTATGTACTGTCATATTAAACTATAATTGGATGATTTATTAGCATTTCAATTTTTGGCTTGACCACCCTAACACGATGCTACTTATGAGTTTTGACTTTCCCTTTGTAAGATTGTTCGGAGTTCGGTAATTTTGTTATTACCCTTATCAATCTTTCTCTTAATGTTATCTTTACATAACATTGATTCAAATAGAGGATCACTATCGATTGGGATTATAATACGAAATTAACTCCTACATTACACCACAGGGGCTAGGTGCGTCCGAAAAAAATAAAAAAAAATTAAATACTATATAATACTACAAGGGGGCGAACTCACTTGCTTCCATTTTTTTAAGTCGTCGTGTTAAATTGATCGTAACTTCGGAACGCCTTAATATTTTCAAAAAATGTTTCCACCAGTCGAAAGTCAAGTAATTTTCCTTTCCAAAGAGACCCCAATTGTTAGTGTAGGCCTCCGAACTGCTGAGGTATCATACACGAACCAAAACAAAACGGCGTGAAAATCCGAAGTCGTACAAACACTGGGATGACCACTTCCCATCTGTGTACAGACTTTCCCATGCGTAAACGAGTCATTTTGACTAGCTAAATACTTTCATCCATTCAAATTATGATAAAATTTCTTACCTTACGTCAATTTATATGTCCTTTAAGTCTGTTTTTGAAAGAAATCCCATTTGCATCCTTGACAAACGCCATAGACGTGAAAATTGAGAGTTCTAACGGGCTTTTTGATTGGCTGAAACAGAGTGTTTCAGCCAATCAAGAGTGTTTCAGCCAATCAAAAAGCCCGTTAGAACTCTCTCAATTTTCACGTCTATGGCGTTTGTCAAGGATGCAAATGGGATTTCTTTCAAAAACAGACTTAAAGGACATATAAATTGACGTAAGGTAAGAAATTTTATCATAATTTGAATGGATGAAAGTATTTAGCTAGTCAAAATGACTCGTTTACGCATGGGAAAGTCTGTACACAGATGGGAAGTGGTCATCCCAGCGTTTGTACGACTTCGGATTTTCATGCCGTTTTGTTTTGGTTCGTGTATGATACCTCAGCAGTTCGGAGGCCTACACTAACAATTGGGGTCTCTTTGGAAAGGAAAATTACTTGACTTTCGACTGGTGGAAACATTTTTTGAAAATATTAAGACGTTCCGAAGTTACGATCAATTTAACACGACGACTTAAAAAAATGGAAGCAAGTGAGTTCGCCCCCTTGTAGTATTATATAGTTTTTTTTTTTCTCGGACGCACCTAGCCCCTGTGCTAGGGAGGACAAACGTAGTCGTCGATAGCGTTATTATTTTCTGTCAGAGTAGAAAAACCCGAATTTTCACCTTTTTCATTTCATTAGAAAAACACCTAAAATTTATTATTTCGCGATAAAAAATATATCAGATAAAACTTGAAAACTAGAACTTTATTAATTTGGTAGTTATAAGCATTAAAAATATGATTGGGTACTACTACTGAACGTCCAAAGTGAAGTCGTTTCGAGAAAATCGGACGCCATCTTGATTTATGTGTCAACGAACAGCCCATTTTCAAAAATAATTCCGGGAGCTATCCCTGAACCAATATTCTTCATGCATGGCTTAAAATTTGCAGAAAGTCTTCAATTTTACCAATCCGATTGTTAAGAATTTTTTAAAAGTCAAAATCGTAACGTAAAATATAAAAGTTTACAAACATTGTTTTAAACTCGTTTACCGCTTTTCCGCAAAAAGTTAACAGTCAGATATCAATAATCTGAACCTTCCTCTAAAGATATGCCGCCAAGGTTTCAATGGATAAGCAGTAATAGCTCCCGGAAATCACTGGATGTTCGGTCCATATTTTCTGACTTTGCAATCAGAGTTGAGCGGGAAGAGTTATCGGACGTTGTGTGGCGCATGACCAAAATGTATGTCTTCCGCCATCTTGGCCAGGACAATTTCAGAGTCGTACCAAAGAAAAATGGAATTTACCGACGTATTGTTCTACCAATTGATACAATAATTATCTAGCATTGATGTATTCAGACCACGGAGGTCAATCATGCACGGTAAGTAACAAAACTTCTTCTAAAATATAGTTTTATTCTCAAAAGAAATATCGTTTTCAACCGGATCAAATGGGGGTTAATTTTGAAAACAAAAGATGCACAAAAATCGCACAGAAACTTTACACGAACTGAATAAATATATATCTTTGCTTCGATAAGTGAAAAAGAGATGGGATTTAATTCACGATTTTATTATTTTACTCGAAAAATGGCGAAAACGGCAAGCATCAATATAAAGTTGTCAAATTCTCCCAATCTATAAATAACTTTATCCAAGCAGAGCTTTGGTGACGTAATCATGGCTGTTCGGAAATTATCTGGATTTATTAATACATCTATATAAAGGAGTTGTTCCGGTATTCTTTGATATTTTTAGAAAAGGGGGGATCTTTTGTGAAATGTTCAAGATTTTTTATATTTTTTGGTTTTAAATGAAATTTGTCTACATGAAAACTTTTTATGCATTTCTCATTAAGTTCTTAGTGTATATTGTAGCAATACATAGGACAATTGTTTTTAAATACTAAAATAGTAACATGAATTTCCATGCAACATTTTTGAACAATTTATTTAAATTGTTATAAAACATAATTATTATGTTTCAGTGCTATTAGGGAAGCTTTATGAAATATATGCTTAATGCATACATTACAGTATGTGAATGTATTAACATTCTGGCTATATACAATGTAATCAGTGGCAGTGCATGTGATATGCTAAGTTTAATTAATTACATTTTTTTCATTACACCATTACTGTATGCAAACTTGTTTGGTATGACAGAACATTTATGATGCATGCAGCAAACATTTCTGGAATAATGCTATTTTTCATATAGAATCTATTTGCCACCAAGCATATATGCATAAAGATAATTTATAGTCGGAAGAGTGCATTGTATTAAAGCTTTTTTTCATTTGTACATGTATGATAAACTATTTCTGGAAAAGATAAATTATTTTTAATTCTTTATTTTTATTCTGTATAACATATTTTAAATGTTTATTTTTATTTTACAGGTGTGATCGTGGCATCTCAGTAGATCATTAAGAGTTTTAAATCATTAAAATGACACTTCTGAAAGTTGATGCTGTTGATTATGATTCAGTTAATCAAATATGCATTGGATATGCATAGGATCACAAAACACACAATTTAAAGAAATCACAAAGATTTCATTTGGAATAAGTTGGTCATGAACTGGGACACAGCACTATTTGTAGTCGTCAAATGTAAAATAATAGTATATAAAGGAAAAGAGAGTGACATTGAAGACTGTTATGAATTAAGATAATAGTAGAAGATAACAGTTTATTGATTTGTGACAATAAAAATGATAACTTTGAAAATTTGGGACTTTCTACTCGCATGAACTGTTAGCTTAAATCAGCTAAAATTGTCAAATTTGAGGTTTTTCTCAGACAAAAAAATGAAAATAATGTATAAAATGTGCTAATTAAATGTTTAAAAGATAAAATAACTTCAAGGCTGGCTTATAAATTGTACAGAGAACATATCTGATAATCCAAATAAGACTTTTCATGGAATACGGGGCCATAATTGAAATATTATTTATACTAAATTTCCAGGTAGAGGGCTAATGAACCAGGACATAGTTCATACCAGTGTCAGAATTGGGGTTGCTGATAGTTTTCACCTTGTAGTATACAGTTATAGGATCAAAATAATACCAAACACTTGAACATTTAATATTATAATATTCAACAATTATTGAAATTGTATCAATTTCGGGAATTATCTGAAATTTTGATTGAACAAAGAAAATTGACCTTTTCAATGGAAAAAATGGCAGTTTTTACACAAACTGTAATAATAACTTCATTGATGTATGGATATTGAGGTTGTTTACCATAAAAATATCATTTTGAGCATACAAAATATAATTAATTCCCTAAAATAGCTTATTTTTACACTTTACGGAGCTCAAAATATTAAGCTGCGGCGTATATAATTCTGGCACTACAGACTTTGAGAATTTTTTTTGCTGATAAATATAGGTGTTCCCTGTTAGAGGGTTCTTTTCCCTACCAAAATCAGTATTCAGAAAAATTCTAGTACTTTTTTCAGATTATTTATGACCAAAAACTTGATTTTTCGAATAAAATTTGACGTTAAAATTATGGAGGCCTGCGCAAAGGAAATAATATTAAAAAAATATATATATTAATTGAATAAATGATATTCTTGATATTTTTACCTAGAGACTGGGCACTTTGTGGACAGTGCTGCATGTTTCAGCCTTGCAAGTTAAAGGTTTTTGAAGATATTTGACCACAAACCTGGTAGTTTGAACAAGCAGACAGCTGACACATAAATTAAAAAAACTAAGTCCAAAGGCTATTTTCAATGTTTTAAATTCTGTGACATTTTTTTCATATAACACCTACAGGTGTGTATAATACCTCTTTTTGAAGCATAAGGAGGATACATTACTATAGAAGAAAGCATGATAACCTATTAGGTAGTAAAAATAATATATCTTGGTCCAAAAATGTCATTTTTTTTAACATTTTTCCAAAAAAACAGAAAATCGACCACTTTTGGCTCACCAAAAAGGCCATAACTTTTGAACAGCTCAACCGATTTTAATAATTTTTGTACCAAAATTTCCCATTTTGTATGTACTGTCATATTAAACTATAATTGGATGATTTATTAGCATTTCAATTTTTGGCTTGACCACCCTACCTGTGCATTACACCACAGTCACTTGAAGTTTCAAAAATAAAAAAAAAATAAGAAAACTTCGAAAAATTTTGGTCATCTATAATAAATAAGGGAAGTTATGAAATGCGTTTTTTGCGCCAACATGTAAACAATTATTAACTGACGATTGCCGGTGTCAAGGGGTGTGCTTTAACTGCCTTTGTCGACTCATGGCATATTTATTTACTCATCGGTAATGTTTTAACCTACAAGCATCCCCTATCTGCGACGATTCGACAACTTTTTCATCAATTTCGTGCCTATTTTCTATGAAACGGACTCCATGGCGGTAGTGTCCCGCAGTGAATGAAAACTTAGACTAAACGAGGAGTCAAAGTCGGAAAGTTTCCGGATTATTCAAGAACGACAACTGATCATCAGCTGACAATGACGATCTCCAACATTGGCAGAATCATCCCCCGACATCTACAGTTGGCCATCAGAAACAACGAGGAATTGAACAAACTCCTGTCTGGTGTCACCATTGCCCAGGGTGGTCACAGTGTTTTCTCAAACATCCAGGCCGTTCTGCCAAAAAAGACACAGAAAGCCAAGCAATAAACAAGTGGATTGTAGTGTCTACACAAACAACGGCCCTTTTCAGGACCACCAATTTTTTTCAAAAGAGTCTAAATTGTTGTTTTATCAATTGACCAAATTATACAGCTATGAACCCCAACCCCCCTCTCCTTGGTTTATTCTTCACTAAACTGAGGAATATTATAGTAGCTGTTTTGAACAAACTTTACAAAGCATGTACAAAAATTGAATTAATCATTAAGGAATTGAAAGTGAAATTTTCAGTCAGGTCAAGCTGAGGTCGAGGGTAAGTGTGAACATTTTCTAGACATGTTACAAACTAAATAAAAATGCTATATCGCACCATTGAAACTTGATATAAATTAATCATCATGATGAAAGGTTGCCTTCTGTTGATTTTCAAGGTCATAGGTCAAACTGAGGTCAAAATTAGTGTGAAAATCTTTTCAGTATGAAAATGGTGCAGATGAAACAAATATATATATATATATATATGCAGAATTGCTAAACCTCGCCTAACACGTACATATAAGCACAATTGGCAGTCATGTTCCTGACATGTACAAACATTTTCAAATGAAATATAGGATGGATGACCCCTTTTCAAAGTCTTATCTTAATCTTATCAGTGCAGTGTAGACTAAATGACTTGTCTGGACTCAACCAAACTTTGCATGCATAATCATTTTGAAGAAAGTAATACCCCTTTTGATTTTCAAGGGCAAAGGTCTAAACTTGACCATTCACACGGTGAAACAAGTTGCATGATACAAATACTATCAATCATATTTTATAAACAGTACTTGGATTTATATCTACATATCCAAACAGTGCATATCACTACGTAACATGATTCACATACATAGTGAGATGTACTCGGTACAAATTTTTGCAATCAAATTTGTCAGTGATTTGCAACAAGTCCATGATTTTCTACATCAATAAAACTGACGGCCTCGATATAACTGAAATAACCCTATCAATTCGTATTAAGACTTAAAATATGATATCTTTTTGCTAAATAGAAACAAATAGTTTGAAATTTAGGAGTGAGTGATTGTTGTTTAACATCAGCTCAGCAATTTTCCAGCTCTATCATGGCAAGAACAAGTTAAATTTCAATGAGATGATGCTGATGTCTGCTTTGTACTAGACCAATATGCCTAGTTGGATTTTTATAATGCCAGCTCACTGAAACAACAGTCTGCGGTTAGACATTTCGCCCCACTCGGACACATTATTGTGATTCCAAGCCAACCAGTCTTTGCTTGCTGTGTGCTTAGCAGAGAAGCAACAAATACCAATTTTATAGTCATTGGTTTGACCTGATGGGGGCTCGAACCCACGATCTACTGCAATCGAGGCTAGCATTACACCACCGATGTGAAATATATATAAAATATTGTATTAAATGCCTCTGCTTGGACATTAATTTTTTTCAAAAATTTCAGCCCCCCACCCCTCCAGTAATATAAAATGGTAGGACTAGGTGTTGTGGAGAGCTAGTCCAGGACTTTGTTCATTAAGAAATTGTTCCCCCCCATTTTTCAGTATCTTTTAAGGCTACAACCGGGGACTATGATTTTTTTGAAAAAAATATTTTAATGCCCTAGCTGACCGAAAAGAAATGTAGATTTTTCATTGTAGCTGAAAAAAAAAATTATGCTGTCACCCCTCCCCCCCCCTTTCCGATAAGAAAATGGTTGTTGCCTAATAAGATAATTGTCATTGGTCTTGGAACAAAACTTCATCTGGTGGAAGTCATGCCTTTACTGGCCCCCCCCCCCCCTTTTATTTCCTTGAATTGCGTTTTATATCAAATACAGTGACAGTTGTTATTTGTGTGTTTGCTGAAACTTGACTGCAAAAAGGCATTATAATGACTATATATTGTATATTCTTTACCAAGATGCTAGTTGTAACTGGTCATCTTCAAATTTTGTAAGTCCCGCCATTCTAATGACTATATATAGTATATAATGCTAGTTGTAAATGGTCATCTTCAAATATTTTGTATATCCCGCCATTCTCAACTTTGAAATTATCTCCCTTGTTATTAGAAGTTTTTCAATGATTTCACACATGTAAACGATAACAGTTAAAATCTTTATATTGTTTCAATAATTTTATTATTTTTATTTATGCGTATTTACCAAAGTTCAATGTAGAAAGATGTAGTTTGATATTTATTGAAATTATTACCTGATTCACTGCGGGACACTACCGCCATGGAGTCCGTTTCATAGAAAATAGGCACGAAATTGTTGAAAAAGTTGTCGAATCGTCGCAGATAGGGGATGCTTGTAGGTTAAAACATTACCGATGAGTAAATAAATATGCCATGAGTCGACAAAGGCAGTTAAAGCACACCCCTTGACACCGGCAATCGTCAGTTAATAATTGTTTACATGTTGGCGCAAAAAACGCATTTCATAACTTCCCTTATTTATTATAGATGACCAAAATTTTTCGAAGTTTTCTTATTTTTTTTTTATTTTTGAAACTTCAAGTGACTGTGATTACACTGACGAGTGATCAATTTAACACGACGACTTAAAAAAATGGAAGCAAGTGAGTTCGCCCCCTTGTAGTATTATATAGTATTTTTTTTTATTTTTTTTTCGGACGCACCTAGCCCCTGTGCATTACACTGACGAGTCGACGTTGCTATTTACTGATTTAGATTGACGAGTGCGTTTGGACAAATGGTGGAATTTGGCTTACAATGTAAACATGAATTCGATTTAGCAAGGGTCCGAGCAGGGTTTCGAGATTGTTTTAATCTTAAGAATTAACGAATAACTCCTAATGCTATACTTTGTTCGCATTTTAGTGAATAAATAAATAAATGCTATACTTGTTCGATATAAATTGAGAGATCAACAAAATAAAAAGGTAAACACTTGAAAACGGGTCATTTTGCGAAAAAAAAAGTTTCATGAATAGAATGTGTAAATGGTTGACAATATGGATAAAGTTAGATTGGTTGATTTCATCAAAGAACCGAGGATTGGAGAGATTTAAATAGAAGTTCACGTTGAATCTTACTTCAAATGGCCGAAATAAATAAAAAGGAAGAGGAAAGAGAATATTAAACGTAATCCCAGTGTCGGAAATGATAGACAAATACGGAAAAACAACCACTGATAAGTTGACATTCCCCAGACGACCGATTTACGAATGAAAGAGTTTTCAAATAACTTGAACCGATATAGACAACTCATATGAAAGGTAAAGCGCGAGATATTACATAACGGAGTAAAATAAAGTAAGTCAGAGTTGTCAATGACCGGAAACATATGACGGGTAGATTTCAGTTTACTGGAAAAATTGGTCCAATCGCTCCCCTTTGTTTGTTGTCCCACTTGTGAAGTTATGCTTTTTGCTTTCGCATTTAGCTTGGGCGTTTTTGCTTTATTACGCATAGGCGAACTAGCCCCCGACAGTAATTATCAATCAGGAGATCATTAATGAATTATATGTTTTTTGTTTTGTTTGGGTATTTTTTTTGTTTAAACAAAAACAAAAACAAAAAACAATGATTATTTCAGATATATCGTTTGCTAAAATTTCGTAGTGGAAAACAGTTCGTTTTCTTTTAATTTGCTTACTTGCTAAGAAAGAACAAGACGGTATTTTCTACTGGATTGTCTAAACATATTTAGAAATAGGGACCTCTTCCGCCTCTTGCTTATATACATGTATGCACATTATTTGTCAAACCCATTGTATGTATGCGGTTCAACAATAAAATTATTATTATTATTATTATTATTATTATTATTATTATGGCTAAGGGCCTTACACGTTAGATGTTCATTTTGGTCGGTTTTAACAGAAAACATTATACTTTTGTGAAATCAGTGACCCAACATAAAAGGTGCACTTGAAATGTTTCTGACG
The DNA here is from genome assembly GCA_963680875.1 of Bathymodiolus brooksi. Taxonomy (NCBI): domain Eukaryota; kingdom Metazoa; phylum Mollusca; class Bivalvia; order Mytilida; family Modiolidae; genus Bathymodiolus; species Bathymodiolus brooksi. Next base: position 90,360,742 of record OY804578.1, on the reverse strand, counting down.
TTTTCCTCTTATGCAGCCAGGAAAAAATGTTATGTCGATAAGACTCGGAGGTGGGGTGGGGTTCAATAGATATATGTATATAACACAATTTAACGGAAATGTAAACTCAGCAAGGGGCTTGAGGGTTTTTGTGGCGTTGGGTGGTATGCCCACTCATGTGGCGGGATATGGCAAGATGAAGATGGGACACGTTGGATCCCAACATTGTACGTTAGCTCATATGTTAGGGTTTTTCTTCTGTGTTACCACAATGATTGGTGAGGTAGGTAAAATTGCGAAACTTACTTTTGGTATAAACATATTTTATTGGTATAACTGACATATATAAACAAAACAATAGCCATTCTACAATAGGATTCAGAAACAAGCAAATGCTTTTTTTTAAATCTGTTTCCTATGAAAAACATACAAATATCACAAACAAATATATATGCATGCCGATTCAAATTTTAAACTTGTGAGAATTATTTATACATTGAGGGAGAAAAAAAATGTATGTAGCATGTAGTTGAAAGCTACACAATTTACTTGAAAATAATAATACAAAGAGATTGAATAAGATTGAAAAGGTGAAAAATATTATGTAAGCATGTCAGTGTGTAAATCTTTTACTTTTTATGATAAAGGTTTGGACTGATTTAAATACTGCCTTGTTTTCTTCGTCATTTAGATTAACTGAGCCAAAAATAAGTAGATTCAGTGAAATTGTTTCAGGAATGTCCAAAAGTGAGAAGAAAGGTTGTTGTCTTAGGGAACGACCATTTAACTTGAAGCGGGGGGTTATGTTTTTTTTCTAAAAAAATATTCTGATTCCCAATGTTGCTGAAAAAAATATTCTGATTTTGGTGGAGGAAAAAAATAATAATCTGATTCAGAGTTTTTGTCATATAACCTATTGTTAAATTCTGGGGGGAAAAAATTATTCTAACTCTCGTGTTGTCCGAAAATAAATTTCTGAACCAAACAAAAAACCATAACCCCCCCCCCCCCCCCCCCCCCCTTCAAGTTAAATGGTCGGTCCCTTAGAGTCGTGTGACGCGGACAATCTAATAAGAAACGAGATACAGTTTCAGTTATTCCACAGATACAATTCGGCGATTCAACAAGGTTTCTAATAAAGAGGTGTGCATTTAAGGCACTACAATTCATACGTAGTCTCGCATGTAATAGCTGTCCTAACCTACATCCAACATAATAATGGGCTGGAACTTTAGTGTTTTTAGTGTTGATAAGAGATTTAAATGAATTTAGCGATTCCAAATTACGGGTTGGAAGTGGTAAATCATTCCATGCTTTTACAGTTGAGGGCAGAAAATATTCAGAATAAAGACTAGTTCGACAGTTTATTTTAACAATATTGTTTATTTGTCTAGTATTATGGGTATGTCGGGTACCTACAGTTTTTGGAATGAATTCAGCTAAATATTGGGGTGTTTTATTGTAATTCATTTTATGAAAGAGAACAAGCTTGTGAGTATTTCTTCTATCTTTTAGTTTCTCCCATTTTGTTTCTTCATACAAGCTGGCATGTGATGTTAATCTGGTCCCCCAGTTACTATTCTTGCTGCATCTAATCGAATTTTCTCTAATTTATTTATTAAATTTTGTTTTTGATTATCCCATATAACATCAGCGTACTCCATTAAAGGTCTTATAAAAGGAATATAAATTTTTTCTAAAGAGTATCTATCAAGGAATGTTCTAGATTTTCTCATTATATTTAATCTGTTATAAGTTTTTTTAACAATATAATCAATATGATCATTCCATTGGCCATTATCTGAAATTATTACACCTAAGTGTTTGTGAGAGTTAACTACGTGGAGATCTTGATCATTAATTTGTAAAGGGGGTGATATGGTTTGTTTCTCTTACTGGAAATAACCATAGTTTCAGTTTTATTTGGGTTGAATTTTACGAGCCATTATTCAGACCAACGTTGTAATTGATTGAGATCTTGGTTCAGGAGGAAAGCCGTGTCGTTGGGGTTGTCAACAATGAGATATAAACTGGTGTCATCAGCAAACAGTTTAATTTCAGCATTGATCTTGTTTACGATATCATTTATAAAAATGATAAATAAAAGAGGTCCCAGTATGGAACCTTGAGGAACCCCTGCCCTTACCGGTAACCAGTTAGAGTTTGAGCCATTAATAACCACCCTTTGTTCCCTCCCATAGAAGAGTTTGAGCCATTAATAACCACCCTTTGTTCCCTCCCATAGAGATAATTTTGAAACCACTTGAGTAAATTTCCTGAAATGCCTGATTGTTTTAGTTTGTGGATTAAACCTTTATGTCAAACTCTATCAAATGCTTTACTGATATCGCAGAAAACGACCCGAACTTCTTTACCACTATCTAAGGCTTTGCCAAAATCGTTTGTTATATTGATTAGTTGATTAACTGCAGAATCCCCTTTTGTGAATCCGGATTGACAAGTAGTTAGAATATCGTTATTCAATAGATGATTGTTAATATGTTTATATACACAACGCTCCATACATTTTGAAATTACACTAAGTAGGGATATGGGTCTATAATTATTTACGTCGCTTTGTTTATTATTCTTAAAAACAGGCGTTATATTTGCTCTTTTCCATTGGCTTGGATAGGAAGCGACCCGTAAAGAGAGATTGAATAATTTACAAAGAGGGTGTTTATTAATATGTTCTGATTCCTTCAACAGTCTAGGATTAATCAAATCGGGACCAGATACTTTTGTAGGATTTATCACTTTTAGAACATCTTCGACTTCATTTTCACATAATTTGATTTCACTTATTTGGTTTGTAATAAATTAGGGATATTGCTGTTAGTCGTCAATTTCGGATTGTTTTGAAAAATATATATTAAATAAGTTTGCTCTTTCGATATCATCAAATATTAAGTTATCATTATGGAGAATTGGGGGAATACTCAATCATATCAGATCCTTTCATACCAGAAATCTGTTTAACTATTTTCCACCAGTTTTTGCAAGAAGAATTCATGTTTGTAATTTTTTTGATTAAATCATTATTATATTTGTCTTTGGCGTTCCTTACTAGACTTGTAACTTCATTTCTGATTTTCCAAAATATATTCCAATGCATGGGGTTATTAGAATGTTTTGCCTTTCTGTGAATTCTATTTTTCTGCCTTATCATTTTTCATATATTACAACCATATTTAACGTTTAAACGGTTTAGTCGGTGTCTTAGGATAATTTATGAAACCTATAACAGGACAATGATATCGTATTTGTTCGGTAAGTGCAGGTCCTACTCCAGTGTATATCAACCTATTAACATTATTTGTCAATATAAGATCCATTAATGACGATTAGTGCTCAGTGAAATGTGTCGGTTCGTCAATCATTTGTAAAAGACTAAATTTAGTTAAAAGGAAGCTAATTTTAGTGCGTGAGTAGTCCAGTTGATTGTCGTTAAAATCACCCGTTATAATGACATCATCAATAGCAGTATCATTTATGGCCATTTCTATTGAGGATTCCAATTTCTCCCATATATCTTGGGTACTTTTAGGGGGGATATAAAAAATTCCAAATAAGATCTGTTTGCCATTTATTTTTATTTGAACCCAAATGCCTTCAAGATCATCGAAATCAAGATCGTCACGTCTGCCTACACTTATTATCCTTTACATACAAAATACCCCCCCCTTCCCCGATTTGTTAGGACCCCTATCTTTTCGAAATGGAGTTTGATAATTCGATAGTTTTAATGACTCATCCGTATGACTACGGTTTAACCATGATTCTGAAAAAGATAGTATGTCAAAATCAGCGTATTCTGCTGTAATAAGGTCTAGTTTTGGGACTAAACTTTGAATGTTTAGATGAAGAAATGAGATCGACGAGGAAAACATCGCACTAATACTAGAAGTGATTGACAAATCACTCATGCTAGACTGCACATCAGTAATCAAATCCGTGGGTGGATTTGGACCTGGGTTAGTTTCTACTCCGGCAATTATTAGGAGGAAAACAATTACAGCTTTAAAGAAAATATTTAAAAACTGATGGAAACAAAATCGATTTTCATTAATGATATAAAAAAGTACATTTGTATTTTGTTTGGGAAAATCATCTACCTTACACGTAGAGGCAATGAGGTTATTTTCTACTTTAAATTCGGTCAGACATCTTATTAATACAGCGACTAAAAGTGCATGCTTCTTGTTTCTGGTATTTATAATCAACCCAATACATAAGACTTCGCATAGATTTAAATAACATTTGGCTTGTTGTCGGTTTGATTTGAAAAGGCCTACTCTCATTCTATTCTGATCAATCCCAATCGTCATTTGTCAATTTTAAGTTACACCAGATTTAGCTTGAAGAAAATGAGAGTGGCCTAAACACTGTTTTAAATCAGTTAAGTTTTTGCAAGCGACAAATAATAATGAGGTCCTAGTATGAGACATTACTTTACAAGGTGTTTCACCCTTTTCAATCTTTTGTGTAGAACAAAAAAATAAAAAATGAATTGTAAGCAAATATACATTAGAGAAAAACAAATAAAATATGTACATTGGCAAAATACACATAAAGTAGAAGAAAATGGAGGCGAATTATAATGGAAACAAAATTTTTTAGACACATACAAAACATGTACATAATAATAATAAAGAAAACTAACTAATGAGAAAAATAAATGCATATGAAATCCTATTACATATATACGACCATACAGGTTATGTGTGTACTATTTTAAGATGAAGAGTAAACAGTAGTATCGATGATTGTAATTTAAATTTCGGAGAGAGATGTTACTATATCTAATTCAACTAGACAGAGACACTGGTTAGGTATGCACAAAAATGTACTGTAATCATCACAGTTAAATTCGACAATAGAGAAATTAAAATGACACCGAATTAAAGTCTTGTGCGAGAATAATACAATAACATCGATTATACTTAAGAAATCACATGACATGTGTAAGAACGAATCATATAAGTACACCGTATATTTAGGATTGTTTGATTGGTCGTTGTAATCAATGAAAGACCTTGACTTGGTTTGGAGTTTACTACTATTAGTATGTGGTATCTGTATACTAGAAATGGATAAAAAAAAATGTAGACTTGACCTCTTGGGCAATAACATTTCTACATGGTATGGCATGGATAGCTATACATTATGATAAAAAAAAAATCACTTGTGGTTGGATAACGAAAGGTGATTGTATCAAATATAGTAATAGCGATTTTGCATGATACAGGTAAAAACGAACATACAAGAGTCACTTTCACAAACCATTATGATCATGTGATTGGTCATAGCTATAATAGAAGACCTTGACATATATTGTGTTATATATATTGTATTTAATTTGTATGTTGTATCTTGTAGTACATTTATTAATGAATATAGCGATATTAAGAAAAATCCAGTTGAGTATAAAACGGACCTGTTTGTATATAACTTTACACATGAGTAGCGATGATGATTGTTGAGAAGTCACGTGAATTGAAAAAATAAATAAACATAAATTGCGTAACTTTCACAAATCATGTGATTGGTCACTATAATCAATGCAAAACCTTGACCTGGATTGCAATTTACTACGGATTGTGTATAGTATCTTACGGTACAATATTTCAATAATGAATAGGCCTAGATAATCCCAAAACATGTTTATTGAATTTAGTTTAAAAGCTGTTGGACCATACCATTTCTACATTTATATTTGGCCAACTAGATACACCAATGATTTGTATTATACTATACAAATCCTTGGATACACATAAAAAAAAACCCAACCACATATGGTTGTAACAAAGAATATGGATGGAATGGATTTATACACAATGCGAGAAAATGACAATTACAACTAGTGAACAGTTTATTGCAGATCGGACAGTTTATTGTGTTTTAATAAAGTACAATCAATAATGTGATTTAGCATGGTTTGGTGTTGCGGCCGATGCATACGATTGCGGATGTTCTTTGACTCGAGTGGGCCCCTGTGAGGATCTAGGTCTGTTGTGCTCCGATGATTTAGTGTTGATGTCATTGATAACTTTAACAGCATCCCTACCAATCTCAATAGCTGGTTTATTTAGCGCTGTTACATCATTGACTAATACGACCCTGTCTCGAACTTTCACAAAAAATTTCCCGTCAATAGTCCATGTATCCGTAACCAATTTGAGTTTTTTAAGTTGTCGCGCCCGGTATGCTATGCCATTACGAATTTTTGTGAGATCCTCGTTTATGTTAACTGAACGGTATTCTGGTTTATCCTTCAAGTTCTTTCTACATTTCAATATGCGCTTTTTCACGTTAGAATCTTTGAGACGGACAATACTTTGGCATGGTGGTAAAGCACGTCCGTGCTCGCCAACCCTGACTGGATTCCCAATTCTATGCGATCGTATGATATCGGACTCATTAAGATCGGGATCTATGGACTTAATTAGATCAGTGACTAGCTTAGTTGTATTGGCCGTTGTTTCTTGTTGACCTCCGTCCGGAATTCCATTAATGCGCATTAGTTCACGCCTGCCGTATTGTTCTAGAGCGTCCAGATCTTCACGTAATTTCTCATTCTCGGAATTAAGTCTAAATATTTCGCCTTTATAGTGGTCTATAGTACTTATTATAGTGTAGTCAATTTCACTGCGTAACATTTCTTTAAGTTTACAGGCTATTTTGCATACATCATCTTGGGAAAGACTACAATTAACGGGGTTGGGTTGTGACGATGAAAACTGGGTTGGATAAGTAGACTGCGGTAGCAGTGGCTGATTAACTTGGATAAAGGACAGGTCCTGGTGCTGAGAATTATCTGGGGAGTTCATTATGTTTGTACGTTTGGAGAATTCTCGTTCTGGAGGCGCAGGTTTACTTTCACGTCGTTTTCTATTTACAACTGGAGTGGAAGTGTCTTGATAAAGTTGACTTGACAGTTGGTTTGTTTACATTCAAGCGTCACAGGTGACAGGTACACAGGTACTTAAGTAAACAGGTAAGTAGCATATACATGGGTATATAATGTGAATAGTACTTACACGTTTGAATGGATCAGATTTTCTCTAGAATAAATGTCTAACACATATATTCAAGTCATATATTACGCTGGTTTTCCACTACATATACATAAGCTATGATAATGTCATATTGGCCCACAACCTCCTGTTAGATAATTAATGTTTTTAAGCCATTTTTCTAAGATTCACAAGATCACAGAAAATTTAACGTCCGAACAAGTCGAGCATGCGCAAATCTTTGAAAAACCGGAGAATGTGTGGCGTTTTATATTTGCGATCGTATTGGGATTCGTGTTCCTGTTGATCTCTCTATTTTGGTTGCATGGAGGATTGTAGCTTTCGCCGTTGTCGGTGGACCACTGGCTTGCCAAAACTTTGAAATCAGCAGTCTGTTTGTTCATCTTGCCTTACCCTGTTTCAACAAAATACTTTCACACTGTTGGCCGTAATATTCCACCTATCGTAGTTTGTGTTTGTAAAATGCCAAAATGAATATTTAATTTATAAAGTTTATCATATAATGATAAACTGATTTAATAAAAGAGTATTGTGGATGTGTTTTTTGTCAAATTTCCGGAATCTAAATTCAAAGGGTATTCTTTATTTATTCCGGACCTAGTTTTGACCTACAAACTGACAGCTTATTGTTGCCGGCATTCTTTTACGAAAAAACCCACCCACCAATCCCTACTCCTAAGCTAAGAAATAGAGATGTTTCTGCTGCTGTGTTATTTTTCTTTCAGATACGTTCGTTGTACCAGAACACAGATGCCTGCAGATGAAATGACATTTAGCAATATTCCGTGGAGTCGATTACGATACAGTTATGTACATGTATGTGTGAAGGCTGAAGATATCGAAAACCTCCACTTGAGACATTGCAGGACAATGACTAGTTCTTATTTTTCAGTTATTTCAAATTATTTGTTTTTGTATTTGATACTTTATTATATGACAGTTAATTTCAAGAACACTATGATGTTGAAGATAGAAATTACAAGATGATATATTTTCTTTCGCAAATTTCATAGTTTATAGGTGAATCCAATTCTATGGACAATTTAAAGTTATCAAGGTAATAGATAATACAACTTGTTTTCGTATGATTATATGATTTGTAAATATTTCCTTTAAGTGATTTTGTATGTATGTTCATTTCTATGAATGAGTAATACATGTTGTCACAGTTAGGCGAGGCGGGATATGGCAAGATGAAGATGAGACATGTCAGATCCCCACATTGTACGTTAGCTCATATTTTGGTGTTTTTCTTATGTGTTTCCACAGGGATTGGTATTTACCCACCGGTAGGTAAAACATGGGTGACCTTCTTTGTTTACCAGAGACACCGGTTCTTGAATTGGTACCTTTCGGAACTTACTTTTGACTCTTTGAAAAAACCGGACAGTTTCTGGTGTTAAATATTTGCGATTGTATTGTGGTTCGTGTTCCTGTTGATCTCTCTATTTTGGTTACATGGATGATTGTAGCTTTCGCCGTTGTCGGTAGAGCACGAGCTTGCCAAAACTTTGAAATCGGCGGTATGTTTGTTCATCTTGCCTTATCCTGTTTCCACAAAAACTTTAACACTGCGGCCGTATTATTCCACCTATCGTAGTTTGTGTTTGTAAAATGCCAAAATGAATATTTGATTAAATTGCTGAAAAAACTTGTACAACAAACTAACAGGTAAGCGTTTATAGAAATCCATTTATACTATACATGTACAGAAAACAAAACCAACCCAATCAACTATAATTATGAGTAGTATATGGGCACAGCTCAGTTAGTATTTGTGGAGGATCTGACCATTGCGCTTGACCGGAAGTGACGTCACCGGAAGTCACGTGACTTTTTCCCTTACCTTTCCCCCGTATTTTCCCGTACTTTTTTCGGGATTTTTTTTCGTACTCTTCCCCCGTATTTTTTCCCGTCTTTTTTCCGGGATTTTTTTCTCGTGTTTTATTTCCCCGTAATTTTTTCCCGTAATTTTTTACCATACTTTCTTCTTAGTAGTAGTACAAAAATGTTAGTTGGGGTGTTCTCTACGACGTCCGCGTCCTATAATCATAGGAAACTACCCCCTCCCCTTTTATTTTCATATATTAGGTGTTCTCTACGACGTCCGCGTCCTATGTACATAGGTAATTTTCCCTTTTTTTCATTATTAGGTGCTCTCTACGACGTCCGCGTCCTATAACCTACGAACTAGCCCTTATCATCATCTGCTAGCCCTTTCACTGGTTATCTGCCCCTTCCCCGCCATTTTATTTTCATAATTACATTATTTATTTCAATAATGGTTTTCACCTACGGTGTTTTCGGATATAGACTATGTTGTGTAGTACTCCAAGTAGTCTATCACGTCCGCAAATACGCGCATGCGCGATCTGAAGGGACCAAAAATGAATTTATTTAACCTAAAAGAGGATTGAAATGTTTTATAGTACCAACCAATCATATCACTGGAAATTGAACCAATCAGAAGTCGATATTTCCGGCCGATTAGCCAATCAGATTGTAAGAATTGATTTTATTTTCATTATGCGCGTTTTATTTTCATTATGCGCGTCCTATAACCTTATTATTTTCTACGAACTAGCCCTTTTACTGGTTATCTGCCTCTTCCCCGCCATTTTATTTTCATTATGCGCGTCCTATAACCTTATTATTTTCTACGAACTACCCCTTTCACTGGTTATCTCCCCCTTCCCTGTCATTTTATTTTCATAATTACATTATTTATTTCAATAATTACATTTCTTACAAAAGTTTGCCACTACCACCACCCCCACCACCCATTTCCCTATCTTTTCACTATTCAACTTACTTTTCCTCTGTATTTTCCATCTCTTCACTATTCAATTTACCTTTCTTCCATATTTTCCATATCATTTTACTATTCAACTTGCCTTTCTTCTGTATTTTCCAAATCTTTTCACTATTCAACTTGGGTTTTTTCCATAATTTCCAAATCTTTTTCACTATACAGCTTACTTTTCTTCCGTATTTTCCCTATCTTATCACTAATCAACTTGGTTTTCTTCCATATTTTCCATATCATTTCACAATTTTCTTCCATATTTTCCGTATCATTTCACTATTCAACTTGCCTTTCTTCCGTATTTCCCAAATCTTTTCACTATTCGACTTGGGTTTCTTCCATATTTTCCATATCTTTTCACTATTCAACTTACTTTTCTTCCATATTTTCCCTATCTTATCACTATTTGACTTGCCTTTCTTCCATATTTTCCATATCATTTCACTATATTCTTCCATATTGTCCCTATCTTTTCACCATTTTCTTCTGTATTTTCCATATCATTTCACTATTCAACTGACTTTTCTTCCATATTTTCCATCTCTTTTCACTATTCAACTTATTTTTCTTCCACACTTTCCAAATCTTATCACATTTCTTCCATATTTTCCCTAGCTTTTCACTATTCAACTTACTTTTCTTCCATATTTCCCCTATCTTATCACTATTCGACTTGCCTTTCTTCCATAGTTTCCATATCATTTCACTATATTCTTCCATATTTTCCCTATCTTTTCCCTATTTTCTTCTGTATTTTCCATATCTCTTCACTATTCAATTTACCTTTCTTCCATATTTTCCATATCATTTTACTATTCAACTTGCCTTTCTTCTGTATTTTCCAAATCTTTTCACTATTCAACTTGGGTTTTTTCCATAATTTCCAAATCTTTTTCACTATACAGCTTACTTTTCTTCCGTATTTTCCCTATCTTATCACTAATCAACTTGGTTTTCTTCCATATTTTCCATATCATTTCACAATTTTCTTCCATATTTTCCGTATCATTTCACTATTCAACTTGCCTTTCTTCCGTATTTCCCAAATCTTTTCACTATTCGACTTGGGTTTCTTCCATATTTTCCATATCTTTTCACTATTCAACTTACTTTTCTTCCATATTTTCCTTATCTTATCACTATTTGACTTGCCTTTCTTCCATATTTTCCATATCATTTCACTATATTCTTCCATATTGTCCCTATCTTTTCACCATTTTCTTCTGTATTTTCCATATCATTTCACTATTCAACTGACTTTTCTTCCATATTTTCCATCTCTTTTCACTATTCAACTTATTTTTCTTCCACACTTTCCAAATCTTATCACATTTCTTCCATATTTTCCCTAGCTTTTCACTATTCAACTTACTTTTCTTCCATATTTCCCCTATCTTATCACTATTCGACTTGCCTTTCTTCCATAGTTTCCATATCATTTCACTATATTCTTCCATATTTTCCCTATCTTTTCCCTATTTTCTTCTGTATTTTCCATATCATTTCACTATTCAACTGACTTTTCTTCCATATTTTCCATATCTTTTCACTATTCAACTTATTTTTCTTCCACACTTTCCAAATCTTATCACATTTCTTCCATATTTTCCCTATCATTTCACCATTCAACTTACTTTTCTTCCATATTTTCCCTAGCTTTTCACTATTCAACTTACTTTTCTTCCATCTCATTTCACAATTTCTTCTGTATTTTCCAAATCTTTTCACAATTCAACCCATCTTTTTTTTCGCATTTTCCATATCTTTTCACTATTCAACTTACTTTTCTTCCGTATTTTTCATATCTTTTCACAATTCAACTTGGGTTTCTTCCATATTTTTCATATCATTTCACTATTCAACTTACTTTTTCTTCTGTATTTTCCATATTTTTTCACTATTCAACTTGCTTTTCTTCATTTCTTACCCCACCACTTACACAACTCACTCAATGATATTCCCAACATAATTAAGTTTTAAAATTCTCCTCTGATTTAAATTTATTTCAAAGAATACCCATTGCTCTAAAATATATTGTGTTCTCCAGCTATTTGAAGAGTATTGAGCAATGTTTTCCAGTTATCAGAAACAAGCATTAACAGTTATGATATCTCCTTTATGTACAAACTGGCACGAGATAACTGCAATATTGTTGAATGTGGAATTAAACACCATAAACCTAACCCTTTATTTACAAAGGCATATACTTACCTACCTATCTATCTACATTTTTATCAGAATTATAGATTTTATTCAATTTTTTTGCTAGTTATTTTCCAATCTTGACGAGTTTCAAATTTTCCACAATCAAATTTATTTTACATAACAGCCTAACACAGTGTTCTATTTTTAGAGCAGTGAGAAAGCTTACTTCCTGAACAGGGTTTTAGTATATATTTACCTGCCAAAGGCAAGCAAATATCTGTATATAAGTCTAAATATATCTATTTTCCTGCCAAGGGCAAGTAAAACTCTTTGTATATAAGTGTAACAATCGATTTCCAAATAGCCATTTCTTGATACGTATTATATAGTATTTCTCTTTCTGCACAGGTATATGTCGAAATACAGAGTGATGACCCCCCCTTTATCCTCCACATAAAGAGTTATTCCCCCTACTGTAGTATTATCCTTGCACATACAGAGTTGTAACTTATTCCCCACATAAAGGGTTATATCCCCTATTACAGAGTTATCCCTTTAGATGCAGAGTTATTCCCTTTACTGTAGGGCATAATGTAAACTTAAAAAATTACATTTTTCTTCAGTATTTTCCATATCTTTTCACTATTCAACTTATTTTTCTTCCATTCTTTCCAAATCTTATCACTATTCAACTTACTTTTATTCCATATTTTCCCTATCATTTCACCATTCAACTTACTTTTCTTCCCTATTTTTCCTATCTTTTCACTATTCAACTTACTTTTTTTCCATATTTTCCATCTCATTTCACAATTTTCTTCTGTATTTTCCAAATCTTATCACTATTCAACTTACTTTTCTTCCATAATTTCCATATTTTTCACTATTCGACTTACTTTTCTTCTGTATTTTCCATATCTTTTCACTATTCAACTGACTTTTCTTTCATAATTTCCATATCATTTCCCTATTTTCTTCCATATTGTCCATATCTTATCACTATTCAACTTGACTTTCTTCCATATTTTCCATATCATTTCATTATTCAAGTTATTTTTTTCCCCATATTTTCCATATCATTTTACTATTCAACCTACTTTTCTTCCGTGTTTTCCATATTTTTTCACTATTCAACTTTCCTTTCTTCTGTATTTCCCATATCTTTTCACTTTTCAACTTACCTTTCTTCCATATTTTTCGTATCTTTTCACTTTTCAATTTACTTTTCTTCCATATTTTCCATATCATTTCACTATTCAACTTACTTTTCTTCCGTATTTTCCATATCTTTTCACAATTCAACTTACTTGTCTTCCATATTTTCCAAATCTTTCCATTATTTTCTTCCATATTTTCAATATCATTTCACAATGTTCTTCCGAATTTTCAATATCTTTTCACTATTCAACTGGGGTTTCTTCCGTATTTTGATGAATCATCGAAGTACTGTGACATTCGACACGGTCTGTTTAATTATATTTGTCTCTTCGTTTATCTCTCCGTTTTTTTAGCTCACCTGACCCAAAGGGTCAGGTGAGCTATTGCCATCACTTGGCGTCCGTCGTCCGGCGTTCGTCGTCCGTCGTCTGTCTGTAAACATTTTCAAAAATCTTCTCCTCTGAAACCACTGGGCCAATTTAAACCAAACTTGGCCTGAATCATCCTTAGGGAGTTCCCTTTAAAACTATGTCCGATGTCCCTGCTGACCAACCATCATGGCCGCCATGTCTATAAATAGAACATAGGGGTAAAATTGCAGTTTTTGGGTAATAACTCAAAAACCGTTAATAAAAACAGTATTCTGACAAGGGGTAAAAATGATCAGCACAGCAAGATCTACCTACCCTGCAATTTTGAAGTAAATCTGATTACCGGTATTGGAGTTATTGCCCTTTTTTCATCAATTTGTTTTAAATTGTAATATATTTAATTTTTTTTTAATACTTTTCGTCTTATATTTCAAAAACTATAAGAGATAGATGTTAAGTTTAAATTACAAAAATGTGCAGCATGTAAAGATCTGCCTACCTTGCAATTTTGAAGTAAATCCCATTACCCATTTTGGAGTTACAATGTATTGTCCTTTTTTCATCAAAATTTCTAAATTTTAATACTTTTCATCCTTTATTTCAAAAACTATAAGAGATAGATGTTAAATTTAAATTGCAAAAATATGCAGCATGTCGAGATCTACCTACCCCGCAATTTTGAAGTAAATCCCATAACTCATTTTGGAGTTACAATGTATTGTCCTTTTTTCATCAAAATTTCTAAATTTTAATACTTTTCATCCTTTATTTCAAAAACTATAAGAGATAGATGTTAAGTTTAAACTGCAAACATGTTCAGCCTGTCAAGATCTACATACACTGCAATTTTTAGCTCACCTGTATGAGCTATTGCCATCAATTGGCATCCGTCGTCTGTCTGTAAACTTTTTCAAAAATCTTCTCCTCTGAAACCACTGGACCAATTTAAACCAAACTTGGCCTGAATCATCCTTAGGGGGTTTCCTTTAAAAGTTATGTCCGATGACCCTGCCGACCAACCATCATGGCCGCCATGTCTATAAATAGAACATAGTGGTATAAAATCAGCCAAAAAATCCATTAAAAAAAAATCCAGAAAAATCCTTTAGAGTATATTGCAATTAAATTTGATACATATATGTAATATTCTTTCAGAATTATGGTTGAGGACCCCATCCCCCATCAAACATGGCCACCATCGTTACTATAAATAGAAAATTAGTGAAAAAATTCATTAAAAAATTATTTTAAAATCCTGTAAAGAATCAAATGCAATCAAACCATATGGAAAGAATGCATATGTGGTCTTCTTTCAAAATTTTTATTGAAGACCTCCGGCTGTCATCCACCGTCACTGTTACAAAAAATAGAAAATTATTGTCAAAAAACATATTTTAAAATCCGGTAAAAAGCCAGTTGCCACCAAACTTTATGAAAATGATGCATATATGATCCACTTTCAGACTTATGGTTGCTAACCCTGGTCGCTTATGAAAAATGGCTGCTATCGTTACAAAAAATGGATTTTTTTTTTTATTTCTTTAAATATTGTAAAGAGCAATGTTGCTACCAAACTATAAAGGAACAATGCATATATAATTCTCTTTCAGACCATGAATGATGACCCCGACTGCCATCAAACATGGCCGTTGCCGCTTCTCAAAAAAATCAGTAAAAAATAGAAAACTATTGAAAAAATTAGATTTTTCTCTGAAACCGTTTGGCCAAATGAACCGAAACTTGGTAGGAAGCATCTATGGAAAGTCCTCTGCTGTGATTGCTCATTTCGTCCCTATCCGTTAACAAATATGGCTACCATAGACAATTCTTGTTTCTGATTGGATGATTTCTAAAAAATCTTCTCCTCTGAAACCGCTTTGCCAAATGAACCGAAACTTGGTAGGATGCATCTATGGGAGGTCTTCTATAAAGATTGCTCATTTCGTCCCAATCCAATAACAAATATGGCTGTCACAGGCAATTCCTGTTTATAATTGGTTGATTTCTAAAAATCTTCTTCTCTGAAACCGCTTTGCCAAATGAACAGAAACTTGGTAGAAAGCATCTATGGAAGGTTCTCTATAAGGATTGCTCATTCCGTTTGGATCCGTTAACAAACATGGCCATCATAGGCAATTCTTGTTTCTTATTGGTCGATTTCTAAAACAGCTTTTCCTCTGAAGCCACTTGGCCAAATGATATGAAACTTGATAACAAGCATCTATGGAAAATCCTCTATAGAGATTGCTTATTTCGTTTTGATCCATTAACAAACATGGCTGCCACAGGCAATTCTTGTTTTAGATTGGTCAATTTCTAAAAATCTTCTTCTCTGAAACTGCTATGCCAAAATGAACATAAATTTGGTGGGAAGCACTTATGGAAGGTTCTGTATTAAGTTTCCTCAGAAAGAAAGGTGAGCGACACAGGCTCAGCCCACTGAGCCTCTAGTTTATGTTTTCCTTGTTGTTTTCTGTTTCTAATGTCTACTTCACGTCACAATACCACCAATTTTCTCCCTCCTCCTCCTCCACCACCACCACCACCACCACTACCGCGATAACGTTGAATTTCCAACCAAAAAACGAAAAAACGTAAACAAAAACCTAAACAAAACGAACAAATAGTCATTAAAAAGTTAAATGGACACGAAAAGCGTGATTAAAACTGAAAAGATAATGTGAAAATGTCACTACAAACGTGAAACACACGTAAACAATACGACAAAAAATCGAAAAAACGAGAAAATGTTCGTATCTTTTCACTTTTCAACTTTCTTTTCTTCCATATTTTCCATATCTTTTCACTATTCAATCTACCTTTCTTTCAGGTCCGAGTATTCATTTTGACCATAAGCTTTAGCAGTGCATTTATTGTCTGTTTACAAGAACATATAGTTGTTGGTTCCGAATGTTTATTAGAACATTGTCTGTTTTTCAAGTACATATAGTTGTAGCTTCCGAGTATTCATTTTAACCATGAGTTTTAGCAGTGCATTTATTGTCTGTTTTGCAAGAACATATAGTTGTTGGTTCCGAATGTTTATTAGAAAATTGTCTGTTTTGCAAGTACATATAGTTGTAGGTTCCGAGTATTCATTTTGACCATGAGCTTTAGCAGTGCATTAATTGTCTGTTTTGCAAGTACATATAGTTGTAGGTTCCGAATGGTTACTTTACGCTTTAATTACCAGTACAGCTACAAAAATATGCAACTGAAATTTGTTGTTTCTGTAGCCATAATTTATTTGGGAAAGGTGCGCTACCGGAAGTAACGTCACCGGAAATGACGTTACTGGAAGTCACGTGTCCGGAAGTGACGTGATCGGAAGTGACATCAGTCACGTGACCGGAAGTGACGTTATTTTCCCGCGCTTTTTTCTTACTAGAGTTTTGTAGTGACATTTTCACGTAATCTTTTCAGTTTTATTCTCGTTTTTCGTGTCCATTTAACTTTTTAATGACTATTTGTTCGTTTTGTTAATGTTTTTGTTTACATTTTTTCGTTTTTTTGGGTGAAAATTCAACGTTATCGCGGTAGTGGTGGTGGTGGTGGTGGTGGAGGAGGAGGAGGAGGAGGAGGAGGAGGAGGAGGAGGAGGAGGAGGAGGAGGAGGGAGAAAATTGGTGGTATTGTGACGTGAAGTAGAAATTAGAAACAGAAAACAACAAGGAAACATAAAAAAAACGGAGAGATAAACGAAGAGACAAATATAAATAAACAGACCGTGTCGAATGTCACAGTACTTCGATGACTCATCAAAATACGGAAGAAACCCCAGTTGAATAGTGAAAAGATAATGATCATGCGGAAGAAAATTGTGAAATGATATTGAAAATATGGAAGAAAATAGTGGAAAGATTTGAAAAATATGGAAGACAAGTAAGTTGAATAGTGAAAAGATATGGAAAATACGGAAGAAAAGTAAGTTGAATAGTGAAATGATATGGAAAATATGGAAGAAAAGTAAATTGAAAAGTGAAAAGATACGAAAAATATGGAAGAAAAGTAAGTTGAAAAGTGAAAAGATATGGGAAATACAGAAGAAAGGAAAGTTGAATAGTGAAAAAATATGGAAAACACGGAAGAAAAGTAGGTTGAATAGTAAAATGATATGGAAAATATGGGAAAAAAATAACTTGAATAATGAAATGATATGGAAAATATGGAAGACAGTCAAGTTGAATAGTGATATACAGATATTTGCTTGCCTTTGGCAGGTAAATATATACTAAAACCCTGTTCAGGAAGTAAGCTTTCTCACTGCTCTAAAAATAGAACACAGAACACTGTGTTAGGCTGTTATGTAAAATAAATTTGATTGTGGAAAATTTGAAACTCGTCAAGATTGGAAAATAACTAGCAAAAAAATTGAATAAAATCTATAATTCTGATAAAAATGTAGATAGATAGGTAGGTAAGTATATGTCTTTGTAAATAAAGGGTTAGGTTTATGGTGTTTAATTCCACATTCAACAATATTACAGTTATATCGTGGCAGTTTGTACATAAAGGAGATATCATAACTGTTAATGCTTGTTTCTGATAACTGGAAAACATTGCTCAATACTCTTCAAATAGCTGGAGAACACAATATATTTTAGAGCAATGGGTATTCTTTGAAATAAATTTAAATCAGAGGAGAATTTTAAAACTTAATTATGTTGGGAATATCATTGAGTGAGTTGTGTAAGTGGGGGAGTAAGAAATGAAGAAAAGCAAGTTGAATAGTGAAAAAATATGGAAAATACAGAAGAAAAAGTAAGTTGAATAGTGAAAAGATATGAAAAATAAGGAAGAAAAGTCAGTTGAATAGTGAAAAGATATGGAAAATGCGAAAGAAAGGTGGGTTGAATTGTGAAAAGATTTGGAAAATACAGAAGAAAATTGTGAAATGAGATGGAAAGAAAGTAAGTTGAATAGTGAAAAGCTAGGGAAAATATGGAAGAAAAGTAAGTTGAATGGTGAAATGATAGGGAAAATATGGAAGAAATGTGATAAGATTTGGAAAGTGTGGAAGAAAAATAAGTTGAATAGTGAAAAGATATGGAAAATATGGAAGAAAAGTCAGTTGAATAGTGAAATGATATGGAAAATACAGAAGAAAATAGTGAAAAGATAGGGAAAATATGGAAGAATATAGTGAAATGATATGGAAACTATGGAAGAAAGGCAAGTCGAATAGTGATAAGATATGGAAAATATGGAAGAAAATTGTGAAATGATATGGAAAATATGGAAGAAAGCCAAGTTGATTAGTGATAAGATAGGGAAAATACGGAAGAAAAGTAAGTTGAATAGTGAAAAAGATTTGGAAATTATGGAAGAAACCCAAGTTGAATAGTGAAAAGATTTGGAAAATACAGAAGAAACCCAAGTTGAATAGTGAAAAGATTTGGAAAATACAGAAGAAACCCAAGTTGAATAGTGAAAAGATAGGGAAAATATGGAAGAAATGTGATAAGATTTGGAAAGTGTGGAAGAAAAATAAGTTGAATAGTGAAAAGATATGGAAAATATGGAAGAAAAGTCAGTTGAATAGTGAAATGATATGGAAAATACAGAAGAAAATAGTGAAAAGATAGGGAAAATATGGAAGAATATAGTGAAATGATATGGAAACTATGGAAGGAAGGTAAGTCGAATAGTGATAAGATAGGGAAAATATGGAAGAAAATTGTGAAATGATATGGAAAATATGGAAGAAAGCCAAGTTGATTAGTGATAAGATAGGGAAAATACGGAAGAAAAGTAAGTTGAATAGTGAAAAAGATTTGGAAATTATGGAAGAAACCCAAGTTGAATAGTGAAAAGATTTGGAAAATACAGAAGAAACCCAAGTTGAATAGTGAAAAGATTTGGAAAATACAGAAGAAACCCAAGTTGAATAGTGAAAAGATAGGGAAAATATGGAAGAAATGTGATAAGATTTGGAAAGTGTGGAAGAAAAATAAGTTGAATAATGAAATGATATGGAAAATACAGAAGAAAATAGTGAAAAGATAGGGAAAATATGGAAGAATATAGTGAAATGATATGGAAAATATGGAAGAAAATTGTGAAATGATATGGAAAATATGGAAGAAAGCCAAGTTGATTAGTGATAAGATTGGGAAAATACGGAAGAAAAGTAAGCTGAATAGTGAAAAAGATTTGGAAAATACAGAAGAAACCCAAGTTGAATAGTGAAAAGATTTGGAAAATACAGAAGAAAAGTAAATTGAATAGTGAAAAGATGGAACATACAGAGGAAAAGTAAGTTGAATAGTGAAAAGATAGGGAAATGGGTGGTGGTGGTGTGGTGGTGGTGGAGGTAAATGTGGTGGTGGTGGTGGTGGCAAACTTTTGTAAGAAATGTAATTATTGAAATAAATAATGTAATTATGAAAATAAAATGACAGGGAAGGGGCAGATGACCAGTGAAAGGGGTAGTTCGTAGAAAATAATAAGGTTATAGGACGCGCATAATGAAAATAAAGTGGCGGGGAAGAGGCAGATAACCAGTAAAAGGGCTAGTT
Organism: Bathymodiolus brooksi; assembly: GCA_963680875.1. Taxonomy (NCBI): domain Eukaryota; kingdom Metazoa; phylum Mollusca; class Bivalvia; order Mytilida; family Modiolidae; genus Bathymodiolus; species Bathymodiolus brooksi. The sequence goes on along the minus strand of OY804578.1, from coordinate 90,340,729 downwards.
CGTAGAAAATAATAAGGTTATAGGACGCGGAAAATGAAAATAAAATGGCGGGAAAGGGGCAGATAACCAGTAAAAGGGCTAGTTCGTAGAAAATAATAAGGTTATAGGACGCGCTTAATGAAAATAAAATCAATTCTTACAATCTGATTGGCTAATCGGCCGGAAATATCGACTTCTGATTGGTTCAATTTCCAGTGATATGATTGGTTGGTACTATAAAACATTTCAGTCCTCTTTTAGGTTAAATAAATTCATTTTTGGTCCCTTCAGATCGCGCATGCGCGCATTTGCGGACGTGATAGACTACTTGGAGTACTACACAACATAGTCTATATCCGAAAACACCGTAGGTGAAAACCATTATTGAAATAAATAATGTAATTATGAAAATAAAATGGCGGGGAAGGGGCAGATAACCAGTGAAAGGGCTAGCAGATAATGGAAATACAATGGCGGGAAAGGGGCAGATAATGATAAGGGCTAGTTCGTAGGTTATAGAACACGGACGTCGTAGAGAACACCTAGTATATGAAAAAAGGGGGGAATTTCCTATGTTCATAGGACGCGGACGTCGTCGAGAACACCTAATATATGAAAATAAAAGGGGAGGGGGTAGTTTCCTATGGTTATAGGACGCGGACGTCGTAGAGAACACCCCAACTAACATTTTTGTACTACTACTAAGAAAAAAGTACGGGAAAAAAAGTACGGGAAAATATAGCATGGGAGAAAAAAACGGGGAAAAAATACGTGAAAAAAAAGCGAAAAAAACACGGGAAATTAAGTATGGAGAAAAAAAGTACAGGAAAATACGGGGGAAAAGTAAGGGGAAAAGTCACGTGACTTCCGGTGACGTCACTTCCGGTCAAGCGCAATGGTCAGATCCTCTGGATCCTAAAAAATACTAACTGAGCTGTGCCCATATACATGTACTACTATTATGAAATTGTTGAAAAACAAGGTTTATTAAAATTTAGCTACAACAAAATAAATCTCTAGACCAAATAAGGTCAAAACAACTAAGATGGTGTAGCGTTTATCGACAGAAACAAAGAGTATCACTCAACTGCAGACTGAGCGCCGTTTCAAACTTTTTCAAGGAATGAGTTATGCTCATTGGTGAAGACATTACTGTGACTGAAATGTAGAACAGAAATAAAAGCGTAGCTCCATTACATTAATGTGTGTCTAAGGTGTAACATTGGATAGTCATGTATCCTTTAATACTAATTGGCACAAATACAACTACATGTACATCGACTCCAGACTGCTCAAGGTTAAGAATGGTGAAAAGACCTTATAGTCACTGGGGTAAAGCTGATGACCGTAACTGTATTTACGGTCATCCCAAGATGGCGGACGTGGAATCAGGTAAGAATCTTTTTTGTCGTTGGGATACAGGAGGCACTGTGGGGGATATCGTGGGGCTGACTATAGATAAGTTATGAGGGTGAACAATGGCTATATAGGCAACTTTCCTCCCTGAAATAAGAGAAGGAAACTGCCCATATAGCCATGTTTCAAGGGGCATGGTCAAGTAGCTTTAATATGCGCTGGTCTGAAATGTTCTTAGACTAACCTTATTTGTAAGACATTCTACACAAAGACTAACCTTATTTGTAAGACATTCTACACAAAGACTAACCTTATTTGTAAGACATTCTACACAAAGACTAACCTTATTTGTAAGACATTCTACACAAAGACTAACCTTATTTGTAAGACATTCTACACAAAGACTAACCTTATTTGTAAGACATTCTACACAAAGACTAACCTTATTTGTAAGACATTCTACACAAAGACTAACCTTATTTGTAAGACATTCTACACAAAGACTAACCTTATTTGTAAGACATTCTACACAAAGACTAACCTTATTTGTAAGACATTCTACACAAAGACTAACCTTATTTGTAAGACATTCTACACAAAGACTAACCTTATTTGTAAGACATTCTACACAAAGACTAACCTTATTTGTAAGACATTCTACACAAAGACTAACCTTATTTGTAAGACATTCTACACAAAGACTAACCTTATTTGTAAGACATTCTACACAAAGACTAACCTTATTTGTAAGACATTCTACACAAAGACTAACCTTATTTGTAAGACATTCTACACAAAGACTAACCTTATTTGTAAGACATTCTACACAAAGACTAACCTTATTTGTAAGACATTCTACACAAAGACTAACCTTATTTGTAAGACATTCTACACAAAGACTAACCTTATTTGTAAGACATTCTACACAAAGACTAACCTTATTTGTAAGACATTCTACACAAAGACTAACCTAACAAAATATCGAAAAGACAAAATTGTGATTCATATTAATTTTATGACATTTAAAAAAATAGAGCAAGATTATAACAGTCGACTGAGCCTGTGTTGCTCACCTTTAATTCTGTGTTAAGGAAAGTTATACAGAACCTTCCATAGGTGATTCCTACCAAATTTCAATTAAATTTGCAAAATGGTTTTAGAGAAGACTTTTTTTTAATTGACTAGTCACAAACAAGAACAACCTATGGCGGACATGGACATTTTGTACAGGCTAAGCGGTTTCAGAAAAGAAGATTTCTTAGAAATTGACAAACCAGAAACAAAAATTGCATATGGCGGCCATGTTTGGTAACGGATCGGGATGAAATTAGTAAAAATCATAGCGGACCTTCTATAGATTCTTCCTACAAAGTTTCGATTTATTGTTCCAAGCGTTTTCAGAGGAGAATACTTTTTAGATATCGACCAACCAGATATAAAAATTGCCCATGGTGGCCATGTTTGTTAACGGATCGGGAGGAAATGAGCAATCTTAATAGCGACCTTCCATAGATGCTTCATATCAAGTTTCGGTTCATTTGGCCAAGCGGTTAAAAAAAAAACACACACACATCAATGCGAGTTTTTTTCTACCTCAATTTCAAAGGCTCCAACAAATCAATTTGATATTTTCTGAAGATATCTATCTATTGTAGTTCTAAATTAAGCTAAATTTAATCTATATTCTATTTTTACTAATCCGTTGAAAGGTTGTTTTTCTTGACACACTTGAAAAAGGTGCTATTAATTAATTTTTTTCATGAAAGTATTTATGTTGGCTTTACTGTTATTTAAATTCGGTGTTTGAAGATACCAAAGGGATAATCAGAATTCGTATATCGAAGAAGAACAGACAACACAACGGCCAAAAGAAAAAGTACAAAAGGACAAACAACGATCTACAAAACACACACACACAAAACCAAAGATGGAGTAACACTAAAAACACTAAAAACCGGGTGCGAACTCAGGTGCTCCGGAAGGGTAGGCAGTTCCTGCTCTAGATACGATAACGTAACCCTCAGTCCGCTTTTGCTTCCAGCGAGGGTTACGAATCGGTCCCATTCAACGTATGGGAGCAGCCCCTGGAGTGATTCACACCAGGCGTTGTTTTTGTCCTAATTCCGTTGTAAGTGGTTGGAAAAATTAACGGGGGTGAAAGATAAATATATTTAGGTACACCTTGAGGTGTTAAGTAAGCGCTGCATCAATCCATGGTAGACTTATATCCATCTGAAAATTTGAATGCATGAAATCTTCTTTCTGTCCGACATTTTGTTTACAAGTTGGTATTTCACGTGCACTTGCCTCGTTTTGGATCAATCGTAGTAAAGCAAAAACAAAAACATCGTAGTAAGTTTTTCATATTTGGCATTCAAATCCATATATGGATAGGCTCCGCCCATCACGAGAGCATACGTAAGGTGCCATGGCGGACAAGAAACAATTTTCGAATACTAAATCGATCGTGAAGGTAGAAACAGGTATTGTAACACTTATTTCGTATCGCCATTACTTAAAAATTGTAGGGAATAATAAGTTATGACCAGATATACAAAAAGAAAGTTGAAATATTCACTTAACGAAAATTTTAATTTGTTCCCATACGTTAAATAGGACCGATTCGTAACCATAACTGGAGCACAAGCGGAATGAGGGTTACGTTATCGTATCTATTCCTGCTCCAAACCCGGCAATAAGTCGTGAATGAGGAAAGGACCTGGAAGTGTCCACGACAAGTGGAACATATCCGTGGTCATTTGTGACACGGATATTCCATAACGGTCAACCAAGTCATAGTGGCGACCGTAAAATTTTCGAAGTGATAACTTCAACTTTACCAAAGGGGACCCTTGGTTCAGTAGTTTCCTGAGCTACCAATGAAATCGAGCTACATTTGGACTTTCGGAACGAGATTTTCCTAAACCACAGAGGTGTTCCAAATGATAGCCACGAAAATTTGCTACCTTAACATTGAAAAAAAATATTATTCCAGTCATTCCCCTTTTACCAGGTTTTGATAAATTAATAGAAGTTTAGAAAAAAATACGCCCTCTTGATATTAGTCTTTATCAATATACAATTTTTGAAGGGAAAAAATGGATGGGGAAGAATTAAGTGAGGAGGTCTAATTTTAAATAACCCCGAAATGGATATAGCAATCTCTTGCTCATTTTACACGAACAAAAATCTGGATGAAAATCAGTTATTTCATTTATTATATAAATATGAATATATGTTATAATAGTAAAAAAATATGAATATTTGAAAACGAATTAAAATAAAATGCTATTTTGAAATAGATAATAAATTTTCCGTTTTATATTCCAAAGAAACAAGACGCTTAGTTAATAACAAGCAATACCGCTATCAGAGGAGGATTTAGAGGGGGCGTGCGGGGCGTGCGCCCCCCCCCCCCCCCCTCCCCTAAAATTCGCAAAGCATATGTTATACAACGTTAATTAAGCAGTTCAACAAACAACTTTTTCATGAATGGTTAACTCGTGACCTGTAAGTCAAAATAAATACCGGTAGTAATGATATTAGGAGTAAATTTGGGATATCATTCTAAAAAGCTCTACCCTTTGATAAATGATCAGTATACTGTCCGTCCTAATGAAGCTTTTCGCTTTGCCGTTGGTTCAATCATTGAAAACGTATGATTCGTTCTTGTTTATAGAAAAAACAAAGGCTAATATGTTAACATTAATGCTGCAAGAAACGATTCTGATCATCTAATTTAGTTACGTTAGCTTATCAGAAATCAACAACAAGTTTATGTATTGACAATTTCCGCTTTTGTTTGTCTATAAACAAGAACGGTCGAATCATACGTTTTCAATGAATGAATCAAACGACGAAAAGAAAAGCTCCATCCGAACGGACAGCATCAACTAGAACCACCCGAAGGACAAGCACCGAAAGTACAGATCAATTAGTGAAATGAGGAATGTGTTAAAACTAAACCAATAGTTCTTTGAAGGGTTAACATATCGTGATCGATCAGTCATGAGTTGAACAATTCGCATCACGGTTGTTAAAGAAAAGTTTTACTTTAGGTTCTTATAAGGCATGCCTTCTTATAATCTGACAAAAACATACTGTTAACAATTATCCGACAAAATTAAGACTAAAAGTCAAGTTTTTTTTGGTCTGATAAAAATGGTGTGGTTGGTTCAAAATTGTCGTTCAAATAAATGTCTGTAATTTCTCAAACCCCAGAGGTTCCGAGGGGCTTCGTCCCCCTGGTCCCCTACAAGGGCTCTGCCTTGGACCCGCTGGGGACCTTAAGCGGTCCACAGACCCATCGCCTACTCACGCCCCCCCCTAACCACAAATCCTGCATCCGCCCCTGGCTATGGTAGTGTAATGGTTAGCGTACTCGCATTAAGTGCGGTATATCATGGGTTCGATCCACGATCGGGCCAAACAAAAGACTATAAAATGGATATAAGCACATAGCGTTTAAGAATAAAGTCTGGTTGGCTGGTAGTCATAATAATGTGCTCAGTGGAGCGACATGTGTGTACGTGCTTTATAGTTCCAAAGAATTAGCACTATTAAGATCCAGCTGTGTTTGTCAAGTACAAAGCGGACATCATCATTTCATAGGAAAGTAATTTGTTTTTCCCACGATATAGCTGGAATAAATGTCATTTGGTGTTAAAAAAAAACATATACTGATTCACTAACATTTTTGAAACTAATCTTTAAAAAAAACGTGCCCACAATATATAGGTATTAAAAAAACTTATTATTTTAGGTTCAGGGGAGTTTTTTTTTACTTTATTTAATTTTATCTGCAAGTTTGTTATAAGACTTCTTCATTTGTGTTTTATTACTCTTCATCATATAATGTTTTTAGGATTTCGATTCATTTGACTTCACCGCATCGGTGGCGTAATGATTAGCGTGCTCGCCTCGAGTGCGGTAGATCGTGGGTTCGAGCCCCGGTCGGGTCATACCAAAGACTATAAAATTCTCCGCTAAGCACGCAGCGTTAAGGAGAAAGAGCAAATACTGGTTGGCTCTGAATCAGAATAATGTGTCCGAGTGGAGCGACATGTCTATCCGCGGACTGTTGTTTAAGTGAGCTAGCATTATAAAAATCGAACCCAGCGTGTTGGTCTAGACCAAAGCGGACCTCATCATCATCTCATTGAAAATTAACTTGTTCTCGCCATAATATAGCTGAAAAATTGCTGAGTTGGAGTTAAACAACAACCACTCACTCATTTGACTTCAAATCTCACTGGTGAGACATTGGTCGTTGAAATCCACATATGGTGCAATCATTCAACATTTGTATGATCCAAAACTACTGGGTCGATATCATTGTTTGTGCGCATGCATTAGTCCTATGATAGTATCACCAGCCAAGTAGCTTCCATTTTTTAATAAATGTGAATTAAAAATCATTAGATGATTTTGGCTATACTTTCTGGACATTCTGTGCTGTATTATTCTTCACAAATTGCTACATTTTCGATTTGTTGAATCAAAATACAAGCGACATTATTGGAGGAATTGCATAGGCTGTGAGAGACGCACTAACGAACAAACGGACATATACTATATAACCCCGCTATCTGGTCCGCTATCTAGCGGTGGGGCTATAAGAATATACGCCGTAGCAAATTTTATATATACCTGAATTTTTTATTTGGGGGGGGGGGGGTTGTTTTGGGGATTTTTTTTTTGAAAAAAGATCAATGGGAAAAAAGTACTTTTATTACAAGATATGTATATTTTTTATATCTAAAGTTAATTTTTGATAGGATTTTTTTACCCCGCCAAAAAAGCTGGGGTATATAGGACTTCTGCTGTCAGTTCGTTCGTTTGTCCGTCCGGTCGTCACACCTTTTGTTCTCTTCTACACACTTTTTAATTTTGCTCGGACGGGGGTATATATTAGCGAACTTTGACTACTACACTTATTTTTTTATTTTAATTCCTCTCCTTTCAACAGACTTGACGTTGTTCTAATGGTTCCTAAATTTAAAAGAATCCACTAAGTCAAAGGGACAGGCTCCCTCTGAATAAACGCATAATATTCTTGTTCAATTGTGATCAAATCCTGTCCTCTCCTGATGAAAGACAGACATGTATGGGAAGTGGTCTAGCATCGTGATTGTGAAAATAGGTTGGATTTCTTTTAGGCCTCTATTATTTTTTCCTTCCATTTTTTCATATCAGTTTATTTCGTTTTGTTTTCGTTGATTTCGTTTTGTTTTCGTTGATTTCGTTCCGTTTCGTTTCATTTCGTTTTGTTTTCGTTGATTTCGTTTCGTTTCGTTTACATTTCGTTTCGCACTTTATAGGTACCCGATTGAAACGACAAAATGAGTCGTTAAATGTTCTCAACAAAAAGCCAGGTTTAAAAAATATGCTATAATTTCGTAATTAGTGAAAAGATTTCGAATGTCTGTTGGTGGAATCGCCATTAGCACGACCTGATTATAAGTCGGTTGCAGTTCCGGAGTTTGCCAAACACTGATAACTGCTATGAATAACCGAGAAAGCATGTTGCATGTAATACGTGATGAAATCAATAAAAACAAACCCAAGCTCTGCAAAGGAGCCCGATAAAGGGAAAATTGTAAACAAATTGTATTGCATATTATTGACAAAACTTGAGTTGGCTTGATTATATATATTTTTTTAAACAAACATGAAGTTCATTATTTTAGTCTCTAATTTAAAAGAGATATCACCTAGCGTTTTCTCCTGAAAAAAAAAGAATATATAAAAATTACGATGCAATTCTACCGAAAAAAGAAACTAAATTATGCTTACGTGTTGAAAAATGAGTAGGTCGGTATAACATCTTTTTTTAATTTTTACACTAAGCTTACTGAATCCTCCCTTTTGTGTCGTTTTCGTGTAGAATCCGTCAATGTTTTTGTTCTTCCACGATTCGATTTGTGCCATGTGCACCTTTTCTTCATCAACAAACAATTTCACACATGCGCAAACGCTTTACCGAATGAGTTCACTGTCAGGTCGTATGAATATTGCGCGGGTCAACATTGAATACTTTACTGGATGCAAGAAAATCAAACAGCGACGTATTTCCTTCGTTCTAGGCTATTACGTATGCTATTATGAAAAATTTCAACTGCAATTGAATATTGGCAACTTTTAATATACAAAAAAAATTCAATTCTTTAAGTTTTTGACTATGTTATCAAAACCACTGAAAATAGGAAAATATCTCGTGTTCTGTGCAAATGGTAAGTAAGCAATGACTCGCTTTGACACATAAGTCACATTATTACAACACTTTTCATTTGCCAATAAACTTTAACATAAAATGCTTTGTCATTACTAAACTTTCAATTGTGGTGGTATATGAGATAAAATATTAATAAACAAAAGCAAAAAATTTTCTGGAACTTTGTCTTACATACAAATTCTTGAAATTACAACAGAACAGCAAAAATGTTATCCCGGAAAGGGGGCAGTTTTCCATGGACAGGGGGCAGATAGCAAATTCTATACACTATAATAGGTACATGCAAAGTTATCAAATAAAATATTTTCATGGAAGATAATAGGATACATAAATCATACACTGAACAGGAGCAAGATAGCTTATATTCATGGAAAACACTGTGATATCAATATCATACATTGAACAGATGCAAGGTAGCTTATTTTCATGGAAAACACTGTGATATCAATATAAACATTGAACAGATGCAAGGTAGCTTATTTTCATGGAAAACACTGTGATATCAATATAAACATTGAACAGATGCAAGGTATCTTATTTTCATGGAAAACACTGTGATATCAATATAAACATTGAACAGATGCAAGGTAGCTTATTTTCATGGAAAACACTGTGATATCAATATAAACATTGAACAGATGCAAGGTAGCTTATATTCATGGAAAACACTGTGATATCAATATCATACATAGAACAGATGCAAGGTAGCTTATTGGTCCCATACCGGCGAAAGCAGAAGGGGACTATAGTTTTAGGTTCTGTCCGTCTATCCGTCCGTCACATTAAAATGTAAGTTTTCTGGACTTTTTTTTGACGACGTCCTTTGTTATATTGACTTGATATTTGGTATGTGGCTATATCTAGATGAGTTACAGTTTAAGTTCGAATTTCGTTCCGGTCGAATGACTTTTGGCTGAGTTATGACCTTTGAACTTCTATCTTTGTTCAAATTTTAAGTTGTCCGGACTTTTTTTTGACGTCCTTTGATATATTGACTTGATATTTGGCATGTGGCTATATCTAGATGAGTTACAGTTTAAGTTCGAATTTCGTTCCGGTCGAATGATATTTGGTTGAGTTATGACCTTTGAACTTCTATCTTTGTTCAAATTTTAAGTTGTCCGGACTTTTTCTTGACGTCCTTTGATATATTGATTTTATATTTGGTATTTGGCTATTTCTAGATGAGTTACAGTTTAAACTCGAATTTCGTTCCGGTCGAATGACTTTTGGCTGAGTTATGGCCATTGAACTTGTATTTTTTGTTCAAATTTTAAGTTGTCCGGACCTTTCTTTGACGTCCTTTGATATATTGATTTTATATTTGGCATGTGGCTATATCTAGATGAGTTACAGTTTAAGTTTGAATTTCGTTCCGGTCGAATGACTTTTGGCTGAGTTATGGCCATTGAACATGTATTTTTTGTTCAAATTTTAAGTTGTCCGGACTTTTTTTTGACGTCCTTTGATATATTGACTTGATATTTGGTATGTGGCTATATCTAGATGAGTTACAGTTTAAGTTCGAATTTCGTTCCGGTCGAATGATATTTGGCTGAGTTATGACCCTTGAACTTGTATTTTTGTTCAAATTTTAAGTTGTCCGGACTTTTTCTTGACATCCTTTGATATATTTGACTTGATATTCGGTATGTGGCTATATCTAGATGAGTTACAGTTTAAGTTCGAATTTCGTTCCGGTCGAATGATATTTGGCTGAGTTATGACCCTTGAACTTGTATTTTTGTTCAAATTTTAAGTTGTCCGGACTTTTTCTTGACGTCCTTTGATATATTTGACTTGATATTCGGTATGTGGCTATATCTAGATGAGTTACAGTTTAAGTTCGAATTTCGTTCCGGTCGAATGATATTTGGCTGAGTTATGACCCTTGAACATGTATTTTTGTTCAAATTTGAAGTTGTCCGGACTTTTTCTTGACGTCCTTTGATATATTGATTTTATATTTGGTATTTGGCTATATCTAGATGAGTTACAGTTTAAGCTCGAATTTCGTTCCGGTGGAATGACTTTTGGCTGAGTTATGGCCATTGAACTTGTATTTTTTGTTCAAATTTGAAGTTGTCCGGACTTTTCTTTGATGTCCTTTGATATATTGACTTGATATTTGGTATGTGGCTATATCTAGATGAGTTACAGTTTAAGTTCGAATTTCGTTCCGGTCGAATGATATTTGGCTGAGTTATGACCCTTGAACTTGTATTTTTGTTCAAATTTGAAGTTGTCCGGACTTTTTCTTGACGTCCTTTGATATATTGACTTGATATTTGGTATGTGACTATATCTAGATGAGTTACAGTTTAAGTTCGAATTTCGTTCCGGTCGAATGATATTTGGCTGAATTATGACCCTTGAACTTGTATTTTTGTTCAAATTTTAAGTTGTCCGGACTTTTTCTTGACGTCCTTTGATATATTTGACTTGATATTCGGTATGTGGCTATATCTAGATGAGTTACAGTTTAAGTTCGAATTTCGTTCCGGTCGAATGATATTTGGCTGAGTTATGACCCTTGAACTTGTATTTTTGTTCAAATTTGAAGTTGTCCGGACTTTTTCTTGACGTCCTTTGATATATTGATTTTATATTTGGTATTTGGCTATATCTAGATGAGTTACAGTTTAAGCTCGAATTTCGTTCCGGTGGAATGACTTTTGGCTGAGTTATGGCCATTGAACTTGTATTTTTTGTTCAAATTTGAAGTTGTCCGGACTTTTCTTTGACGTCCTTTGATATATTGACTTGATATTTGGTATATGGCTATATCTAGATGAGTTACAGTTTAAGTTCGAATTTCGTTCCGGTCGAATAATATTTGGCTGAGTTATGACCCTTGAACTTGTATTTTTGTTCAAATTTGAAGTTGTCCGGACTTTTTCTTGACGTCCTTTGATATATTGATTTTATATTTGGTATTTGGCTATATCTAGATGGGTTACAGTTTAAGCTCGAATTTCGTTCCGGTCGAATGATATTTGGCTGAGTTATGACCCTTGAACATGTATTTTTGTTCAAATTTGAAGTTGTCCGGACTTTTTCTTGACGTCCTTTGATATATTGATTTTATATTTGGTATTTGGCTATATCTAGATGAGTTACAGTTTAAGCTCGAATTTCGTTCCGGTGGAATGACTTTTGGCTGAGTTATGGCCATTGAACTTGTATTTTTTGTTCAAATTTGAAGTTGTCCGGACTTTTCTTTGATGTCCTTTGATATATTGACTTGATATTTGGTATGTGGCTATATCTAGATGAGTTACAGTTTAAGTTCGAATTTCGTTCCGGTCGAATGATATTTGGCTGAGTTATGACCCTTGAACTTGTATTTTTGTTCAAATTTGAAGTTGTCCGGACTTTTTCTTGACGTCCTTTGATATATTGACTTGATATTTGGTATGTGACTATATCTAGATGAGTTACAGTTTAAGTTCGAATTTCGTTCCGGTCGAATGATATTTGGCTGAATTATGACCCTTGAACTTGTATTTTTGTTCAAATTTTAAGTTGTCCGGACTTTTTCTTGACGTCCTTTGATATATTTGACTTGATATTCGGTATGTGGCTATATCTAGATGAGTTACAGTTTAAGTTCGAATTTCGTTCCGGTCGAATGATATTTGGCTGAGTTATGACCCTTGAACTTGTATTTTTGTTCAAATTTGAAGTTGTCCGGACTTTTTCTTGACGTCCTTTGATATATTGATTTTATATTTGGTATTTGGCTATATCTAGATGAGTTACAGTTTAAGCTCGAATTTCGTTCCGGTGGAATGACTTTTGGCTGAGTTATGGCCATTGAACTTGTATTTTTTGTTCAAATTTGAAGTTGTCCGGACTTTTCTTTGACGTCCTTTGATATATTGACTTGATATTTGGTATATGGCTATATCTAGATGAGTTACAGTTTAAGTTCGAATTTCGTTCCGGTCGAATAATATTTGGCTGAGTTATGACCCTTGAACTTGTATTTTTGTTCAAATTTGAAGTTGTCCGGACTTTTTCTTGACGTCCTTTGATATATTGATTTTATATTTGGTATTTGGCTATATCTAGATGGGTTACAGTTTAAGCTCGAATTTCGTTCCGGTCGAATGACTTTTGGCTGAGTTATGGCCATTGAACTTGTATTTTTTGTTCAAATTTGAAGTTGTCCGGACTTTTCTTTGACGTCCTTTGATATATTGACTTGATATTAGGTATGTGGCTATATATATATGAGTTACAGTTTAAATTCGAATTTCGTTCCGGTCGAATGACTTTTGGCTGAGTTATGGCCATTGAACTTGGATTTTTTGTTCAAATTATAAGTTGTCCGGACTTTTTTTTTACGTCCTTTGATATATTGACTTGATATTTGGTATGTGACTATATCTAGATGAGTTACAGTTTAAGTTCGAATTTCGTTCCGGTCGAATGATATTTGGCTGAGTTATGACCCTTGAACTTGTATTTTTGTTCAAATTTTAAGTTGTCCGGACTTTTTCTTGACGTCCTTTGATATATTGATTTGATATTTGGTATTTTGGCTATATCTAGATGAGTTACAGTTTAAGCTCGAATTTCGTTCCGGTCGAATGACTTTTGGCTGAGTTATGGCCATTGAACTTATATTTTTGTTCAAATTTTAAGTTGTCCGGACCTTTTCTTGACGTCCTTCGATATATTGATTTGGTATTTGGTTTTTGGCTATATCTAGATGAGTTATAGTTTAAGTTCGAATTTTGTTCCGGTCGAATGATTTTTGGCTGGGTTATAGCTCTTGAACTTGTATTTTTTGTTCAAATTTTAAGTTGTCCAGACTTTTCTTTGACGTCCTTAGATATATTGACTTGATATTTGGTATGTGGCTATATCTAGATGAGTTACAGTTTAAGTTCGAATTTCGTTCCGGTCAAATGATATTTGGCTGAGTTATGACCCTTGAACTTGTATTTTTGTTCAAATTTTAAGTTGTCCGGACTTGTTCTTGACGTCCTTTGATATATTGATTTAATATTTGGTATTTGTCTATATCTAGATGAGTTACAGTTTAAGCTCGAATTTCGTTCCGGTCGAATGACTTTTGGCTGAGTTATGGCGTTATGGCCATTGAACTTGTATTTTTTGTTCAAATTTGAAGTTGTCCGGACTTTTCTTTGACGTCCTTAGATATATTGACTTGATATTTGGTATGTGGCTATATATATATGAGTTACAGTTTAAGTTCGAATTTCGTTCTGGTCGAATGACTTTTGGCTGAGTTATGGCAATTGAACTTGTATTTTTTGTTCAAATTTTAAGTTGTCCAGACTTTTCTTTGACGTCCTTAGATATATTGACTTGATATTTGGTATGTGGCTATATCTAGATGAGTTACAGTTTAAGTTCGAATTTCGTTCCGGTCAAATGATATTTGGCTGAGTTATGACCCTTGAACTTGTATTTTTGTTCAAATTTTAAGTTGTCCGGACTTGTTCTTGACGTCCTTTGATATATTGATTTAATATTTGGTATTTGTCTATATCTAGATGAGTTACAGTTTAAGCTCGAATTTCGTTCCGGTCGAATGACTTTTGGCTGAGTTATGGCGTTATGGCCATTGAACTTGTATTTTTTGTTCAAATTTGAAGTTGTCCGGACTTTTCTTTGACGTCCTTAGATATATTGACTTGATATTTGGTATGTGGCTATATATATATGAGTTACAGTTTAAGTTCGAATTTCGTTCTGGTCGAATGACTTTTGGCTGAGTTATGGCAATTGAACTTGTATTTTTTGTTCAAATTTTAAGTTGTCCGGACTTTTTTTTTACGTCCTTTGATATATTGACTTGGTATGTGGCTATATCTAGATGAGTTACAGTTTAAGTTCGAATTTCGTTCCGGTCGAATGATATTTGGCTGAGTTATGACCCTTGAACTTGTATTTTTGTTCAAATTTTAAGTTGTCCGGACTTTTTCTTGACGTCCTTTGATATATTGATTTGATATTTGGTATTTTGGCTATATCTAGATGAGTTACAGTTTAAGCTCGAATTTCGTTCCGGTCGAATGACTTTTGGCTGAGTTATGGCCATTGAACTTGTATTTTTTGTTAAAATTTTAAGTTGTCCGGGTTTTTTATTGACGTCCTTTGATATATTGACTTGATATTTGGTATATGGCTATATCTCGATGATTTACAGTTTAAGTTCGAATTTCGTTTCGGTCGAATGATATTTGGCTGAGTTATGACCCTTGAACTTGTATTTTTGTTCAAATTTTAAGCTGTCCGGACTTTTTCTTGACGTCCTTTGATATATTGATTTGATATTTGGTATTTTGGCTATATCTAGATGAGTTACAGTTTAAGCTCGAATTTCGTTCCGGTCGAATGACTTTTGGCTGAGTTATGGCCATTGAACTTATATTTTTGTTCAAATTTGAAGTTGTCCGGACTTTTCTTTGACGTCCTTTGATATATTGACTTGATATTAGGTATGTGGCTATATATATATGAGTTACAGTTTAAGTTCGAATTTCGTTCCGGTCGAATGACTTTTGGCTGAGTTATGGCCATTGAACTTGGATTTTTTGTTCAAATTTTAAGTTGTCCGGACTTTTTTTTGACGTCCTTTGATATATTGACTTGATATTTGGTATGTGGCTATATCTAGATGAGTTACAGTTTAAGTTCGAATTTCGTTCCGGTCGAATGATATTTGGCTGAGTTATGACCCTTGAACTTGTATTTTTGTTCAAATTTTAAGTTGTCCGGACTTTTTCTTGACGTACTTTGATATATTGATTTGATATTTGGTATTTTGGCTATATCTAGATGAGTTACAGTTTAAGCTCGAAATTCGTTCCGGTCGAATGACTTTTGGCTGAGTTATGGCCATTGAACTTATATTTTTGTTCAAATTTTAAGTTGTCCGGACCTTTTCTTGACGTCCTTTGATATATTGACTTGATATTTGGTATGTAGCTATATCTAGATGAGTTACAGTTTAAGTTCGAATTTTGTTCCGGTGGAATGATTTTTGGCTGAGTTATGACCCTTGAACTTGTATTTTTGTTCAAATTTTAAGTTGTCCGGACTTGTTCTTGGCGTCCTTTGATATATTGATTTGATATTTGGTATTTGGCTATATCTAGATGAGTTACAGTTTAAGCTCGAATTTTGTTAAGATCGAATGATTTTTCGCTGGGTTATGGCTCTTGAACTTGTATTTTTTGTTCAAATTTGAAGTTGTCCGGACTTTTCTTTGACGTCCTTTGATATATTGACTTGATATTTGGTATGTGGCTATATCTAGATGAGTTACAGTTTAAGTTCGAATTTCGTTCCGGTCGAATGATATTTGGCTGAGTTATGGCCATTGAACTTGCATTTTTTGTTCAAATTTTAAGTTGTCCGGACTTTTTTTTGACGTCCTTTGATATATTGACTTGATATTTGGTATGTGGCTATATCTAGATGAGTTACAGTTTAAGTTCGAATTTCGTTCCGGTGGAATGATATTTAGCTGAGTTATGACCCTTTAACTTGTATTTTTGTTCAAATTTTAATTTGTCCGGACTTTTTCTTGACGTCCTTTGATATATTGATTTGATATTTGGTTTTTGGCTATATCTAGTTGAGATACAGTTTAAGCGCGAATTTTGTTCCGGTCGAATGATTTGTGGCTGAGTTATGGCCCTTGAACTTATATTTTTGTTCAAATTTTAAGTTGTCCGGACCTTTTCTTGACGTCCTTTGATATATTGACTTGATATTTGGTATGTGGCTATATCTAGATGAGTTACAGTTTAAGTTCGAATTTTGTTCCGGTGGAATGATTTTTGGCTGAGTTATGACCCTTGAACTTGTATTTTTGTTCAAATTTTAAGTTGTCCGGACTTGTTCTTGGCGTCCTTTGATATATTGATTTGATATTTGGTATTTGGCTATATCTAGATGAGTTACAGTTAAAGCTCGAATTTCGTTCCGGTCGAATGACTTTTGGCTGGGTTATGGCCATTGAACTTGTATTTTTTGTTCAAATTTGAAGTTGTCCGGACTTTTCTTTGACGACCTTTGATATATTGACTTGATATTTGGTATGTGGCTATATCTAGATGAGTTACAGTTTAAGTTCGAATTTCGTTCCGGTCGAATGATATTTGGCTGAGTTATGACCCTTGAACTTGTATTTTTGTTCAAATTTTAAGTTGTCCGGACTTTTTCTTGACGTCCTTTGATATATTGATTTGAAATTTGGTATTTGGCTATATCTAGATGAGTTACAGTTTAAGCTCGAATTTTGTTAAGATCGAATGATTTTTCGCTGGGTTATGGCTCTTGAACTTGTATTTTTTGTTCAAATTTGAAGTTGTCCGGACTTTTCTTTGACGTCCTTTGATATATTGACTTGATATTTGGTATGTGGCTATATCTAGATGAGTTACAGTTTAAGTTCGAATTTCGTTCCGGTCGAATGATATTTGGCTGAGTTATGGCCATTGAACTTGCATTTTTTGTTCAAATTTTAAGTTGTCCGGACTTTTTTTTGACGTCCTTTGATATATTGACTTGATATTTGGTATGTGGCTATATCTAGATGAGTTATAGTTTAAGTTCGAATTTCGTTCCGGTGGAATGATATTTAGCTGAGTTATGACCCTTTAACTTGTATTTTTGTTCAAATTTTAATTTGTCCGGACTTTTTCTTGACGTCCTTTGATATATTGATTTGATATTTGGTTTTTGGCTATATCTAGTTGAGATACAGTTTTAGCGCGAATTTTGTTCCGGTCGAATGATTTGTGGCTGAGTTATGGCCCTTGAACTTGTATTTTTTGTTCAAATTTGAAGTTGTCCGGACTTTTCTTTGACGTCCGTTGATATATTGACTTGATATTTGGTATGTGGCTATATCTAGATGAGTTACATTTTAAGTTCGAATTTCGTTCCGTTCGAATGATATTTGGCTGAGTTATGACCCTTGAACTTGTATTTTTGTTCAAATTTTAAGTTGTCCGGACTTTTTCTTGACGTCCTTTGATATATTGATTTGATATTTGGTATGTGGCTATATCTAGATGAGTTACAGTTTAAGTTCGAATTTCGTTCCGGTCGAATGATATTTGGCTGAGTTATGGCCATTGAACTTGCATTTTTTGTTCAAATTTTAAGTTGTCCGGACTTTTTTTTGACGTCCTTTGATATATTGACTTGATATTTGGTATGTGGCTATATCTAGATGAGTTACAGTTTAAGTTCGAATTTCGTTCCGGTGGAATGATATTTAGCTGAGTTATGACCCTTTAACTTGTATTTTTGTTCAAATTTTAATTTGTCCGGACTTCGAATTTTGTTCCGGTGGAATGATTTTTGGCTGAGTTATGACCCTTGAACTTGTATTTTTGTTCAAATTTTAAGTTGTCCGGACTTGTTCTTGGCGTCCTTTGATATATTGATTTGATATTTGGTATTTGGCTATATCTAGATGAGTTACAGTTAAAGCTCGAATTTCGTTCCGGTCGAATGACTTTTGGCTGGGTTATGGCCATTGAACTTGTATTTTTTGTTCAAATTTGAAGTTGTCCGGACTTTTCTTTGACGTCCTTTGATATATTGACTTGATATTTGGTATGTGGCTATATCTAGATGAGTTACAGTTTAAGTTCGAATTTCGTTCCGGTCGAATGATATTTGGCTGAGTTATGACCCTTGAACTTGTATTTTTGTTCAAATTTTAAGTTGTCCGGACTTTTTCTTGACGTCCTTTGATTTATTGATTTGAAATTTGGTATTTGGCTATATCTAGATGAGTTACAGTTTAAGCTCGAATTTTGTTAAGATCGAATGATTTTTCGCTGGGTTATGGCTCTTGAACTTGTATTTTTTGTTCAAATTTGAAGTTGTCCGGACTTTTCTTTGACGTCCTTTGATATATTGACTTGATATTTGGTATGTGGCTATATCTAGATGAGTTACAGTTTAAGTTCGAATTTCGTTCCGGTCGAATGATATTTGGCTGAGTTATGGCCATTGAACTTGCATTTTTTGTTCAAATTTTAAGTTGTCCGGACTTTTTTTTGACGTCCTTTGATATATTGACTTGATATTTGGTATGTGGCTATATCTAGATGAGTTACAGTTTAAGTTCGAATTTCGTTCCGGTGGAATGATATTTAGCTGAGTTATGACCCTTTAACTTGTATTTTTGTTCAAATTTTAATTTGTCCGGACTTTTTCTTGACGTCCTTTGATATATTGATTTGATATTTGGTTTTTGGCTATATCTAGTTGAGATACAGTTTAAGCGCGAATTTTGTTCCGGTCGAATGATTTGTGGCTGAGTTATGGCCCTTGAACTTATATTTTTGTTCAAATTTTAAGTTGTCCGGACCTTTTCTTGACGTCCTTTGATATATTGACTTGATATTTGGTATGTGGCTATATCTAGATGAGTTACAGTTTAAGTTCGAATTTTGTTCCGGTGGAATGATTTTTGGCTGAGTTATGACCCTTGAACTTGTATTTTTGTTCAAATTTTAAGTTGTCCGGACTTGTTCTTGGCGTCCTTTGATATATTGATTTGATATTTGGTATTTGGCTATATCTAGATGAGTTACAGTTAAAGCTCGAATTTCGTTCCGGTCGAATGACTTTTGGCTGGGTTATGGCCATTGAACTTGTATTTTTTGTTCAAATTTGAAGTTGTCCGGACTTTTCTTTGACGTCCTTTGATATATTGACTTGATATTTGGTATGTGGCTATATCTAGATGAGTTACAGTTTAAGTTCGAATTTCGTTCCGGTCGAATGATATTTGGCTGAGTTATGACCCTTAAACTTGTATTTTTGTTCAAATTTTAAGTTGTCCGGACTTTTTCTTGACGTCCTTTGATATATTGATTTGAAATTTGGTATTTGGCTATATCTAGATGAGTTACAGTTTAAGCTCGAATTTTGTTAAGATCGAATGATTTTTCGCTGGGTTATGGCTCTTGAACTTGTATTTTTTGTTCAAATTTGAAGTTGTCCGGACTTTTCTTTGACGTCCTTTGATATATTGACTTGATATTTGGTATGTGGCTATATCTAGATGAGTTACAGTTTAAGTTCGAATTTCGTTCCGGTCGAATGATATTTGGCTGAGTTATGGCCATTGAACTTGCATTTTTTGTTCAAATTTTAAGTTGTCCGGACTTTTTTTTGACGTCCTTTGATATATTGACTTGATATTTGGTATGTGGCTATATCTAGATGAGTTACAGTTTAAGTTCGAATTTCGTTCCGGTGGAATGATATTTAGCTGAGTTATGACCCTTTAACTTGTATTTTTGTTCAAATTTTAATTTGTCCGGACTTTTTCTTGACGTCCTTTGATATATTGATTTGATATTTGGTTTTTGGCTATATCTAGTTGAGATACAGTTTAAGCGCGAATTTTGTTCCGGTCGAATGATTTGTGGCTGAGTTATGGCCCTTGAACTTGTATTTTTTGTTCAAATTTGAAGTTGTCCGGACTTTTCTTTGACGTCCTTTGATATATTGACTTGATATTTGGTATGTGGCTATATCTAGATGAGTTACATTTTAAGTTCGAATTTCGTTCCGTTCGAATGATATTTGGCTGAGTTATGACCCTTGAACTTGTATTTTTGTTCAAATTTTAAGTTGTCCGGACTTTTTCTTGACGTCCTTTGATATATTGATTTGATATTTGGTATGTGGCTATATCTAGATGAGTTACAGTTTAAGTTCGAATTTCGTTCCGGTCGAATGATATTTGGCTGAGTTATGGCCATTGAACTTGCATTTTTTGTTCAAATTTTAAGTTGTCCGGACTTTTTTTTGACGTCCTTTGATATATTGACTTGATATTTGGTATGTGGCTATATCTAGATGAGTTACAGTTTAAGTTCGAATTTCGTTCCGGTGGAATGATATTTAGCTGAGTTATGACCCTTTAACTTGTATTTTTGTTCAAATTTTAATTTGTCCGGACTTTTTCTTGACGTCCTTTGATATATTGATTTGATATTTGGTTTTTGGCTATATCTAGTTGAGATACAGTTTAAGCGCGAATTTTGTTCCGGTCGAATGATTTTTGGCTGAGTTATGGCCCTTGAACTTGTATTTTTTGTTCAAATTTGAAGTTGTCCGGACTTTTCTTTGACGTCCGTTGATATATTGACTTGATATTTGGTATGTGGCTATATCTAGATGAGTTACATTTTAAGTTCGAATTTCGTTCCGTTCGAATGATATTTGGCTGAGTTATGACCCTTGAACTTGTATTTTTGTTCAAATTTTAAGTTGTCCGGACTTTTTCTTGACGTCCTTTGATATATTGATTTGATATTTGGTATTTGGCTATATCTAGATGAGTTACAGTTTAAGCTCGAATTTCGTTCCGGTCGAATGACTTTTGGCGGAGTTATGGCCATTGAACTTGTATTTTTTGTTCAAATTTGAAGTTGTCCGGACTTTTCTTTGACGTCCTTTGATATATTGACTTAATATTTGGTATGTGGCTATATATATATGAGTTACAGTTTAAGTTCGAATTTCGTTCCGGTCGAATGACTTTTGGCTGAGTTATGGTCATTGAACATGTATTTTTTGTTCAAATTTTAAGTTGTCCGGACTTTTTCTTGACGTCCTTTGATATATTGAGTTGATATTTGGTATGTGGCTATATCTAGATGAGTTACAGTTTAAGTTCGAATTTCGTTCCGGTGGAATGATATTTAGCTGAGTTATGACCCTTTAACTTGTATTTTTGTTCAAATTTTAATTTGTCCGGACTTTTTCTTGACGTCCTTTGATATATTGATTTGATATTTGGTTTTTGGCTATATCTAGTTGAGATACAGTTTAAGCGCGAATTTTGTTCCGGTCGAATGATTTGTGGCTGAGTTATGGCCCTTGAACTTGTATTTTTTGTTCAAATTTGAAGTTGTCCGGACTTTTCTTTGACGTCCGTTGATATATTGACTTGATATTTGGTATGTGGCTATATCTAGATGAGTTACATTTTAAGTTCGAATTTCGTTCCGTTCGAATGATATTTGGCTGAGTTATGACCCTTGAACTTGTATTTTTGTTCAAATTTTATGTTGTCCGGACTTTTTCTTGACGTCCTTTGATATATTGATTTGATATTTGGTATGTGGCTATATCTAGATGAGTTACAGTTTAAGTTCGAATTTCGTTCCGGTCGAATGATATTTGGCTGAGTTATGGCCATTGAACTTGCATTTTTTGTTCAAATTTTAAGTTGTCCGGACTTTTTTTTGACGTCCTTTGATATATTGACTTGATATTTGGTATGTGGCTATATCTAGATGAGTTACAGTTTAAGTTCGAATTTCGTTCCGGTGGAATGATATTTAGCTGAGTTATGACCCTTTAACTTGTATTTTTGTTCAAATTTTAATTTGTCCGGACTTTTTCTTGACGTCCTTTGATATATTGATTTGATATTTGGTTTTTGGCTATATCTAGTTGAGATACAGTTTAAGCGCGAATTTTGTTCCGGTCGAATGATTTTTGGCTGAGTTATGGCCCTTGAACTTGTATTTTTTGTTCAAATTTGAAGTTGTCCGGACTTTTCTTTGACGTCCGTTGATATATTGACTTGATATTTGGTATGTGGCTATATCTAGATGAGTTACATTTTAAGTTCGAATTTCGTTCCGTTCGAATGATATTTGGCTGAGTTATGACCCTTGAACTTGTATTTTTGTTCAAATTTTAAGTTGTCCGGACTTTTTCTTGACGTCCTTTGATATATTGATTTGATATTTGGTATTTGGCTATATCTAGATGAGTTACAGTTTAAGCTCGAATTTCGTTCCGGTCGAATGACTTTTGGCGGAGTTATGGCCATTGAACTTGTATTTTTTGTTCAAATTTGAAGTTGTCCGGACTTTTCTTTGACGTCCTTTGATATATTGACTTAATATTTGGTATGTGGCTATATATATATGAGTTACAGTTTAAGTTCGAATTTCGTTCCGGTCGAATGACTTTTGGCTGAGTTATGGTCATTGAACATGTATTTTTTGTTCAAATTTTAAGTTGTCCGGACTTTTTCTTGACGTCCTTTGATATATTGAGTTGATATTTGGTATGTGGCTATATCTAGATGAGTTACAGTTTAAGCTCGAATTTCGTTCCGGTCGAATGATTTTTGGCTGAGTTATGGCCATTGAACTTGTATATTTTGTTCAAATTTGAAGTTGTCCGGAGTTTTCTTTGACGTCCTTTGATATATTGACTTGATATTTGGTATGTGGCTATATCTGGATGAGTTACAGTTTAAGTTCGAATTTCGTTCCGGTCGAATGACTTTTGGCTGATTTATGACCCTTGAACTTGTATTTTTGTTCAAATGTTAAGTTATCCGGACTTTTTCTTGAGGTCCTTTGATATATTGACTTGATATTTGGTATTTGGCTATATCTAGATGAGTTACAGTTTAAGCTCGAATTTTGTTCCGGTCGAATGATTTTTGGCTGAGTTATGGCTCTTGAACTTGTATTTTTTTGTTCAAATTTGAAGTTGTCCGGACTTTTCTTTGACGTCCTTTGATATATTGACTTGATATTTGGTATGTAGCTATATCTAGATGTGTTACAGTTCAAAGTCGAATTTTGTTCCGGTCGAATGATTTTTGGATGAGTTATGGCTCTTGAACTTGTATTTTTTGTTCAAATTTGAAGTTGTCCGGACTTTTCTTTGACGTCCTTTGATATATTGACTTGATATTTGGTATGTGGCTATATCTAGATGAGTTACAGTTAAAGCTCGAATTTCGTTCCGGTCGAATGACTTTTGGCTGGGTTATGGCCATTGAACATGTATTTTTTGTTCAACTTTTAAGTTGTCCGGACTTTTTTTTGACGTCCTTTGATATATTGACTTGATATTTGGTATGTGGCTATATCTAGATGAGTTACAGTTTAAGCTCGAATTTCGTTCCGGTCGAATGACTTTTGGCTGAATTATGGCCATTGAACTTGTATTTTTTGTTCAAATTTGAAGTTGTCCGGACTTTTTCTTGACGTCCTTTGCTATATTAATTTTATATTTGGTATTTGGCTATATCTAGATGAGTTACAGTTTAAGCTCGAATTTCGTTCCGGTCGAATGACTTTTGGCTGGGTTATGGCCATTGAACTTGTATTTTTTGTTCAAATTTGAAGTTGTCCGGACTTTTCTTTGACGTCCTTTGATATATTGACTTGATATTTGGTATGTGGCTATATCTAGATGAATTACAGTTTAAGTTCGAATTTCGTTCCGGTCGAATGATATTTGGCTGAGTTATGACCTTTGAACTTGTATTTTTGTTCAAATTTTAAGTTGTCCGGACTTTTTCTTGACGTCCTTTGATATATTGATTTGATATTTGGTATTTGGCTATATCTAGATGAGTTACAGTTAAAGCTCGAATTTCGTTCCGGTCGAATGACTTTTGGCTGGGTTATGGCCATTGAACTTGTATTTTTTGTTCAAATTTGAAGTTGTCCGGACTTTTCTTTGACGTCCTTTGATATATTGACTTGATATTTGGTATGTGGCTATATCTAGATGAGTTACAGTTTAAGTTCGAATTTCGTTCCGGTCGAATGATATTTGGCTGAGTTATGACCCTTGAACTTGTATTTTTGTTCAAATTTTAAGTTGTCCGGACTTTTTCTTGACGTCCTTTGATATATTGATTTGAAATTTGGTATTTGGCTATATCTAGATGAGTTACAGTTTAAGCTCGAATTTTGTTAAGATCGAATGATTTTTCGCTGGGTTGTGGCTCTTGAACTTGTATTTTTTGTTCAAATTTGAAGTTGTCCGGACTTTTCTTTGACGTCCTTTGATATATTGACTTGATATTTGGTATGTGGCTATATCTAGATGAATTACAGTTTAAGTTCGAATTTCGTTCCGGTCGAATGATATTTGGCTGAGTTATGACCCTTGAACTTGTATTTTTGTTCAAATTTTAAGTTGTCCGGACTTTTTCTTGACGTCCTTTGATATATTGATTTGATATTTGGTATTTGGCTATATCTAGATGAGTTACAGTTAAAGCTCGAATTTCGTTCCGGTCGAATGACTTTTGGCTGGGTTATGGCCATTGAACTTGTATTTTTTGTTCAAATTTGAAGTTGTCCGGACTTTTCTTTGACGTCCTTTGATATATTGACTTGATATTTGGTATGTGGCTATATCTAGATGAGTTACAGTTTAAGTTCGAATTTCGTTCCGGTCGAATGATATTTGGCTGAGTTATGACCCTTGAACTTGTATTTTTGTTCAAATTTTAAGTTGTCCGGACTTTTTCTTGACGTCCTTTGATATATTGATTTGAAATTTGGTATTTGGCTATATCTAGATGAGTTACAGTTTAAGCTCGAATTTTGTTAAGATCGAATGATTTTTCGCTGGGTTGTGGCTCTTGAACTTGTATTTTTTGTTCAAATTTGAAGTTGTCCGGACTTTTCTTTGACGTCCTTTGATATATTGACTTGATATTTGGTATGTGGCTATATCTAGATGAGTTACAGTTTAAGTTCGAATTTCGTTCCGGTCGAATGATATTTGGCTGAGTTATGGCCATTGAACTTGCATTTTTTGTTCAAATTTTAAGTTGTCCGGACTTTTTTTTGACGTCCTTTGATATATTGACTTGATATTTGGTATGTGGCTATATCTAGATGAGTTACAGTTTAAGTTCGAATTTTGTTCCGGTGGAATGATATTTGGCTGAGTTATGACACTTGAACTTGTATTTTTGTTCAAATTTTAAGTTGTCCGGACTTTTTCTTGACGTCCTTTGATATATTGATTAGATATTTGGTATTTGGCTATACCTAGATGAGTTACAGTTTAAGCTCGAATTTCATTCCGGTCGAATGACTTTTGGCGGAGTTATCGCCATTGAACTTGTATTTTTTGTTCAAATTTGAAGTTGTCCGGACTTTTCTTTGACATCCTTTGATATATTGACTTGATATTTGGTATGTGGCTATATATATATGAGTTACAGTTTAAGTTCGAATTTCGTTCCGGTCGAATGACTTTTGGCTGAGTTATGGTCATTGAACATGTATTTTTTGTTCAAATTTTAAGTTGTCCGGACTTTTTCTTGACGTCCTTTGATATATTGACTTGATATTTGGTATGTGGCTATATCTGGATGAGTTACAGTTTAAGTTCGAATTTCGTTCCGGTCGAATGACTTTTGGCTGATTTATGACCCTTGAACTTGTATTTTTGTTCAAATGTTAAGTTATCCGGACTTTTTCTTGACGTCCTTTGATATATTGACTTGATATTTGGCATTTGGCTATATCTAGATGAGTTACAGTTTAAGCTCGAATTTTGTTCCGGTCGAATGATTTTTGGCTGAGTTATGGCTCTTGAACTTGTATTTTTTTGTTCAAATTTGAAGTTGTCCGGACTTTTCTTTGACGTCCTTTGATATATTGACTTGATATTTGGTATGTGGCTATATCTAGATGAGTTACAGTTCAAAGTCGAATTTTGTTCCGGTCGAATGATTTTTGGATGAGTTATGGCTCTTGAACTTGTATTTTTTGTTCAAATTTGAAGTTGTCCGGACCTTTCTTTGACGTCCTTTGATATATTGACTTGATATTTGGTATGTGGCTATATCTAGATGAGTTACAGTTTAAGTTTGAATTTCGTTACGGTCGATTGACTTTTGGCTGAGTTATGGCCATTGAACATGTATTTTTTGTTCAACTTTTAAGTTGTCCGGACTTTTTTTTGACGTCCTTTGATATATTGACTTGATATTTGGTATGTGGCTATATCTAGATGAGTTACAGTTTAAGTTCGAATTTCGTTCCGGTCGAATGACTTTTGGCTGAGTTATAGCAATTGAACTTGTATTTTTTGTTCAAATTTGAAGTTGTCCGGACTTTTTCTTGATGTCCTTTGCTATATTAATTTTATATTTGGTATTTGGCTATATCTAGATGAGTTACAGTTTAAGCTCGAATTTCGTTCCGGTCGAATGACTTTTGGCTGGGTTATGGCCATTGAACTTGTATTTTTTGTTCAAATTTGAAGTTGTCCGGACTTTTCTTTGACGTCCTTTGATATATTGACTTGATATTTGGTATGTGGCTATATCTAGATGAGTTACAGTTTAAGTTCGAATTTCGTTCCGGTCGAATGATATTTGGCTGAGTTATGGCCATTGAACTTGTATTTTTTGTTCAAATTTTAAGTTGTCCGGACTTTTTTTTGACGTCCTTTGATATATTGACTTGATATTTGGTATGTGGCTATATCTAGATGAGTTACAGTTTAAGTTCGAATTTTGTTCCGGTGGAATGAAATTTGGCTGAGTTATGACACTTGAACTTGTATTTTTTGTTCAAATTTGAAGTTGTCCGGACTTTTTCTTGACGTCCTTTGATATATTGATTAGATATTTGGTATTTGGCTATACCTAGATGAGTTACATTTTAAGCTCGAATTTCATTCCGGTCGAATGACTTTTGGCGGAGTTATGGCCATTGAACTTGTATTTTTTGTTCAAATTTGAAGTTGTCCGGACTTTTTTTTGACGTCCTTTGATATATTGACTTGATATTTGGTATGTGGCTATATATTTATGAGTTACAGTTTAAGTTCGAATTTCGTTCCGATCGAATGACTTTTGGCTGAGTTATGGCCATTGAACATGTATTTTTTGTTCAAATTTTAAGTTGTCCGGACTTTTTTTTGACATCCTTTGATATATTGACTTGATATTTGGTATGTGGCTATATATTTATGAGTTACAGTTTAAGTTCGAATTTCGTTCCGATCGAATGACTTTTGGCTGAGTTATGGCCATTGAACATGTATTTTTTGTTCAAATTTTAAGTTGTCCGGACTTTTTCTTGACGTCCTTTGATATATTGAGTTGAAATTTGGTATTTGGCTATATCTAGATGAGTTACAGTTTAAGCTCGAATTTTGTTCCGGTCGAATGATTTTTGGCTGAGTTATGGCTCTTGAACTTGTATTTTTTTGTTCAAATTTGAAGTTGTCCGGACTTTTCTTTGACGTCCTTTCATATATTGACTTGATATTTGGTATGTAGCTATATCTAGATGTGTTACAGTTCAAAGTCGAATTTTGTTCCGGTCGAATGATTTTTGGATGAGTTATGGCTCTTGAACTTGTATTTTTTGTTCAAATTTGAAGTTGTCCGGACTTTTCTTTGACGTCCTTTGATATATTGACTTGATATTTGGTATGTGGCTATATCTAGATGAGTTACAGTTTAAGTTCGAATTTCGTTACGGTCGATTGACTTTTGGCTGAGTTATGGCCATTGAACATGTATTTTTTGTTCAACTTTTAAGTTGTCCGGACTTTTTTTTGACGTCCTTTGATATATTGACTTGATATTTGGTATGTGGCTATATCTAGATGAGTTACAGTTTAAGCTCGAATTTCGTTCCGGTCGAATGACTTTTGGCTGAATTATGGCCATTGAACTTGTATTTTTTGTTCAAATTTGAAGTTGTCCGGACTTTTTCTTGACGTCCTTTGCTATATTAATTTTATATTTGGTATTTGGCTATATCTAGATGAGTTACAGTTTAAGCTCGAATTTCGTTCCGGTCGAATGACTTTTGGCTGGGTTATGGCCATTGAACTTGTATTTTTTGTTCAAATTTGAAGTTGTCCGGACTTTTCTTTGACGTCCTTTGATATATTGACTTGATATTTGGTATGTGGCTATATCTAGATGAATTACAGTTTAAGTTCGAATTTCGTTCCGGTCGAATGATATTTGGCTGAGTTATGACCCTTGAACTTGTATTTTTGTTCAAATTTTAAGTTGTCCGGACTTTTTCTTGACGTCCTTTGATATATTGATTTGATATTTGGTATTTGGCTATATCTAGATGAGTTACAGTTAAAGCTCGAATTTCGTTCCGGTCGAATGACTTTTGGCTGGGTTATGGCCATTGAACTTGTATTTTTTGTTCAAATTTGAAGTTGTCCGGACTTTTCTTTGACGTCCTTTGATATATTGACTTGATATTTGGTATGTGGCTATATCTAGATGAGTTACAGTTTAAGTTCGAATTTCGTTCCGGTCGAATGATATTTGGCTGAGTTATGACCCTTGAACTTGTATTTTTGTTCAAATTTTAAGTTGTCCGGACTTTTTCTTGACGTCCTTTGATATATTGATTTGAAATTTGGTATTTGGCTATATCTAGATGAGTTACAGTTTAAGCTCGAATTTTGTTAAGATCGAATGATTTTTCGCTGGGTTGTGGCTCTTGAACTTGTATTTTTTGTTCAAATTTGAAGTTGTCCGGACTTTTCTTTGACGTCCTTTGATATATTGACTTGATATTTGGTATGTGGCTATATCTAGATGAGTTACAGTTTAAGTTCGAATTTCGTTCCGGTCGAATGATATTTGGCTGAGTTATGACCCTTGAACTTGTATTTTTGTTCAAATTTTAAGTTGTCCGGACTTTTTCTTGACGTCCTTTGATATATTGATTTGAAATTTGGTATTTGGCTATATCTAGATGAGTTACAGTTTAAGCTCGAATTTTGTTAAGATCGAATGATTTTTCGCTGGGTTGTGGCTCTTGAACTTGTATTTTTTGTTCAAATTTGAAGTTGTCCGGACTTTTCTTTGACGTCCTTTGATATATTGACTTGATATTTGGTATGTGGCTATATCTAGATGAGTTACAGTTTAAGTTCGAATTTTGTTCCGGTGGAATGATATTTGGCTGAGTTATGACACTTGAACTTGTATTTTTGTTCAAATTTTAAGTTGTCCGGACTTTTTCTTGACGTCCTTTGATATATTGATTAGATATTTGGTATTTGGCTATACCTAGATGAGTTACAGTTTAAGCTCGAATTTCATTCCGGTCGAATGACTTTTGGCGGAGTTATGGCCATTGAACTTGTATTTTTTGTTCAAATTTGAAGTTGTCCGGACTTTTCTTTGACATCCTTTGATATATTGACTTGATATTTGGTATGTGGCTATATATATATGAGTTACAGTTTAAGTTCGAATTTCGTTCCGGTCGAATGACTTTTGGCTGAGTTATGGTCATTGAACATGTATTTTTTGTTCAAATTTTAAGTTGTCCGGACTTTTTCTTGACGTCCTTTGATATATTGAGTTGATATTTGGTATGTGGCTATATCTAGATCAGTTACAGTTTAAGCTCGAATTTCGTTCCGGTCGAATGATTTTTGGCTGAGTTATGGCCATTGAACTTGTATATTTTGTTCAAATTTGAAGTTGTCCGGAGTTTTCTTTGACGTCCTTTGATATATTGACTTGATATTTGGTATGTGGCTATATCTGGATGAGTTACAGTTTAAGTTCGAATTTCGTTCCGGTCGAATGACTTTTGGCTGATTTATGACCCTTGAACTTGTATTTTTGTTCAAATGTTAAGTTATCCGGACTTTTTCTTGAGGTCCTTTGATATATTGACTTGATATTTGGCATTTGGCTATATCTAGATGAGTTACAGTTTAAGCTCGAATTTTGTTCCGGTCGAATGATTTTTGGCTGAGTTATGGCTCTTGAACTTGTATTTTTTTGTTCAAATTTGAAGTTGTCCGGACTTTTCTTTGACGTCCTTTGATATATTGACTTGATATTTGGTATGTGGCTATATCTAGATGAGTTACAGTTCAAAGTCGAATTTTGTTCCGGTCGAATGATTTTTGGATGAGTTATGGCTCTTGAACTTGTATTTTTTGTTCAAATTTGAAGTTGTCCGGACCTTTCTTTGACGTCCTTTAATATATTGACTTGATATTTGGTATGTGGCTATATCTAGATGAGTTACAGTTTAAGTTTGAATTTCGTTACGCTCGATTGACTTTTGGCTGAGTTATGGCCATTGAACATGTATTTTTTGTTCAACTTTTAAGTTGTCCGGACTTTTTTTTGACGTCCTTTGATATATTGACTTGATATTTGGTATGTGGCTATATCTAGATGAGTTACAGTTTAAGTTCGAATTTTGTTCCGGTCGAATGACTTTTGGCTGAGTTATAGCCATTGAACTTGTATTTTTTGTTCAAATTTGAAGTTGTCCGGACTTTTTCTTGATGTCCTTTGCTATATTAATTTTATATTTGGTATTTGGCTATATCTAGATGAGTTACAGTTTAAGCTCGAATTTCGTTCCGGTCGAATGACTTTTGGCTGGGTTATGGCCATTGAACTTGTATTTTTTGTTCAAATTTGAAGTTGTCCGGACTTTTCTTTGACGTCCTTTGATATATTGACTTGATATTTGGTATGTGGCTATATCTAGATGAGTTACAGTTTAAGTTCGAATTTCGTTCCGGTCGAATGATATTTGGCTGAGTTATGGCCATTGAACTTGTATTTTTTGTTCAAATTTTAAGTTGTCCGGACTTTTTTTTGACGTCCTTTGATATATTGACTTGATATTTGGTATGTGGCTATATCTAGATGAGTTACAGTTTAAGTTCGAATTTTGTTCCGGTGGAATGAAATTTGGCTGAGTTATGACACTTGAACTTGTATTTTTTGTTCAAATTTGAAGTTGTCCGGACTTTTTCTTGACGTCCTTTGATATATTGATTAGATATTTGGTATTTGGCTATACCTAGATGAGTTACATTTTAAGCTCGAATTTCATTCCGGTCGAATGACTTTTGGCGGAGTTATGGCCATTGAACTTGTATTTTTTGTTCAAATTTGAAGTTGTCCGGACTTTTTTTTGACGTCCTTTGATATATTGACTTGATATTTGGTATGTGGCTATATATTTATGAGTTACAGTTTAAGTTCGAATTTCGTTCCGATCGAATGACTTTTGGCTGAGTTATGGCCATTGAACATGTATTTTTTGTTCAAATTTTAAGTTGTCCGGACTTTTTTTTTACGTCCTTTGATATATTGACTTGATATTTGGTATGTGACTATATCTAGATGAGTTACAGTTTAAGCTCGAATTTCATTCCGGTCGAATGACTTTTGGCGGAGTTATGGCCATTGAACTTGTATTTTTTGTTCAAATTTGAAGTTGTCCGGACTTTTCTTTGACGTCCTTTGATATATTGACTTGATATTTGGTATGTGGCTATATATTTATGAGTTACAGTTTAAGTTCGAATTTCGTTCCGATCGAATGACTTTTGGCTGAGTTATGGCCATTGAACATGTATTTTTTGTTCAAATTTTAAGTTGTCCGGACTTTTTCTTGACGTCCTTTGATATATTGAGTTTATATTTGGCATGTGGCTATATCTAGATGAGTTACAGTTTAAGTTCGAATTTCGTTCCGGTCGAATGATATTTGGCTGAGTTATGACCATTGAACTTGTATTTTTGTTCAAATTTGAAGTTGTCCGGACTTTTCTTTGACGTCCTTTGATATTTGGTATGTGGCTATATCTAGATGAGTTACAGTTTAAGTTCGAATTTCGTTACGGTCAATTGACTTTTGGCCGAGTTATGGCCATTGAAATTATATTTTTTGTTCAAATTTTGAGTTATCCGGACTTTTTTTTGACGTCCTTTGATATATTGACTTGATATTTGGTATGTGGCTATATCTAGATGAGTTACAGTTTAAGTTCGAATTTCGTTCCGGTCGAATGACTTTTGGCTGATTTATGACCCTTGAACTTGTATTTTTGTTCAAATGTTAAGTTATCCGGAATTTTTCTTGACGTCCTTTGATATATTGACTTGATATTTGGTATTTGGCTATATCTAGATGAGTTACAGTTCAAAGTCGAATTTTGTTCCGGTCGAATGATTTTTGGATGAGTTATGGCTCTTGAACTTGTATTTTTTGTTCAAATTTGAAGTTGTCCGGACTTTTCTTTGACGTCCTTTGATATATTGACTTGATATTTGGTATGTGGCTATATCTAGATGAGTTACAGTTTAAGTTCGAATTTCGTTCCGGTGGAATGATATTTGGCTGAGTTATGACCCTTTAACTTGTATTTTTGTTCAAATTTTAATTTGTCCGGACTTTTTCTTGACGTCCTTTGATATATTGATTTGATATTTGGTTTTTGGCTATATCTAGATGAGATACAGTTTAAGCGCGAATTTTGTTCCGGTCGAATGATTTTTGGCTGGGTTATGGCCCTTGAACTTGTATTTTTTGTTCAAATTTGAAGTTGTCCGGACTTTTCTTTGACGTCCGTTGATATATTGACTTGATATTTGGTATGTGGCTATATCTAGATGAGTTACATTTTAAGTTCGAATTTCGTTCCGTTCGAATGATATTTGGCTGAGTTATGACCCTTGAACTTGTATTTTTGTTAAAATTTTAAGTTGTCCGGACTTTTTCTTGACGTCCTTTGATATATTGATTTGATATTTGGTATTTGGCTATATCTAGATGAGTTACAGTTTAAGCTCGAATTTCGTTCCGGTCGAATGACTTTTGGCGGAGTTATGGCCATTGAACTTGTATTTTTTGTTCAAATTTGAAGTTGTCCGGACTTTTCTTTGACGTCCTTTGATATATTGACTTGATATTTGGTATGTGGCTATATATATATGAGTTACAGTTTAAGTTCGAATTTCGTTTCGGTCGAATGACTTTTGGCTGAGTTATGGTCATTGAACATGTATTTTTTGTTCAAATTTTAAGTTGTCCGGACTTTTTCTTGACGTCCTTTGATATATTGAGTTGATATTTGGCATTTGGCTATATCTAGATGAGTTACAGTTTAAGCTCGAATTTTGTTCCGGTCGAATGATTTTTGGCTGAGTTATGACCCTTGAACTTGTATTTTTGTTCAAATGTTAAGTTATCCGGACTTTTTCTTGAGGTCCTTTGATATATTGACTTGATATTTGGCATTTGGCTATATCTAGATGAGTTACAGTTTAAGCTCGAATTTTGTTCCGGTCGAATGATTTTTGGCTGAGTTATGGCTCTTGAACTTGTATTTTTTTGTTCAAATTTGAAGTTGTCCGGACTTTTCTTTGACGTCCTTTGATATATTGACTTGATATTTGGTATGTGGCTATATCTAGATGTGTTACAGTTTAAAGTCGAATTTTGTTCCGGTCGAATGATTTTTGGATGAGTTATGTCTCTTGAACTTGTATTTTTTGTTCAAATTTGAAGTTGTCCGGACTTTTCTTTGACGTCCTTTGATATATTGACTTGATAATTGGTATGTGGCTATATCTAGATGAGTTACAGTTTAAGTTCGAATTTCGTTCCGGTCGAATGACTTTTGGCTGAGATATGGCCATTGAACTTGTATTTTTTGTTCAAATTTGAAGTTGTCCGGACTTTTTCTTGACGTCCTTTGCTATATTAATTTTATATTTGGTATTTGGCTATATCTAGATGAGATACAGTTTAAGCTCGAATTTCGTTCCGGTCGAATGACTTTTGGCTTGGTTATGGCCATTGAACTTGTATTTTTTGTTCAAATTTGAAGTTGTCCGGACTTTTCTTTGACGTCCTTTGATATATTGACTTGATATTTGGTATGTGGCTATATCTAGATGAATTACAGTTTAAGTTCGAATTTCGTTCCGGTCGAATGATATTTGGCTGAGTTATGACCCTTGAACTTGTATTTTTGTTCAAATTTTAAGTTGTCCGGACTTGTTCTTGACGTCCTTTGATATATTGATTTGATATTTGGTATGTGGCTATATCTATATGTGTTACAGTTTAAGCTCGAATTTCGTTCCGGTTGAATGACTTTTGACTGAGTTATAGCCATTGAACTTGTATTTTTTGTTCAAATTTTAAGTTGTCCGGACCTTTTTTTGACGTCCTTTGATATATTGACTTGATATTTGGTATGTGGCTATATCTAGATGAGTTACAGTTTAAGTTCTAATTTTGTTCCGGTGGAATGATTTTTGGCTGAGTTATGACCCTTGAACTTGTATTTTTGTTCAAATTTTAAGTTGTCCGAACTTGTTCTTGACGTCCTTTGATATATTGATTTGATATTTGGTATTTGGCTATATCTAGATGAGTTACAGTTTAAGTTCGAATTTCGTTCCGGTCGAATGATATTTGGCTGAGTTATGGCCATTGAACTTGTATTTTTTGTTCAAATTTTAAGTTGTCCGGACTTTTTTTTGACGTCCTTTGATATATTGACTTGATATTTGGTATGTGGCTATATCTAGATGAGTTACAGTTTAAGTTCGAATTTTGTTCCGGTGGAATGAAATTTGGCTGAGTTATGACACTTGAACTTGTATTTTTTGTTCAAATTTGAAGTTGTCCGGACTTTTTCTTGACGTCCTTTGATATATTGATTAGATATTTGGTATTTGGCTATACCTAGATGAGTTACATTTTAAGCTCGAATTTCATTCCGGTCGAATGACTTTTGGCGGAGTTATGGCCATTGAACTTGTATTTTTTGTTCAAATTTGAAGTTGTCCGGACTTTTTTTTGACGTCCTTTGATATATTGACTTGATATTTGGTATGTGGCTATATATTTATGAGTTACAGTTTAAGTTCGAATTTCGTTCCGATCGAATGACTTTTGGCTGAGTTATGGCCATTGAACATGTATTTTTTGTTCAAATTTTAAGTTGTCCGGACTTTTTTTTTACGTCCTTTGATATATTGACTTGATATTTGGTATGTGACTATATCTAGATGAGTTACAGTTTAAGCTCGAATTTCATTCCGGTCGAATGACTTTTGGCGGAGTTATGGCCATTGAACTTGTATTTTTTGTTCAAATTTGAAGTTGTCCGGACTTTTTCTTGACGTCCTTTGATATATTGATTTGATATTTGGTTTTTGGCTATATCTAGATGAGATACAGTTTAAGCGCGAATTTTGTTCCGGTCGAATGATTTTTGGCTGGGTTATGGCCCTTGAACTTGTATTTTTTGTTCAAATTTGAAGTTGTCCGGACTTTTCTTTGACGTCCGTTGATATATTGACTTGATATTTGGTATGTGGCTATATCTAGATGAGTTACATTTTAAGTTCGAATTTCGTTCCGTTCGAATGATATTTGGCTGAGTTATGACCCTTGAACTTGTATTTTTGTTCAAATTTTAAGTTGTCCGGACTTTTTCTTGACGTCCTTTGATATATTGATTTGATATTTGGTATTTGGCTATATCTAGATGAGTTACAGTTTAAGCTCGAATTTCGTTCCGGTCGAATGACTTTTGGCGGAGTTATGGCCATTGAACTTGTATTTTTTGTTCAAATTTGAAGTTGTCCGGACTTTTCTTTGACGTCCTTTGATATATTGACTTGATATTTGGTATGTGGCTATATATATATGAGTTACAGTTTAAGTTCGAATTTCGTTTCGGTCGAATGACTTTTGGCTGAGTTATGGTCATTGAACATGTATTTTTTGTTCAAATTTTAAGTTGTCCGGACTTTTTCTTGACGTCCTTTGATATATTGAGTTGATATTTGGCATTTGGCTATATCTAGATGAGTTACAGTTTAAGCTCGAATTTTGTTCCGGTCGAATGATTTTTGGCTGAGTTATGACCCTTGAACTTGTATTTTTGTTCAAATGTTAAGTTATCCGGACTTTTTCTTGAGGTCCTTTGATATATTGACTTGATATTTGGCATTTGGCTATATCTAGATGAGTTACAGTTTAAGCTCGAATTTTGTTCCGGTCGAATGATTTTTGGCTGAGTTATGGCTCTTGAACTTGTATTTTTTTGTTCAAATTTGAAGTTGTCCGGACTTTTCTTTGACGTCCTTTGATATATTGACTTGATATTTGGTATGTGGCTATATCTAGATGTGTTACAGTTTAAAGTCGAATTTTGTTCCGGTCGAATGATTTTTGGATGAGTTATGTCTCTTGAACTTGTATTTTTTGTTCAAATTTGAAGTTGTCCGGACTTTTCTTTGACGTCCTTTGATATATTGACTTGATAATTGGTATGTGGCTATATCTAGATGAGTTACAGTTTAAGTTCGAATTTCGTTCCGGTCGAATGACTTTTGGCTGAGATATGGCCATTGAACTTGTATTTTTTGTTCAAATTTGAAGTTGTCCGGACTTTTTCTTGACGTCCTTTGCTATATTAATTTTATATTTGGTATTTGGCTATATCTAGATGAGATACAGTTTAAGCTCGAATTTCGTTCCGGTCGAATGACTTTTGGCTTGGTTATGGCC
The DNA here is from genome assembly GCA_963680875.1 of Bathymodiolus brooksi. NCBI lineage: Eukaryota > Metazoa > Mollusca > Bivalvia > Mytilida > Modiolidae > Bathymodiolus > Bathymodiolus brooksi. The sequence goes on along the minus strand of OY804578.1, from coordinate 90,303,994 downwards.
ATTGAACTTGTATTTTTTGTTCAAATTTGAAGTTGTCCGGACTTTTCTTTGACGTCCTTTGATATATTGACTTGATATTTGGTATGTGGCTATATCTAGATGAATTACAGTTTAAGTTCGAATTTCGTTCCGGTCGAATGATATTTGGCTGAGTTATGACCCTTGAACTTGTATTTTTGTTCAAATTTTAAGTTGTCCGGACTTGTTCTTGACGTCCTTTGATATATTGATTTGATATTTGGTATGTGGCTATATCTATATGTGTTACAGTTTAAGCTCGAATTTCGTTCCGGTTGAATGACTTTTGACTGAGTTATAGCCATTGAACTTGTATTTTTTGTTCAAATTTTAAGTTGTCCGGACCTTTTTTTGACGTCCTTTGATATATTGACTTGATATTTGGTATGTGGCTATATCTAGATGAGTTACAGTTTAAGTTCTAATTTTGTTCCGGTGGAATGATTTTTGGCTGAGTTATGACCCTTGAACTTGTATTTTTGTTCAAATTTTAAGTTGTCCGAACTTGTTCTTGACGTCCTTTGATATATTGATTTGATATTTGGTATTTGGCTATATCTAGATGAGTTACAGTTTAAGTTCGAATTTCGTTCCGGTCGAATGATATTTGGCTGAGTTATGGCCATTGAACTTGTATTTTTTGTTCAAATTTTAAGTTGTCCGGACTTTTTTTTGACGTCCTTTGATATATTGACTTGATATTTGGTATGTGGCTATATCTAGATGAGTTACAGTTTAAGTTCGAATTTTGTTCCGGTGGAATGAAATTTGGCTGAGTTATGACACTTGAACTTGTATTTTTTGTTCAAATTTGAAGTTGTCCGGACTTTTTCTTGACGTCCTTTGATATATTGATTAGATATTTGGTATTTGGCTATACCTAGATGAGTTACATTTTAAGCTCGAATTTCATTCCGGTCGAATGACTTTTGGCGGAGTTATGGCCATTGAACTTGTATTTTTTGTTCAAATTTGAAGTTGTCCGGACTTTTTTTTGACGTCCTTTGATATATTGACTTGATATTTGGTATGTGGCTATATATTTATGAGTTACAGTTTAAGTTCGAATTTCGTTCCGATCGAATGACTTTTGGCTGAGTTATGGCCATTGAACATGTATTTTTTGTTCAAATTTTAAGTTGTCCGGACTTTTTTTTTACGTCCTTTGATATATTGACTTGATATTTGGTATGTGACTATATCTAGATGAGTTACAGTTTAAGCTCGAATTTCATTCCGGTCGAATGACTTTTGGCGGAGTTATGGCCATTGAACTTGTATTTTTTGTTCAAATTTGAAGTTGTCCGGACTTTTCTTTGACGTCCTTTGATATATTGACTTGATATTTGGTATGTGGCTATATATTTATGAGTTACAGTTTAAGTTCGAATTTCGTTCCGATCGAATGACTTTTGGCTGAGTTATGGCCATTGAACATGTATTTTTTGTTCAAATTTTAAGTTGTCCGGACTTTTTCTTGACGTCCTTTGATATATTGAGTTTATATTTGGTATGTGGCTATATCTAGATGAGTTACAGTTTAAGTTCGAATTTCGTTCCGGTCGAATGATATTTGGCTGAGTTATGACCATTGAACTTGTATTTTTGTTCAAATTTGAAGTTGTCCGGACTTTTCTTTGACGTCCTTTGATATTTGGTATGTGGCTATATCTAGATGAGTTACAGTTTAAGTTCGAATTTCGTTACGGTCAATTGACTTTTGGCCGAGTTATGGCCATTGAACATGTATTTTTTGTTCAAATTTTGAGTTGTCCGGACTTTTTTTTGACGTCCTTTGATATATTGACTTGATATTTGGTATGTGGCTATATCTAGATGAGTTACAGTTTAAGTTCGAATTTCGTTCCGGTCGAATGACTTTTGGCTGATTTATGACCCTTGAACTTGTATTTTTGTTCAAATGTTAAGTTATCCGGAATTTTTCTTGACGTCCTTTGATATATTGACTTGATATTTGGTATTTGGCTATATCTAGATGAGTTACAGTTCAAAGTCGAATTTTGTTCCGGTCGAATGATTTTTGGATGAGTTATGGCTCTTGAACTTGTATTTTTTGTTCAAATTTGAAGTTGTCCGGACTTTTCTTTGACGTCCTTTGATATATTGACTTGATATTTGGTATGTGGCTATATCTAGATGAGTTACAGTTTAAGTTCGAATTTCGTTCCGGTGGAATGATATTTGGCTGAGTTATGACCCTTTAACTTGTATTTTTGTTCAAATTTTAATTTGTCCGGACTTTTTCTTGACGTCCTTTGATATATTGATTTGATATTTGGTTTTTGGCTATATCTAGATGAGATACAGTTTAAGCGCGAATTTTGTTCCGGTCGAATGATTTTTGGCTGGGTTATGGCCCTTGAACTTGTATTTTTTGTTCAAATTTGAAGTTGTCCGGACTTTTCTTTGACGTCCGTTGATATATTGACTTGATATTTGGTATGTGGCTATATCTAGATGAGTTACATTTTAAGTTCGAATTTCGTTCCGTTCGAATGATATTTGGCTGAGTTATGACCCTTGAACTTGTATTTTTGTTCAAATTTTAAGTTGTCCGGACTTTTTCTTGACGTCCTTTGATATATTGATTTGATATTTGGTATTTGGCTATATCTAGATGAGTTACAGTTTAAGCTCGAATTTCGTTCCGGTCGAATGACTTTTGGCGGAGTTATGGCCATTGAACTTGTATTTTTTGTTCAAATTTGAAGTTGTCCGGACTTTTCTTTGACGTCCTTTGATATATTGACTTGATATTTGGTATGTGGCTATATATATATGAGTTACAGTTTAAGTTCGAATTTCGTTTCGGTCGAATGACTTTTGGCTGAGTTATGGTCATTGAACATGTATTTTTTGTTCAAATTTTAAGTTGTCCGGACTTTTTCTTGACGTCCTTTGATATATTGAGTTGATATTTGGCATTTGGCTATATCTAGATGAGTTACAGTTTAAGCTCGAATTTTGTTCCGGTCGAATGATTTTTGGCTGAGTTATGACCCTTGAACTTGTATTTTTGTTCAAATGTTAAGTTATCCGGACTTTTTCTTGAGGTCCTTTGATATATTGACTTGATATTTGGCATTTGGCTATATCTAGATGAGTTACAGTTTAAGCTCGAATTTTGTTCCGGTCGAATGATTTTTGGCTGAGTTATGGCTCTTGAACTTGTATTTTTTTGTTCAAATTTGAAGTTGTCCGGACTTTTCTTTGACGTCCTTTGATATATTGACTTGATATTTGGTATGTGGCTATATCTAGATGTGTTACAGTTTAAAGTCGAATTTTGTTCCGGTCGAATGATTTTTGGATGAGTTATGTCTCTTGAACTTGTATTTTTTGTTCAAATTTGAAGTTGTCCGGACTTTTCTTTGACGTCCTTTGATATATTGACTTGATAATTGGTATGTGGCTATATCTAGATGAGTTACAGTTTAAGTTCGAATTTCGTTCCGGTCGAATGACTTTTGGCTGAGATATGGCCATTGAACTTGTATTTTTTGTTCAAATTTGAAGTTGTCCGGACTTTTTCTTGACGTCCTTTGCTATATTAATTTTATATTTGGTATTTGGCTATATCTAGATGAGATACAGTTTAAGCTCGAATTTCGTTCCGGTCGAATGACTTTTGGCTTGGTTATGGCCATTGAACTTGTATTTTTTGTTCAAATTTGAAGTTGTCCGGACTTTTCTTTGACGTCCTTTGATATATTGACTTGATATTTGGTATGTGGCTATATCTAGATGAATTACAGTTTAAGTTCGAATTTCGTTCCGGTCGAATGATATTTGGCTGAGTTATGACCCTTGAACTTGTATTTTTGTTCAAATTTTAAGTTGTCCGGACTTGTTCTTGACGTCCTTTGATATATTGATTTGATATTTGGTATGTGGCTATATCTATATGTGTTACAGTTTAAGCTCGAATTTCGTTCCGGTTGAATGACTTTTGACTGAGTTATAGCCATTGAACTTGTATTTTTTGTTCAAATTTTAAGTTGTCCGGACCTTTTTTTGACGTCCTTTGATATATTGACTTGATATTTGGTATGTGGCTATATCTAGATGAGTTACAGTTTAAGTTCTAATTTTGTTCCGGTGGAATGATTTTTGGCTGAGTTATGACCCTTGAACTTGTATTTTTGTTCAAATTTTAAGTTGTCCGAACTTGTTCTTGACGTCCTTTGATATATTGATTTGATATTTGGTATTTGGCTATATCTAGATGAGTTACAGTTTAAGCTCGAATTTTGTTCCGGTCGAATGACTTTTGGCTGGGTTATGGCCATTGAACTTGTATTTTTTGTTCAAATTTGAAGTTGTCCGGACTTTTCTTTGACGTCCTTTGATATATTGACTTGATATTTGGTATGTGGCTATATCTAGATGAGTTACAGTTTAAGTTCGAATTTCGTTCCGGTCGAATGATATTTGGCTGAGTTATGGCCATTGAACTTGTATTTTTTGTTCAAATTTTAAGTTGTCCGGACTTTTTTTTGACGTCCTTTGATATATTGACTTGATATTTGGTATGTGGCTATATCTAGATGAGTTACAGTTTAAGTTCGAATTTTGTTCCGGTGGAATGATATTTGGCTGAGTTATGACACTTGAACTTGTATTTTTGTTCAAATTTTAAGTTGTCCGGACTTTTTCTTGACGTCCTTTGATATATTGATTAGATATTTGGTATTTGGCTATACCTAGATGAGTTACAGTTTAAGCTCGAATTTCATTCCGGTCGAATGAGTTTTGGCGGAGTTATGGCCATTGAACTTGTATTTTTTGTTCAAATTTGAAGTTGCCCGGACTTTTCTTTGACATCCTCTGATATATTGACTTGATATTTGGTATGTGGCTATATATATATGAGTTACAGTTTAAGTTCGAATTTCGTTCCGGTCGAATGATATTTGGCTGAGTTATGACCCTTGAACTTGTATTTTTTGTTCAAATTTTAAGTTGTCCGGACTTTTTTTTTACGTCCTTTGATATATTGACTTGATATTTGGTATGTGACTATATCTAGATGAGTTACAGTTTACGCTCGAATTTCATTCCGGTCGAATGACTTTTGGCGGAGTTATGGCCATTGAACTTGTATTTTTTGTTCAAATTTGAAGTTGTCCGGACTTTTCTTTGACGTCCTTTGATATATTGACTTGATATTAGGTATGTGGCTATATATATATGAGTTACAGTTTAAATTCGAATTTCGTTCCGGTCGAATGACTTTTGGCTGAGTTATGGACATTGAACTTGGATTTTTTGTTCAAATTTTAAGTTGTCCGGACTTTTTTTTTACATCCTTTGATATATTGACTTGATATTTGGTATGTGGCTATATATTTATGAGTTACAGTTTAAGTTCGAATTTCGTTCCGATCGAATGACTTTTGGCTGAGTTATGGCCATTGAACATGTATTTTTTGTTCAAATTTTAAGTTGTCCGGACTTTTTCTTGACGTCCTTTGATATATTGAGTTGATATATGGTATGTGGCTATATCTAGATGAGTTACAGTTTAAGTTCGAATTTCGTTCCGGTCGAATGATATTTGGCTGAGTTATGACCATTGAACTTGTATTTTTGTTCAAATTTGAAGTTGTCCGGACTTTTCTTTGACGTCCTTTGATATTTGGTATGTGGCTATATCTAGATGAGTTACAGTTTAAGTTCGAATTTCGTTACGGTCAATTGACTTTTGGCCGAGTTATGGCCATTGAAATTATATTTTTTGTTCAAATTTTGAGTTGTCCGGACTTTCTTTTGACGTCCTTTGATATATTGACTTGATATTTGGTATGTGGCTATATCTAGATGAGTTACAGTTTAATTTCGAATTTCGTTCCGGTCGAATGACTTTTGGCTGAGTTATGGCCATTGAACTTGTATTTTTTGTTCAAATTTGAAGTTGTCCGGACTTTTTCTTGACGTCCTTTGCTATGTTAATTTTATATTTGGTATTTGGCTATATCTAGATGAGTTACAGTTTAAGCTCGAATTTCGTTCCGGTCGAATGACTTTTGGCTGGGTTATGGCCATTGAACTTGTATTTTTTGTTCAAATTTGAAGTTGTCCGGACTTTTCTTTGACGTCCTTTGATATATTGACTTGATATTTGGTATTTGGCTATATCTAGATGAGTTACAGTTTAAGCTCGAATTTCGTTCCGGTCGAATGACTTTTGGCTGAGTTATAGCCATTGAACTTGTATTTTTTGTTCAAATTTTAAGTTGTCCGGACTTTTTTTTGACGTCCTTTGATATATTGACTTGATATTTGGTATGTGGCTATATCTAGATGAGTTACAGTTTAAGTTCGAATTTCGTTCCGGTGGAATGATATTTGGCTGAGTTATGACCCTTTAACTTGTATTTTTGTTCAAATTTTAATTTGTCCGGACTTTTTCTTGACGTCCTTTGATATATTGATTTGATATTTGGTTTTTGGCTATATCTAGATGAGATACAGTTTAAGCGCGAATTTTGTTCCGGTCGAATGATTTTTGGCTGGGTTATGGCCCTTGAACTTGTATTTTTTGTTCAAATTTGAAGTTGTCCGGACTTTTCTTTGACGTCCGTTGATATATTGACTTGATATTTGGTATGTGGCTATATCTAGATGAGTTACATTTTAAGTTCGAATTTCGTTCCGTTCGAATGATATTTGGCTGAGTTATGACCCTTGAACTTGTATTTTTGTTCAAATTTTAAGTTGTCCGGACTTTTTCTTGACGTCCTTTGATATATTGATTTGATATTTGGTATTTGGCTATATCTAGATGAGTTACAGTTTAAGCTCGAATTTCGTTCCGGTCGAATGACTTTTGGCGGAGTTATGGCCATTGAACTTGTATTTTTTGTTCAAATTTGAAGTTGTCCGGACTTTTCTTTGACGTCCTTTGATATATTGACTTGATATTTGGTATGTAGCTATATATATATGAGTTACAGTTTAAGTTCGAATTTCGTTCCGGTCGAATGACTTTTGGCTGAGTTATGGTCATTGAACATGTATTTTTTGTTCAAATTTTAAGTTGTCCGGACTTTTTCTTGGCGTCCTTTGATATATTGAGTTGATATTTGGCATTTGGCTATATCTAGATGAGTTACAGTTTAAGCTCGAATTTTGTTCCGGTCGAATGATTTTTGGCTGAGTTATGACCCTTGAACTTGTATTTTTGTTCAAATGTTAAGTTATCCGGACTTTTTCTTGAGGTCCTTTGATATATTGACTTGATATTAGGCATTTGGCTATATCTAGATGAGTTACAGTTTAAGCTCGAATTTTGTTCCGGTCGAATGATTTTTGGCTGAGTTATGGCTCTTGAACTTGTATTTTTTTGTTCAAATTTGAAGTTGTCCGGACTTTTCTTTGACGTCCTTTGATATATTGACTTGATATTTGGTATGTGGCTATATCTAGATGTGTTACAGTTCAAAGTCGAATTTTGTTCCGGTCGAATGATTTTTGGATGAGTTATGGCTCTTGAACTTGTATTTTTTGTTCAAATTTGAAGTTGTCCGGACTTTTCTTTGTCGTCCTTTGATATATTGACTTGATATTTGGTATGTGGCTATATCTAGATGAGTTACAGTTTAAGTTCGAATTTCGTTCCGGTCGAATGACTTTTGGCTGAGTTATGGCCATTGAACTTGTATTTTTTGTTCAAATTTGAAGTTGTCCGGACTTTTTCTTGACGTCCTTTGATATATTGATTTGAAATTTGGTATTTGGCTATATCTAGATGAGTTACAGTTTAAGCTCGAATTTTGTTAAGATCGAATGATTTTTCGCTGGGTTGTGGCTCTTGAACTTGTATTTTTTGTTCAAATTTGAAGTTGTCCGGACTTTTCTTTGACGTCCTTTGATATATTGACTTGATATTTGGTATGTGGCTATATCTAGATGAGTTACAGTTTAAGTTCGAATTTCGTTCCGGTCGAATGATATTTGGCTGAGTTATGGCCATTGAACTTGTATTTTTTGTTCAAATTTTAAGTTGTCCGGACTTTTTTTTGACGTCCTTTGATATATTGACTTGATATTTGGTATGTGGCTATATCTAGATGAGTTACAGTTTAAGTTCGAATTTTGTTCCGGTGGAATGATATTTGGCTGAGTTATGACACTTGAACTTGTATTTTTGTTCAAATTTTAAGTTGTCCGGACTTTTTCTTGACGTCCTTTGATATATTGATTAGATATTTGGTATTTGGCTATACCTAGATGAATTACAGTTTAAGCTCGAATTTCATTCCGGTCGAATGACTTTTCGCGGAGTTATGGCCATTGAACTTGTATTTTTTGTTCAAATTTGAAGTTGTCCGGACTTTTTTTTTACGTCCTTTGATATATTGACTTGATATTTGGTATGTGGCTATATCTAGATGAGTTACAGTTTAAGTTCGAATTTCGTTCCGGTGGAATGATATTTGGCTGAGTTATGACCCTTTAACTTGTATTTTTGTTCAAATTTTAATTTGTCCGGACTTTTTCTTGACGTCCTTTGATATATTGATTTGATATTTGGTTTTTGGCTATATCTAGATGAGATACAGTTTAAGCGCGAATTTTGTTCCGGTCGAATGATTTTTGGCTGGGTTATGGCCCTTGAACTTGTATTTTTTGTTCAAATTTGAAGTTGTCCGGACTTTTCTTTGACGTCCGTTGATATATTGACTTGATATTTGGTATGTGGCTATATCTAGATGAGTTACATTTTAAGTTCGAATTTCGTTCCGTTCGAATGATATTTGGCTGAGTTATGACCCTTGAACTTGTATTTTTGTTCAAATTTTAAGTTGTCCGGACTTTTTCTTGACGTCCTTTGATATATTGATTTGATATTTGGTATTTGGCTATATCTAGATGAGTTACAGTTTAATCTCGAATTTTGTTCCGGTCGAATGATTTTTGGCTGAGTTATGGCTCTTGAACTTGTATTTTTTTGTTCAAATTTGAAGTTGTCCGGACTTTTCTTTGACGTCCTTTGATATATTGACTTGATATTTGGTATGTGGCTATATCTAGATGTGTTACAGTTCAAAGTCGAATTTTGTTCCGGTCGAATGATTTTTGGATGAGTTATGGCTCTTGAACTTGTATTTTTTGTTCAAATTTGAAGTTGTCCGGACTTTTCTTTGTCGTCCTTTGATATATTGACTTGATATTTGGTATGTGGCTATATCTAGATGAGTTACAGTTTAAGTTCGAATTTCGTTCCGGTCGAATGACTTTTGGCTGAGTTATGGCCATTGAACTTGTATTTTTTGTTCAAATTTGAAGTTGTCCGGACTTTTTCTTGACGTCCTTTGCTATATTAATTTTATATTTGGTATTTGGCTATATCTAGATGAGTTACAGTTTAAGCTCGAATTTCGTTCCGGTCGAATGACTTTTGGCTGGGTTATGGCCATTGAACTTGTATTTTTTGTTCAAATTTGAAGTTGTCCGGACTTTTCTTTGACGTCCTTTGATATATTGATTTGATATTTGGTATTTGGCTATATCTAGATGAGTTACAGTTTAAGTTCGAATTTCGTTACGGTCGAATGATATTTGGCTGAGTTATGACCCTTGAACTTGTATTTTTGTTCAAATTTTAAGTTGTCCGGACTTTTTCTTGACGTCCTTTGATATATTGATTTGAAATTTGGTATTTGGCTATATCTAGATGAGTTACAGTTTAAGCTCGAATTTTGTTAAGATCGAATGATTTTTCGCTGGGTTGTGGCTCTTGAACTTGTATTTTTTGTTCAAATTTGAAGTTGTCCGGAATTTTCTTTGACGTCCTTTGATATATTGACTTGATATTTGGTATGTGGCTATATCTAGATGAGTTACAGTTTAAGTTCGAATTTCGTTCCGGTCGAATGATATTTGGCTGAGTTATGGCCATTGAACTTGTATTTTTTGTTCAAATTTTAAGTTGTCCGGACTTTTTTTTGACGTCCTTTGATATATTGACTTGATATTTGGTATGTGGCTATATCTAGATGAGTTACAGTTTAAGTTCGAATTTTGTTCCGGTGGAATGATATTTGGCTGAGTTATGACACTTGAACTTGTATTTTTGTTCAAATTTTAAGTTGTCCGGACTTTTTCTTGACGTCCTTTGATATATTGATTAGATATTTGGTATTTGGCTATACCTAGATGAATTACAGTTTAAGCTCGAATTTCATTCCGGTCGAATGACTTTTCGCGGAGTTATGGCCATTGAACTTGTATTTTTTGTTCAAATTTGAAGTTGTCCGGACTTTTTTTTTAGGTCCTTTGATATATTGACTTGATATTTGGTATGTGGCTATATCTAGATGAGTTACAGTTTAAGTTCGAATTTCGTTCCGGTGGAATGATATTTGGCTGAGTTATGACCCTTTAACTTGTATTTTTGTTCAAATTTTAATTTGTCCGGACTTTTTCTTGACGTCCTTTGATATATTGATTTGATATTTGGTTTTTGGCTATATCTAGATGAGATACAGTTTAAGCGCGAATTTTGTTCCGGTCGAATGATTTTTGGCTGGGTTATGGCCCTTGAACTTGTATTTTTTGTTCAAATTTGAAGTTGTCCGGACTTTTCTTTGACGTCCGTTGATATATTGACTTGATATTTGGTATGTGGCTATATCTAGATGAGTTACATTTTAAGTTCGAATTTCGTTCCGTTCGAATGATATTTGGCTGAGTTATGACCCTTGAACTTGTATTTTTGTTCAAATTTTAAGTTGTCCGGACTTTTTCTTGACGTCCTTTGATATATTGATTTGATATTTGGTATTTGGCTATATCTAGATGAGTTACAGTTTAAGCTCGAATTTCGTTCCGGTCGAATGACTTTTGGCGGAGTTATGGCCATTGAACTTGTATTTTTTGTTCAAATTTGAAGTTGTCCGGACTTTTCTTTGACGTCCTTTGATATATTGACTTGATATTTGGTATGTGGCTATATATATATGAGTTACAGTTTAAGTTCGAATTTCGTTCCGGTCGAATGACTTTTGGCTGAGTTATGGTCATTGAACATGTATTTTTTGTTCAAATTTTAAGTTGTCCGGACTTTTTCTTGACGTCCTTTGATATATTGAGTTGATATTTGGCATTTGGCTATATCTAGATGAGTTACAGTTTAAGCTCGAATTTTGTTCCGGTCGAATGATTTTTGGCTGAGTTATGACCCTTGAACTTGTATTTTTGTTCAAATGTTAAGTTATCCGGACTTTTTCTTGAGGTCCTTTGATATATTGACTTGATATTAGGCATTTGGCTATATCTAGATGAGTTACAGTTTAAGCTCGAATTTTGTTCCGGTCGAATGATTTTTGGCTGAGTTATGGCTCTTGAACTTGTATTTTTTTGTTCAAATTTGAAGTTGTCCGGACTTTTCTTTGACGTCCTTTGATATATTGACTTGATATTTGGTATGTGGCTATATCTAGATGTGTTACAGTTCAAAGTCGAATTTTGTTCCGGTCGAATGATTTTTGGATGAGTTATGGCTCTTGAACTTGTATTTTTTGTTCAAATTTGAAGTTGTCCGGACTTTTCTTTGACGTCCTTTGATATATTGACTTGATATTTGGTATGTGGCTATATCTATATGAGTTACAGTTTAAGTTCGAATTTCGTTCCGGTCGAATGACTTTTGGCTGAGTTATGGCCATTGAACTTGTATTTTTTGTTCAAATTTGAAGTTGTCCGGACTTTTTCTTGACGTCCTTTGCTATATTAATTTTATATTTGGTATTTGGCTATATCTAGATGAGTTACAGTTTAAGCTCGAATTTCGTTCCGGTCGAACGACTTTTGGCTGGGTTATGGCCATTGAACTTGTATTTTTTGTTCAAATTTGAAGTTGTCCGGACTTTTCTTTGACGTCCTTTGATATATTGATTTGATATTTGGTATTTGGCTATATCTAGATGAGTTACAGTTTAAGCTCGAATTTCGTTCCGGTCGAATGACTTTTGGCTGGGTTATGGCCATTGAACTTGTATTTTTTGTTCAAATTTTAAGTTGTCCGGACTTTTCTTTGACGTCCTTTGATATATTGACTTGATATTTGGTATGTGACTATATCTAGATGAGTTACAGTTTAAATTCGAATTTCGTTACGGTCTAATGATATTTGGCTGAGTTATGACCCTTGAACTTGTATTTTTGTTCAAATTTTAAGTTGTCCGGACTTTTTCTTGACGTCCTTTGATATATTGATTTGAAATTTGGTATTTGGCTATATCTAGATGAGTTACAGTTTAAGCTCGAATTTTGTTAAGATCGAATGATTTTTCGCTGGGTTGTGGCTCTTGAACTTGTATTTTTTGTTCAAATTTGAAGTTGTCCAGACTTTTCTTTGACGTCCTTTGATATATTGACTTGATATTTGGTATGTGGCTATATCTAGATGAGTTACAGTTTAAGTTCGAATTTCGTTCCGGTCGAATGATATTTGGCTGAGTTATGGCCATTGAACTTGTATTTTTTGTTCAAATTTTAAGTTGTCCGGACTTTTTTTTGACGTCCTTTGATATATTGACTTGATATTTGGTATGTGGCTATATCTAGATGAGTTACAGTTTAAGTTCGAATTTTGTTCCGGTGGAATGATATTTGGCTGAGTTATAACACTTGAACTTGTATTTTTGTTCAAATTTTAAGTTGTCCGGACTTTTTCTTGACGTCCTTTGATATATTGATTAGATATTTGGTATTTGGCTATACCTAGATGAGTTACAGTTTAAGCTCGAATTTCGTTCCGGTCGAATGACTTTTGGCTGGGTTATGGCCATTGAACTTGTATTTTTTGTTCAAATTTGAAGTTGTCCGGACTTTTCTTTGACGTCCTTTGATATATTGATTTGATATTTGGTATTTGGCTATATCTAGATGAGTTACAGTTTAAGTTCGAATTTTGTTCCGGTCGAATGATTTTTGGCTGAGTTATGACCCTTGAACTTGTATTTTTGTTCAAATTTTAAGTTGTCCGGACTTGTTCTTGACGTCCTTTGATATATTGATTTGATATTTGGTATTTGGCTATATCTAGATGAGTTACAGTTTAAGCTCGAATTTCGTTCCGGTCGAATGACTTTTGGCTGGGTTATGGCCATTGAACTTGTATTTTTTGTTCAAATTTGAAGTTGTCCGGACTTTTCTTTGACGTCCTTTGATATATTGACTTGATATTTGGTATGTGACTATATCTAGATGAGTTACAGTTTAAGTTCGAATTTCGTTCCGGTGGAATGATATTTGGCTGAGTTATGACCCTTTAACTTGTATTTTTGTTCAAATTTTAATTTGTCCGGACTTTTTCTTGACGTCCTTTGATATATTGATTTGATATTTGGTTTTTGGCTATATCTAGATGAGATACAGTTTAAGCGCGAATTTTGTTCCGGTCGAATGATTTTTGGCTGGGATATGGCCCTTGAACTTGTATTTTTTGTTCAAATTTGAAGTTGTCCGGACTTTTCTTTGACGTCCGTTGATATATTGACTTGATATTTGGTATGTGGCTATATCTAGATGAGTTACATTCTAAGTTCGAATTTCGTTCCGTTCGAATGATATTTGGCTGAGTTATGACCCTTGAACTTGTATTTTTGTTCAAATTTTAAGTTGTCCGGACTTTTTCTTGACGTCCTTTGATATATTGATTTGATATTTGGTATGTGGCTATATCTAGATGAGTTACAGTTTAAGCTCGAATTTCGTTCCGGTCGAATGACTTTTGGCGGAGTTATGGCCATTGAACTTGTATTTTTTGTTCAAATTTGAAGTTGTCCGGACTTTTCTTTGACGTCCTTTGATATATTGACTTGATATTTGGTATGTGGCTATATATATATGAGTTACAGTTTAAGTTCGAATTTCGTTCCGGTCGAATGACTTTTGGCTGAGTTATGGTCATTGAACATGTATTTTTTGTTCAAATTTTAAGTTGTCCGGACTTTTTCTTGACGTCCTTTGATATATTGAGTTGATATTTGGCATTTGGCTATATCTAGATGAGTTACAGTTTAAGCTCGAATTTTGTTCCGGTCGAATGATTTTTGGCTGAGTTATGACCCTTGAACTTGTATTTTTGTTCAAATGTTAAGTTATCCGGACTTTTTCTTGAGGTCCTTTGATATATTGACTTGATATTAGGCATTTGGCTATATCTAGATGAGTTACAGTTTAAGCTCGAATTTTGTTCCGGTCGAATGATTTTTGGCTGAGTTATGGCTCTTGAACTTGTATTTTTTTGTTCAAATTTGAAGTTGTCCGGACTTTTCTTTGACGTCCTTTGATATATTGACTTGATATTTGGTATGTGGCTATATCTAGATGTGTTACAGTTCAAAGTCGAATTTTGTTCCGGTCGAATGATTTTTGGATGAGTTATGGCTCTTGAACTTGTATTTTTTGTTCAAATTTGAAGTTGTCCGGACTTTTCTTTGACGTCCTTTGATATATTGACTTGATATTTGGTATGTGGCTATATCTAGATGAGTTACAGTTTAAGTTCTAATGTCGTTCCGGTCGAATGACTTTTGGCTGAGTTATGGCCATTGAACTTGTATTTTTTGTTCAAATTTGAAGTTGTCCGGACTTTTTCTTGACGTCCTTTGCTATATTAATTTTATATTTGGTATTTGTCTATATCTAGATGAGTTACAGTTTAAGCTCGAATTTCGTTCCGGTCGAACGACTTTTGGCTGGGTTATGGCCATTGAACTTGTATTTTTTGTTCAAATTTGAAGTTGTCCGGACTTCTCTTTGACGTCCGTTGATATATTGACTTGATATTTGGTATGTGGCTATATCTAGATGAGTTACATTTTAAGTTCGAATTTCGTTCCGTTCGAATGATATTTGGCTGAGTTATGACCCTTGAACTTGTATTTTTGTTCAAATTTTAAGTTGTCCGGACTTTTTCTTGACGTCCTTTGATATATTGATTTGATATTTGGTATTTGGCTATATCTAGATGAGTTACAGTTTAAGCTCGAATTTCGTTCCGGTCGAATGACTTTTGGCGGAGTTATGGCCATTGAACTTGTATTTTTTGTTCAAATTTGAAGTTGTCCGGACTTTTCTTTGACGTCCTTTGATATATTGACTTGATATTTGGTATGTGGCTATATATATATGAGTTACAGTTTAAGTTCGAATTTCGTTCCGGTCGAATGACTTTTGGCTGAGTTATGGTCATTGAACATGTATTTTTTGTTCAAATTTTAAGTTGTCCGGACTTTTTCTTGACGTCCTTTGATATATTGAGTTGATATTTGGCATTTGGCTATATCTAGATGAGTTACAGTTTAAGCTCGAATTTTGTTCCGATCGAATGATTTTTGGCTGAGTTATGACCCTTGAACTTGTATTTTTGTTCAAATGTTAAGTTATCCGGACTTTTTCTTGAGGTCCTTTGATATATTGACTTGATATTAGGCATTTGGCTATATCTAGATGAGTTACAGTTTAAGCTCGAATTTTGTTCCGGTCGAATGATTTTTGGCTGAGTTATGGCTCTTGAACTTGTATTTTTTTGTTCAAATTTGAAGTTGTCCGGACTTTTCTTTGACGTCCTTTGATATATTGACTTGATATTTGGTATGTGGCTATATCTAGATGTGTTACAGTTCAAAGTCGAATTTTGTTCCGGTCGAATGATTTTTGGATGAGTTATGGCTCTTGAACTTGTATTTTTTGTTCAAATTTGAAGTTGTCCGGACTTTTCTTTGACGTCCTTTGATATATTGACTTGATATTTGGTATGTGGCTATATCTAGATGAGTTACAGTTTAAGTTCTAATGTCGTTCCGGTCGAATGACTTTTGGCTGAGTTATGGCCATTGAACTTGTATTTTTTGTTCAAATTTGAAGTTGTCCGGACTTTTTCTTGACGTCCTTTGCTATATTAATTTTATATTTGGTATTTGGCTATATCTAGATGAGTTACAGTTTAAGCTCGAATTTCGTTCCGGTCGAACGACTTTTGGCTGGGTTATGGCCATTGAACTTGTATTTTTTGTTCAAATTTGAAGTTGTCCGGACTTTTCTTTGACGTCCGTTGATATATTGACTTGATATTTGGTATGTGGCTATATCTAGATGAGTTACATTTTAAGTTCGAATTTCGTTCCGTTCGAATGATATTTGGCTGAGTTATGACCCTTGAACTTGTATTTTTGTTCAAATTTTAAGTTGTCCGGACTTTTTCTTGACGTCCTTTGATATATTGATTTGATATTTGGTATTTGGCTATATCTAGATGAGTTACAGTTTAAGCTCGAATTTTGTTCCGGTCGAATGACTTTTGGCGGAGTTATGGCCATTGAACTTGTATTTTTTGTTCAAATTTGAAGTTGTCCGGACTTTTCTTTGACGTCCTTTGATATATTGACTTGATATTTGGTATGTGGCTATATATATATGAGTTACAGTTTAAGTTCGAATTTCGTTCCGGTCGAATGACTTTTGGCTGAGTTATGGTCATTGAACATGTATTTTTTGTTCAAATTTTAAGTTGTCCGGACTTTTTCTTGACGTCCTTTGATATATTGAGTTGATATTTGGCATTTGGCTATATCTAGATGAGTTACAGTTTAAGCTCGAATTTTGTTCCGATCGAATGATTTTTGGCTGAGTTATGACCCTTGAACTTGTATTTTTGTTCAAATGTTAAGTTATCCGGACTTTTTCTTGAGGTCCTTTGATATATTGACTTGATATTAGGCATTTGGCTATATCTAGATGAGTTACAGTTTAAGCTCGAATTTTGTTCCGGTCGAATGATTTTTGGCTGAGTTATGGCTCTTGAACTTGTATTTTTTTGTTCAAATTTGAAGTTGTCCGGACTTTTCTTTGACGTCCTTTGATATATTGACTTGATATTTGGTATGTGGCTATATCTAGATGTGTTACAGTTCAAAGTCGAATTTTGTTCCGGTCGAATGATTTTTGGATGAGTTATGGCTCTTGAACTTGTATTTTTTGTTCAAATTTGAAGTTGTCCGGACTTTTCTTTGACGTCCTTTGATATATTGACTTGATATTTGGTATGTGGCTATATCTAGATGAGTTACAGTTTAAGTTCGAATTTCGTTCCGGTCGAATGACTTTTGGCTGAGTTATGGCCATTGAACTTGTATTTTTTGTTCAAATTTGAAGTTGTCCGGACTTTTTCTTGACGTCCTTTGCTATATTAATTTTATATTTGGTATTTGGCTATATCTAGATGAGTTACAGTTTAAGCTCGAATTTCGTTCCGGTCGAACGACTTTTGGCTGGGTTATGGCCATTGAACTTGTATTTTTTGTTCAAATTTGAAGTTGTCCGGACTTTTCTTTGACGTCCTTTGATATATTGATTTGATATTTGGTATTTGGCTATATCTAGATGAGTTACAGTTTAAGCTCGAATTTCGTTCCGGTCGAATGACTTTTGGCTGGGTTATGGCCATTGAACTTGTATTTTTTGTTCAAATTTGAAGTTGTCCGGACTTTTCTTTGACGTCCTTTGATATATTGACTTGATATTTGGTATGTGACTATATCTAGATGAGTTACAGTTTAAGTTCGAATTTCGTTACGGTCTAATGATATTTGGCTGAGTTATGACCCTTGAACTTGTATTTTTGTTCAAATTTTAAGTTGTCCGGACTTTTTCTTGACGTCCTTTGATATATTGATTTGAAATTTGGTATTTGGCTATATCTAGATGAGTTACAGTTTAAGCTCGAATTTTGTTAAGATCGAATGATTTTTCGCTGGGTTGTGGCTCTTGAACTTGTATTTTTTGTTCAAATTTGAAGTTGTCCGGACTTTTCTTTGACGTCCTTTGATATATTGACTTGATATTTGGTATGTGGCTATATCTAGATGAGTTACAGTTTAAGTTCGAATTTCGTTCCGGTCGAATGATATTTGGCTGAGTTATGGCCATTGAACTTGTATTTTTTGTTCAAATTTTAAGTTGTCCGGACTTTTTTTTGACGTCCTTTGATATATTGACTTGATATTTGGTATGTGGCTATATCTAGATGAGTTACAGTTTAAGTTCGAATTTTGTTCCGGTGGAATGATATTTGGCTGAGTTATGACACTTGAACTTGTATTTTTGTTCAAATTTTAAGTTGTCCGGACTTTTTCTTGACGTCCTTTGATATATTGATTAGATATTTGGTATTTGGCTATACCTAGATGAATTACAGTTTAAGCTCGAATTTCATTCCGGTCGAATGACTTTTGGCTGAGTTATGGCCATTGAACATGTATTTTTTGTTCAAATTTTAAGTTGTCCGGACTTTTTCTTGGCGTCCTTTGATATATTGAGTTGATATTTGGTATGTGGCTATATCTAGATGAGTTACAGTTTAAGTTCGAATTTCGTTCCGTTCGAATGATATTTGGCTGAGTTATGACCCTTGAACTTGTATTTTTGTTCAAATTTTAAGTTGTCCGGACTTTTTCTTGACGTCCTTTGATATATTGATTTGATGTTTGGTATTTGGCTATATCTAGATGAGTTACAGTTTAAGCTCGAATTTCGTTCCGGTCGAATGACTTTTGGCGGAGTTATGGCCATTGAACTTGTATTTTTTGTTCAAATTTTAAGTTGTCCGGACTTTTCTTTGACGTCCTTTGATATATTGACTTGATATTTGGTATATGGCTATATATATATGAGTTACAGTTTAAGTTCGAATTTCGTTCCGGTCGAATGACTTTTGGCTGAGTTATGGTCATTGAACATGTATTTTTTGTTCAAATTTTAAGTTGTCCGGACATTTTCTTGACGTACTTTGATATATTGAGTTGATATTTGGTATGTGGCTATATCTAGATGAGTTACAGTTTAAGCTCGAATTTCGTTCTGGTCGAATGATTTTTGGCTGAGTTATGGCCATTGAACTTGTATATTTTGTTCAAATTTGAAGTTGTCCGGAGTTTTCTTTGACGTCCTTTGATATATTGACTTGATATTTGGTATGTGGCTATATCTGGATGAGTTACAGTTTAAGTTCGAATTTCGTTCCGGTCGAATGACTTTTGGCTGATTTATGACCCTTGAACTTGTATTTTTGTTCAAATGTTAAGTTATCCGGACTTTTTCTTGAGGTCCTTTGATATATTGACTTGATATTTGGCATTTGGCTATATCTAGATGAATTACAGTTTAAGTTCGAATTTTGTTCCGGTCGAATGATTTTTGGCTGAGTTATGGCTCTTGAACTTGTATTTTTTTGTTCAAATTTGAAGTTGTCCGGACTTTTCTTTGACGTCCTTTGATATATTGACTTGATATTTGGTATGTGGCTATATCTAGATGAGTTACAGTTTAAGTTCGAATTTCGTTACGGTCGATTGACTTTTGGCTGAGTTATGGCCATTGAACATGTATTTTTTGTTCAACTTTTAAGTTGTTCGGACTTTTTTTTGACGTCCTTTGATATATTGACTTGATATTTGGTATGTGGCTATATCTAGATGAGTTACAGTTTAAGTTCGAATTTTGTTCCGGTGGAATGATATTTGGCTGAGTTATGACACTTGAACTTGTATTTTTGTTCAAATTTTAAGTTGTCCGGACTTTTTCTTGACGTCCTTTGATATATTGATTAGATATTTGGTATTTGGCTATACCTAGATGAATTACAGTTTAAGCTCGAATTTCATTCCGGTCGAATGACTTTTGGCTGAGTTATGGCCATTGAACATGTATTTTTTGTTCAAATTTTAAGTTGTCCGGACTTTTTCTTGACGTCCTTTGATATATTGAGTTGATATTTAGTATGTGGCTATATCTAGATGAGTTACAGTTTAAGTTCGAATTTCGTTCCGTTCGAATGATATTTGGCTGAGTTATGACCCTTGAACTTGTATTTTTGTTCAAATTTTAAGTTGTCCGGACTTTTTCTTGACGTCCTTTGATATATTGATTTGATATTTGGTATTTGGCTATATCTAGATGAGTTACAGTTTAAGCTCGAATTTCGTTCCGGTCGAATGACTTTTGGCGGAGTTATGGCCATTGAACATGTATTTTTTGTTCAAATTTTAAGTTGTCCGGACTTTTTCTTGACGTCCTTTGATATATTGAGTTGATATTTGGTATGTGGCTATATCTAGATGAGTTACAGTTTAAGTTCGAATTTCGTTCCGTTCGAATGATATTTGGCTGAGTTATGACCCTTGAACTTGTATTTTTTGTTCAAATTTTAAGTTGTCCGGACTTTTCTTTGACGTCCTTTGATATATTGACTTGATATTTGGTATATGGCTATATATATATGAGTTACAGTTTAAGTTCGAATTTCGTTCCGGTCGAATGACTTTTGGCTGAGTTATGGTCATTGAACATGTATTTTTTGTTCAAATTTTAAGTTGTCCGGACATTTTCTTGACGTACTTTGATATATTGAGTTGATATTTGGTATGTGGCTATATCTAGATGAGTTACAGTTTAAGCTCGAATTTCGTTCTGGTCGAATGATTTTTGGCTGAGTTATGGCCATTGAACTTGTATATTTTGTTCAAATTTGAAGTTGTCCGGAGTTTTCTTTGACGTCCTTTGATATATTGACTTGATATTTGGTATGTGGCTATATCTGGATGAGTTACAGTTTAAGTTCGAATTTCGTTCCGGTCGAATGACTTTTGGCTGATTTATGACCCTTGAACTTGTATTTTTGTTCAAATGTTAAGTTATCCGGACTTTTTCTTGAGGTCCTTTGATATATTGACTTGATATTTGGCATTTGGCTATATCTAGATGAATTACAGTTTAAGTTCGAATTTTGTTCCGGTCGAATGATTTTTGGCTGAGTTATGGCTCTTGAACTTGTATTTTTTTGTTCAAATTTGAAGTTGTCCGGACTTTTCTTTGACGTCCTTTGATATATTGACTTGATATTTGGTATGTGGCTATATCTAGATGAGTTACAGTTTAAGTTCGAATTTCGTTACGGTCGATTGACTTTTGGCTGAGTTATGGCCATTGAACATGTATTTTTTGTTCAACTTTTAAGTTGTTCGGACTTTTTTTTGACGTCCTTTGATATATTGACTTGATATTTGGTATGTGGCTATATCTAGATGAGTTACAGTTTAAGCTCGAATTTCGTTCCGGTCGAATGACTTTTGGCTGAGTTATGGCCATTGAACTTGTATTTTTTGTTCAAATTTGAAGTTGTCCGGACTTTTTCTTGACGTCCTTTGCTATATTAATTTTATATTTGGTATTTGGCTATATCTAGATGAGTTACAGTTTAAGCTCGAATTTCGTTCCGGTCGAATGACTTTTGGCTGGGTTATGGCCATTGAACTTGTATTTTTTGTTCAAATTTGAAGTTGTCCGGACTTTTCTTTGACGTCCTTTGATATATTGACTTGATATTTGGTATGTGGCTATATCTAGATGAGTTACAGTTTAAGTTCGAATTTCGTTCCGGTCGAATGATATTTGGCTGAGTTATGACCCTTGAACTTGTATTTTTGTTCAAATTTTAAGTTGTCCGGACTTGTTCTTGACGTCCTTTGATATATTGATTTGATATTTGGTATGTGGCTATATCTAGATGTGTTACAGTTTAAGCTCGAATTTCGTTCCGGTTGAATGACTTTTGGCTGAGTTATAGCCATTGAACTTGTATTTTTTGTTCAAATTTTAAGTTGTCCGGACTTTTCTTTGACGTCCTTTGATATATTGACTTGATATTTGGTATGTGGCTATATCTAGATGAGTTACATTTTAAGTTCGAATTTCGTTCCGTTCGAATGATATTTGGCTGAGTTATGACCCTTGAACTTGTATTTTTGTTCAAATTTTAAGTTGTCCGGACTTTTTCTTGACGTCCTTTGATATATTGATTTGATATTTGGTATTTGGCTATATCTAGATGAGTTACAGTTTAATCTCGAATTTTGTTCCGGTCGAATGATTTTTGGCTGAGTTATGGCTCTTGAACTTGTATTTTTTTGTTCAAATTTGAAGTTGTCCGGACTTTTCTTTGACGTCCTTTGATATATTGACTTGATATTTGGTATGTGGCTATATCTAGATGTGTTACAGTTCAAAGTCGAATTTTGTTCCGGTCGAATGATTTTTGGATGAGTTATGGCTCTTGAACTTGTATTTTTTGTTCAAATTTGAAGTTGTCCGGACTTTTCTTTGTCGTCCTTTGATATATTGACTTGATATTTGGTATGTGGCTATATCTAGATGAGTTACAGTTTAAGTTCGAATTTCGTTCCGGTCGAATGACTTTTGGCTGAGTTATGGCCATTGAACTTGTATTTTTTGTTCAAATTTGAAGTTGTCCGGACTTTTTCTTGACGTCCTTTGCTATATTAATTTTATATTTGGTATTTGGCTATATCTAGATGAGTTACAGTTTAAGCTCGAATTTCGTTCCGGTCGAATGACTTTTGGCTGGGTTATGGCCATTGAACTTGTATTTTTTGTTCAAATTTGAAGTTGTCCGGACTTTTCTTTGACGTCCTTTGATATATTGATTTGATATTTGGTATTTGGCTATATCTAGATGAGTTACAGTTTAAGTTCGAATTTCGTTACGGTCGAATGATATTTGGCTGAGTTATGACCCTTGAACTTGTATTTTTGTTCAAATTTTAAGTTGTCCGGACTTTTTCTTGACGTCCTTTGATATATTGATTTGAAATTTGGTATTTGGCTATATCTAGATGAGTTACAGTTTAAGCTCGAATTTTGTTAAGATCGAATGATTTTTCGCTGGGTTGTGGCTCTTGAACTTGTATTTTTTGTTCAAATTTGAAGTTGTCCGGAATTTTCTTTGACGTCCTTTGATATATTGACTTGATATTTGGTATGTGGCTATATCTAGATGAGTTACAGTTTAAGTTCGAATTTCGTTCCGGTCGAATGATATTTGGCTGAGTTATGGCCATTGAACTTGTATTTTTTGTTCAAATTTTAAGTTGTCCGGACTTTTTTTTGACGTCCTTTGATATATTGACTTGATATTTGGTATGTGGCTATATCTAGATGAGTTACAGTTTAAGTTCGAATTTTGTTCCGGTGGAATGATATTTGGCTGAGTTATGACACTTGAACTTGTATTTTTGTTCAAATTTTAAGTTGTCCGGACTTTTTCTTGACGTCCTTTGATATATTGATTAGATATTTGGTATTTGGCTATACCTAGATGAATTACAGTTTAAGCTCGAATTTCATTCCGGTCGAATGACTTTTCGCGGAGTTATGGCCATTGAACTTGTATTTTTTGTTCAAATTTGAAGTTGTCCGGACTTTTTTTTTAGGTCCTTTGATATATTGACTTGATATTTGGTATGTGGCTATATCTAGATGAGTTACAGTTTAAGTTCGAATTTCGTTCCGGTGGAATGATATTTGGCTGAGTTATGACCCTTTAACTTGTATTTTTGTTCAAATTTTAATTTGTCCGGACTTTTTCTTGACGTCCTTTGATATATTGATTTGATATTTGGTTTTTGGCTATATCTAGATGAGATACAGTTTAAGCGCGAATTTTGTTCCGGTCGAATGATTTTTGGCTGGGTTATGGCCCTTGAACTTGTATTTTTTGTTCAAATTTGAAGTTGTCCGGACTTTTCTTTGACGTCCGTTGATATATTGACTTGATATTTGGTATGTGGCTATATCTAGATGAGTTACATTTTAAGTTCGAATTTCGTTCCGTTCGAATGATATTTGGCTGAGTTATGACCCTTGAACTTGTATTTTTGTTCAAATTTTAAGTTGTCCGGACTTTTTCTTGACGTCCTTTGATATATTGATTTGATATTTGGTATTTGGCTATATCTAGATGAGTTACAGTTTAAGCTCGAATTTCGTTCCGGTCGAATGACTTTTGGCGGAGTTATGGCCATTGAACTTGTATTTTTTGTTCAAATTTGAAGTTGTCCGGACTTTTCTTTGACGTCCTTTGATATATTGACTTGATATTTGGTATGTGGCTATATATATATGAGTTACAGTTTAAGTTCGAATTTCGTTCCGGTCGAATGACTTTTGGCTGAGTTATGGTCATTGAACATGTATTTTTTGTTCAAATTTTAAGTTGTCCGGACTTTTTCTTGACGTCCTTTGATATATTGAGTTGATATTTGGCATTTGGCTATATCTAGATGAGTTACAGTTTAAGCTCGAATTTTGTTCCGGTCGAATGATTTTTGGCTGAGTTATGACCCTTGAACTTGTATTTTTGTTCAAATGTTAAGTTATCCGGACTTTTTCTTGAGGTCCTTTGATATATTGACTTGATATTAGGCATTTGGCTATATCTAGATGAGTTACAGTTTAAGCTCGAAT
Source organism: Bathymodiolus brooksi (assembly GCA_963680875.1). NCBI lineage: Eukaryota > Metazoa > Mollusca > Bivalvia > Mytilida > Modiolidae > Bathymodiolus > Bathymodiolus brooksi. The sequence goes on along the minus strand of OY804578.1, from coordinate 90,279,622 downwards.
TTTGTTCCGGTCGAATGATTTTTGGCTGAGTTATGGCTCTTGAACTTGTATTTTTTTGTTCAAATTTGAAGTTGTCCGGACTTTTCTTTGACGTCCTTTGATATATTGACTTGATATTTGGTATGTGGCTATATCTAGATGTGTTACAGTTCAAAGTCGAATTTTGTTCCGGTCGAATGATTTTTGGATGAGTTATGGCTCTTGAACTTGTATTTTTTGTTCAAATTTGAAGTTGTCCGGACTTTTCTTTGACGTCCTTTGATATATTGACTTGATATTTGGTATGTGGCTATATCTATATGAGTTACAGTTTAAGTTCGAATTTCGTTCCGGTCGAATGACTTTTGGCTGAGTTATGGCCATTGAACTTGTATTTTTTGTTCAAATTTGAAGTTGTCCGGACTTTTTCTTGACGTCCTTTGCTATATTAATTTTATATTTGGTATTTGGCTATATCTAGATGAGTTACAGTTTAAGCTCGAATTTCGTTCCGGTCGAACGACTTTTGGCTGGGTTATGGCCATTGAACTTGTATTTTTTGTTCAAATTTGAAGTTGTCCGGACTTTTCTTTGACGTCCTTTGATATATTGATTTGATATTTGGTATTTGGCTATATCTAGATGAGTTACAGTTTAAGCTCGAATTTCGTTCCGGTCGAATGACTTTTGGCTGGGTTATGGCCATTGAACTTGTATTTTTTGTTCAAATTTGAAGTTGTCCGGACTTTTCTTTGACGTCCTTTGATATATTGACTTGATATTTGGTATGTGACTATATCTAGATGAGTTACAGTTTAAATTCGAATTTCGTTACGGTCGAATGATATTTGGCTGAGTTATGACCCTTGAACTTGTATTTTTGTTCAAATTTTAAGTTGTCCGGACTTTTTCTTGACGTCCTTTGATATATTGATTTGAAATTTGGTATTTGGCTATATCTAGATGAGTTACAGTTTAAGCTCGAATTTTGTTAAGATCGAATGATTTTTCGCTGGGTTGTGGCTCTTGAACTTGTATTTTTTGTTCAAATTTGAAGTTGTCCAGACTTTTCTTTGACGTCCTTTGATATATTGACTTGATATTTGGTATGTGGCTATATCTAGATGAGTTACAGTTTAAGTTCGAATTTCGTTCCGGTCGAATGATATTTGGCTGAGTTATGGCCATTGAACTTGTATTTTTTGTTCAAATTTTAAGTTGTCCGGACTTTTTTTTGACGTCCTTTGATATATTGACTTGATATTTGGTATGTGGCTATATCTAGATGAGTTACAGTTTAAGTTCGAATTTTGTTCCGGTGGAATGATATTTGGCTGAGTTATAACACTTGAACTTGTATTTTTGTTCAAATTTTAAGTTGTCCGGACTTTTTCTTGACGTCCTTTGATATATTGATTAGATATTTGGTATTTGGCTATACCTAGATGAGTTACAGTTTAAGCTCGAATTTCGTTCCGGTCGAATGACTTTTGGCTGGGTTATGGCCATTGAACTTGTATTTTTTGTTCAAATTTGAAGTTGTCCGGACTTTTCTTTGACGTCCTTTGATATATTGATTTGATATTTGGTATTTGGCTATATCTAGATGAGTTACAGTTTAAGTTCGAATTTTGTTCCGGTCGAATGATTTTTGGCTGAGTTATGACCCTTGAACTTGTATTTTTGTTCAAATTTTAAGTTGTCCGGACTTGTTCTTGACGTCCTTTGATATATTGATTTGATATTTGGTATTTGGCTATATCTAGATGAGTTACAGTTTAAGCTCGAATTTCGTTCCGGTCGAATGACTTTTGGCTGGGTTATGGCCATTGAACTTGTATTTTTTGTTCAAATTTGAAGTTGTCCGGACTTTTCTTTGACGTCCTTTGATATATTGACTTGATATTTGGTATGTGACTATATCTAGATGAGTTACAGTTTAAGTTCGAATTTCGTTACGGTCGAATGATATTTGGCTGAGTTATGACCCTTGAACTTGTATTTTTGTTCAAATTTTAAGTTGTCCGGACTTTTTCTTGACGTCCTTTGATATATTGATTTGAAATTTGGTATTTGGCTATATCTAGATGAGTTACAGTTTAAGCTCGAATTTTGTTAAGATCGAATGATTTTTCGCTGGGTTGTGGCTCTTGAACTTGTATTTTTTGTTCAAATTTGAAGTTGTCCGGACTTTTCTTTGACGTCCTTTGATATATTGACTTGATATTTGGTATGTGGCTATATCTAGATGAGTTACAGTTTAAGTTCGAATTTTGTTCCGGTGGAATGATATTTGTCTGAGTTATGACACTTGAACTTGTATTTTTGTTCAAATTTTAAGTTGTCCGGACTTTTTCTTGACGTCCTTTGATATATTGATTAGATATTTGGTATTTGGCTATACCTAGATGAATTACAGTTTAAGCTCGAATTTCATTCCGGTCGAATGACTTTTGGCGGAGTTATGGCCATTGAACTTGTATTTTTGTTCAAATTTGAAGTTGTCCGGACTTTTTTTTGACGTCCTTTGATATATTGACTTGATATTTGGTATGTGGCTATATCTAGATGAGTTACAGTTTAAGTTCGAATTTCGTTCCGGTGGAATGATATTTGGCTGAGTTATGACCCTTTAACTTGTATTTTTGTTCAAATTTTAATTTGTCCGGACTTTTTCTTGACGTCCTTTGATATATTGATTTGATATTTGGTTTTTGGCTATATCTAGATGAGATACAGTTTAAGCGCGAATTTTGTTCCGGTCGAATGATTTTTGGCTGGGTTATGGCCCTTGAACTTGTATTTTTTGTTCAAATTTGAAGTTGTCCGGACTTTTCTTTGACGTCCGTTGATATATTGACTTGATATTTGGTATGTGGCTATATCTAGATGAGTTACATTCTAAGTTCGAATTTCGTTCCGTTCGAATGATATTTGGCTGAGTTATGACCCTTGAACTTGTATTTTTGTTCAAATTTTAAGTTGTCCGGACTTTTTCTTGACGTCCTTTGATATATTGATTTGATATTTGGTATGTGGCTATATCTAGATGAGTTACAGTTTAAGCTCGAATTTCGTTCCGGTCGAATGACTTTTGGCGGAGTTATGGCCATTGAACTTGTATTTTTTGTTCAAATTTGAAGTTGTCCGGACTTTTCTTTGACGTCCTTTGATATATTGACTTGATATTTGGTATGTGGCTATATATATATGAGTTACAGTTTAAGTTCGAATTTCGTTCCGGTCGAATGACTTTTGGCTGAGTTATGGTCATTGAACATGTATTTTTTGTTCAAATTTTAAGTTGTCCGGACTTTTTCTTGACGTCCTTTGATATATTGAGTTGATATTTGGCATTTGGCTATATCTAGATGAGTTACAGTTTAAGCTCGAATTTTGTTCCGGTCGAATGATTTTTGGCTGAGTTATGACCCTTGAACTTGTATTTTTGTTCAAATGTTAAGTTATCCGGACTTTTTCTTGAGGTCCTTTGATATATTGACTTGATATTAGGCATTTGGCTATATCTAGATGAGTTACAGTTTAAGCTCGAATTTTGTTCCGGTCGAATGATTTTTGGCTGAGTTATGGCTCTTGAACTTGTATTTTTTTGTTCAAATTTGAAGTTGTCCGGACTTTTCTTTGACGTCCTTTGATATATTGACTTGATATTTGGTATGTGGCTATATCTAGATGTGTTACAGTTCAAAGTCGAATTTTGTTCCGGTCGAATGATTTTTGGATGAGTTATGGCTCTTGAACTTGTATTTTTTGTTCAAATTTGAAGTTGTCCGGACTTTTCTTTGACGTCCTTTGATATATTGACTTGATATTTGGTATGTGGCTATATCTAGATGAGTTACAGTTTAAGTTCTAATGTCGTTCCGGTCGAATGACTTTTGGCTGAGTTATGGCCATTGAACTTGTATTTTTTGTTCAAATTTGAAGTTGTCCGGACTTTTTCTTGACGTCCTTTGCTATATTAATTTTATATTTGGTATTTGGCTATATCTAGATGAGTTACAGTTTAAGCTCGAATTTCGTTCCGGTCGAACGACTTTTGGCTGGGTTATGGCCATTGAACTTGTATTTTTTGTTCAAATTTGAAGTTGTCCGGACTTTTCTTTGACGTCCGTTGATATATTGACTTGATATTTGGTATGTGGCTATATCTAGATGAGTTACATTTTAAGTTCGAATTTCGTTCCGTTCGAATGATATTTGGCTGAGTTATGACCCTTGAACTTGTATTTTTGTTCAAATTTTAAGTTGTCCGGACTTTTTCTTGACGTCCTTTGATATATTGATTTGATATTTGGTATTTGGCTATATCTAGATGAGTTACAGTTTAAGCTCGAATTTCGTTCCGGTCGAATGACTTTTGGCGGAGTTATGGCCATTGAACTTGTATTTTTTGTTCAAATTTGAAGTTGTCCGGACTTTTCTTTGACGTCCTTTGATATATTGACTTGATATTTGGTATGTGGCTATATATATATGAGTTACAGTTTAAGTTCGAATTTCGTTCCGGTCGAATGACTTTTGGCTGAGTTATGGTCATTGAACATGTATTTTTTGTTCAAATTTTAAGTTGTCCGGACTTTTTCTTGACGTCCTTTGATATATTGAGTTGATATTTGGCATTTGGCTATATCTAGATGAGTTACAGTTTAAGCTCGAATTTTGTTCCGATCGAATGATTTTTGGCTGAGTTATGACCCTTGAACTTGTATTTTTGTTCAAATGTTAAGTTATCCGGACTTTTTCTTGAGGTCCTTTGATATATTGACTTGATATTAGGCATTTGGCTATATCTAGATGAGTTACAGTTTAAGCTCGAATTTTGTTCCGGTCGAATGATTTTTGGCTGAGTTATGGCTCTTGAACTTGTATTTTTTTGTTCAAATTTGAAGTTGTCCGGACTTTTCTTTGACGTCCTTTGATATATTGACTTGATATTTGGTATGTGGCTATATCTAGATGTGTTACAGTTCAAAGTCGAATTTTGTTCCGGTCGAATGATTTTTGGATGAGTTATGGCTCTTGAACTTGTATTTTTTGTTCAAATTTGAAGTTGTCCGGACTTTTCTTTGACGTCCTTTGATATATTGACTTGATATTTGGTATGTGGCTATATCTAGATGAGTTACAGTTTAAGTTCTAATGTCGTTCCGGTCGAATGACTTTTGGCTGAGTTATGGCCATTGAACTTGTATTTTTTGTTCAAATTTGAAGTTGTCCGGACTTTTTCTTGACGTCCTTTGCTATATTAATTTTATATTTGGTATTTGGCTATATCTAGATGAGTTACAGTTTAAGCTCGAATTTCGTTCCGGTCGAACGACTTTTGGCTGGGTTATGGCCATTGAACTTGTATTTTTTGTTCAAATTTGAAGTTGTCCGGACTTTTCTTTGACGTCCGTTGATATATTGACTTGATATTTGGTATGTGGCTATATCTAGATGAGTTACATTTTAAGTTCGAATTTCGTTCCGTTCGAATGATATTTGGCTGAGTTATGACCCTTGAACTTGTATTTTTGTTCAAATTTTAAGTTGTCCGGACTTTTTCTTGACGTCCTTTGATATATTGATTTGATATTTGGTATTTGGCTATATCTAGATGAGTTACAGTTTAAGCTCGAATTTTGTTCCGGTCGAATGACTTTTGGCGGAGTTATGGCCATTGAACTTGTATTTTTTGTTCAAATTTGAAGTTGTCCGGACTTTTCTTTGACGTCCTTTGATATATTGACTTGATATTTGGTATGTGGCTATATATATATGAGTTACAGTTTAAGTTCGAATTTCGTTCCGGTCGAATGACTTTTGGCTGAGTTATGGTCATTGAACATGTATTTTTTGTTCAAATTTTAAGTTGTCCGGACTTTTTCTTGACGTCCTTTGATATATTGAGTTGATATTTGGCATTTGGCTATATCTAGATGAGTTACAGTTTAAGCTCGAATTTTGTTCCGATCGAATGATTTTTGGCTGAGTTATGACCCTTGAACTTGTATTTTTGTTCAAATGTTAAGTTATCCGGACTTTTTCTTGAGGTCCTTTGATATATTGACTTGATATTAGGTATTTGGCTATATCTAGATGAGTTACAGTTTAAGCTCGAATTTTGTTCCGGTCGAATGATTTTTGGCTGAGTTATGGCTCTTGAACTTGTATTTTTTTGTTCAAATTTGAAGTTGTCCGGACTTTTCTTTGACGTCCTTTGATATATTGACTTGATATTTGGTATGTGGCTATATCTAGATGTGTTACAGTTCAAAGTCGAATTTTGTTCCGGTCGAATGATTTTTGGATGAGTTATGGCTCTTGAACTTGTATTTTTTGTTCAAATTTGAAGTTGTCCGGACTTTTCTTTGACGTCCTTTGATATATTGACTTGATATTTGGTATGTGGCTATATCTAGATGAGTTACAGTTTAAGTTCGAATTTCGTTCCGGTCGAATGACTTTTGGCTGAGTTATGGCCATTGAACTTGTATTTTTTGTTCAAATTTGAAGTTGTCCGGACTTTTTCTTGACGTCCTTTGCTATATTAATTTTATATTTGGTATTTGGCTATATCTAGATGAGTTACAGTTTAAGCTCGAATTTCGTTCCGGTCGAACGACTTTTGGCTGGGTTATGGCCATTGAACTTGTATTTTTTGTTCAAATTTGAAGTTGTCCGGACTTTTCTTTGACGTCCTTTGATATATTGATTTGATATTTGGTATTTGGCTATATCTAGATGAGTTACAGTTTAAGCTCGAATTTCGTTCCGGTCGAATGACTTTTGGCTGGGTTATGGCCATTGAACTTGTATTTTTTGTTCAAATTTGAAGTTGTCCGGACTTTTCTTTGACGTCCTTTGATATATTGACTTGATATTTGGTATGTGACTATATCTAGATGAGTTACAGTTTAAGTTCGAATTTCGTTACGGTCTAATGATATTTGGCTGAGTTATGACCCTTGAACTTGTATTTTTGTTCAAATTTTAAGTTGTCCGGACTTTTTCTTGACGTCCTTTGATATATTGATTTGAAATTTGGTATTTGGCTATATCTAGATGAGTTACAGTTTAAGCTCGAATTTTGTTAAGATCGAATGATTTTTCGCTGGGTTGTGGCTCTTGAACTTGTATTTTTTGTTCAAATTTGAAGTTGTCCGGACTTTTCTTTGACGTCCTTTGATATATTGACTTGATATTTGGTATGTGGCTATATCTAGATGAGTTACAGTTTAAGTTCGAATTTCGTTCCGGTCGAATGATATTTGGCTGAGTTATGGCCATTGAACTTGTATTTTTTGTTCAAATTTTAAGTTGTCCGGACTTTTTTTTGACGTCCTTTGATATATTGACTTGATATTTGGTATGTGGCTATATCTAGATGAGTTACAGTTTAAGTTCGAATTTTGTTCCGGTGGAATGATATTTGGCTGAGTTATGACACTTGAACTTGTATTTTTGTTCAAATTTTAAGTTGTCCGGACTTTTTCTTGACGTCCTTTGATATATTGATTAGATATTTGGTATTTGGCTATACCTAGATGAATTACAGTTTAAGCTCGAATTTCATTCCGGTCGAATGACTTTTGGCTGAGTTATGGCCATTGAACATGTATTTTTTGTTCAAATTTTAAGTTGTCCGGACTTTTTCTTGGCGTCCTTTGATATATTGAGTTGATATTTGGTATGTGGCTATATCTAGATGAGTTACAGTTTAAGTTCGAATTTCGTTCCGTTCGAATGATATTTGGCTGAGTTATGACCCTTGAACTTGTATTTTTGTTCAAATTTTAAGTTGTCCGGACTTTTTCTTGACGTCCTTTGATATATTGATTTGATGTTTGGTATTTGGCTATATCTAGATGAGTTACAGTTTAAGCTCGAATTTCGTTCCGGTCGAATGACTTTTGGCGGAGTTATGGCCATTGAACTTGTATTTTTTGTTCAAATTTTAAGTTGTCCGGACTTTTCTTTGACGTCCTTTGATATATTGACTTGATATTTGGTATATGGCTATATATATATGAGTTACAGTTTAAGTTCGAATTTCGTTCCGGTCGAATGACTTTTGGCTGAGTTATGGTCATTGAACATGTATTTTTTGTTCAAATTTTAAGTTGTCCGGACATTTTCTTGACGTACTTTGATATATTGAGTTGATATTTGGTATGTGGCTATATCTAGATGAGTTACAGTTTAAGCTCGAATTTCGTTCTGGTCGAATGATTTTTGGCTGAGTTATGGCCATTGAACTTGTATATTTTGTTCAAATTTGAAGTTGTCCGGAGTTTTCTTTGACGTCCTTTGATATATTGACTTGATATTTGGTATGTGGCTATATCTGGATGAGTTACAGTTTAAGTTCGAATTTCGTTCCGGTCGAATGACTTTTGGCTGATTTATGACCCTTGAACTTGTATTTTTGTTCAAATGTTAAGTTATCCGGACTTTTTCTTGAGGTCCTTTGATATATTGACTTGATATTTGGCATTTGGCTATATCTAGATGAATTACAGTTTAAGTTCGAATTTTGTTCCGGTCGAATGATTTTTGGCTGAGTTATGGCTCTTGAACTTGTATTTTTTTGTTCAAATTTGAAGTTGTCCGGACTTTTCTTTGACGTCCTTTGATATATTGACTTGATATTTGGTATGTGGCTATATCTAGATGAGTTACAGTTTAAGTTCGAATTTCGTTACGGTCGATTGACTTTTGGCTGAGTTATGGCCATTGAACATGTATTTTTTGTTCAACTTTTAAGTTGTTCGGACTTTTTTTTGACGTCCTTTGATATATTGACTTGATATTTGGTATGTGGCTATATCTAGATGAGTTACAGTTTAAGTTCGAATTTTGTTCCGGTGGAATGATATTTGGCTGAGTTATGACACTTGAACTTGTATTTTTGTTCAAATTTTAAGTTGTCCGGACTTTTTCTTGACGTCCTTTGATATATTGATTAGATATTTGGTATTTGGCTATACCTAGATGAATTACAGTTTAAGCTCGAATTTCATTCCGGTCGAATGACTTTTGGCTGAGTTATGGCCATTGAACATGTATTTTTTGTTCAAATTTTAAGTTGTCCGGACTTTTTCTTGACGTCCTTTGATATATTGAGTTGATATTTAGTATGTGGCTATATCTAGATGAGTTACAGTTTAAGTTCGAATTTCGTTCCGTTCGAATGATATTTGGCTGAGTTATGACCCTTGAACTTGTATTTTTGTTCAAATTTTAAGTTGTCCGGACTTTTTCTTGACGTCCTTTGATATATTGATTTGATATTTGGTATTTGGCTATATCTAGATGAGTTACAGTTTAAGCTCGAATTTCGTTCCGGTCGAATGACTTTTGGCGGAGTTATGGCCATTGAACATGTATTTTTTGTTCAAATTTTAAGTTGTCCGGACTTTTTCTTGACGTCCTTTGATATATTGAGTTGATATTTGGTATGTGGCTATATCTAGATGAGTTACAGTTTAAGTTCGAATTTCGTTCCGTTCGAATGATATTTGGCTGAGTTATGACCCTTGAACTTGTATTTTTTGTTCAAATTTTAAGTTGTCCGGACTTTTCTTTGACGTCCTTTGATATATTGACTTGATATTTGGTATATGGCTATATATATATGAGTTACAGTTTAAGTTCGAATTTCGTTCCGGTCGAATGACTTTTGGCTGAGTTATGGTCATTGAACATGTATTTTTTGTTCAAATTTTAAGTTGTCCGGACATTTTCTTGACGTACTTTGATATATTGAGTTGATATTTGGTATGTGGCTATATCTAGATGAGTTACAGTTTAAGCTCGAATTTCGTTCTGGTCGAATGATTTTTGGCTGAGTTATGGCCATTGAACTTGTATATTTTGTTCAAATTTGAAGTTGTCCGGAGTTTTCTTTGACGTCCTTTGATATATTGACTTGATATTTGGTATGTGGCTATATCTGGATGAGTTACAGTTTAAGTTCGAATTTCGTTCCGGTCGAATGACTTTTGGCTGATTTATGACCCTTGAACTTGTATTTTTGTTCAAATGTTAAGTTATCCGGACTTTTTCTTGAGGTCCTTTGATATATTGACTTGATATTTGGCATTTGGCTATATCTAGATGAATTACAGTTTAAGTTCGAATTTTGTTCCGGTCGAATGATTTTTGGCTGAGTTATGGCTCTTGAACTTGTATTTTTTTGTTCAAATTTGAAGTTGTCCGGACTTTTCTTTGACGTCCTTTGATATATTGACTTGATATTTGGTATGTGGCTATATCTAGATGAGTTACAGTTTAAGTTCGAATTTCGTTACGGTCGATTGACTTTTGGCTGAGTTATGGCCATTGAACATGTATTTTTTGTTCAACTTTTAAGTTGTTCGGACTTTTTTTTGACGTCCTTTGATATATTGACTTGATATTTGGTATGTGGCTATATCTAGATGAGTTACAGTTTAAGCTCGAATTTCGTTCCGGTCGAATGACTTTTGGCTGAGTTATGGCCATTGAACTTGTATTTTTTGTTCAAATTTGAAGTTGTCCGGACTTTTTCTTGACGTCCTTTGCTATATTAATTTTATATTTGGTATTTGGCTATATCTAGATGAGTTACAGTTTAAGCTCGAATTTCGTTCCGGTCGAATGACTTTTGGCTGGGTTATGGCCATTGAACTTGTATTTTTTGTTCAAATTTGAAGTTGTCCGGACTTTTCTTTGACGTCCTTTGATATATTGACTTGATATTTGGTATGTGGCTATATCTAGATGAGTTACAGTTTAAGTTCGAATTTCGTTCCGGTCGAATGATATTTGGCTGAGTTATGACCCTTGAACTTGTATTTTTGTTCAAATTTTAAGTTGTCCGGACTTGTTCTTGACGTCCTTTGATATATTGATTTGATATTTGGTATGTGGCTATATCTAGATGTGTTACAGTTTAAGCTCGAATTTCGTTCCGGTTGAATGACTTTTGGCTGAGTTATAGCCATTGAACTTGTATTTTTTGTTCAAATTTTAAGTTGTCCGGACTTTTCTTTGACGTCCTTTGATATATTGACTTGATATTTGGTATGTGGCTATATCTAGATGAGTTACAGTTTAAGTTCGAATTATGTTCCGGTGGAATGATTTTTGGCTGAGTTATGACCCTTGAACTTGTATTTTTGTTCAAATTTTAAGTTGTCCGGACTTGTTCTTGACGTCCTTTGATATATTGATTTGATATTTGGTATTTGGCTATATCTAGATGAGTTACAGTTTAAGCTCGAATTTTGTTAAGATCGAATGATTTTTCGCTGGGTTGTGGCTCTTGAACTTGTATTTTTTGTTCAAATTTGAAGTTGTCCGGACTTTTCTTTGACGTCCTTTGATATATTGACTTGATATTTGGAATGTGGCTATATCTAGATGAGTTACAGTTTAAGTTCGAATTTCGTTCCGGTCGAATGATATTTGGCTGAGTTATGGCCATTGAACTTGTATTTTTTGTTCAAATTTTAAGTTGTCCGGACTTTTTTTTGACGTCCTTTGATATATTGACTTGATATTTGGTATGTGGCTATATCTAGATGAGTTACAGTTTAAGTTCGAATTTTGTTCCGGTGGAATGATATTTGGCTGAGTTATGACACTTGAACTTGTATTTTTGTTCAAATTTTAAGTTGTCCGGACTTTTTCTTGACGTCCTTTGATATATTGATGAGATATTTGGTATTTGGCTATACCTAGATGAGTTACAGTTTAAGCTCGGATTTCATTCCGGTCGAATGACTTTTGGCGGAGTTATGGCCATTGAACTTGTATTTTTTGTTCAAATTTGAAGTTGTCCGGACTTTTCTTTGACGTCCTTTGATATATTGACTTAATATTTGGTATGTGGCTATATATTTATGAGTTACAGTTTAAGTTCGAATTTCGTTCCGGTCGAATGACTTTTGGCTGAGTTATGGCCAATGAACATGTATTTTTTGTTCAAATTTTAAGTTGTCCGGACTTTTTCTTGACGTCCTTTGATATATTGAGTTGATATTTGGTATGTGGCTATATCTAGATGAGTTACAGTTTAAGTTCGAATTTCGTTACGGTCAATTGACTTTTGGCCGAGTTATGGCCATTGAACTTATATTTTTTGTTCAAATTTTGAGTTGTCCGGACTTTTTTTTGACGTCCTTTGATATATTGACTTGATATTTGGTATGTGGCTATATCTAGATGAGTTACAGTTTAAGTTCGAATTTCGTTCCGGTCGAATGACTTTTGGCTGATTTATGACCCTTGAACTTGTATTTTTGTTCAAATGTTAAGTTATCCGGACTTTTTCTTGACGTCCTTTGATATATTGACTTGATATTTGGTATTTGGCTATATCTAGATGAGTTACAGTTCAAAGTCGAATTTATGTTCCGGTCGAATGATTTTTGGATGAGTTATGGCTCTTGAACTTGTATTTTTTGTTCAAATTTGAAGTTGTCCGGACTTTTCTTTGACGTCCTTTGATATATTGACTTGATATTTGGTATGTGGCTATATCTAGATGAGTTACAGTTTAAGTTCGAATTTCGTTACGGTCGATTGACTTTTGGCTGAGTTATGGCCATTGAACATGTATTTTTTGTTCAACTTTTAAGTTGTCCGGACTTTTTTTTGACGTCCTTTGATATATTGACTTGATATTTGGTATGTGGCTATATCTAGATGAGTTACAGTTTAAGGTCGAATTTCGTTCCGGTCGAATGACTTTTGGCTGGGTTATGGCCATTGAACTTGTATTTTTTGTTCAAATTTGAAGTTGTCCGGACTTTTCTTTGACGTCCTTTGATATATTGACTTGATATTTGGTATGTGGCTATATCTAGATGAGTTACAGTTTAAGTTCGAATTTCGTTCCGGTCGAATGATATTTGGCTGAGTTATGACCCTTGAACTTGTATTTTTGTTCAAATTTTAAGTTGTCCGGACTTTTTCTTGACGTCCTTTGATATATTGATTTGATATTTGGTATTTGGCTATATCTGGATGAGTTACAGTTTAAGCTCGAATTTTGTTAAGATCGAATGATTTTTCGCTGGGTTGTGGCTCTTGAACTTGTATTTTTTGTTCAAATTTGAAGTTGTCCGGACTTTTTTTTGACGTCCTTTGATATATTGACTTGATATTTGGTATGTGGCTATATCTAGATGAGTTACAGTTTAAGTTCGAATTTCGTTCCGGTGGAATGATATTTGGCTGAGTTATGACCCTTGAACTTGTATTTTTGTTCAAATTTTAAGTTGTCCGGACTTTTTCTTGACGTCCTTTGATATATTGATTTGATATTTGGTATTTGGCTATATCTGGACGAGTTACAGTTTAAGCTCGAATTTTGTTAAGATCGAATGATTTTTCGCTGGGTTGTGGCTCTTGAACTTGTATTTTTTGTTCAAATTTGAAGTTGTCCGGACTTTTCTTTGACGTCCTTTGATATATTGACTTGATATTTGGTATGTGGCTATATCTAGATGAGTTACAGTTTAAGTTCGAATTTCGTTCCGTTCGAATGATATTTGGCTGAGTTATGACCCTTGAACTTGTATTTTTGTTCAAATTTTAAGTTGTCCGGACTTTTTCTTGACGTCCTTTGATATATTGATTTGATATTTGGTATTTGGCTATATCTGGATGAGTTACAGTTTAAGCTCGAATTTTGTTAAGAACGAATGATTTTTCGCTGGGTTGTGGCTCTTGAACTTGTATTTTTTGTTCAAATTTGAAGTTGTCCGGAATTTTCTTTGACGTCCTTTGATATATTGACTTGATATTTGGTATTTGGCTATATCTAGATGAGTTACAGTTTAAGCTCGAATTTCGTTCCGGTCGAATGACTTTTGGCTGAGTTATAGCCATTGAACTTGTATTTTTTGTTCAAATTTTAAGTTGTCCGGACTTTTTTTTGACGTCCTTTGATATATTGACTTGATATTTGGTATGTGGCTATATCTAGATGAGTTACAGTTTAAGTTCGAATTTCGTTCCGGTGGAATGATATTTGGCTGAGTTATGACCCTTGAACTTGTATTTTTGTTCAAATTTTAAGTTGTCCGGACTTTTTCTTGACGTCCTTTGATATATTGATTTGATATTTGGTATTTGGCTATATCTGGATGAGTTACAGTTTAAGCTCGAATTTTGTTAAGATCGAATGATTTTTCGCTGGGTTGTGGCTCTTGAACTTGTATTTTTTGTTCAAATTTGAAGTTGTCCGGACTTTTCTTTGACGTCCTTTGATATATTGACTTGATATTTGGTATGTGGCTATATCTAGATGAGTTACAGTTTAAGTTCGAATTTCGTTCCGTTCGAATGATATTTGGCTGAGTTATGACCCTTGAACTTGTATTTTTGTTCAAATTTGAAGTTGTCCGGACTTTTTCTTGACGTCCTTTGATATATTGATTTGATATTTGGTATTTGGCTATATCTGGATGAGTTACAGTTTAAGCTCGAATTTTGTTAAGATCGAATGATTTTTTGCTGGGTTGTGGCTCTTGAACTTGTATTTTTTGTTCAAATTTGAAGTTGTCCGGAATTTTCTTTGACGTCCTTTGATATATTGACTTGATATTTGGTATTTGGCTATATCTAGATGAGTTACAGTTCAAAGTCGAATTTATGTTCCGGTCGAATGATTTTTGGATGAGTTATGGCTCTTGAACTTGTATTTTTTGTTCAAATTTGAAGTTGTCCGGACTTTTCTTTGACGTCCTTTGATATATTGACTTGATATTTGGTATGTGGCTATATCTAGATGAGTTACAGTTTAAGTTCGAATTTCGTTACGGTCGATTGACTTTTGGCTGAGTTATGGCCATTGAACATGTATTTTTTGTTCAACTTTTAAGTTGTCCGGACTTTTTTTTGACGTCCTTTGATATATTGACTTGATATTTGGTATGTGGCTATATCTAGATGAGTTACAGTTTAAGGTCGAATTTCGTTCCGGTCGAATGACTTTTGGCTGGGTTATGGCCATTGAACTTGTATTTTTTGTTCAAATTTGAAGTTGTCCGGACTTTTCTTTGACGTCCTTTGATATATTGACTTGATATTTGGTATGTGGCTATATCTAGATGAGTTACAGTTTAAGTTCGAATTTCGTTCCGGTCGAATGATATTTGGCTGAGTTATGACCCTTGAACTTGTATTTTTGTTCAAATTTTAAGTTGTCCGGACTTTTTCTTGACGTCCTTTGATATATTGATTTGATATTTGGTATTTGGCTATATCTGGATGAGTTACAGTTTAAGCTCGAATTTTGTTAAGATCGAATGATTTTTCGCTGGGTTGTGGCTCTTGAACTTGTATTTTTTGTTCAAATTTGAAGTTGTCCGGACTTTTTTTTGACGTCCTTTGATATATTGACTTGATATTTGGTATGTGGCTATATCTAGATGAGTTACAGTTTAAGTTCGAATTTCGTTCCGGTGGAATGATATTTGGCTGAGTTATGACCCTTGAACTTGTATTTTTGTTCAAATTTTAAGTTGTCCGGACTTTTTCTTGACGTCCTTTGATATATTGATTTGATATTTGGTATTTGGCTATATCTGGATGAGTTACAGTTTAAGCTCGAATTTTGTTAAGATCGAATGATTTTTCGCTGGGTTGTGGCTCTTGAACTTGTATTTTTTGTTCAAATTTGAAGTTGTCCGGACTTTTCTTTGACGTCCTTTGATATATTGACTTGATATTTGGTATGTGGCTATATCTAGATGAGTTACAGTTTAAGTTCGAATTTCGTTCCGTTCGAATGATATTTGGCTGAGTTATGACCCTTGAACTTGTATTTTTGTTCAAATTTTAAGTTGTCCGGACTTTTTCTTGACGTCCTTTGATATATTGATTTGATATTTGGTATTTGGCTATATCTGGATGAGTTACAGTTTAAGCTCGAATTTTGTTAAGAACGAATGATTTTTCGCTGGGTTGAGGCTCTTGAACTTGTATTTTTTGTTCAAATTTGAAGTTGTCCGGAATTTTCTTTGACGTCCTTTGATATATTGACTTGATATTTGGTATTTGGCTATATCTAGATGAGTTACAGTTTAAGCTCGAATTTCGTTCCGGTCGAATGACTTTTGGCTGAGTTATAGCCATTGAACTTGTATTTTTTGTTCAAATTTTAAGTTGTCCGGACTTTTTTTTGACGTCCTTTGATATATTGACTTGATATTTGGTATGTGGCTATATCTAGATGAGTTACAGTTTAAGTTCGAATTTCGTTCCGGTGGAATGATATTTGGCTGAGTTATGACCCTTGAACTTGTATTTTTGTTCAAATTTTAAGTTGTCCGGACTTTTTCTTGACGTCCTTTGATATATTGATTTGATATTTGGTATTTGGCTATATCTGGATGAGTTACAGTTTAAGCTCGAATTTTGTTAAGATCGAATGATTTTTCGCTGGGTTGTGGCTCTTGAACTTGTATTTTTTGTTCAAATTTGAAGTTGTCCGGACTTTTCTTTGACGTCCTTTGATATATTGACTTGATATTTGGTATGTGGCTATATCTAGATGAGTTACAGTTTAAGTTCGAATTTCGTTCCGTTCGAATGATATTTGGCTGAGTTATGACCCTTGAACTTGTATTTTTGTTCAAATTTGAAGTTGTCCGGACTTTTTCTTGACGTCCTTTGATATATTGATTTGATATTTGGTATTTGGCTATATCTGGATGAGTTACAGTTTAAGCTCGAATTTTGTTAAGATCGAATGATTTTTCGCTGGGTTGTGGCTCTTGAACTTGTATTTTTTGTTCAAATTTGAAGTTGTCCGGAATTTTCTTTGACGTCCTTTGATATATTGACTTGATATTTGGTATTTGGCTATATCTAGATGAGTTACAGTTTAAGCTCGAATTTCGTTCCGGTCGAATGACTTTTGGCTGAGTTATAGCCATTGAACTTGTATTTTTTGTTCAAATTTTAAGTTGTCCGGACTTTTTTTTGACGTCCTTTGATATATTGACTTGATATTTGGTATGTGGCTATATCTAGATGAGTTACAGTTTAAGTTCGAATTTCGTTCCGGTGGAATGATATTTGGCTGAGTTATGACCCTTGAACTTGTATTTTTGTTCAAATTTTAAGTTGTCCGGACTTTTTCTTGACGTCCTTTGATATATTGATTTGATATTTGGTATTTGGCTATATCTGGATGAGTTACAGTTTAAGCTCGAATTTTGTTAAGATCGAATGATTTTTCGCTGGGTTGTGGCTCTTGAACTTGTATTTTTTGTTCAAATTTGAAGTTGTCCGGACTTTTCTTTGACGTCCTTTGATATATTGACTTGATATTTGGTATGTGGCTATATCTAGATGAGTTACAGTTTAAGTTCGAATTTCGTTCCGTTCGAATGATATTTGGCTGAGTTATGACCCTTGAACTTGTATTTTTGTTCAAATTTGAAGTTGTCCGGACTTTTTCTTGACGTCCTTTGATATATTGATTTGATATTTGGTATTTGGCTATATCTGGATGAGTTACAGTTTAAGCTCGAATTTTGTTAAGATCGAATGATTTTTCGCTGGGTTGTGGCTCTTAAACTTGTATTTTTTGTTCAAATTTGAAGTTGTCCGGACTTTTCTTTGACGTCCTTTGATATATTGACTTGATATTTGGTATTTGGCTATATATATATATGAGTTACAGTTTAAGCTCGAATTTCGTTCCGGTCGAATGACTTTTGGCTGAGTTATAGCCATTGAACTTGTATTTTTTGTTCAAATTTGAAGTTGTCCGGACTTTTCTTTGACGTCCTTTGATATATTGACTTGATATTTGGTATGTGGCTATATCTAGATAAGTTACAGTCTAAGTTCGAATTTCGTTCCGGTGGAATGATATTTGGCTGAGTTATGACCCTTGAACATGTATTTTTGTTCAAATTTTAATTTGTCCGGACTTTTTCTTGACGTCCTTTGATATATTGATTTGATATTTGGTTTTTGGCTATATCTAAATGAGATACAGTTTAAGCGCGAATTTTGTTCCGGTCGAATGATTTTTAGCTGGGTTATGGCCCTTGAACTTGTATTTTTTGTTCAAATTTGAAGTTGTCCGGACTTTTCTTTGACGTCCGTTGATATATTGACTTGATATTTGGTATGTGGCTATATCTAGATGAGTTACAGTTTAAGTTCGAATTTCATTCCGTTCGAATGATATTTGGCTGAGTTATGACCCTTGAACTTGTATTTTTGTTCAAATTTTAAGTTGTCCGGACTTTTTCTTGACATCCTTTGATATATTGATTTGATATTTGGTATTTGGCTATATCTGGATGAGTTACAGTTTAAGCTCGAATTTTGTTAAGATCGAATGATTTTTCGCTGGGTTGTGGCTCTTGAACTTGTATTTTTTGTTCAAATTTGAAGTTGTCCGGACTTTTCTTTGACGTCCTTTGATATATTGACTTGATATTTGGTATTTGGCTATATCTAGATGAGTTACAGTTTAAGCTCGAATTTCGTTCCGGTCGAATGACTTTTGGCTGAGTTATAGCCATTGAACTTGTATTTTTTGTTCAAATTTGAAGTTGTCCGCACTTTTCTTTGACGTCCTTTGATATATTGACTTGATATTTGGTATGTGGCTATATCTAGATGAGTTACAGTTTAAGTTCGAATTTCGTTCCGGTCGAATGATATTTGGCTGAGTTATGACCCTTGAACTTGTATTTTTGTTCAAATTTTAAGTTGTCCGGACTTTTTCTTGACGTCCTTTGATATATTGATTTGATATTTGGTATTTGGCTATATCTGGATGAGTTACAGTTTAAGCTCGAATTTTGTTAAGATCGAATGATTTTTCGCTGGGTTATGGCCCTTGAACTTGTATTTTTTGTTCAAATTTGAAGTTGTCCGGACTTTTCTTTGACGTCCGTTGATATATTGACTTGATATTTGGTATGTGGCTATATCTAGATGAGTTACAGTTTAAGTTCGAATTTCGTTCCGTTCGAATGATATTTGGCTGAGTTATGACCCTTGAACTTGTATTTTTTGTTCAAATTTTAAGTTGTCCGGACTTTTTCTTGACGTCCTTTGATATATTGATTTGATATTTGGGATTTGGCTATATCTAGATGAGTTACAGTTTAAGCTCGAATTTCGTTCCGGTCGAATGACTTTTGGCGGAGTTATGGCCATTGAACTTGTATTTTTTGTTCAAATTTGAAGTTGTCCGGACTTTTCTTTGACGTCCTTTGATATATTGACTTGATATTTGGTATGTGGCTATATATATATGAGTTACAGTTTAAGTTCGAATTTCGTTCCGGTGGAATGATATTTGGCTGAGTTATGACCCTTGAACTTGTATTTTTGTTCAAATTTTAAGTTGTCCGGACTTTTTCTTGACGTCCTTTGATATATTGATTTGATATTTGGTATTTGGCTATATCTGGATGAGTTACAGTTTAAGCTCGAATTTTGTTAAGATCGAATGATTTTTCGCTGGGTTGTGGCTCTTGAACTTGTATTTTTTGTTCAAATTTGAAGTTGTCCGGACTTTTCTTTGACGTCCTTTGATATATTGACTTGATATTTGGTATGTGGCTATATCTAGATGAGTTACAGTTTAAGTTCGAATTTCGTTCCGGTGGAATGATATTTGGCTGAGTTATGACCCTTGAACATGTATTTTTGTTCAAATTTTAATTTGTCCGGACTTTTTCTTGACGTCCTTTGATATATTGATTTGATATTTGGTATGTGGCTATATCTAGATGAGTTACAGTTTAAGTTCGAATTTCATTCCGTTCGAATGATATTTGGCTGAGTTATGACCCTTGAACTTGTATTTTTGTTCAAATTTTAAGTTGTCCGGACTTTTTCTTGACATCCTTTGATATATTGATTTGATATTTGGTATTTGGCTATATCTGGATGAGTTACAGTTTAAGCTCGAATTTTGTTAAGATCGAATGATTTTTCGCTGGGTTGTGGCTCTTGAACTTGTATTTTTTGTTCAAATTTGAAGTTGTCCGGACTTTTCTTTGACGTCCTTTGATATATTGACTTGATATTTGGTATGTGGCTATATCTAGATGAGTTACAGTTTAAGCTCGAATTTCGTTCCGGTCGAATGACTTTTGGCTGAGTTATAGCCATTGAACTTGTATTTTTTGTTCAAATTTGAAGTTGTCCGCACTTTTCTTTGACGTCCTTTGATATATTGACTTGATATTTGGTATGTGGCTATATCTAGATGAGTTACAGTTTAAGTTCGAATTTCGTTCCGGTCGAATGATATTTGGCTGAGTTATGACCCTTGAACTTGTATTTTTGTTCAAATTTTAAGTTGTCCGGACTTTTTCTTGACGTCCTTTGATATATTGATTTGATATTTGGTATTTGGCTATATCTGGATGAGTTACAGATTAAGCTCGAATTTTGTTAAGATCGAATGATTTTTCGCTGGGTTATGGCCCTTGAACTTGTATTTTTTGTTCAAATTTGAAGTTGTCCGGACTTTTCTTTGACGTCCGTTGATATATTGACTTGATATTTGGTATGTGGCTATATCTAGATGAGTTACAGTTTAAGTTCGAATTTCGTTCCGTTCGAATGATATTTGGCTGAGTTATGACCCTTGAACTTGTATTTTTTGTTCAAATTTTAAGTTGTCCGGACTTTTTCTTGACGTCCTTTGATATATTGATTTGATATTTGGGATTTGGCTATATCTAGATGAGTTACAGTTTAAGCTCGAATTTCGTTCCGGTCGAATGACTTTTGGCGGAGTTATGGCCATTGAACTTGTATTTTTTGTTCAAATTTGAAGTTGTCCGGACTTTTCTTTGACGTCCTTTGATATATTGACTTGATATTTGGTATGTGGCTATATATATATGAGTTACAGTTTAAGTTCGAATTTCGTTCCGGTGGAATGATATTTGGCTGAGTTATGACCCTTGAACTTGTATTTTTGTTCAAATTTTAAGTTGTCCGGACTTTTTCTTGACGTCCTTTGATATATTGATTTGATATTTGGTATTTGGCTATATCTGGATGAGTTACAGTTTAAGCTCGAATTTTGTTAAGATCGAATGATTTTTCGCTGGGTTGTGGCTCTTGAACTTGTATTTTTTGTTCAAATTTGAAGTTGTCCGGACTTTTCTTTGACGTCCTTTGATATATTGACTTGATATTTGGTATTTGGCTATATATATATGAGTTACAGTTTAAGCTCGAATTTCGTTCCGGTCGAATGACTTTTGGCTGAGTTATAGCCATTGAACTTGTATTTTTTGTTCAAATTTGAAGTTGTCCGGACTTTTCTTTGACGTCCTTTGATATATTGACTTGATATTTGGTATGTGGCTATATCTAGATGAGTTACAGTTTAAGTTCGAATTTCGTTCCGGTGGAATGATATTTGGCTGAGTTATGACCCTTGAACATGTATTTTTGTTCAAATTTTAATTTGTCCGGACTTTTTCTTGACGTCCTTTGATATATTGATTTGATATTTGGTTTTTGGCTATATCTAAATGAGATACAGTTTAAGCGCGAATTTTGTTCCGGTCGAATGATTTTTAGCTGGGTTATGGCCCTTGAACTTGTATTTTTTGTTCAAATTTGAAGTTGTCCGGACTTTTCTTTGACGTCCTTTGATATATTGACTTGATATTTGGTATGTGGCTATATCTAGATGAGTTACAGTTTAAGTTCGAATTTCGTTCCGGTCGAATGATATTTGGCTGAGTTATGACCCTTGAACTTGTATTTTTGTTCAAATTTTAAGTTGTCCGGACTTTTTCTTGACGTCCTTTGATATATTGATTTGATATTTGGTATTTGGCTATATCTGGATGAGTTACAGTTTAAGCTCGAATTTTGTTAAGATCGAATGATTTTTCGCTGGGTTGTGGCTCTTGAACTTGTATTTTTTGTTCAAATTTGAAGTTGTCCGGACTTTTCTTTGACGTCCTTTGATATATTGACTTGATATTTGGTATGTGGCTATATCTAGATGAGTTACAGTTTAAGTTCGAATTTCGTTCCGTTCGAATGATATTTGGCTGAGTTATGACCCTTGAACTTGTATTTTTGTTCAAATTTTAAGTTGTCCGGACTTTTTCTTGACGTCCTTTGATATATTGATTTGATATTTGGTATTTGGCTATATCTGGATGAGTTACAGTTTAAGCTCGAATTTTGTTAAGATCGAATGATTTTTCGCTGGGTTGTGGCTCTTGAACTTGTATTTTTTGTTCAAATTTGAAGTTGTCCGGACTTTTCTTTGACGTCCTTTGATATATTGACTTGATATTTGGTATTTGGCTATATATATATGAGTTACAGTTTAAGCTCGAATTTCGTTCCGGTCGAATGACTTTTGGCTGAGTTATAGCCATTGAACTTGTATTTTTTGTTCAAATTTTAAGTTGTCCGGACTTTTTTTTGACGTCCTTTGATATATTGACTTGATATTTGGTATGTGGCTATATCTAGATGAGTTACAGTTTAAGTTCGAATTTCGTTCCGGTGGAATGATATTTGGCTGAGTTATGACCCTTGAACTTGTATTTTTGTTCAAATTTTAAGTTGTCCGGACTTTTTCTTGACGTCCTTTGATATATTGATTTGATATTTGGTATTTGGCTATATCTGGATGAGTTACAGTTTAAGCTCGAATTTTGTTAAGATCGAATGATTTTTCGCTGGGTTGTGGCTCTTGAACTTGTATTTTTTGTTCAAATTTGAAGTTGTCCGGACTTTTCTTTGACGTCCTTTGATATATTGACTTGATATTTGGTATGTGGCTATATCTAGATGAGTTACAGTTTAAGTTCGAATTTCGTTCCGTTCGAATGATATTTGGCTGAGTTATGACCCTTGAACTTGTATTTTTGTTCAAATTTGAAGTTGTCCGGACTTTTTCTTGACGTCCTTTGATATATTGATTTGATATTTGGTATTTGGCTATATCTGGATGAGTTACAGTTTAAGCTCGAATTTTGTTAAGATCGAATGATTTTTCGCTGGGTTGTGGCTCTTGAACTTGTATTTTTTGTTCAAATTTGAAGTTGTCCGGAATTTTCTTTGACGTCCTTTGATATATTGACTTGATATTTGGTATTTGGCTATATCTAGATGAGTTACAGTTTAAGCTCGAATTTCGTTCCGGTCGAATGACTTTTGGCTGAGTTATAGCCATTGAACTTGTATTTTTTGTTCAAATTTTAAGTTGTCCGGACTTTTTTTTGACGTCCTTTGATATATTGACTTGATATTTGGTATGTGGCTATATCTAGATGAGTTACAGTTTAAGTTCGAATTTCGTTCCGGTGGAATGATATTTGGCTGAGTTATGACCCTTGAACTTGTATTTTTGTTCAAATTTTAAGTTGTCCGGACTTTTTCTTGACGTCCTTTGATATATTGATTTGATATTTGGTATTTGGCTATATCTGGATGAGTTACAGTTTAAGCTCGAATTTTGTTAAGATCGAATGATTTTTCGCTGGGTTGTGGCTCTTGAACTTGTATTTTTTGTTCAAATTTGAAGTTGTCCGGACTTTTCTTTGACGTCCTTTGATATATTGACTTGATATTTGGTATGTGGCTATATCTAGATGAGTTACAGTTTAAGTTCGAATTTCGTTCCGTTCGAATGATATTTGGCTGAGTTATGACCCTTGAACTTGTATTTTTGTTCAAATTTGAAGTTGTCCGGACTTTTTCTTGACGTCCTTTGATATATTGAT
The DNA here is from genome assembly GCA_963680875.1 of Bathymodiolus brooksi. Classification (NCBI taxonomy): domain Eukaryota; kingdom Metazoa; phylum Mollusca; class Bivalvia; order Mytilida; family Modiolidae; genus Bathymodiolus; species Bathymodiolus brooksi. The sequence continues at coordinate 90,255,887 of OY804578.1, read as the reverse complement.
TTGATATTTGGTATTTGGCTATATCTGGATGAGTTACAGTTTAAGCTCGAATTTTGTTAAGATCGAATGATTTTTCGCTGGGTTGTGGCTCTTGAACTTGTATTTTTTGTTCAAATTTGAAGTTGTCCGGAATTTTCTTTGACGTCCTTTGATATATTGACTTGATATTTGGTATTTGGCTATATCTAGATGAGTTACAGTTTAAGCTCGAATTTCGTTCCGGTCGAATGACTTTTGGCTGAGTTATAGCCATTGAACTTGTATTTTTTGTTCAAATTTTAAGTTGTCCGGACTTTTTTTTGACGTCCTTTGATATATTGACTTGATATTTGGTATGTGGCTATATCTAGATGAGTTACAGTTTAAGTTCGAATTTCGTTCCGGTGGAATGATATTTGGCTGAGTTATGACCCTTGAACTTGTATTTTTGTTCAAATTTTAAGTTGTCCGGACTTTTTCTTGACGTCCTTTGATATATTGATTTGATATTTGGTATTTGGCTATATCTGGATGAGTTACAGTTTAAGCTCGAATTTTGTTAAGATCGAATGATTTTTCGCTGGGTTGTGGCTCTTGAACTTGTATTTTTTGTTCAAATTTGAAGTTGTCCGGACTTTTCTTTGACGTCCTTTGATATATTGACTTGATATTTGGTATGTGGCTATATCTAGATGAGTTACAGTTTAAGTTCGAATTTCGTTCCGTTCGAATGATATTTGGCTGAGTTATGACCCTTGAACTTGTATTTTTGTTCAAATTTGAAGTTGTCCGGACTTTTTCTTGACGTCCTTTGATATATTGATTTGATATTTGGTATTTGGCTATATCTGGATGAGTTACAGTTTAAGCTCGAATTTTGTTAAGATCGAATGATTTTTCGCTGGGTTGTGGCTCTTGAACTTGTATTTTTTGTTCAAATTTGAAGTTGTCCGGACTTTTCTTTGACGTCCTTTGATATATTGACTTGATATTTGGTATTTGGCTATATATATATATGAGTTACAGTTTAAGCTCGAATTTCGTTCCGGTCGAATGACTTTTGGCTGAGTTATAGCCATTGAACTTGTATTTTTTGTTCAAATTTGAAGTTGTCCGGACTTTTCTTTGACGTCCTTTGATATATTGACTTGATATTTGGTATGTGGCTATATCTAGATGAGTTACAGTTTAAGTTCGAATTTCGTTCCGGTCGAATGATATTTGGCTGAGTTATGACCCTTGAACTTGTATTTTTGTTCAAATTTTAAGTTGTCCGGACTTTTTCTTGACGTCCTTTGATATATTGATTTGATATTTGGTATTTGGCTATATCTGGATGAGTTACAGTTTAAGCTCGAATTTTGTTAAGATCGAATGATTTTTCGCTGGGTTGTGGCTCTTGAACTTGTATTTTTTGTTCAAATTTGAAGTTGTCCGGACTTTTCTTTGACGTCCTTTGATATATTGACTTGATATTTGGTATGTGGCTATATCTAGATGAGTTACAGTTTAAGTTCGAATTTCGTTCCGTTCGAATGATATTTGGCTGAGTTATGACCCTTGAACTTGTATTTTTGTTCAAATTTTAAGTTGTCCGGACTTTTTCTTGACGTCCTTTGATATATTGATTTGATATTTGGTATTTGGCTATATCTGGATGAGTTACAGTTTAAGCTCGAATTTTGTTAAGATCGAATGATTTTTCGCTGGGTTGTGGCTCTTGAACTTGTATTTTTTGTTCAAATTTGAAGTTGTCCGGACTTTTCTTTGACGTCCTTTGATATATTGACTTGATATTTGGTATTTGGCTATATATATATGAGTTACAGTTTAAGCTCGAATTTCGTTCCGGTCGAATGACTTTTGGCTGAGTTATAGCCATTGAACTTGTATTTTTTGTTCAAATTTTAAGTTGTCCGGACTTTTTTTTGACGTCCTTTGATATATTGACTTGATATTTGGTATGTGGCTATATCTAGATGAGTTACAGTTTAAGTTCGAATTTCGTTCCGGTGGAATGATATTTGGCTGAGTTATGACCCTTGAACTTGTATTTTTGTTCAAATTTTAAGTTGTCCGGACTTTTTCTTGACGTCCTTTGATATATTGATTTGATATTTGGTATTTGGCTATATCTGGATGAGTTACAGTTTAAGCTCGAATTTTGTTAAGATCGAATGATTTTTCGCTGGGTTGTGGCTCTTGAACTTGTATTTTTTGTTCAAATTTGAAGTTGTCCGGACTTTTCTTTGACGTCCTTTGATATATTGACTTGATATTTGGTATGTGGCTATATCTAGATGAGTTACAGTTTAAGTTCGAATTTCGTTCCGTTCGAATGATATTTGGCTGAGTTATGACCCTTGAACTTGTATTTTTGTTCAAATTTGAAGTTGTCCGGACTTTTTCTTGACGTCCTTTGATATATTGATTTGATATTTGGTATTTGGCTATATCTGGATGAGTTACAGTTTAAGCTCGAATTTTGTTAAGATCGAATGATTTTTCGCTGGGTTGTGGCTCTTGAACTTGTATTTTTTGTTCAAATTTGAAGTTGTCCGGAATTTTCTTTGACGTCCTTTGATATATTGACTTGATATTTGGTATTTGGCTATATCTAGATGAGTTACAGTTTAAGCTCGAATTTCGTTCCGGTCGAATGACTTTTGGCTGAGTTATAGCCATTGAACTTGTATTTTTTGTTCAAATTTTAAGTTGTCCGGACTTTTTTTTGACGTCCTTTGATATATTGACTTGATATTTGGTATGTGGCTATATCTAGATGAGTTACAGTTTAAGTTCGAATTTCGTTCCGGTGGAATGATATTTGGCTGAGTTATGACCCTTGAACTTGTATTTTTGTTCAAATTTTAAGTTGTCCGGACTTTTTCTTGACGTCCTTTGATATATTGATTTGATATTTGGTATTTGGCTATATCTGGATGAGTTACAGTTTAAGCTCGAATTTTGTTAAGATCGAATGATTTTTCGCTGGGTTGTGGCTCTTGAACTTGTATTTTTTGTTCAAATTTGAAGTTGTCCGGACTTTTCTTTGACGTCCTTTGATATATTGACTTGATATTTGGTATGTGGCTATATCTAGATGAGTTACAGTTTAGGTTCGAATTTCGTTCCGTTCGAATGATATTTGGCTGAGTTATGACCCTTGAACTTGTATTTTTGTTCAAATTTGAAGTTGTCCGGACTTTTTCTTGACGTCCTTTGATATATTGATTTGATATTTGGTATTTGGCTATATCTGGATGAGTTACAGTTTAAGCTCGAATTTTGTTAAGATCGAATGATTTTTCGCTGGGTTGTGGCTCTTGAACTTGTATTTTTTGTTCAAATTTGAAGTTGTCCGGAATTTTCTTTGACGTCCTTTGATATATTGACTTGATATTTGGTATTTGGCTATATCTAGATGAGTTACAGTTTAAGCTCGAATTTCGTTCCGGTCGAATGACTTTTGGCTGAGTTATAGCCATTGAACTTGTATTTTTTGTTCAAATTTTAAGTTGTCCGGACTTTTTTTTGACGTCCTTTGATATATTGACTTGATATTTGGTATGTGGCTATATCTAGATGAGTTACAGTTTAAGTTCGAATTTCGTTCCGGTGGAATGATATTTGGCTGAGTTATGACCCTTGAACTTGTATTTTTGTTCAAATTTTAAGTTGTCCGGACTTTTTCTTGACGTCCTTTGATATATTGATTTGATATTTGGTATTTGGCTATATCTGGATGAGTTACAGTTTAAGCTCGAATTTTGTTAAGATCGAATGATTTTTCGCTGGGTTGTGGCTCTTGAACTTGTATTTTTTGTTCAAATTTGAAGTTGTCCGGACTTTTCTTTGACGTCCTTTGATATATTGACTTGATATTTGGTATGTGGCTATATCTAGATGAGTTACAGTTTAAGTTCGAATTTCGTTCCGTTCGAATGATATTTGGCTGAGTTATGACCCTTGAACTTGTATTTTTGTTCAAATTTGAAGTTGTCCGGACTTTTTCTTGACGTCCTTTGATATATTGATTTGATATTTGGTATTTGGCTATATCTGGATGAGTTACAGTTTAAGCTCGAATTTTGTTAAGATCGAATGATTTTTCGCTGGGTTGTGGCTCTTGAACTTGTATTTTTTGTTCAAATTTGAAGTTGTCCGGACTTTTCTTTGACGTCCTTTGATATATTGACTTGATATTTGGTATTTGGCTATATATATATATGAGTTACAGTTTAAGCTCGAATTTCGTTCCGGTCGAATGACTTTTGGCTGAGTTATAGCCATTGAACTTGTATTTTTTGTTCAAATTTGAAGTTGTCCGGACTTTTCTTTGACGTCCTTTGATATATTGACTTGATATTTGGTATGTGGCTATATCTAGATAAGTTACAGTTTAAGTTCGAATTTCGTTCCGGTGGAATGATATTTGGCTGAGTTATGACCCTTGAACATGTATTTTTGTTCAAATTTTAATTTGTCCGGACTTTTTCTTGACGTCCTTTGATATATTGATTTGATATTTGGTTTTTGGCTATATCTAAATGAGATACAGTTTAAGCGCGAATTTTGTTCCGGTCGAATGATTTTTAGCTGGGTTATGGCCCTTGAACTTGTATTTTTTGTTCAAATTTGAAGTTGTCCGGACTTTTCTTTGACGTCCGTTGATATATTGACTTGATATTTGGTATGTGGCTATATCTAGATGAGTTACAGTTTAAGTTCGAATTTCATTCCGTTCGAATGATATTTGGCTGAGTTATGACCCTTGAACTTGTATTTTTGTTCAAATTTTAAGTTGTCCGGACTTTTTCTTGACATCCTTTGATATATTGATTTGATATTTGGTATTTGGCTATATCTGGATGAGTTACAGTTTAAGCTCGAATTTTGTTAAGATCGAATGATTTTTCGCTGGGTTGTGGCTCTTGAACTTGTATTTTTTGTTCAAATTTGAAGTTGTCCGGACTTTTCTTTGACGTCCTTTGATATATTGACTTGATATTTGGTATTTGGCTATATCTAGATGAGTTACAGTTTAAGCTCGAATTTCGTTCCGGTCGAATGACTTTTGGCTGAGTTATAGCCATTGAACTTGTATTTTTTGTTCAAATTTGAAGTTGTCCGGAATTTTCTTTGACGTCCTTTGATATATTGACTTGATATTTGGTATTTGGCTATATCTAGATGAGTTACAGTTTAAGCTCGAATTTCGTTCCGGTCGAATGACTTTTGGCTGAGTTATAGCCATTGAACTTGTATTTTTTGTTCAAATTTTAAGTTGTCCGGACTTTTTTTTGACGTCCTTTGATATATTGACTTGATATTTGGTATGTGGCTATATCTAGATGAGTTACAGTTTAAGTTCGAATTTCGTTCCGTTCGAATGATATTTGGCTGAGTTATGACCCTTGAAGTTGTATTTTTTGTTCAAATTTTAAGTTGTCCGGACTTTTTCTTGACGTCCTTTGATATATTGATTTGATATTTGGGATTTGGCTATATCTAGATGAGTTACAGTTTAAGCTCGAATTTCGTTCCGGTCGAATGACTTTTGGCGGAGTTATGGCCATTGAACTTGTATTTTTTGTTCAAATTTGAAGTTGTCCGGACTTTTCTTTGACGTCCTTTGATATATTGACTTGATATTTGGTATGTGGCTATATATATATGAGTTACAGTTTAAGTTCGAATTTCGTTCCGGTGGAATGATATTTGGCTGAGTTATGACCCTTGAACTTGTATTTTTGTTCAAATTTTAAGTTGTCCGGACTTTTTCTTGACGTCCTTTGATATATTGATTTGATATTTGGTATTTGGCTATATCTGGATGAGTTACAGTTTAAGCTCGAATTTTGTTAAGATCGAATGATTTTTCGCTGGGTTGTGGCTCTTGAACTTGTATTTTTTGTTCAAATTTGAAGTTGTCCGGACTTTTCTTTAACGTCCTTTGATATATTGACTTGATATTTGGTATGTGGCTATATCTAGATGAGTTACAGTTTAAGTTCGAATTTCGTTCCGTTCGAATGATATTTGGCTGAGTTATGACCCTTGAACTTGTATTTTTGTTCAAATTTTAAGTTGTCCGGACTTTTTCTTGACGTCCTTTGATATATTGATTTGATATTTGGTATTTGGCTATATCTGGATGAGTTACAGTTTAAGCTCGAATTTTGTTAAGATCGAATGATTTTTCGCTGGGTTGTGGCTCTTGAACTTGTATTTTTTGTTCAAATTTGAAGTTGTCCGGACTTTTCTTTGACGTCCTTTGATATATTGACCTGATATTTGGTATTTGGCTATATATATATGAGTTACAGTTTAAGCTCGAATTTCGTTCCGGTCGAATGACTTTTGGCTGAGTTATAGCCATTGAACTTGTATTTTTTGTTCAAATTTGAAGTTGTCCGGACTTTTCTTTGACGTCCTTTGATATATTGACTTGATATTTGGTATGTGGCTATATCTAGATGAGTTACAGTTTAAGTTCGAATTTCGTTCCGGTGGAATGATATTTGGCTGAGTTATGACCCTTGAACATGTATTTTTGTTCAAATTTTAATTTGTCCGGACTTTTTCTTGACGTCCTTTGATATATTGATTTGATATTTGGTTTTTGGCTATATCTAAATGAGATACAGTTTAAGCGCGAATTTTGTTCCGGTCGAATGATTTTTAGCTGGGTTATGGCCCTTGAACTTGTATTTTTTGTTCAAATTTGAAGTTGTCCGGACTTTTCTTTGACGTCCTTTGATATATTGACTTGATATTTGGTATGTGGCTATATCTAGATGAGTTACAGTTTAAGTTCGAATTTCGTTCCGGTCGAATGATATTTGGCTGAGTTATGACCCTTGAACTTGTATTTTTGTTCAAATTTTAAGTTGTCCGGACTTTTTCTTGACGTCCTTTGATATATTGATTTGATATTTGGTATTTGGCTATATCTGGATGAGTTACAGTTTAAGCTCGAATTTTGTTAAGATCGAATGATTTTTCGCTGGGTTGTGGCTCTTGAACTTGTATATTTTGTTCAAATTTGAAGTTGTCCGGACTTTTCTTTGACGTCCTTTGATATATTGACTTGATATTTGGTATGTGGCTATATCTAGATGAGTTACAGTTTAAGTTCGAATTTCGTTCCGTTCGAATGATATTTGGCTGAGTTATGACCCTTGAACTTGTATTTTTGTTCAAATTTTAAGTTGTCCGGACTTTTTCTTGACGTCCTTTGATATATTGATTTGATATTTGGTATTTGGCTATATCTGGATGAGTTACAGTTTAAGCTCGAATTTTGTTAAGATCGAATGATTTTTCGCTGGGTTGTGGCTCTTGAACTTGTATTTTTTGTTCAAATTTGAAGTTGTCCGGACTTTTCTTTGACGTCCTTTGATATATTGACTTGATATTTGGTATTTGGCTATATATATATGAGTTACAGTTTAAGCTCGAATTTCGTTCCGGTCGAATGACTTTTGGCTGAGTTATAGCCATTGAACTTGTATTTTTTGTTCAAATTTGAAGTTGTCCGGACTTTTCTTTGACGTCCTTTGATATATTGACTTGATATTTGGTATGTGGCTATATCTAGATAAGTTACAGTTTAAGTTCGAATTTCGTTCCGGTGGAATGATATTTGGCTGAGTTATGACCCTTGAACATGTATTTTTGTTCAAATTTTAATTTGTCCGGACTTTTTCTTGACGTCCTTTGATATATTGATTTGATATTTGGTTTTTGGCTATATCTAAATGAGATACAGTTTAAGCGCGAATTTTGTTCCGGTCGAATGATTTTTAGCTGGGTTATGGCCCTTGAACTTGTATTTTTTGTTCAAATTTGAAGTTGTCCGTACTTTTCTTTGACGTCCGTTGATATATTGACTTGATATTTGGTATGTGGCTATATCTAGATGAGTTACAGTTTAAGTTCGAATTTCGTTCCGTTCGAATGATATTTGGCTGAGTTATGACCCTTGAACTTGTATTTTTGTTCAAATTTTAAGTTGTCCGGACTTTTTCTTGACATCCTTTGATATATTGATTTGATATTTGGTATTTGGCTATATCTGGATGAGTTACAGTTTAAGCTCGAATTTTGTTAAGATCGAATGATTTTTCGCTGGGTTGTGGCTCTTGAACTTGTATTTTTTGTTCAAATTTGAAGTTGTCCGGACTTTTCTTTGACGTCCTTTGATATATTGACTTGATATTTGGTATTTGGCTATATCTAGATGAGTTACAGTTTAAGCTCGAATTTCGTTCCGGTCGAATGACTTTTGGCTGAGTTATAGCCATTGAACTTGTATTTTTTGTTCAAATTTGAAGTTGTCCGGACTTTTCTTTGACGTCCTTTGATATATTGACTTGATATTTGGTATGTGGCTATATCTAGATGAGTTACAGTTTAAGTTCGAATTTCGTTCCGGTCGAATAATATTTGGCTGAGTTATGACCCTTGAACTTGTATTTTTGTTCAAATTTTAAGTTGTCCGGACTTTTTCTTGACGTCCTTTGATATATTGATTTGATATTTGGTATTTGGCTATATCTGGATGAGTTACAGTTTAAGCTCGAATTTTGTTAAGATCGAATGATTTTTCGCTGGGTTATGGCCCTTGAACTTGTATTTTTTGTTCAAATTTGAAGTTGTCCGGACTTTTCTTTGACGTCCGTTGATATATTGACTTGATATTTGGTATGTGGCTATATCTATATGAGTTACAGTTTAAGTTCGAATTTCGTTCCGTTCGAATGATATTTGGCTGAGTTATGACCCTTGAACTTGTATTTTTTGTTCAAATTTTAAGTTGTCCGGACTTTTTCTTGACGTCCTTTGATATATTGATTTGATATTTGGGATTTGGCTATATCTAGATGAGTTACAGTTTAAGCTCGAATTTCGTTCCGGTCGAATGACTTTTGGCGGAGTTATGGCCATTGAACTTGTATTTTTTGTTCAAATTTGAAGTTGTCCGGACTTTTCTTTGACGTCCTTTGATATATTGACTTGATATTTGGTATGTGGCTATATATATATGAGTTACAGTTTAAGTTCGAATTTCGTTCCGGTGGAATGATATTTGGCTGAGTTATGACCCTTGAACTTGTATTTTTGTTCAAATTTTAAGTTGTCCGGACTTTTTCTTGACGTCCTTTGATATATTGATTTGATATTTGGTATTTGGCTATATCTGGATGAGTTACAGTTTAAGCTCGAATTTTGTTAAGATCGAATGATTTTTCGCTGGGTTGTGGCTCTTGAACTTGTATTTTTTGTTCAAATTTGAAGTTGTCCGGACTTTTCTTTGACGTCCTTTGATATATTGACTTGATATTTGGTATGTGGCTATATCTGGATGAGTTACAGTTTAAGTTCGAATTTCGTTCCGGTCGAATGATATTTGGCTGAGTTATGACCCTTGAACTTGTATTTTTGTTCAAATTTTAAGTTGTCCGGACTTTTTCTTGACGTCCTTTGATATATTGATTTGATATTTGGTATTTGGCTATATCTGGATGAGTTACAGTTTAAGCTCGAATTTTGTTAAGATCGAATGATTTTTCGCTGGGTTGTGGCTCTTGAACTTGTATTTTTTGTTCAAATTTGAAGTTGTCCGGACTTTTCTTTGACGTCCTTTGATATATTGACTTGATATTTGGTATTTGGCTATATATATATGAGTTACAGTTTAAGTTCGAATTTCGTTCCGGTCGAATGACTTTTGGCTGAGTTATAGCCATTGAACTTGTATTTTTTGTTCAAATTTTAAGTTGTCCGGACTTTTTTTTGACGTCCTTTGATATATTGACTTGATATTTGGTATGTGGCTATATCTAGATGAGTTACAGTTTAAGTTCGAATTTCGTTCCGGTGGAATGATATTTGGCTGAGTTATGACCCTTGAACATGTATTTTTGTTCAAATTTTAATTTGTCCGGACTTTTTCTTGACGTCCTTTGATATATTGATTTGATATTTGGTTTTTGGCTATATCTAGATGAGATACAGTTTAAGCGCGAATTTTGTTCCGGTGGAATGATTTTTAGCTGGGTTATGGCCCTTGAACTTGTATTTTTTGTTCAAATTTGAAGTTGTCCGGACTTTTCTTTGACGTCCGTTGATATATTGACTTGATATTTGGTATGTGGCTATATCTAGATGAGTTACAGTTTAAGCTCGAATTTCGTTCCGGTCGAATGACTTTTGGCTGAGTTATAGCCATTGAACTTGTATTTTTTGTTCAAATTTTAAGTTGTCCGGACTTTTTTTTGACGTCCTTTGATATATTGACTTGATATTTGGTATGTGGCTATATCTCGATGAGTTACAGTTTAAGTTCGAATTTCGTTCCGGTGGAATGATATTTGGCTGAGTTATGACCCTTGAACATGTATTTTTGTTCAAATTTTAATTTGTCCGGACTTTTTCTTGACGTCCTTTGATATATTGATTTGATATTTGGTTTTTGGCTATATCTAGATGAGATACAGTTTAAGCGCGAATTTTGTTCCGGTCGAATGATTTTTGGCTGGGTTATGGCCCTTGAACTTGTATTTTTTGTTCAAATTTGAAGTTGTCCGGACTTTTCTTTGAGGTCCGTTGATATATTGACTTGATATTTGGTATGTGGCTATATCTAGATGAGTTACAGTTTAAGTTCGAATTCCGTTCCGTTCGAATGATATTTAACTGAGTTATGACCCTTGAACTTGTATTTTTTGTTCAAATTTTAAGTTGTCCGGACTTTTTCTTGACGTCCTTTGATATATTGATTTGATATTTGGTATTTGGCTATACCTAGATGAGTTACAGTTTAAGTTCGAATTTCGTTACGGTTGATTGACTTTTGGCTGAGTTATGGCCATTGAACATGTATTTTTTGTTCAACTTTTAAGTTGTCCGGACTTTTTTTTGACGTCCTTTGATATATTGACTTGATATTTGGTATGTGGCTATATCTAGATGAGTTACAGTTTAAGTTCGAATTTCGATCCGGTCGAATGACTTTTGGCTGAGTTATGGCCATTGAACTTGTATTTTTTGTTTAAATTTGAAGTTGTCCGGACTTTTTCTTGACGTCCTTTGCTATATTAATTTTATATTTGGTATTTGGCTATATCTAGATGAGTTACAGTTTAAGCTCGAATTTCGTTCCGGTCGAATGACTTTTGGCTGGGTTATGGCCATTGAACTTGTATTTTTTGTTCAAATTTGAAGTTGTCCGGACTTTTCTTTGACGTCCTTTGATATATTGACTTGATATTTGGTATGTGGCTATATCTAGATGAGTTACAGTTTAAGCGCGAATTTCGTTCCGGTCGAATGATATTTGGCTGAGTTATGACCCTTGAACTTGTATTTTTGTTCAAATTTTAAGTTGTCCGGACTTGTTCTTGACGTCCTTTGATATATTGATTTGATATTTGGTATGTGGCTATATCTAGATGTGTTACAGTTTAAGCTCGAATTTCGTTCCGGTTGAATGACTTTTGGCTGAGTTATGACCCTTGAACTTGTATTTTTGTTCAAATTTTAAGTTGTCCGGACTTTTTCTTGACGTCCTTTGATATATTGATTTGATATTTGGTATTTGGTTATATCTAGATGAGTTACAGTTTAAGCTCGAATTTCGTTCCGGTCGAATGACTTTTGGCTGGGTTATGGCCATTGAACTTGTATTTTTTGTTCAAATTTGAAGTTGTCCGGACTTTTTTTGACGTCCTTTGATATATTGACTTGATATTTGGTATGTGGCTATATCTAGATGAGTTACAGTTTAAGTTCGAATTTCGTTCCGGTCGAATGATATTTGGCTGAGTTATGACCCTTGAACTTGTATTTTTGTTCAAATTTGAAGTTGTCCGGACTTGTTCTTGACGTCCTTTGATATATTGATTTGATATTTGGTATTTGGCTATATCTAGATGAGTTACAGTTTAAGCTCGAATTTTGTTAAGATCGAATGATTTTTCGCTGGGTTGTGGCTCTTGAACTTGTATTTTTTGTTCAAATTTGAAGTTGTCCGGACTTTTCTTTGACGTCCTTTGATATATTGACTTGATATTTGGAATGTGGCTATATCTAGATGAGTTACAGTTTAAGTTCGAATTTCGTTCCGGTCGAATGATATTTGGCTGAGTTATGGCCATTGAACTTGTATTTTTTGTTCAAATTTTAAGTTGTCCGGACTTTTCTTTGACGTCCTTTGATATATTGACTTGATATTTGGTATGTGGCTATATCTAGATGAGTTACAGTTTAAGTTCGAATTTTGTTCCGGTGGAATGATATTTGGCTGAGTTATGACACTTGAACTTGTATTTTTGTTCAAATTTGAAGTTGTCCGGACTTTTCTTTGACGTCCTTTGATATATTGACTTAATATTTGGTATGTGGCTATATATTTATGAGTTACAGTTTAAGCTCGAATTTCGTTCCGGTCGAATGACTTTTGGCCGGGTTATGGCCATTGAACTTATATTTTTTGTTCAAATTTTGAGTTGTCCGGACTTTTTTTTGACGTCCTTTGATATATTGACTTGATATTTGGTATGTGGCTATATCTAGATGAGTTACAGTTTAAGTTCGAATTTCGTTCCGGTCGAATGATATTTGGCTGAGTTATGGCCATTGAACTTGTATTTTTTGTTCAAATTTTAAGTTGTCCGGACTTTTTTTTGACGTCCTTTGATATATTGACTTGATATTTGGTATGTGGCTATATCTAGATGAGTTACAGTTTAAGTTCGAATTTTGTTCCGGTGGAATGATATTTGGCTGAGTTATGACACTTGAACTTGTATTTTTGTTCAAATTTTAAGTTGTCCGGACTTTTTCTTGACGTCCTTTGATATATTGATGAGATATTTGGTATTTGGCTATACCTAGATGAGTTACAGTTTAAGCTCGAATTTCATTCCGGTCGAATGACTTTTGGCGGAGTTATGGCCATTGAACTTGTATTTTTTGTTCAAATTTGAAGTTGTCCGAACTTTTCTTTGACGTCCTTTGATATATTGACTTAATATTTGGTATGTGGCTATATATTTATGAGTTACAGTTTAAGTTCGAATTTCGTTCCGGTCGAATGACTTTTGGCCGAGTTATGGCCATTGAACTTATATTTTTTGTTCAAATTTTGAGTTGTCCGGACTTTTTTTTGACGTCCTTTGATATATTGATTTGATATTTGGTATTTGGCTATATCTGGATGAGTTACAGTTTAAGCTCGAATTTTGTTAAGATCGAATGATTTTTCGCTGGGTTGTGGCTCTTGAACTTGTATTTTTTGTTCAAATTTGAAGTTGTCCGGACTTTTCTTTGACGTCCTTTGATATATTGACTTGATATTTGGTATGTGGCTATATCTAGATGAGTTACAGTTTAAGTTCGAATTTCGTTCCGGTGGAATGATATTTGGCTGAGTTATGACCCTTGAACATGTATTTTTGTTCAAATTTTAATTTGTCCGGACTTTTTCTTGACGTCCTTTGATATATTGATTTGATATTTGGTTTTTGGCTATATCTAAATGAGATACAGTTTAAGCGCGAATTTTGTTCCGGTCGAATGATTTTTAGCTGGGTTATGGCCCTTGAACTTGTATTTTTTGTTCAAATTTGAAGTTGTCCGGACTTTTCTTTGACGTCCGTTGATATATTGACTTGATATTTGGTATGTGGCTATATCTAGATGAGTTACAGTTTAAGTTCGAATTTCGTTCCGTTCGAATGATATTTGGCTGAGTTATGACCCTTGAACTTGTATTTTTGTTCAAATTTTAAGTTGTCCGGACTTTTTCTTGACATCCTTTGATATATTGATTTGATATTTGGTATTTGGCTATATCTGGATGAGTTACAGTTTAAGCTCGAATTTTGTTAAGATCGAATGATTTTTCGCTGGGTTGTGGCTCTTGAACTTGTATTTTTTGTTCAAATTTGAAGTTGTCCGGACTTTTCTTTGACGTCCTTTGATATATTGACTTGATATTTGGTATTTGGCTATATCTAGATGAGTTACAGTTTAAGCTCGAATTTCGTTCCGGTCGAATGACTTTTGGCTGAGTTATAGCCATTGAACTTGTATTTTTTGTTCAAATTTGAAGTTGTCCGGACTTTTCTTTGACGTCCTTTGATATATTGACTTGATATTTGGTATGTGGCTATATCTAGATGAGTTACAGTTTAAGTTCGAATTTCGTTCCGGTCGAATGATATTTGGCTGAGTTATGACCCTTGAACTTGTATTTTTGTTCAAATTTTAAGTTGTCCGGACTTTTTCTTGACGTCCTTTGATATATTGATTTGATATTTGGTATTTGGCTATATCTGGATGAGTTACAGTTTAAGCTCGAATTTTGTTAAGATCGAATGATTTTTCGCTGGGTTGTGGCTCTTGAACTTGTATTATTTGTTCAAATTTGAAGTTGTCCGGACTTTTCTTTGACGTCCTTTGATATATTGACTTGATATTTGGTATTTGGCTATATATATATGAGTTACAGTTTAAGCTCGAATTTCGTTCCGGTGGAATGATATTTGGCTGAGTTATTACCCTTGAACATGTATTTTTGTTCAAATTTTAATTTGTCCGGACTTTTTCTTGACGTCCTTTGATATATTGATTTGATATTTGGTTTTTGGCTATATCTAGATGAGATACAGTTTAAGCGCGAATTTTGTTCCGGTCGAATGATTTTTAGCTGGGTTATGGCCCTTGAACTTGTATTTTTTGTTCAAATTTGAAGTTGTCCGGACTTTTCTTTGACGTCCGTTGATATATTGACTTGATATTTGGTATGTGGCTATATCTAGATGAGTTACAGTTTAAGTTCGAATTTCGTTCCGTTCGAATGATATTTGGCTGAGTTATGACCCTTGAACTTGTATTTTTGTTCAAATTTTAAGTTGTCCGGACTTTTTCTTGACGTCCTTTGATATATTGATTTGATATTTGGTATTTGGCTATATCTGGATGAGTTACAGTTTAAGCTCGAATTTTGTTAAGATCGAATGATTTTTCGCTGGGTTGTGGCTCTTGAACTTGTATTTTTTGTTCAAATTTGAAGTTGTCCGGACTTTTCTTTGACGTCCTTTGATATATTGACTTGATATTTGGTATGTGGCTATATCTAGATGAGTTACAGTTTAAGTTCGAATTTCGTTCCGGTGGAATGATATTTGGCTGAGTTATGACCCTTGAACATGTATTTTTGTTCAAATTTTAATTTGTCCGGACTTTTTCTTGACGTCCTTTGATATATTGATTTGATATTTGGTTTTTGGCTATATCTAGATGAGATACAGTTTAAGCGCGAATTTTGTTCCGGTCGAATGATTTTTGGCTGGGTTATGGCCCTTGAACTTGTATTTTTTGTTCAAATTTGAAGTTGTCCGGACTTTTCTTTGACGTCCTTTGATATATTGACTTGATATTTGGTATGTGGCTATATATATATGAGTTACAGTTTAAGTTCGAATTCCGTTCCGTTCGAATGATATTTGGCTGAGTTATGACCCTTGAACTTGTATTTTTGTTCAAATTTTAAGTTGTCCGGACTTTTTCTTGACGTCCTTTGATATATTGATTTGATATTTGGTATTTGGCTATATCTGGATGAGTTACAGTTTAAGCTCAAATTTTGTTAAGATCGAATGATTTTTCGCTGGGTTGTGGCTCTTGAACTTGTATTTTTTGTTCAAATTTGAAGTTGTCCGGACTTTTCTTTGACGTCCTTTGATATATTGACTTGATATTTGGTATTTGGCTATATCTAGATGAGTTACAGTTTAAGTTCGAATTTCGTTCCGGTCGAATGACTTTTGGCTGAGTTATAGCCATTGAACTTGTATTTTTTGTTCAAATTTTAAGTTGTCCGGACTTTTTTTTGACGTCCTTTGATATATTGACTTGATATTTGGTATGTGGCTATATCTAGATGAGTTACAGTTTAAGTTCGAATTTCGTTCCGGTGGAATGATATTTGGCTGAGTTATGACCCTTGAACATGTATTTTTGTTCAAATTTTAATTTGTCCGGACTTTTTCTTGACGTCCTTTGATATATTGATTTGATATTTGGTTTTTGGCTATATCTAGATGAGATACAGTTTAAGCGCGAATTTGTTCCGGTCGAATGATTTTTGGCTGGGTTATGGCCCTTGAACTTGTATTTTTTGTTCAAATTTGAAGTTGTCCGGACTTTTCTTTGACGTCCGTTGATATATTGACTTGATATTTGGTATGTGGCTATATCTAGATGAGTTACAGTTTAAGTTCGAATTCCGTTCCGTTCGAATGATATTTGGCTGAGTTATGACCCTTGAACTTGTATTTTTTGTTCAAATTTTAAGTTGTCCGGACTTTTTCTTGACGTCCTTTGATATATTGATTTGATATTTGGTATTTGGCTATATCTAGATGAGTTACAGTTTAAGTTCGAATTTCGTTCCGGTGGAATGATATTTGGCTGAGTTATGACCCTTGAACATGTATTTTTGTTCAAATTTTAATTTGTCCGGACTTTTTCTTGACGTCCTTTGATATATTGATTTGATATTTGGAATTTGGCTATATCTGGATGAGTTACAGTTTAAGCTCGAATTTTGTTAAGATCGAATGATTTTTCGCTGGGTTGTGGCTCTTGAACTTGTATTTTTTGTTCAAATTTGAAGTTGTCCGGACTTTTCTTTGACGTCCGTTGATATATTGACTTGATATTTGGTATGTGGCTATATCTAGATGAGTTACAGTTTAAGTTCGAATTTCGTTCCGTTCGAATGACTTTTGGCTGAGTTATGGTCATTGAACATGTATTTTTTGTTCAAATTTTAAGTTGTCCGGACTTTTTCTTGACGTCCTTTGATATATTGAGTTGATATTTGGTATGTGGCTATATCTAGATGAGTTACAGTTTAAGCTCGAATTTCGTTCCGGTCGAATGATTTTTGGCTGAGTTATGGCTCTTGAACTTGTATTTTTTGTTCAAATTTTAAGTTGTCCGGATTTTTCATTGACGTCCTTTGATATATTGACTTGATATTTGGTATGTGGCTATATCGGGAGGAGCTACAGTGTACGTTCGAATTTCGTTCCGGTCGAATGACCTTTGGCTGAGTTATGGCCATTGAACTTGTATATTTTGTTCAAATTTGAAGTTGTCCGGAGTTTTCTTTGACGTCCTTTGATATATTGACTTGATATTTGGTATGTGGCTATATCTGGATGAGTTACAGTTTAAGCTCGAATTTCGTTCCGGTCGAATGACTTTTGGCTGATTTATGACCCTTGAACTTGTATTTTTGTTCAAATGTTAAGTTATCCGGACTTTTTCTTGACGTCCTTTGATATATTGACTTGATATTTGGTATTTGGCTATATCTAGATGAGTTACAGTTTAAGCTCGAATTTTGTTCCGGTCGAATGATTTTTGGCTGAGTTATGGCTCTTGAACTTGTATTTTTTGTTCAAATTTGAAGTTGTCCGGACTTTTCTTTGACGTCCTTTGATATATTGACTTGATATTTGGTATGTGGCTATATCGGGAGGAGCTACAGTGTACGTTCGAATTTCGTTCCGGTCGAATGACTTTTGGCTGAGTTATGGCCATTGAACATGTATTTTTTGTTCAAATTTTAAGTTGTCCCGACTTTTTTTTAACGTCCTTTGATATATTGACTTGATATTTGGTATGTGGCTATATCTGGATGAGTTAGATTTTGAGTTCGAATTTCGTTCCGGTCGATTGACTTTTGGCTGAGTTATGGCCATTGAACATGTATTTTTTGTTCAAATTTGAAGTTGTCCGGACTTTTCTTGACGTCCTTTGATATATTGACTTGATATTTGGTAAGTGGCTATATCGGGATGAGTTACAGTGTACGTTCGAATTTCGTTCCGGTCGAATGACTTTTGGCTGATTTATGACCCTTGAACTTGTATTTTTGTTCAAATGTTAAGTTATCCGGACTTTTTCTTGACGTCCTTTGATATATTGACTTGATATTTGGTATTTGGCTATATCTAGATGAGTTACAGTTTAAACTCGAATTTTGTTCCGGTCGAATGATTTTTAGCTGGGTTATGGCCCTTGAACTTGTATTTTTTGTTCAAATTTGAAGTTGTCCGGACTTTTCTTTGACGTCCGTTGATATATTGACTTGATATTTGGTATGTGGCTATATCTAGATGAGTTACAGTTTAAGTTCGAATTTCGTTCCGTTCGAATGATATTTGGCTGAGTTATGACCCTTGAACTTGTATTTTTGTTCAAATTTTAAGTTGTCCGGACTTTTTCTTGACATCCTTTGATATATTGATTTGATATTTGGTATTTGGCTATATCTGGATGAGTTACAGTTTAAGCTCGAATTTTGTTAAGATCGAATGATTTTTCGCTGGGTTGTGGCTCTTGAACTTGTATTTTTTGTTCAAATTTGAAGTTGTCCGGACTTTTCTTTGACGTCCTTTGATATATTGACTTGATATTTGGTATTTGGCTATATCTAGATGAGTTACAGTTTAAGCTCGAATTTCGTTCCGGTCGAATGACTTTTGGCTGAGTTATAGCCATTGAACTTGTATTTTTTGTTCAAATTTGAAGTTGTCCGGACTTTTCTTTGACGTCCTTTGATATATTGACTTGATATTTGGTATGTGGCTATATCTAGATGAGTTACAGTTTAAGTTCGAATTTCGTTCCGGTCGAATGATATTTGGCTGAGTTATGACCCTTGAACTTGTATTTTTGTTCAAATTTTAAGTTGTCCGGACTTTTTCTTGACGTCCTTTGATATATTGATTTGATATTTGGTATTTGGCTATATCTGGATGAGTTACAGTTTAAGCTCGAATTTTGTTAAGATCGAATGATTTTTCGCTGGGTTGTGGCTCTTGAACTTGTATTATTTGTTCAAATTTGAAGTTGTCCGGACTTTTCTTTGACGTCCTTTGATATATTGACTTGATATTTGGTATTTGGCTATATATATATGAGTTACAGTTTAAGCTCGAATTTCGTTCCGGTGGAATGATATTTGGCTGAGTTATTACCCTTGAACATGTATTTTTGTTCAAATTTTAATTTGTCCGGACTTTTTCTTGACGTCCTTTGATATATTGATTTGATATTTGGTTTTTGGCTATATCTAGATGAGATACAGTTTAAGCGCGAATTTTGTTCCGGTCGAATGATTTTTAGCTGGGTTATGGCCCTTGAACTTGTATTTTTTGTTCAAATTTGAAGTTGTCCGGACTTTTCTTTGACGTCCGTTGATATATTGACTTGATATTTGGTATGTGGCTATATCTAGATGAGTTACAGTTTAAGTTCGAATTTCGTTCCGTTCGAATGATATTTGGCTGAGTTATGACCCTTGAACTTGTATTTTTGTTCAAATTTTAAGTTGTCCGGACTTTTTCTTGACGTCCTTTGATATATTGATTTGATATTTGGTATTTGGCTATATCTGGATGAGTTACAGTTTAAGCTCGAATTTTGTTAAGATCGAATGATTTTTCGCTGGGTTGTGGCTCTTGAACTTGTATTTTTTGTTCAAATTTGAAGTTGTCCGGACTTTTCTTTGACGTCCTTTGATATATTGACTTGATATTTGGTATTTGGCTATATCTAGATGAGTTACAGTTTAAGCTCGAATTTCGTTCCGGTCGAATGACTTTTGGCTGAGTTATAGCCATTGAACTTGTATTTTTTGTTCAAATTTTAAGTTGTCCGGACTTTTTTTTGACGTCCTTTGATATATTGACTTGATATTTGGTATGTGGCTATATCTAGATGAGTTACAGTTTAAGTTCGAATTTCGTTCCGGTGGAATGATATTTGGCTGAGTTATGACCCTTGAACATGTATTTTTGTTCAAATTTTAATTTGTCCGGACTTTTTCTTGACGTCCTTTGATATATTGATTTGATATTTGGTTTTTGGCTATATCTAGATGAGATACAGTTTAAGCGCGAATTTTGTTCCGGTCGAATGATTTTTGGCTGGGTTATGGCCCTTGAACTTGTATTTTTTGTTCAAATTTGAAGTTGTCCGGACTTTTCTTTGACGTCCTTTGATATATTGACTTGATATTTGGTATGTGGCTATATATATATGAGTTACAGTTTAAGTTCGAATTCCGTTCCGTTCGAATGATATTTGGCTGAGTTATGACCCTTGAACTTGTATTTTTGTTCAAATTTTAAGTTGTCCGGACTTTTTCTTGACGTCCTTTGATATATTGATTTGATATTTGGTATTTGGCTATATCTGGATGAGTTACAGTTTAAGCTCGAATTTTGTTAAGATCGAATGATTTTTCGCTGGGTTGTGGCTCTTGAACTTGTATTTTTTGTTCAAATTTGAAGTTGTCCGGACTTTTCTTTGACGTCCTTTGATATATTGACTTGATATTTGGTATTTGGCTATATCTAGATGAGTTACAGTTTAAGTTCGAATTTCGTTCCGGTCGAATGACTTTTGGCTGAGTTATAGCCATTGAACTTGTATTTTTTGTTCAAATTTGAAGTTGTCCGGACTTTTCTTTGACGTCCTTTGATATATTGACTTGATATTTGGTATTTGGCTATATATATATGAGTTACAGTTTAAGCTCGAATTTCGTTCCGGTGGAATGATATTTGGCTGAGTTATTACCCTTGAACATGTATTTTTGTTCAAATTTTAATTTGTCCGGACTTTTTCTTGACGTCCTTTGATATATTGATTTGATATTTGGTTTTTGGCTATATCTAGATGAGATACAGTTTAAGCGCGAATTTTGTTCCGGTCGAATGATTTTTAGCTGGGTTATGGCCCTTGAACTTGTATTTTTTGTTCAAATTTGAAGTTGTCCGGACTTTTCTTTGACGTCCGTTGATATATTGACTTGATATTTGGTATGTGGCTATATCTAGATGAGTTACAGTTTAAGTTCGAATTTCGTTCCGTTCGAATGATATTTGGCTGAGTTATGACCCTTGAACTTGTATTTTTGTTCAAATTTTAAGTTGTCCGGACTTTTTCTTGACGTCCTTTGATATATTGATTTGATATTTGGTATTTGGCTATATCTGGATGAGTTACAGTTTAAGCTCGAATTTTGTTAAGATCGAATGATTTTTCGCTGGGTTGTGGCTCTTGAACTTGTATTTTTTGTTCAAATTTGAAGTTGTCCGGACTTTTCTTTGACGTCCTTTGATATATTGACTTGATATTTGGTATTTGGCTATATCTAGATGAGTTACAGTTTAAGCTCGAATTTCGTTCCGGTCGAATGACTTTTGGCTGAGTTATAGCCATTGAACTTGTATTTTTTGTTCAAATTTTAAGTTGTCCGGACTTTTTTTTGACGTCCTTTGATATATTGACTTGATATTTGGTATGTGGCTATATCTAGATGAGTTACAGTTTAAGTTCGAATTTCGTTCCGGTGGAATGATATTTGGCTGAGTTATGACCCTTGAACATGTATTTTTGTTCAAATTTTAAGTTGTCCGGACTTTTTCTTGACATCCTTTGATATATTGATTTGATATTTGGTATTTGGCTATATCTGGATGAGTTACAGTTTAAGCTCGAATTTTGTTAAGATCGAATGATTTTTCGCTGGGTTGTGGCTCTTGAACTTGTATTTTTTGTTCAAATTTGAAGTTGTCCGGACTTTTCTTTGACGTCCTTTGATATATTGACTTGATATTTGGTATTTGGCTATATCTAGATGAGTTACAGTTTAAGCTCGAATTTCGTTCCGGTCGAATGACTTTTGGCTGAGTTATAGCCATTGAACTTGTATTTTTTGTTCAAATTTGAAGTTGTCCGGACTTTTCTTTGACGTCCTTTGATATATTGACTTGATATTTGGTATGTGGCTATATCTAGATGAGTTACAGTTTAAGTTCGAATTTCGTTCCGGTCGAATGATATTTGGCTGAGTTATGACCCTTGAACTTGTATTTTTGTTCAAATTTTAAGTTGTCCGGACTTTTTCTTGACGTCCTTTGATATATTGATTTGATATTTGGTATTTGGCTATATCTGGATGAGTTACAGTTTAAGCTCGAATTTTGTTAAGATCGAATGATTTTTCGCTGGGTTGTGGCTCTTGAACTTGTATTATTTGTTCAAATTTGAAGTTGTCCGGACTTTTCTTTGACGTCCTTTGATATATTGACTTGATATTTGGTATTTGGCTATATATATATGAGTTACAGTTTAAGCTCGAATTTCGTTCCGGTGGAATGATATTTGGCTGAGTTATTACCCTTGAACATGTATTTTTGTTCAAATTTTAATTTGTCCGGACTTTTTCTTGACGTCCTTTGATATATTGATTTGATATTTGGTTTTTGGCTATATCTAGATGAGATACAGTTTAAGCGCGAATTTTGTTCCGGTCGAATGATTTTTAGCTGGGTTATGGCCCTTGAACTTGTATTTTTTGTTCAAATTTGAAGTTGTCCGGACTTTTCTTTGACGTCCGTTGATATATTGACTTGATATTTGGTATGTGGCTATATCTAGATGAGTTACAGTTTAAGTTCGAATTTCGTTCCGTTCGAATGATATTTGGCTGAGTTATGACCCTTGAACTTGTATTTTTGTTCAAATTTTAAGTTGTCCGGACTTTTTCTTGACGTCCTTTGATATATTGATTTGATATTTGGTATTTGGCTATATCTGGATGAGTTACAGTTTAAGCTCGAATTTTGTTAAGATCGAATGATTTTTCGCTGGGTTGTGGCTCTTGAACTTGTATTTTTTGTTCAAATTTGAAGTTGTCCGGACTTTTCTTTGACGTCCTTTGATATATTGACTTGATATTTGGTATTTGGCTATATCTAGATGAGTTACAGTTTAAGCTCGAATTTCGTTCCGGTCGAATGACTTTTGGCTGAGTTATAGCCATTGAACTTGTATTTTTTGTTCAAATTTTAAGTTGTCCGGACTTTTTTTTGACGTCCTTTGATATATTGACTTGATATTTGGTATGTGGCTATATCTAGATGAGTTACAGTTTAAGTTCGAATTTCGTTCCGGTGGAATGATATTTGGCTGAGTTATGACCCTTGAACATGTATTTTTGTTCAAATTTTAATTTGTCCGGACTTTTTCTTGACGTCCTTTGATATATTGATTTGATATTTGGTTTTTGGCTATATCTAGATGAGATACAGTTTAAGCGCGAATTTTGTTCCGGTCGAATGATTTTTGGCTGGGTTATGGCCCTTGAACTTGTATTTTTTGTTCAAATTTGAAGTTGTCCGGACTTTTCTTTGACGTCCTTTGATATATTGACTTGATATTTGGTATGTGGCTATATATATATGAGTTACAGTTTAAGTTCGAATTCCGTTCCGTTCGAATGATATTTGGCTGAGTTATGACCCTTGAACTTGTATTTTTGTTCAAATTTTAAGTTGTCCGGACTTTTTCTTGACGTCCTTTGATATATTGATTTGATATTTGGTATTTGGCTATATCTGGATGAGTTACAGTTTAAGCTCGAATTTTGTTAAGATCGAATGATTTTTCGCTGGGTTGTGGCTCTTGAACTTGTATTTTTTGTTCAAATTTGAAGTTGTCCGGACTTTTCTTTGACGTCCTTTGATATATTGACTTGATATTTGGTATTTGGCTATATCTAGATGAGTTACAGTTTAAGTTCGAATTTCGTTCCGGTCGAATGACTTTTGGCTGAGTTATAGCCATTGAACTTGTATTTTTTGTTCAAATTTTAAGTTGTCCGGACTTTTTTTTGACGTCCTTTGATATATTGACTTGATATTTGGTATGTGGCTATATCTAGATGAGTTACAGTTTAAGTTCGAATTTCGTTCCGGTGGAATGATATTTGGCTGAGTTATGACCCTTGAACATGTATTTTTGTTCAAATTTTAATTTGTCCGGACTTTTTCTTGACGTCCTTTGATATATTGATTTGATATTTGGTTTTTGGCTATATCTAGATGAGATACAGTTTAAGCGCGAATTTGTTCCGGTCGAATGATTTTTGGCTGGGTTATGGCCCTTGAACTTGTATTTTTTGTTCAAATTTGAAGTTGTCCGGACTTTTCTTTGACGTCCGTTGATATATTGACTTGATATTTGGTATGTGGCTATATCTAGATGAGTTACAGTTTAAGTTCGAATTCCGTTCCGTTCGAATGATATTTGGCTGAGTTATGACCCTTGAACTTGTATTTTTTGTTCAAATTTTAAGTTGTCCGGACTTTTTCTTGACGTCCTTTGATATATTGATTTGATATTTGGTATTTGGCTATATCTAGATGAGTTACAGTTTAAGTTCGAATTTCGTTCCGGTGGAATGATATTTGGCTGAGTTATGACCCTTGAACATGTATTTTTGTTCAAATTTTAATTTGTCCGGACTTTTTCTTGACGTCCTTTGATATATTGATTTGATATTTGGAATTTGGCTATATCTGGATGAGTTACAGTTTAAGCTCGAATTTTGTTAAGATCGAATGATTTTTCGCTGGGTTGTGGCTCTTGAACTTGTATTTTTTGTTCAAATTTGAAGTTGTCCGGACTTTTCTTTGACGTCCGTTGATATATTGACTTGATATTTGGTATGTGGCTATATCTAGATGAGTTACAGTTTAAGTTCGAATTTCGTTCCGTTCGAATGACTTTTGGCTGAGTTATGGTCATTGAACATGTATTTTTTGTTCAAATTTTAAGTTGTCCGGACTTTTTCTTGACGTCCTTTGATATATTGAGTTGATATTTGGTATGTGGCTATATCTAGATGAGTTACAGTTTAAGCTCGAATTTCGTTCCGGTCGAATGATTTTTGGCTGAGTTATGGCTCTTGAACTTGTATTTTTTGTTCAAATTTTAAGTTGTCCGGATTTTTCATTGACGTCCTTTGATATATTGACTTGATATTTGGTATGTGGCTATATCGGGAGGAGCTACAGTGTACGTTCGAATTTCGTTCCGGTCGAATGACCTTTGGCTGAGTTATGGCCATTGAACTTGTATATTTTGTTCAAATTTGAAGTTGTCCGGAGTTTTCTTTGACGTCCTTTGATATATTGACTTGATATTTGGTATGTGGCTATATCTGGATGAGTTACAGTTTAAGCTCGAATTTCGTTCCGGTCGAATGACTTTTGGCTGATTTATGACCCTTGAACTTGTATTTTTGTTCAAATGTTAAGTTATCCGGACTTTTTCTTGACGTCCTTTGATATATTGATTTGATATTTGGTTTTTGGCTATATCTAGATGAGATACAGTTTAAGCGCGAATTTTGTTCCGGTCGAATGATTTTTGGCTGGGTTATGGCCCTTGAACTTGTATTTTTTGTTCAAATTTGAAGTTGTCCGGACTTTTCTTTGACGTCCTTTGATATATTGACTTGATATTTGGTATGTGGCTATATATATATGAGTTACAGTTTAAGTTCGAATTCCGTTCCGTTCGAATGATATTTGGCTGAGTTATGACCCTTGAACTTGTATTTTTGTTCAAATTTTAAGTTGTCCGGACTTTTTCTTGACGTCCTTTGATATATTGATTTGATATTTGGTATTTGGCTATATCTGGATGAGTTACAGTTTAAGCTCGAATTTTGTTAAGATCGAATGATTTTTCGCTGGGTTGTGGCTCTTGAACTTGTATTTTTTGTTCAAATTTGAAGTTGTCCGGACTTTTCTTTGACGTCCTTTGATATATTGACTTGATATTTGGTATTTGGCTATATCTAGATGAGTTACAGTTTAAGTTCGAATTTCGTTCCGGTCGAATGACTTTTGGCTGAGTTATAGCCATTGAACTTGTATTTTTTGTTCAAATTTTAAGTTGTCCGGACTTTTTTTTGACGTCCTTTGATATATTGACTTGATATTTGGTATGTGGCTATATCTAGATGAGTTACAGTTTAAGTTCGAATTTCGTTCCGGTGGAATGATATTTGGCTGAGTTATGACCCTTGAACATGTATTTTTGTTCAAATTTTAATTTGTCCGGACTTTTTCTTGACGTCCTTTGATATATTGATTTGATATTTGGTTTTTGGCTATATCTAGATGAGATACAGTTTAAGCGCGAATTTGTTCCGGTCGAATGATTTTTGGCTGGGTTATGGCCCTTGAACTTGTATTTTTTGTTCAAATTTGAAGTTGTCCGGACTTTTCTTTGACGTCCGTTGATATATTGACTTGATATTTGGTATGTGGCTATATCTAGATGAGTTACAGTTTAAGTTCGAATTCCGTTCCGTTCGAATGATATTTGGCTGAGTTATGACCCTTGAACTTGTATTTTTTGTTCAAATTTTAAGTTGTCCGGACTTTTTCTTGACGTCCTTTGATATATTGATTTGATATTTGGTATTTGGCTATATCTAGATGAGTTACAGTTTAAGTTCGAATTTCGTTCCGGTGGAATGATATTTGGCTGAGTTATGACCCTTGAACATGTATTTTTGTTCAAATTTTAATTTGTCCGGACTTTTTCTTGACGTCCTTTGATATATTGATTTGATATTTGGAATTTGGCTATATCTGGATGAGTTACAGTTTAAGCTCGAATTTTGTTAAGATCGAATGATTTTTCGCTGGGTTGTGGCTCTTGAACTTGTATTTTTTGTTCAAATTTGAAGTTGTCCGGACTTTTCTTTGACGTCCGTTGATATATTGACTTGATATTTGGTATGTGGCTATATCTAGATGAGTTACAGTTTAAGTTCGAATTTCGTTCCGTTCGAATGACTTTTGGCTGAGTTATGGTCATTGAACATGTATTTTTTGTTCAAATTTTAAGTTGTCCGGACTTTTTCTTGACGTCCTTTGATATATTGAGTTGATATTTGGTATGTGGCTATATCTAGATGAGTTACAGTTTAAGCTCGAATTTCGTTCCGGTCGAATGATTTTTGGCTGAGTTATGGCTCTTGAACTTGTATTTTTTGTTCAAATTTTAAGTTGTCCGGATTTTTCATTGACGTCCTTTGATATATTGACTTGATATTTGGTATGTGGCTATATCGGGAGGAGCTACAGTGTACGTTCGAATTTCGTTCCGGTCGAATGACCTTTGGCTGAGTTATGGCCATTGAACTTGTATATTTTGTTCAAATTTGAAGTTGTCCGGAGTTTTCTTTGACGTCCTTTGATATATTGACTTGATATTTGGTATGTGGCTATATCTGGATGAGTTACAGTTTAAGCTCGAATTTCGTTCCGGTCGAATGACTTTTGGCTGATTTATGACCCTTGAACTTGTATTTTTGTTCAAATGTTAAGTTATCCGGACTTTTTCTTGACGTCCTTTGATATATTGACTTGATATTTGGTATTTGGCTATATCTAGATGAGTTACAGTTTAAGCTCGAATTTTGTTCCGGTCGAATGATTTTTGGCTGAGTTATGGCTCTTGAACTTGTATTTTTTGTTCAAATTTGAAGTTGTCCGGACTTTTCTTTGACGTCCTTTGATATATTGACTTGATATTTGGTATGTGGCTATATCTGGAGGAGCTACAGTGTACGTTCGAATTTCGTTCCGGTCGAATGACTTTTGGCTGAGTTATGGCCATTGAACATGTATTTTTTGTTCAAATTTTAAGTTGTCCCGACTTTTTTTTAACGTCCTTTGATATATTGACTTGATATTTGGTATGTGGCTATATCTGGATGAGTTACATTTTGAGTTCGAATTTCGTTCCGGTCGATTGACTTTTGGCTGAGTTATGGCCATTGAACATGTATTTTTTGTTCAAATTTGAAGTTGTCCGGACTTTTCTTGACGTCCTTTGATATATTGACTTGATATTTGGTAAGTGGCTATATCGGGATGAGTTACAGTGTACGTTCGAATTTCGTTCCGGTCGAATGACTTTTGGCTGATTTATGACCCTTGAACTTGTATTTTTGTTCAAATGTTAAGTTATCCGGACTTTTTCTTGACGTCCTTTGATATATTGACTTGATATTTGGTATTTGGCTATATCTAGATGAGATACAGTTTAAACTCGAATTTTGTTCCGGTCGAATGATTTTTAGCTGGGTTATGGCCCTTGAACTTGTATTTTTTGTTCAAATTTGAAGTTGTCCGGACTTTTCTTTGACGTCCGTTGATATATTGACTTGATATTTGGTATGTGGCTATATCTAGATGAGTTACAGTTTAAGTTCGAATTTCGTTCCGTTCGAATGATATTTGGCTGAGTTATGACCCTTGAACTTGTATTTTTGTTCAAATTTTAAGTTGTCCGGACTTTTTCTTGACATCCTTTGATATATTGATTTGATATTTGGTATTTGGCTATATCTGGATGAGTTACAGTTTAAGCTCGAATTTTGTTAAGATCGAATGATTTTTCGCTGGGTTGTGGCTCTTGAACTTGTATTTTTTGTTCAAATTTGAAGTTGTCCGGACTTTTCTTTGACGTCCTTTGATATATTGACTTGATATTTGGTATTTGGCTATATCTAGATGAGTTACAGTTTAAGCTCGAATTTCGTTCCGGTCGAATGACTTTTGGCTGAGTTATAGCCATTGAACTTGTATTTTTTGTTCAAATTTGAAGTTGTCCGGACTTTTCTTTGACGTCCTTTGATATATTGACTTGATATTTGGTATGTGGCTATATCTAGATGAGTTACAGTTTAAGTTCGAATTTCGTTCCGGTCGAATGATATTTGGCTGAGTTATGACCCTTGAACTTGTATTTTTGTTCAAATTTTAAGTTGTCCGGACTTTTTCTTGACGTCCTTTGATATATTGATTTGATATTTGGTATTTGGCTATATCTGGATGAGTTACAGTTTAAGCTCGAATTTTGTTAAGATCGAATGATTTTTCGCTGGGTTGTGGCTCTTGAACTTGTATTATTTGTTCAAATTTGAAGTTGTCCGGACTTTTCTTTGACGTCCTTTGATATATTGACTTGATATTTGGTATTTGGCTATATATATATGAGTTACAGTTTAAGCTCGAATTTCGTTCCGGTGGAATGATATTTGGCTGAGTTATTACCCTTGAACATGTATTTTTGTTCAAATTTTAATTTGTCCGGACTTTTTCTTGACGTCCTTTGATATATTGATTTGATATTTGGTTTTTGGCTATATCTAGATGAGATACAGTTTAAGCGCGAATTTTGTTCCGGTCGAATGATTTTTAGCTGGGTTATGGCCCTTGAACTTGTATTTTTTGTTCAAATTTGAAGTTGTCCGGACTTTTCTTTGACGTCCGTTGATATATTGACTTGATATTTGGTATGTGGCTATATCTAGATGAGTTACAGTTTAAGTTCGAATTTCGTTCCGTTCGAATGATATTTGGCTGAGTTATGACCCTTGAACTTGTATTTTTGTTCAAATTTTAAGTTGTCCGGACTTTTTCTTGACGTCCTTTGATATATTGATTTGATATTTGGTATTTGGCTATATCTGGATGAGTTACAGTTTAAGCTCGAATTTTGTTAAGATCGAATGATTTTTCGCTGGGTTGTGGCTCTTGAACTTGTATTTTTTGTTCAAATTTGAAGTTGTCCGGACTTTTCTTTGACGTCCTTTGATATATTGACTTGATATTTGGTATTTGGCTATATCTAGATGAGTTACAGTTTAAGCTCGAATTTCGTTCCGGTCGAATGACTTTTGGCTGAGTTATAGCCATTGAACTTGTATTTTTTGTTCAAATTTTAAGTTGTCCGGACTTTTTTTTGACGTCCTTTGATATATTGACTTGATATTTGGTATGTGGCTATATCTAGATGAGTTACAGTTTAAGTTCGAATTTCGTTCCGGTGGAATGATATTTGGCTGAGTTATGACCCTTGAACTTGTATTTTTGTTCAAATTTTAAGTTGTCCGGACTTTTTCTTGACATCCTTTGATATATTGATTTGATATTTGGTATTTGGCTATATCTGGATGAGTTACAGTTTAAGCTCGAATTTTGTTAAGATCGAATGATTTTTCGCTGGGTTGTGGCTCTTGAACTTGTATTTTTTGTTCAAATTTGAAGTTGTCCGGACTTTTCTTTGACGTCCTTTGATATATTGACTTGATATTTGGTATTTGGCTATATCTAGATGAGTTACAGTTTAAGCTCGAATTTCGTTCCGGTCGAATGACTTTTGGCTGAGTTATAGCCATTGAACTTGTATTTTTTGTTCAAATTTGAAGTTGTCCGGACTTTTCTTTGACGTCCTTTGATATATTGACTTGATATTTGGTATGTGGCTATATCTAGATGAGTTACAGTTTAAGTTCGAATTTCGTTCCGGTCGAATGATATTTGGCTGAGTTATGACCCTTGAACTTGTATTTTTGTTCAAATTTTAAGTTGTCCGGACTTTTTCTTGACGTCCTTTGATATATTGATTTGATATTTGGTATTTGGCTATATCTGGATGAGTTACAGTTTAAGCTCGAATTTTGTTAAGATCGAATGATTTTTCGCTGGGTTGTGGCTCTTGAACTTGTATTATTTGTTCAAATTTGAAGTTGTCCGGACTTTTCTTTGACGTCCTTTGATATATTGACTTGATATTTGGTATTTGGCTATATATATATGAGTTACAGTTTAAGCTCGAATTTCGTTCCGGTGGAATGATATTTGGCTGAGTTATTACCCTTGAACATGTATTTTTGTTCAAATTTTAATTTGTCCGGACTTTTTCTTGACGTCCTTTGATATATTGATTTGATATTTGGTTTTTGGCTATATCTAGATGAGATACAGTTTAAGCGCGAATTTTGTTCCGGTCGAATGATTTTTAGCTGGGTTATGGCCCTTGAACTTGTATTTTTTGTTCAAATTTGAAGTTGTCCGGACTTTTCTTTGACGTCCGTTGATATATTGACTTGATATTTGGTATGTGGCTATATCTAGATGAGTTACAGTTTAAGTTCGAATTTCGTTCCGTTCGAATGATATTTGGCTGAGTTATGACCCTTGAACTTGTATTTTTGTTCAAATTTTAAGTTGTCCGGACTTTTTCTTGACGTCCTTTGATATATTGATTTGATATTTGGTATTTGGCTATATCTGGATGAGTTACAGTTTAAGCTCGAATTTTGTTAAGATCGAATGATTTTTCGCTGGGTTGTGGCTCTTGAACTTGTATTTTTTGTTCAAATTTGAAGTTGTCCGGACTTTTCTTTGACGTCCTTTGATATATTGACTTGATATTTGGTATTTGGCTATATCTAGATGAGTTACAGTTTAAGCTCGAATTTCGTTCCGGTCGAATGACTTTTGGCTGAGTTATAGCCATTGAACTTGTATTTTTTGTTCAAATTTTAAGTTGTCCGGACTTTTTTTTGACGTCCTTTGATATATTGACTTGATATTTGGTATGTGGCTATATCTAGATGAGTTACAGTTTAAGTTCGAATTTCGTTCCGGTGGAATGATATTTGGCTGAGTTATGACCCTTGAACATGTATTTTTGTTCAAATTTTAATTTGTCCGGACTTTTTCTTGACGTCCTTTGATATATTGATTTGATATTTGGTTTTTGGCTATATCTAGATGAGATACAGTTTAAGCGCGAATTTTGTTCCGGTCGAATGATTTTTGGCTGGGTTATGGCCCTTGAACTTGTATTTTTTGTTCAAATTTGAAGTTGTCCGGACTTTTCTTTGACGTCCTTTGATATATTGACTTGATATTTGGTATGTGGCTATATATATATGAGTTACAGTTTAAGTTCGAATTCCGTTCCGTTCGAATGATATTTGGCTGAGTTATGACCCTTGAACTTGTATTTTTGTTCAAATTTTAAGTTGTCCGGACTTTTTCTTGACGTCCTTTGATATATTGATTTGATATTTGGTATTTGGCTATATCTGGATGAGTTACAGTTTAAGCTCGAATTTTGTTAAGATCGAATGATTTTTCGCTGGGTTGTGGCTCTTGAACTTGTATTTTTTGTTCAAATTTGAAGTTGTCCGGACTTTTCTTTGACGTCCTTTGATATATTGACTTGATATTTGGTATTTGGCTATATCTAGATGAGTTACAGTTTAAGTTCGAATTTCGTTCCGGTCGAATGACTTTTGGCTGAGTTATAGCCATTGAACTTGTATTTTTTGTTCAAATTTGAAGTTGTCCGGACTTTTCTTTGACGTCCTTTGATATATTGACTTGATATTTGGTATTTGGCTATATATATATGAGTTACAGTTTAAGCTCGAATTTCGTTCCGGTGGAATGATATTTGGCTGAGTTATTACCCTTGAACATGTATTTTTGTTCAAATTTTAATTTGTCCGGACTTTTTCTTGACGTCCTTTGATATATTGATTTGATATTTGGTTTTTGGCTATATCTAGATGAGATACAGTTTAAGCGCGAATTTTGTTCCGGTCGAATGATTTTTAGCTGGGTTATGGCCCTTGAACTTGTATTTTTTGTTCAAATTTGAAGTTGTCCGGACTTTTCTTTGACGTCCGTTGATATATTGACTTGATATTTGGTATGTGGCTATATCTAGATGAGTTACAGTTTAAGTTCGAATTTCGTTCCGTTCGAATGATATTTGGCTGAGTTATGACCCTTGAACTTGTATTTTTGTTCAAATTTTAAGTTGTCCGGACTTTTTCTTGACGTCCTTTGATATATTGATTTGATATTTGGTATTTGGCTATATCTGGATGAGTTACAGTTTAAGCTCGAATTTTGTTAAGATCGAATGATTTTTCGCTGGGTTGTGGCTCTTGAACTTGTATTTTTTGTTCAAATTTGAAGTTGTCCGGACTTTTCTTTGACGTCCTTTGATATATTGACTTGATATTTGGTATTTGGCTATATCTAGATGAGTTACAGTTTAAGCTCGAATTTCGTTCCGGTCGAATGACTTTTGGCTGAGTTATAGCCATTGAACTTGTATTTTTTGTTCAAATTTTAAGTTGTCCGGACTTTTTTTTGACGTCCTTTGATATATTGACTTGATATTTGGTATGTGGCTATATCTAGATGAGTTACAGTTTAAGTTCGAATTTCGTTCCGGTGGAATGATATTTGGCTGAGTTATGACCCTTGAACATGTATTTTTGTTCAAATTTTAATTTGTCCGGACTTTTTCTTGACGTCCTTTGATATATTGATTTGATATTTGGTTTTTGGCTATATCTAGATGAGATACAGTTTAAGCGCGAATTTTGTTCCGGTCGAATGATTTTTGGCTGGGTTATGGCCCTTGAACTTGTATTTTTTGTTCAAATTTGAAGTTGTCCGGACTTTTCTTTGACGTCCTTTGATATATTGACTTGATATTTGGTATGTGGCTATATATATATGAGTTACAGTTTAAGTTCGAATTCCGTTCCGTTGGAATGATATTTGGCTGAGTTATGACCCTTGAACTTGTATTTTTGTTCAAATTTTAATTTGTCCGGACTTTTTCTTGACGTCCTTTGATATATTGATTTGATATTTGGTTTTTGGCTATATCTAGATGAGATACAGTTTAAGCGCGAATTTTGTTCCGGTCGAATGATTTTTGGCTGGGTTATGGCCCTTGAACTTGTATTTTTTGTTCAAATTTGAAGTTGTCCGGACTTTTCTTTGACGTCCTTTGATATATTGACTTGATATTTGGTATGTGGCTATATATATATGAGTTACAGTTTAAGTTCGAATTCCGTTCCGTTCGAATGATATTTGGCTGAGTTATGACCCTTGAACTTGTATTTTTGTTCAAATTTTAAGTTGTCCGGACTTTTTCTTGACGTCCTTTGATATATTGATTTGATATTTGGTATTTGGCTATATCTGGATGAGTTACAGTTTAAGCTCGAATTTTGTTAAGATCGAATGATTTTTCGCTGGGTTGTGGCTCTTGAACTTGTATTTTTTGTTCAAATTTGAAGTTGTCCGGACTTTTCTTTGACGTCCTTTGATATATTGACTTGATATTTGGTATTTGGCTATATCTAGATGAGTTACAGTTTAAGTTCGAATTTCGTTCCGGTCGAATGACTTTTGGCTGAGTTATAGCCATTGAACTTGTATTTTTTGTTCAAATTTTAAGTTGTCCGGACTTTTTTTTGACGTCCTTTGATATATTGACTTGATATTTGGTATGTGGCTATATCTAGATGAGTTACAGTTTAAGTTCGAATTTCGTTCCGGTGGAATGATATTTGGCTGAGTTATGACCCTTGAACATGTATTTTTGTTCAAATTTTAATTTGTCCGGACTTTTTCTTGACGTCCTTTGATATATTGATTTGATATTTGGTTTTTGGCTATATCTAGATGAGATACAGTTTAAGCGCGAATTTGTTCCGGTCGAATGATTTTTGGCTGGGTTATGGCCCTTGAACTTGTATTTTTTGTTCAAATTTGAAGTTGTCCGGACTTTTCTTTGACGTCCGTTGATATATTGACTTGATATTTGGTATGTGGCTATATCTAGATGAGTTACAGTTTAAGTTCGAATTCCGTTCCGTTCGAATGATATTTGGCTGAGTTATGACCCTTGAACTTGTATTTTTTGTTCAAATTTTAAGTTGTCCGGACTTTTTCTTGACGTCCTTTGATATATTGATTTGATATTTGGTATTTGGCTATATCTAGATGAGTTACAGTTTAAGTTCGAATTTCGTTCCGGTGGAATGATATTTGGCTGAGTTATGACCCTTGAACATGTATTTTTGTTCAAATTTTAATTTGTCCGGACTTTTTCTTGACGTCCTTTGATATATTGATTTGATATTTGGAATTTGGCTATATCTGGATGAGTTACAGTTTAAGCTCGAATTTTGTTAAGATCGAATGATTTTTCGCTGGGTTGTGGCTCTTGAACTTGTATTTTTTGTTCAAATTTGAAGTTGTCCGGACTTTTCTTTGACGTCCGTTGATATATTGACTTGATATTTGGTATGTGGCTATATCTAGATGAGTTACAGTTTAAGTTCGAATTTCGTTCCGTTCGATTGACTTTTGGCTGAGTTATGGTCATTGAACATGTATTTTTTGTTCAAATTTTAAGTTGTCCGGACTTTTTCTTGACGTCCTTTGATATATTGAGTTGATATTTGGTATGTGGCTATATCTAGATGAGTTACAGTTTAAGCTCGAATTTCGTTCCGGTCGAATGATTTTTGGCTGAGTTATGGCTCTTGAACTTGTATTTTTTGTTCAAATTTTAAGTTGTCCGGATTTTTCATTGACGTCCTTTGATATATTGACTTGATATTTGGTATGTGGCTATATCGGGAGGAGCTACAGTGTACGTTCGAATTTCGTTCCGGTCGAATGACCTTTGGCTGAGTTATGGCCATTGAACTTGTATATTTTGTTCAAATTTGAAGTTGTCCGGAGTTTTCTTTGACGTCCTTTGATATATTGACTTGATATTTGGTATGTGGCTATATCTGGATGAGTTACAGTTTAAGCTCGAATTTCGTTCCGGTCGAATGACTTTTGGCTGATTTATGACCCTTGAACTTGTATTTTTGTTCAAATGTTAAGTTATCCGGACTTTTTCTTGACGTCCTTTGATATATTGACTTGATATTTGGTATTTGGCTATATCTAGATGAGTTACAGTTTAAGCTCGAATTTTGTTCCGGTCGAATGATTTTTGGCTGAGTTATGGCTCTTGAACTTGTATTTTTTGTTCAAATTTGAAGTTGTCCGGACTTTTCTTTGACGTCCTTTGATATATTGACTTGATATTTGGTATGTGGCTATATCGGGAGGAGCTACAGTGTACGTTCGAATTTCGTTCCGGTCGAATGACTTTTGGCTGAGTTATGGCCATTGAACATGTATTTTTTGTTCAAATTTTAAGTTGTCCCGACTTTTTTTTGACGTCCTTTGATATATTGACTTGATATTTGGTATGTGGCTATATCTGGATGAGTTACATTTTGAGTTCGAATTTCGTTCCGGTCGATTGACTTTTGGCTGAGTTATGGCCATTGAACATGTATTTTTTGTTCAAATTTGAAGTTGTCCGGACTTTTCTTGACGTCCTTTGATATATTGACTTGATATTTGGTAAGTGGCTATATCGGGATGAGTTACAGTGTACGTTCGAATTTCGTTCCGGTCGAATGACTTTTGGCTGATTTATGACCCTTGAACTTGTATTTTTGTTCAAATGTTAAGTTATCCGGACTTTTTCTTGACGTCCTTTGATATATTGACTTGATATTTGGTATTTGGCTATATCTAGATGAGTTACAGTTTAAACTCGAATTTTGTTCCGGTCGAATGATTTTTAGCTGGGTTATGGCCCTTGAACTTGTATTTTTTGTTCAAATTTGAAGTTGTCCGGACTTTTCTTTGACGTCCGTTGATATATTGACTTGATATTTGGTATGTGGCTATATCTAGATGAGTTACAGTTTAAGTTCGAATTTCGTTCCGTTCGAATGATATTTGGCTGAGTTATGACCCTTGAACTTGTATTTTTGTTCAAATTTTAAGTTGTCCGGACTTTTTCTTGACATCCTTTGATATATTGATTTGATATTTGGTATTTGGCTATATCTGGATGAGTTACAGTTTAAGCTCGAATTTTGTTAAGATCGAATGATTTTTCGCTGGGTTGTGGCTCTTGAACTTGTATTTTTTGTTCAAATTTGAAGTTGTCCGGACTTTTCTTTGACGTCCTTTGATATATTGACTTGATATTTGGTATTTGGCTATATCTAGATGAGTTACAGTTTAAGCTCGAATTTCGTTCCGGTCGAATGACTTTTGGCTGAGTTATAGCCATTGAACTTGTATTTTTTGTTCAAATTTGAAGTTGTCCGGACTTTTCTTTGACGTCCTTTGATATATTGACTTGATATTTGGTATGTGGCTATATCTAGATGAGTTACAGTTTAAGTTCGAATTTCGTTCCGGTCGAATGATATTTGGCTGAGTTATGACCCTTGAACTTGTATTTTTGTTCAAATTTTAAGTTGTCCGGACTTTTTCTTGACGTCCTTTGATATATTGATTTGATATTTGGTATTTGGCTATATCTGGATGAGTTACAGTTTAAGCTCGAATTTTGTTAAGATCGAATGATTTTTCGCTGGGTTGTGGCTCTTGAACTTGTATTATTTGTTCAAATTTGAAGTTGTCCGGACTTTTCTTTGACGTCCTTTGATATATTGACTTGATATTTGGTATTTGGCTATATATATATGAGTTACAGTTTAAGCTCGAATTTCGTTCCGGTGGAATGATATTTGGCTGAGTTATTACCCTTGAACATGTATTTTTGTTCAAATTTTAATTTGTCCGGACTTTTTCTTGACGTCCTTTGATATATTGATTTGATATTTGGTTTTTGGCTATATCTAGATGAGATACAGTTTAAGCGCGAATTTTGTTCCGGTCGAATGATTTTTAGCTGGGTTATGGCCCTTGAACTTGTATTTTTTGTTCAAATTTGAAGTTGTCCGGACTTTTCTTTGACGTCCGTTGATATATTGACTTGATATTTGGTATGTGGCTATATCTAGATGAGTTACAGTTTAAGTTCGAATTTCGTTCCGTTCGAATGATATTTGGCTGAGTTATGACCCTTGAACTTGTATTTTTGTTCAAATTTTAAGTTGTCCGGACTTTTTCTTGACGTCCTTTGATATATTGATTTGATATTTGGTATTTGGCTATATCTGGATGAGTTACAGTTTAAGCTCGAATTTTGTTAAGATCGAATGATTTTTCGCTGGGTTGTGGCTCTTGAACTTGTATTTTTTGTTCAAATTTGAAGTTGTCCGGACTTTTCTTTGACGTCCTTTGATATATTGACTTGATATTTGGTATTTGGCTATATCTAGATGAGTTACAGTTTAAGCTCGAATTTCGTTCCGGTCGAATGACTTTTGGCTGAGTTATAGCCATTGAACTTGTATTTTTTGTTCAAATTTTAAGTTGTCCGGACTTTTTTTTGACGTCCTTTGATATATTGACTTGATATTTGGTATGTGGCTATATCTAGATGAGTTACAGTTTAAGTTCGAATTTCGTTCCGGTGGAATGATATTTGGCTGAGTTATGACCCTTGAACATGTATTTTTGTTCAAATTTTAATTTGTCCGGACTTTTTCTTGACGTCCTTTGATATATTGATTTGATATTTGGTTTTTGGCTATATCTAGATGAGATACAGTTTAAGCGCGAATTTTGTTCCGGTCGAATGATTTTTGGCTGGGTTATGGCCCTTGAACTTGTATTTTTTGTTCAAATTTGAAGTTGTCCGGACTTTTCTTTGACGTCCTTTGATATATTGACTTGATATTTGGTATGTGGCTATATATATATGAGTTACAGTTTAAGTTCGAATTCCGTTCCGTTCGAATGATATTTGGCTGAGTTATGACCCTTGAACTTGTATTTTTGTTCAAATTTTAAGTTGTCCGGACTTTTTCTTGACGTCCTTTGATATATTGATTTGATATTTGGTATTTGGCTATATCTGGATGAGTTACAGTTTAAGCTCGAATTTTGTTAAGATCGAATGATTTTTCGCTGGGTTGTGGCTCTTGAACTTGTATTTTTTGTTCAAATTTGAAGTTGTCCGGACTTTTCTTTGACGTCCTTTGATATATTGACTTGATATTTGGTATTTGGCTATATCTAGATGAGTTACAGTTTAAGTTCGAATTTCGTTCCGGTCGAATGACTTTTGGCTGAGTTATAGCCATTGAACTTGTATTTTTTGTTCAAATTTTAAGTTGTCCGGACTTTTTTTTGACGTCCTT
Source organism: Bathymodiolus brooksi (assembly GCA_963680875.1). Lineage (NCBI taxonomy): Eukaryota > Metazoa > Mollusca > Bivalvia > Mytilida > Modiolidae > Bathymodiolus > Bathymodiolus brooksi. The sequence continues at coordinate 90,217,189 of OY804578.1, read as the reverse complement.
TGATATATTGACTTGATATTTGGTATGTGGCTATATCTAGATGAGTTACAGTTTAAGTTCGAATTTCGTTCCGGTGGAATGATATTTGGCTGAGTTATGACCCTTGAACATGTATTTTTGTTCAAATTTTAATTTGTCCGGACTTTTTCTTGACGTCCTTTGATATATTGATTTGATATTTGGTTTTTGGCTATATCTAGATGAGATACAGTTTAAGCGCGAATTTGTTCCGGTCGAATGATTTTTGGCTGGGTTATGGCCCTTGAACTTGTATTTTTTGTTCAAATTTGAAGTTGTCCGGACTTTTCTTTGACGTCCGTTGATATATTGACTTGATATTTGGTATGTGGCTATATCTAGATGAGTTACAGTTTAAGTTCGAATTCCGTTCCGTTCGAATGATATTTGGCTGAGTTATGACCCTTGAACTTGTATTTTTTGTTCAAATTTTAAGTTGTCCGGACTTTTTCTTGACGTCCTTTAATATATTGATTTGATATTTGGTATTTGGATATATCTAGATGAGTTACAGTTTAAGTTCGAATTTCGTTCCGGTGGAATGATATTTGGCTGAGTTATGACCCTTGAACATGTATTTTTGTTCAAATTTTAATTTGTCCGGACTTTTTCTTGACGTCCTTTGATATATTGATTTGATATTTGGAATTTGGCTATATCTGGATGAGTTACAGTTTAAGCTCGAATTTTGTTAAGATCGAATGATTTTTCGCTGGGTTGTGGCTCTTGAACTTGTATTTTTTGTTCAAATTTGAAGTTGTCCGGACTTTTCTTTGACGTCCGTTGATATATTGACTTGATATTTGGTATGTGGCTATATCTAGATGAGTTACAGTTTAAGTTCGAATTTCGTTCCGTTCGAATGACTTTTGGCTGAGTTATGGTCATTGAACATGTATTTTTTGTTCAAATTTTAAGTTGTCCGGATTTTTCATTGACGTCCTTTGATATATTGACTTGATATTTGGTATGTGGCTATATCGGGAGGAGCTACAGTGTACGTTCGAATTTCGTTCCGGTCGAATGACCTTTGGCTGAGTTATGGCCATTGAACTTGTATATTTTGTTCAAATTTGAAGTTGTCCGGAGTTTTCTTTGACGTCCTTTGATATATTGACTTGATATTTGGTATGTGGCTATATCTGGATGAGTTACAGTTTAAGCTCGAATTTCGTTCCGGTCGAATGACTTTTGGCTGATTTATGACCCTTGAACTTGTATTTTTGTTCAAATGTTAAGTTATCCGGACTTTTTCTTGACGTCCTTTGATATATTGACTTGATATTTGGTATTTGGCTATATCTAGATGAGTTACAGTTTAAGCTCGAATTTTGTTCCGGTCGAATGATTTTTGGCTGAGTTATGGCTCTTGAACTTGTATTTTTTGTTCAAATTTGAAGTTGTCCGGACTTTTCTTTGACGTCCTTTGATATATTGACTTGATATTTGGTATGTGGCTATATCGGGAGGAGCTACAGTGTACGTTCAAATTTCGTTCCGGTCGAATGACTTTTGGCTGAGTTATGGCCATTGAACATGTATTTTTTGTTCAAATTTTAAGTTGTCCCGACTTTTTTTTGACGTCCTTTGATATATTGACTTGATATTTGGTATGTGGCTATATCTGGATGAGTTACATTTTGAGTTCGAATTTCGTTCCGGTCGATTGACTTTTGGCTGAGTTATGGCCATTGAACATGTATTTTTTGTTCAAATTTGAAGTTGTCCGGACTTTTCTTGACGTCCTTTGATATATTGACTTGATATTTGGTAAGTGGCTATATCGGGATGAGTTACAGTGTACGTTCGAATTTCGTTCCGGTCGAATGACTTTTGGCTGATTTATGACCCTTGAACTTGTATTTTTGTTCAAATGTTAAGTTATCCGGACTTTTTCTTGACGTCCTTTGATATATTGACTTGATATTTGGTATTTGGCTATATCTAGATGAGTTACAGTTTAAACTCGAATTTTGTTCCGGTCGAATGATTTTTGGCTGAGTTATGGCTCTTGAACTTGTATTTTTTGTTCAAATTTGAAGTTGACCGGACTTTTCTTTGACGTCCTTTGATATATTGACTTGATATTTGGTAAGTGGCTATATTGGGATGAGTTACAGTGTACATTCGAATTTCGTTCCGGTCGAATGACTTTTGGCTGAGTTATGGCCATCGAACTTGTATATATTGTTCAAATTTGAAGTTGTTCGGACTTTTCTTTGACGTCCTTTGATATATTGACTTGATATTTGGTATGTGGCTATATCTAGATGAGTTACAGTTAAGTTCGAATTTCGTTCCGGTCGAATGACCATGGCTGATTTATGACCCTTGAACTTGTATTTTTGTTCAAATGTTAAGTTATCCGGACTTTTTCTTGACGTCCTTTGATATATTGACTTGATATTTGGTATTTGGCTATATCTAGATGAGTTACAGTTTAATCTCGAATTTTGTTCCGGTCGAATGATTTTTGGCTGAGTTATGGCTCTTGAACTTGTATTTTTTGTTCAAATTTTAAGTTGTCTGGACTTTTTTTTTACGTCCTTTGATATATTGACTTGATATTTTGTATGTGGCTATATCTAGATGAGTTACAGTTTAAGTTCGAATTTCGTTCCGGTCGAATGATATTTGGCTGAGTTATGACCCCTGAACTTGTATTTTTGTTCAAATTTTAAGTTATCCGGACTTTTTTTTTACTTCCTTTGTTATATTGATTTTATATTTGGTATGTGGCTATATCTAGATGAGTTACAGTTTAAGTTCGAATTTCGATCCGGTCGAATGACTTTTGGCAAAGTTATGACCCTTGAACTTGTATTTTTTGTTCAAATTTGAAGTTGTCCGGACTTTTCTTTGACGTCCTTTGATATATTGACTTGATATTTGGTAAGTGGCTATATCGGGAGGAGCTACAGTGTACGTTCGAATTTCGTTCCGGTCGAATGACTTTTGGCTGAGTTATGGCCATTGAACTTGTATATTTTGTTCAAATTTGAAGTTGTCCGGAGTTTTCTTTGACGTCCTTTGATATATTGACTTGATATTTGGTATGTGGCTATATCTGGATGAGTTACAGTTTAAGTTCGAATTTCGTTCCGGTCGAATGATTGTTGGCTGAGTTATAGCCATTGAACTTGTATTTTTTGTTCAAATTTGAAGTTGTCCGGAATTTTTCTTGACGTCCTTTGATATATTGACTTAATATTTGGTATGTGGCTATATCTAGATGAGTTACAGTTTAAGTTCGAATTTCGTTCCGGTCGAATGATTTTTGGCTGAGTTATGGCTCTTGAACTTGTATTTTTTGTTCAAATTTGAAGTTGTCCGGACTTTTCTTTGACGTCCTTTGATATATTGACTTGATATTTGGTAAGTGGCTATATCGAGAGGAGCTACAGTGTACGTTCGAATTTCGTTCAGGTCGAATGACTTTTGGCTGAGTTATGGCCATTGAACTTGTATATTTTGTTCAAATTTGAAGTTGTCCGGAGTTTTCTTTGACGTCCTTTGATATATTGACTTGATATTTGGTATGTGGCTATATCTGGATGAGTTACAGTTTAAGTTCGAATTTCGTTCCGGTCGAATGACTTTTGGCTGATTTATGACCCTTGAACTTGTATTTTTGTTCAAATGTTAAGTTATCCGGACTTTTTCTTGACGTCCTTTGATATATTGACTTGATATTTGGAATTTGGCTATATCTAGATGAGTTACAGTTTAAGCTCGAATTTTGTTCCGGTCGAATGATTTTTGGCTGAGTTATGGCTATTGAACTTGTATTTTTTTGTTCAAATTTGAAGTTGTTAGGACTTTTCTTTGACGTCCTTTGATATATTGACTTGATATTTGGTATGTGGCTATATCTAGATGAGTTACAGTTTAAGTTCGAATTTCGTTCCGGTCGAATGACTTTTGGCTGATTTATGACCCTTGAACTTGTATTTTTTGTTCAAATTTTAAGTTGTCCGGACTTTTTTTTTACGTCCTTTGTTATATTGACTTGATATTTAGTATGTGGCTATATCTAGATGAGTTACAGTTTAAGTTCGAATTTCGTTCCGGTCGAATGATATTTGGCTGAGTTATGACCCCTGAACTTGTATTTTTGTTCAAATTTTAAGTTATCCGGACTTTTTTTTTACTTCCTTTGTTATATTGATTTTATATTTGGTATGTGGCTATATCTAGATGAGTTACAGTTTAAGTTCGAATTTCGATCCGGTCGAATGACTTTTGGCAAAGTTATGACCCTTGAACTTGTATTTTTTGTTCAAATTTGAAGTTGTCCGGAATTTTTCTTGACGTCCTTTGATATATTGACTTGATATTTGGTATATGGCTATATCTAGATGAGTTACAGTTTAAGTTCGAATTTCGTTCCGGTCGAATGATTTTTGGCTGAGTTATGGCTCTTGAACTTGTATTTTTTGTTCAAATTTGAAGTTGTCCGGACTTTTCTTTGACGTCCTTAGATATATTGACTTGATATTTGGTAAGTGGCTATATCGGTAGGAGCTACAGTGTACGTTCGAATTTCGTTCCGGTCGAATGACTTTTGGCTGAGTTATGGCCATTGAACTTGTATATTTTGTTCAAATTTGAAGTTGTCCGGAGTTTTCTTTGACGTCCTTTGATATATTGACTTGATATTTGGTATGTGGCTATATCTAGATGAGTTACAGTTTAATCTCGAATTTTGTTCCGGTCGAATGATTTTTGGCTGAGTTATGGCTCTTGAACTTGTATTTTTTGTTCAAATTTTAAGTTGTCTGGACTTTTTTTTTACGTCCTTTGATATATTGACTTGATATTTTGTATGTGGCTATATCTAGATGAGTTACAGTTTAAGTTCGAATTTCGTTCCGGTCGAATGATATTTGGCTGAGTTATGACCCCTGAACTTGTATTTTTGTTCAAATTTTAAGTTATCCGGACTTTTTTTTTACTTCCTTTGTTATATTGATTTTATATTTGGTATGTGGCTATATCTAGATGAGTTACAGTTTAAGTTCGAATTTCGATCCGGTCGAATGACTTTTGGCAAAGTTATGACCCTTGAACTTGTATTTTTTGTTCAAATTTGAAGTTGTCCGGACTTTTCTTTGACGTCCTTTGATATATTGACTTGATATTTGGTAAGTGGCTATATCGGGAGGAGCTACAGTGTACGTTCGAATTTCGTTCCGGTCGAATGACTTTTGGCTGAGTTATGGCCATTGAACTTGTATATTTTGTTCAAATTTGAAGTTGTCCGGAGTTTTCTTTGACGTCCTTTGATATATTGACTTGATATTTGGTATGTGGCTATATCTGGATGAGTTACAGTTTAAGTTCGAATTTCGTTCCGGTCGAATGATTGTTGGCTGAGTTATAGCCATTGAACTTGTATTTTTTGTTCAAATTTGAAGTTGTCCGGAATTTTTCTTGACGTCCTTTGATATATTGACTTAATATTTGGTATGTGGCTATATCTAGATGAGTTACAGTTTAAGTTCGAATTTCGTTCCGGTCGAATGATTTTTGGCTGAGTTATGGCTCTTGAACTTGTATTTTTTGTTCAAATTTGAAGTTGTCCGGAGTTTTCTTTGACGTCCTTTGATATATTGACTTGATATTTGGTATGTGGCTATATCTGGATGAGTTACAGTTTAAGTTCGAATTTCGTTCCGGTCGAATGACTTTTGGCTGATTTATGACCCTTGAACTTGTATTTTTGTTCAAATGTTAAGTTATCCGGACTTTTTCTTGACGTCCTTTGATATATTGACTTGATATTTGGAATTTGGCTATATCTAGATGAGTTACAGTTTAAGCTCGAATTTTGTTCCGGTCGAATGATTTTTGGCTGAGTTATGGCTATTGAACTTGTATTTTTTTGTTCAAATTTGAAGTTGTTAGGACTTTTCTTTGACGTCCTTTGATATATTGACTTGATATTTGGTATGTGGCTATATCTAGATGAGTTACAGTTTAAGTTCGAATTTCGTTCCGGTCGAATGACTTTTGGCTGATTTATGACCCTTGAACTTGTATTTTTTGTTCAAATTTTAAGTTGTCCGGACTTTTTTTTTACGTCCTTTGTTATATTGACTTGATATTTAGTATGTGGCTATATCTAGATGAGTTACAGTTTAAGTTCGAATTTCGTTCCGGTCGAATGATATTTGGCTGAGTTATGACCCCTGAACTTGTATTTTTGTTCAAATTTTAAGTTATCCGGACTTTTTTTTTACTTCCTTTGTTATATTGATTTTATATTTGGTATGTGGCTATATCTAGATGAGTTACAGTTTAAGTTCGAATTTCGATCCGGTCGAATGACTTTTGGCAAAGTTATGACCCTTGAACTTGTATTTTTTGTTCAAATTTGAAGTTGTCCGGAATTTTTCTTGACGTCCTTTGATATATTGACTTGATATTTGGTATGTGGCTATATCTAGATGAGTTACAGTTTAAGTTCGAATTTCGTTCCGGTCGAATGATTTTTGGCTGAGTTATGGCTCTTGAACTTGTATTTTTTGTTCAAATTTGAAGTTGTCCGGACTTTTCTTTGACGTCCTTAGATATATTGACTTGATATTTGGTAAGTGGCTATATCGGTAGGAGCTACAGTGTACGTTCGAATTTCGTTCCGGTCGAATGACTTTTGGCTGAGTTATGGCCATTGAACTTGTATATTTTGTTCAAATTTGAAGTTGTCCGGAGTTTTCTTTGACGTCCTTTGATATATTGACTTGATATTTGGTATGTGGCTATATCTGGATGAGTTACAGTTTAAGTTCGAATTTCGTTCCGGTCGAATGACTTTTGGCTGATTTATGACCCTTGAACTTGTATTTTTGTTCAAATGTTAAGTTATCCGGACTTTTTCTTGACGTCCTTTGATATATTGACTTGATATTTGGCATTTGGCTATATCTAGATGAGTTACAGTTTAAGCTCGAATTTTGTTCCAGTCGAATCATTTTTGGCTGAGTTATGGCTCTTGAACTTGTATTTTTTTGTTCAAATTTGAAGTTGTTAGGACTTTTCTTTGACGTCCTTTGATATATTGACTTGATATTTGGTATGTGGCTATATCTAGATGAGTTACAGTTTAAGTTCGAATTTCGTTACGGTTGATTGACTTTTGGCTGAGTTATGGCCATTGAACTTGTATTTTTTGTTCAAATTTGAAGTTGTCCGGACTTTTCTTGACGTCCTTTGATATATTGACTTGATATTTGGTAAGTGGCTATATCGGGATGAGTTACAGTTTAAGTTCGAATTTCGTTCCGGTCGAATGACTTTTGGCTGATTTATGACCCTTGAACTTGTATTTTTGTTCAAATGTTAAGTTATCCGGACTTTTTGTTGACGTCCTTTGATATATTGACTTGATATTTGGTATTTGGCTATATCTAGATGAGTTACAGTTTAAGCTCGAATTTTGTTCCGGTCGAATGATTTTTGGCTGAGTTATGGCTCTTGAACTTGTATTTTTTGTTCAAATTTGAAGTTGTCCGGACTTTTCTTTGACGTCCTTTGATATATTGACTTGATATTTGGTAAGTGGCTATATTGGGGTGAGTTACAGTGTAAATTCGAATTTCGTTCCGGTCGAATGACTTTTGGCTGAGTTATGGCCATTGAACTTGTATATTTTGTTCAAATTTGAAGTTGTGCGGACTTTTCTTTGACGTCCTTTGATATATTGACTTGATATTTGGTATGTGGCTATATCTAGATGAGTTACAGTTTAAGTTCGAATTTCGTTCCGGTCGAATGACTTTTGGCTGATGTATGACCCTTGAACTTGTATTTTTTGTTCAAATTTTAAGTTGTCCGGACTTTTTTTTTACGTCCTTTGTTATATTGACTTGATATTTAGTATGTGGCTATATCTAGATGAGTTACAGTTTAAGTTCGAATTTCGTTCCGGTCGAATGATATTTGGCTGAGTTATGACACCTGAACTTGTATTTTTGTTCAAATTTTAAGTTATCCGGACTTTTTTTTTACGTCCTTTGTTATATTGATTTTATATTTGGTATGTGGCTATATCTAGATGAGTTACAGTTTAAGTTCGAATTTCGATCCGGTCGAATGACTTTTGGCAAAGTTATGACCCTTGAACTTGTATTTTTTGTTCAAATTTTAAGTTGTCCGGAATTTTTCTTCGCGTCCTTTGATATATTGACTTGATATTTGGTATGTGGCTATATCTAGATGAGTTACAGTTTAAGTTCGAATTTCGTTCCGGTCGAATGACTTTTGGCTGAGTTATGGCCATTGAACTTGTATTTTTTGTTCAAATTTGAAGTTGTCCGGAAATTTTCTTGACGTCCTTTGATATATTGACTTGATATTTGGTATGTGGCTATATCTAGATGAGTTACAGTTTAAGTTAGAATTTCGTTCCGGTCGAATGATTTTTGGCTGAGTTATGGCTCTTGAACTTGTATTTTTTGTTCAAATTTGAAGTTGTCCGGACTTTTCTTTGACGTCCTTTGATATATTGACTTGATATTTGGTAAGTGGCTATATCGGGAGGAGCTACAGTGTACGTTCGAATTTCGTTCCGGTCGAATGACTTTTGGCTGAGTTATGGCCATTGAACATGTATATTTTGTTCAAATTTGAAGTTTTCCGGAGTTTTCTTTGACGTCCTTTGATATATTGACTTGATATTTGGTATGTGGCTATATCTGGATGAGTTACAGTTTAAGTTCGAATTTCGTTCCGGTCGAATGACTTTTGGCTGATTTATGACCCTTGAACTTGTATTTTTGTTCAAATGTTAAGTTATCCGGACTTTTTCTTGACGTCCTTTGATATATTGACTTGATATTTGGTATGTGGCTATATCGGGATGAGTTACAGTTTAAGTTCGAATTTCGTTACGGTCGATTGACTTTTGGCTGAGTTATGGCCATTGAACATGTATTTTTTGTTCAAATTTGAAGTTGTCCGGACTTTTCTTGACGTCGTTTGATATATTGACTTGATATTTGGTAAGTGGCTATATCGGGATGAGTTACAGTTTAAGTTCGAATTTCGTTCCGGTCGAATGACTTTTGGCTGATTTATGACCCTTGAACTTGTATTTTTGTTCAAATGTTAAGTTATCCGGACTTTTTCTTGACGTCCTTTGATATATTGACTTGATATTTGGTATTTGGCTATATCTAGATGAGTTACAGTTTAAGCTCGAATTTTGTTCCGGTCGAATCATTTTTGGCTGAGTTATGGCTCTTGAACTTGTATTTTTGTTCAAATTTGAAGTTGTCCGGACTTTTCTTTGACGTCCTTTGATATATTGACTTGATATTTGGTATGTGGCTATATCTAGATGGGTTACAGTTTAAGCTCGAATTTCGTTCCGGTCGAATGATTTTGGCTGAGTTATGGCCATTGAACTTGTATATTTTGTTCAAATTTGAAGTTGTCCGGAGTTTTCTTTGACGTCCTTTGATATATTGACTTGATATTTGGTATGTGGCTATATCTGGATGAGTTACAGTTTAAGTTCGAATTTCGTTCCGGTCGAATGACTTTTGGCTGATTTATGACCCTTGAACTTGTATTTTTGGTCAAATGTTAAGTTATCCGGACTTTTTCTTGAGGTCCTTTGATATATTGACTTGATATTTGGCATTTGGCTATATCTAGATGAGTTACAGTTTAAGCTCGAATTTTGTTCCGGTCGAATGATTTTTGGCTGAGTTATGGCTCTTGAACTTGTATTTTTTTGTTCAAATTTGAAGTTGTCCGGACTTTTCTTTGACGTCCTTTGATATATTGACTTGATATTTGGTATGTGGCTATATCTAGATGAGTTACAGTTTAAGTTCGAATTTCGTTAGGGTCGATTGACTTTTGGCTGAGTTATGGCCATTGAACATGTATTTTTTGTTCAAATTTTAAGTTGTCCGGACTTTTTTTTTACGTCCTTTGATATATTGACTTGATATTTGGTATGTGGCTATATCTGGATAGGTTACATTTTGAGTTCGAATTTCGTTCCGGTCGATTGACTTTTGGCTGAGTTATGGCCATTGAACATGTATTTTTTGTTCAAATTTGAAGTTGTCCGGACTTTTCTTGACGTCCTTTGATATATTGACTTGATATTTGGTAAGTGGCTATATCGGGATGAGTTACAGTGTACGTTCGAATTTCTTTCCGGTCGAATGACTTTTGACTGATTTATGACCCTTGAACTTGTATTTTTGTTCAAATGTTAAGTTATCCGGACTTTTTCTTGACGTCCTTTGATATATTGACTTGATATTTGGTATTTGGCTATATCTAGATAAGTTACAGTTTAAGCTCGAATTTTGTTCCGGTCGAATGATTTTTGGCTGAGTTATGGCTCTTGAACTTGTATTTTTTGTTCAAATTTGAAGTTGTCCGGACTTTTCTTTGACGTCCTTTGATATATTGACTTGATATTTGGTAAGTGGCTATATTGGGATGAGTTACAGTGTAAATTCGAATTTCGTTCCGGTCGAATGACTTTTGGCTGAGTTATGGCCATTGAACTTGTATATTTTGTTCAAATTTGAAGTTGTCCGGACTTTTCTTTGACGTCCTTTGATATATTGACTTGATATTTGGTATGTGGCTATATCTAGATGAGTTACAGTTTAAGTTCGAATTTCGTTCCGGTCGAATAACTTTTGGCTGATTTATGACCCTTGAACTTGTATTTTTTGTTCAAATTTTAAGTTGTCCGGACTTTTTTTTTACGTCCTTTGTTATATTGACTTGATATTTAGTATGTGGCTATATCTAGATGAGTTACAGTTTAAGTTCGAATTTCGTTCCGGTCGAATGATATTTGGCTGAGTTATGACCCCTGAACTTGTATTTTTGTTCAAATTTTAAGTTATCCGGACTTTTCTTTTACGTCCTTTGTTATATTGATTTTATATTTAGTATGTGGCTATATCTAGATAAGTTACAGTTTAAGTTCGAATTTCGTTCCGGTCGAATGATATTTGGCTGAGTTATGACCCCTGAACTTGTATTTTTGTTCAAATTTTAAGTTATCCGGACTTTTTTTTACGTCCTTTGATATATTGATTTTATATTTGGTATGTGGCTATATCTAGATGAGTTACAGTTTAAGTTCGAATTTCGATCCGGTCGAATGACTTTTGGCAAAGTTATGACCCTTGAACTTGTATTTTTTGTTCAAATTTTAAGTTGTCCGGAATTTTTCTTGACGTCCTTTGATATATTGACTTGATATTTGGTATGTGGCTATATCTAGATGAGTTACAGTTTAAGTTCGAATTTCGTTCCGGTCGAATGATTTTTGGCTGAGTTATGGCTCTTGAACTTGTATTTTTTGTTCAAATTTGAAGTTGTCCGGACTTTTCTTTGACGTCCTTTAATATATTGACTTGATATTTGGTAAGTGGCTATATCGGGAGGAGCTACAGTGTACGTTCGAATTTCGTTCCGGTCGAATGACTTTTGGCTGAGTTATGGCCATTGAACATGTATATTTTGCTCAAATTTGAAGTTGTCCGGAGTTTTCTTTGACGTCCTTTGATATATTGACTTGATATTTGGTATGTGGCTATATCTGGATGAGTTACAGTTTAAGTTCGAATTTCGTTCCGGTCGAATGACTTTTGGCTGATTTATGACCCTTGAACTTGTATTTTTGTTCAAATGTTAAGTTATCCGGACTTTTTCTTGACGTCCTTTGATATATTGACTTGATATTTGGCATTTGGCTATATCTAGATGAGTTACAGTTTAAGCTCGAATTTTTTTCCGGTCGAATGATTTTTGGCTGAGTTATGGCTCTTGAACTTGTATTTTTTTGTTCAAATTTGAAGTTGTCCGGACTTTTCTTTGACGTCCTTTGATATATTGACTTGATATTTGGTATGTGGCTATATCTAGATGAGTTACAGTTTAAGTTCGAATTTCGTTACGGTCGATTGACTTTTGGCTGAGTTATGGCCATTGAACATGTATTTTTTGTTCAAATTTGAAGTTGTCCGGACTTTTCTTTGACGTCCTTTGATATATTGACTTGATATTTGGTAAGTGACTATATTGGGATGAGTTACAGTGTAAATTCGAATTTCGTTCCGGTCGAATGACTTTTGGCTGAGTTATGGCCATTGAACTTGTATATTTTGTTCAAATTTGAAGTTGTCCGGACTTTTCTTTGACGTCCTTTGATATATTGACTTGATATTTGGTATGTGCCTATATCTAGATGAGTTACAGTTTAAGTTCGAATTTCGTTCCGGTCGAATGACTTTTGGCTGATTTATGACCCTTGAACTTGTATTTTTTGTTCAAATTTTAAGTTGTCCGGACTTTTTTTTTACGTCCTTTGTTATATTGACTTGATATTTAGTATGTGGCTATATCTAGATGAGTTACAGTTTAAGTTCGAATTTCGTTCCGGTCGAATGATATTTGGCTGAGTTATGACCCCTGAACTTGTATTTTTGTTCAAATTTTAAGTTATCCGGACTTTTTTTTTACGTCCTTTGTTATATTGATTTTATATTTAGTATGTGGCTATATCTAGATGAGTTACAGTTTAAGTTCGAATTTCGTTCCGGTCGAATGATATTTGGCTGAGTTATGACCCTTGAACTTGTATTTTTGTTCAAATTTTAAGTTATCCGGACTTATTTTTTACGTCCTTTGATATATTGACTTGATATTTGGTAAGTGGCTATATTGGGATGAGTTACAGTGTAAATTCGAATTTCGTTCCGGTCGATTGACTTTTGGCTGAGTTATGGCCATTGAACATGTATTTTTTGTTCAAATTTTAAGTTGTCCGGAATTTTTCTTGACGTCCTTTGATATATTGACTTGATATTTGGTATGTGGCTATATCTAGATGAGTTACAGTTTAAGTTCGAATTTCGTTCCGGTCGAATGATTGTTGGCTGAGTTATGGCTCTTGAACTTGTATTTTTTGTTCAAATTTGAAGTTGTCCGGACTTTTCTTTGAAGTCCTTTAATATATTGACTTGATATTTGGTAAGTGGCTATATCGGGAGGAGCTACAGTGTACGTTCGAATTTCGTTCCGGTCGAATGACTTTTGGCTGAGTTATGGCCATTGAACATGTATATTTTACTCAAATTTGAAGTTGTCCGGACTTTTCTTTGACGTCCTTTGATATATTGACTTGATATTTGGTATGTGGCTATATCTAGATGAGTTACAGTTTAAGTTCGAATTTCGTTCCGGTCGAATAACTTTTGGCTGATTTATGACCCTTGAACTTGTATTTTTTGTTCAAATTTTAAGTTGTCCGGACTTTTTTTTTACGTCCTTTGTTATATTGACTTGATATTTAGTATGTGGCTATATCTAGATGAGTTACAGTTTAAGTTCGAATTTCGTTCCGGTCGAATGATATTTGGCTGAGTTATGACCCCTTAACTTGTATTTTTGTTCAAATTTTAAGTTATCCGGACTTTTTTTTTACGTCCTTTGTTATATTGATTTTATATTTAGTATGTGGCTATATCTAGATAAGTTACAGTTTAAGTTCGAATTTCGTTCCGGTCGAATGATATTTGGCTGAGTTATGACCCCTGAACTTGTATTTTTGTTCAAATTTTAAGTTATCCGGACTTTTTTTTACGTCCTTTGATATATTGATTTTATATTTGGTATGTGGCTATATCTAGATGAGTTACAGTTTAAGTTCGAATTTCGTTCCGGTCGAATGATTTTTGGCTGAGTTATGGCTCTTGAACTTGTATTTTTTGTTCAAATTTGAAGTTGTCCGGACTTTTCTTTGACGTCCTTTAATATATTGACTTGATATTTGGTAAGTGGCTATATCGGGAGGAGCTACAGTGTACGTTCGAATTTCGTTCCGGTCGAATGACTTTTGGCTGAGTTATGGCCATTGAACATGTATATTTTGCTCAAATTTGAAGTTGTCCGGAGTTTTCTTTGACGTCCTTTGATATATTGACTTGATATTTGGTATGTGGCTATATCTGGATGAGTTACAGTTTAAGTTCGAATTTCGTTCCGGTCGAATGACTTTTGGCTGATTTATGACCCTTGAACTTGTATTTTTGTTCAAATGTTAAGTTATCCGGACTTTTTCTTGACGTCCTTTGATATATTGACTTGATATTTGGCATTTGGCTATATCTAGATGAGTTACAGTTTAAGCTCGAATTTTTTTCCGGTCGAATGATTTTTGGCTGAGTTATGGCTCTTGAACTTGTATTTTTTTGTTCAAATTTGAAGTTGTCCGGACTTTTCTTTGACGTCCTTTGATATATTGACTTGATATTTGGTATGTGGCTATATCTAGATGAGTTACAGTTTAAGTTCGAATTTCGTTACGGTCGATTGACTTTTGGCTGAGTTATGGCCATTGAACATGTATTTTTTGTTCAAATTTGAAGTTGTCCGGACTTTTCTTTGACGTCCTTTGATATATTGACTTGATATTTGGTAAGTGACTATATTGGGATGAGTTACAGTGTAAATTCGAATTTCGTTCCGGTCGAATGACTTTTGGCTGAGTTATGGCCATTGAACTTGTATATTTTGTTCAAATTTGAAGTTGTCCGGACTTTTCTTTGACGTCCTTTGATATATTGACTTGATATTTGGTATGTGGCTATATCTAGATGAGTTACAGTTTAAGTTCGAATTTCGTTCCGGTCGAATGACTTTTGGCTGATTTATGACCCTTGAACTTGTATTTTTTGCTCAAATTTTAAGTTGTCCGGACTTTTTTTTTACGTCCTTTGTTATATTGACTTGATATTTAGTATGTGGCTATATCTAGATGAGTTACAGTTTAAGTTCGAATTTCGTTCCGGTCGAATGATATTTGGCTGAGTTATGACCCCTGAACTTGTATTTTTGTTCAAATTTCAAGTTATCCGGACTTTTTTTTTACGTCCTTTGTTATATTGATTTTATATTTAGTATGTGGCTATATCTAGATGAGTTACAGTTTAAGTTCGAATTTGTTCCGGTCGAATGATATTTGGCTGAGTTATGACCCTTGAACTTGTATTTTTGTTCAAATTTTAAGTTATCCGGACTTATTTTTTACGTCCTTTGATATATTGACTTGATATTTGGTAAGTGGCTATATTGGGATGAGTTACAGTGTAAATTCGAATTTCGTTCCGGTCGATTGACTTTTGGCTGAGTTATGGCCATTGAACATGTATTTTTTGTTCAAATTTTAAGTTGTCCGGAATTTTTCTTGACGTCCTTTGATATATTGACTTGATATTTGGTATGTGGCTATATCTAGATGAGTTACAGTTTAAGTTCGAATTTCGTTCCGGTCGAATGATTTTTGGCTGAGTTATGGCTCTTGAACTTGTATTTTTTGTTCAAATTTGAAGTTGTCCGGACTTTTCTTTGAAGTCCTTTAATATATTGACTTGATATTTGGTAAGTGGCTATATCGGGAGGAGCTACATTGTACGTTCGAATTTCGTTCCGGTCGAATGACTTTTGGCTGAGTTATGGCCATTGAACATGTATATTTTGCTCAAATTTGAAGTTGTCCGGAGTTTTCTTTGACGTCCTTTGATATATTGACTAGATATTTGGTATGTGGCTATATCTGGATGAGTTACAGTTTAAGTTCGAATTTCGTTCCGGTCGAATGACTTTTGGCTGATTTATGACCCTTGAACTTGTATTTTTGTTCAAATGTTAAGTTATCCGGACTTTTTCTTGACGTCCTTTGATATATTGACTTGATATTTGGCATTTGGCTATATCTAGATGAGTTACAGTTTAAGCTCGAATTTTTTTCCGGTCGAATGATTTTTGGCTGAGTTATGGCTCTTGAACTTGTATTTTTTTGTTCAAATTTGAAGTTGTCCGGACTTTTTTTTGACGTCCTTTGATATATTGACTTGATATTTGGTATGTGGCTATATCTAGATGAGTTACAGTTTAAGTTCGAATTTTGTTACGGTCGATTGACTTTTGGCTGAGTTATGGCCATTGAACATGTATTTTTTGTTCAAATTTGAAGTTGTCCGGACTTTTCTTTGACGTCCTTTGATATATTGACTTGATATTTGGTAAGTGACTATATTGGGATGAGTTACAGTGTACATTCGAATTTCGTTCCGGTCGAATGACTTTTGGCTGAGTTATGGCCATTGAACTTGTATATTTTGTTCAAATTTGAAGTTGTCCGGACTTTTCTTTGACGTCCTTTGATATATTGACTTGATATTTGGTATGTGGCTATATCTAGATGAGTTACAGTTTAAGTTCGAATTTCGTTCCGGTCGAATGACTTTTGGCTGATTTATGACCCTTGAACTTGTATTTTTTGTTCAAATTTTAAGTTGTCCGGACTTTTTTTTTACGTCCTTTGTTATATTGACTTGATATTTAGTATGTGGCTATATCTAGATGAGTTACAGTTTAAGTTCGAATTTCGTTCCGGTCGAATGATATTTGGCTGAGTTATGACCCCTGAACTTGTATTTTTGTTCAAATTTTAAGTTATCCGGACTTTTTTTTGACGTCCTTTGTTATATTGATTTTATATTTAGTATGTGGCTATATCTAGATGAGTTACAGTTTAAGTTCGAATTTCGTTCCGGTCGAATGATATTTGGCTGAGTTATGACCCTTGAACTTGTATTTTTGTTCAAATTTTAAGTTATCCGGACTTTTTTTTTACGTCCTTTGATATATTGACTTGATATTTGGTAAGTGGCTATATTGGGATGAGTTACAGTGTAAATTCGAATTTCGTTCCGGTCGAATGACTTTTGGCTGATTTATGACCCTTGAACTTGTATTTTTTGTTCAAATTTTAAGTTGTCCGGACTTTTTTTTTACGTCCTTTGTTATATTGACTTGATATTTAGTATGTGGCTATATCTAGATGAGTTACAGTTTATGTTCGAATTTCGTTCCGGTCGAATGATATTTGGCTGAGTTATTACCCCTGAACTTGTATTTTTGTTCAAATTTGAAGTTGTCCGGACTTTTCTTTGACGTCCTTTGATATATTGATTTGATATTTGGTATGTGGCTATATCTAGATGAGTTACAGTTTAAGTTCGAATTTCGATCCGGTCGAATGACTTTTGGCAAATAAAGGTAATAACAAAATTACCGAACTCCGAACAATCTTACAAAGGGAAAGTCAAAACTCATAATTATATAAACAGACAAAATCAGTCAACAACCGGAAAACTGTGAAAACCGTAATGACCCTGACTTGGTACAGGCATTTCTAAAGAAATGGTGGGTTGAATCAGATTTTAAGGCGCCAAACCTCCCGCTCTCATTACGGTTCAAAGGTTCCGGCTGTCACTGTAACAGTATTTAAATACAGGAACAAAATAGGTAAAATAGTTGTCAAAGCAGTACCATATTCGGTGACGCAAATGTCAAAAATACTTTTACGTCACACATTGACCAAAAAATTCTTGACATTTGCGACTTCTTTATCTTTATACATTTTCACTATATGAAAATGCATCGCTTATAATCTTTTCTGCAGAGACGGAATATATTTCGACAAGATATTGGTATCGGAATATAAACTTTTTAAGAGATCGAATAAGGCGAATCTTTTTATAGCCCTGGTCCAGTAGCCTGTTTCTCAGATGAAGATGACGTTTCAGGAAATCAGAATAATTGCTACTGGCCCTTGCATAGCGAATCAATTGCGAGATGTAAACACCATATGCAGGAGAAGCTGGTATATTGCTGCACATGTTTGGAAAATTTATGATTTTAAAATTGAAGTCGTCCCGCTTATCATAAATTTTAGTACTGAGTTGACCGCTGTCGTCAAATTCGAGGTATAAGTCCAAAAATGATGCGGACGAAGCTGTATCGGTGGTCTCTTTAACTTCCAGCTCTGGAGGATATATCAATGGAAGAAATTCTGCAAATCTAGAATTATTGATAGATAAAACGTCATCAATATACCTGTATGTGAAATTAAAGGCTCTAGCCTCATGAATCTTCTTATCTTTTACAAGCTTTTGAAGAAACTCCGACTCATATGAGTATAAAAATAAATCGGCTAGAAGAGGGGCACAATTCGTACCCATTGGTATGCCGACGACCTGCTGAAACAGTGTCCCTCCAAAGGAGACAAATATGTTATCGATGAGGAACTCCAGCATACTGATCACTTGTTCCTCGGAGTAGCATGTTTTACCTTTATGAATTTTGTTTGAAAAATATGTGGAATTGTAGCCTAACACAACAAATTTTGAGCCATAGTTTCTATGACCAAAAGCTTTATGAATTGTTTCTTTTAAGCGGGTTTTTAATTTGTCATGCGGTAGGGTGGTATATAGAGTTGAAAAATCAAATGTTTTGATGGAGGATACCTGAGAGAAAGATCTTGATTTCAGGTTATCCAAAAGATCTTTAGAGTTTTTCAAAATCCACATGTGATTTATGCCACTACGCGAGTAAACAGTTTCACAATATTTCTGTTGTCCCTCTTTTACTGCAGACAGAATCTTTGTCAGGTGAATAGACAATTCTTTCGTCGAACAAGTTGATGATCCCGCTATGTACCTTTCTTTGTATGGTGTCTTATGGAGTTTAGGTATCCAATATAAGTAGGGTAAATCCTCAGACTCTTTACCAGAGGGAATGTTTAAAGAGGTCATGAATGATCTGTGGTTAGCTAGGATTTCATCTTTGTCGAACGAAGTTGGTTTGTATGTGATATTACTAGAGGTGTTGCTATTTATGCCTAATTCCTTGATTAGACATTCGAAGTAATATGATTTACATACAAACACGATATTGTTGGAAGCCTTGTCAGCAGGAACGATAACATATTTGTCATGAAGAGAGGAAAGACACTTAACAGCTTCTTGGTCTTTAAATACAGACTTAGGTCGACTATTAACACAATTTTTGAGTTTGTGAATCCGACCTTGTACTAGAGACCTAATTGTTCTAACCCAGTCTGACAAGGACTCTAACTCAGGATCTTGGTCTACTTCTCTCTTTATCCACCTTCTGGCATAATCTTCAACAGCATCCATAATTATCTTGAAATTATGTTTCCAATTGATGTGTTGAGGTTCTCTGAATTTAGGACCATGAGAAATCACCTTTCGGAGACTCTCATGTTGAATGATATTCAGATCACCAGTGATTACATGTCCAGATGGGTTGTATTGAAAAGGAGAGTGGGAGCAGTCACAAGTCAGAGGGTTCTTAAGGTACTCTTCTATGTTAATATCTTGCAATGCTTCTTTGTAGTTGAAAATTGTACGGCCAATGCTGTTAGTGTAGCTATAGGAGACAATGGGAACAGATTGATTTTTGAAATATGGTGGAATTTCTTTTACGACCTCTTTTCTATTAAGAATGTTGCTGATGTTAATAGCATCGATTCCTTTGTTAGCAAACGGAATATGGGGGAATTTTCTGTTGTTATCATGAAGAGGTTCAGATCGAACTGGTTTAAAAAGACGAAAGGACGCCACGTCACATATAATACTAGACAATCTGTACTTAGGAGAAAAAGGATCTACGCCTCCTTTGTCAAGTCCAAAATCCTTAAGATCTTTGAGGTAGTTTACAGGTAGTGAAAATAAGATTGTACGAATATGATGAATTCCAAGAGGTTTCTGTATATTAGAAAGTAAATCATTAAAAGTATCTTGTAACGTTCTTGGTTTAGAGGACTTTTTAACATTAGGATGTTGAATTCTTTTATGACCATGGCTACGTTTAGTTCTTGGAATAGTATTAAAAAGGCTCATCACGTTGATTTCGTTGCATCCAGGACTTGACAAATTTCCCACTCCTTTGATGTTATCATTGCAACCGTAAGGCATTGCAGTGCCTAATTCTTTTATCCAGAACAACTCTCTATCGGTGCGGTAAGGTGTACTAAGAATAGAACTGTTTGTATGATGGTAAATCTACTCGATGATTTGAACTTTCATCGTCAAACAGCGGTCATGACCCGGTTGATTGAAATGATTATACAAAATCCTGTATTTGGGATCTTTTGCATCATATCGATGTTGGCTCATCCTACTTCGCAATGTTTGACGAGTTTCACCAACATACAAAAGTCCACAGAGTGTACATTCTATACCGTAAATAACATTTTTAGTAGAACAGTCCAGAGGTTCAAACGATTTGGTGTAGTACGTTTTTCCAGTTAAATTACTTGTAAATTCAGGAGAAGTTATTAGCATGACGCATGTTTTACAAGTATTATTTTTGTCAGTTTTTATTTTGCAAGTAGTAATGCATGGAGAAGAGTCACAAGTACCTGGAGATTTAAGACAGTCCGAAATATTAATAGAACAAGATTTTAAAATTTGATACGAATCTGAAGTTTTGAAATAATAATTACTTTTTTTTTTTTTTTTTTATGACCCTTGAACTTGTATTTTTTGTTCAAATTTTAAGTTGTCCGAAATTTTTCTTGACGTCCTTTGATATATTGACTTGATATTTGGTATGTGGCTATATCTGGATGAGTTACATTTTGAGTTCGAATTTCGTTCCGGTCGATTGACTTTTGGCTGAGTTATGGCCATTGAACATGTATTTTTTGTTCAAATTTGAAGTTGTCCGGACTTTTCTTGACGTCCTTTGATATATTGACTTGATATTTGGTAAGTGGCTATATCGGGATGAGTTACAGTGTACGTTCGAATTTCGTTCCGGTCGAATGACTTTTGGCTGATTTATGACCCTTGAACTTGTATTTTTGTTCAAATGTTAAGTTATCCGGATTTTTTCTTGACGTCCTTTGATATATTGACTTGATATTTGATATTTGGCTATATCTAGATGAGTTACAGTTTAAACTCGAATTTTGTTCCGGTCGAATGATTTTTGGCTGAGTTATGGCTCTTGAACTTGTATTTTTTGTTCAAATTTGAAGTTGTCCGGACTTTTCTTTGACGTCCTTTGATATATTGACTTGATATTTGGTAAGTGGCTATATTGGGATGAGTTACAGTGTACATTCGAATTTCGTTCCGGTCGAATGACTTTTGGCTGAGTTATGGCCATTGAACTTGTATATTTTGTTCAAATTTGAAGTTGTCCGGACTTTTCTTTGACGTCCTTTGATATATTGACTTGATATTTGGTATGTGGCTATATCTAGATGAGTTACAGTTTAAGTTCGAATTTCGTTCCGGTCGAATGACTTTTGGCTGATTTATGACCCTTGAACTTGTATTTTTGTTCAAATTTTAAGTTATCCGGACTTTTTCTTGACGTCCTTTGATATATTGACTTGATATTTGGTATTTGGCTATATCTAGATGAGTTACAGTTTAAGCTCGAATTTTGTTCCGGTCGAATGATTTTTGGCTGAGTTATGGCTCTTGAACTTGTATTTTTTGTTCAAATTTGAAGTTGTCCGGACTTTTCTTTGACGTCCTTTGATATATTGACTTGATATTTGGTAAGTGGCTATATTGGGATGAGTTACAGTGTACATTCGAATTTCGTTCCGGTCGAATGACTTTTGGCTGAGTTATGGCCATTGAACTTGTATATTTTGTTCAAATTTGAAGTTGTCCGGACTTTTCTTTGACGTCCTTTGATATATTGACTTGATATTTGGTATGTGGCTATATCTAGATGAGTTACAGTTTAAGTTCGAATTTCGTTCCGGTCGAATGACTTTTAGCTGATTTATGACCCTTGAACTTGTATTTTTTGTTCAAATTTTAAGTTGTCCGGACTTTTTTTTTACGTCCTTTGTTATATTGACTTGATATTTAGTATGTGGCTATATCTAGATGAGTTACAGTTTAAGTTCGAATTTCGTTCCGGTCGAATGATATTTGGCTGAGTTATGACCCCTGAACTTGTATTTTTGTTCAAATTTGAAGTTATCCGGACTTTTTTTTTACGTCCTTTGTTATATTGATTTTATATTTGGTATGTGGCTATATCTAGATGAGTTACAGTTTAAGTTCGAATTTCGATCCGGTCGAATGACTTTTGGCAAATAAAGGTAATAACAAAATTACCGAACTCCGAACAATCTTACAAAGGGAAAGTCAAAACTCATAATTATATAAACAGACAAAATCAGTCAACAACCGGAAAACTGTGAAAACCGTAATGACCCTGACTTGGTACAGGCATTTCTAAAGAAATGGTGGGTTGAATCAGATTTTAAGGCCCCAAACCTCCCGCTCTCATTACTGTCACTGTAACAGTATTTAAATACAGGAACAAAATAGGTAAAATAGTTGTCAAAGCAGTACCATATTCGGTGACGCAAATGTCAAAAATACTTTTACGTCACACATTGACCAAAAAATTCTTGACATTTGCGACTTCTTTATCTTTATACATTTTCACTATATGAAAATGCATCGCTTATAATCTTTTCTGCAGAGACGGAATATATTTCGACAAGATATTGGTATCGGAATATAAACTTTTTAAGAGATCGAATAAGGCGAATCTTTTTATAGCCCTGGTCCAGTAGCCTGTTTCTCAGATGAAGATGACGTTTCAGGAAATCAGAATAATTGCTACTGGCCCTTGCATAGCGAATCAATTGCGAGATGTAAACACCATATGCAGGAGAAGCTGGTATATTGCTGCACATGTTTGGAAAATTTATGATTTTAAAATTGAAGTCGTCCCGCTTATCATAAATTTTAGTACTGAGTTGACCGCTGTCGTCAAATTCGAGGTATAAGTCCAAAAATGATGCGGACGAAGCTGTATCGGTGGTCTCTTTAACTTCCAGCTCTGGAGGATATATCAATGGAAGAAATTCTGCAAATCTAGAATTATTGATAGATAAAACGTCATCAATATACCTGTATGTGAAATTAAAGGCTCTAGCCTCATGAATCTTCTTATCTTTTACAAGCTTTTGAAGAAACTCCGACTCATATGAGTATAAAAATAAATCGGCTAGAAGAGGGGCACAATTCGTACCCATTGGTATGCCGACGACCTGCTGAAACAGTGTCCCTCCAAAGGAGACAAATATGTTATCGATGAGGAACTCCAGCATTCTGATCACTTGTTCCTCGGAGTAGCATGTTTTACCTTTATGAATTTTGTTTGAAAAATATGTGGAATTGTAGCCTAACACAACAAATTTTGAGCCATAGTTTCTATGACCAAAAGCTTTATGAATTGTTTCTTTTAAGCGGGTTTTTAATTTGTCATGCGGTAGGGTGGTATATAGAGTTGAAAAATCAAATGTTTTGATGGAGGATACCTGAGAGAAAGATCTTGATTTCAGGTTATCCAAAAGATCTTTAGAGTTTTTCAAAATCCACATGTGATTTATGCCACTACGCGAGTAAACAGTTTCACAATATTTCTGTTGTCCCTCTTTTACTGCAGACAGAATCTTTGTCAGGTGAATAGACAATTCTTTCGTCGAACAAGTTGATGATCCCGCTATGTACCTTTCTTTGTATGGTGTCTTATGGAGTTTAGGTATCCAATATAAGTAGGGTAAATCCTCAGACTCTTTACCAGAGGGAATGTTTAAAGAGGTCATGAATGATCTGTGGTTAGCTAGGATTTCATCTTTGTCGAACGAAGTTGGTTTGTATGTGATATTACTAGAGGTGTTGCTATTTATGCCTAATTCCTTGATTAGGCATTCGAAGTAATATGATTTACATACAAACACGATATTGTTGGAAGCCTTGTCAGCAGGAACGATAACATATTTGTCATGAAGAGAGGAAAGACACTTAACAGCTTCTTGGTCTTTAAATACAGACTTAGGTCGACTATTAACACAATTTTTGAGTTTGTGAATCCGACCTTGTACTAGAGACCTAATTGTTCTAACCCAGTCTGACAAGGACTCTAACTCAGGATCTTGGTCTACTTCTCTCTTTATCCACCTTCTGGCATAATCTTCAACAGCATCCATAATTATCTTGAAATTATGTTTCCAATTGATGTGTTGAGGTTCTCTGAATTTAGGACCATGAGAAATCACCTTTCGGAGACTCTCATGTTGAATGATATTCAGATCACCAGTGATTACATGTCCAGATGGGTTGTATTGAAAAGGAGAGTGGGAGCAGTCACAAGTCAGAGGGTTCTTAAGGTACTCTTCTATGTTAATATCTTGCAATGCTTCTTTGTAGTTGAAAATTGTACGGCCAATGCTGTTAGTGTAGCTATAGGAGACAATGGGAACAGATTGATTTTTGAAATATGGTGGAATTTCTTTTACGATCTCTTTTCTATTAAGAATGTTGCTGATGTTAATAGCATCGATTCCTTTGTTAGCAAACGGAATATGGGGGAATTTTCTGTTGTTATCATGAAGAGGTTCAGATCGAACTGGTTTAAAAAGACGAAAGGACGCCACGTCACATATAATACTAGACAATCTGTACTTAGGAGAAAAAGGATCTACGCCTCCTTTGTCAAGTCCAAAATCCTTAAGATCTTTGAGGTAGTTTACAGGTAGTGAAAATAAGATTGTACGAATATGATGAATTCCAAGAGGTTTCTGTATATTAGAAAGTAAATCATTAAAAGTATCTTGTAACGTTCTTGGTTTAGAGGACTTTTTAACATTAGGATGTTGAATTCTTTTATGACCATGGCTACGTTTAGTTCTTGGAATAGTATTAAAAAGGCTCATCACGTTGATTTCGTTGCATCCAGGACTTGACAAATTTCCCACTCCTTTGATGTTATCATTGCAACCGTAAGGCATTGCAGTGCCTAATTCTTTTATCCAGAACAACTCTCTATCGGTGCGGTAAGGTGTACTAAGAATAGAACTGTTTGTATGATGGTAAATCTACTCGATGATTTGAACTTTCATCGTCAAACAGCGGTCATGACCCGGTTGATTGAAATGATTATACAAAATCCTGTATTTGGGATCTTTTGCATCATATCGATGTTGGCTCATCCTACTTCGCAATGTTTGACGAGTTTCACCAACATACAAAAGTCCACGGAGTGTACATTCTATACCGTAAATAACATTTTTAGTAGAACAGTCCAGAGGTTCAAACGATTTGGTGTAGTACGTTTTTCCAGTTAAATTACTTGTAAATTCAGGAGAAGTTATTAGCATGACGCATGTTTTACAAGTATTATTTTTGTCAGTTTTTATTTTGCAAGTAGTAATGCATGGAGAAGAGTCACAAGTACCTGGAGATTTAAGACAGTCCGAAATATTAATAGAACAAGATTTTAAAATTTGATACGAATCTGAAGTTTTGAAATAATAATTACTTTTTTTTTTTTTTTTTATGACCCTTGAACTTGTATTTTTTGTTCAAATTTTAAGTTGTCCGGAATTTTTCTTGACGTCCTTTGATATATTGACTTGATATTTGGTATGTGGCTATATCTAGATGAGTTACAGTTTAAGTTCGAATTTCGTTCCGGTCGAATGATATTTGGCTGAGTTATGACCCTTGAACTTGTATTTTTGTTCAAATTTTAAGTTGTCCGGACTTTTTCTTGACGTCCTTTGATATATTGATTTGATATTTGGTATTTGGCTATATCTGGATGAGTTACAGTTTAAGCTCGAATTTTGTTCCGATCGAATGATTTTTCGCTGGGTTATGGCTCTTGAACTTGTATTTTTTGTTCAAATTTGAAGTTGTCCGGACTTTTCTTTGACGTCCTTTGATATATTGACTTGATATTTGGCACGTGGCTATATCTAGATGAGTTACAGTTTAAGTTCGAATTTCGTTCCGGTCGAATGATATTTGGCTTAGTTATGACCCTTGAACTTGTATTTTTGTTCAAATTTTAAGTTGTCCGGACTTTTTCTTGACGTCCTTTGATATATTGATTTGATATTTGGTATTTGGCTATATCTAGATGAGTTACAGTTTAAGCTCGAATTTCATTCCGGTCGAATGACTTTTGGCGGAGTTATGGCCATTGAACTTGTATTTTTTGTTCAAATTTTAAGTTGTCCGGAATTTTTCTTGACGTCCTTTGATATATTGACTTGATATTTGGTATGTGGCTATATCTAGATGAGTTACAGTTTAAGTTCGAATTTCGTTACGGTCGATTGACTTTTGGCTGAGTTATGGCCATTGAACATGTATTTTTTGTTCAAATTTGAAGTTGTCCGGACTTTTCTTGACGTCCTTTGATATATTGACTTGATATTTGGTAAGTGGCTATATCGGGATGAGTTACAGTGTACGTTCGAATTTCGTTCCGGTCGAATGACTTTTGGCTGATTTATGACCCTTGAACTTGTATTTTTGTTCAAATGTTAAGTTATCCGGACTTTTTCTTGACGTCCTTTGATATATTGACTTGATATTTGGTATTTGGCTATATCTAGATGAGTTACAGTTTAAACTCGAATTTTGTTCCGGTCGAATGATTTTTGGCTGAGTTATGGCTCTTGAACTTGCATTTTTTGTTCAAATTTGAAGTTGTCCGGACTTTTCTTTGACGTCCTTTGATATATTGACTTGATATTTGGTAAGTGGCTATATTGGGATGAGTTACAGTGTACATTCGAATTTCGTTACGGTCGAATGACTTTTGGCTGAGTTATGGCCATTGAACTTGCATATTTTGTTCAAATTTGAAGTTGTCCGGACTTTTCTTTGACGTCCTTTGATATATTGACTTGATATTTGGTATGTGGCTATATCTAGATGAGTTACAGTTTAAGTTCGAATTTCGTTTCGGTCGAATGACTTTTGGCTGATTTATGACCCTTGAACTTGTATTTTTTGTTCAAATTTTAAGTTGACCGGACTTTTTTTTTACGTCCTTTGTTATATTGACTTGATATTTAGTATGTGGCTATATCTAGATGAGTTACAGTTTAAGTTCGAATTTCGTTCCGGTCGAATGATATTTGGCTGAGTTATGACCCCTAAACTTGTATTTTTGTTCAAATTTTAAGTTATCCGGACTTTTTTTTACGTCCTTTGTTATATTGATTTTATATTTGGTATGTGGCTATATCTAGATGAGTTACAGTTTAAGTTCGAATTTCGATCCGGTCGAATGACTTTTGGCAAATAAAGGTAATAACAAAATTACCGAACTCCGAACAATCTTACAAAGGGAAAGTCAAAACTCATAATTATATAAACAGACAAAATCAGTCAACAACCGGAAAACTGTGAAAACCGTAATGACCCTGACTTGGTACAGGCATTTCTAAAGAAATGGTGGGTTGAATCAGATTTTAAGGCGCCAAACCTCCCGCTCTCATTACTGTCACTGTAACAGTATTTAAATACAGGAACAAAATAGGTAAAATAGTTGTCAAAGCAGTACCATATTCGGTGACGCAAATGTCAAAAATACTTTTACGTCACACATTGACCAAAAAATTCTTGACATTTGCGACTTCTTTATCTTTATACATTTTCACTATATGAAAATGCATCGCTTATAATCTTTTCTGCAGAGACGGAATATATTTCGACAAGATATTGGTATCGGAATATAAACTTTTTAAGAGATCGAATAAGGCGAATCTTTTTATAGCCCTGGTCCAGTAGCCTGTTTCTCAGATGAAGATGACGTTTCAGGAAATCAGAATAATTGCTACTGGCCCTTGCATAGCGAATCAATTGCGAGATGTAAACACCATATGCAGGAGAAGCTGGTATATTGCTGCACATGTTTGGAAAATTTATGATTTTAAAATTGAAGTCGTCCCGCTTATCATAAATTTTAGTACTGAGTTGACCGCTGTCGTCAAATTCGAGGTATAAGTCCAAAAATGATGCGGACGAAGCTGTATCGGTGGTCTCTTTAACTTCCAGCTCTGGAGGATATATCAATGGAAGAAATTCTGCAAATCTAGAATTATTGATAGATAAAACGTCATCAATATACCTGTATGTGAAATTAAAGGCTCTAGCCTCATGAATCTTCTTATCTTTTACAAGCTTTTGAAGAAACTCCGACTCATATGAGTATAAAAATAAATCGGCTAGAAGAGGGGCACAATTCGTACCCATTGGTATGCCGACGACCTGCTGAAACAGTGTCCCTCCAAAGGAGACAAATATGTTATCGATGAGGAACTCCAGCATACTGATCACTTGTTCCTCGGAGTAGCATGTTTTACCTTTATGAATTTTGTTTGAAAAATATGTGGAATTGTAGCCTAACACAACAAATTTTGAGCCATAGTTTCTATGACCAAAAGCTTTATGAATTGTTTCTTTTAAGCGGGTTTTTAATTTGTCATGCGGTAGGGTGGTATATAGAGTTGAAAAATCAAATGTTTTGATGGAGGATACCTGAGAGAAAGATCTTGATTTCAGGTTATCCAAAAGATCTTTAGAGTTTTTCAAAATCCACATGTGATTTATGCCACTACGCGAGTAAACAGTTTCACAATATTTCTGTTGTCCCTCTTTTACTGCAGACAGAATCTTTGTCAGGTGAATAGACAATTCTTTCGTCGAACAAGTTGATGATCCCGCTATGTACCTTTCTTTGTATGGTGTCTTATGGAGTTTAGGTATCCAATATAAGTAGGGTAAATCCTCAGACTCTTTACCAGAGGGAATGTTTAAAGAGGTCATGAATGATCTGTGGTTAGCTAGGATTTCATCTTTGTCGAACGAAGTTGGTTTGTATGTGATATTACTAGAGGTGTTGCTATTTATGCCTAATTCCTTGATTAGGCATTCGAAGTAATATGATTTACATACAAACACGATATTGTTGGAAGCCTTGTCAGCAGGAACGATAACATATTTGTCATGAAGAGAGGAAAGACACTTAACAGCTTCTTGGTCTTTAAATACAGACTTAGGTCGACTATTAACACAATTTTTGAGTTTGTGAATCCGACCTTGTACTAGAGACCTAATTGTTCTAACCCAGTCTGACAAGGACTCTAACTCAGGATCTTGGTCTACTTCTCTCTTTATCCACCTTCTGGCATAATCTTCAACAGCATCCATAATTATCTTGAAATTATGTTTCCAATTGATGTGTTGAGGTTCTCTGAATTTAGGACCATGAGAAATCACCTTTCGGAGACTCTCATGTTGAATGATATTCAGATCACCAGTGATTACATGTCCAGATGGGTTGTATTGAAAAGGAGAGTGGGAGCAGTCACAAGTCAGAGGGTTCTTAAGGTACTCTTCTATGTTAATATCTTGCAATGCTTCTTTGTAGTTGAAAATTGTACGGCCAATGCTGTTAGTGTAGCTATAGGAGACAATGGGAACAGATTGATTTTTGAAATATGGTGGAATTTCTTTTACGACCTCTTTTCTATTAAGAATGTTGCTGATGTTAATAGCATCGATTCCTTTGTTAGCAAACGGAATATGGGGGAATTTTCTGTTGTTATCATGAAGAGGTTCAGATCGAACTGGTTTAAAAAGACGAAAGGACGCCACGTCACATATAATACTAGACAATCTGTACTTAGGAGAAAAAGGATCTACGCCTCCTTTGTCAAGTCCAAAATCCTTAAGATCTTTGAGGTAGTTTACAGGTAGTGAAAATAAGATTGTACGAATATGATGAATTCCAAGAGGTTTCTGTATATTAGAAAGTAAATCATTAAAAGTATCTTGTAACGTTCTTGGTTTAGAGGACTTTTTAACATTAGGATGTTGAATTCTTTTATGACCATGGCTACGTTTAGTTCTTGGAATAGTATTAAAAAGGCTCATCACGTTGATTTCGTTGCATCCAGGACTTGACAAATTTCCCACTCCTTTGATGTTATCATTGCAACCGTAAGGCATTGCAGTGCCTAATTCTTTTATCCAGAACAACTCTCTATCGGTGCGGTAAGGTGTACTAAGAATAGAACTGTTTGTATGATGGTAAATCTACTCGATGATTTGAACTTTCATCGTCAAACAGCGGTCATGACCCGGTTGATTGAAATGATTATACAAAATCCTGTATTTGGGATCTTTTGCATCATATCGATGTTGGCTCATCCTACTTCGCAATGTTTGACGAGTTTCACCAACATACAAAAGTCCACGGAGTGTACATTCTATACCGTAAATAACATTTTTAGTAGAACAGTCCAGAGGTTCAAACGATTTGGTGTAGTACGTTTTTCCAGTTAAATTACTTGTAAATTCAGGAGAAGTTATTAGCATGACGCATGTTTTACAAGTATTATTTTTGTCAGTTTTTATTTTGCAAGTAGTAATGCATGGAGAAGAGTCACAAGTACCTGGAGATTTAAGACAGTCCGAAATATTAATAGAACAAGATTTTAAAATTTGATACGAATCTGAAGTTTTGAAATAATAATTACTTTTTTTTTTTTTTTTTTATGACCCTTGAACTTGTATTTTTTGTTCAAATTTTAAGTTGTCCGGAATTTTTCTTGACGTCCTTTGATATATTGACTTGATATTTGGTATGTGGCTATATCTAGATGAGTTACAGTTTAAGTTCGAATTTCGTTCCGGTCGAATGATATTTGGCTGAGTTATGACCCTTGAACTTGTATTTTTGTTCAAATTTTAAGTTGTCCGGACTTTTTCTTGACGTCCTTTGATATATTGATTTGATATTTGGTATTTGGCTATATCTGGATGAGTTACAGTTTAAGCTCGAATTTTGTTCCGATCGAATGATTTTTCGCTGGGTTATGGCTCTTGAACTTGTATTTTTTGTTCAAATTTGAAGTTGTCCGGACTTTTCTTTGACGTCCTTTGATATATTGACTTGATATTTGGCACGTGGCTATATCTAGATGAGTTACAGTTTAAGTTCGAATTTCGTTCCGGTCGAATGATATTTGGCTTAGTTATGACCCTTGAACTTGTATTTTTGTTCAAATTTTAAGTTGTCCGGACTTTTTCTTGACGTCCTTTGATATATTGATTTGATATTTGGTATTTGGCTATATCTAGATGAGTTACAGTTTAAGCTCGAATTTCATTCCGGTCGAATGACTTTTGGCGGAGTTATGGCCATTGAACTTGTATTTTTTGTTCAAATTTTAAGTTGTCCGGAATTTTTCTTGACGTCCTTTGATATATTGACTTGATATTTGGTATGTGGCTATATCTAGATGAGTTACAGTTTAAGTTCGAATTTCGTTACGGTCGATTGACTTTTGGCTGAGTTATGGCCATTGAACATGTATTTTTTGTTCAAATTTGAAGTTGTCCGGACTTTTCTTGACGTCCTTTGATATATTGACTTGATATTTGGTAAGTGGCTATATCGGGATGAGTTACAGTGTACGTTCGAATTTCGTTCCGGTCGAATGACTTTTGGCTGATTTATGACCCTTGAACTTGTATTTTTGTTCAAATGTTAAGTTATCCGGACTTTTTCTTGACGTCCTTTGATATATTGACTTGATATTTGGTATTTGGCTATATCTAGATGAGTTACAGTTTAAACTCGAATTTTGTTCCGGTCGAATGATTTTTGGCTGAGTTATGGCTCTTGAACTTGCATTTTTTGTTCAAATTTGAAGTTGTCCGGACTTTTCTTTGACGTCCTTTGATATATTGACTTGATATTTGGTAAGTGGCTATATTGGGATGAGTTACAGTGTACATTCGAATTTCGTTACGGTCGAATGACTTTTGGCTGAGTTATGGCCATTGAACTTGCATATTTTGTTCAAATTTGAAGTTGTCCGGACTTTTCTTTGACGTCCTTTGATATATTGACTTGATATTTGGTATGTGGCTATATCTAGATGAGTTACAGTTTAAGTTCGAATTTCGTTTCGGTCGAATGACTTTTGGCTGATTTATGACCCTTGAACTTGTATTTTTTGTTCAAATTTTAAGTTGACCGGACTTTTTTTTTACGTCCTTTGTTATATTGACTTGATATTTAGTATGTGGCTATATCTAGATGAGTTACAGTTTAAGTTCGAATTTCGTTCCGGTCGAATGATATTTGGCTGAGTTATGACCCCTAAACTTGTATTTTTGTTCAAATTTTAAGTTATCCGGACTTTTTTTTACGTCCTTTGTTATATTGATTTTATATTTGGTATGTGGCTATATCTAGATGAGTTACAGTTTAAGTTCGAATTTCGATCCGGTCGAATGACTTTTGGCAAATAAAGGTAATAACAAAATTACCGAACTCCGAACAATCTTACAAAGGGAAAGTCAAAACTCATAATTATATAAACAGACAAAATCAGTCAACAACCGGAAAACTGTGAAAACCGTAATGACCCTGACTTGGTACAGGCATTTCTAAAGAAATGGTGGGTTGAATCAGATTTTAAGGCGCCAAACCTCCCGCTCTCATTACTGTCACTGTAACAGTATTTAAATACAGGAACAAAATAGGTAAAATAGTTGTCAAAGCAGTACCATATTCGGTGACGCAAATGTCAAAAATACTTTTACGTCACACATTGACCAAAAAATTCTTGACATTTGCGACTTCTTTATCTTTATACATTTTCACTATATGAAAATGCATCGCTTATAATCTTTTCTGCAGAGACGGAATATATTTCGACAAGATATTGGTATCGGAATATAAACTTTTTAAGAGATCGAATAAGGCGAATCTTTTTATAGCCCTGGTCCAGTAGCCTGTTTCTCAGATGAAGATGACGTTTCAGGAAATCAGAATAATTGCTACTGGCCCTTGCATAGCGAATCAATTGCGAGATGTAAACACCATATGCAGGAGAAGCTGGTATATTGCTGCACATGTTTGGAAAATTTATGATTTTAAAATTGAAGTCGTCCCGCTTATCATAAATTTTAGTACTGAGTTGACCGCTGTCGTCAAATTCGAGGTATAAGTCCAAAAATGATGCGGACGAAGCTGTATCGGTGGTCTCTTTAACTTCCAGCTCTGGAGGATATATCAATGGAAGAAATTCTGCAAATCTAGAATTATTGATAGATAAAACGTCATCAATATACCTGTATGTGAAATTAAAGGCTCTAGCCTCATGAATCTTCTTATCTTTTACAAGCTTTTGAAGAAACTCCGACTCATATGAGTATAAAAATAAATCGGCTAGAAGAGGGGCACAATTCGTACCCATTGGTATGCCGACGACCTGCTGAAACAGTGTCCCTCCAAAGGAGACAAATATGTTATCGATGAGGAACTCCAGCATACTGATCACTTGTTCCTCGGAGTAGCATGTTTTACCTTTATGAATTTTGTTTGAAAAATATGTGGAATTGTAGCCTAACACAACAAATTTTGAGCCATAGTTTCTATGACCGAAAGCTTTATGAATTGTTTCTTTTAAGCGGGTTTTTAATTTGTCATGCGGTAGGGTGGTATATAGAGTTGAAAAATCAAATGTTTTGATGGAGGATACCTGAGAGAAAGATCTTGATTTCAGGTTATCCAAAAGATCTTTAGAGTTTTTCAAAATCCACATGTGATTTATGCCACTACGCGAGTAAACAGTTTCACAATATTTCTGTTGTCCCTCTTTTACTGCAGACAGAATCTTTGTCAGGTGAATAGACAATTCTTTCGTCGAACAAGTTGATGATCCCGCTATGTACCTTTCTTTGTATGGTGTCTTATGGAGTTTAGGTATCCAATATAAGTAGGGTAAATCCTCAGACTCTTTACCAGAGGGAATGTTTAAAGAGGTCATGAATGATCTGTGGTTAGCTAGGATTTCATCTTTGTCGAACGAAGTTGGTTTGTATGTGATATTACTAGAGGTGTTGCTATTTATGCCTAATTCCTTGATTAGGCATTCGAAGTAATATGATTTACATACAAACACGATATTGTTGGAAGCCTTGTCAGCAGGAACGATAACATATTTGTCATGAAGAGAGGAAAGACACTTAACAGCTTCTTGGTCTTTAAATACAGACTTAGGTCGACTATTAACACAATTTTTGAGTTTGTGAATCCGACCTTGTACTAGAGACCTAATTGTTCTAACCCAGTCTGACAAGGACTCTAACTCAGGATCTTGGTCTACTTCTCTCTTTATCCACCTTCTGGCATAATCTTCAACAGCATCCATAATTATCTTGAAATTATGTTTCCAATTGATGTGTTGAGGTTCTCTGAATTTAGGACCATGAGAAATCACCTTTCGGAGACTCTCATGTTGAATGATATTCAGATCACCAGTGATTACATGTCCAGATGGGTTGTATTGAAAAGGAGAGTGGGAGCAGTCACAAGTCAGAGGGTTCTTAAGGTACTCTTCTATGTTAATATCTTGCAATGCTTCTTTGTAGTTGAAAATTGTACGGCCAATGCTGTTAGTGTAGCTATAGGAGACAATGGGAACAGATTGATTTTTGAAATATGGTGGAATTTCTTTTACGACCTCTTTTCTATTAAGAATGTTGCTGATGTTAATAGCATCGATTCCTTTGTTAGCAAACGGAATATGGGGGAATTTTCTGTTGTTATCATGAAGAGGTTCAGATCGAACTGGTTTAAAAAGACGAAAGGACGCCACGTCACATATAATACTAGACAATCTGTACTTAGGAGAAAAAGGATCTACGCCTCCTTTGTCAAGTCCAAAATCCTTAAGATCTTTGAGGTAGTTTACAGGTAGTGAAAATAAGATTGTACGAATATGATGAATTCCAAGAGGTTTCTGTATATTAGAAAGTAAATCATTAAAAGTATCTTGTAACGTTCTTGGTTTAGAGGACTTTTTAACATTAGGATGTTGAATTCTTTTATGACCATGGCTACGTTTAGTTCTTGGAATAGTATTAAAAAGGCTCATCACGTTGATTTCGTTGCATCCAGGACTTGACAAATTTCCCACTCCTTTGATGTTATCATTGCAACCGTAAGGCATTGCAAGTGCCTAATTCTTTTATCCAGAACAACTCTCTATCGGTGCGGTAAGGTGTACTAAGAATAGAACTGTTTGTATGATGGTAAATCTACTCGATGATTTGAACTTTCATCGTCAAACAGCGGTCATGACCCGGTTGATTGAAATGATTATACAAAATCCTGTATTTGGGATCTTTTGCATCATATCGATGTTGGCTCATCCTACTTCGCAATGTTTGACGAGTTTCACCAACATACAAAAGTCCACAGAGTGTACATTCTATACCGTAAATAACATTTTTAGTAGAACAGTCCAGAGGTTCAAACGATTTGGTGTAGTACGTTTTTCCAGTTAAATTACTTGTAAATTCAGGAGAAGTTATTAGCATGACGCATGTTTTACAAGTATTATTTTTGTCAGTTTTTATTTTGCAAGTAGTAATGCATGGAGAAGAGTCACAAGTACCTGGAGATTTAAGACAGTCCGAAATATTAATAGAACAAGATTTTAAAATTTGATACGAATCTGAAGTTTTGAAATAATAATTACTTTTTTTTTTTTTTTTTATGACCCTTGAACTTGTATTTTTTGTTCAAATTTTAAGTTGTCCGGAATTTTTCTTGACGTCCTTTGATATATTGACTTGATATTTGGTATGTGGCTATATCTAGATGAGTTACAGTTTAAGTTCGAATTTCGTTCCGGTCGAATGATATTTGGCTGAGTTATGACCCTTGAACTTGTATTTTTGTTCAAATTTTAAGTTGTCCGGACTTTTTCTTGACGTCCTTTGATATATTG
The DNA here is from genome assembly GCA_963680875.1 of Bathymodiolus brooksi. Taxonomy (NCBI): domain Eukaryota; kingdom Metazoa; phylum Mollusca; class Bivalvia; order Mytilida; family Modiolidae; genus Bathymodiolus; species Bathymodiolus brooksi. The sequence goes on along the minus strand of OY804578.1, from coordinate 90,181,653 downwards.
ATTTGATATTTGGTATTTGGCTATATCTGGATGAGTTACAGTTTAAGCTCGAATTTTGTTCCGATCGAATGATTTTTCGCTGGGTTATGACTCTTGAACTTGTATTTTTTGTTCAAATTTGAAGTTGTCCGGACTTTTCTTTGACGTCCTTTGATATATTGACTTGATATTTGGCACGTGGCTATATCTAGATGAGTTACAGTTTAAGTTCGAATTTCGTTCCGGTCGAATGATATTTGGCTTAGTTATGACCCTTGAACTTGTATTTTTGTTCAAATTTTAAGTTGTCCGGACTTTTTCTTGACGTCCTTTGATATATTGATTTGATATTTGGTATTTGGCTATATCTAGATGAGTTACAGTTTAAGCTCGAATTTCATTCCGGTAGAATGACTTTTGGCGGAGTTATGGCCATTGAACTTGTATTTTTTGTTCAAATTTGAAGTTGTCCGGACTTTTCTTTGACGTCCTTTGATATATTGACTTGATATTTGGTATGTGGCTATATATATATGAGTTACAGTTTATGTTCGAATTTCGTTCCGGTCGAATGACTTTTGGCTGAGTTATGGCCATTGAACATGTATTTTTTGTTCAAATTTTAAGTTGTCCGGACTTTTTCTTAACGTCCTTTGATTTATTGAGTTGATATTTGGTATGTGGCTATATCTATATGAGTTACAGTTTAAGTTCGAATTTCGTTCCGGTCGCATGATATTTGGCTGAGTTATGACCCTTGAACTTGTAATTTTGTTCAAATTTGAAGTTGTCCGGACTTTTCTTTGACGTCCTTTGATATATTGAGTTGATATTTGGTATGTGGCTATATCTAGATGAGTTACAGTTTAAGTTCGAATTTCGTTACGGTCAATTGACTTTTGGCCGAGTTATGGCCATTGAACTTATATTTTTTGTTCAAATTTTGAGGTGTCCGGACTTTTTTTTTACGTCCTTTGATATATTGACTTGATATTTGGTATGTGGCTATATCTAGATGAGTTACAGTTTAAGTTCGAATTTCGTTTCGGTCGAATGACTTTTGGCTGATTTATGACCCTTGAACTTGTATTTTTGTTCAAATGTTAAGTTATCCGGACTTTTTCTTGACGTCCTTTGATATATTGACTTGATATTTGGTATTTGGCTATATCTAGATGAGTTACAGTTTAAAGTCGAATTTTGTTCCGGTCGAATGATTTTTGGCTGAGTTATGGCTCTTAAACTTGTATTTTTTGTTCAAATTTGAAGTTGTCCTGACTTTTCTTTGACGTCCTTTGATATATTGACTTGATATTTGGTATGTGGCTATATCTAGATGAGTTACAGTTTAAGTTCGAATTTCGTTCCGGTGGAATGATATTTGTCTGAGTTATGACCCTTGAACTTGTATTTTTGTTCAAATTTTAAGTTGTCCGGACTTTTTCTTGACGTCCTTTGATATATTGATTTGATATTTGGTTTTTGGCTATATCTAGATGAGATACAGTTTAAGCTCGAATTTTGTACCGGTCGAATGATTTTTGGCTGGGTTATGGCCCTTGAACTTGTATTTTTGTTCAAATTTGAAGTTGTCCGGACTTTTCTTTGACGTCCTTTGATATATTGACTTGATATTTGGTATGTGGCTATATATATATGAGTTACAGTTTAAGTTCGAATATCGTTCCGGGCGAATGACTTTTAGCTGAGTTATGGCCATTGAACATGTATTTTTTGTTCAAATTTTAAGTTGTCCGGACTTTTTCTTGACGTCCTTTGATATATTGAGTTGATATTTGGTATGTGGCTATATCTAGATGAGTTACAGTTTAAGTTCGAATTTCGTTCCGGTCGAATGATATTTGGCTGAGTTATGACCCTTGAACTTGTATTTTTGTTCAAATGTGAAGTTGTCCGGACTTTTCTTTGACGTCCTTTGATATACTGATTTGATATTTGGTATGTGGCTATATCTAGATGAGTTACAGTTTAAGTTCGAATTTCGTTACGGTCAATTGACTTTTGGCCGAGTTATGGCCATTGAACTTATATTTTTTGTTCAAATTTTGAGTTGTCCGGACTTTTTTTTGACGTCCTTTGATATATTGACTTGATATTTGGTATGTGGCTATATCTAGATGATTTACAGTTTAAGTTCGAATTTCGTTCCGGTTGAATGATTTTGGCTGATTTATGACCCTTGAACTTGTATTTTTGTTCAAATGTTAAGTTATCCGGACTTTTTCTTGACCTCCTTTGATATATTGACTTGATATTTGGTATTTGGCTATATCTAGATGAGTTACAGTTTAAAATCGAATTTTGTTCCGGTCGAATGATTTTTGGCTGAGTTATGGCTCTTGAACTTGTATTTTTTGTTCAAATTTGAAGTTGTCCTGACTTTTCTTTGACGTCCTTTGATATATTGATTTGATATTTGGTATTTGGCTATATCTAGATGAGTTACAGTTTAAGCTCGAATTTCATTCCGGTCGAATGACTTTTGGCGGAGTTATGGCCATTGAACTTGTATTTTTTGTTCAAATTTGAAGTTGTCCGGACTTTTCTTTGACGTCCTTTGATATATTGACTTGATATTTGGTATGTGGCTATATATATATGAGTTACAGTTTATGCTCGAATTTCGTTCCGGTCGAATGACTTTTGGCTGAGTTATGGCCATTGAACATGTATTTTTTGTTCAAATTTTAAGTTGTCCGGACTTTTTCTTGACGTCCTTTGATTTATTGAGTTGATATTTGGTATGTGGCTATATCTATATGAGTTACAGTTTAAGTTCGAATTTCGTTCCGGTCGCATGATATTTGGCTGAGTTATGACCCTTGAACTTGTATTTTTGTTCAAATTTGAAGTTGTCCGGACTTTTCTTTGACGTCCTTTGATATATTGAGTTGATATTTGGTATGTGGCTATATCTAGATGAGTTACAGTTTAAGTTCGAATTTCGTTACGGTCAATTGACTTTTGGCCGAGTTATGGCCATTGAACTTATATTTTTTGTTCAAATTTTGAGGTGTCCGGACTTTTTTTTGACGTCCTTTGATATATTGACTTGATATTTGGTATGTGGCTATATCTAGATGAGTTACAGTTTAAGTTCGAATTTCGTTCCGGTCGAATGACTTTTGGCTGATTTATGACCCTTGAACTTGTATTTTTGTTCAAATGTTAAGTTATCCGGACTTTTTCTTGACGTCCTTTGATATATTGACTTGATATTTGGTATTTGGCTATATCTAGATGAGTTACAGTTTAAAGTCGAATTTTGTTCCGGTCGAATGATTTTTGGCTGAGTTATGGCTCTTAAACTTGTATTTTTTGTTCAAATTTGAAGTTGTCCTGACTTTTCTTTGACGTCCTTTGATATATTGACTTGATATTTGGTATGTGGCTATATCTAGATGAGTTACAGTTTAAGTTCGAATTTCGTTCCGGTGGAATGATATTTGTCTGAGTTATGACCCTTGAACTTGTATTTTTGTTCAAATTTTAAGTTGTCCGGACTTTTTCTTGACGTCCTTTGATATATTGATTTGATATTTGGTTTTTGGCTATATCTAGATGAGATACAGTTTAAGCTCGAATTTTGTACCGGTCGAATGATTTTTGGCTGGGTTATGGCCCTTGAACTTGTATTTTTGTTCAAATTTGAAGTTGTCCGGACTTTTCTTTGACGTCCTTTGATATATTGACTTGATATTTGGTATGTGGCTATATATATATGAGTTACAGTTTAAGTTCGAATATCGTTCCGGGCGAATGACTTTTAGCTGAGTTATGGCCATTGAACATGTATTTTTTGTTCAAATTTTAAGTTGTCCGGACTTTTTCTTGACGTCCTTTGATATATTGAGTTGATATTTGGTATGTGGCTATATCTAGATGAGTTACAGTTTAAGTTCGAATTTCGTTCCGGTCGAATGATATTTGGCTGAGTTATGACCCTTGAACTTGTATTTTTGTTCAAATGTGAAGTTGTCCGGACTTTTCTTTGACGTCCTTTGATATATTGATTTGATATTTGGTATGTGGCTATATCTAGATGAGTTACAGTTTAAGTTCGAATTTCGTTACGGTCAATTGACTTTTGGCCGAGTTATGGCCATTGAACTTATATTTTTTGTTCAAATTTTGAGTTGTCCGGACTTTTTCTTGACGTCCTTTGATATATTGACTTGATATTTGGTATGTGGCTATATCTAGATGATTTACAGTTTAAGTTCGAATTTCGTTCCGGTTGAATGATTTTGGCTGATTTATGACCCTTGAACTTGTATTTTTGTTCAAATGTTAAGTTATCCGGACTTTTTCTTGACCTCCTTTAATATATTGACTTGATATTTGGTATTTGGCTATATCTAGATGAGTTACAGTTTAAAATCGAATTTTGTTCCGGTCGAATGATTTTTGGCTGAGTTATGGCTCTTGAACTTGTATTTTTTGTTCAAATTTGAAGTTGTCCTGACTTTTCTTTGATGTCCTTTGATATATTGACTTGATATTTGGTATGTGGCTATATCTAGATGAGTTACAGTTTAAGTTCGAATTTCGTTACGGTCAATTGACTTTTGGCTGAGTTATGGCCATTGAACATGTATTTTTTGTTCAAATTTTAAGTTGTCCGGACTTTTTTTTGACGTCCTTTGATATATTGACTTGATATTTGGCATGTGGCTATATCTAGATGAGTTACAGTTTAAGTTCGAATTTCGTTCCGGTGGAATGATATTTGGCTGAGTTATGAGCCTTGAACTTGTATTTTTGTTCAAATTTTAAGTTGTCCGGACTTTTTCTTGACGTCCTTTGATATATTGACTTGATATTTGGTAAGTGGCTATATCGGGAGGAGCTACAGTGTACGTTCGAATTTCGTTCCGGTCGAATGACTTTTGGCTGAGTTATGGCCATTGAACTTGTATATTTTGTTCAAATTTGAAGTTGTCCGGAGTTTTCTTTGACGTCCTTTGATATATTGACTTGATATTTGGTATGTGGCTATATCTGGATGAGTTACAGTTTAAGTTCGAATTTCGTTCCGGTCGAATGACTTTTTGCTGATTTATGACCCTTGAACTTGTATTTTTGTTCAAATGTTAAGTTATCCGGACTTTTTCTTGACGTCCTTTGATATATTGACTTGATATTTGGCATTTGGCTATATCTAGATGAGTTACAGTTTAAGCTCGAATTTTGTTCCGATCGAATGATTTTTGGCTGAGTTATGGCTCTTGAACTTGTATTTTTTTGTTCAAATTTGAAGTTGTCTGGACTTTTCTTTGACGTCCTTTGATATATTGACTTGATATTTGGTATGTGGCTATATCTAGATGAGTTACAGTTTAAGTTCGAATTTCGTTACGGTCGATTGACTTTTGGCTGAGTTATGGCCATTGAACATGTATTTTTTGTTCAAATTTGAAGTTGTCCGGACTTTTCTTGACGTCCTTTGATATATTGACTTGATATTTGGTAAGTGGCTATATCGGGATGAGTTACAGTTTAAGTTCGAATTTCGTTCCGGTCGAATGACTTTTGGCTGATTTATGACCCTTGAACTTGTATTTTTGTTCAAATGTTAAGTTATCCGGACTTTTTCTTGACGTCCTTTGATATATTGACTTGATATTTGGTATTTGGCTATATCTAGATGAGTTACAGTTTAAGCTCGAATTTTGTTCCGGTCGAATGATTTTTGGCTGAGTTATGGCTCTTGAACTTGTATTTTTTGTTCAAATTTGAAGTTGTCCGGACTTTTCTTTGACGTCCTTTGATATATTGACTTGATATTTGGTAAGTGGCTATATTGGGATGAGTTACAGTGTATATTCGAATTTCGTTCCGGTCGAATGACTTTTGGCAAATAAAGGTAATAACAAAATTACCGAACTCCGAACAATCTTACAAAGGGAAAGTCAAAACTCATAATTATATAAACAGACAAAATCAGTCAACAACCGGAAAACTGTGAAAACCGTAATGACCCTGACTTGGTACAGGCATTTCTAAAGAAATGGTGGGTTGAATCAGATTTTAAGGCGCCAAACCTCCCGCTCTCATTACGGTTCAAAGGTTCCGGCTGTCACTGTAACAGTATTTAAATACAGGAACAAAATAGGTAAAATAGTTGTCAAAGCAGTACCATATTCGGTGACGCAAATGTCAAAAATACTTTTACGTCACACATTGACCAAAAAATTCTTGACATTTGCGACTTCTTTATCTTTATACATTTTCACTATATGAAAATGCATCGCTTATAATCTTTTCTGCAGAGACGGAATATATTTCGACAAGATATTGGTATCGGAATATAAACTTTTTAAGAGATGGAATAAGGCGAATCTTTTTATAGCCCTGGTCCAGTAGCCTGTTTCTCAGATGAAGATGACGTTTCAGGAAATCAGAATAATTGCTACTGGCCCTTGCATAGCGAATCAATTGCGAGATGTAAACACCATATGCAGGAGAAGCTGGTATATTGCTGCACATGTTTGGAAAATTTATGATTTTAAAATTGAAGTCGTCCCGCTTATCATAAATTTTAGTACTGAGTTGACCGCTGTCGTCAAATTCGAGGTATAAGTCCAAAAATGATGCGGACGAAGCTGTATCGGTGGTCTCTTTAACTTCCAGCTCTGGAGGATATATCAATGGAAGAAATTCTGCAAATCTAGAATTATTGATAGATAAAACGTCATCAATATACCTGTATGTGAAATTAAAGGCTCTAGCCTCATGAATCTTCTTATCTTTTACAAGCTTTTGAAGAAACTCCGACTCATATGAGTATAAAAATAAATCGGCTAGAAGAGGGGCACAATTCGTACCCATTGGTATGCCGACGACCTGCTGAAACAGTGTCCCTCCAAAGGAGACAAATATGTTATCGATGAGGAACTCCAGCATACTGATCACTTGTTCCTCGGAGTAGCATGTTTTACCTTTATGAATTTTGTTTGAAAAATATGTGGAATTGTAGCCTAACACAACAAATTTTGAGCCATAGTTTCTATGACCAAAAGCTTTATGAATTGTTTCTTTTAAGCGGGTTTTTAATTTGTCATGCGGTAGGGTGGTATATAGAGTTGAAAAATCAAATGTTTTGATGGAGGATACCTGAGAGAAAGATCTTGATTTCAGGTTATCCAAAAGATCTTTAGAGTTTTTCAAAATTCACATGTGATTTATGCCACTACGCGAGTAAACAGTTTCACAATATTTCTGTTGTCCCTCTTTTACTGCAGACAGAATCTTTGTCAGGTGAATAGACAATTCTTTCGTCGAACAAGTTGATGATCCCGCTATGTACCTTTCTTTGTATGGTGTCTTATGGAGTTTAGGTATCCAATATAAGTAGGGTAAATCCTCAGACTCTTTACCAGAGGGAATGTTTAAAGAGGTCATGAATGATCTGTGGTTAGCTAGGATTTCATCTTTGTCGAACGAAGTTGGTTTGTATGTGATATTACTAGAGGTGTTGCTATTTATGCCTAATTCCTTGATTAGGCATTCGAAGTAATATGATTTACATACAAACACGATATTGTTGGAAGCCTTGTCAGCAGGAACGATAACATATTTGTCATGAAGAGAGGAAAGACACTTAACAGCTTCTTGGTCTTTAAATACAGACTTAGGTCGACTATTAACACAATTTTTGAGTTTGTGAATCCGACCTTGTACTAGAGACCTAATTGTTCTAACCCAGTCTGACAAGGACTCTAACTCAGGATCTTGGTCTACTTCTCTCTTTATCCACCTCCTGGCATAATCTTCAACAGCATCCATAATTATCTTGAAATTATGTTTCCAATTGATGTGTTGAGGTTCTCTGAATTTAGGACCATGAGAAATCACCTTTCGGAGACTCTCATGTTGAATGATATTCAGATCACCAGTGATTACATGTCCAGATGGGTTGTATTGAAAAGGAGAGTGGGAGCAGTCACAAGTCAGAGGGTTCTTAAGGTACTCTTATATGTTAATATCTTGCAATGCTTCTTTGTAGTTGAAAATTGTACGGCCAATGCTGTTAGTGTAGCTATAGGAGACAATGGGAACAGATTGATTTTTGAAATATGGTGGAATTTCTTTTACGACCTCTTTTCTATTAAGAATGTTGCTGATGTTAATAGCATCGATTCCTTTGTTAGCAAACGGAATATGGGGGAATTTTCTGTTGTTATCATGAAGAGGTTCAGATCGAACTGGTTTAAAAAGACGAAAGGACGCCACGTCACATATAATACTAGACAATCTGTACTTAGGAGAAAAAGGATCTACGCCTCCTTTGTCAAGTCCAAAATCCTTAAGATCTTTGAGGTAGTTTACAGGTAGTGAAAATAAGATTGTACGAATATGATGAATTCCAAGAGGTTTCTGTATATTAGAAAGTAAATCATTAAAAGTATCTTGTAACGTTCTTGGTTTAGAGGACTTTTTAACATTAGGATGTTGAATTCTTTTATGACCATGGCTACGTTTAGTTCTTGGAATAGTATTAAAAAGGCTCATCACGTTGATTTCGTTGCATCCAGGACTTGACAAATTTCCCACTCCTTTGATGTTATCATTGCAACCGTAAGGCATTGCAGTGCCTAATTCTTTTATCCAGAACAACTCTCTATCGGTGCGGTAAGGTGTACTAAGAATAGAACTGTTTGTATGATGGTAAATCTACTCGATGATTTGAACTTTCATCGTCAAACAGCGGTCATGACCCGGTTGATTGAAATGATTATACAAAATCCTGTATTTGGGATCTTTTGCATCATATCGATGTTGGCTCATCCTACTTCGCAATGTTTGACGAGTTTCACCAACATACAAAAGTCCACGGAGTGTACATTCTATACCGTAAATAACATTTTTAGTAGAACAGTCCAGAGGTTCAAACGATTTGGTGTAGTACGTTTTTCCAGTTAAATTACTTGTAAATTCAGGAGAAGTTATTAGCATGACGCATGTTTTACAAGTATTATTTTTGTCAGTTTTTATTTTGCAAGTAGTAATGCATGGAGAAGAGTCACAAGTACCTGGAGATTTAAGACAGTCCGAAATATTAATAGAACAAGATTTTAAAATTTGATACGAATCTGAAGTTTTGAAATAATAATTACTTTTTTTTTTTTTTTTTATGACCCTTGAACTTGTATTTTTTATTCAAATTTTAAGTTGTCCGGAATTTTTCTTGACGTCCTTTGATATATTGACTTGATATTTGGTATGTGGCTATATCTAGATGAGTTACAGTTTAAGTTCGAATTTCGTTCCGGTCGAATGATATTTGGCTGAGTTATGACCCTTGAACTTGTATTTTTGTTCAAATTTTAAGTTGTCCGGACTTTTTCTTGACGTCCTTTGATATATTGATTTGATATTTGGTATTTGGCTATATCTGGATGAGTTACAGTTTAAGCTCGAATTTTGTTCCGATCGAATGATTTTTCGCTGGGTTATGGCTCTTGAACTTGTATTTTTTGTTCAAATTTGAAGTTGTCCGGACTTTTCTTTGACGTCCTTTGATATATTGACTTGATATTTGGCACGTGGCTATATCTAGATGAGTTACAGTTTAAGTTCGAATTTCGTTCCGGTCGAATGATATTTGGCTGAGTTATGACCCTTGAACTTGTATTTTTGTTCAAATTTTAAGTTGTCCGGACTTTTTCTTGACGTCCTTTGATATATTGATTTGATATTTGGTATTTGGCTATATCTAGATGAGTTACAGTTTAAGCTCGAATTTCATTCCGGTCGAATGACTTTTGGCGGAGTTATGGCCATTGAACTTGTATTTTGTGTTCAAATTTGAAGTTGTCCGGACTTTTCTTTGACGTCCTTTGATATATTGACTTGATATTTGGTATGTGGCTATATCTATATGAGTTACAGTTTAAGTTCGAATTTTGTTCCGGTCGAATGATATTTGGTTGAGTTATGACCCTTGAACTTGTATTTTTGTTCAAATTTGAAGTTGTCCGGACTTTTCTTTGACGTCCTTTGATATATTGAGTTGATATTTATATTGTGGCTATATCTAGATGAGTTACAGTTTAAGTTCGAATTTCGTTACGGTCAATTGACTTTTGGCCGAGTTATGGCCATTGAACTTATATTTTTTGTTCAAATTTTGAGGTGTCCGGACTTTTTTTTGACGTCCTTTGATATATTGACTTGATATTTGGTATGTGGCTATATCTAGATGAGTTACAGTTTAAGTTCGAATTTCGTTCCGGTCGAATGATTTTTGGCTGATTTATGACCCTTGAACTTGTATTTTTGTTCAAATGTTAAGTTATCCGGACTTTTTCTTGACGTCCTTTGATATATTGACTTGATATTTGGTATTTGGCTATATCTAGATGAGTTACAGTTTAAAGTCGAATTTTGTTCCGGTCGAATGATTTTTGGCTGAGTTATGGCTCTTAAACTTGTATTTTTTGTTCAAATTTGAAGTTGTCCTGACTTTTCTTTGACGTCCTTTGATATATTGACTTGATATTTGGTATGTGGCTATATCTAGATGAGTTACAGTTTAAGTTCGAATTTCGTTCCGGTGGAATGATATTTGTCTGAGTTATGACCCTTGAACTTGTATTTTTGTTCAAATTTTAAGTTGTCCGGACTTTTTCTTGACGTCCTTTGATATATTGATTTGATATTTGGTTTTTGGCTATATCTAGATGAGATACAGTTTAAGCTCGAATTTTGTACCGGTCGAATGATTTTTGGCTGGGTTATGGCCCTTGAACTTGTATTTTTGTTCAAATTTGAAGTTGTCCGGACTTTTCTTTGACGTCCTTTGATATATTGACTTGATATTTGGCATGTGGCTATATATATATGAGTTACAGTATAAGTTCGAATTTCGTTCCGGGCGAATAACTTTTAGCTGAGTTATGGCCATTGAACATGTATTTTTTGTTCAAATTTTAAGTTGTCCGGACTTTGTCTTGACGTCCTTTGATATATTGAGTTGATATTTGGTATGTGGCTATATCTAGATGAGTTACAGTTTAAGTTCGAATTTCCTTCCGGTCGAATGATATTTGGCTGAGTTATGACCCTTGAACTTGTATTTTTGTTCAAATTTGAAGTTGTCCGGACTTTTCTTTGACGTCCTTTGATATATTGATTTGATATTTGGTATGTGGCTATATGTAGATGAGTTACAGTTTAATTTCGAATTTCGTGAAGGTCGATTGACTTTTGGCCGAGTTATGGCCATTGAACTTATATTTTTTGTTCAAATTTTAAGTTGTCCGGACTTTTTTTTATACGTCCTTTGATATATTGACTTGATATTTGTTATTTGGCTATATCTAGATGAGTTACAGTTTAAGTTCGAATTTCGTTCCGGTCGAATGATTTTTGGCTGAGTTATGGCTCTTGAACTTGTATTTTTTGTTCAAATTTGAAGTTGTCCGGACTTTTCGTTGACATCCTTTGATATATTGACTTGATATTTGGAATGTGGCTATATCTAGATGAGTTACAGTTTAAGTTCGAATTTCGTTCCGGTCGAATGACTTTTGGCTGATTTATGACCCTTGAACTTGTATTTTTGTTCAAATGTTAAGTTATCGGGACTTTTTCTTGACGTCCTTTGATATATTGACTTGATATTTGGTATGTGGCTATATCTAGATGATTTACAGTTTAAGTTCGAATTTCGTTCCGGTTGAATGATTTTGGCTGATTTATGACCCTTGAACTTGTATTTTTGTTCAAATGTTAAGTTATCCGGACTTTTTCTTGACCTCCTTTGATATATTGACTTGATATTTGGTATTTGGCTATATCTAGATGAGTTACAGTTTAAAATCGAATTTTGTTCCGGTCGAATGATTTTTGGCTGAGTTATGGCTCTTGAACTTGTATTTTTTGTTCAAATTTGAAGTTGTCCTGATTTTTCTTTGACGTCCTTTGATATATTGACTTGATATTTGGTATGTGGCTATATCTAGATGAGTTACAGTTTAAGTTCGAATTTCGTTACGGTCGATTGACTTTTGGCTGAGTTATGGCCATTGAACATGTATTTTTTGTTCAAATTTTAAGTTGTCTGGACATTTTTTTGACGTCCTTTGATATATTGACTTGATATTTGGTATGTGGCTATATCGAGATGAGTTACAGTTTAAGTTCGAATTTCGTTCCGGTGGAATGATATTTGGCTGATTTATGAGCCTTGAACTTGTATTTTTGTTCAAATTTTAAGTTGTCCGGACTTTTTCTTGACGTCCTTTGATATATTGATTTGATATTTTGTTTTTGGCTATATCTAGATGAGATACAGTTTAAGCTCGAATTTTGTTCCGGTCGAATGATTTTTGGCTGGGTTATGGCCCTTGAACTTGTATTTTAGTTCAAATTTTAAGTTGTCCGGACTTTTTCATGACGTCCTTTGATATATTGATTTGATATTTGGTATTTGGCTATATCTAGATGAGTTACAGTTTAAGCTCGAATTTCATTCCGGTCGAATGACTTTTGGCGGAGTTATGGCCATTGAACTTGTATTTTTTGTTCAAATTTGAAGTTGTCCGGACTTTTCTTTGACCTCCTTTGATATATTGACTTGATATTTGGTATTTGGCTATATATATATGAGTTACAGTTTAAGTTCGAATTTTGATCCGGTCGAATGACTTTTGGCTGAGTTATGGCCATTGAACATGTATTTTTTGCTCAAATTTGAAGTTGTCCGGACTTTTCTTTGACGTCCTTTGATATATTGAGTTGATATTTGGCATGTGGCTATATCTAGATGAGTTACAGTTTAAGTTCGAATTTCGTTCCGGTCGAATGATATTTGGCTGAGTTATGACCCTTGAACTTGTATTTTTGTTCAAATTTGAAGTTGTCCGGACTTTTCTTTGACGTCCTTTGATATATTGATTTGATATTTGGTATGTGGCTATATGTAGATGAGTTACAGTTTAATTTCGAATTTCGTGAAGGTCGATTGACTTTTGGCCGAGTTATGGCCATTGAACTTATATTTTTTGTTCAAATTTTAAGTTGTCCGGACTTTTTTTTATACGTCCTTTGATATATTGACTTGATATTTGTTATTTGGCTATATCTAGATGAGTTACAGTTTAAGTTCGAATTTCGTTCCGGTCGAATGATTTTTGGCTGAGTTATGGCTCTTGAACTTGTATTTTTTGTTCAAATTTGAAGTTGTCCGGACTTTTCGTTGACATCCTTTGATATATTGACTTGATATTTGGAATGTGGCTATATCTAGATGAGTTACAGTGTAAATTCGAATTTCGTTCCGGTCGAATGACTTTTGGCTGAGTTATGGCCATTGAACTTGTATATTTTGTTCAAATGTTAAGTTATCGGGACTTTTTCTTGACGTCCTTTGATATATTGACTTGATATTTGGTATGTGGCTATATCTAGATGATTTACAGTTTAAGTTCGAATTTCGTTCCGGTTGAATGATTTTGGCTGATTTATGACCCTTGAACTTGTATTTTTGTTCAAATGTTAAGTTATCCGGACTTTTTCTTGACCTCCTTTGATATATTGACTTGATATTTGGTATTTGGCTATATCTAGATGAGTTACAGTTTAAAATCGAATTTTGTTCCGGTCGAATGATTTTTGGCTGAGTTATGGCTCTTGAACTTGTATTTTTTGTTCAAATTTGAAGTTGTCCTGATTTTTCTTTGACGTCCTTTGATATATTGACTTGATATTTGGTATGTGGCTATATCTAGATGAGTTACAGTTTAAGTTCGAATTTCGTTACGGTCGATTAACTTTTGGCTGAGTTATGGCCATTGAACATGTATTTTTTGTTCAAATTTTAAGTTGTCCGGACATTTTTTTGACGTCCTTTGATATATTGACTTGATATTTGGTATGTGGCTATATCGAGATGAGTTACAGTTTAAGTTCGAATTTCGTTCCGGTGGAATGATATTTGGCTGAGTTATGAGCCTTGAACTTGTATTTTTGTTCAAATTTTAAGTTGTCCGGACTTTTTCTTGACGTCCTTTGATATATTGATTTGATATTTTGTTTTTGGCTATATCTAGATGAGATACAGTTTAAGCTCGAATTTTGTTCCGGTCGAATGATTTTTGGCTGGGTTATGGCTCTTGAACTTGTATTTTAGTTCAAATTTTAAGTTGTCCGGACTTTTTCATGACGTCCTTTGATATATTGATTTGATATTTGGTATTTGGCTATATCTAGATGAGTTACAGTTTAAGCTCGAATTTCATTCCGGTCGAATGACTTTTGGCGGAGTTATGGCCATTGAACTTGTATTTTTTGTTCAAATTTGAAGTTGTCCGGACTTTTCTTTGACCTCCTTTGATATATTGACTTGATATTTGGTATGTAGCTATATATATATGAGTTACAGTTTAAGTTCGAATTTTGATCCGGTCGAATGACTTTTGGCTGAGTTATGGCCATTGAACATGTATTTTTTGTTCAAATTTGAAGTTGTCCGGACTTTTCTTTGACGTCCTTTGATATATTGAGTTGATATTTGGCATGTGGCTATATCTAGATGAGTTACAGTTTAAGTTCGAATTTCGTTCCGGTCGAATGATATTTGGCTGAGTTATGACCCTTGAACTTGTATTTTTGTTCAAATTTGAAGTTGTCCGGACTTTTCTTTGACGTCCTTTGATATATTGATTTGATATTTGGTATGTGGCTATATGTAGATGAGTTACAGTTTAAGTTCGAATTTCGTGAAGGTCGATTGACTTTTGGCCGAGTTATGGCCATTGAACTTATATTTTTTGTTCAAATTTTAAGTTGTCCGGACTTTTTTTTACGTCCTTTGATATATTGACTTGATATTTGTTATTTGGCTATATCTAGATGAGTTACAGTTTAAGTTCGAATTTCGTTCCGGTCGAATGATTTTTGGCTGAGTTATGGCTCTTGAACTTGTATTTTTTGTTCAAATTTGAAGTTGTCCGGACTTTTCGTTGACATCCTTTGATATATTGACTTGATATTTGGAATGTGGCTATATCTAGATGAGTTACAGTTAAAGTTCGAATTTCGTTCCGGTCGAATGACTTTTGGCTGATTTATGACCCTTGAACTTGTATTTTTGTTCAAATGTTAAGTTATCCGGACTTTTTCTTGACGTCCTTTGATATATTGACTTGATATTTGGTATTTGGCTATATCTAGATGAGTTACAGTTTAAGCTCGAATTTTGTTCCGGTCGAATGATTTTTGGCTGAGTTATGGCTCTTGAAATTGTATTTTTTGTTCAAATTTGAAGTTGTCCGGACTTTTTTTTTACGTTCTTTGTTATATTGACTTAATATTTGGTATGTGGCTATATC
The DNA here is from genome assembly GCA_963680875.1 of Bathymodiolus brooksi. Taxonomy (NCBI): domain Eukaryota; kingdom Metazoa; phylum Mollusca; class Bivalvia; order Mytilida; family Modiolidae; genus Bathymodiolus; species Bathymodiolus brooksi. Next base: position 90,166,315 of record OY804578.1, on the reverse strand, counting down.
TAGATGAGTTACAGTTTAAGTTCGAATTTCGTTCCGGTCGAATGATTTTTGGCTGAGTTATGACCCTTGAACTTGTATTTTTGTTCAAATTTGAAGTTGTCCGGACTTTTCTTTGACTTCCTTTGATATATTGATTTGATATTTGGCATGTGGCTATATCTTGATGGGTTACAGTTTAAGTTCGAATTTTGATCCGGTCGAATGACTTTTGGCTGAGTTATGGCCATTGAACATGTATTTTTTGTTCAAATTTTAAGTTGTCCGGACATTTTTTTGACGTCCTTTGATATATTGACTTGATATTTGGTATGTGGCTATATCTAGATGAGTTACAGTTTAAGTTCGAATTTCGTTCCGGTGGAATGATATTTGGCTGAGTTATGAGCCTTGAACTTGTATTTTTGTTCAAATTTTAAGTTGTCCGGACTTTTTCTTGACGTCCTTTGATATATTGATTTGATATTTTGTTTTTGGCTATATCTAGATGAGATACAGTTTAAGCTCGAATTTTGTTCCGGTCGAATGATTTTTGGCTGGGTTATGGCCCTTGAACTTGTATTTTTGTTCAAATTTTAAGTTGTCCGGACTTTTTCATGACGTCCTTCGATATATTGATTTGATATTTGGTATTTGGCTATATCTAGATGAGTTACAGTTTAAGCTCGAATTTCATTCCGGTCGAATGACTTTTGGCGGAGTTATGGCCATTGAACTTGTATTTTTTGTTCAAATTTGAAGTTGTCCGGACTTTTCTTTGACGTCCTTTGATATATTGACTTGATATTTGGTATGTAGCTATATATATATGAGTTACAGTTTAAGTTCGAATTTTGATCCGGTCGAATGACTTTTGGCTGAGTTCTGGCCATTGAACATGTATTTTTTGTTCAAATTTTAAGTTGTCCGTACGTTTTCTTGACGTCCTTTGATATATTGAGTTGATATTTGGCATGTGGCTATATGTAGATGAGTTACAGTTTAAGTTCGAATTTCGTGACGGTCGATTGACTTTTGGCCGAGTTATGGCCATTGAACTTATATTTTTTGTTCAAATTTTAAGTTGTCCGGACTTTTTTTTACGTCCTTTGATATATTGACTTGATATTTGGTATTTGGCTATATCTAGATGAGTTACAGTTTAAGTTCGAATTTCGTTCCGGTCGAATGATTTTTGGCTGAGTTATGGCTCTTGAACTTGTATTTTTTGTTCAAATTTGAAGTTGTCCGGACTTTTCGTTGACATCCTTTGATATATTGACTTGATATTTGGAATGTGGCTATATCTAGATGAGTTACAGTTTAAGTTCGAATTTCGTTCCGGTCGAATGACTTTTGGCTGATTTATGACCCTTGAACTTGTATTTTTGTTCAAATGTTAAGTTATCGGGACTTTTTTTTTACGTCCTTTGTTATATTGACTTAATATTTGGTATGTGGCTATATCTAGATGAGTTACAGTTTAAGTTCGAATTTCGTTCCGGTCGAATGATTTTTGGCTGAGTTATGGCTCTTGAAATTGTATTTTTTGTTCAAATTTTAAGTTGTCCGGACTTTTTTTTTACGTCCTTTGTTATATTTACTTAATATTTGGTATGTGGCTATATCTAGATGAGTTACAGTTTAAGTTCGAATTTCGTTCCGGTCGAATGATTTTTGATTGAGTTATGGTTCTTGAACTTGTATTTTTTGTTCAAATTTTAAGTTGTCCGGACTTTTCGTTGACGTCCTTTGATATATTGACTTGATATTTGGTATGTGGCTATATCTAGATGAGTTACAGTTTAAGTTCGAATTTCGTTCCGGTCGAATGACTTTTGGCTGATTTATGACCCTTGAACTTGTATTTTTGTTCAAATTTTGAGTTATCCGGACTTTTTCTTGACGTCCTTTGATATATTGACTTGATATTTGGTATTTGGCTATATCTAGATGAGTTACAGTTTAAGCTCGAATTTTGTTCCGGTCGAATGATTTTTGGCTGAGTTATGTCTCTTGAACTTGTATTTTTTGTTCAAATTTTAAGTTGTCCGGACTTTTTTTTTACGTCCTTTGTTATATTGACTGGATATTTGATATGTGGCTATATCTAGATGAGTTACAGTTTAAGTTCGAATTTCGTTCCGGTCGAATGATTTTTGGCTGAGTTATGGCTCTTGAACTTGTATTTTTTGTTCAAATTTGAAGTTGTCCGGATTTTTCTTTGACGTCCTTTGATATATTGACTTGATATTTGATAAGTGGCTATATCGGGATGAGTTACAGTGTACGTTCGAATTTCGTTCCGGTCGAATGACTTTTGGCTGAGCTATGGCCATTGAACTTGTATTTTTTGTTCAAATGTTAAGTTATCCGGACTTTTTTTTTACGTCCTTTGTTATATTGATTTTATATTTGTTATGTGGCTATATCGGTGTGAGTTACAGTTTAAGTTTGAAATTCGTTCCGTTCGAATGAATTTTGGCTGAGTTACGGCTCTTGAACTTGTATTTTTTGTTCAAATTTAAGTTGTCCAGACTTTTCTTTGACGTCCTTTGATATATTGACTTGATATTTGGTATGTGGCTATATCTTGATGAGTTACAGTTTAAGTTCGAATTTCGTTCCGGTCGAATGATATTTAGCTGAGTTATGACCCTTGAACTTGTATTTTTGTTCAAATTTTAAGTTGTCCGGACTTGTTCTTGACGTCCTTTGATATATTGATTTGATATTTGGTATTTGGCTATATCTAGATGAGTTACAGTTTAAGTTCGAAATTCGTTCCAGTCGAATGATTTTTGGCTGAGTTATGGCTCTTGAACTTGTATTTTTTGTTCAAATTTGAAGTTGTCCGGACTTTTCTTTGACGTCCTTTGATATATTGACTTGATATTTGGTATGTGGCTATATCTAGATGAGTTACAGTTTAAGTTCGAATTTCGTTCCGGTCAAATGAATTTTGGTTGAGTTATGACCCTTGAACTTGTATTTTTTGTTCAAATTTTAAGTTGTCCGGACTTTTTTTTGACGTCCTTTGATATATTGACTTGATATTTCGTATGTGGCTATATCTAGATGAGTTACAGTTTAAGTTCGAATTTCGTTCCGGTCGAATGATATTTGGCTGAGTTATGACCCTTGAACTTGTATTTTTGTTCAAATTTTAAGTTGTCCGGACTTTTCTTTGACGTCCTTTTATATATTGACTTGATATTTGGTATGTGGCTATATCTAAATGAGTTACAGCTTAAGTTCGAATTTCGTTACGGTCGATTGACTTTTGGCCGAGTTATGGGCATTGAACTTATATTTTTTGTTCAAATTTTAAGTTGTCCGGACTTTTTTTTTACGTCCTTTGATATATTGACTTGATATTTGGTATGTGGCTATATCTAGATGAGTTACAGTTTAAGTTTGAATTTCGTTCCGGTCGAATGATTTTTGATTGAGTTATGGTTCTTGAACTTGTATTTTTTGTTCAAATTTGAAGTTGTCCGGACTTTTCGTTGACGTCCTTTGATATATTGACTTGATATTTGGTATGTGGCTATATCTAGATGAGTTACAGTTTAAGTTCGAATTTCGTTACGGTCGATTGACTTTTGGCCGAGTTATGGCCATTGAACTTATATTTTTGTTCAAATTTTAAGTTGTCCGGACTTTGTTTTTACGTCCTTTGATATATTGACTTGATATTTGGTATGTGGCTATATCTAGATGAGTTACAGTTTAAGTTTGAATTTCGTTCCGGTCGAATGACTTTTGGTTGAGTTCTGGCCATTGAACTTGTATTTTTTGTTCAAATTTGAAGTTGTCCGGAATTTTCTTTGAAGTCCTTTGATATATTGACTTGATATTTGGTATGTGGCTATATATATATGAGTTACAGTTTAAGTTCGAATTTTGTTCCGGTCGAATGACTTTTGGCTGAGTTATGGCCATTGAACTTGTATTTTTTGTTCAAATTTTAAGTTGTCCGGACTTTTCTTTGACGTCCTTTGATATATTGACTTGATATTTGGTATGTAGCTATATCTAGATAAGTTACAGTTTAAGTTCGAATTTCGTTCCGGTCGAATGATATTTGGCTGAGTTATGACCATTGAACTTGTATTTTTGTTCAAATTTTAAGTTGTCCGGACTTTTTCTTGACATCCTTTGATATATTGATTTGATATTTGGTATTTGGCTATATCTAGATGAGTTACAGTTTAAGCTCGAATTTCGTTCCGGTCGAATGACTTTTGGCTGAGTTATGGCCATTGAACTTGTATTTTTGTTCAAATTTGAAGTTGTCCGGACTTTTCTTTGACGTTCTTGGATATATTGATTTGATATTTGGTATTTGGCTATATCTAGATGAGTTACAGTTTAAACTCGAATTTCGTTACGGTCGATTGACTTTTGGCTGAGTTATGGCCATTGAACATGTATTTTTTGTTCAAATTTGAAGTTTTCCGGACTTTTCGTTGACGTCCTTTGATATATTGACTTGATATTTGGTATGTGGCTATATCTAGATGAGTTACAGTTTAAGTTCGAATTTCGTTCCGGTCGAATGACCTTTGCCTGATTTATGACCCTTGAACTTGTATTTTTGTTCAAATGTTAAGTTGTCCGGACTTTTCTTTGACGTCCTTTGATATATTGACTTGATATTTGGTGTGTGGCTATATCTAGATGAGTTACAGTTTAAGTTCGAATTTCGTTCCGGTCGAATGAATTTTGGTTGAGTTATGACCCTTGAACTTGTATTTTTGTTCAAATTTGAAGTTATCCGGACTTTTTCTTGACGTCCTTTGATATATTGACTTGATATTTGGTATATGGCTAACTATGTATGAGTTACAGATTACGTTCGAATTTCGTTCCGGTCGAATGATTTTTGGCTGAGCTATGGCCCTTGAACTTGTATTTTTTGTTCAAATTTTACGTTGTCCGGACCTTTTTTTGACGTCCTTTGATATATTGACTTGATATTTGGTATGTGGCTATATCTAGATAAGTTACAGTTTAAGTTCGAATTTGCCGGAAGTTAAATTAAGTTAAGCCGCACAAAAATATAGTCCACGAAAATCCAATATGGAAGACATACTAAGTAAAATCTAATCATGCAAAACTAATTAAAGCTTTAATTGAAATATAGAAAATTGTTAAAAATATAACTTTATCAAACTTTCATGCAACTGACATGTGGAAAGTAGTGCGATTTATACGCCTAATGCATGCGAGGTTATTTGCAGGGTAACGAGAATGGCCGAGTAGTTACGATTGCAGGAAAAAACTGATGACCGGTGAAATAGAGAAAACAAGGAATTTAGGATTTATTAGTTAAAATATTACACTTTATTTTCTATTGAAAAAAGATACTGAAGTATAACAATATCATACATTGAACAGATGCATAGTAGCTTATTTTCATGGAAGATATTATGATACCTATATCATACAGTGAACAGCTGCAAAAATCATTTAAAAATCTTTCTCACTGAAACTAATTGCAATCCATGTTGACAGTCAGAGCCTATGAGAGGGGGTTCAGCCGGTACATCGGTCCGCAGCCCGAAGGGCCAAGAAGGGACCCGTGAATCTCTGAAGGGTCCCTTAGCCATAGACATTTTATACTGATTGATTTTTCTATTTTTTGGGGGTATTTTCAACTATTTTTTGTTTATTTAGAAAAATAATTATGTAAAATTCCTTTAGACGTCTGAATTCTAGTTGTTGATCATGACTCATATTTACACTGTAACCAGGAAGGTCATCATTTCATTATATAACATATATTTACTGTCTTACATGTCCGAACTTTGCAAGTTCTTGTTTGAAACTACCCATTGAGTTTATCAGTGGTTTAATTGGACCTCAATTTTGAGAGAAGACTTAAGTCTGTCCCCGGGGCCCCAAAGCAGTCTTATTCCGCCTTGCAAAATTTCTCTTGGAGGCTCTGTTGATGGTACTGTTAGTTTATAAATGTTTGGGTTTCGGGGCTGATTCAACAATCATACTGTGAAGGTCAATATGCATTTTGATTGGCTAATTTGAAAAATCTTCTTTTTCAAGAAACCACTTGGAAGATTTGATAATATTTGTTGAATGCTAGTTTTGATTTTTGGTGTCATTGTTGGCTGCCAACACATAACTTGCGCTAAGTTAACACAGAACCATATGGGAAATATGTGCAACCAAATTCTTCTCAGCCATTTAAGGTAGCACTATGCAAAAATTGATATTTTTTCATCAAAATTTTGTTTAATCAAATTTTATTTTATTATAATATTCTCGATACACAGGTGAAAAAATAATTCAGATATGATGTACCATTAATGAGCATTACTTTTAATTAGTTTTGTAAACAAACACATGTGCTTGAATCAGAGATGATAAAAACAAGTGGGCAGTCCTTAATTGTTTATCTATTGGATAGTTTGATAGTTTTATGACCACTGACCATTTTTGTGGAAGATTCCATTAATTGAAGGGGAAAGCAGCATGGATGTAGCTAACTTTTCATCAATACCAAAAGAAATAAATTAGTTATTTGCAATGGAATTTATTTCAAAATATCTAATGTATAATTTTCATTTAGTAAAATCCAACTAAAAGGAAAGAATACACATAATGAGCAAACTAAGGTTCCAGGTGATTCCTGTTATAACTTGATTAGTGGTTCACGTTTGGTCAGTGGAGGTGCATTTTCCAGCTATATTTAGAGTTTGTGTGAAGAAATTCTATCTTTCTGGTCAAATCATTGTTGATTTATGATTCAAGGTCAATCCTGAAATGTTCCCATGGCACATTTGTGACTTTTATTCCAGAAAATGGGGTACCAAGAGGAAAATTACAACTTTTGGGATTTTTCCACTACAATTTTTGACATAATAAAATGTCGACTTTGAATGAAATTAGCTCCTGCATTGGTATCCCTAGAGGCTTGGTTTTGGTATATGTTGTTCTTAGACCTATTATCTGCAAAACCGTGTCTCAGATTTCTGATAGAATTAATAGAACAAATTCTACACATAATTAAATTTTGTGAAATCTTATGAAGTCAGGCTGTATGTATACACATAGTGGGGCTTTAAGAGAAATTGAAACATCACAGAAAAAAATTTGAGACACGTTTTGGAGGTCATGCTGTGTTGATTAAGAAATTGTAAAAAGTTTTACCATTTGAATAAAAATGATTATTTGTTTCGTTCATAAAAAAATTTTCGGACAACACGAGAGTTAGAATATTTTTTTTTTGTCGCGCAGAGCGCGAATTTTTTTTCCAGAATTTATCATTAGGTTATATGACAAAAACTCTGAATCAGATTTTATTTTCCTCCACCAAAATCAGAATATTTTGTTCAGCAACATTGGGAATCAGAATATTTTTTTGGAACAAAACCATACACCCCCCCCCCCTCCCCCTTCAAGTTAAATGGTCGTTCCCTAAAAGAAATTGTAATCATAGTCAATCAAATGTGACAGTTTATAAATATTTACATTGCTATCATGTAACTTCCTTATTTGAGAGGAATTTGCAACACATATTTCAATTGTAATTCGATATAATAGTCCATTGCTACCCCTTTAACTGTCACATAGATTAATTTACAACACAGTTTTAACTTCCTCCTTGAATAAAGATAAGAATGATGGAGAAAATTAATACTGAAACATTTTAACTGAGGTAGGTTCTAAAATTGTTATACATGTTAAATTGATATCAACATAATCATTTCATACTCTAGAAACGAATTATATAGTTACGACAATACATTCGTAAAGACAACGAGGGAATATACAGTATAGTACAATAATTTTAACATAATGGACGACATGACATGGCTTTAAAAAAGCTTTTTAATTTTTGTTTTTATAGTTTTGATAAATATTTATAACCTTTAGTGGGCATTTTTATTACCGCTTAGGGAACAGCAATTTTCTTGTCGGGGAAGGGATTGGTATATATGATACATCGACAGAATATTTGTTCACAACAAATTGGGGATAAAAAAAATGTATCGTAAACTTGTGACTAATCAAACATTCTGTTTTACACAATGCATTGCACAAATTTTCTAAGTGAATGCTTTCTGCACTTTATTTTCAAACCTGTCACCGTGGACACAAATTATTGTTTTTAAAAAATCAGAGATAATAAAAGAAATCCCGAATGTTAGCTCACTTGGCCAAAGGCCATTTGAATTATTATCATCACTTGGCGTCCGTCCGTCCGTCGTACATTTAAATCTTCTTCTCTGAAACAGCTGAACCAAATTAAATCAAATTTGGCTGACATGATCCTTGGGTGGTCCACTTTCACATTTGTGTCCGACAGCTCCGTCCTCCATTGAAGATTGCTGCAGAATTTATCATTAGGTTATATGACAAAAACTCTGAATCAGATTTTATTTTCCTCCACCAAAATCAGAATATTTTGTTCAGCAACATTGGGAATCAGAATATTTTTTTGGAACAAAACCATACACCCCCCCCCCCCCCCTTCAAGTTAAATGGTCGTTCCCTAAAAGAAATTGTAATCATAGTCAATCAAATGTGTCAGTTTATAAATATTTACATTGTTATCATGTAACTTCCTTATTTGAGAGGAATTTGCAACACATATTTCAATTGTAATTCGATATAATAGTCCATTGCTACCCCTTTAACTGTCACATAGATTAATTTACAACACAGTTTTAACTTCCTCCTTGAATAAAGATAAGAATGATGGAGAAAATTAATACTGAAACATTTTAACTGAGGTAGGTTCTAAAATTGTTATACATGTTAAATTGATATCAACATAATCATTTCATACTCTAGAAACGAATTATATAGTTACGACAATACATTCGTAAAGACAACGAGGGAATATACAGTATAGTACAATAATTTTAGCATAATGGACGACATGACATGGCTTTAAAAAAGCTTTTTAATTTTTGTTTTTATAGTTTTGATAAATATTTATAACCTTTAGTGGGCATTTTTATTACCGCTTAGGGAACAGCAATTTTCTTGTCGGGGAAGGGATTGGTATATATGATACATCGACAGAATATTTGTTCACAACAAATTGGGGATAAAAAAAATGTATCGTAAACTTGTGACTAATCAAACATTCTGTTTTACACAATGCATTGCACAAATTTTCTAAGTGAATGCTTTTTGCACTTTATTTTCAAACCTGTCACCGTGGACACAAATTATTGTTTTTAAAAAATCAGAGATAATAAAAGAAATCCCGAATGTTAGCTCACTTGGCCAAAGGCCATTTGAATTATTATCATCACTTGGCGTCCGTCCGTCCGTCGTACATTTAAATCTTCTTCTCTGAAACAGCTGAACCAAATTAAATCAAATTTGGCTGACATGATCCTTGGGTGGTCCACTTTCACATTTGTGTCCGACAGCTCCGTCCTCCATTGAAGATTGCTGCAGAATTTATCATTAGGTTATATGACAAAAACTCTGAATCAGATTTTATTTTCCTCCACCAAAATCAGAATATTTTGTTCAGCAACATTGGGAATCAGAATATTTTTTTGGAACAAAACCATACACCCCCCCCCCCCCCCCCCTCCCCCTTCAAGTTAAATGGTCGTTCCCTAAAAGAAATTGTAATCATAGTCAATCAAATGTGACAGTTTATAAATATTTACATTGCTATCATGTAACTTCCTTATTTGAGAGGAATTTGCAACACATATTTCAATTGTAATTCGATATAATAGTCCATTGCTACCCCTTTAACTGTCACATAGATTAATTTACAACACAGTTTTAACTTCCTCCTTGAATAAAGATAAGAATGATGGAGAAAATTAATACTGAAACATTTTAACTGAGGTAGGTTCTAAAATTGTTATACATGTTAAATTGATATCAACATAATCATTTCATACTCTAGAAACGAATTATATAGTTACGACAATACATTCGTAAAGACAACGAGGGAATATACAGTATAGTACAATAATTTTAACATAATGGACGACATGACATGGCTTTAAAAAAGCTTTTTAATTTTTGTTTTTATAGTTTTGATAAATATTTATAACCTTTAGTGGGCATTTTTATTACCGCTTAGGGAACAGCAATTTTCTTGTCGGGGAAGGGATTGGTATATATGATACATCGACAGAATATTTGTTCACAACAAATTGGGGATAAAAAAAATGTATCGTAAACTTGTGACTAATCAAACATTCTGTTTTACACAATGCATTGCACAAATTTTCTAAGTGAATGCTTTTTGCACTTTATTTTCAAACCTGTCACCGTGGACACAAATTATTGTTTTTAAAAAATCAGAGATAATAAAAGAAATCCCGAATGTTAGCTCACTTGGCCAAAGGCCATTTGAATTATTATCATCACTTGGCGTCCGTCCGTCCGTCGTACATTTAAATCTTCTTCTCTGAAACAGCTGAACCAAATTAAATCAAATTTGGCTGACATGATCCTTGGGTGGTCCACTTTCACATTTGTGTCCGACAGCTCCGTCCTCCATTGAAGATTGCTGCAGAATTTATCATTAGGTTATATGACAAAAACTCTGAATCAGATTTTATTTTCCTCCACCAAAATCAGAATATTTTGTTCAGCAACATTGGGAATCAGAATATTTTTTTGGAACAAAACCATACACCCCCCCCCCCCCCCCCCCCTTCAAGTTAAATGGTCGTTCCCTAAAAGAAATTGTAATCATAGTCAATCAAATGTGACAGTTTATAAATATTTACATTGTTATCATGTAACTTCCTTATTTGAGAGGAATTTGCAACACATATTTCAATTGTAATTCGATATAATAGTCCATTGCTACCCCTTTAACTGTCACATAGATTAATTTACAACACAGTTTTAACTTCCTCCTTGAATAAAGATAAGAATGATGGAGAAAATTAATACTGAAACATTTTAACTGAGGTAGGTTCTAAAATTGTTATACATGTTAAATTGATATCAACATAATCATTTCATACTCTAGAAACGAATTATATAGTTACGACAATACATTCGTAAAGACAACGAGGGAATATACAGTATAGTACAATAATTTTAACATAATGGACGACATGACATGGCTTTAAAAAAGCTTTTTAATTTTTGTTTTTATAGTTTTGATAAATATTTATAACCTTTAGTGGGCATTTTTATTACCGCTTAGGGAACAGCAATTTTCTTGTCGGGGAAGGGATTGGTATATATGATACATCGACAGAATATTTGTTCACAACAAATTGGGGATAAAAAAAATGTATCGTAAACTTGTGACTAATCAAACATTCTGTTTTACACAATGCATTGCACAAATTTTCTAAGTGAATGCTTTTTGCACTTTATTTTCAAACCTGTCACCGTGGACACAAATTATTGTTTTTAAAAAATCAGAGATAATAAAAGAAATCCCGAATGTTAGCTCACTTGGCCAAAGGCCATTTGAATTATTATCATCACTTGGCGTCCGTCCGTCCGTCGTACATTTAAATCTTCTTCTCTGAAACAGCTGAACCAAATTAAATCAAATTTGGCTGACATGATCCTTGGGTGGTCCACTTTCACATTTGTGTCCGACAGCTCCGTCCTCCATTGAAGATTGCTGCAGAATTTATCATTAGGTTATATGACAAAAACTCTGAATCAGATTTTATTTTCCTCCACCAAAATCAGAATATTTTGTTCAGCAACATTGGGAATCAGAATATTTTTTTGGAACAAAACCATACACCCCCCCCCCCCCCCTTCAAGTTAAATGGTCGTTCCCTAAAAGAAATTGTAATCATAGTCAATCAAATGTGACAGTTTATAAATATTTACATTGTTATCATGTAACTTCCTTATTTGAGAGGAATTTGCAACACATATTTCAATTGTAATTCGATATAATAGTCCATTGCTACCCCTTTAACTGTCACATAGATTAATTTACAACACAGTTTTAACTTCCTCCTTGAATAAAGATAAGAATGATGGAGAAAATTAATACTGAAACATTTTAACTGAGGTAGGTTCTAAAATTGTTATACATGTTAAATTGATATCAACATAATCATTTCATACTCTAGAAACGAATTATATAGTTACGACAATACATTCGTAAAGACAACGAGGGAATATACAGTATAGTACAATAATTTTAACATAATGGACGACATGACATGGCTTTAAAAAAGCTTTTTAATTTTTGTTTTTATAGTTTTGATAAATATTTATAACCTTTAGTGGGCATTTTTATTACCGCTTAGGGAACAGCAATTTTCTTGTCGGGGAAGGGATTGGTATATATGATACATCGACAGAATATTTGTTCACAACAAATTGGGGATAAAAAAAATGTATCGTAAACTTGTGACTAATCAAACATTCTGTTTTACACAATGCATTGCACAAATTTTCTAAGTGAATGCTTTTTTCACTTTATTTTCAAACCTGTCACCGTGGACACAAATTATTGTTTTTAAAAAATCAGAGATAATAAAAGAAATCCCGAATGTTAGCTCACTTGGCCAAATGCCATTTGAATTATTATCATCACTTGGCGTCCGTCCGTCCGTCGTACATTTAAATCTTCTTCTCTGAAACAGCTGAACCAAATTAAATCAAATTTGGCTGACATGATCCTTGGGTGGTCCACTTTCACATTTGTGTCCGACAGCTCCGTCCTCCATTGAAGATTGCTGCAGAATTTATCATTAGGTTATATGACAAAAACTCTGAATCAGATTTTATTTTCCTCCACCAAGATCAGAATATTTTGTTCAGCAACATTGGGAATCAGAATATTTTTTTGGAACAAAACCATACACCCCCTCCCCCTTCAAGTTAAATGGTCGTTCCCTAAAAGAAATTGTAATCATAGTCAATCAAATGTGACAGTTTATAAATATTTACATTGTTATCATGTAACTTCCTTATTTGAGAGGAATTTGCAACACATATTTCAATTGTAATTCGATATAATAGTCCATTGCTACCCCTTTAACTGTCACATAGATTAATTTACAACACAGTTTTAACTTCCTCCTTGAATAAAGATAAGAATGATGGAGAAAATTAATACTGAAACATTTTAACTGAGGTAGGTTCTAAAATTGTTATACATGTTAAATTGATATCAACATAATCATTTCATACTCTAGAAACGAATTATATAGTTACGACAATACATTCGTAAAGACAACGAGGGAATATACAGTATAGTACAATAATTTTAACATAATGGACGACATGACATGGCTTTAAAAAAGCTTTTTAATTTTTGTTTTTATAGTTTTGATAAATATTTATAACCTTTAGTGGGCATTTTTATTACCGCTTAGGGAACAGCAATTTTCTTGTCGGGGAAGGGATTGGTATATATGATACATCGACAGAATATTTGTTCACAACAAATTGGGGATAAAAAAAATGTATCGTAAACTTGTGACTAATCAAACATTCTGTTTTACACAATGCATTGCACAAATTTTCTAAGTGAATGCTTTTTGCACTTTATTTTCAAACCTGTCACCGTGGACACAAATTATTGTTTTTAAAAAATCAGAGATAATAAAAGAAATCCCGAATGTTAGCTCACTTGGCCAAAGGCCATTTGAATTATTATCATCACTTGGCGTCCGTCCGTCCGTCGTACATTTAAATCTTCTTCTCTGAAACAGCTGAACCAAATTAAATCAAATTTGGCTGACATGATCCTTGGGTGGTCCACTTTCACATTTGTGTCCGACAGCTCCGTCCTCCATTGAAGATTGCTGCAGAATTTATCATTAGGTTATATGACAAAAACTCTGAATCAGATTTTATTTTCCTCCACCAAAATCAGAATATTTTGTTCAGCAACATTGGGAATCAGAATATTTTTTTGGAACAAAACCATACACCCCCCCCCCCCCCCCCCCCCCCTTCAAGTTAAATGGTCGTTCCCTAAAAGAAATTGTAATCATAGTCAATCAAATGTGACAGTTTATAAATATTTACATTGTTATCATGTAACTTCCTTATTTGAGAGGAATTTGCAACACATATTTCAATTGTAATTCGATATAATAGTCCATTGCTACCCCTTTAACTGTCACATAGATTAATTTACAACACAGTTTTAACTTCCTCCTTGAATAAAGATAAGAATGATGGAGAAAATTAATACTGAAACATTTTAACTGAGGTAGGTTCTAAAATTGTTATACATGTTAAATTGATATCAACATAATCATTTCATACTCTAGAAACGAATTATATAGTTACGACAATACATTCGTAAAGACAACGAGGGAATATACAGTATAGTACAATAATTTTAACATAATGGACGACATGACATGGCTTTAAAAAAGCTTTTTAATTTTTGTTTTTATAGTTTTGATAAATATTTATAACCTTTAGTGGGCATTTTTATTACCGCTTAGGGAACAGCAATTTTCTTGTCGGGGAAGGGATTGGTATATATGATACATCGACAGAATATTTGTTCACAACAAATTGGGGATAAAAAAAATGTATCGTAAACTTGTGACTAATCAAACATTCTGTTTTACACAATGCATTGCACAAATTTTCTAAGTGAATGCTTTTTGCACTTTATTTTCAAACCTGTCACCGTGGACACAAATTATTGTTTTTAAAAAATCAGAGATAATAAAAGAAATCCCGAATGTTAGCTCACTTGGCCAAAGGCCATTTGAATTATTATCATCACTTGGCGTCCGTCCGTCCGTCGTACATTTAAATCTTCTTCTCTGAAACAGCTGAACCAAATTAAATCAAATTTGGCTGACATGATCCTTGGGTGGGTGGTCCACTTTCAAATTTGTGTCCGACAGCTCCGTCCTCCATTGAAGATTGCTGCTGTTACTAAAAATAGAAATTTCTTCAATTTTCCATTGCTGCTTTATCATATAAATCAAAATGTGCTCAAATTCTAACTGGAACTACATGACAATGAATAATTTTAACATACACTCCGGAGTTTTCTCCGAAATGTTTTTTTCGGCCGATTTATCCCGATTGTGCAAATTAAGCATATTTTGATAAAAGGTCGAATTAAATCTTCTCCTCTGAAACTGCTAAGCCAAATTAAACAACATTTGGCTGAAATGGTCCTTGTGCTGCCCCCTTTCAAAGTTGTGTCCTACAGATCTGAACTCCATTAAGGTTGTTGTTCTTCTTCAATCGTCCATTGTTGCTTTATTATAAATCAAAATGAACTCAAATTTTTACTAAAGTTACATGGCAAGGAATAATTTAACATACATGTATATTCCGGGTTTTTATGTGAAATTTTTCTTTCAGTCGATTTATACCGATTATGCAACCTATGTAACCACTGAACCAAATTAAACCAAACTTGGGTTGGATGGTCCTTGCGTGGTTCCCATTAAAATTGTGTCGACAGCCCCATCCTCCATTCAAGATGGCGGTCATTACAAATAATAGAAATTATTTTAAAGGGAAACTTCGCGATTTTTTACATGTTAGCTAAATATGTTCCTGGTGATATAAAATACATATTCACAAAGTTTTATCGACATATTTCTACAAATAACGAAGCAAATCGCAAATTTGTAATTTTAATTTCTGATTTTTCCATCAGGCTGTGACGTTTTAACCTGCTAATGCATTGTGGGATTGAAATTTAAAGTCTGCGTCGCTGATGTTAAATTCGCTTCATTTAAAGCGCTCAGAGGACTGTAATTTAAATCTAATAACCGTTGGAAAATTAAATACTGAAGTGAACAGATACGTACCTTTTTGACAAACAACTATTTTAAATGAACAAAATGTTTCATTTCCTTTATATTTACAACGGAAAGAGTGTTTTACAACAGTCACCTATATTCACTATATGTAGGATCCCTTTTACAGTTTTACTGCTAATGTGCTGAAAAATATAATGGATAATTTTGACAACGCGTAACTTGTGTATTGATCGGATTAATAAAATGGGAATTTGAATACACACTATTTGCTTTCCAAGATCGTTTATTATTTATTAAAGATGAAATATTTTTAAAACATTAGAATAAATATAATGTTGAAATAACAGGCACAATTATAATTGTAATTATGTTTTAGATGATAAAAAAGTATACACCATCCTTGAAATAATAAGTTTTCATTATTAGAGGCGCCAAATTGGCCTAACTATATATAGCTGTCTCATCATAATTAATATGTATTCACAATTTTAACGATCGATGTTCATAAAAGATGTTTTAATTTTAATTAAAGAACTAAAAATTAAAGGTTAGGAGTTTACAAAGTTAGTGTTTAAAAGAAAAAAAAACTCTTTGCTCAGTGACCCCCAGAAGGCACAAAACCTAAATATATGATTTTTAAGCAAACTTGACCTATAATTTTGATATCCACTGATATTCATTCAGACAAAGTTCGGAAGAGATCATGATCATGAGCGGTATAAACAGATGAAGAGCAGTCAAAATATACAGAGATTAAGCCACACCAAATGTACTTCTTCTTCGGATTTTGTGCTAAAAACGTTGGAGCGAGCAAGTGATTTAAAAATGTTAATTTCTTTTCCTTTTTTTTTGTTTGTTTGTCATTTTTGATGAGCGAAACGTAAAATATTATGCGGAAAATATATTTCTTATATATTTTAATTTTAAATATTTTATTCTTCAATAAATTAAGGCAAATAATTCCTGAAATAAGAAGTGAAAGACGGGATTTACTTATTTTTATTTTCATTCTGAAAACGACAGGTACATTCACACCGGTTCACTCAACCTTATATTGCGTAATGAGTTTAGGTCCACACAGGAAGTCGCCAGGCAGAATATACAAGTGTCATTTTACATCCGGTCGACAGGACTCTGACCGAATACTTGAATGTGTCACAATCTTTGTAACCCGAATAATCCAGTCGTTATATTACACTCCCGCTAGTCGCTGCATTAACGCCTGGATGCATTCATTGAAAAAATCCGTCAAACCGGAAATAGTGAATCGCTATGACTTATGGGTATTACGACATAGAATAGGAGGAGCTAAAGTGTTTGTAAATAATGTCCAATGGAGCGATCAGATGATGTAATGCTGTATGCAATACACATATCCGGATAAATACAACCAAACATGAAATAAAACTTAAATGAATAATTACTATTTTTTAAATATTAAAACATAATGATTTCTATTTCAAAGTTGGAAAGTAAATAAAAGCTTGAATTGAATTCACTCTTATATAATGATTTTTTAATTTCATTTAAAATAAAGATTTAAAAAAATGTATTTTATGATACTGATGGCTGATTAAAATTGTTTGTCATAGCTGTCAGTTGTAATATACAGGATTAAACCAATATACAGGAAGAGCTCCTATCTATTTTGAGATGCCATTCAATGAAAATAACAACCTGACCATATTGTTACATAATAAGAATAAGGATTAGATAAGAAATTAAAATTGATAGAAGGCAAGGATTTATATAATTAACACATTAAGTCACATTTAATTTATTTAGGCTAACTTGGGTCAGTTATCAATTAAAGACAAAAATGGTTTTAAAAAAAAATCAGTCTAATAAGTATTTACCTAAATAACGATATTGTGATGGGTATATCTTAATAAATTGTATTAAAAATCATTTTAATTTATGAAATAATCAACTTTCTGTTTACATATTTATTTTCAATAAAATTTCTTTATTATTTCATCCCATTTTCCTTAATTTAACTAGTGCATATCCATATTTATACAATCTTATGTTAACGGCAAGTTACGTGTGTCGACCCTATTATCCACAATTAATTGTCCCACATACACTACAAAAATACATGTTAGATGTGTATTGTGACATTTTAGCAAATTTAGATTAAAACATAAAAACTTCAAAAAATGATTACACGGTGTTTTATTTTTTTAAAATCTTTAAATTACACGGTGTTTTATTTTTTTAAATCTTTAAATATTTGTGAATCTATGGCAATTTAAATCATAATTATGAGAATAAAGGTGTATGTGTTTTCTAAATATGCAAAGGCACGTACTCATTCTCCGTGTTTGTTTTGTCAATATTTACAAACGGAAGTAAAGGGATTCACTAATGCGCATACGCGCTAATATCTGACATTTGATTGGTCGGCTGTACCAGCCATCAGACTGACGAATTTTTATCACTAAGAGCGTTCAAACCCTCGTCCAGCGAAAGTGCCGATAGAGGGCGCAGTATTATTCAAGTTACAATCTTTGGCAATAATCAGAAACGCAATACACATTTTGTGACCCTTAACGCTACTCGTGACTAGAATAGGAGATGCAATACACATTTTAAAGATTCTAGTAGGTGATTAACTTTGATCGTAAGTTATATTGAATTGTTCATTTTTATCTTGATTTTTTTTGGTTCCTCATCAGAATGATATAGCAAAAACCAAAATTATGAAGTAAAGGAGGGTGAACAGAGCAGGGTAGAAAATTCTTCTTGCAAACCCCAAAACTCAAAATAAACAAAAATCATTCGTATGCAATTTTTCCTTATAAAAACAACAACCATATTTTTTTAATACTATTCTGAGATTAATCAGAAGGGTCCGCCAGTTCGAAAGACGTGATTAAAATAAACAAAAAAATGTTTTGTTTACGCAGAGATATATTATATGGTACGCTTTGTTCAAATCAGAAATAACCGTTATGAAAACAGATTAATCTTTTTATTGTTGGCGAAAACGAATATTGTATTTTCATAAACAAATTATTATATTACGTAAGAGATGTACCCTGAAGTTTTGTAAAATATACTTTAAAAGTATTAATACTCATCGTCTGTAATTGTCAAATGAAAACTATTACAAATTATATGTTTACATAATCCTCTCAATTTTATGGCTTCCTACCGTGTAACTTTCTGTGCTTTTAGCTAAGAAGCAGAGCTTATGTGTAGCTTTATTGTAGTGCATGAACGATCGATTACAAAGTGCGATCTTATAAATAATATCATTAAAACAATTTTGCCCCGTAGTATAGACCTATTTTTATTTTTTTTACGAATCCATGGCTTTGTTCCGATGTCCGTTCTTTTTTTTCACATAATTTCGTAGTTCTTCAATTTTCATTAAAGACGGACCGTTTTCCCCGATTCGTTTGTTTTGCCAGAAGTATATAGAGACAAAACGTAAATCTGCAAAAAGTGATTGTGTAATAAATTCATATATTCAGAATAATAAGAAAAATAAAAAGAATTACGCCTGACAAGCCATATCGACACTTTATGAGGACCCCAGTTTGTCACGCCTGTTTTAGGGCGTGGAGGTATTTAGACATCACGTGATAATTGGTATCGAGATGCTATCAAAATGGCGACATCCATCTATCGTTGACCGAATTTTAAAATCGATTGCATTCCTTATCCAACATAATGAAACGCTAATATACATATAAACATCCATATTTATACATCAGGAAAAAAATATAAAAACATTTTTTTTTGCGAAGTTTCCCTTTAATTAGCTATTGCTGCTTTATTATAAATATAATACCAATTTTATAGTCAATAGAAAATATAATTTGTTTTAATTGTCTATTGCTGCTTTATTATAGGTCAACTTGACATCAGATTTTAACTGCAGCTACGTGGCAATGAGTAGTTCAATTTCGATTTTGTCAGCAAATTTATACCGATTAGACATTTTATGAAAACAAATCACATCAAAATCTTCTGCTAGAAATCTTTAACTAAGATGATCGAAAATGGCGAACTTTTAAAATTATTTGTGACGCTCCCATTTTCTATAAACTTTAAATGTCAAATTGAATACCAGGGCCCGGTTGTTCAAAATACTGGATAAAGTTATCCACTGGAAAAGGTTGGATAAGGTTGTCCACTGGACAGCTAGCCATTGGATAAAATTGGTTGTTCAAAAGCAAAGACAAGGGTTGGCTAGATATCCATTGGATACAATTTTGTCCAGAGGACAACTCCCATAATTCTTTGCATTTCCTGTGTAAAAGCAATCCAGACCACAAATTAAAAAACAAGGGTCTGCTTTAAAGTTCAGCGACATTTCAAGTTATTTTTCAGGCAGTTCAATTTATTTGTTGCGATCTTCAAATGATTTATGATCAATCATTTTGCTATCTTTGTGTTGGAGCTGGAAATGTATGTCTCCATAGATTTTTTTTTCAAGTCATATGGAAATCAAATTTTTGTTAGACAAATTGTGATTAATCACACATTTGTTTTCTAATTAGTTTTACTTACACAGTGTATTAGACAAGTGTTTTTTAAGCGAAACCTTTTTTTTTTATTTTTTTTTTTTCAGATCATGAAATAATATTCCAAAGTAAATATTTGTTTAAATAAATTGAAGCTAGTTACTTCATTTCCTTCCTAAAAGATTTATCGGTATTGAGACAAGGACAAGAGTAATAAAAGGGTGTGTCATTTTGTCATTCATGTCTTGTAGAATAATTCGGGGGGTGGGGCGGGGGGGAGTATGTAGATAAAAATATGAAGATATATTTATTTTACGAAAAACACAATTTTACAAAACGTTAGAAATATTATCAATTAAAATCGATCCCAAGTCTAAATCCAAAACAACAAACAGATCTATCTAGTAAACAATTTTCCAGCACAAATTTCATAATTAGCCATTCTTCTAACTTTAAGGTTATTAAAAAAAAGGGGGGGGGGTCCTCGTGACGGTTCATCAAAAGTATTTCTTACGGTTAAATAAATTCTCCTGATCACATTTCACAAAACTATGTAACCAAATGTAATTGATAATGTATATTTTTTTACCATTTCTACATACTCACTAGTCGGGTCTATTTTGTCAACAACTGAACGGTGTATGTGTCCAGTAATTCATGTAATATTGACATCGGGTTGAGAGAAAAAAAATCAACAAGGAACATACACAGAAGACCACATTGAATAAAAAGGTTCATAAAAACTTAGACGAGAGGCGTATATCATAAAGAATGTAAAATAAATTTGACTGAAAACGATTCACGGACAATGTCCCCACCAAGATTCACAGCAAAAAAACCAACAAAAAATATTGGGGAAGAAAAATCCACGAATACGGAAAACCAAAAGCACCCACCAGTCCCTTCAATTACACCTCTCTTTAATTTACTTGCACTGCGCAACAAACATTTGTATTTAAAATCTGTCTATTTATCTTAGTTCTTGTTATGTGTCATCTATTTCCAAAAGGGGGAAATGATATTTTTGAAATTGAATAGAGGAAAATTTCATGACGACAAACAAAAAATCTACTGTAATTTCAAAGGAATCGATGCTATTAACATCAGCAACATTCTTAATAGAAAAGAGGTCGTAAAAGAAATTCCACCATATTTCAAAAATCAATCTGTTCCCATTGTCTCCTATAGTTACACTAACAGCATTGGCCGTAAAATTTTCAACTACAAAGAAGCATTGCAAGATATTAACATAGAAGAGTACCTTAAGAACCCTCTGACTTGTGACTGCTCCCACTCTCCTTTTCAATACAACCCATCTGGACATGTAATCACTGGTGATCTGAATATCATTCAACATGAGAGTCTCCGAAAGGTGATTTCTCATGGTTCTAAATTCAGAGAACCTCAACACATCAATTGGAAACATAATTTCAAGATAATTATGGATGCTGTTGAAGATTATGCCAGAAGGTGGATAAAGAGAGAAGTAGACCAACATCCTGAGTTAGAGTCCTTGTCTGACTGGGTTAGAACAATTAGGTCTCTAGTACAAGGTCGGATTCACAAACTCAAAAATTGTGTTAATAGTCGACCTAAGTCTGTATTTAAAGACCAAGAAGCTGTTAAGTGCCTTTCCTCTCTTCATGACAAATATGTTATCGTTCCTGCGGACAAGGCTTCCAACAATATCGTGTTTGTATGTAAATCATATTACTTCGAATGCCTAATCAAGGAATTAGGTATAAATAGCAACACCTCTAGTAATACCACATACAAACCAACTTCGTTCGACAAAGATGAAATCCTAGCTAACCACAGATCATTCATGACCTCTTTAAACATTCCCTCTGGTAAAAAGTCTGAGGATTTACCCTATTTATATTGGATACCTAAACTCCATAAGACACCATACAAAGAAAGGTACATAGCGGGATCATCAACTTGTTCGACGAAAGAATTGTCTATTCACCTAACAAAGATTCTGTCTGCAGTAAAAGAGGGACAACAGAAATATTGTGAAACTGTTTACTCGCGTAGTGGCATAAATCACATGTGGATTTTGAAAAACTCTAAAGATCTTTTGGATAACCTGAAATCAAGATCTTTCTCTCAGGTATCCTCCATCAAAACCTTTGATTTTTCAACTCTATATACCACCCTACCGCATGACAAATTAAAAACCCGCTTAAAAGAAACAATTCATAAAGCTTTTGGTCATAGAAACTATGGCTCAAAATTTGTTGTGTTAGGCTACAATTCCACATATTTTTCAAACAAAATTCATAAAGGTAAAACATGCTACTCCGAGGAACAAGTGATCAGTATGCTGGAGTTCCTCATCGATAACATATTTGTCTCCTTTGGAGGGACACTGTTTCTGCAGGTCGTCGGCATACCAATGGGTACGAATTGTGCCCCTCTTCTAGCCGATTTATTTTTATACTCATATGAGTCGGAGTTTCTTCAAAAGCTTGTAAAAGATAAGAAGATTCATGAGGCTAGAGCCTTTAATTTCACATACAGGTATATTGATGACGTTTTATCTATCAATAATTCTAGATTTGCAGAATTTCTTCCATTGATATATCCTCCAGAGCTGGAAGTTAAAGAGACCACCGATACAGCTTCGTCCGCATCATTTTTGGACTTATACCTCGAATTTGACGACAGTGGTCAACTCAGTACTAAAATTTATGATAAGCGGGACGACTTCAATTTTAAAATGATAAATTTTCCAAATATGTGCAGCAATATACCAGCTTCTCCTGCATATGGTGTTTACATCTCGCAATTGATTCGCTATGCAAGGGGCAGTAGCAATTATTCTGATTTCCTGAAACGTCATCTTCATCTGAGAAACAGGCTACTGGACCAGGGCTATAAAAAGATTCGCCTTATTCGATCTCTTAAAAAGTTTATATTCCGATACCAATATCTTGTCGAAATATATTCCGTCTCTGCAGAAAAAATTATAAGCGATGCATTTTCATATAGTGAAAATGTATAAAGATAAAGAGTCAAATATGTCAAGAATTTTTTTTGTCAATGTGTGACGTAAAAATATTTTTGACATTTACGTCACCGAATATGATACAGCTTTGACAACTATTTTATCTATTTTGTTCCTGTATTTAAATACTGTTACAGTGACAGCCGGAACCTTTGAACCGTAATGAGAGCGGGAGGTTTGGCGCCTTAAAATCTGATTCAACCCACCATTTCTTTAGAAATGCCTGTACCAAGTCAGGGTCATTACGGTTTTCACAGTTTTCCGGTTGTTGACTGATTTTGTCTGTTTATATAATTATGAGTTTTGACTTTCCCTTTGTAAGATTGTTCGGAGTTCGGTAATTTTGTTATTACCTTTATTTACTATAACCATGCCCAATGTCACTGCTGGTGGAATTTTTTTTCCCCGAGGTCATTGCAACTTGGTAGCTTCACTTAAGCAATTATGAATAACGAAATTAACGACAACATACCGGCTAGGACGTCACCCGGGTTAACAAGGTCCTCATTTGCTACTACACGGAACAGGGTAGCAAATGATATATGCGTTCCACGGAATATCCTACGGGATACCCCCGATTTGTCTTACGTTCAGCCAGAGGGTAATTATTATTTCAAAACTTCAGATTCGTATCAAATTTTAAAATCTTGTTCTATTAATATTTCGGACTGTCTTAAATCTCCAGGTACTTGTGACTCTTCTCCATGCATTACTACTTGCAAAATAAAAACTGACAAAAATAATACTTGTAAAACATGCGTCATGCTAATAACTTCTCCTGAATTTACAAGTAATTTAACTGGAAAAACGTACTACACCAAATCGTTTGAACCTCTGGACTGTTCTACTAAAAATGTCATTTACGGCATAGAATGTACACTCTGTGGACT
Source organism: Bathymodiolus brooksi (assembly GCA_963680875.1). Classification (NCBI taxonomy): domain Eukaryota; kingdom Metazoa; phylum Mollusca; class Bivalvia; order Mytilida; family Modiolidae; genus Bathymodiolus; species Bathymodiolus brooksi. Next base: position 90,142,266 of record OY804578.1, on the reverse strand, counting down.
TTTGTATGTTGGTGAAACTCGTCAAACATTGCGAAGTAGGATGAACCAACATCGATATGATGCAAAAGATCCCAAATACAGGATTTTGTATAATCATTTCAATCAACCGGGTCATGACCGCTGTTTGACGATGAAAGTTCGAATCATCGAGAAGATTTACCATCATACAAACAGTCCTATTCTTAGTACACCTTACCGCACCGATAGAGAGTTGTTCTGGATAAAAGAATTAGGCACTGCAATGCCTTACGGTTGCAATGATAACATCAAAGGAGTGGGAAATTTGTCAAGTCCTGGATGCAACGAAATCAACGTGATGAGCCTTTTCAATACTATTCCAAGAACTAAACGTAGCCATGGTCATAAAAGAATTCAACATCCTAATGTTAAAAAGTCCTTTAAACCAAGAACGTTACAAGATACTTTTAATGATTTACTTTCTAATATACAGAAACCTCTTGGAATTCATCATATTCGTACAATCTTATTTTCACCACCTGTAAACTACCTCAAAGATCTTAGGGATTTTGGACTTGACAAAGGAGGCGTAGATCCTTTTTCTCCTAAGTACAGATTGTCTAGTATTATATGTGACGTGGCGTCCTTTCGTCTTTTTAAACCAGTTCGATCTGAACCTCTTCATGATAACAACAGAAAATTCCTCCATATTCCGTTTGCTAACAAAGGAATCGATGCTATTAACATCAGCAACATTCTTAATAGAAAAGAGGTCGTAAAAGAAATTCCACCATATTTCAAAAATCAATCTGTTCCCATTGTCTCCTATAGTTACACTAACAGCATTGGCCGTAAAATTTTCAACTACAAAGAAGCATTGCAAGATATTAACATAGAAGAGTACCTTAAGAACCCTCTGACTTGTGACTGCTCCCACTATCCTTTTCAATACAACCCATCTGGACATGTAATCACTGGTGATCTGAATATCATTCAACATGAGAGTCTCCGAAAGGTGATTTCTCATGGTCCTAAATTCAGAGAACCTCAACACATCAATTGGAAACATAATTTCAAGATAATTATGGATGCTGTTGAAGATTATGCCAGAAGGTGGATAAAGAGAGAAGTAGACCAAGATCCTGAGTTAGAGTCCTTGTCAGACTGGGTTAGAACAATTAGGTCTCTAGTACAAGGTCGGATTCACAAACTCAAAAATTGTGTTAATAGTCGACCTAAGTCTGTATTTAAAGACCAAGAAGCTGTTAAGTGCCTTTCCTCTCTTCATGACAAATATGTTATCGTTCCTGCGGACAAGGCTTCCAACAATATCGTGTTTGTATGTAAATCATATTACTTCGAATGCCTAATCAAGGAATTAGGTATAAATAGCAACACCTCTAGTAATACCACATACAAACCAACTTCGTTCGACAAAGATGAAATCCTAGCTAACCACAGATCATTCATGACCTCTTTAAACATTCCCTCTGGTAAAAAGTCTGAGGATTTACCCTATTTATATTGGATACCTAAACTCCATAAGACACCATACAAAGAAAGGTACATAGCGGGATCATCAACTTGTTCGACGAAAGAATTGTCTATTCACCTAACAAAGATTCTGTCTGCAGTAAAAGAGGGACAACAGAAATATTGTGAAACTGTTTACTCGCGTAGTGGCATAAATCACATGTGGATTTTGAAAAACTCTAAAGATCTTTTGGATAACCTGAAATCAAGATCTTTCTCTCAGGTATCCTCCATCAAAACCTTTGATTTTTCAACTCTATATACCACCCTACCGCATGACAAATTAAAAACCCGCTTAAAAGAAACAATTCATAAAGCTTTTAGTCATAGAAACTATGGCTCAAAATTTGTTGTGTTAGGCTACAATTCCACATATTTTTCAAACAAAATTCATAAAGGTAAAACATGCTACTCCGAGGAACAAGTGATCAGTATGCTGGAGTTCCTCATCGATAACATATTTGTCTCCTTTGGAGGGACACTGTTTCTGCAGGTCGTCGGCATACCAATGGGTACGAATTGTGCCCCTCTTCTAGCCGATTTATTTTTATACTCATATGAGTCGGAGTTTCTTCAAAAGCTTGTAAAAGATAAGAAGATTCATGAGGCTAGAGCCTTTAATTTCACATACAGGTATATTGATGACGTTTTATCTATCAATAATTCTAGATTTGCAGAATTTCTTCCATTGATATATCCTCCAGAGCTGGAAGTTAAAGAGACCACCGATACAGCTTCGTCCGCATCATTTTTGGACTTATACCTCGAATTTGACGACAGTGGTCAACTCAGTACTAAAATTTATGATAAGCGGGACGACTTCAATTTTAAAATGATAAATTTTCCAAATATGTGCAGCAATATACCAGCTTCTCCTGCATATGGTGTTTACATCTCGCAATTGATTCGCTATGCAAGGGGCAGTAGCAATTATTCTGATTTCCTGAAACGTCATCTTCATCTGAGAAACAGGCTACTGGACCAGGGCTATAAAAAGATTCGCCTTATTCGATCTCTTAAAAAGTTTATATTCCGATACCAATATCTTGTCGAAATATATTCCGTCTCTGCAGAAAAAATTATAAGCGATGCATTTTCATATAGTGAAAATGTATAAAGATAAAGAGTCAAATATGTCAAGAATTTTTTTTGTCAATGTGTGACGTAAAAATATTTTTGACATTTACGTCACCGAATATGATACTGCTTTGACAACTATTTTATCTATTTTGTTCCTGTATTTAAATACTGTTACAGTGACAGCCGGAACCTTTGAACCGTAATGAGAGCGGGAGGTTTGGCGCCTTAAAATCTGATTCAACCCACCATTTCTTTAGAAATGCCTGTACCAAGTCAGGGTCATTACGGTTTTCACAGTTTTCCGGTTGTTGACTGATTTTGTCTGTTTATATAATTATGAGTTTTGACTTTCCCTTTGTAAGATTGTTCGGAGTTCGGTAATTTTGTTATTACCTTTATTTACTATAACCATGCCCAATGTCACTGCTGGTGGAATTTTTTTTCCCCGAGGTCATTGCAACTTGGTAGCTTCACTTAAGCAATTATGAATAACGAAATTAACGACAACATACCGGCTAGGACGTCACCCGGGTTAACAAGGTCCTCATTTGCTACTACACGGAACAGGGTAGCAAATGATATATGCGTTCCACGGAATATCCTACGGGATACCCCCGATTTGTCTTACGTTCAGCCAGAGGGTAATTATTATTTCAAAACTTCAGATTCGTATCAAATTTTAAAATCTTGTTCTATTAATATTTCGGACTGTCTTAAATCTCCAGGTACTTGTGACTCTTCTCCATGCATTACTACTTGCAAAATAAAAACTGACAAAAATAATACTTGTAAAACATGCGTCATGCTAATAACTTCTCCTGAATTTACAAGTAATTTAACTGGAAAAACGTACTACACCAAATCGTTTGAACCTCTGGACTGTTCTACTAAAAATGTCATTTACGGCATAGAATGTACACTCTGTGGACTTTTGTATGTTGGTGAAACTCGTCAAACATTGCGAAGTAGGATGAACCAACATCGATATGATGCAAAAGATCCCAAATACAGGATTTTGTATAATCATTTCAATCAACCGGGTCATGACCGCTGTTTGACGATGAAAGTTCGAATCATCGAGAAGATTTACCATCATACAAACAGTCCTATTCTTAGTACACCTTACCGCACCGATAGAGAGTTGTTCTGGATAAAAGAATTAGGCACTGCAATGCCTTACGGTTGCAATGATAACATCAAAGGAGTGGGAAATTTGTCAAGTCCTGGATGCAACGAAATCAACGTGATGAGCCTTTTTAATACTATTCCAAGAACTAAACGTAGCCATGGTCATAAAAGAATTCAACATCCTAATGTTAAAAAGTCCTTTAAACCAAGAACGTTACAAGATACTTTTAATGATTTACTTTCTAATATACAGAAACCTCTTGGAATTCATCATATTCGTACAATCTTATTTTCACTACCTGTAAACTACCTCAAAGATCTTAGGGATTTTGGACTTGACAAAGGAGGCGTAGATCCTTTTTCTCCTAAGTACAGATTGTCTAGTATTATATGTGACGTGGCGTCCTTTCGTCTTTTTAAACCAGTTCGATCTGAACCTCTTCATGATAACAACAGAAAATTCCTCCATATTCCGTTTGCTAACAAAGGAATCGATGCTATTAACATCAGCAACATTCTTAATAGAAAAGAGGTCGTAAAAGAAATTCCACCATATTTCAAAAATCAATCTGTTCCCATTGTCTCCTATAGTTACACTAACAGCATTGGCCGTAAAATTTTCAACTACAAAGAAGCATTGCAAGATATTAACATAGAAGAGTACCTTAAGAACCCTCTGACTTGTGACTGCTCCCACTCTCCTTTTCAATACAACCCATCTGGACATGTAATCACTGGTGATCTGAATATCATTCAACATGAGAGTCTCCGAAAGGTGATTTCTCATGGTCCTAAATTCAGAGAACCTCAACACATCAATTGGAAACATAATTTCAAGATAATTATGGATGCTGTTGAAGATTATGCCAGAAGGTGGATAAAGAGAGAAGTAGACCAACATCCTGAGTTAGAGTCCTTGTCAGACTGGGTTAGAACAATTAGGTCTCTAGTACAAGGTCGGATTCACAAACTCAAAAATTGTGTTAATAGTCGACCTAAGTCTGTATTTAAAGACCAAGAAGCTGTTAAGTGCCTTTCCTCTCTTCATGACAAATATGTTATCGTTCCTGCGGACAAGGCTTCCAACAATATCGTGTTTGTATGTAAATCATATTACTTCGAATGCCTAATCAAGGAATTAGGTATAAATAGCAACACCTCTAGTAATACCACATACAAACCAACTTCGTTCGACAAAGATGAAATCCTAGCTAACCACAGATCATTCATGACCTCTTTAAACATTCCCTCTGGTAAAAAGTCTGAGGATTTACCCTATTTATATTGGATACCTAAACTCCATAAGACACCATACAAAGAAAGGTACATAGCGGGATCATCAACTTGTTCGACGAAAGAATTGTCTATTCACCTAACAAAGATTCTGTCTGCAGTAAAAGAGGGACAACAGAAATATTGTGAAACTGTTTACTCGCGTAGTGGCATAAATCACATGTGGATTTTGAAAAACTCTAAAGATCTTTTGGATAACCTGAAATCAAGATCTTTCTCTCAGGTATCCTCCATCAAAACCTTTGATTTTTCAACTCTATATACCACCCTACCGCATGACAAATTAAAAACCCGCTTAAAAGAAACAATTCATAAAGCTTTTAGTCATAGAAACTATGGCTCAAAATTTGTTGTGTTAGGCTACAATTCCACATATTTTTCAAACAAAATTCATAAAGGTAAAACATGCTACTCCGAGGAACAAGTGATCAGTATGCTGGAGTTCCTCATCGATAACATATTTGTCTCCTTTGGAGGGACACTGTTTCTGCAGGTCGTCGGCATACCAATGGGTACGAATTGTGCCCCTCTTCTAGCCGATTTATTTTTATACTCATATGAGTCGGAGTTTCTTCAAAAGCTTGTAAAAGATAAGAAGATTCATGAGGCTAGAGCCTTTAATTTCACATACAGGTATATTGATGACGTTTTATCTATCAATAATTCTAGATTTGCAGAATTTCTTCCATTGATATATCCTCCAGAGCTGGAAGTTAAAGAGACCACCGATACAGCTTCGTCCGCATCATTTTTGGACTTATACCTCGAATTTGACGACAGTGGTCAACTCAGTACTAAAATTTATGATAAGCGGGACGACTTCAATTTTAAAATGATAAATTTTCCAAATATGTGCAGCAATATACCAGCTTCTCCTGCATATGGTGTTTACATCTCGCAATTGATTCGCTATGCAAGGGGCAGTAGCAATTATTCTGATTTCCTGAAACGTCATCTTCATCTGAGAAACAGGCTACTGGACCAGGGCTATAAAAAGATTCGCCTTATTCGATCTCTTAAAAAGTTTATATTCCGATACCAATATCTTGTCGAAATATATTCCGTCTCTGCAGAAAAAATTATAAGCGATGCATTTTCATATAGTGAAAATGTATAAAGATAAAGAGTCAAATATGTCAAGAATTTTTTTTGTCAATGTGTGACGTAAAAATATTTTTGACATTTACGTCACCGAATATGATACTGCTTTGACAACTATTTTACCTATTTTGTTCCTGTATTTAAATACTGTTACAGTGACAGCCGGAACCTTTGAACCGTAATGAGAGCGGGAGGTTTGGCGCCTTAAAATCTGATTCAACCCACCATTTCTTTAGAAATGCCTGTACCAAGTCAGGGTCATTACGGTTTTCACAGTTTTCCGGTTGTTGACTGATTTTGTCTGTTTATATAATTATGAGTTTTGACTTTCCCTTTGTAAGATTGTTCGGAGTTCGGTAATTTTGTTATTACCTTTATTCAATTGGCGATCATATTTATCCACTGGATAAAACTTTATCCGTACCAAATTAGACCGGATAAAGTTGTCCTGGATAAATCATATTTGTCCAGTGGATAACTTGGCTTTTGAACAACCACATTTATCCAGTGGACAAAAGTTGTCCAGGATAAATCATATTTGTCCAGTGGATAACTTTATCCATTGTTCTGAACAACCGAACCCAGGTGAGCGATTACGGGATCCTGGGAGCCTATTTTGATCCTTTTATATGCCGATGACACCGTTTTGATGACAGAATCTCCAGAGGAACTACAAATGCTTCTGGACGCATTTGATGATTATTGCACAATTTGGAAATTGAAAGTGAATGTTGATAAAACTAAATCATGATTTTTTCAAGAGGTCGGCAACCACAAAATTTAAAATATTCTTTACATGGGTTAGAATTAGAAGTTGTTAAAAGTTTTACATATTTAGGAATCATTCTATCAAGAACTGGTAATTTTAATCTAGCAGAAAAATCAATAGCGGATAAAGGCATTAGAGCTATGTATGAAGTTCTTAAACTAGCCCGATTACATAATTTAACTATACCTTGCAGATTTATTTGACAAAATGGTCAAACCTGTTTTATTGATTGATATCAAAATACACATGGTTTCATATTGGGCAAAATTTATTGATGGTAAACAAGGATTTGTTACTATATAAATCCTTGTGTTAAACAATCAAAACGTTCTAATATTTTATTTAAAGGGGCATTATCTGCCAAATCGTAAATTTGTGTTACCCGTAAAAACTATCAGATATGATTGATGCCTTAATAAAACGTGTTTCTGTAAATTATAATTCAATACATTGTAACTTTTTATTCGTAAATAGCTAATTATTAAACAAAAAACACCTTTATTAACATTAATATACCCAATTAGAAATATGAATATTGAATATTTGGAATTTCCTGTCGTATTGTAAGTGGCCATGCCACCTCTTCATGTGACGTCACGGAGGCAGATCATGTTAGTTGAATAAATAATGTATCTGACTCTTCCCAACATCGAGCCCTTTTGGGTTATTTTTTAACATCAGATCAACTGCAATACAATGTTAACAATCTGTATATCGTCCTATTTTTTTTTCTTAATATTCCCATCCCATGCTACATTTTTATAAAACAAATGAGTTTATTTGTATTGTGTATTTAAACCACATCATAAATGAAACATGGATGAACCTATAAAATAAACTTGTGATCCTGGTGTCGACCCTAAATCCAAGATAGCCGTAATCACTGAACATATGCATTAACAAAGAACCATATGGGAAATATTTTATACATAAATCATTTCACACATTTAGGGTACATCTCTAAAAAAAAGTGATAATTTGATGCTGATCTGAAATCCAAGATGACCCTCATCGTTTGTTCATTTTCTATATAAATCAGATGAGCTTTTTAGGTCAGTTTTTTCTAACACTGATAATAGTATTGCCCCTGAAGTACCATGACATACACACAAATACTAAAAGAAATTGTAATCATAGACAATCAAATGTGACAGTTTATAAATATTTACATTGTTATCATGTAACTTCCTTATTTGAGAGGAATTTGCAACACATTTTTCAATTGTAATTCGATATATTAGTCCATTGCTACCCCTTTAACTGTCACATAGATTAATTTACAACACAGTTTTAACTTCCTCCTTGAATAAAGATAAGAATGATGGAGAAAATTAATACTGAAACATTTTAACTGAGGTAGGTTTTAAAATTGTTATGCAGGTTAAATTGATATCAACATAATCATTTCATACTCTAGAAACGAACTACATATATAGTTACGACAATACATTCGTAAAGACAACGAGGGAATATACAGGGGTCCGTAGAAATACCGCAAAGGACCTCCTTAATGCACTAAGAGCCATACAAGTGCACTAAGGACATGATAGACGGGTGAAATGACAACAAAGAACCTTGCAAATGAAAGTAAATGTTTTTAAATACTTAATTCCAGATTTTTAAATACATATTTGTACCGGTTCAGAACACGGCTGGTAATCGGCACAAGCAGAACAGTTGGTTCTGCAAAGAAATTCGTGAGGATAACTTCCGGTTTTGGTGGAGGAGAGTTCAGGAAGACGCTTCGCAAGGTATGTACATGTCAAAAATTGAAATTTTCTTTTTTACTGTTCGAATATTGCAAAATCAGAGAATGCTATGCTGTGGCGAATGCTTTCACGATTAGAAACATGTATAGTTTATTCTTGTATATGAAGTGTAACTCTCGCAAAATCAATCGTCCCACGAAAAACATGACGAAAATTGTGACACTCTTACATTTCTAAGTTGTTCTTGACAAAGATGCAAGTTAAATTTTCAATATATTTTCATCATGGGAGTCTAAATGTAATCGGGGATAAATTACGATTCGTCAGAAGTAAATTGAAGTCTAGATTAATCTACAAACTGTCAATTTTCTCGTTTTCCTGCTTGAGGAGATCGGTTCTGATAGAGCACATTGCGAATGCTTGAGGAGATTTGCTAGTTTTGTTAATTGTTTTCTGCAAAATTGATAAATTGACACTTTTAAACACAAAACTGACAAATACTCTAATCAAAATAAACTATTCTCTGTCCACTTTTTTTTTCACACGAAATACCTCAAAAATGTTCGCGCCTCCCTCCGCTCGGCGCAATTTTTTTTTAAGTGCGCCCCCTAACTTGAAATCCTGGATCCGCCCCTGCAGAGAGTATAAATTATTTCTATTCGAGAAATGTTCCTTTGAAATAAAATTTGCGTAAAAATAATGAAGACTAGCTAATATTTTGTTCAGGGTAATCTCGAATTCTACAAGGAGAGCAAAGGCTAAATGGTTTCTTGAACACACTTGGATGAAATATTCAAAACCTCAAGATAGTGTCTACTGTGCACCGTGTAGATTCTTTGGCCCATATGTTAATTGTATTCGATTTCAAATCAAGCTTAACCCACTACACATTTGACAAAATGAAATTTCTAAGTCAACTACATATTTGTATTATAATGCTCTACTTATTTCTCAAAATTTATGTTCAAAAGTTGACTTGTTGCTCATGAAAATTGGGTTTCCGTGGGATCATTTTTAGTGCCAGGAAATTGCAAGAATGCAGGATTTTGCACCATTTACCCCAGACCTTCTGGGGGCCTTAAGCGGCCCTCAGACCCCCTGCCGTAAGGCCACCTCTGCGAGGTGGGGGAGAGTCTACCAGACTTTTAAACAGATTTGAATACACTTCATTTTGGGGAAGCTACGCCCTTGAAGTGGAACCAATAAACATGAAATGTGTATAGGGTTTCACCAGTGACTGTGTGTCTTCTGTCAGATCATAAACAATAATATTAAAATCTATGAAAAGAAGAATGCGGAAGAAGAGTGCTTTTCTTTCAGATTTTGTCCTCTTATATATCTCGTTCCGAACTTGCTTTATTTGTAAAATGTCTAGAATATTTTCTGCCTGTAATTTGTCTTTTTTTCTGTGTAATTTCGGAAACGAGACAAATAAGGAACAACATCTTACTGGCTAAGATTTCGTAAAATTCAAATTCAGTTTTCAGCATTTATTTTGAACGTTGCATTCGTTTAAGGTATATATTTCTCGACAAAAACGAAACAATGTTCTAATAAATCTTACCAACTGATATTTGATATATTAATAAACTTTTAAAGTTTAAAATGTGTAAAGAAAACGGGGATGAGACCAATCTATAAAAAGAAGAATGCGGAAGAAGAGTGCTTTTCTTTCAGATTTTGTTCTCTTATATATCGTTCCGAACTTGCTTTATTTGTAAAATGTCTAGAATATTTTCTGCCTGTAATTTGTCTTTTTTCTGTGTAATTTCGAAAACGAGACAAATAAGGGAACAACATCTTACTGGCTAAGATTTCGTAAAATTCAAATTCAGTTTTCAGCATTTATTTTGAACGTTGTATTCGTTTAAGGTATATATTTCTCGACAAAAACGAAACAATGTTCTAATAAATCTTACTAACTGATATTTGAGTTATAATTAATTCAAAAATTCTTAATTTTGTCGTTGTCTTTAGACCGGAGATACTATGAAGAAACATGAGATTTCGAACTGAGCATTAAAAAAAAAACTTTTGACTTTAATTGTCGAAGGATAACTTCCAAATAAATCAAGGATTTTAGTCCAATCACAATTTAAACATTTATTTTACCATATAATAATTTGAACAAAAAGATTTTTTTGTAATTTGGAAGCAACTTTACAAAGGTCATGTGACATTAATGGACGATAAAAAAAACGTTGCACTGAATATAATACACGTGAATGAAAATACAGAAAAAACACATAAAAATGAATGAATATTTTCATTGCCGAAGGACAACTTCAAAATGAATCTATGATTTTAGTCTAATCACAATTTAATATAATTATGTGATATTTATCGTCATAAATGGGCGATGTAAACTTTGCACTAAATATAATATTTTTGAGTGATCTAGTGGAAATATAATTTATTACCAACATTTTTACAAAAAAGTTATAAAGCCACATACACAGAAAATAATGACCGTTCATCTACAAACACATAATCGAAGTAAAATATTTAAAATTTACCTCTTGCAATCTTTTTAAACCCATCTTGTAGTCAGTAGATCAGGGCCCGTATTCATAAAGCCACTTAAGATAAGATTTTCCTAAGGAAACACTTAAGTTAAGGAAACTCCGCCCATTTTACTTAAGTGGTATTCATAAAACTTCTTATCTTAAGTATTTCCTAAGAATAACCTTAAGTTAAGGAAACTACGCCCATCATACTTAAGTGGTATTCATAAACGTCCTTAAACTAAGAAAACACTTAAGATTTCCCTTAACTTTAAGTTTTCCTGAATTGCTATTTATATTGATTGTGAGTTATGAAAGTGATATTATATGAATAAAAAGATAACAACAAACCATATTAGCAATATATCATAAGCATTCGAGTTTATCATCAAATCCATATCATATCTTACATGCACATACAATTCACCATCAAGGTCATTTTCCGGATGAGTAAATATTTTTACAACTGTACCGTTTGATGGCACGTGCTTTTCGGGTATATGAAATATGTATAATTAAAGCTTACTAGTATTGCATTATTACCAATACAAACATGTTCCATGTCGGACGTTTTCGGTTGTTTGATGCTAGGAGAAGAGCTTTACGTAGAGAGCGAGTATTCAGAGACCGTACAAAACCTTTTGATATCTACGATGACTTCGAGTTAATAGACAAATACAGATTTGACCGACAGTCTATTATGATGATATGTGATATGTTACAGGATGACTTAGAAAGCAGTACATTTAGGAATCGAGCCTATTTTTTTTAATGTTTTATTTACATGATATTTACATACAGTCATTAAAATTAGTTTCGTATATAACTGTTGAACGTAAAATCCTCCAAATAGATGAGGGAGGTCCATCCAAACTCAGAAGTGGGAAGTTGAGGAACATTATGATTGTGTGTCCCTGTTAAACATACATGTACCTAAATTTTAAAGAAATACAATTGTCGACGAAGTAATTGTTGATGAAAATTTGCTCTTAAAACGTCATTTCTTTTCTCGTATTCCTCCATTAGTATCATCTTCTCTCAATCGGTCCAGTTTGGCTTTCTCTTAGACATGTTTAATAGTTAAAGATTTTGATACGACTTCAGTTTTATTTATATATGTATGTATGTATTGAATTGGTCAAACAATGCTCGTGAAAATAGTGTAAGCGGAATTGAAATACAATACAAAATATTTATTGACAATGAAATCAATCATCAATGTACAATAATAGCTTAAGAACTGTGTGTCCCCTTTTCATTCATATATTTACATTTACTTAATTGTAAAATACGAGAAGTTCCGTAGTTTCAAATACTTAAGTATTCCTTAGTTAAGGAACCACTTAAGATATTTTATGAATACCACTTAAGTATCTTCCTTAACTAAGAAAATCCTTAGGAAAATCTTAGTCTAAGGAACACTTAAGTTAAGAAGTTTTATGAATACGGGCCCTGGGTGGTGAACCCCAGGGACGCCACATCTTGTTTGAAATTTCTAGTATTGTTTTACTTAGTGAACGTATATTATAAATGTGCAATATCGATATGAATGACAAATGAAACGATTTAGCGCTTAAATAATATCTAAAACTTTTACTCAAAAATCCTTGCAAAAACATAATTCATCGTAAAAAAACAATATGTTTTAAAGATCAACATCAAAAACCATGTGTAAATGTTCATACACAATTGTTTATATAATTAGCTCAACTCTAATTGTCATTGTTTACCTGTTCGACGTTGATTGACAATCAGCATATATTAATCACCACGTGATTATCTTTGTAGTAGGCGCGTGCCGACAAAAATGCAAATATCTTCGTTAATTTTAAACTTTTTATTATAAAAATTGACCAAATAAGAATTTTTTTAACTGAAATTAATTTGCAACCTTCTCTCTACACACCGAATATACAGTATAGTACAATAATTTTAATATAATGGACGACATGACATGGTTTTAAAAAAGCTTTTTATTTTTTTTTTAATAGTTTTGATAAATATTTATAACCTTTAGGTGGGCATTTTTATTACCGCTTAGGGAACAGCAATTTTCTTGTCGGGGAAGGGATTGGTATACATGATACATCGACAGAATATTTTTTCACAACAAATTGGGGATAAAAAAAATGTATCGTCAACTTGTGACCAATCAAACATTCTGTTTTACACAATGCATTGCACAAATTTTCTAAGTGAATGCTTTTTGCACTTTATTTTCAGACCTGTCACCGTGGACACAAATTATTTTTTTTTTTTTTAAATCGGAGATAATAAAAGAAATCCCAAATATTAGCTCACTTGGCCAAAGGCCATTTGAATTATTGTCATCACTTGGCGTCCGTCCGTCGTACATTTAAATCTTCTTCTCTGAAACAGCTGAACCAAATTAAATCAAATTTGGCTGACATGATCCTTGGGTGGTCCACTTTCAAATGTGTGTCCGACAGCCCCGCCTTCCATTGAAGATTGCTGCTGTTACTATAAATAGAAATTTCTTCAATTGTCCATTGCTGCTTTATCATATAAATCAAAATGTGCTCAAATTCTAACTGGAGCTACATGACAATGAGTAATTTTAACATACACTCCGGAGTTTTCTCCGAAATGTTTCTTTCAGCCGATTTATCCCGATTGTACAAATTAAGCATATTTTGATAATAGGTCGAATTAAATCTTCTCCTCTGAAACTGCTAAGCCAAATTAAACAACATTTGGCTGAAATGGTCCTTGTGCTGCCCCCTTTCAAAGTTGTGTCCTACAGATCTGAACTCCATTAAGGTTGTTGTTCTTCTTCAATCGTCCATTGTTGCTTTATTATAAATCAAAATGAACTCAAATTTTTGCTAAAGTTACATGGCAATGCATAATTTAACATACATGTATATTTCGGGTTTTTCTGTGAAATTTTTCTTTCAGTCGATTTATACCGATTATGCAACCTCTGTAACCACTGAACCAAATTAAACCAAACTTGGGTTGGATGGTCCTTGGATGATCCCCATTAACATTGTGTCGACAGCCCCACCCTCCATTCAAGATGGCGGTCATTACAAATAATAAAAATTACTTTAATTAGCTATTGCTGCTTTATTATAAATATAATACCAATTTTATAGTCAATAGAAAATATAATTTGTTTTAATTGTCTATTGCTGCTTTATTATAGGTCAACTTGACATCAAATTTTAACTGCAGTTAGGTGGCAATGAGTAGTTCAACATATCTTCGATTTTGTCAGCAAATTTATACCGATTAGACATTTTATGAAAACAAATCACATCAAAATCTTCTGCTAGAAATCTTTAGCTAAGATGGTCGAAAATGGCGAACTTTTAAAATTCTATAAACTTTAAATGTCAAATTGAATACCAGGTGAGCGATTACGGGATCCTGGGAGCCTATTTTGATCCTTTTATATGTCGATGACACCGTTTTGATGGCAGAATCTCCAGAGGAACTACAAATACATAATTTAACTATACCTTGCAGATTTATTTAACAAAATGGTCAAACCTGGTTTATTGTACGGATGTGAATTATGGGGTTATGGAAATTGTGATATTATAGAACGTGTCCACTTAAAATAAATGTTACTACACATGCAATCTTCTTATACACCCTCGTTCATGGTTCATGGCGAGCTGGGTCGCTATCCTTTGACGATTGATATCAAAATACGCATGGTTTCATATTGGGCAAAATTTATTGATGGTAAACAAGGATTTGTTACTATATAAATCCACAGGCACTCGAATTCCGGACCCCCCTTTTTCCTCATTTGGTCCCTCCCGCGATTATGGTATGGATCTTTGTCTGGAAGTATATCTTTGAGCCATTTATCCATATTTTACAACATTTCGTGTTACAACTCTCTCGTTCTACTAACTTATGTTTTTTTAAGTAAAACGGCAGCTGGACCTAGAAACAAAATTTAGTAGAACGAGAGTTGTAACACGAAATGTTGTAAAATATGGATAAATGGCTCAAAGATATACTTCCAGACAAAAATCCATACCATAATCGCGGGAGGGACCAAATGAGGAAAAGGGGGGGTCCGGAATTCGAGTGCCTGTGTATAAATCCTTGTGCCAAACAATCAAAACGTTCTAATATTTTATTTAAAGGAAAACTCCAATCAGTTGAACAATTGTTATAATTCAATAAATTGTAACTTTTTATTCGTAAATAACTAATTATTAAACAAAAAACACCTTTATTAACATTAATATACCCAATTATCTACGTATAATTCCATGTTTTACTTGATTGGCCGTAGGTTAAAGGGATATTGTCTACCAGCTGCGTAATTTTTTCATACCCAAAATTATTGTCGATTTCCGTACTGACCTTCATAAAATGAAGATTAACACCGAGTTATGTTGCAAAAGATACGAAAAAGACCCAAAACTATCGTTATCAGAATTATTGTCCGGATGACAATATTCAAATCTGTTCATATGGCCTTCTATGCGAACACGCCTTGAGCATGCGCACTGTTTAGAAACAATAAACAACATGTGGTTCTTGGGCCAAAGAGAAACTGTCAACGCGTGGAAGAAAGCGGACTTTGACGGATTCAGAGATAAAGAGGAATAGAAGTGAAGTATCTTCCAAATGGAACAAATGCAGGATATATGTAGGGGATCAGTTGGACCGTTGCCGTTGGATGGAGCGAACTCAAGGAAGTGCTTGATTATTGTTGATAGGTAAGCCGAGCATGTTGCCTTCTTTTCTCAATCGTTTTTCATATTTTATGAATTTATGATGATGCCTATGATCATTTTCGGTAGATATTAATCAATATATGTAATTTTGCACCTGGCAACAACAAATTATTGTCAATGAGTAGCATAAAACGGCCGTATTTGCGAGGTAAACAAACACAAATTTTAAGAGGCCAGCAAAGGGGAAATGGGAGTGCAAAAATGATATCAATGGCAATGCAGTTTATTATTATCAATTTAAAAAAAAATATCGAATCAATTCATTTTTAATGCAAGAATTAAAATTGTACATGGCTTAATGAAAACCCATAAAGTTCTTTTTATTCAAGCAAATTTATTTCTTTGATATACAACATATAATTAGGCTTTTAATTTTATCAAATTTCAACAACTTGGACATGAAACTTAGTTTTGGGAACCAAAAGTATATACCTTACTTTCTGTGAATTATCACTATAATGGAAAATCAGTATGTATTTTTCAAATAAAAGCTTTCTATTTAAAGAAGCTTCATTTCAATTGCACTTTTAGTTTGGATCCTGTATGTATAATATATAATTATAAACAAGGTTTTGAAGAAATGATATGAATATCCATTGAAATTTTCAAGTTTCAGAACTTTTTTTATATATGACTACAAAATTTTACTGAAAATTTCAGAAATGTCCTAAAATGCATATTTTAGACCATGGCTAAATGAAAATCATTTTCAATTCCTTTATGCAAACAAGTTTATATCCTGGGTACTGGAAATACATTACATAAATAAGGTTAAAAGTACTTTTCAATAAGTTTGAACATAACACTTTGTTATGGGAGCCAAAATTATATCTTCCTGTCTGTGAATTATCACCATAGTGAAAAATCAGTATGTATCTTTTATATAAAAAGCTTTCCATTTAAATAAGTGTCATTTCAGTAGCATTTTTAGTTTGGATCCTGTAAGTATGATACATAAACAAGGTTTTTAAAAAATAATATGAAGATCCATAGAAATTTGCAAGTTTCAGAAACTTTTCTATATATGTGACTATAAAATTTTACTGAAATGTCCTGAACTGCATATTTTAGACTATGACTAAATGAAAATCGTTTTCAATTTCCTTATGCAAACCAAGTTTATTTTCTTGACTATTCTAAAAACATTACATTAACTAGTTTTTTTACTACATTTCAACAATTTTGGACATAATTTTTAGTTCAGGGAGCCAAAATTATACTTTACTATCTTAGAATTATCAACATAGACATGATAGAGGGAAATCAATATGTATTTTTCATATAAAGGCTTTCTATTTAAAGAATTGTCATTTGAACTGCTTTTTATCCCCTCGCCAACGAAGTTGCCAAGGGATATAGTAACGTCCGTCCGTCACATCCTTGTGAACACTCTAGAATCAACATCCTTCAATGGATGTTGACCAAACTTGGTACATACTTAGTCCTTAAGAAAATCTGGAACACTATTGATTTTCAAGGTCGTATGTCAAAGATCAAGGTCATAGGCTAACATTTTTACCGCATAACATCCTTGTGAACACTAGAATCAACATCCTTCAATGGATTTTTGACAAAACTTGGTACATACTTAGTCCTTATGATACCGAAACCTTATTGATTTTCAAGGTCATAGCCTTATAGGTCAAAGGTCAAGATAACCGGGTCAAAATTTTACCTCGTAACATCCTTGTGAACACTCTAGAATCAACATCCTTCAATGGATTTTGACCAAACTTGGTACATACTTAGTCCTTAAGAGAATCTGGAACCCTATTGATTTTCAAAGTCAAAGGTCAAGGTCACCAGGTCAAATTTTTAGGCAAGGGGATACGCCACACTTTGCCCTTGTTTAGTTTGGATCTTGTAAGTATGATTTATAAACAAGATTTTTAAGAAATAATGTGAAGATCCATAGCAATTTGCATGTTTCACAGTGTGTGAATTTAACAGTAGACCGATGGCCCATGTCTGTGTTAAAATCATGCAGGAATTTGGAAAATTATCTAAATTTTTTATGCAAATTACTACAAAAACTGGTAATTTCAGACAAATGTGATTTTGTAGTGATTGATATTTGTACTTTTGATTTACATATTCTGACCAAGGTAATTCTAGAGTAGAAGAAATGAGCAGCCATCACATTTCAACGAAACGGATGAAACTGGAGAAATCGAGTTCATTTGTGAACCCATTTGAGTATGTTCATTTTGTTAAAGATTAGACATATTCTACATTATGTTTATACATGTAGGTAACATTGTCAATATTGTTCAACACAGTCACTTGTATAACAGTTTCCTATTAATTATTGTGGCTTGCATAGTGATACTACTAGTAGCTATATTATATAGGGATCATGTTGGCTTCTGCGTCATCGTTACATTTTCAACAATCCACAAGCTGAAATGACCAGTCCTCTTTAGCTACTTACGGGAATGAAACCAAACTGGGACAGAATTGACGCACGTCTGGCGCACCATTTTTTTCCCTGGAACTTTGATGTAATTTTGTCTCTTTATATTGGGTTGTGTAGATGTGTGCTGGATACATGTATATAGATTTAATATTATTTTGAAAAGCTTTTTCGTTATACAGCTGCACATCAGAACCATATAGCAAAATTTGTTTCGATATTATACACATACACTGTAATAAACAATTATTTTTTATTCTTACAGTCTCTCAATAGATATTACTGAAGAGGGCAGTGATGTTGGTGATGATTCTGACAATGGAGATTTTGAACCTAGCCTCAACTTCACTCTAAGGTTTGTCATGTTAATTTCATATGTTTCAGTTGTAACTTACATACTTGAAATTTTGTCCTAATAACAGAACCATGCATGATCATATGTCATAGGAGCTTTATTATACCCCCGCTCCACTGGAAGGGGGAGGGGGTATACTGTTTTACCTCTGTCCATCCGTTCGTCCCAAGATGTTCATAACATTTTTCTCAGTAATTATTTATGGCAGCAATCTGATATTTGATCATAGGCTTCAGAAGGGTCAATCGAAAGTCGTAAACCCGCTGCATTGTCCATGGTCAAGTCCGGTAGAAGTCACATCCGATGAAGGAAAAGACATCAACAACAAATGAAGATCAGTTCTGATTTGGGTAACAGACACCCTGTAACCATTGACCAGCTCGTGATGCCTGCCGTAGAACTTCTTGAGGGATGACCACAACCTAAAATCTGTCTACAAATCACTCAAATCCTTCATAAAGTGGACTTGTAATGATATGTTTAGTTTGTCATTCACTATACATTCGAGATATTCATCTTGAATTGAAAGTTAGGGCTCCATAGATCATAATCTCAATTCTATTGTTTTATTCTTGTGAATTACATTGTATGTATTTTTCTACTTCAGGTGGCAGAGAAGTTACAACAAAAAGACAGCTAGATGGTCTGTGCAGCCTGTTAAAGCTGACAAGTCATATTCCTATGTTCCAAGACTATTAAGGGTCATCATTTGTATGAGACAGCAAGATAATGAAGGAATGAATTAACATGTGCAATTGGAAGTAGATGATCCCAGAAGAATCTCGGTCCATCTTGCACCAATTCCACAACCTCCAACTCGGGATGATATTGCAGCATCTCAGAAATCCAGATTTGAAGACCAAGACAAAACAATTGACTATATTGTCGCATAAAATAAATTTAGATTGTCACTCTTTGTTTTTCCTGGTCTAACAGAAGTTCTGCACATTTAGAGCAGAAAAGTACCCAAATCAGGATAATGGCCATTACAAATTGTCCAATGCACAATAATGATGGCACTCAGTGTGTTGGTCTAGTTAGTACAAACCAGGACAACTGTTTAGGACCTCACAAGAAACATCTCTGCCAAGTTTGGTTAAATTCTGTTCGGCTGTTCTCAAGAAGAAGATGAAAATGTTGTTTCCCATAGGGTTTCAATGCAAACTTTGACCTCCGCTGGTGGCCATTTTGAATTTTCAAATGGTGCAAACAGTAACAACACATGTTAAAGACATTCATAGGAACATATATACCAGATTTCAATTCAATCCCTTCAGCGGTTCTTGAGAAGAAGTTTCTTGAAAATCGACCAATCAGAATTTTCAAAGTCACATGGTGGCTATGTTTTTTGACGAATCTGCACAAAAGTAACAACTCTTGTGTAGGACCTCATAGAAAACATCTCTGCCAAGTTTGGTTTTGAATTATATAAAAGACTGTCAGTCCATTTTAGAAGAAATTGTCAGTGCTGATAGAACAAAAAATAATAATAAGATGGCAAAACTTTCAAATTAAATTTACAATTCCAACTGACCAACTTGTGAAATTAACAACTCATTAGGGTTGATTTATTTTTTATTTTTGGTGTTTTAACGCCACTTTCAGCAATATTTCAGCTATATCATGGCGACCAGTTTTAGTGGTGGAGGAAGCCAGAGTACCCGGACAACCACCGACCATAGGGAAGCAAGTGGTAAACTTTATCATTATAGGGTATATGGGATAAAATATTTCATGAACAAGTTTTAATTAAATCGTCTTGAAATGAAATCCTTGTATTGTCCATATAGATCAGGATACTTGTCCCTAATTTTCCAAGTACAACAGCTTGGGATCACACGTCTGACCCCAGCTCCAAGTCGGCCATGTGCCCAAATGGTATACTGGCGGTAGGCTGCATACCTATTGGATCTGTTGTAATCCTCATCATGGGGCATTACTACAAGTTCCTCTCGAAACATTCTAGCAACCCCCAACACTGCCTCATCAAGGACAATCCATCAAAGTCCTGTAATAAAGACAAGAGATTTAATAAAAACAGAGTAAAGACACATGATTATACATTCATCTAGAAAAATGAGCTCTATTTTAAAAAGAAATATAATTCATTATAAGTGAAATAGTTTGCACAAATTCAGTTTAGAGAAATAAAAAAAAGTCTTATTTTGGAAGGAAAGATTTTCTCGTGGGACTTTCTTATGACCACAGTTTTATTTCGTTTTTTGTTGGTATATGGGAGAACCATTTTGGTCTTGCAATTTTTTTTATCAATTTACCCCTCAAGCTATTCAATTTTAATTTTATGTTTTTTTTCCTAAAAATTATTTTGATTCTGAATCTTGAAGAAAAAAATTTGGCTGGACAGAAGAGAAAAATATATTCTGACTTGACATTTTCACAGTATAATCATATACTTGCCATTTTCACAGTATAATCATATACAAATTTTGAAGAAAAAAAATTATTCCAGCACTTCGCCAATCTAATTAAAATTAGATCTACGCGCTTGCTCCCTATTTTAGATCTAATTATACCCCCGGTCCCCAAAGGGGGAGGGGGGTATACTGTTTTACCTCCGTCCTTCCAAAATATTTTTCGTCACATTTTTCTCAGCAACTATTGATGGCAGAAATCTGATATTTGGTCACAAGCTTCACATAGGTATGCCATATCGTGGGAAGCGTTTTTGGAACCATCAGATTCCTACTTCCTGTTTGCCGACTTAGTTGGTTTTTATCCACATTGAACATATATGCACATTTTTCTCAACAACTATTGATGGCAGAAATCTGGTATTTGGTCACAAGCTTCATATAGGTACCCCATATCATGGGAAGTGACAGGGGTATCATAAGTGAGCATTAGATCACAGTTCACCTTGTTTTAATTAGATTGGCACTTCGCCGGAAAATAAGAGAATATGATTTCTGTGGCGTCTGAAAAAAACATTTCTACGGCGAAAAAACGTGACATAACCCCCCCCCCCCCCCCCCCCCCCCCCCCCCCCCCCCCCCTTTTCAAGGTAAATGGTCAGTCCCATATTATTTTGCAGCAACTGTCTTGTGGAACTAGAAGTAAGGTCTCTTTTGTTTCTAATCCAGCCCAAATTCCTCTGAAACATTCCAGTCAATTAACAAATAAAACAACACTGGCTACGTCATTCGTTTTCATCAGACATGTATTTCACTGTGTTCTACATGTATGTCTCTGTTTTCATATTGTCGGTAAACTGGCTAAAATAAATTAATTTAACACGTGTATCAAAATCTCGGGAAACAACTTCATAACTAATAAGAAGAAAAAAACTAATTTAGTTATTTTTAACCCCGGCAAAAATTTCCGATCGAAAATACGTAGTTGAGCTTGTCCCCATAGGGTGCCTCCTGGCATGTTTTCAATGGTTATCGTGGAAATATCGGCTGAATCTGTTAAGGCATGTAGTTTTCATCAAAGAAAATCTATTCCTGATACAGAAATTATTTATTCTACGTCTTTTAGATACAATCGATTCGCAAATAGCTTTTTTCCTCAACTTTTATAGAAACTTGCCTCAATATCCATGCTGCAGCATCCGGGCTACTGACATAAAAATAGATAAATAAATAGAGTTGGCCTCGCCCAGGTCAGTGCATAATTAATTAGCTTCCGGTAACGATGGTCAGCTTTATTAGTCGAAAAAACAACGTTTCGGAGCGTATTCATCAATAATTCGGTGTTTAATCTTCATTTTATGAAGGTCAGTACGGAAATCGACAATAATTTTGGGTATGAAAAAATTACGCAGCTGGTAGACAATATCCCTTTAAATAACTGTCACTTTTAACTCGTTTTATGCGTACATATGCTTTTTTTCGTTTTTGTCGCCAATGCTGTCGTACTCTCCCGTGTTTTTCGTGGTCACTGGTCGATGTGTTAACTAGGGTAGTCCCGATCGGTAATTACAAAAAAAAAAATTCTTCTCACACTTTCCCGTTTCGTTAGTGCAATAAAATGCTTGACATGAAGTCATAATGATTTTGTAAATATCAAAAGATAAATAGACGACGTTATTTTACGATTTACATAATTTTTAATGATACAATTGCAACTGATCAATGCTGTTATAATAGGTGTATTACCACTAAACATGGGTACCAGTCGAAAAGAAAGTAGTACGTAAACAGAAAATGGATTCCTACATTGTTGGATAAAAAAATAAACCCTATTAGATACTGCAAAATACTGAATGTCAGCAGAAACCTACATATTTTAGGATAATTTTAAGCCCATATTTGATGTCCTTGTGGTTTTAAATAAAAATATTATTGCATTGGAAAGAAACCACCTGAATTTGTGTTAAATCGAAAGTGAAGGTAGGATTTTTGACGGTAGACATCTTCAGACTGTCTGTTTTTTCTTATATGCCATTAAATGTATGTTGATTTTCGGAGTTAAACTTCCTATTAGGTACCCCTTCCATGAGATATGAGTGTCACTTATATTAAACTTAAGATGAATCCTGTATGAAAGCTCAATTTTTTTTTATTTAACATAGAAGGCTATGGAGAATTCTTTAGTGGTATTACACCTAATATACGATACCGCTTGCGTGACGTCACGGCTCTTTCGGAAGAGCTTTAATTGCAGGTATAATCCGAGAATGGATTATGCCTTTTGTCTCCTCACATTGAAGAGTTACAAAAAATGGCGATCCCCATTATTTGGTGCTACATGCAACTTCAATGACGAAATTCTACCTTACGGTATACTATTTTTAACATTCATTAACACAAATGTCTTTTATTTACTGTCATTGAAATTTTCACGCTAACTTGTTAAGACCATGGCGTTTTCCTTTAAATTATTTCTTTCTCTCTCTAACATAGAAGGAAAGAACTTTATATGGTTATCTTCTGTTAACGGTATTTTAAATGAATGTGGCCTAGCTTACATATGGAACACTCAGACATTCCAGAATACTGAATGGCTTAAGCTAAATATAAAACAAACCCCGATAGATCAATTTATACAGCTTTGGTCATCTTTAATTCGAAATTCACCAAAAAAGCAATTCGAAATTGACACTCTTGATGACAATTTTTTATTTGAATTTTGTAAATTTAGAACTCTAAATCATAAATTACCAATAGAATATGGAAGATGGCATAATATAGCGAGAAACCTACGTTTTTTGTAATCTATGTAATCAAAATGAAATTGGGGATGAATGCCACTACATTTTGGAATGCAAATTTTTTAATAGTATTCGAAAAGACTATATTGACACTTACTTTATAAAGCGTCCAAGTGCAATAAAATTCGGCCATTTAATGAAAACAAAAAATAAGATTAAACTTAACAAAATTTGCAGATTTATCAAAGTTATCAATAAAGCTGTGTGCGCCCCGGGATAAACCTATAGCGATATTCTTCTCTATCCTCTTCTTAATCATTATATCATTTCATTTCTACAGACATTTATTATCCCAATTAACTTTACTAATATAGACGTTTGTATAATATACTTTATTTCCTGTGACTGTATAATGAATTCTTCATTATCCTATCCAATATATTAAAAATTGCTGAGTTAGATTGCTGTCAAATTATAATATTAAGTATATATGTACCATCTACACACGCTTATACACATGTCTTACGCCTATCCCTAGATTTTCCTTACGAGACAAGGTAACACTACGACTATTGAAGCTCCTTTTTTAGGGAGTGGATGTAGTCGAGTGGTCTAGGGCGCTGGACGTAAGGCTAAGCGAATGGTGCTGCAGTGTAACAATGGTGTGGGTTCAAATCCCGTCGAGGGAAGAACAAAAATTTGACAGCTCTAAAATCTAATTCTAACACTGTTTGGTTTAATTTTCAGACGTATATAATATTTAGTATTAACCTAGTATCCTTTAAAGTAACTTTGTGATCCAGTGGGACAGATATATTGTATGGTTGTCACTTGCTTCTAGACGTTTGTATAATATACTTTATTTCCTGTGACTGTATAATGAATTCTTCATTATCCTATCCAATATATTAAAAATTGCTGAGTTAGATTGCTGTCAAATTATAATATTAAGTATATATGTACCATCTACACACGCTTATACACATGTCTTACGCCTATCCCTAGATTTTCCTTACGAGACAAGGTAACACTACGACTATTGAAGCTCCTTTTTTAGGGAGTGGATGTAGTCGAGTGGTCTAGGGCGCTGGACGTAAGGCTAAGCGAATGGTGCTGCAGTGTAACAATGGTGTGGGTTCAAATCCCGTCGAGGGAAGAACAAAAATTTGACAGCTCTAAAATCTAATTCTAACACTGTTTGGTTTAATTTTCAGACGTATATAATATTTAGTATTAACCTAGTATCCTTTAAAGTAACTTTGTGATCCAGTGGGACAGATATATTGTATGGTTGTCACTTGCTTCTAGACGTTTGTATAATATACTTTATTTCCTGTGACTGTATAATGAATTCTTCATTATCCTATCCAATATATTAAAAATTGCTGAGTTAGATTGCTGTCAAATTATAATATTAAGTATATATGTACCATCTACACACGCTTATACACATGTCTTACGCCTATCCCTAGATTTTCCTTACGAGACAAGGTAACACTACGACTATTGAAGCTCCTTTTTTAGGGAGTGGATGTAGTCGAGTGGTCTAGGGCGCTGGACGTAAGGCTAAGCGAATGGTGCTGCAGTGTAACAATGGTGTGGGTTCAAATCCCGTCGAGGGAAGAACAAAAATTTGACAGCTCTAAAATCTAATTCTAACACTGTTTGGTTTAATTTTCAGACGTATATAATATTTAGTATTAACCTAGTATCCTTTAAAGTAACTTTGTGATCCAGTGGGACAGATATATTGTATGGTTGTCACTTGCTTCTAGACGTTTGTATAATATACTTTATTTCCTGTGACTGTATAATGAATTCTTCATTATCCTATCCAATATATTAAAAATTGCTGAGTTAGATTGCTGTCAAATTATAATATTAAGTATATATGTACCATCTACACACGCTTATACACATGTCTTACGCCTATCCCTAGATTTTCCTTACGAGACAAGGTAACACTACGACTATTGAAGCTCCTTTTTTAGGGAGTGGATGTAGTCGAGTGGTCTAGGGCGCTGGACGTAAGGCTAAGCGAATGGTGCTGCAGTGTAACAATGGTGTGGGTTCAAATCCCGTCGAGGGAAGAACAAAAATTTGACAGCTCTAAAATCTAATTCTAACACTGTTTGGTTTAATTTTCAGACGTATATAATATTTAGTATTAACCTAGTATCCTTTAAAGTAACTTTGTGATCCAGTGGGACAGATATATTGTATGGTTGTCACTTGCTTCTAGACGTTTGTATAATATACTTTATTTCCTGTGACTGTATAATGAATTCTTCATTATCCTATCCAATATATTAAAAATTGCTGAGTTAGATTGCTGTCAAATTATAATATTAAGTATATATGTACCATCTACACACGCTTATACACATGTCTTACGCCTATCCCTAGATTTTCCTTACGAGACAAGGTAACACTACGACTATTGAAGCTCCTTTTTTAGGGAGTGGATGTAGTCGAGTGGTCTAGGGCGCTGGACGTAAGGCTAAGCGAATGGTGCTGCAGTGTAACAATGGTGTGGGTTCAAATCCCGTCGAGGGAAGAACAAAAATTTGACAGCTCTAAAATCTAATTCTAACACTGTTTGGTTTAATTTTCAGACGTATATAATATTTAGTATTAACCTAGTATCCTTTAAAGTAACTTTGTGATCCAGTGGGACAGATATATTGTATGGTTGTCACTTGCTTCTAGACGTTTGTATAATATACTTTATTTCCTGTGACTGTATAATGAATTCTTCATTATCCTATCCAATATATTAAAAATTGCTGAGTTAGATTGCTGTCAAATTATAATATTAAGTATATATGTACCATCTACACACGCTTATACACATGTCTTACGCCTATCCCTAGATTTTCCTTACGAGACAAGGTAACACTACGACTATTGAAGCTCCTTTTTTAGGGAGTGGATGTAGTCGAGTGGTCTAGGGCGCTGGACGTAAGGCTAAGCGAATGGTGCTGCAGTGTAACAATGGTGTGGGTTCAAATCCCGTCGAGGGAAGAACAAAAATTTGACAGCTCTAAAATCTAATTCTAACACTGTTTGGTTTAATTTTCAGACGTATATAATATTTAGTATTAACCTAGTATCCTTTAAAGTAACTTTGTGATCCAGTGGGACAGATATATTGTATGGTTGTCACTTGCTTCTAGACGTTTGTATAATATACTTTATTTCCTGTGACTGTATAATGAATTCTTCATTATCCTATCCAATATATTAAAAATTGCTTAGTTAGATTGCTGTCAAATTATAATATTAAGTATATATGTACCATCTACACACGCTTATACACATGTCTTACGCCTATCCCTAGATTTTCCTTACGAGACAAGGTAACACTACGACTATTGAAGCTCCTTTTTTAGGGAGTGGATGTAGTCGAGTGGTCTAGGGCGCTGGACGTAAGGCTAAGCGAATGGTGCTGCAGTGTAACAATGGTGTGGGTTCAAATCCCGTCGAGGGAAGAACAAAAATTTGACAGCTCTAAAATCTAATTCTAACACTGTTTGGTTTAATTTTCAGACGTATATAATATTTAGTATTAACCTAGTATCCTTTAAAGTAACTTTGTGATCCAGTGGGACAGATATATTGTATGGTTGTCACTTGCTTCTAGACGTTTGTATAATATACTTTATTTCCTGTGACTGTATAATGAATTCTTCATTATCCTATCCAATATATTAAAAATTGCTGAGTTAGATTGCTGTCAAATTATAATATTAAGTATATATGTACCATCTACACACGCTTATACACATGTCTTACGCCTATCCCTAGATTTTCCTTACGAGACAAGGTAACACTACGACTATTGAAGCTCCTTTTTTAGGG
The DNA here is from genome assembly GCA_963680875.1 of Bathymodiolus brooksi. Classification (NCBI taxonomy): domain Eukaryota; kingdom Metazoa; phylum Mollusca; class Bivalvia; order Mytilida; family Modiolidae; genus Bathymodiolus; species Bathymodiolus brooksi. The sequence continues at coordinate 90,114,722 of OY804578.1, read as the reverse complement.
AGTGGATGTAGTCGAGTGGTCTAGGGCGCTGGACGTAAGGCTAAGCGAATGGTGCTGCAGTGTAACAATGGTGTGGGTTCAAATCCCGTCGAGGGAAGAACAAAAATTTGACAGCTCTAAAATCTAATTCTAACACTGTTTGGTTTAATTTTCAGACGTATATAATATTTAGTATTAACCTAGTATCCTTTAAAGTAACTTTGTGATCCAGTGGGACAGATATATTGTATGGTTGTCACTTGCTTCTAGACGTTTGTATAATATACTTTATTTCCTGTGACTGTATAATGAATTCTTCATTATCCTATCCAATATATTAAAAATTGCTGAGTTAGATTGCTGTCAAATTATAATATTAAGTATATATGTACCATCTACACACGCTTATACACATGTCTTACGCCTATCCCTAGATTTTCCTTACGAGACAAGGTAACACTACGACTATTGAAGCTCCTTTTTTAGGGAGTGGATGTAGTCGAGTGGTCTAGGGCGCTGGACGTAAGGCTAAGCGAATGGTGCTGCAGTGTAACAATGGTGTGGGTTCAAATCCCGTCGAGGGAAGAACAAAAATTTGACAGCTCTAAAATCTAATTCTAACACTGTTTGGTTTAATTTTCAGACGTATATAATATTTAGTATTAACCTAGTATCCTTTAAAGTAACTTTGTGATCCAGTGGGACAGATATATTGTATGGTTGTCACTTGCTTCTAGACGTTTGTATAATATACTTTATTTCCTGTGACTGTATAATGAATTCTTCATTATCCTATCCAATATATTAAAAATTGCTGAGTTAGATTGCTGTCAAATTATAATATTAAGTATATATGTACCATCTACACACGCTTATACACATGTCTTACGCCTATCCCTAGATTTTCCTTACGAGACAAGGTAACACTACGACTATTGAAGCTCCTTTTTTAGGGAGTGGATGTAGTCGAGTGGTCTAGGGCGCTGGACGTAAGGCTAAGCGAATGGTGCTGCAGTGTAACAATGGTGTGGGTTCAAATCCCGTCGAGGGAAGAACAAAAATTTGACAGCTCTAAAATCTAATTCTAACACTGTTTGGTTTAATTTTCAGACGTATATATATATATATATATATATAGAATTTGTATGCTATTGATATTTTTATTATATACGTAAATAAATAATGTTTCTTATTTGTCCTTTCTTTCTTCTTGCTGCCTGCATTGTGTATGATTATCATTATTTATTATTATTGTATCTATACCTTTGTAACAACATGGTTAATGAGAAATAAAGATATAATCTAGATTTGGTTAATGATGCAGAATATTTTTCTTTTTTAATAATCTTGTTAAAGGGGCATTATCTGCCAAAATCATAAATTTGTGTTACCCATAAAAACTCTCAGATATGATTGATGCCTTAATAAAACGTGTTTCTGTAACTTATACATGTTATGAAATGTACGCGCATCGGGGAAAAAAGGTGCAACTGCACGTGTTTTGAGATCATCAAGAAATGGACGCCATCTTATTAATTATCGGCATTGTTTACGGAGTTTGCCGAATCGTCATTAAATCAGTACAACAATGCACTTATTTCTTATTTTCTGTGAATCTGCTTTTAGTCGGCGTTAATTACGGACAAAGAACCATGCAAGTTTGCAGTTAATAAGCGACACAATACAAATTATTCGTTTTTACCTGTCACTAGTAAGGTCAGTTGCATACGGAGAAAGCGAGGTCAAATTATTTGCTTGCAAGGAAATAATAAATCGATGGTAATTTTCGTTCTCAAAAGGCGAAAAGTGGTACGATAAGCTGTTTAATGTGAAATATTTACACTTATTTCATCATTTTAAAGCTATTTACCAATTTCTAAAACATAATTTTTTTGGTCAAAATCGTAGTTAATGCCCCTTTAATAATTTCATTTTAAGTTTATACTTGAATTTATTTTCATATACTAATAGAAAAATACTGAGTGCATCAAAATTGTATGTGAGGACCGCATCAATTTCGAATTCACTGATTTATTGGAACCCATTGCACAGTAACGTTGTAGCCCACGTGGATTAGATACTTATGTGGCCTTTCATAGAAATTAAATAGTAAATAAAATATTTGTTTTCAAACACGATCGAATGTATACATTTATACTCTCATCTATACTCATTTTCGAAATATGTTTTCTTTTAAACAAGAGAACGAAGTTATAACTTGAAGTATTGGCCGCTAAGCTTTGACATATGAAGTATTTTTCTAGGGTTTTAAAAGTTCATCTATTATTTCACACTTTTGTACAGGCACTAGACACTCTGTGAGAACCATATCGATGGTGTAATGGTTAGCGTGATCGTCTCGAGTGTGGTAGATAGTGGGTCAAATCAAAGACTATGAAATTGGTATTTGTTGCTTCTCCGCTAAGTACACAGCACTAAAGAGTAAGAGCCAAGACTGCTTACCGCGGAATCAGAATAATGTGTCGGAGTGGAGTGACAACTCTACCCGCAGACTGTTGTGTCAGTGAGCTGGCACTATAAAATCCTACTCAGTGTGTTGGTCTAGTAAAAATGTACAAATGCAACTTGTTCTCGCCATGATAGCTGAACAAAATTATCATTTGGCGTTAGACAATAATCACTCACGCTAGTGCCTGTTTATACAACCACTTGAAATGATAAATTAAAATGTTCTTGAAAGTTTGCGAATATTGGGTCGTGAAACTATGGAAACCGGATGAATTATTAGCAGTTTACAATTGATCATATTGAGTTTTGATCCATAATGACATCTGTTATTTTTTTTACCTTGCGTAAGGGTTAGTTGGTTAGTGGTGCTTCGGAAGTCGACCGAATTGTTTAGGTCAATGCATAACACAACTGCTTAATCATAGCCCAAACATAAATTAGGGTTTAATTGTATGCTATCTTTTACTGTACAGAATTATAATGATAATAGCTATAAGATCAAATTTAGAACGTGACCTTAACATTGACTTTGACCAGTTCAATGTTTGACGATTAGAAGTTCACTGTAAAACTCGTAATTGTCTGTGACTTATCGTTTTGACCAGTTATGACATCCGGGTAACTTTACGAATGAGTTATGTCTTTTAAGGAGTCTTCGAACTTTTTCGGTCAAAACAAAGCTTCTGCCTGTATCACGTGTCATACATTTTACACGATCGAGATTTTCCGTATCTCTTACTGTTCCGTTTGTCGTCGTCACAATGCAGTACTTTCCTCACTCATGACTTAGCACCCAGTTTGTAACAAGACTAACGCCACGGGTGCTAATAGTGTAACAGGAACTGCTGACCCGTCCGGTGCACATGAGCTCACCCCTGGTTATTAGTGGAGTTCGTATTGCTCAATATTTAGTTTTCTGTGTAGTGTTTTGTTAGATCAGTGTTTGTCCTTTTTCCTTTGGCTATTGTATTGCATGTCCTTCGATTTACGACATCTGATAATCCCTTTTTGCAGCTTTGATGGTATGTAGATCCCAAGTGTAATGTCAAAATCTAGAATGTGACATTGAATTAGACCTTGTAACCTACATGTATTTCAAGATAACATCTTTTTTAAAACCGATGGTGAAAACACTAGGGGTGTGTGACCAATGATTGTTATGATTTAACCAATAATGGCTTTGCACGATAACAAATAATTTTGTGCTTTGGGAGACAACTCCCTTATAATAGTGACAATTGTTTCGAACCCTAAGGATAAACCCAGCAAAGCTAACGTCTGACCCATACATGATAACACAATCTAATTTGCAATATATATGGACTGATGTTCTGTTCAATTGATCTTTATTATAATATTGTTTTATAATTTTAACAAGCTACAGAGTTATTTGTATGGATAAGACAAAAATATCTACAATCTAATAAAAAAAAATCATATCGGAAATACCACTGACTAATTCTTAGAAGAAAAAAAGGTTTCCATTCCTTATCACACTTTACATTGTAAATATATCATCCACGGTAGATAATCCAAAAGATTGAGGCGCTCTTGCAGACGGGACGTCTTTTCCAACAAGTTTGGTTCCAATGATGTATTCCTTTTCAATTTTTCTCTGGCCCCATTCAAGTACGTAATCTGTTGTTGGAGTATCTTCCCCTATAATTTCTGCTATCCCTTTTACAACAACTAGCCCATAAGGTATATCCTCTGTTAAATAACGATGACTAAAATTTGGAACATAACCATCTTCAGTTGAAATCATAGGATGCACCATTCCTTCATATGCTTTATTTGTCTGCAATGTTGTCATCAAGGAGACTTTATCTGAGATCTGATCTGTATAAGAACATTTTAACCAGTCAAAGATGTGAATGACTTCCGACGTGTCAATATCTTTTCTCATTTTTCCAATTTTTCTAGCTATTTTAACTTTCTCATCACTGAGTTTTGAAATCAGATCTGCCTCTCTTTCATCCACACCTTGATAGAATAATGGTTCTGTCTTCAGGGGTTTACCATCCCAGTTTTCCCATTTTCCATACATCATCCCTGTATGTATTGCAGGGGCTCCCAACAAAGTTACAGCCAGGTAATGTTGTATTAGCTTGAGCTTTGGTTTTTCTCCGAGAATTTCTTGTATTTTGTCAACAACAGAAAACTGCAATTGGCATTTTTTCCCCTTTATAAAAGATACACCTAAGGTTTCCTTTAATCCTAACAGGCTTATATGTTTTCCGAATTCAACGATGCGGCATGCGAAAGGCAACGTTTCAGTAGAAGCAATTGTACAAGTATTCATCACGTCACTAAGTATACCTTTACACTGAAATTCAAACCCGGCTTGTCCTGGAAGACCAACTATAATTGTATTTTCTTGTAGATAAGGCAATAGTGCGGTTAGGTATTGTGCATGAGCAAAGGCTGGAACAACTAGAAATATCATGTTGACCCCTGAAATTGCTATCTCTGGATCTTTAGTTACGAGTAATGGTTTTGAGTAAATATCGTGTTGTTCACCATCTTGATTGGTGACAGTAAGTTTCATTTTTCTATCATTTGTTAAATTTGACCATCTCTCAGCCTCGTCTTGAAATAATGTAAGTACATGTACCTCAAAGTTGTCGCGAGAAGCTGCGAGAGCTGACAAACAGTGTGCACCATTTCCTCCTCCGCAAACAAGAATCCGTTGCTTTGTAGAAACAAGTGACATCCTTTTGAGTATAGATCTGCAATGAAAATATAATTTTTATACATGTATCAGATCTGCAGTAGGATTGACTCAACAACTGGATAAGGACTTGGAAAGGGCACGAATGTGTCGTGACTTCATATTTGTTCTTCAAATCGGTCCATGATTCGTTTGAGCTTGAAATAAATGACACCACATATACGGCTAGGTCTGCTTCATACATTGACCTATGATTAGAAATTGACAGTGAGGAGCGGTTAAGAACAAACTTTACGACAAAAGAGATAATTTCAATTTTTCCAATGTGAACTTTCCATTTATATTTAGCAACATTCCGGCAGCACCTGCATATGGACTATATATCTCTCAGTTGATCCGGTATACCAGAGCTTGTGGTTCCTATCGGGATTTCCTTGATAGGGGTTGTTACTAACAACTTAAACAAGTTAGCCAAAAGTTGAAGTTATAATTTCTGAAAATTTACGATTACCACCATGAATTGGTTTACCGTGACGGAATATCTGTCACAAATGACCATGGATATGTTCACTTGTCGTAAGCACCTCCCGGCCCTTTCCTAGTTCATGACGTATCACAAGGTTTGTATCTAGAGTAACACGACGGGGGCCACAAGTAGAACAGGAACTGTATACCCTTCAGGAGCACTCCCGGTTTAAAGTGTGGTTCGTCTTGCTCGATCGTTTGTTTTCTGTGTTGCTAACAAGGAAGCTACTGAACCAATGGTTCCTATTGGTTAAGTTGAAGTCATCAAAAGTTTTACGGTCGCCACCATGACTTGGTTGACCGTTATGGAATATCTGTATCACAAATGACTATGAATATATTCCACTTGTCGTAAACACTTCCCGGGCCTTTCCTCATTCATGACTTATCACCGGATTTGTAACTAGATTAACACGACGGGTGCCACTGAGTGGAGCAGGAACTGCTTGCCCTTTCGGATCACATGAGTTCACCTCCGGTTTTTAGTGGGGTTCGTGTTTCTCGATTTTTAGTTTTATGTGTATGTGTATGTAGATCGTTGGTTGTCCTTTTGTTCTTTTTCTTTTGCTCATTGTGTTGTCTGTCCTTCGATTTACTATTCTGATTACCACTTTGGTATCTTCAATCTCTTGTTGTTAAACTTTCGTGGATATATACTCTTCTCAATAAGTAGGCAACAACATTTTGAAAGATGTGAAAATGCATAAATTCCTCTCTTGTATTCTTTTTGTGATATTATTAACTGATTATAAATTGAATATTTCCGACTTCATCGTTTTAAAATTTTGCAACCGTAACATCCTCATAATAAAAACTTGGATATCGCTCTTTGGAAGCAAGTAAACCAGAGCCTAAACAGGATAGTCTAATTCGGAGGAAGGAGAACATTAGTTTCATTAATTATAACATTATTTAGGAACTGTAAATTTCAATAATTGAAATATCTAATAAACACTGACTACTGGGCGGATGAAATTCTCGGCGATTAATAGTCTACTAACAGAGATATTGATCCAGTGATTAGTAACAACAACGTTGTTCTATTAATAATTTAGTGCGCACGACGCGTTTCTGGAAATAGCAGGTACTCTCATAGTGAGGGTCATACATACATTTGCATATATATATATACGTCTGAAAATTAAACCAAACAGTGTTAGAATTAGATTTTAGACCTGTCAAATTGTTGTTCTTCCCTCGACGGGATTTGAACCCACACCATTGATACACTGCAGCACCATTCGCTTAGCCTTACGTCCAGCGCCCTAGACCACTCGACCACATCCACTCCCTAAAAAAGGAGCTTCAATAATCCTAGTGTTACCTTTTCTCGTAAGGCAAATCTAGGGATAGACGTAAGACATATGTATAAGCGTGTGTAGATGGTACATGTATACTTAATATTATAATTTGACAGCAATCTAACTCCGCAATTTTTAATATATTGTATAGGATAATAAAGAATTCATTATACAGTCACAGGAAATAAAGTATATTATACAAACGTCTAGAAGCAAGTGACAACCATACAATATATCTGTCCCACTGGATCTCAAAGTTACTAAGGATACTAGGTTAATACTGAATATTATATACGTCTGAAAATTAAACCAAACAGTGTTAGAATTAGATTTTAGAGCTGTCAAATGTTTGTTCTTCCCTCGACGGGGTTTGAATCCACACCATTGATACACTGCAGCACCATTCGCTTAGCCTTACGTCAAGCGCCCTAGACCACTCGACCACATCCACTCCCTAAAAAAGGAGCTTCAATAATCCTAGTGTTACCTTTTCTGTAAGTGTTACCTGGTCTCGTAAGGGAAATCTAGAGATAGACATAAGACATGTGTCTAAGTGTGTGTAGATGGTACATATATACTTAATATTATAATTTGAAAGCAATCTAACTCAGCAATTTTTAATATATTGTATAGGATGACGAATAATTCATCATACAGTCACAGGAAATAAAGTATATTAAGCAAACATCTAAGCAGGTGGTAACCATACATATGTGTGTGTTTGAAATTTAAAGTACCTAAATAATATAATTTATTAGAATTGAGGGTCAGTCTCTCCCAGATATTGGTAACCTTAGTCAAATTTGACTATCCTGTGTGTATGCCCTTTCGTTTGTATGCTCCAAAATCTTTAAAATTATTTGACTTTCAAATCTTTTGACTTTGAGCATACCTGATGAAGGTTATTCAAGTAATGGCGACATGCATGTACTAAATAAGATATCTACGCTTTTATCAATAGCATGTTGCCATCGTCTTCTTTCAACAAATTTATGCGAAAAATATTCATTATTTCTTCAAAAATAGTGAAGAAATGACGCCATTTAAATGGACGAGAGGAGTATTTGTTTTCACTTGTAATATTTCAAATGATAGTTCCATTTTTTAAAATCCTCAGTTCACCCTTAATCAACAATGCCATGTATAAATACATACTTAGTGCTTACACCTTTAAACTGTATCCATAGTAATCAACAGAGCATTCAACTGAAACACGATTATAAGTGGAAATATATTTTTCAACAAGTTTGTCGAAAGATTATTTTAATATATACACAAGTGTTTTAATTGTGTAACAGTTAATATGCGCGTCTGTGATGAAAAATAACGTGTGAAAATAGAGCATATTGTTTGTTCTCTTAATAAATAAGACAGCAGGAGGTAATTGACATTCGGCTTTCCTTGGTTTACGATCACCTTCCTCTATCTTCATTAGATTCCTTTCGAAATGTTAGCACAAGTAGAAATTTATCTTTATTCACTGGACAAAAAGACAAAATCCGTCACTTTTATAAAATGACCACACATTTTGCCAACATATTCAGTAGTAATTATTATCGAAATGGTTAAGAATTAACACTAAAAAAAGGTATTTTACAATCTACGTGCATACACATCGGCTTTGTAAACATTTAAAAAGCAATCAACCACGACGGATTTAGGCCACACCATATTCCATTCACCTGGAAGATTTCAGATTACTGCACCAGGTTTTTGTTGCTTTTTTTTTTTTAAAGAAATCCTGCGTCGATCCCCTAATTTATTGTTTCTATGCATAATAAGGCTGTATGTTTATATGTTGAAAATCAATGCATATTTAGCAACAGAGCATTCAGCTGAAACCAGATCACAAGTGAAATAGTTTTATCTTTCATTCTATACCGTACGTGTATCAAGGATATTTTGATATACAAAACTGCTTTCATTTCATTTTGTTGCTGCTGAGGTGCTCGCCCGGAGCACGAAACATTGTGTGAAAGATTGGACATGTTCTTTTCTTAATAAACAACATTAACTATATAAGTACCGGTAAAATACCAATCTGTGGGAAAATATCAATCCTGTTAGACAAATCATTAATAATAAGAGATTGAACAACACATCCACGCCAGTATTTCCTATCATTTAACTGTCAATTAGTAACTCTAAGAACGTATAAATTTAGCAAACTAGCGTTTTATGAGTAATTAAACAGGAACATCTACGGTAAACGTTTAAGCTGAATGTGTCTGTAAAGCGTTTTATGAGTAATTATACAGGAACATCTACGGTAAACGTTTAAGCTGAATGTGTCTGTAAAGCATTTTATGAGTAATTATACAGGAACATCTACGGTAAACGTTTAAGCTGAATGTGTCTGTAAAGCGTTTTATGAGTAATTATACAGGAACATCTACGGTAAACGTTTAAGCTGAATGTGTCTGTAAAGCGTTTTATGAGTAATTATACAGGAACATCTACGGTAAACGTTTAAGCTCAATGTGTCTGAAAGCACGATCAATCTGCAAATTTGACAAAATAAAATATGTTTTCCCCCATCTTTGAGGGGCAATTTTTGTAATACAAAAGTTTTGTATGATTTTGTGGTATTTTCTTTTGAGTGTCATTTAATGTATCAGTGACAATTTTCTTCCAATATATGAATTTTGTGACTACGTCATTTAATGAATAAATGACAATTTTCATTCAATGTGTGTTTATTAATGAATGAATGAATGAATAAAATGAAAATAAAATTTATTTGAATAAATAAATATAATTTTGGAAAGCAGTATAAGTTGATTTAAAACTTGTTTAAAGAGAGATAACTCCAGCAAGCACAACTATGGAGTTAGTTAGTGCAACGTATGTGTATGTGTATATCAGTTATGTGTACATTTACTGCCAGAGGGCGCTTTTGTGTTACACAAACATTGTTGACAAATTTAGTCGGTCAGCTAAGTTTACAGGGATTTTTCAACCCACCCTCCCTCCCTTTAAATTTTATTGTTACTATGTTACATGTACTATGAGTGTCATTTAATGTATCAATGACAATTTTCTTCCAATATATGAATTTTGTGACTACGTCATTTAATGAATAAATGACAATTTTCATTCAATGTGTGCTTATTATGTTTTTGCCCTCAAACGGAGCTAGCCTGCGTAGACAACAAATATTTTAAAGAGTTATTCATTCGAAATCTACGGGTAAAACCAAGGACGTCCTTGGGTAAAACCTGGCAGTTAATTGTAGATATTATATGCTTTTTAGCAAAACTGTTATTGTTATTCGAATAAATAAACTTACCCTTACCAGTCTCTCAACCTGTTAATATATTTGTTTACAGACCACTGAACTTACATCGTGTGCAATGATGACATCATCATGTGATAACATTTTCAAATATAATGAAATGTACCTGAATGATTTATTTATTTCAAATCATGTGGGTGTCCTTGTCAATCGATATCAGATTTAGTTTCTGTCTGGACTAGAAATAAAGAAAGTACAGTTTATAACTCGAATAAGAAGAATCTAGCAACTGGACCTATTTAGTGAAGATTGTTGTTCGTTTTTTAAAGGTTTTTGTGTTTTGTGGTGTGTTGAAACGTTTTTGTTTATTTGTGTTTGTTTGTTTGTTTGATTTTGTTTGTTTATTGTTTCTTTGTTAGATAATTACTTGCATTAATATTAATGATTGTGTAATTCATTATTATAAACATATGTGATAGGGTGTATTTTACCATAGTAATAGTTTTATTTCATAATTATGTATTCAGTAATTAACAACTTCGCGTATGTCTTAAATAAAATATTTCAACTTGTATATAATTACTTTTATATATTATATTGATAAATTATTAAATGAGCTATAGTTATCGATCTCATTAAAACTACTCTAGTATTGTTTATTGATTAGATAACGACACACTTGGATTAACATGCTTGGTACATGTATGTCACATGCCTTGGAATCATTTCTTTCCTTGGATATTCTTATCATGCTTTCTATTGGTTCAAAGTTTCCGAAATTCTGAATTCAGTCCTTCTGATTGATTCTTCGCTTTTGACTTAGATTTAAAACGGGTATTGACTTTGGAAGGTCCAAGACGCTCTACAAAGTTCTCATACTGATTCTTTGGAATTTTAATATCCTTATTGAAACCGGCCTAGATTGTATTATATTCCAACTGATTATAATTGAAGAAGGAGAACACCTATCATGTAGCCTATCACAATGTATTTATTTTGGTGAAACCTGGTCCCACAGACAGGGTTAAAACCTTTTAGTTGACGAAATAAATTATATATTACTTGGATCAGCTCTTTATTTATCTACCCTGCTCGCAGAACCAGCAATAAAACCGGGCTGCTCAGTTGGGTAGATAAATAAAGAGCTGATCCAAGTAATATATAATTACAAATAGCCTGTACTGATGCTGATGGTAATTCACTGGTGTTGTCGGTGATGTTTGCTAGTGCTGGTAATCTTGACAATGCATCTGCATCTGCGTTGTTTACTCCGGGTCTGTATTTAATTTCAAAATTATAAGATGAAAGTGCAGCAATCCATCTTTGAGTAATGGCATCCAACTTTGCTGATGAAAGAACATAGGTAAGTGGATTGTTGTCGGTGTAAACGATAAATTTGGATGTCATCAGGTAGTCACTGAACATATCAGTAACTGCCCACTTTAACGCTAAGAATTCTAGACGATGAATGGTTTTAATGAGATCGATAACTATAGCTCATTTAGAATAGCATGATAAGAATATCCAAGGAAAGAAATGATTCCAAGGCATGTGACATACCAATCATGTTAATCCAGGTGTGTCGTTATCTAATCAATAAACAATACTAGAGTAGTTTTAATGAGATCGATAACTATAGCTCATTTAATAATTTATTAATATAATATATAAAAGTAATTATATACAAGTTGAAATATTTTATTTAAGACATACGCGAAGTTGTTAATTACTGAATACATAATTATGAAATAAAACTATTACTATGGTAAAATACACCCTATCACACATATATGAAGTACTGGTTATATGATTTCTGAAGATTCACATTTTGATATTTCTGGTTGACCTCCTTGCATCTCGTGCGGCACCACCATTCATATTCATACACTGTTTAATACAATACAATCCCAGGTTAAGCATTAAACAAAACTGCACTAAAAAATTGAAGATTATCAACATCAACTATTTCGTACCTTGTGGTTCCTTTAAGGCTTTCCTTGATAGTGCGTTGCTGCTAACGAGGAAACTACGAAACCAAGAGTTCCTAGGGGACAACCTGTAGTCATGTCAGAAATTGTATTTCTACTTCTACAAAATACTGACCACAAGTTAAAGATTGTGTCAGAGGTTTCACATGCAATTTGAAAAGGTTAAAACTATTTACAGGTTTCATAGATTAGCATTTGATAGAGGAGCAGTAGCCTTGAATGTTTCAACGGCAAGACACAAAACTATGGGCTGTGGCTGCCGGCCTCAGTCAAAAAAAAACGAGGAAAAAACTATTCTTGTCTTTGTTGAGTTTTATAAAGAAAAAAACCAACGAAGAAGCTACATTTTCGTTTGCTGTTTTATACACAATAACAAGTCGAACATATTTACGCCTGTCTTCAACACTGCACCAGTTCAAGTGTTCAAACAATCATGTCGCCAACAGTAGATGTGTTTTACTGTCTGCCGGTTACATATATTGCAATAAATCAGATATACTCGTTTTTATTGGTGCCCTGCGTTTGACAATTTTGACTTGATCGATTTCGCTTTACGAGGAAGAACAAGTATTCTCAAGTGATTGTCTAAATAGAGATATAAGGCCTCTTCCTTTATACGGAGGTTGAACATAGAAAGTCGAGCGTTTTATTGGCTTTCAAATATTTTGGCTTTGAGCTTACCTGATAAAGTTTATCCCAGAAATGCGTCGTGCGCACTAATTTTATTTTTATTTCTGTCACTGGGTCGATACATCTGCTGGTGAACTATTAGTCCCCGAGGGTATCATTCGCCCAGTAGTCAGTACCCAAAGTAGCCAGTGCTTCGGCACTGACATGGTTTAACTAGATATTTTTTTATCGAAATTTGCAGTTCTTAAATCATGTAATTATTATTAATACTAAGGTTCCCCCTGGCATAGGTGACATCAATCTAATTAAAATTAAATCTCAGAACTTGCTCCCTATTTTCATTTTGTTGTTGACATGTCGCGCGTTTGAGATCTACAAACACCCGATCAAGGGTCATGTCTCGGGTCAAATTTCACTGACCAATCAGATCAATGCTAGTGAAATCGTATTAGTAGTCGCTGGCATAGACTGCATCATAAGCGCTAGAAAGGTTCCGAATAAAAAACAACAAAAATGACAGCCTCCATGCAAATACACATCGTAATGAATTAAATGATTAAAGTTTGGTGACTTTCAATGGCAACCGGAGGATTTCAACCACCGCGGAAAATAAGTATAAGGACGAACAGTTGTGTTCTTTGCGGGTTTTCGTTCATTGAAACAGAGATAACATCGTCAGGAGAAAGAATCGTTCATAAACCGTTCACCCAAAAAGTAAAACTCAACCCGGAGAAGATTTCTATTATTTGTGATGTTATTTCCAATTTTTAATTAGATCCGGACATCGACAAAGATAATGGGGTGTGTGTTAAATGTTTTAGAAAGGTCTAAAATGCAGTCAAGTATCAGAAGGACTCAAACGCGCGACATGTAAACAACAAAATGAAAATAGGGAGCAAGTTCTGAGATTTAATTTTAATTAGATTGATGATGGATGAACCAGGATTATTACAAATTATTTTTATCTTGTCAATGATAAAATATTGGGTTTTATTGTTCTTGTGTAAGTCACGATCATCTGCTCTCCAACCAGAAATCAACCACCTGGTTGGTATAGTGGTTAGTGTGTTCCCCTCTTTGAGTGTTAAAATGCTTATTTGTCCCAACATAAGAGGAGTGAATGTTGTTTAACGCCAACTCAGTAATTTTTCAGTTATATCAAGTTAATTTTCAATGACATGAAGGGGAGTTTGCTTTGTACTAGAGCAACACCCTTAGCTGGATTATCATAGTGCTAGCTCACAGTCTGTGGATAGACATGTCGCCCCCACTCGGACACATTATCCTGATTTCAAGCCAACCAGTCTGCTCTTTCTTCTTAATGCAGAGATTTAGTGCAATACTGACTTAAAAAGTTCTACATTTGAGTTTCGGCTTAGCCTAGTCATGTGACTTCAAAATTTCGAACGACTATGCATTTATAACAGTCTGTAAGAATGGGTCAATATGGGACACAATGCAAACTTCATAATGGATTATGCCATACAAAATCAATTTAAGATCTTCCTAAAAGTTTGAGGTTAAAAACATTGTTAAATACTACCTTTTGCTTCTAACTTTTGCAATTTTACATCTCATTGGACTGAATAATTAGATTAAAAAAAAATTGTTCACTAGGTTCTGGAAAATCAGAAATTTCATAGAAAAAAATATAAGCACCTTTCCCTCATGAAAAAATTGCTTTGAAAAAAAACCCTGAAATTTGCTTGCTCTGATACGATATTTCAGAGTGTGTTGTTCCTATCAGGATTTCCTTGATAGAGGTTGCTGCTAACAAGAAGGAAGCTACTGAACTAAGGGTTAACGTTCCTCTTGGTAAAGTTGAAGTTGCTACCATGACTTGGTTGCATTTGACCGTTATGGAATATGTGTTACAAATGACCACGGATATGTTCCACTTGTCGTAAACACTTCCTGGTCCTTTCCTCATTCACGACTTATCACCAGATTTGTAACTATATTTACACGTCGGGTGCCACTAGTGGAGTAGGAACTGCTTACCCTTCCTGAGCACCTGAGTTCGTCCCCGGTTTTTAGTGGGGTTCGTGTTACTCAATCTTTAGTTTTATGTGTATGTTTTGTATATCGTTATTTGTCCCTTTTGTGCTTTTTCTTTGTCTGTTCTTCTTTGATATACAGATTCTGATTATCCCTTTGGTATCTTCAGACTCATCCTATTATTTTTAACAGAAAATCTGACGAACTAAAAATCAATTTGGTATGGTCTTACCTACATTTTTCATGTACCATTGACGATTTTAACTTCTCAATGTTTAACTTTGTTGTGTGCAAAATTTGGTCTGTGTAATCATTTCTACTATTAGTAGTATATGTCGATATGTTGTTTTGTGTCTAGTGAAAATGTAAGATAATACATATCAAACAAACATTCTTTTACTATCTTCATAAAGTTGAATTACAAAAACACCACGACATAGCTGAACTAGTGCTAAAGTTAGCAACTAGTGCTAAAGTTAGCACTATGCACCAAACAATCAATCAATCAGAATTAAAGAGATAAAATAAGGATATAATTTAAATAAAATATTTTTTTAATTTTACCAAGCATTTAGTCCATCATGTTGATTTCATCGTAGTAGTCTGGCTCGGTTACATCAGAATCACTTTCTTCAATATCGGCCATTTCTAATTTGCTTGAACTAATGAGATTTTCTAGCGGTAAGGAAGAACAATTACCACAACTACATTTGCTTGCACATATGGTACACAATTTGTGGGTCTTGTATGGTACTTGTTGAAGGTCTGATTCTCTCAAGAATGCATTTAACATTGCAAGCATATACATGTAACAGTCGGTAGAAGTCACAACAGCTTTTACTTCAAGCTAACTTTTTCGTAGATTATATGAGTTGTATAAGACCATGTCAACAGAGTCCTTGCCACCCCTCCCTGCTCTATTAATTTCTTGTACAAGGTCAAGAACATTGTGTGGAGGTAAGAACCAAGTAAAGCAATACTATAACAATTGACAATGCTCATGCCTTGTGTATTTGTGGTAATAACAATCCCCATCTTACTGTTTATATCTTTCAATCAGAGCCTTGCATTTGATTGTACTTTCTGAATGAAACATATTCATGACGTCTGAACATTCTCAATCTGGAAGTTATGTATGTATAAAGCTTTGATGCATCTGTTATATAATTACAGTATATAATAGTCCTCGGAAAGTTCTCCTTTAGGTCGTTTAGATCATCTATCAACCATGTTATTATTTTTCATTGTAATTAGATTTCATTGACTGGAGGAATTTGTGACACGTGATAAAATATATAAACACTTTTAGCATGCTACAATAAAATTGTAAACCTCATGTTTCCTAAAATAGATTCGCATTCAAATATCCCCGCCAATTTCAAAATTTCCAAAATTTCATAAAATTTCCAAAAATTTCTAAATTCTAAATTAAAAAAAAAAAAAAAAAAAAAAATCAAGTTCAAAATTTTCAAAATTAAGAAAAAATTCAAAATGATGAAATTTCAAAAAGTTAAAAAAAAATTAGTTTTCATAAAATTTCAAAATTTTAATATTTAAATATTAATATTGAAAAATGATAAAACAATTATAGCCTACTTTTTTCCAGTGTTTAAAAAGATAATAAAGCAATTATAGCCTTTTAATATCGGTCAATCCATGTATTGACCTCAACAAAAGGCTATAATTGTATATTATTGCAATTTCTACTTCATTAGAAACTTTTGAAATTCTTAACTTGATGCTTAGTGACAGTTGTTTTATTTCTCTTATGTCTGTTGATTTTTCAAATTCAGTATCTTCAAGACTTCTAAACCTCAATACAAGAAGAGTGGCAGATGGACAAATTGACCTCAGTTCACCAAAATATGAAAACCACTTTCTGAATGCTGTCTTGTGTGTGCCCTAAAAAATACAATGCATGTAGAAAATTAGAAATAAAGCAAAAGTAACCTAATGGATGCAAATTTTTTTGCAGTTCATGAGTTGTATAAAAATCCTTGCTTGATGTACAGTTTGTGCAAATATTTGCAGTTGGCAAAAATTTATGTTATTCTGTGTAAATGATAGAAAATTACTTATTTAATTTTATATACACAATGTAACATGGACACAAATTGTTGCTGTCAAGAGTTGGCATGTGTACATTGTATCTTTATGCTGTGGCACATGTATCCACATTTTCATCTCAAACTCAGGTACATTGCTATATTCACTCCACTTTCAACGTGGATCTGGGGCCGCTGTGGCGGTGATCGTATTGTAGTTGGATTTACAACTACCTCTGCAATCAGTGCCTATCACAACTGATGTTGCGTGTTAAAATCTCGATCAGGGTGAGGTGTACAACATTATGTGATAAAGTTTGTCAGTGACTTGTGACAGGTTTTCTCCGGGTCCTCCACCAATAAAACTGAACGCCATTATATAACTGAAATATTGTTGAAAGTGGTGTTAAACAACATCAATGTGGTTCTCGCTTGACATATATGAAGTGAATTGCAGACAGTGTACAGGATTTAATATTGTTTGGATAGGAAAACCTTTAAGCATTTTTTCTGTTTGAAATACACATGTACAACAAAATAACTAAATCTCTTTATATGGACTTAAATGGACATGAAAAGTACTAAAAGTAAAAAGGCTAAATTGAAACCATCATCTTGCAAAAAAAAAAATGACAAGCTAGACAGGTCAGAGCCTCGCTTCCAGTAAGTTTAGCTATGAGTCGGCAACGTAAATATCGGTATATTTGTGATTCGATTTCTGAGTTATGTTCATCTATTTCCGTACGAAAACAAATTAAAACAATCAAATAATATCTTGTACCTTCGCGGGAAATTCCTGGTAGCGTAGATTTAGGTTCGAAATTAGCGTTCAACTTTGAACGATGCAGTTCTTTTCAATGAAATATGGAGGTCGCCATTTTAAACAGCTGAACGGTCACGTTATTAATTTTTTCTTTTACCTCTAAATTGAAGAGCCCTGAACATGCGCATGGCACAATATGATAGAAAATGGATGCAGCAGCAGAAGCAAACAGGTTGCGGTCTATATTTTGAAAATTTTGGTTGATATATTCAGACCAATATTTTATATATTTCTTTAGCATTGGCATTGAATGGCATATGTGTTTTTGATAGAAGACACATTTTTCTACATTTTAATGTCCGAATGGTCCAAGTATTGTTTGGCGCTAACGAGCGCAGTTTCACGTTTTGGGGGTGGTACCACACAATTCCAATGATTTTTTTTCTTTCAATTACCTCCCCTTTGTGACTTCCGGTTGTCATTATTTTTTCTTGTGCTGGAGTTTCAACAAATAAACGAAGTAGTAATTCTTAGTGTTGTTTATTACTACTCAGAGTGCTTAATAACGAAATAAAATAGTCTAATAGACCTGCCCAAACTTGTAAAATGTTGCATTGCATCTTCAAATTTTTTGACAAAAAAGGGGGAACTCGGTCAATTTTGCAAATGATGTAAATAATTTCGTATTACATTTGTCTGGTTGTTTCCCATAAATCTGAGGTAATAAAAAGATGTAAATTATTTAAAAAAAATATTATATCGCAGGATTTGCACAATGGTACAATATTGTTTACACGAAGGCGACGAAGAGACAGTGTATACCCTGTATAAATATAAATTGCTGGACGACTGGAAAAATAAATATTTAGAAGTTATTGTTTAAGATATAAAACAATATTTGACATTTTCATTTAGATATTTGATGTTCTTTACAATTATTAATAGATAAGCACTAAAAAGTGTTGAAATAAATTAACATGTAGCAACTTAATATTCTGTTGAAGAGACGAAGGAAATGACTACTATAAATAATACTTTTCCAAATAAATCAACGTATACATGTACATGTATGTATATCAATATAGATTTGTTAAAAAGAGAGATATTGATATATCACACTCTAGTACATGGCATTCATGTCTAATATGTAGGTGTAATGTCTTATTTTTGTTATCATAAATAACATTTGTAGCTTATTTTTATGTTTGCCTGCTAGTTTGAAATTTTGGCATCAGCCGGACCAAACCCCTTGAAATCTAAAAATGTCATAACTCTGTCAATCTTTAAAATCACCCGACCTACCTAGACAAGCCCCTCTCTTTTTCAAATCGTGAATTGGTAATAATAAGGTATAATAATGTAGTAATGACCTGCATACGTTGTTTTCATATCTGGTAGTTTCGACATTCCCTCCACTTGATCTTGCATCAAGGCTATAACTTGTATAAGAAGTGGACAGCATACGATCGTTTTGTCGTTTGTTGTTTTTGTTAGTTGTCGATTTACCAAACGGCAGTGATTTTCCAAAACCAGTTGGTAATACTGCCATACACTATTTTTTTGTCGATGAGACATTCTAGTATTGTTCTATGCTACTGTTTCAACTCATCGATGCCAAATCGTGGTAAAATATTTGTCGAAGCGCTGATGTATGGAGGCTGCCATGTTTTTTACACAACACCGAAGACACGGAAAAAGCGGTTCTCTGATTGGTTGTTCTGCGAAGTCGATTCTATTTCTGATTGGTTGATATAAATTTCAGATAATGTATTCACGCTGACCCCTGACGCGACCCTTAACGGAGTGTTGTTAGATCTACTACACGAGCGACGAAAAAAAGAAAAACATAGAAAATAGGGAGCAAGTGTGTAGATCTAATTTTAATTAGATTGAGGTGACATGTTTAGGTCCTTCGGTTTCTTTAGACTTTTGAATTATTTGGCTTTCAAATATTTTGCCTTTGAACATACTCGATGAAAAGTTATTTCAGAAACGCATCGTGCGCACTAAATGTGATATCTACGTTTTTATTAGACCAAGATATTTAGCTTCTTCTAATAACTCGAGTGAATGACCATCGATTGTGTACTTACATTTGATCGGATTTTTATATGGATTAACAGACATGACATTACAGTTGTCTGAATGATAAACCATTTCCCCCCTCTCCCCCCCCCCCCCCCCCCCACTTAGCAAGTTTTTCCAGATCATGTAGTGTTTTGTGGACCATTGTTTGTCTATTTGTCCTTTATATTGTCTGTCCGTTCTCAATTTACGGCATTTGAATATCACTTTGGTATCCTCATGGGTTTCTTTACGTCAGTTGTATTCATGACGCGGTACAAATAAGTGGCTCTTGGATAGATGTACGGGTGGGTAGGTTTATTGTCACAAGTAGAAGAGGGACAATGATGTAAACTTGTACCTGGTAAGGGGCCACCAACGACCTCTCTTTGAAAACGATTGTTCGCTAGCAAGCGGTCTTCTTCGTTCAAGAAACGTGACACGCTCATAACATGAGGTCTAACTTAATCTTGTCCTAAGGGCAATTATGTATTTGATTTTTGCAACACAACTCGGACTTCTATTTTTTAAGTTGTAGGCATAAGAAGAGTTCCCACGGGGAGAAATGATGATGCAAATACGCTAAATGTTCTTCATCTTGCAATCACAGTGAAGACTTCAGCTATTGGCAAAATGGGTACGAGATCCAACTTTACCTGCACACAAATGCGAGGATGGCTATAGTTGTCGAAAGAAAAAGTATTATGCATGCCAAGGAGTCATTAAATTAATTTAGTTCCTCTTAGTAATTACCTAGAAACGAAGTAGATCCAATGCCGTTGTTGGTGGTAATACACTGCTCTAAGCCTCTACATAATCAATTGAGATGTCGTGTAAATTAAGGATGTACATTTAGACGTCTTATTCGAAAAGGTATGTACCGCATCGGTGGTGTAATAATTAGCGTGGTTGCCTCGAGTGCTGTAGATCGTGGGTTCAAGTCCCGATCGGGGAAACCAAAGATTTTAAAACTGATATTAGTTGCTTCTCCGTTAAGCACGCAGCATTAAGGAGTAAGAGCAAATACTGGTTGTGTTCGTCTAGTTCAAAGCGGACATTATCATCATCTTATTGAACGTAACTTGATCTCGCCATGATATAACTGGAATAAATACTCATTTGGCGTTAAACAATAATCACTCAGATCACTCACTCAAAAGGGTGTGATTTTACATGAATATTTATTGGTCGGATATATAAAAATGTATCAACTGTTGTGGCTTTGCTTTTGTATGTTTCAGTATGTTAACAAATATTCAGTTCGTCTTAGTTTGCAAACATATTTCAACATGACACAACATTTCTGTGTACTGTTGTTGTTTTTGGGAGTAAATTCATTTTGGAATTAAGGACTTCGTCTTTATACATATATATTTCCAGTGTATAACACCGTCTTCCTGATTCATTGTTATTTATTGAGTCATTGTCACGGTATGCATACTTTTAAATCTAATCTGAAGGGGAAAATGATATATCGATCAAATGATTACACGCATCCTTACACCTTAACACAAAAGTTATTCACTAAATTTCTCTATTTTTATTATAAACGAACAAAAATTCTAAAAAAAAATCTGTAAGCGATGACATAGAAGGCAAACTAAGAATGTACAAATACACAGTGAATTATACATGTAAAAAAGGACATAGCTTCTCTTCGGTGTGTGGTACCATCCTTCCAAATGGGTACATAGCTTCTCTCTTGGGTGTGTGGTACCATCCTTCCAAATGGGTACATAGCTTCTCTCTTGGGTGTGTGGTACCATCCTTCTAAATGGGTACATAGCTTCTCTCTTGGGTTGGGTACCACCCTTCAGAATGGCGACATACACTGCGTATTGTTCAAGTGTTCAACAGCAAACCATTGTACGTCCAAAAAACTAATGACTTGTGATGTGAAAATATGTGTTAAAAATAGGCCTCGTGACATTTGTTTTAGTTAAATTGTCAAGTTTTAAAATTACAGAAAATGGAAGATATACAAAACCAATTGACCAACACCAGTGATTGTTTACCACATCCAGGATCATCCTCCCATTCTAGTTCCACTCAGGCGACCACTGTTGTAGTACATTGTGACAAATCTAAGTGTAATTATTTGATTGTTAACAGCCTCATTAGAGAGTTAAGAATAAGGGGACTAGCACCATTAGATATTCTAATAAGCATTACTGATGATCTTGTAAAAAGGATTTTGTCATCATTATGTCCAAAAGGTATCATACTTTTGCATATTTGCGAACATTCTAAAAAGAAGATAAAAAGTTGTGTCAGGAGTATTAAGGAAAACACAACTTCCGAAAAGAATGTCTTTGTTTTTGGAAATTCTAAGATTGACTTGAAATATTTCAATGAATTTCATTGCTATGCAATACATAATGATATAGACATACACAGACTTGCGGAAATAGTTTCGGGAAATGTTGGTATTCTAGAATATGATGTAGAAGTTGCTATCCGGGGACCTGACGAATTGCCTGAAAATGACGATACACAAATCAAAGCTGCAATCAGTCGTCTAAATATAAGAGATAAAGATCTTCATTTTAATGACGTCAAACCATCTGGTCGAGTACATGATGTGTGTAGTTTAGATAGAAGAACTCTACAGCATCAAAAACGATGTAGATCATTTGAAGGAATGAAAATAGATATATCTAAAGAATACAATAGTACCCAAGTACAGGACACCATTGGTGTATTTTGTAATATCCGGGAAGAATGTGTAAGAGACACAATGAAAGAACCAAGAAACCGAATGATGGAAGCTCAACTACACGAAACTATGATTCGCAGGCTAACTCCGCCAGTAACCAATGACAATAATAAAAGAAAACCAACATATGATAGCTCTAACTGCAATTTCATTGACAGTGTTACTCTGCAAAACAAAGACGATATGTCGGGAACTTTCATCAGAGATTCGTTCTGTTTATTAGAAGGTAAATATTACTTTAAGACATCTTGTTTGACAACATTTTAAGTTAAATATGAATATAACCATGATGTAAAGAAAGAGGAAATATGACTATGTGTAGTCGAATGCCTTTTTAGTATCACTCTCAAACAGGTTAAAAATATGACTAACAATCCATAGATTTGATATTAGTTGAAATTTCACCATGAAGGTATATGAAAGCAGAAGAGGAAGTGAAGATATAAGGCAAACTATAGTTTATCATTATTGTTATCCATTCTAATATCAAATAAAGAATCATATATATTTAGCTGAATGAAGGAATGGGAGTGAGTGATAATTCTAAGCGGCATACAAGTGAGCAATTTTCTAGCTCTATCATGGCGATAACGCACGACTTTTGACAAGATGATCATGATATCAGCTTTGTTCAGGGTTAACACTGAATGGATTTTTATAGTCCTAGCACTTAATGATAAACACGCAACGGAGATGCAGCAAATACCAATATTGCACTCTTTGATTTGTACCAACAGTTCATAGAACCAACCAAACCAGCACACTTACCAATGCGGTTTCTATTTGATTGTCTTCATAGAATGAATAATAATGGTTTTATCTAAGCCCTACATTTTTATTTTATTGACAATGGTATATTCCTGCTTTAGTCTAAAATGGTTAGTGCTCTAAGTAGTAATTCTAATTAGTATTCCAAAGTAATTGCCCAGTAATAACAGGGTTAGGGTAAAGGTTATGGTGTTTAACACCACTTTCAATAATATTTCAGTTATATTATGGATGTCAGTTATATTGGTGGAGGAAACCGAAGTACCCTGAGAAATCCGCCGACCTGCCACAAATCACTGATAAACTTTATCACATAAAGTTGTATCAAGTACAACTCGTCGAACTCACAACTAGTGGTGATTTGCACAAATTGCACAGGTAGTTGTAAATTCAACTACCATACGATCACATCCACGACGACCCTTCCCAGTATAAACAAAGATACAGAGATTTTCAATATATATAGAATGAAATATTATAGCAATTAAAAAACCGAATGTATCATTTGTCACGCAATTATAGAATAGATACGCTTGTAATGGGTTATATTGGTATGTCTTGGTGTTAATATTGTATAAACGGGGAAGCAATAATCTTGATTCAAATCAATAAAAAATTCATAGTGTCAGTGTATTAAATAATATTATTGTCCTTATAAATGACAAATGACACAGAAATAAAGTATGAATAAACGTAAAACTGAAGACTTCCTTAATCACTTAACCAAGCAATAATAAGTGTACGTAAAGTCAAGACAATGATTTTAGATGTGTTTCTCATTATATTCAAGTTCATTTCTTTGGTTAAAAAATTAGATTAAGCATTAATGAATTCTGTTTTCAGTTAAGTGTGATAGTCAGATGGATAGAAAATTAAGGCTGTACATGAAGAATTCTGGATTCGAAAAATACCACAGGGATATTTTGACTCGTATAATTCCAGAGTTACGAAAGAAGCAAGATATTCGGAACCTTTCGGATTGGCTACATTTTGACAACTACAGAATCAAAGACAAAATCCTGTGCGAAATGGAAAATTTGTTGCTAAACACGTCATCACAGAGAATGTCAATACATGATTTGATCTGCATGGTGGATAACATTTTAAACTGTTGTTTCCAGAAACTGATACAAGCAGACGATACTCTTTTCTTGCCATTACGGGTATTAACGTTATGTTTTGTTATTCTATACATTTTGAATTCTAGAACAGCTAGGACATCTGCATATATTCAAATTCAAAATATATCAACACGCACTCATAGCAATCTGAATACACTAAAGAGGAATGCATCCAGCATGGCTGGTGGTCAGATAAATCTTCTCTTATCACTCATTGAATTCTCCAGTGAAAATAATTTTCACATGGGCATACCAGATGATGCTCTGTCACAACTTAGCCAAGAAATTGTTCTTAAAGAATTTATTCCTTTGGATTACGCTAATAAGTTCGTGTACATCTTCCTATTAATAAATAAGGTAAATATAGTATTATTGTTTTCATAAATTCATATAAAGATTTTAATTTTAAAAACAAGTATTCTACTATGATTCTGAGAAGAACGTGGATTAATGACAGATATATGATATCAAGCTGAACTGTACATGAAGAATTCTGGATTCGAAAAATACCACAGGGATATTTTGACTCGTATAATTCCAGAGTTACGAAAGAAGCAAGATATTCGGAACCTTTCGGAATGGCTACATTTTGACAACTACAGAATCAAAGACAAAATCCTGTGCGAAATGGAAAATTCAGATGTACAGTAAACTTTACAAATCATCTCAATAAGTTGGAGAGAGAAATGATCACTACAAAATCACGACATTCGTCCAATACCACAACCGATGTAACATTAATGACTAATGCGTCGTGTGTACTAAATTTGATATTTACGTTTTTATTACTGATGATATCTTCGGGTTTTTTATTGCTATCACTGGACCGATACCTCTGCTAGTACACTATTAGTCCCGGATGGTATCATCCGCCCAGTAGTCAGCATTTCGGCACTGACGTGGTTTATTAAATGTATTTTTTTTATCGAAATTCACAGTTCCTAAATTATGTTATTATTATTAAGCCTAAGGTTCTTAGCCGATTTTGGCTATCCTGTTTAGGCACTTTGGTTTTCTTCCTTCCAAAGAATATTGAATCATTTGGATTTCAAATATTTTGGTTTTAAGCGAACCTGATGAAAGATATTCGAGAAACGAATAAATTTGACATCTACGCTTTTATTTAATAACTTTATACAATTGCACGCTTTATGGAAGTTTTATACTGCATATTTAGGGTCACAATATAGATTTGTTAAAATTCAATAATATTGCAGTTATATTGTCAAAAAAAATATAAGTACAACTTGAATTTATTACCTTAAGAGCTGTGCTATTTGTAGTAATAAAAAATAGCAGACGATCAATCTTTATCTCTGTAAATTGTACGCCCAGTCTGAACTACCCTTTTCTCGTGAAATTCAAATTGGCCTATATAGACGTAGTGACAGATTTGTACCTTAAATTTGTAGAGGGTCATTGTTATCAAACGGCCTCGTGTTCTTATAATGCAGTAATGGAAAGTATTATATTTAATTGAGATAATGTTTACTGATATAATATGCTACT
Source organism: Bathymodiolus brooksi (assembly GCA_963680875.1). Lineage (NCBI taxonomy): Eukaryota > Metazoa > Mollusca > Bivalvia > Mytilida > Modiolidae > Bathymodiolus > Bathymodiolus brooksi. The sequence continues at coordinate 90,088,940 of OY804578.1, read as the reverse complement.
CTTTTGTCATATCCATTTATTACTGGTTACACGTAATAAAAACATTTTTTGTGTGAAATAACCGTTATTGGTATGTTGTTTTCTTCAGATGTTACAGAAATCTTCAGAAAAAGCAGAAGAACTGTTGTCAATAGTTTTGAAATGTACTTTTGATGTTATGTCAAAAAAGCAAAAAACTCGACAGGCCTTGCATCCACTATTATATATCGTGAACAAGGGAATAGTTCTTAGGCTGACGAAAGGTAAATTGTGTACAAAAGACTTAAAATAATAGACTAAAAGGTCATTCTTTTTCGTATATTTTATTTCCTCAAAATCTCAAATGTATCACTATCTTTGTATCATATCTTGGAAAAGGAATATAGAGTAATTTGTGTCTCAAATGAAATTATTAGGTGTATGATTTTACATCACTATGTATTTTTCAATAGATTGATTACTTGGTGTTTAGCGCCAATATTAGCAATATTTCAGCTATATCGTGGTGTTTTTTCAATAGAACACCTGGAAAATTTGGGTTTTATTATGAAATTGGCTTTTTATGGGTAGCAAAAATAGTTTGAAGATACCAAAGGGGCGATGAGGAGCCGTCAATCGAAAAATAACTGACAATACAATGGTCAAATGTAAAAGGACAAAAAGACAATCAATGATCGACAAAACATTACACAGAAAACTAAAGATTACACAATGCACACGGCACTAAAACTAGGGATGACCGCAGGTTCTCGGGAAGGGTAATTGATATATAAATGATAATTATTATTATGATTTGTTAATACATAGGTCCAGATTCCCATACAAATTGGAATGAATCAAAGCAATGCTTACTGACCAGTATAGGAATATTTCTAGCAAGCAGTCGACTTGACCTAATATGGAGGTGCAAGCTGTTGGAGACCATAGAACCATTATTGTTTGTTGCTGACAAAGACATCGTGAAAGAAGTAATTAGGGTTTTTGGAAAATGTGGTCTTAAACAAAAACAGATAAGAAACGTTATTTTCAAACACGTGCAAACTCTATTGTCTGCTGCCAATCTACGAATTTTCTCTTTCAAGAAAGAAACTGTAGCTGCTGAAGAACCAGCTTGGTGTGAATTTCCAGGAAAAATTTGGAATGATCTGAATGTTACATTGCACTTACTCATACCGACTGTAAGTTGTTTAGCAAGTGGTTCCATGGAAGATTATCGAAATTTAGCAGACGAAAAGGGAACAAAAAAGCGCATCAATTGTCTTGAAATTATGAGATTACTTCAATACGATACAAACCATCCGAATTTTGTAAAATTAATCGGATATCAATACCGTCCATTGCCTTTATTCTATCTAACGGAATGTCACAAAAGTTTGCACACCTTTCTGTTAGAGAAAAGACAATATCATAAATGGTTGCCGCGTGAAAAACTCGGCAAAATGGCGATTGATGCGACAAGTGCATTACAATTTGTCCATAGTAAAGGAGTCGTTCACAGAAATGTGACAATCTACAGCTTCAGTATCAATGAACGAGAAACTATTAAGCTCCATGACTTTAGCCTGTCAAAAATGTTGCAAGATGAAGGAAGCGATACCAACAGCTACATAAATGGTATGTTTTGCTTTATTTCATCTCTACTTTTTAACAATATAATACTCCCTATGCACATGTATTTAAGATTGGTGTTAATTTCCATATCTAGACAGTTACTTTTGGTATATAGGATGTTTCTCAATAATGTTTCATATGAAATAAAATCGAATAATATGACAAGATACTCATGATATACTGACGGACTTTAAAAAAGTAACACTAAGTCTATGTTTGATATATTTTCTCTTTTCTTTTATGATTCACAAGACGTTACAACAATTAAATTTTATTCAGAATATGAGAAAAATATATGCTATCAGGGGCTTAGCTGCGGTAATGATGATATGGATGCTTACAATTGGACGAGGGGTTTGTTGACCGCCTAAGGCCCCCAGTGGATCCAGGGCTCTGGAAGAGGTTTCAGGGGGACGAACTTCTAGGGAATTTGTACATCATTACAAATTAGAAGCTTGTGAATTTTCAGATTTTCATCTTTTCTTCATTAGTTTTTCGGCCAAATAGTCATAAATTTTTAACTTTACTTAAAATCTTATTTTGTAAAAAAAAAAAACACTTTGATTCTAACCAAAAAGTTCTTTGAAACTGATATCATCAACATATTGACAACATATTTGTTGGTGGACGTGTTTTTCAACAGATCTATGGGTACAAACTGTGCTCCTTTTCTCGATGACTTGTTCCTTTATTCGTATGAGGCAGACTTCATATAGGGGCTTATCAAGAAAAATGAAAAGAAGCTAGCCCGATCCTTTAATTTCACGTTCCGCTATATAGATTGTGTCCTTTAACTAAATGATAGGTTTGGTGATTTCGTTGATCGCATCTATCCCATTGAGCTTTAAATAAAGGATACCACAGATACAGATAGATCTGCTTCATACCTTGGTCTAAACCTCGAAATTGACAGTAAAAGGGGGAGGGGGGTTTAAGAATGAAACTTTACGACAAAAGAGATGATTTCAATTTTCCCATCGTGAACTTTCTATTTATATGTAGCAGCATTGCAGCAGCACCAGCATATGGAGTATATATCTTTCAATTGCTACGATATAATAGAGCTTGTGGTTCCTATGAGCGCTTCCTTGATAGAGGGTTGCTGTTAACAAAGAAGCTACTAAACCAAGGGTTCCTATTGGTTAAGTTAAAGTCATCAAAAGGTTTACGGTCGCCATCATGACTTGGTTGACCGTTGTGGAATATCTGTGTCACAAATGATCACGGATATATTCCACTTGTCGTAAACACTTCCCGGGACTTTCCTCATTCATGACTTATCACCGGATTTGTAACTAGATTAACATGACGGGTGCCACTGGGTGGAGCAGGAACTGCTTGTCCTTTCGGATCACCTAATTTCACCTCCGGTTTTTAGTGGGGTTAGTGTTTCTCGATTTTTAGGTTTATGCGTATGTTTTGTAGATCGTTGGTTGTCCTTTTGTCCTTTTTCTTTTTGTCATTGTGTTGTCTGTTCTTCTTCGATTTACGGATTCTGATTACACCTTTGGTATCTTCAAACTCTTCTTAAGGTAGCTATCCAAGATTTCCTTTCCAATATAATATGAAGTTTAGTGAAGGACCGACCACTTAGCTTGAAAGGGGACTAAATGCTTATGGGTCAAACATCTTTTATTTCTTTTCGTGAAGCAACGAAATAATTTTCTAAAATACACCATTATTTCATTAGGATACTTTTTTGAACTAGAATAGGGGCAGTCGTGTTCGTGATCTTATGGTAGTTGGATTGACAAGAGTTTTGTCTGGGTAGTCCGGTGTCCTCCGCCAATCAAACTGATCGCCATGATATAACTGAAATATTGTTGAAAGATGTGTTGAATACCATAATCCTATCCCTAACCCTTGAACCAGAATATTTTTTCTTTTAATTTTCTTGCCAAAATATGCTTACTTACAAATTCAGCATACTATTCTTAAGGAAAAAATCACAGCCCCCTTTATAGTGAAATGGGCGGTACAGAAATATCGTCATAAAGACTCTAAATAGCAAGGCATCTAAGCTTCTATGAGAATGAAAATAAGTCATAAATACATTTGCATAGTATATTAATGTGTTTTTGTGTGTGTCTGTCTATGTTTTGTCTTAGATTTCATACTAAAATTAGGTCGATTCCGCTAATACGTTACCATATTTGAAGGAGACAAAATGCACAAATATTTTTTAACTCGTAGAGTCATTTGACTGTAATATAGGGTCTATATACTTGTCAAACCTTGTTCCAAAATATTTTTCTAAAATGCAATTAGACAATGAAAAACATTTAAATCGTGTTCTTTAAGGTGACAGAAATAATTTGCTGTTTGCTAAGACATGCATTCAAAGTTCATTCGTTCTGGAAAGCAATTTTGGTTATCGATATCGTCACAAGTAGCATTTGGGAACCCATAACAGCGTTTTTGTCTTCACGGCAAAGGAGTCAATTACTTCCTCAATGTCAATTTACCAATGTTTATAGCATTGTAAGACTACAAGACTAGAGAGCCCCTCTGTAAGCATCGTCGACCGGACGTAAGTTTTAAATCTACTCATGATACTAAAGCTTCTCTCAGATGTAGCTGTTGTTACTGGCATTGTGATTAGTATCAGTAGGGTGCTAGTGTTAGGGTTATGGTGTTTAACGCCACTTTCAACAATATTTCAGTTATATCGTGGAAGTCTGTTTTACTGGTGGAGAAAACCACCGACCTGCTGCCGGTCACTGACACACTTTATCACATAATGTAGTATCGAGTACACCTCGCGATGACTGGGAATTAGCAACGGTAGTGGTGATAGGCACTGATCGCATATGTAGTTATAAATCAAACAACCATACAATCATGACCACTACAGCCCGGATTAGTATCAGTAAACATGTATTAATGTTTGGGTATAAGGTGCTGTTTGTCGCTGTCAGAGTTTCCGAAAGAGTTAATAGTTGGGGATCAATCTCGATTTTAAAGATGACAATCAGACAGTGATGTCACCGTGGGGGAATTCATTTATTCCTATTTCCGTTTTACTTCTATTTATACCTCCTTTCTTTCTTAATTAATTAATTAAATATGAAAACATTGTGGATGCACGTACATCTGTGCCTCTGCGTAGCTCTGCCCCTGGCTATCATTGAATGAACATTGTATGAAATAGACACTATTGTCCGTCTTAAAGGGGAGCAACTACTATAAAAACATGGAAAAGGCCTATAATTTTAGAATCAAGTCGGAAACTGGAAAATTGCCTATTAAGAATACGTAAACGTGACATTTGTTCTCTTAAATGCTTAAAAAGCGAATTTATTTACAAAGAGTCCGCGAGAGATCCGGATTTACAGAATGACACAATCAGAAAATACCTCAAATTTGCGTTAGTTGAAGAGTGTTAAGACATTTGGAGACGGCTGTGCAGGTCAAGAAAATGACGCTCGCAAGTCACCGGATTGCCATTTCTGTGCTCACAGAGAAAATAAATCAAACATAGTTTTAGTGTTGTGTTTTTAATTCAGGCACCACTCGTCTCACTTGTGCATTTTAACGCCAAAATTCAGGTGACGTGCCATGAAACAACGCCATTGAAGAAGATAAGAGCGGTTACCCAGACCTTCTTCTGTTGGGAAGGGGCTGGCAGTGTGGCACATTTTCATGGACTTCACTCCACCACCACGTTCTCCGCCATGTAGACTCCTGGACCTTGTTGGATGTTGCCCTATTGTTGCGAAGGGGCCCCCATAACAGTTCAAGCTTCAGGCTCCCAAAAATGTAGTTCCGTCACTGACCCTCACTCTTGTTACTGGCCAATAACTTTCGAATATTAATTATAATTGTTATAAATGTAACAGGAACGCTCCCCAACCTAAGTTTATAAGGACTGTAGTAGGTTCATAACCACCTCTGCTAACTATGTTAGTGGAGAACTTCTTTAGCTCAGTTGGTAGGGCGGTGGCTTGCAATGCGAAATGTCCCGCGATCTAATCCCATTGGGGACATTGCATTTTTCGGAGGTAAAACATGCTGTTACATAAGAAATTATAATCTTTTAACACAAATCATTTTAAACTAATACCATTGTCAGTAAAATGGAAATGTTGGGTTTTGATTCATTTTAGATTCAAGTCTGAAACTGACGAATGGTGTATGCTGTCATTCAAAGCGTAACGCAATGACGACGTTGTTTCAGAAATGTAGTCATCTAATAAGAATGTTAGTTATTCGTAATCTCGTACATGCAATCACTATGGTTTGATTGAGTTATTGTCTCGGTTTTCTTTTTAGCTCACCTGGCCTTAGGCCATGAGAGCTATTGTCATCATTTTTCGTCCGTCGTCTGTCGTCCGTCGTCCGTCCGTCAACATTTCACATTTTAATCTTCTCCTCAGAAACCACTGGACCAATTCCATCCAAACTTTGGTGGAATGGTCCTTGGATGGCCCCCTTTCAAAATTGTGTCCGGTGATCCCGACTTCCAACCAAGATGGCCGCCAAGCTAAAAATAGAAAAAGGGGGGATGAAATTTTAATTGTCCATTGCTGCTTTAGTGTAAGTCAAAATGAGCTCAAATTTTAACTGCAGCTACATGGCAAGGAATAGTTTAACATTTATTCCGGGTTTTTCTGTGAAAATTTTCTTTCAGCCGATATATACCGATTATGCAAATTAGGCATATTTTGATAAAATATCACATTTAAATCTTCTCCTCTGAAACCGCTGAACCAAATTAAACCAAACCTGGCAGGGATGGTCCCTGGGTGGGTCCCTTTCAAAATTGTGTCCGACAGCCCCGCCCTCCATTCAAGATGGCTGCTGTTACTAAAAATAGAAATGTCTTCAAATGGCCAAAACTGCTCTATTTTAAGCCAGAATGTGCCCAAATTTGAACTGTATAAGCATAATGATGAGCTTTTCAGCATGTATTACAGGATTTTTTATGAACTTTGAACTTTTGCCGATTTTGACCGATTATGCAAATTAGAAAAAAGGGGGGGATGAAATTAAAAAAAAATCTTCTCCTCTGAAACTATTGAGCCAATCTCAACCAAACTTTGCTGAAATGATTCTTGGATGGCCCCCTTCCAAAATTGTTTCCGGTGATCCCGACTTCCAACCAAGATGGCAGCCAAGCTCAAAATAGAAAAAAGGGAGGATGAAATTTTAATTGTCCATTGCTGCTTTAATGTAAGTCAAAATGAGCTCAAATTTTAACTGCAGCTACATGGCAAGGAATAGTTTAACATTTATTCCGGGTTTTTCTGTGAAATTTTTCTTTCAGCCGATATATACCGATTATGCAAATTAGGCATATTTTGATAAAAGATCACATTTAAATCTTCTCCTCTGAAACCGCTGAACCAAATTAAACCAAACCTGGCAGGGATGGTCCCTGGGTGGGTCCCTTTCAAAATTATGTCCGACAGCCCCGCCCTCCATTCAAGATGGCCGCTGTTATTAAAAATAGAAATTTCTTCAAATGGCCAAAACTGCTCTATTTTAAGCCAGAATGTGCCCAAATTTGAACTGTATAAGCATAATGATGAGCTTTTTAACCTGTATTACAGGATTTTTTATGTACTTTGAACTTTTGCCGATTTTGACCGATTATGCAAATTAGAAAAAAGGGGGGGATGAAATTTAAAAAAAATCTTCTCCTCGGAAACTACTGAGCCAATCTCAACCAAACTTTGCTGAAATGATTCTTGGATGGCCCCCTTCCAAAATTGTGTCCGGTGATCCCGACTTCCAACCAAGATGGCCGCCAAGCTAAAAATAGAAAAAGGGGGGATGAAATTTTAATTGTCCATTGCTGCTTTAGTGTAAGTCAAAATGAGCTCAAATTTTAACTGCAGCTACATGGCAAGGAATAGTTTAACATTTATTCCGGGTTTTTCTGTGAAAATTTTCTTTCAGCCGATATATACCGATTATGCAAATTAGGCATATTTTGATAAAATATCACATTTAAATCTTCTCCTCTGAAACCGCTGAACCAAATTAAACCAAACCTGGCAGGGATGGTCCCTGGGTGGGTCCCTTTCAAAATTGTGTCCGACAGCCCCGCCCTCCATTCAAGATGGCTGCTGTTACTAAAAATAGAAATGTCTTCAAATGGCCAAAACTGCTCTATTTTAAGCCAGAATGTGCCCAAATTTGAACTGTATAAGCATAATGATGAGCTTTTCAGCATGTATTACAGGATTTTTTATGAACTTTGAACTTTTGCCGATTTTGACCGATTATGCAAATTAGAAAAAAGGGGGGGATGAAATTAAAAAAAAATCTTCTCCTCTGAAACTATTGAGCCAATCTCAACCAAACTTTGCTGAAATGATTCTTGGATGGCCCCCTTCCAAAATTGTTTCCGGTGATCCCGACTTCCAACCAAGATGGCAGCCAAGCTCAAAATAGAAAAAAGGGAGGATGAAATTTTAATTGTCCATTGCTGCTTTAATGTAAGTCAAAATGAGCTCAAATTTTAACTGCAGCTACATGGCAAGGAATAGTTTAACATTTATTCCGGGTTTTTCTGTGAAATTTTTCTTTCAGCCGATATATACCGATTATGCAAATTAGGCATATTTTGATAAAAGATCACATTTAAATCTTCTCCTCTGAAACCGCTGAACCAAATTAAACCAAACCTGGCAGGGATGGTCCCTGGGTGGGTCCCTTTCAAAATTATGTCCGACAGCCCCGCCCTCCATTCAAGATGGCCGCTGTTATTAAAAATAGAAATTTCTTCAAATGGCCAAAACTGCTCTATTTTAAGCCAGAATGTGCCCAAATTTGAACTGTATAAGCATAATGATGAGCTTTTTAACCTGTATTACAGGATTTTTTATGTACTTTGAACTTTTGCCGATTTTGACCGATTATGCAAATTAGAAAAAAGGGGGGGATGAAATTTAAAAAAAATCTTCTCCTCGGAAACTACTGAGCCAATCTCAACCAAACTTTGCTGAAATGATTCTTGGATGGCCCCCTTCCAAAATTGTGTCCGGTGATCCCGACTTCCAACCAAGATGGCCGCCAAGCTCAAAATAGAAAAAGGGGAGATGAAATTTTAATTGTCCATTGCTGCTTTAGTGTAAGTCAAAATGAGCTCAAATTTTAACTGCAGCTACATGGCAAGGAATAGTTTGACATGTATTCCGGGTTTTTCTGTGAAATTTTTCTTTCAGCCGATATATACCGATTATGCAAATTAGGCATATTTTGATAAAAGATCGCATTTAAATCTTCTCCTCTGAAACCGCTGAACCAAATTAAACCAAACCTGGCATGGATGGTCCCTAGGTGGGTCCCTTTCAAAATTGTGTCCGACAGCCCCGCCCTCCATTCAAGATGGCTGATGTTACTAAAAATAGAAATTTCTTCAAATGGCCAAAACTGCTCTATTTTAAGCCAGAATGTGCCCAAATTTGAACTGTATAAGCATAATGATGAGCTTTTCAGCATGTATGACAGGATTTTTTATGAACTTTGAACTTTTGCCGATTTTGACTGATTATGCAAATTAGAAAAAAGGGGGGATGAAATTTAAAAAAATCTTCTTCTCGGAAACTACCGAGCCAATCTCAACCAAACTTTGCTGAAATGATTCTTGGATGGCCCCCTTCCAGAATTGTGTCCGTTGATCCCGATTTCCAACCAAGATGGCCGCCAAGCTCAAAATGGAAAAAAGGGGGGATGAAATTTTAATTGTCCATTGCTGCTTTAATGTAAGTCAAAATGAGCTCAAATTTTAACTGCAGCTACATGGTAAGGAATAGTTTAACATATATTCAGGGTTTTTCTGTGAAATTTTTCTTTCAGCCGATACATACCGATTATGCAAATTAGGCATATTTTGATAAAAGATCACATTTAAATCTTCTCCTCTGAAACCGCTGAACCAAATTAAACCAAACCTGGCAGGGATGGTCCCTGGGTGGTTCCCTTTCAAAATTGTGTCCGACAACCCCGCCCTCCATTCAAGATGGATGCTGTTACTAAAAATAGAAATTTCTTCAATTGTCCATTGCTGCTTTAGTATAAGTCAAAATGAGCTCAAATTTGAACTGCAGCTACATGGCAAGGAGTAGTTTAGCATATGTTCGGGGTTTTTTTTTGAAATTTTTCTTACAGCCGATTTATACCGATTATGCAAATTAGGCATATTTTAATAAAAGATCACATTTAAATCTTCTCCTCTGAAACCGCTGAACCAAATTTGTGTCTGGTGGTCCCGCCCTCTGACCAAGATGGCTGCACAGCTGTACTTAGTTTAACATAGGACCCTATGGGAAATTCACATAAAAGCCATCTTGTCTGGAACCAGTAGCTCAATTAAAACCAAACTTTGATGGAATAGTCATTGGATGGTCCTCTTCCAAAATTGTGTCCGGCAGTTGCGCTCTCCCGCCAAGATGGCCGCCACAGTGCAGTTGCGTTGTTATTGAAAGCAGCTTTGATCCAGGTGAGCGATTACAGGCTCCTGGGAGCCTCTGGTTTTAATGCTCAGAAACTTTGGCATATTCGTGCATATGTCTTTTTTTAATTACAGTTCATGCTTCGGAAAGGGTAAAACGAATATTGTATTCAAAGAAAATTTGATGAAAATATTCGTTTAATATCAAAGCATAATTATCGCTACAGAAGAAGTTTGTGCGCATCCTGATGTTATTTGAAATGTAAAATTTGTGTGGTTTTTTGGAAATTTCATTGTGTCCGTATACTAGTATGCTAAATTGATTTAAAAACAAACAAAAAAACAGCGTAAAACAAATATATTCTGTTGAAAGATTGTTTTTAAAAAATTAAAAAGGAACCGGATACAATAACTGGTAATCTTAATTCCTTTCATACTTTCATAATATAAGAACTTTTTGAAAACTGTGCTTGTTGTCTACTTGAGTATTTAGTCAGTCATGTGTATCATACGAGACCACGCCACGATTTACACGGTTTAATTACACCTTTGTTATCTTCAAACTGTTCTCACGTTCTGATGCAATCTAATTAAAATTAAATTTTTGTTTTTGTTTTATGTTTGTATTCATTTATTTTTTGTCTGTTTTTTTTCGTTTTTTGTTGTTGCGAAACACTTAACATCTAACAACATTCCGTTTTTGGTCATGTCAGGGTTCATAATTCAACCGACCAATCAGCGATCAGCCTACTTTGTAAAATGATTTATGATTGGAGGTCAAATGTGAAAATGAATGGTTACCCGACATGAGCTCAAACTGGATGTTGTTAGATGTTATTGTATCGCCAAAGAAAAAAATGTAAATAAAGATGCAGCAAATTTTAATTAAATTGGTTGTGATGAGAAGATAATAACAAAGTATCCAAGGAAAACAGGTGACATTGACACTCGATGCAATTGAAATACGTTTTTTTCCCTTTTTTTCTTCTTTTTTTTAATAGTATTTTTACTTATTTAAACTGCTAACATCAAAATACCATCTTTGAAAATGTCCATACCTTAATAGCATCCATCTTGGGTTTTGTCTGTTTAGTAAAAAAAATGCCTACAAAAATGAATGCTATTGGATTTGTTTTAGATGCATTTCTCATACTGCTCTCCGCCTCCAAAATATCTGTATCTGTTTTCCTATTAGAATCGAAATAATTCTTGGAAGCAGTTGTCTGCATGCCATGTTCAACATTATTTTAGTTACATCTTATCCTGAACTACAGCGAGTGATACAGGAAAAAAGACCGCAATTATATAAGAAATAATTCATTTGAACCACAGTTTGTAGAAGATAAAAAATATACCGAACGATATAGCTAGGAATAAAATGCAATGGAAAAAGTATACACATGCATCAGTACTTCTCTAATACTAGTAATATTATGTATGCCAATGAAGGACGTCATATTAGAATTTCTAATAAAACAAGCTATCCTCTGTAGCTGTAGATATAGAAGATGTACCCGTTTTATGGTCTGCCCCAGAATCTATATTAGAGGACAAATACGATTTTAGGACAGATACGTGGATGCTAGGAATGTTAATATATGGATTATATACACATGGGGGAATGCCATATACAGTACCTGGATTAACCACAGAACAGATATTAGAATATGTATGTATAATGTAACTCTCTTAAGCTATATAATGATACACATATATGTATAATGTAACTCTCTTAAGCTATATATTGATACACATATATGTATAATGCAACTCTCTTAAGCTATATATTGATACATATATATGTATAATGTAACTCCCTTAAGCTATATAATGATACATATATATATGTATAATGTAACTCTCTTAAGCTATATAATGATACATATATATGCATAATGTAACTCTCTTAAGCTATATAATGATACATATATATGTATAATGCAACTCTCTTAAGCTATATATTAATACATATATATGTATAATGTAACTCTCTTAAGCTATATAATGATACATATATATGTATAATGTAACTCTCTTAAGCTATATAATGATACATATATATGCATAATGTAACTCTCTTAAGCTATATAATGATATATATATATATGCATAATGTAACTCTCTTAAGCTATATAATGATACATATATATGTATAATGTAACTCTCTTAAGCTATATAATGATACATATATATGCATAATGTAACTCTCTTAAGCTATATAATGATACATATATATGCATAATGTAACTCTCTTAAGCTATATAATGATACATATATATCCATAATGTAACTCTCTTAAGCCATATAATGATATATATATATGCATAATGTAACTCTCTTGAGCTGTATAATGATACAGCTATATGTATAATGTAACTCTCTTAAGCTGTATAATGATACATATATATGTATAATGTAACTCTCTTAAGCTGTATAATGATACATATATATGTATAATGTAACTCTCTTAAGCTGTATAATGATACATATATATGTATAATGTAACTCTCTTAAGTTGTATAATGATACATATATATGCATAATGTAACTCTCTTAAGCTATATAATGATACATATATATGTATAATGTAACTCCATTAAGCTGTATAATGTAACTCTCTTAAGCTATATATTGATACATATATATGTATAATGCAACTCTCTTAAGCTATATATTGATACATATATATGTATAATGTAACTCCCTTAAGCTATATAATGATACATATATATGTATAATGTAACTCTCTTAAGCTATATAATGATACATATATATGCATAATGTAACTCTCTTAAGCTATATAATGATACATATATATGCATAATGTAGCTCTCTTAAGCTATATAATGATACATATATATCCATAATGTAACTCTCTTAAGCTATATAATGATACATATATATGCATAATGTAACTCTCTTAAGCTATATAATGATACATATGTATGTATAATGTAACTCTCTTGAGCTGTATAATGATACAGATATATGTATAATGTAACTCTCTTAAGCTGTATAATGATACATATATATGTATAATGTAACTCTCTTAAGCTGTATAATGATACATATATATGTATAATGTAACTCTCTTAAGTTGTATAATGATACATATATATGCATAATGTAACTCTCTTATGCTATATAATGATACATATATATGTATAATGTAACTCCATTAAGCTGTATAATGATACATACATTATGTATAGTGTAACTCTCTTAAGCTATATATTGATACATATATATGTATAATGCAACTCTCTTAAGCTATATATTGATACATATATATGTATAATGTAACTCCCTTAAGCTATATAATGATACATATATATGTATAATGTAACTCTCTTAAGCTATATAATGATACATATATATGCATAATGTAACTCTCTTAAGCTATATAATGATACATATATATGCATAATGTAACTTTCTTAAGCTATATAATGATACATATATATGCATAATATAACTCTCTTAAGCTATATAATGATACATATATATGTATAATGCAACTCTCTTAAGCTATATAATGATACATATATATGTATAATGTAACTCTCTTAAGCTATATAATGATACATATATATGCATAATGTAACTCTCTTAAGCTATATAATGATACATATATATGCATAATGTAACTCTCTTAAGCTATATAATGATACATATATATCCATAATGTAACTATCTTAAGCTATATAATGATACATATATATGTATAATGTAACTCTCTTAAGCTATATAATGATACATATATATGCATAATGTAACTCTCTTAAGCTATATAATGATACATATATATGCATAATGTAACTTTCTTAAGCTATATAATGATACATATATATGCATAATATAACTCTCTTAAGCTATATAATGATACATATATATGTATAATGCAACTCTCTTAAGCTATATAATGATACATATATATGCATAATGTAACTCTCTTAAGCTATATAATGATGCATATATATGCATAATGTAACTCTCTTAAGCTATATAATGATACATATATATGCATAATGTAACTCTCTTAAGCTATATAATGATACATATATATCCATAATGTAACTCTCTTAAGCTATATAATGATACATATATATGCATAATGTAACTTTCTTAAGCTATATAATGATACATATATATGCATAATATAACTCTCTTAAGCTATATAATGATACATATATATCCATAATGTAACTCTCTTAAGCTGTATAATGATACATATATATGTATAATGTAACTCTCTTAAGCTGTATAATGATACATATATATGTATAATGTAACTCTCTTAAGCTATATAATGATACATATATATGTATAATGTAACTCTCTTAAGCTATATAATGATACATATATATGCATAATGTAACTCTCTTAAGCTATATAATGATACATATATATGCATAATGTAACTTTCTTAAGCTATATAATGATACATATATATGCATAATATAACTCTCTTAAGCTATATAATGATACATATATATGTATAATGCAACTCTCTTAAGCTATATAATGATACATATATATGTATAATGCAACTCTCTTAAGCTATATAATGATACATATATATGTATAATGTAACTCTCTTAAGCTATATAATGATACATATATATGCATAATGTAACTCTCTTAAGCTATATAATGATACATATATATGCATAATGTAACTCTCTTAAGCTATATAATGATACATATATATCCATAATGTAACTCTCTTAAGCTATATAATGATACATATATATGCATAATGTAACTTTCTTAAGCTATATAATGATACATATATATGCATAATATAACTCTCTTAAGCTATATAATGATACATATATATCCATAATGTAACTCTCTTAAGCTGTATAATGATACATATATATGTATAATGTAACTCTCTTAAGCTGTATAATGATACATATATATGTATAATGTAACTCTCTTAAGCTATATAATGATACATATATAAGTATAATGTAACTCTCTTAAGCTATATAATGATACATATATATGCATAATGTAACTCTCTTAAGCTATATAATGATACATATATATGCATAATGTAACTTTCTTAAGCTATATAATGATACATATATATGCATAATATAACTCTCTTAAGCTATATAATGATACATATATATGTATAATGCAACTCTCTTAAGCTATATAATGATACATATATATGCATAATGTAACTCTCTTAAGCTATATAATGATACATATATATGCATAATGTAACTCTCTTAAGCTATATAATGATACATATATATCCATAATGTAACTCTCTTAAGCTGTATAATGATACATATATATGTATAATGTAACTCTCTTAAGCTGTATAATGATACATATATATGTATAATGTAACTCTCTTAAGTTGTATAATGATACATATATATGTATAATGTAACTCTCTTAAGTTGTATAATGATACATATATATGTATAATGTAACTCTCTTAAGCTGTATAATGATACATATATATGTATAATGTAACTCTCTTAAGTTGTATAATGATACATATATATGCATAATGTAACTCTCTTAAGCTATATTGAATTTGATTCCTGGTCCACGGCTCGGCATACTCAAGACTGCATTATATGATAGAGTGTGTGAGTTGCGGCATGTCGGTGGTATTCTCCGAGTGGCATGGTTTCTTTCACCATAACAAACGGAAAAACTGCGTAAACAAGATGCAGACGAAAATAAATATATGCGAGTATCTCAAATTCTAAAAATAATTTGATTGCAATTTAGGTCTTAAGATAATGATACTCATGGATTCTATCTTATATAGGAAAGTTGAGCATTTGTGTAAGGAATATTTTAAGAAATCCATTAAAATCCAAATTTGCATTTGTCCACAGGGAATAGCGTACAATTTGTAGCAATCATTAATTCTGCAGGGTAGAGATATGTGTAAGACAATTTTGAAAGACTTGATTCAGTTTTGTAATAAAATAAGCTTATCAGTTACACCAAGATTAATTTGTTTAATGCTTTATTTGATCCTCCATCTGCTGGATATATATGGTTCATGATGTCCGTTCGTTCACCCGTCCGTCCGTCCGTAATATCACCAATTTACATCTCAATTTAAATTGACAGATTTCTACCATTTTTATGTCCGCGGTGTGCAGTGTAGCACCATGTATATGTTTTTTTTTCTTTCTGTACCAGTGTTCTATATGGTGACAAATACAGTTTGTACCCATAGGTATGCCGGTTGTCTGTTGAAAAACACGTCCGCCAAAGATAACAAATATGTTGTCAGTTTCAGAGAACTATTTGGTAGAATCAGAGTGGGTTTTTTTTTACAAAATAAGAACTGTCCCTTCCTAGCACAAGGTATTTGTATCTACATTGGCCATTCTTTTATATGAAGCACAGTTGGACCAACTCCTTTAATCTGTCCTTCAGCTTAGAGTGAGGAATAGTTGCGTAGAGAGTAGAGAAGTCAAATGTTTTAATGCTATTGCAGGAGGAGAAGGACATAGATTGTATGTACTCTAACAGATCTTCTTCAGATTCCACATCTGATTCACGCCACCCCTCGAGTAGCTAGTGTCACAGTAACTCTGAAGCCCGGTTTTGACCGCCGATAGAATACATGTTAATAATTTGGAAAGAGGTTTCGTGGAGCATTTGGCAGACCCAGCAATATAACGCTGTTCGAAATGACACTTGTGTAATTTGGGATTCCAGTAGATTGATGGTAAATCCAGTTCTTCATCTTTGGTTGAAATTCCGAAAGGAACATAAAACCTATGACTCTCCAGGATTTCCTCTTTCGTAAGTGTCGTCGGGTATATGTAAGGTTGCCAAGTGAATTGAAGAATTAACTTAAATGAAGAATTTGTATTTCGTCTGCTCATTGTTTATCTTATCTGGAAGTGCTACCCTTCGTATGCAACTCGCTACCCTTAACTTTACGGTGTACAGTTTCCCTGAGTGTGCATAATAGAGCAGAAATATGTTAAAAGTGGCGTAAACAGACATACCCCATAATCAATTTTAGCTCTGGTAACAGTTCTGGTAACATAAGATAATACATGTATTGTGTAAAAGGCATACACTATCTAGGGTCGAATTATCATTGCATATAATTTGCAACGTAGATTGTGAACTACATTAAAATTATATGATTGTAATTTCACAGTTTTTGGAAAACTATATTTTTTTAATACACTAAATATGTCATTTCTTCATTTTCTTTATTTTTATTATGAAATGTATTAAAATTTACAATATTGTTTTTATTATAAAACACATTAGAATTTACAATTTTGTTTTTATTATAAAAACATTAGAATTTACAATATTGTTTTTATTATAAAACACATTAGAATTTACAATATTGTTTTGGTTTTTTTTATTATAAAACACATTAGAATTTACAATATTCTTCTTTTTTATCATAAAATACATTAGAATTTGCAATATTGTTTTTATTATAAAACACATTAGAATTTACAGTATTGTTTTTTTCCCTTTTCCTATTTCTTTTTGTTTTTGTTTTAATGAATTAGTATTTTTTCTGATAGATTATTTTTCAAGAGTTGAAACCTACAAAATGGCCGTGTATACCAATGGATGTTTTTAAAGCAATCATGTCATGTGTACACACCAATCCAGACAATAGAGAAGACTTGAATCATATACAGAAAACAATGGAAGACCACCTATCTGAATGCAAGGAAGGTATATCGACGAATTGTAATAGTGTTTTTGTTTATTTGTGTGCGCTTTGAACTCAAGATCAATAGATTAAAATACAACAAAATTATATCAGTCAATAAATAAAGATAGTATATATAAGACCACATTTTATATTTAACAAAATACGTATCTTCCAAGGAATTTTATAATTATAAATTTGCATCCCTTAAGCGACGAAACGTGTCTAAAATCTAAGGTTAAAAGACTTCATACACTATTATGAACACAGAAATGGAATATGATTATGATTATGATTTATCCCACCATTATCATAATATGTCTGTTAAAATGAGTTAACAATGATTTAAAATGCATATATTTAGGGATATGTTTGCTTACACAAGTTCAAATTGGTCCTTTGCGATTAACGTTTACTACCATTTAGCAGGAACAGTACTAGGGGAAAAAATCACAATCCCGATAGCAAAAATAATACCAGCTAAAGTGAAAATTAAAATGAAATAAAACAAAGATTAGAAAACCAGAAGTGAAAATTGTACAATTTTATATGATACTGAAACAGAAATTAGAATGCTCATTTTGGTCAGACCTCGTGGATGAGGTAATGGTTAGCGTGCTCGCCTCTATCGAGGTAGATCACCAGTTCGATCCATAGTTAGGTCTAACCTAATTTCTGATTCTCCACATTAAGGAGTAAAACGGATTTACATAATATTGCCTGAGTCGATGGCATTATCTACATGTGCATTATTGTTTCTCTGAGATATTACAATAAATCTCCAACTAAAGGTAAAGGTCTAGTTCAGATCAGACTAGTTATTTCATGAACCCAAGTTCATGGTTATTCCATGGTAGAGTTGAAATAAGGTTCACTTAGGTTAAACGACAATCTTTCGCTCACAGACTAATTCCGTTCAACTTCTTATCGATGAACACCACTTCTGTAGTTCTTATCTGTCAGATTTAGATACATAAGGTTATCAGAAAGATGATAAAATACAGCTAAAATTATCTTGTAGTTCTTATCTGACAGATGTAGGGTTATCAGAAAGATGATAAAATACAGCTAAAATTATCTTGTAGTTCTTATCTGACAGATGTAGGGTTATCAGAAAGATGATAAAATACAGCTAAAATTATCTTGTAGTTCTTATCTGTCAGATGTAGGGTTATCAGAAAGATGACAAAATACAGCTAAAATTATCTTGTAGTTCTTATCTGACAGATGTAGGGTTATCAGAAAGATGATAAAATACAGCTAAAATTATCTTGTAGTTCCTATCTGTCAGATATAGGGTTATCAGAAAGATGATAAAATACAGCTAAAATTATCTTGTAGTTCTTATCTGTCAGATATAGGGTTATCAGAAAGATGATAAAATACAGCTAAAATTATCTTGTAGTTCTTATCTGACAGATATAGGGTTATCAGAAAGATGATAAAATACAGCTAAAATTATCTTGTAGTTCTTATCTGTCAGATATAGGGTTATCAGAAAGATGATAAAATACAGCTAAAATTATCTTGTAGTTCTTATCTGACAGATATAGGGTTATCAGAAAGATGATAAAATACAGCTAAAATTATCTTGTATTTCTTATCTGACAGATATAGGGTTATCAGAAAGATGATAAAATACAGCTAAAATTATCTTGTAGTTCTTATCTGTCAGATATAGGGTTATCAGAAAGATGATAAAATACAGCTAAAATTATCTTGTAGTTCTTATCTGTCAGATATAGGGTTATCAGAAAGATGATAAAATACAGCTAAAATTATCTTGTAGTTCTTATCTGTCAGATATAGGGTTATCAGAAAGATGATAAAATACAGCTAAAATTATCTTGTATTTCTTATCTGACAGATATAGGGTTATCAGAAAGATGATAAAATACAGCTAAAATTATCTTGTAGTTCTTATCTGACAGATATAGGGTTATCAGAAAGATGATAAAATACAGCTAAAATTATCTTGTATTTCTTATCTGACAGATATAGGGTTATCAGAAAGATGATAAAATACAGCTAAAATTATCTTGTAGTTCTTATCTGACAGATATAGGGTTATCAGAAAGATGATAAAATACAGCTAAAATTATCTTGTAGTTCCTATCTGTCAGATATAGGGTTATCAGAAAGATGATAAAATACAGCTAAAATTATCTTGTAGTTCTTATCTGTCAGATATAGGGTTATCAGAAAGATGATAAAATACAGCTAAAATTATCTTGTAGTTCTTATCTGTCAGATATAGGGTTATCAGAAAGATGATAAAATACAGCTAAAATTATCTTGTGATCTAATTCAAATTAGAAGTTTACTGGATCTTTCTTTTTTTTTCTTTTTCTTTTTTTTCCGAAATATTTTGCGAAATACTAATATCTAACGACATCCTATTTGGAGTTAGGACCTTTCAATCACTTTGACCGTCCACTAATAAAAGAATATTGACCAATTGACATATCAGAAAACGGCTCTAAGAACGTAAATGCCAGAGATCGCAACAACATTAACACATCAAATGCAAGTAAGTAAAATTCAAAAGATATTTATCAGATTGATTGAAAATTCAAAATATTTGATATTGTTATTAGTTCTCTACTAATCTATGTATATGTGATGGATATCGTCACACTCAGAATTACGTTCAAACTTCAGTAACGCAGCGTTCATATTACATTATATTTTGATTTTAGCAAAGCTGGATAGATTATCTTCATTGTTTGATATGGACAAAATGTACCCACCTCCCACTTCTTCTCAGCCAGAAAAGGGTCTTCCTCCACATTTTGCAAGACTAAAGCAAAATCTTGGTAAGATTTTAGAATACTTGATTTTTCCCTATACGAAAAGTTTGAAGATACAAAAGGGGACAATCCGAATCCGTAAATCGAAGAAAGACAGACAACACAATGGCCAAAAGAAAAAGGACAAAAGGACAAACAACGATCTACAAAACATACATACAAAACTAAAGATCGAGTAACACGAACCCCACTAAAAACCAGGGATGAACTCGGGTGCTAACTGTATAATGTTTTGACATGAACATTTTTCCTGTTTTGAAACTGAACGTGACGGATGTTAAAAAGGCAATGCCGGCAATAAAATGTCACCTGATTTAAAATGTTAAAATACATCAATACAACCCACTAGAATAATAATAATGTTAATAATAAATAATGTCAAAGTGTACTGGAACAAAATATCAACAGATAGCTTCACATAGACAACAACAAAGAGGTTTGCTAAACAATATTGCACTAAACTGAACGACAGTTACGTTACGTGTGGTTTAATTAAATTAGTTTTAAAAATCTCTGGGGATAAAAATTAGCATAAAGCTTGAACATTTTGTAAATTAACACAAATTAATTATTAATTTACAGATCCAAGAAGGTCCTATTATAACATTAGAACTAGTAGAATACGTCCAACCAAGTGTTGTATAACACAGGCCGATTTGACAGCTCCAGACACACCAATATGGAATGGGCAGGAACACGTAAGTCGCTGAACAATGTCAGGTGGTTCATTACATTTGTGCGAATCAAGATTAAACATTTGCACTAATTAAAGCAGAAAGCAATTATCCCAGGTAAAATAGATCGATTACAGGTAAAACTAGTAGAATACGTCCAACCAAGTGTTGTGAAAATACGTCCAACCAAGTGTTGTGAAAATACGTCCAACCAAGTGTTGTGAAAGATTCTGAAGTACTGCTTACAGTACTTATGTTGAAATAGAAACACAACAAAATGTATTTGAATGTATATGTCGTGTACATGTGGCAATTTTGTACAAGTTATAACATTTACAAGAAAACTGTACATGTTATAACTTGAACAATCCAAAAAGACAGGTTATAACATGTACAAAAGTAGCTTGTACATGTTATAACATGTACAAAATATTGCTTAAAAATGACTTTGACTTGTACAATATTTGAAAATAAAGAACAAAAGATACGCTTCCATTATCACAACATTTCATTAACCTGGGGTCTTATTATCATCAATTTTATAAAAAAAAATTATCAATTTTTGTTTTAGTTTTTGCTCTTTTTTTATATATCTTTTTGATACAGTTAATGATAAGTTGAGAAGTTTTTATAATTACTTAAAACTTTTAAAACACACCTGTAGTCAATGAATATTATTCAGTATTCTCTTCTGGTGAATAATAATTGTGAGTTTCTGCTCAGAAGGCAATAGATTTACTTTCATAGTAGTAAAGAGTTAAGATGCAAGTGGATACCCAAGAAAGAATTTACAATGAAATTCTTGATATGTCGACGAAAAATTCCTCTGCAAACAATACCCTGTTTTCAAAGGAGAGGATAGAAACTTTAATAGGAGGTGTTAAGCAGGCAAAAGATGCAACTAAACCTTCTGACAAAGAAAGAACCCTGCTGAAGCAGTATGAGATATTGACAGTTGGAAACCTTGAAAAATTGATCAAGAGAAAAACAACCGATGGTGAGTATTATGTTGATACAGTCCGTCTTGGCCACCCTGACCTATATTTTTTACCTGTGATACTCTGGTCAAACTGCAGTTAGATCAATATCTCAGTAACCCTATGTGGTACATCAAAGTAATATTCGACTCCTGCAATGGTCTTATATAATATATAGGACGTGATCCAATGAAAACCAATATTTCTCTCTGGCTTGTATAGTATGCTTATTAGACCCTGGTTTAATTTTGCGTGTAGGTCCATTTCCCAGTGGTTCTTTATAGTATATCCATGATAGTTTACAATCTTCTTATATAGTACATATGGTAAATGATATTAAACAGTACAAATATGCTATAACATGTACAAAATCACAACTTGTACACGACATATACATATATATATATATGTCGTGTAGAAGTTGTGACTTTGTACATGTTATAACATGTACAATACATGTTACAACTTGAACAATGGAAAAATACAAGTTATAACATGTACAAAATTAGGTCGTACATGTAATAACATGTACAAAATATTGTTTAAAAATGGCTTTAACTTGTACAATATATGAAAATAATTTTAATCTAGGAGTAAAAAAATAATTTTAAATCTGAAGTAATGAAGAGCAATAATCAAAAGCAAAAGAAACATAATATACAGCATGCATAAATTACTACATTTTGTACTTTACCATTCCAGAAACCAGCTGTGCTTACTTGTTGCTACATGACAAAGACATATGACACCTAGAGTTGCGCATAACTTTCATCCTTCGACATTTACACCTACCAGACTTACAATTTCCTTTCTTACATTGACAATGCACAAAACCTTGCCCTCCACTCAACGATATCTTACTCACTATCTCTCTCACACTCATATCACTCACTGTGACTTCAGACACATCTAAAGTGGCATTTGCAAAAAAATTAACCTGATTTCTACTCATATATCCTTTTATTTGTCCAACTTTAGTACCAATCTTATAGCCACCATGTTCATATACATTCATTACAACACCTTTTATGTTTCACTCGTCGGCAGGGCCCCTATCAGCAGACGGAATTGGAATGATAACATTGTCACCCTTGGAGAGAACAGTTAATTTTGTTTTTGTGTTCTTTATCAAGGAATCGGCTTGCACCTGTTGGCCAGATAGGGCCCTCTTTCGTGCACGTTTGATGTCAATATTTGCAATTTCAGACAAACTCTCGCTAGAATCAACAGGAGGAATATCACTCCCAGCGATACCAGCTTCATTAACACAGCTTAATTCAATGACCATGGTTTCTGTTTCTAATTCTATGGTGGGTTCAGTGTTTGTGTCAGTAATATTATCCGTCTCGGACATTGCAGCGTCAGTTTCAGTCTCGGTGTCAGTGGTCTACCATGAACAATTTTAAGATCATGCCATAATGACTTTAGCTCAGTAATTATGTTGGTTGTATATTCGCGCCCGTTGTCAATTTGTAGAATCATTGGAGCTCCTAATATGAGAAAAATATCTAAAAGATTGTATGCTACCTCTGCAGCTGTTTTTTATTTCAATGGACGCAAAATACTGAATTTGGTCAAGTGGTCTTCGTAATGTAACACCCACTTATAACCACTGTCTGGAACTGATTGATAATCAATTAAGTCAACTTGTCCTCTTGAACTAAAATCAGACGATCTGACTTGTTTGATGACTAGTTTTGAAAGCTCAGAACGTTTTTTCTTTAGAGCACAGTGTTCACAAAGTTTCAGAAATGTTTTTATTACTCCACGGTTTATGTTGGCATAATGTGCCTTCAGGTCATTGTATGTTTTATGGAGTCCACCATGGCCTACAGCAGTGTGACTCTGTTTAATAATAGCATGCATACCCTCAATGGCCACAAAGTAGAGAATTGGTTCATCTGAAAATTTGAAGAATTTGAATTTAGAATTTGAATTTTGGTGTTTAACGCCACTTTCAGCAATATTTCAGCTATATCATGGCGACCAGTTTTAGTGGTGGAGGAAGCCGGAGTACCCGGAGAGAACCACCGACCCTGGGCAAGCAACTGGTAAACTTTATCACTTGCGGCGGCGAGTCGAGTGCACCCTTTTTGTAATTTACAAAGCTGGGCGCGAACTCACACCGTATTGGTGATAGGCTTGTATGAGTTGTTAGAGCCAACAACCTAACCCGGGCCCCGAAAATTTGAAGAAATGAAATTCTTACTGTAATATCAAGTTAAGCTTTCTCTGCGTTTTTGAGATAAACATTAATGTGACAGTGTCATGACATTTGAATTACATGTACAGGCCAATGTGAAATATAGAAACATAAGCCGTTTTGTTATTTGTACTGTTTAATATCATTTACTATATGTACTATATAAGAAAATTGTAAACTATCATGGATGTACTATAAAGGATCACTGGGAAATGGACCTACACGCAAAATTAAACCAGGGTCTATTAATCATATTATACAAGCCAGAGAGAAATATTGGTTTTCATTGGATCACGTCCTATATATTATATAAGACCATTGCAGGAGTCGAATATTACTTTGATGTACCACATAGGGTTACTGAGATATTGATCGAAATGCAAAGTTTGACCAGAGTCTCACAGGTAAAAAATATAGGTCAGGGTGGCCAAGACAGGCTGTATCAACATAACATTCACCATCGGATGTTTTTCTCTTGATCAATTTTTCAAGGTTTCCAGCTGTCAATATCTCATACTGCTTCAGCAGGGTTCATTCTTTGCCAGAAGGTTTAGTTGCATCTTTTGCCTGCTTAGCACCTCCTATTAAAGTTTCTATCCTCTCCTTTGAAAACAGGGTATTGTTTGCAAAGGAAGTTGTCGTCGACATATCAAGAATTTCATTGTAAAATCTGTCTTGGGTATCCACTTGCATCTTAACTCTTTACTACTATGAAAGTAAATATATTGCCTTCTGAGTAGAAACTCACAATTATTATTCACCAGAAGAGAATACTGAATAATATTCATTGACTACAGGTGTGTTTTAAAAGTATTAAGTAATTATAAAAACTTCTCAACTTATCATTAACTGTATCAAAAAGATATATAAAAAAAGAGCAAAAACTAAAACAAAAATTAATAAAAAATATAAACTTGATGATAATAAGACCCCAGGTTAATGAAATGTTGCTGTGATAAGGAAGCGTATCTTTTGTTCTTTATTTTCAAATATTGTACAAGTTAAAGTCATTTTTAAGCAATATTTTGTACATGTTATAACATGTACAAGCTACTTTTGTACATGTTATAACCTGTATTTTTGGATTGTTCAAGTTATACCATGTACAGTTTTCTTGTACATGTTATAACTTGTACAAAATTGCAACATGCACACGACATTTTATATTATCATCCTCTAAAAAAGAGCTAACATCGTGGGTTAAGCTGCAAGTAGAAATCTTTTGTTTTTGTCTTCTGTGTAGCGTTTTTTTAGTGTTCGTGTTCTATATTGTCATCTGTATAGCGATTTTAGTGCATCTGTTGTATAATAAATGACCCATTTCCATGTGACCTTCACCAGTGTTTTAAATAACACGCCACTGCTCTTATAACACAGTTCAGATATCTTGCATAATATATCACATTGCATACATGATACACGTTACAGTATAATTGTATGCAATATTTTTGCCAGTTTCTGCTGCTTTATTTTGTTTTATTGTTCTTTCGGCATTTAATTTTAAACGTTTTTCTTCAATTTCAACTTCTGTTGTTGTAGCAAATCTTTTACAACCTTTACTCTCCATTGTTTTACTTTTATTGATTATAAATGCACTCAATCCACAGCATGACCTAATTATTGTGCTTGGTCATCCTGTCAATCAGGGAGAGGCGTGTCTTTGATGAAAATTCATTGATAGAACCCACGTGGTTGCGTTTTTGTAAGTAGAAATACCAGGTATAAATAATTTCGCGCGCAAACATCGGTGTTTGTCCCCGCTGCATAAACCAATCACCGTTTAGAAAAAACGCTACACAGAAGACAAATATATATATATACAATGTATATAAACGTCTGAAAATTAAACCAAACAGTGTTAGAATTAGATTTTAGAGCTGTCAAATTTTTGTTCTTCCCTCGACGGGATTTGAACCCACACCATTGATATACTGCCGCACCATTCGCTTAGCCTTACGTCCAGCGCCCTAGACCACTCGACCACATCCACTCCCTAAAAAAGGAGCTTCAATAAACGTAGTGTTACCTTTTCTCGTAAGGCAAATCTAGGGATAGGCGTAAGACATGTGTATAAGTGTGTGTAGATGGTACATATATACTTAATATTATAATTTGACAGCAATCTAACTCAGCAATTTTTAATACAGCGCCCTAGACCACTCGACCAGATCCACTATATAGCAAATAGTTTATGTCACTGAGGGTCATATGGCAGTATATGGACTGGTCCGTCACCAAAAAAATATTATATGCACCGAAGCTTCTGAGGTCCATATAATATTTTTTTGGTGACGGACCGGTCCATATACTGCCATATGACCCGAAGTGACATGAACTATTTGCTATATTATACTTTTTATCTAAAATAAAACAGATCTAAAAACACTTTCAGTTACCCAGCATTTAACTTCAGTAACTGCAATGTTTCCATTAATTATCAACAGTAATTAATTTATACGGAAATGTTCCATTTCAACATACTTGTTACATGTACTTTTCTTCTGAAAAATTACAAAAAATTAATGTAACATTGTAAATTTGGTTACTGTTATTATAATGTTGAATTTGAGTGTGTTTTTCTTTTATTCTAGAATGGGATGTTATGTACTAAACATATTATTGTCTTCTCCCTAGAGAACAGTTTACCTATAGTGTTGTCTGGTGAGGCACTATACCACACCAGACAACATTATATGAGAACAGTTCCCTCAGGATTAGACAATAATAGAAAAATATTTCATTATCAATATTAGGCGTCGTCTATTTTAACTATTTATCTTGCCAAAATTATATTAAAATAACGCGGGGAAATCGTTTGAAACTTGTACAGTTCCCGTCGCTATGTACATTCACTCGTTGTCAAGATTAAGCATACACTGTTAAAAAAGTAAACACTAATCACTCAATCAAACAAGCATTTGCATATGCTATGTACTAAATAACGTTAGTTTAATGTTAGTGGTGTATTCTGAACAGATATATCATGTTTGGGAGGGGTATTCGCGAAAAATACCAGTCGAGAGACGAAAAATTTCCCAAGCCGAATGGCGAGGGAAAATTAGTCTCAAGACTGGTATTTTTCGCGAATACCCCTCCCCAAACATGATATATCTGTTTAATTACACCGAATATTATTTAGAACACTGGCTAAATAAATACTAACTTTTGTTTGTCGTTTTCAGGAATATTCTATTTGTTTTGTTAGACAGTGGTTGAAGTATTCTGAATGAATTTGGCGGTTTGCGGCACGTGAGGGTAAAAAGTGAAATACGTTTTCGCAAATACCACGGCAGAGAGAAAAAAAAGTTAAATCCTTTACTTCGGAACACTTCCGGGTTTCAAATTTGATTAATCACGTTACTTTACGTATAAAGGTAAAGAAGAAATATTCCGAATGAATTTGGCGGTTTGATGCACGCGAGGGTAAAAAAGTTAGATCCTCATGCAAATACCCTGGCAGCGGTAAAAATGAACGAAATTAATCCTAAATATGAAAATACACAAAAAATACACCGGCTATTAACCAATCAAAATCCAGGATTCTTATATAAGGTGTAATTAATATGAAACCGGCTCGGCCATGAATGCTCGCGCATCTGAAAATTATCTGGCAATTTCACGCTCATCCAGTGCATCAAAAAGTGTCGAGATCTTTTGGGCCGAGATTTATTGGGGACGACTTTTTTTTTAGGGCCGAATCTAGTCTCATTGAGCTGTCGTTCCTTTATTCGAGTTATCGTTCCTTACGAAATCTCAAAAGTTAACTTCCGCGTAGAAACAAAAATTCTTGTCAATATGTCAGAAGAGATTTAATAAATTAAAAAATATCAATATAAGTAAAACAAGCTAACAAAATGACTTTTATTACACACGGGTTCCGGGTTTCAGTGGTATCGGACGTACGAGAGAGGGTACGAGACTTCAGGATCACCTTTGCGCTTTATGTTAAGAAGATCTTCATTAGTTGAGTGTGTTAGTGTGTTACACGGAACGTGTTTACAAAGCATCGAAAAAAAAATTATTCGTCAATATGTACAGCCATGTTTGTCAAAAAATCCTAAGTACACATTTTATACCATAAAGAGCTCGCTGACGCTCGCATATTATTTTAAACAGGATTTAAATGTAGTTTATACATGTTCCTGTCTTTTGAATCACATAACAACTTTCACTTGACATTATCAGTTATCTATGTGTCTACCCTCAGGCTATACAGAAGTGTTTCGGGGTGATACAATCTCAATGTCCACGGGTAGACACGTAGATAACTGATATTATCTCCCGCTTGATAAGTTTATTTAACCATAACATTTTTTTAACAAATATACCACCTCGCTTACAAATATACGAAGGTGGAGTCCAATTAACCGGTTTAACTTCGGCACGATTTATACTGCATGCCCTAAGCCCGTGAAAAATACTGTTTAATGTTTAAGTTCAATACTAAAGCAATATTTTGTTAATGAATTTAAATTCAAGTGCAAGAAAACTGTTCAGGGACATTTTCATAGCAATAAACCCATATATTTGCCATCTATAACATGTGGTCTTAATCATGTAAATATGTTGCAACTTCCGCACAATTAACTAAATGTTAAGGAGGGGTTAGGGCTATGGTGCTTAACGCCACTTCCAACAATATTTCAGCTATTTCGTGGCGGTCAGTTGTATTGATGGAGGAAGCCGGAGTACGCGGAGAAAATCACTAACTGGCGACAAGTCACTGACAAACTTTGTCACATAATGTTGTATCGAGTACACCTCGCCATGAGCAGAATTCGAACTCAAAACTGTATTGATGACCGGAACTTGTTGCATAGGTAGTTGTAAATCTAACTACCATACGATAACGACCAAAACGGCCCCTAAATGTAAACGAAATTCAATGCTTATTTAATTAGAATAATCACCACTTTTAACTTTTTATACCGAATTTGTGATTATGTACAAGACATGTAATCCAATGTTTAATGTCTCTAACCTTCAATAAGACCTTAGCTGATGTGCGAATAAGGTCGTCGACTTCTAACCACATACATATACACCACTGAAGTGGGGTAGCACATCGACCCACCTCTAGTATTAAATTTTCCAGTCATTAATAACCCTAACCCTTAACATTTCACCGATATATCCTTTACAGGCTCGATACTTGATGGTAGAAGAACCAGTCACTCAACAGTTTGTAGAAGATGAATTACCCCAATTATCACGACACCTCTGCATGAATGTTTTGAAGATGACGGCTTTGCCAAACAAGTTGAAACGACAAGGACAGAATGTATCCGACTTTGAGTATGTTCTTGTAAGTACGAAAAGAAATTTTGACTTGACAGAAACTTAAAACAATGAAGAAATATACATCGTAAAAACTACTGCATGCATTCCACGAAGGGAGGATGCTTAGTAAGGTAATTGTTTTAACTGTATTAACTCTCAATAATACAGATTCAACCTGCGCATGCTTAAGTTTTCACAGCATTTTCAATTTCCAACATAGTCACCACCACTGGATATTGTTTAACACAGGACTCTATGAGAATATGAATAAAAGGTATTCTCTAAGAAAATACAAACTAGCATGAACCCAAACACTGTATGATTATTCAAGCTCAGGCTAGCCTCTAGTTTCTTTGTGTACTCTGTTTTATATTCAAAATTCTCTATTTTTCATGGCCATTTCGTTTTCATTTACAATTATAACATCATATATGATCACGTCTGCACATGCGTGCGAGATAATGTTATCAACAAGGAAGATATGGAAGTACAAAGGAACAATATCACATTCCGCTGTATCATCCCTTTAACAAAAGATTTCTAATAGATAAACAAAACTTAATACATCCGTTTTACACTAATAAAAGGTGCAAGTCGCTTTTTAAATTCAACCACATGACTGACTCATTCTTATAATGCTAGAAATCGTAAAAACTGCGTATTTAATTAACTTTATTTTGATTTGACATAAATAAAAAATACGCAATGAGGTCAACAAAGAGATATTATAGTCATTATACCCAACACACACACGCTCTCCTTCCTCAGTTGATGGCGATTGTTTCAATGGAATGTATTCCGCTTGAAAGATGAAAAACTATAAATAGAAAGAAAAAAAACCTATTATCCTAGGCGTCTGATTGTTCGCCTCAATGTTGGGAAAGCAGTCTATATTCATCGATCGTATTTAGGTGGTTTTCTGCGGGTTCTTTAAAAACCGAAAGCAAAACAGACTTACAGAGTGAGTTGACCACCATGATATAATGAAATTTATTGAAAAAGTCGTTCAAAATCAATAACCCTGCAATTTATATATCATTTTAAACAAAACAAAATAGATTCTACCTTTTTTTGGTTAAATTTAATGCTTATGTCGTGCATTCCTCCTAGGAGGGGAATCGAACTCACAGCTGTAGTGGCGAGTCAATGATTGCATTAGGAAATGTATATTCAATTACCATTAACTCGCAACCATGGCAACACCCTTTAATATTGTATAGTTTATATGCATGTATTTTATGAATTATGTTAATCACATTTGAAACCGACATAATATTATTTTCATAGAATTGGAAAATAAAAGGTATGCTTCATGTAACGAGTATCTTTAAAATATATATGGACCATGCATAATTTCTGTGGCATAGATCATTATAGTTAATGCATAGAGATTATCACATGGCCATTTTCATATCAGAACCCCTATCGGCACTACGTCCTGATATATCTACAGTACCAAGGGCTAATGAGGGATCTTATATGAAAAACGCCATGCTATGATCTTTTTATCATATACTTTGTACAAAAAGACGTTTGCGGAAACTGACGAACTACAGTGTGATACCGATAACGGAAAGGAATATGATATATTCCGGTGTTGTATATGGAAATTAGCTACTTTTTGACGTTTGGAACTTGATTTTGCTAAACCACAGAAGTGTTCCAAATGCTACCTTAATAATACATAAAAAATACTATTCCAGTTATTCCCCTTTTATCAAGTTTTGATAAATTAAAGGAAAACTCCAGTCAGTTGAACAATTGTTATAACTCAATACATTGTAACTTTTTATTCGTAAATAACTAATTATTAAATAAAAAACACCTTTATTAACATTAATATACCCAATTAGAAATATGAATATTTGGAATTTCCTGTCGTAGTGTAAGCGGCCATGACACCTCTTCATGTGACGTCACGGAGACAGATAATGTTAGTTGAATAAATACATAAATGTTGACTCTTCCCATCATCGAGCCCTTTTGGTTATGTTTTAATATCAGATCAACTACAATACCATGTTAACAATTTGTATATCGTCCTAATTTTTTTCTTCTTAATATTCCCATCCCATGTTACATTTTCATTAAACAAATGAGTTTATTCGTATTGTTGGGGGGGTGGGGGGGGGGGGTGGGGGGGGGTAGTATATCTACGTATAATTCCATGTTTTACATGATTGGCCGTAGGATAAATAACTCACTTTTAATTCGTTTTTTTGCGTACATATGCTTTTTTCTTTTTTGTCGCCAATGCTGTCGTACTTTCCCGTGTTTTTGGTGGTCACTGGTCCACTGTCGTCAAAGAGCTCCGGTCGGAATTGATCTGTCATCTTCTGGTACAAGTCAATTAGGCATGTTTAACATACAGGTGACGACAAAAAAGAAGTATTATGATCATATAGTATTATTATATCTTGAATCCAGAAGATGTCGTTATCGGTCGATTATTTTTGCTTGTTTTTACCTATATATTACTGTAGTTATCTTCATCGATTACTCAGATATAGATAAAATGATGGACATAAACAATGAAAAATGCTAATAATGAGATTGAAATCATCAAATAAAGCTATAAAAAGTAGTTTATATGTGTAATTAAAGTACACAAACGCATTTGTAATGCTTATATACATGATAGTTTGCACTGGCGTGCCACCATGAATAGTTTTAGACTTACTACAGTGAAAAACACAATGCTTATTTACCTACATTCGTTCCAGCTCTGTCAACCACTACTTTCCGGTTGGGTCGCAAAAATTGTGTTTCAGTAGAACCGGTTTTGTCTATGTAAAAAATTGAAAGAATAGCTAAAACAGCTCAATATCACAATTATGTTTCCTTTCTGTAATTTATTTAAGGTTCATTATAACACTTGTCAAGGGTATGTTCGACTTGCACATTGATAAAAAGAAGAAAAAAAATGTCTTCAATGAATAAAAGTTGTGAAAAAAAACAACAACAGCACATAGTCAAAATATTGTACATGTGGATGTTTTGTATAACATTAAAAGGAAGAAATGCAAAACGGTTTGTGCAGAATTGGCATTCACCAAGTCACCTTCGACAGAATGGTCATGATTTTGTATAGAACTTATAATTCTTTTTCTTTATTTGCTATGCAGTTGAATTAATGCAATATTCAAAGAGTGTTTGATCAAAAGTAGGAACTCTCACTGTTTATATAGATATCAAGTAACTCTTATTGTTTTGGATTAACTTTTGTTTTCAAATAATATATTGAAGGACAATAAGAAATTTTGATTAAAAAAATTAATAAAAATTAAATAAAATAGGGAACCGCATCGGTAGCGTAATGGTTAGCGTACTCGCCACGAGTGCGATAGAGTGTGGGTACGAGCCGCGGTCTTGTCAAACAAATGAATATCAAATTGGTATTTGTTGCTTCTCCGCTAAGAACGCAGCATTAAGGAGAAAAAGCAAAGACTGGTTGGCTCGGAATCAGAATAATGTGTCTGAGTGGAGCGACATATCTACCCATTGCCTGTTGTTAGCTCACCTTGCAAAAGGCAATGTGAGCTTTTACCATCACATGGCGCACGTCGTCCGTCGTCTTTCGTTCGTCGTCTGTCGCCCATTAAGTATTCACATTTTAATCTTCTCCTCTGCAACGCCTCAACCAAATGAAGTGGAGCTTAGTAGGAAGCATCTATGGAAGGTCCTCTGTAACGATTACTTAGTTCGTCCCGATCCGTTAACAAACATGGTCACCACAAGCGATTCTTGTTTCTAATTGGCCGATTTTATAAAATCTTCTCCTCTCAAACTGCTTAGCCAAATGAATATGGGTAATAACAAAATTACCGAACTCCGAACAATCTTCCAAAGGGAAAGTCAAAATTCATAAGTATATAAACAGACAAAATCTGTACACATTATTTCACTAAAGCTAGATACAATAAAAACCGAAACTTGGTAGGAAGCAACTATGGAAGGTCTTCTATAAAGATTGCTCATTTCATCCCGATCCGTTGACAAACATGGTCGCCACAGACAATTCGTGTTTCTGATTGGCCGATTTCTAACAATCTTCTTCTCTGAAACTGCTTAGCCAAATGAACCGAACGAATGGCGAATATTCATACTATGGATCAGTATTTATCGCCTTTGAGATATTTCCTAATCATAACTATTGTTAAATTGCAATACAATGCTCAATAACAATAAGATCAGTGGTATTTACATACTGACAAACCCGGTTATTTATAAATGACCCAACCGGTTTGTATACATGTTTACATTTTGACCAAGCCGGATTTCAAAAACATCTGTTGACATCATGTTTTAGGATATAACTAGTTATTAATTGACTTTTCATCAACAAAATAGTATTTTTAAGTAAAATCAATCATTCATCAATATTATTTTCTTTTTGGGCAACATTTAATTCATTCGTAAATGCAAGATATAGCGATATTTCAGTTGATTGTAATGATTTTGAAGCCGGATTCCTCATAACTTATAGCAAAATCTAATTTTACACTGCAAAAATAAATTATATTTGGACAAAAAATGAAATTAATAATAATAACAATCATAAAGCATCATAATTCAAAACATTATATACACAGTATATTTATAAATACTTACGATAATTATCCGTGTCTGCTTTAAAAATACCGCTTTAAAATATCCCGGATGTTGACCAAACATTTTCGATCGGAGCTCTTTGACGACAGTGTGGTCGATGTGTTAACTAGGGTAGTCCTCATCGATAATTACCAAACAAAAATCTTCTCACACTTTCCCTTTTCGTTAGTGCAATAAAATGCTTGACATAAGTTATAATGATTTTGTGAATATCAAAAGATAAATATACGACGTTATTTTACGATTTACATAATTTTTAATGATAAAACTGTAACTGATCAATGTTGCTATAACATACTATACCGATTGCATGACGTCACGGCTCTTTCGGAAGAGCTTTAATTGCCGGTATAATCCGAGAATGGATTATATGCCTTTTGTCTCCTCACATTGAAGAGTTACGAAAAATGGCGATCCCCATATATTTGGTGCTACATGAAACTTCAATGACGAAATTCTACCTTACGGTATACTATTTTTAACATTCATTAACACACATGTCTTTTATTTACTGTCATTTAAATTTTCACGCTAACTTGTTAAGACCATGGCGTTTTCCTTTAATAAAAGTACGCCGGTTTTATAATTAGTCTTTTCCATACACAATGTTTAAACGAAAAAAGGGGATGGATGTAGACGAGGTGATCTAATTTTAATTAGTTAGATTTATCCCCGAAATTGATACAGCAAGCTCTATTCATTTACATGGATCAAAAGCTGGATGAAAATCAGTTATTTCGGTATAAAATATAAAAGTCCAGCTTTTGTAAACTAAAAATATAATATTTGAAAATGAATTAAAGTAAATAGCTGACTCACAAAGATGAATGGCAGACAGGGTTCTCATTGCGGTTCGCGAAAAATACTTTTTACTAATCACTTTTCATGGAAGTAAATTCTGTTGATTACAATTCTTAAAAAAAGATAAAACCCCACGTATATTGGTAAAAGTACGCTTTTCCTTGTTACATCCCTACTTATCGTGTCAACAAGAATCAGTGGAGGTGACATTGACAAATCGAGTTGAGAAGGAAAACAGTTGTCGTCAAGAAATCGACATTTAAAAGAAATCATAAAAACGTTAGATGATAGATGATCACGGAGAATGTAAAATGATTTTTAATGAAAACGATTCACGGGCAATGTCCTCGTTACGATTCACGGTAAATAAAAAACGACACAAAAGAATCACATC
Source organism: Bathymodiolus brooksi (assembly GCA_963680875.1). Lineage (NCBI taxonomy): Eukaryota > Metazoa > Mollusca > Bivalvia > Mytilida > Modiolidae > Bathymodiolus > Bathymodiolus brooksi. The sequence continues at coordinate 90,053,518 of OY804578.1, read as the reverse complement.
TTCTAAATTTTCTGTTTCAAAATGCCTTCATAGGAAATGTTGCCATTATTATTTATGGGGGTAGCGATGCTCTTGTTTGACAATAGAGTTCTGAAAAATTATCACAATTAAACTTCCATTTAATTATTTCATATTTTTATTTGCCTCATAAAACATATCATAAAAAGATAAATATATGACATTTTCAATATCATCCCGGCTATCATCCCTCCACCTCGAGCTGATATAGAGGTATCGGGATGATACCCGAGCCGATATGGAAAATGTCATTTATTGATTTCTATTTTAAAAATATTTATCATATACTGACATGGTTTATTAGATATATTTGTCATTGAAATTTACAGTTCCTAAATAATGAAATTATTATTAAAACTAAGGTTCTCCTCCCTCAGGCATATGTGACCTTAGCCGATTTTGGCGATCCTATTTAGGCTTTGGTTTACTTGCTCCCAAATTCTTTTTAATTATTTGGCTTTCCAACCTTTCGACTTAGAGCGTACCTGATGAAGGTTATTCCAGAAACGTGTTGTGCGCACCAACTTTGATATCTACGTTTTATTTATAGCTAAAATGTTACCCTGTGATAACACTTTGAATAAAAATAATAATAAGAGGAATCATGTTTATTTCACCCAGTTTCACAAGAATGGCCCAAGCCTGCTGATAATAAGAGGTTATTATATGACAATTTTCATATCACACCTCATATCAACCCGAGACACCCATATTAGCCAGAGGACCGAGGGCTAATATTCAGGTACTATATAATTTTTTTTTACATTATTCAGGTACTATAAAAAAAAACGTTTCATTAATTAGGTACTGTATTAAAAAAAACCGTTTCATTATTCAGGTACTATATAAAAAAACGTTTCATTATTCAGGTACTATATAAAAAAACGTTTCATTATTCAGGTACTATATAAAAAAACGTTTCATTATTCAGGTACTATATAAAAAAACGTTTCATTATTCAGGTACTATATAAAAAAAAAACGTTTTATTATTCAGGTACTATATAAAAAAATGTTTCATTATTCAGGTACTATATAAAAAAAACACGTTTCATTATTCAGGTACTATATAAAAAAACGTTTCATTATTCAGGTACTGTATTAAAAAAAACGTTTCATTATTCAGGTACTATATAAAAAAAACGTTTCATTATTCAGGTACTATATAAAAAAAACACGTTTCATTATTCAGGTACTATATAAAAAAACGTTTCATTATTCAGGTACTATATAACAAAAAACGTTTCATTATTCAGGTACTATATAGAAAAACGTTTCATTATTCAGGTACTATATAAAAAAACACGTTTCATTATTCAGGTACTATATAAAAAAAAAACGTTTCATTATTCAGGTACTATATAAAGAAAACGTTTCATTATTCAGGTACTATATAAAAAAACGTTTCATTATTCAGGTACTATATAAAAAAACGTTTCATTATTCTGGTACTATATAAAAAAACGTTTCATTATTCAGGTACTATATAACAAAAAACGTTTCATTATTCAGGTACTATATAAAAAAACGTTTCATTATTCAGGTACTATATAAAAAAAAAAACGTTTTATTATTCAGGTACTATATAAAAAAACGTTTCATTATTCAGGTACTATATAAAAAAAAACGTTTCATTATTCATGTACTATATAAAAAAACGTTTCATTATTCAGGTACTATATAAAAAAAACACGTTTCATTATTCAGGTACTATATAACAAAAAACGTTTCATTATTCAGGTACTATATAAAAAAAAACGTTTCATTATTCAGGTACTATATAAAAAAACGTTTCATTATTCAGGTACTATATAAAAAAAAAAACGTTTTATTATTCAGGTACTATATAAAAAAACGTTTCATTATTCAGGTACTATATAAAAAAACGTTTCATTATTCAGGTACTATATAAAAAAACGTTTCATTATTCAGGTACTATATAACAAAAAACGTTTCATTATTCAGGTACTATATAAAGAAAAAGTTTCATTATTCATGTACTATATAAAAAAAACGTTTCATTATTCAGGTACTATATAAAAAAACGTTTCATTATTCAGGTATTATATAACAAAAAACGTTTCATTATTCAGGTACTATATAAAAAAACGTTTCATTATTCAGGTACTATATAAATAAACGTTTCATTATTCAGGTAGATCTACTATATAACAAAAAACGTTTCATTATTCAGGTACTATATAAAAAAACGTTTCATTGTTCGGGTACTATATAACAAAAAACGTTTCATTATTCAGGTACTATATAGAAAAACGTTTCATTATTCAGGTACTATATAAAAAAACACGTTTCATTATTCAGGTACTATGTAAAAAAAAAACGTTTCATTATTCAGGTACTATATAAAGAAAACGTTTCATTATTCAGGTACTATATAAAAAAACGTTTCATTATTCAGGTACTATATAAGAAAAAAACGTTTCATTATTCAGGTACTATATAAAAAAAACGTTTCATTATTCAGGTACTATATAAAAAAAACGTTTCATTATTCAGGTACTATATATTAAAACGTTTCATTATTCAGGAATTATAAAAAAAAAAAGAAAAAAAACGTTTCATTATTTAGGTACTGTATAAAAACACTTACATTATTCAGGTACTATATAAAAAAAACTTACATTATTCAGGTACTATTAAAAAACGTTTCATTAACGGGTTTTTTTTTCATGAAGCTTGAATTTGGTATTTGAACCAGAAAATTTCCATTTTCAGATGATCTCGTAATAATTTGTATAATTTGAACATGTAGTAAAAAGAATACATAAATATTCTGATGCACATTTTTTCACACGATTAAACTTTAAAACACAATGATAATCTTTGTAATCTGCCATAAATAGTTAACCAACCATTTTTTCTCATTGAACTCTTTATTTATTTATTTATTTATTTTTTTTTTATTTTTACAATAGCTGTCATGAAAGATGGTGTGTTTAGCTCTGTTGGTAAATTTGTAACTTAGTCACATGCAATACATGTAGCATCTTTTTGTTCAACTATGAACACCACTATAATATCAATTGTTTATTTTATTTTTTATTGTGTATTGTGTCTCTGTTTGACAATCAGAAGCTCTTTTCCATTTATGTACACGTAATTGCTGATTTTGTACCTGTGAGCCTTTGAATTTATATTGCAATGGTTAAAGGGAGATAAATCTTATAGGTTTATGTACACTGTAGCTTTTTCATGGGTAGTGCATTTTAATAGCTTCGCCGTATTAAAATGAACTATCGCCAACTTGCGGTAGCTAATTTTCATAGGGTAGCTAATAATCATACGATATCGGAGCCGTGTGATACATTTGTTTTGAGCAACCCGCTAAGGTAATATCGAGGAGATGTCTAATGCATTTCATTAGATTTTAACTTTCATATCACATGGTCAAAAATGCGTTATAAACTATACATAAGTATATGATAAACGTAGCTGTTGACCAGAAAATGAAGCGTGGACAATAATTCTTATTGTTAATTTTCTTTCTAACATAGCTGTTACAGTTTAGAACTATACTAAAACTTCAAAGTCAATTCCATTGTGCAAAGAAACCATAGAAAATTCATGTGTTTTCTGGTATTCGTTAATGTTTTGATATTGTATTTCGTCCAATATATCTGATGACTCGTATGGAGAGAGATAAGTATGACATTCTTTTCTGCATTAAGCTTACACATTTTTTATCAGTGCGGATCCTGATTTTGGGAATCCGCTATATTTTTGGTCCTAAAAAGGGGGTGGGGGCAAATTTAACTAAAAACTACCATACAATAAATTATACAATTGTATGTAAATTTTAAAAAAAATTGTGGAACCAAGTTTCCCCCTGGATGATGATGATTCTGTTAACGAGTAGAACTCTTCTTCGTCTTAGCTGTTATCTATGTGAAAGACGATAATATTTTGAAAATATTGCATGGTTGTCACTTGCTTCTAGACGTTTGTATAATATACTTTATTTCCTGTGACTGTATAATGAATTCTTCTTTATCCTATGCAATATATTAACAATTGCTGAGTTAGATTGCTGTCAAATTATAATATTAAGTATATATGTACCATCTACACACGCTTATACACATGTCTTACGCGTATCCCTAGATTTGCCTTACGATAAAAGGTAACACTACGATTATTGAAGCTCCATTTTTAGGGAGTGAATGTAGTCGAGTGGTCTAGGGCGCTGGACGTAAGGCTAAACGAATGGTGTTGCAGTGTATCAATGCTGTGGGTTCAAATCCCGTCGAGGGAAGAACAAAAATTTGACAGCTCTAAAATCTAATTCTAACACTGTTAATTTTCAGACGTATATATATATATACATGCAATCTATTATACATTTTAGCACTACAAATGTCATAAAGGACAGAACGTTATAGATATTGCATTAGGTAACTATGTTGGTGCACCAGGTATCGATACCACGGATATTTTTTACCTTGGACTTACTTACAACCTTGTGAAATTTGTACAGAGAATGCATTCTCATCAATGGCTGCTGCGAGATCTTTGTGGATATTCCATTTTTGTGGATCCTAATACGTTAACGGTATGTATTCGTTAATAACAATTTTATGAAGAAAACTTGAGATCCTAAGATGTGTGACAATACAAGAAAGTAGAATACTATACAATTAATTACTTTTAATGAGGTGGATGCAAGGATTTATTAACCCAAGAATATTATATTTACCGAGGCCAGGGACCGAGGTAAATATATTATTCTTGGGTTAATAAATCCTGGTATCCATCGAATTGAAAGTCATTAATTGTTTTATTATATGACACATTTTATATGTTTCTTTCAACCTTAAAATAAGCTTTTATCACGACGTTTTCTTTGGTTTAGGTTGGTGGAAGACGTCACGCGAGGTAAATATAACGTTTTATCAAAGAACGTTACTAGGGACGTCAGACAATCAGAAAAGACATTATCTGAAGTCATATAATAAAATTTATTATAAATACAAGAAAGTAGAATACAATTTATTATAAATATAATCGTGTATTGGTGCTAGGTTAAGTTATTGGGCGATTAACGAAACAATATTAGTATACAATTATTGGCTTTTGTTGAGGTAATATAAGGATCTATTGTTCCAAGATATATGATATTTACCGAGGCCGAAGATTAAATTAAAAGTAGGGATTTTCAGATTTTAGTCACGTGAGGTTAATATAACGTTCCAAAGGCTCATCTGGAACAATCTAAATTAATCTTTGCGGAACTTGAAGGCTTAAACAGTATTCATAAAGTTCTATCAAGAAAAAATCTCATGTTTTAAGCCAATCAGATAAAAGAAATATTTATAGTCATATAATAATTCAGTTTAATCGTGTTCAGTTTTAATAATGGGCTAATCGGAACAAAACTTGACGCAAATCACTGACAAACTTCACCACAAGAATTACATGGAGTAAATAAACATCACCACTGATGAGAATCAAATGCGCAAAGGTAGTGATAAAATGCACTGATTGCTTTAGGTTGATGTTAACCCAACACTTAATGAAAGGAAAGTTTAAGCAGTGATGGTCACCAATTCCACCAATATCAACAAAGCGAACAATCGCCTCTCGTCTTAACTGAACTCACTGAACACAAAAAGACATCGACATGTGAGGTTGGAAATCCAGGTCCTGGGTTGAGACAGACACAAAATTGTGGCGAGGTTAAACCGGTTAATTTAATCACAACCCCCCCCCCCCCCCTCTAGATAGCTTGATCTCCTACTGCAATACATATATAAACAAACGATAAAAAACCTGCACAGACTAAATATAACATTAAACTGTTGGAGTCAAATATCAATTTTTTTTTAATTGGTAGTTGGACCTACTATTTGTACAGCATGTACTAGCAGATTGTATATATTCATAGCAAAGTAAGCAATCCTCAAAGAATGAACTACAGTTGCTAAATCATTACCTTTACGAATAAGATTTTATAAGGATTATACAAGTTCAGATGTGTCAGATTTGAACTTTTTATCTTTTTTAATCACGTCGTCATAAAAACATGGATGGGAAATACCCTTTTTGATCCGATCTCTTCATGTAGAACTGTGAAAGTTTTCAATAATTTATAAAAACGATATCCTTGGTTTAAAAGTTTTTCTGTTATACCGAGAAGTCAGAAACATTATTACAAATTTAATACGTACAAAACGAACTAACTGAGAAATGTATGGGTCAAAGGAACGTCACCACCCAAAAAAGGAAAATTGACGATAAGGAAAGAAAAATCCTCTTGTCGTAGACGCATGTGCTGAAGATGCGTTGTAGAAACGATATGTCTAAATCCAAAAATTGACATGAGTCGTTTGTACTGTTAGCTTTATTCAACGTAAGTTCTTTGGGATAAATTTGTTTTAACAAACGTGAGAATATTAGAATTGCTTACAGTTAAGATATCGTCTAATTATCAAAAGTTGTTGAATAAACTAAAAAGTGAGCGCTTAGACGGATCTTTTTGGAGCTTAGTCATAAATTGAGATTGATAGCATTATCAAAAGAAATCAACAATGAGAGGAGCACATTGACGAAGCACTTCAAATATTACCAAAACGAACCAAAAATGTTTTCTATTCTAACATGAGGTACTTCTTTCGCTTTGCAAACGAGCGATTTATCGATTGGGTATAATCTCACTGCCACATGCGCCGGTGCATGTGACTGACTTTCCCGTCGTAAATGTACATGTTGATGAATTGTCGTCTGCTCGAATTTGGCAGGATAAATTGTGTGCGACATTGTCCGCAAACGTAAATATAAATTACCGTCTTCCAATTAATGTATACTACCGTATTTGTACTCTTAAACATATCAGAATCGAAATAAATCATGGAAGCCAGAATGTATTTTGAGTTTTAACATGGGTTGGCGGGTATTAGTAAATTTTATCCCTCGCCTCTGGCTCGGGATAAAATACCAATATCCGCCAACCCATGTTAAAACTCAAAACACATTCTGGCTTCCATGATTTATTTCTTAAGCAAAACATTGCTCCTCACAAGTCCAATTACATTATGTATCTCTTTTATCATCAGTAGAAATGATTCATAGTCGTTACGGAATTACCTTTTAACCAAATAGGAAAACTTGTACGATCACTACCAAAAGGCGCCTATGATGTTTTTGCGCGATAATCTTATTGGTCGTAACAAACATAATAATCTAGCTATATCTGATAGTATTTCGGACAGTTACAAATCGTATTCTGCAATCGGTTGTATCTCATAGTCTTATTGACTTCTTGAAATATAATAATACGGCGAACGTCAGTATCCAGGTCCGAACATACATTCGAGTAAAAGGACGATCGCTTCTGAATCTTTTGATTCATTTGAAATTTCAACTAATTGCATATTTCAAGTATACGATTGTGAATATTTTTTATTCTCTGCCTTTGGAAATTATGACTTTTAAATGTACATCATCTTACTCCTTGAGTTTGTGGAAATTCCTGTGTCTGAACGTTCGTTTAATTTGTCTTTGTATTTCTGCTTCTGATTTTGTATCAGACCTTCCATATATTTATCCGACTCCTTTATCCGTCTTCGTCTTTTATATTAAACTACGCCAATACATACAGCCTGTCTTGAATGCAATAAGTTTTAATTTGAATCATTGTTGTTATAGGTATTTATGCCAAGGATAGGACGATTCCGGCGGATGAATCAGTCTGTAAAACTCGACGATTGCCTTCTTGATGACTCGTTTGAGGATAGAATCAGATGGTAAGAATAATGTCATCAATTATTTGTCCATGTATTTTGACCTCCTCCACTGAAAACTCCAAGATATTATAGAACTATGACCTAGTTTCTTTGCTGTTTCTTACAAATAATTGGAAAGGATCATCCGGTGGTTGTGTGGGATGAATCTTAACACATACAACTATCATCTTTTTAATTGCAAACAACGTGAATGTTTATATGTCCGTGTATTATTTTTATATTCACCAATTACCACACTGCGTTAATAATTCTGATATAATGCCCCATGATTATAGATTATAAACTTCCAAATCTTAGATAAGTATCACAAGAGATTTCAAAGATTGACGGAAACTGCCCATTTTCACTTCGCAAGCCACATGCATACCTGTCATAGTATAATATTAATTTCGGTTTATATATTAATATTTTTTCAAAGTAATAATAAGATTTTTTTTTATATATATACAATGAATTGGTAGTGTCCCAACATTCATTTAAATGTATGGTCGTTATCGTATAATAGCATATTGATGACTATCTGTGTAATCAGTGCCTATCATCACTAAAGTTGTGAGTTTGAACCCCGTTCATGCGAGGTGTACGCGATACAACAGTATTTGATAAAGCTTGTCAGTGACTTGCAGCAGGTCGGTGGTTTTATCTGGGTACTCTGGTTACCTCCGCCAATAAAACTGACTGCCACAATATAACTGAAATATTGTTGAAAGTGGCAGGAAACTTCGCAAATTTTTTTTTTTTTTATTATATGCGAGTTTAAGCGAGCTCTTTATGGTATAAAATGTGTATTTAGGATTTTTTAACAAACATGGCTGAACATACTATAGAAGAAAAAAAAATCGACGCTTTGTAAACACCGGTTTCCGTGTAACACACTAACACACTCAATTAATGAAGATCTTCTTAACATAAAGCGCACAGGTGATCCTGAAGTCTCGTACCCTCTCTCGTACGTCAGATACCACTGAAACCCGGAACCCGTGTGTGATAAAAATCATTTTGTTAGCTTTTTTCACTTATATTGATATTTTTTAATTTATTAAATCTCTTCTGACATACTGACAAAAATTTTTGTTTCTACGCGGAAGTTAACTTTTGAGATTTCGTAAGGAACGATAACTCCAATAAAGGAACGACAGCTCGATTGAATGAGACTAGATTCGGCCCTAAACAAAAAGTCGTCCCCAATATATCTCGGCCCAAAAAATCTCGACACATTTTGATGCACTGGATGAGCGTGAAATTGTCAGATAATTTTCAGATGCGCGAGCATTCATGGCCGTGCCGGTTTCATATTAAGTTTTTCCTGATGTATAAATATGGATGTTTATATGTATAGACGTTTTCAGAAATTGGTGATTACCTAGTTATCGTTCGTGGACGCTGGGTGGCGTTACTGTCGTCCGCCATTAAGAAAGTGTAACAATCGGTTGTTTACACTAGTTACGATTAATCAGTATTCATAATTGGATTAGATAAACACGCTTCAGTTGATATTTTATGGCTTATTCCCGTGATTTTGGCCGAATATTTCGAAATATGGATTATTGAATCGAACTTAAACGGTTATTGTTTAAATTGTTCAGAATCACAAAGTTCAGGACCAGATCGGACAAATCTATACGGTCATCAATATTATCAAAATTAAAGAATTAGCCATTTTGCCAAATGTGGGCTAACAGATCGGTTTGTATCTATTCAGATTTTAACCTTGCTTATGTGGCAGAATTTCAATACAAAACAGGGTACGCAACAACAACAAAACGGTCAACACACATTTTTAACTAACGGTATATATTTTGTACAAAAGAACTAAGTTCTCTTCGAATATTGTCTTCACTTCACAAAGTCGCATATTTTTATGATGTAGGGAGCACTTAAGCAATTGACCAAAAAATCAATCATTTGCACAATGATAGAGTAGCAAATATGTGGAGGAATAATGTTCCTTCTGTATATGCGATAGAAGATAACATAGAAAGGGAAAAAAACTGAGTTAAATGTTGTCTTAAATGAAAGTTTAAATACTATAAACAAAGGAAACGGGAACAAAATGAGCAGTGTAGGAATTATTGTTTTTCATGTAGAAGCCGCATAAAATAATTAACAATTTACAAAGAGGTATCACATTTCTGTAGATAAATCTTGAAATAAATCTTGATTCTGTAAGAAGTAAAAATGAACGACATGATGTCCTGCAACAAAATTCGGCGATTTTTTTTTTCTTTTAGTTTTTTTGTCATTATAATTCAGCTATATATATTTTTATCATTTTTAACCCTTTGTGGGAAGGGGGTAGAGTTTAACTGTCGTATTGCAAACCAAATACATTTAAGAATCAACCCAATACATAAATTAAATGTTTGCGTTTTAGTGATGTCTTTGCTATAACTTGTTATGCAATACACAGTTAACTATCAGTTATAATGATAGTTATCTTTCTACAATATGAATTTAACACCTTTGTTGCAAAATGACACGACTGTCTATTCCCCTAAGTGCCAAACCCGGGAAGCATCGCATCGCTGTTGACACGGTCGACCTTCAGCAGACTACAAGTCTAGAAAGCGCTACCACTTTCCTTAAAGGGAAACTTAGCGATTTTTTTACATGTTAGCTAAATATGTTCCTGGTGATATAAAATACATATTCACAAAGTTTTATCGACATATTTCCACAAATAACGAAGCAAATCGCAAATTTGTAATTTTAATTTTTAATTTTCCAACCAGGCTGTGACGTTTTAACCTAAATTGTGGGATTGAAATTTAAAGTCTGTGTCGCTGTAACCCGAATAATCCAGTCGTTATATTACGCTCCCGTTGGTCCCTACATTAACGCCTGGATACATTCATTGAAAAAATCCGTCAAACCGGAAAAAGTAAATCGCTATGACTTATGGGTATTACGACATAAAATAGGAGGAGCTAAAGTGTTTGTAAATAATGTCCAATGGAGCGATCAGATGATGTAATGCTGTATGCAATACACATATCCGGATAAATACAACCAAACATGAAAATAAAACTTAAATGAATAATTACTATTTTTTAAATATTAAAACATAATGATTTTTATTTCAAAGTTGGAAAGTAAATAAAAGCTTGAATTTAATTCACTCTTATATATATAATGATTTTTTAATTTTATTTAAAATAAAGATTTAAACAAATGTATTTGATGATACTGATGGCTGATTAAAATTGTTTGTCATGCATTAGCTGTCAGTTGTAATATACAGGATGTAACCAATATACAGGAAGAGCTCCTACTGTGAAGCCATCTATTTTGAGATGCCATTCAATGAAAATAACAATCTGACCATATTGTTACATAATAAGAATAAGAATTAGATAAAAAATTAAAATTGATAGAAGGCAAGGATTTATATAATTAACACATTAAGTCACATTTCATTTATTTAGGCTAACTTGGGTCAGTTATCAATTAAAGACAAAAATGGTTTTAAAAAAAACCAGTCTAATAAGTATTTACCTAAATAACGATATTGTGATGGGTATTTCTTAATAAATTGTATTAAAAATCATTTTAATTTATCAAATAATCAACTTTCTGTTTACATATTTATTTTCAATAATTTTTTTTTATTATTTCATCCCATTTTCCTTAATTTAACTTGTGCATATCCATATTTATACAATCTTATGTTAACGGCAAGTTACGTGTGTCGACCCTATTATCCACAATAGATTCACTTTTATTGTCCCACATACACTACAAAAATACATGTTAGATGTGTATTGTGACATTTTCGCAAATTTAGATTAAAACATAAAAACTTCAAAAAATGATTACAAGGTGTTTTATTTTTTTAAATCTTTAAAGATTTGTGAATCTATGGCAATTTAAATCATAATTATGAGAATAAAGGTGTATTTGTTTTCTAAATATGCAAAGGCACGTGCTCATTCTCCGTGTTTGTTTTGTCAATATTTACAAACGGAAGTAAAGGGAGTCACTAATGCGCATACGCGCTAATATCTGACATTTGATTGGTCGGTTGAACCAGCCAGCAGCTGACGGATTTTTACCACTAAGAGCGTTCAAGCCCTCATCCAGCGAAAGTGCCGATAGAGGGCGCAGTATTATTCAAGTTAGGGTCGCTGTAACTCGAATAATTCAGCGCCCTCTATCCGCTATCGCTACTTGAGGGCTTGAACTCTCCTTGTGATAAAAACGCGTCAGCTGCTCTCTGAAAGAGAGAGCCAATCAGCGATGATTATTTGCCGAGTATGCGCAAGGCGGTTCTTTCAATTTCCGGTAATGTTTACAAACAACAAGAAATGGAGATCGACAAATTGATTAACGATGTTTAATTCGTTATTTACTTTTCCTACATTTCTTCTCTTTTCACCTTTTAGATTAGTAAGGTTAAACACGTGGGTACAATGAAAACATTTGACACCTGAACGCTCCATTGACCTATGTTTACAAACATTTTCTAAACTCCTCCTTCTTTTAGTGCCAAAAGTCACTACGCGCAGTTTATACCCAGAATGCATTGCTAATTTGGAACTTCCGATTGACGCGTTTTATCGAGAAAGTCGTTCAGGCTTTAATATAGCAAAGCGTAATATAACGACTGGATTATTCGGGTTAGGGTCGCTGATGTTAAATTCGCTTCATTTAAAGCGCTCAGAGGACTGTAATTTAAATATAATAACCGTTGGAAAATTAAATACTGAAGTGAACAGCTACGTACCTTTTTGACAAACAACTATTTTAAATGAACAAAATGTTTCATTTCCTTTATATTTACAACGGAAAGAGTGTTTTACAACAGTCACCTATATTCGTTATATATCGGATCCCTTTTACAATTATGTTCATTTTGTTTTACTGCTAATGTGCTGAAAAATATAATGGATAATTTTGACTGACAACGCGTAACTTGTGTATTGATTTCTAGATTCTGTTTTAACCCCTTTTTTATAATCATTATTCGGTATGCTGTTTACTGTTATTTTGATCTCCGCATGTACATGTTTTCTAGCCGGAGGGTAAAATTATACAGGTGTAAAATTCAAGGTGACCGAATTAATCACATGGGAATTTGAATACACACTATTTGCTTTCCAAGACGAGTTGGTATCGTTTATTATCTATTAAAGATAAAATATTCTTAAAACATTAGAATAAATATAATGTTGAAATGACAGGAACAATTTATGTTTTAGATGATAAAAAAGTATACACCATCCTTGAAATTATAAGTTTTCATTATGAGAGGCGCCAAATTGGTCTAACTATATATAGCTGTCTCATCATAATAATTTAACGATCGATGTTCAAAAAAGATGTTTTAAATTTAATCTTAAATAAAATGATTATGATTTTACTCAATCATTATTTTAACAGTCGGTGTTCATAAAAGATGTTTTAATTAATTTAATTTTAATCAAAGGATTATGATTTTACTCAATCATTATTTTAACAGTCGGTGTTCATAAAAGATTTTTTAATTAATTTAATTTAATCAAATGATTATGATTTTACTCAATCAATATTTCTTTACTTTTCTTTTGTTCAACGCGTGTTGTTTGTTTGGGAACATTTCTATATAAAGCACCGAAATTAACGTTTTAGTTATAGCTTAAATATGTCGAGCTGAGGTACGGAAAGTGACTCAAGTGATGTAAATTTCGACGACTATGGAAGAGGCAGCGAGTGCCCAACGTCGGGAAATAGAGAACAACCCACGTCAGAACGACACAAAATGGTGCTCATGCTCAAAATGCATTTCACTACCTTTGCCGTCGGAATGCCTGTGCTGCCATGCATTTTCATTGTTTGATGGTCAATTGGAACCCAGTGACTGCATTACCGATAACACCAACTTTAGAACAGTTTGTCTCAACCCTGTTGTGCTTGAAACAAGCTATATTAGTTTTTTGAGGTACAAACGTCACAGAGGAAGAGCTCCAGATGTGTTAACTAACCGACAGAGTAGACTCATGGTTTATCGTCAGTTTGTTTGTTGGGTCAGAAAAGGTCAACCACTTGGCAAGAAATACAGAGTGACCCTACCAGCCTGCGTTGTCAAAACTATAAGGGAAGAGTTTCTGTCACCAGATGGAAATTATGAAGGTTTTAAAGAGTGTGCATGTGAAAGTGATATATCAGATTCTGACTAGTTTAAAATAAAATGGACATAATTAAACTGTAACTAATATGAAGATTTCAATTATATACAATATATTATTTATTTATTTATTTAGTCAAATATGTTTAAGCACATTCGGTTTATTGTAGTTTACAAAAAAAAACCTCTTTGCTCAGTGACCCCCAAAAGGCACAAAACCTAAATATATGATTTTTTCAGCTCGGAACCCCGTAAGCAAACTTGACCTATAATTTTGATATCCACTGATATTCATTTAGACAAAATTCGGAAGAAATCATGATCATGAGCAGTATAAACAGATGAAGGGCAGTCAAAAATTAAAAAGAGATTAGGCCACACCAGATTTACTTCTTGTTCTTCGGATTTTGTGCTAAAAACGTTGTCCAGAGCGAGCAAGTGATTTAAAAATGTTAATTTCTTTTCCTTTTTTTTTGTCTGTTTGTCATTTTTGATGAACGAAACGTAAAATATTATGCGAAAAATATATTTCTTATATTTTTCATGTATTTTCAGAAGCGAGAGACCATATTTTAATTTTAAATATTTTATTCTTCAATAAATTAAGGCAAATAATTCCTGAAGTAAGAAGTGAAATGCGGGATTTACTTATTTTTATCTTCATTCTGAAAACGACAGATACATTCACACCGGTTCACTAAAACCTAATATTGCGTAATGAGTTTAGGTCCATACAGGAAATCGCCAGGCAGAATATACAAGTGTCATTTTACATCCGGTCGACGGGCCTCTGACCGAATACATTACAATATTTGGCAATAATCAGAAACGCAATGCACATTTTGTTAGCTAACTAATTTGATTAATGCTCAATTTTACCCCTAAGGGTTGAAGGCATGTACAAGGAATATATACAAACAACGTACACAAGTCAAATAGACAAAAACATAATAAGAACAGAAAATATAATGAAAACAAATTACGCTACCCGTGACTAGAATAGCAGATGCAATACACATTTCAAAGGTTCTAATAGGTGATCAAAATACACGACCCTGATCACGTTGAAGTATACATTAGGAATGGGTGCATATTAATGCACACTGCCAGATCAAGGGGGTGTTCGACAATTTAGTAAAATTCGTGTATAAATTGGGTAAAAATTGGCAAACAAGAGCCTGGCACCCCGTTTTCAAAACTGCTGGATCCGCATCTAATGCAGCAATGATTCATGGGCTATTTTCACAAAAAAATCTTAAGATTACCATTGATCGTAAGCTATATTGAATTGTTCATTTTTATCTTGATTTTTTTGTGCTCCATCAGAATGATGTAGCAACAACCAAAATTATGAAATAAAGCAGGTTGAACAGGGCAGGGTAGAAATTCTTCTTGCAAAATAGACAAAAAACCATTCGTATGCAATTTTTCCTTATAGAAATAGAAATTAAAATAAGTTTATTAACCAAATCAGGGCCCCAAGAGGGCATATACAAATAACAATTATGATTGATACACAACAACAATACATCAAACTAAATATTCGCGGTGAAATATCAATAATTGTGATGAAATTTTTTTTTATGACTATTCTGAGATTAATCAGAAGGGTCCGCCAGTTCGAAAGACGTGATTAAATTAAACAAAATATGTTACGCAGAGACATATTATATGTTACGCTTTGTTTTTGTATAATAAACTTTAAAAGTATTTATAATACTCATCGTCTGTAATTGTCAAATGAAATCTATTACAAATTATATGTTTACATAATCCTCTCAATTGTATGGCTTCCTACCCTGTAACTTTCTGTGCTTTTAGCTTATGTGTATCTTTATTGTAGTGCATGCACGATCGATTACAAAGTGCGATTTTACTGAATAATGTATTAAAACAATTTTGACCCGTAGTATAGGCCTTTTTAGATTTTTTTTAACGCATTCAGGGCATTGTTCCGATGTCCGTTCTTTTTTTAACTTAATTTCGTAGTTCTTCAATTTTGGAAAAAAAATCGTTTGTAAATGTATCTCATTAAAGACGAACCTTTCCCCCCGATTCATTTGTTTTGCCATAATCTATAGAAGCAAAACGTAAATCTGCAAAAAGTGATTGTGTAATATATTCATATATTTAGAATAATAAGAAAAATAAAAAGAACAAGATATGATTATAATCTAACGATTATGAAGTCTCCCAAACCGGCCACTGACACTATCTACCCACATATCAAATTTTGATGATATCGGACAATGTTGAATTTTTACCCCCCCCCCCTTTTTTATGCCGTGTTTTTGAAAATGGCAGACATCTTGAAAATCTTGAAAACGCAGAATTGCTCCTCTAATGGTGACCTATCACTATGTCAAAATTTATGTCTCTATCATTATCCAGTTAGAAGTTATAAATATTAATGTACGAAATTTGAAGTTTCCCATAGGATTCTATAGTAACCCCCACCCCCTTTGAACCCCCAAAAATATGGCTTTGACCCCCTTTACCACAAATCTGAAAACTTTAGGATCAACTAGAAACATATATCTATAACTCCACCAAGTTTCATGAAATTCGGTGCTGTAGTTCCTGAGATCTGCCGTTGACAAGTTCATGCTTCGCGGAAAGAAAGAATAAGAATAATAATAATAAAAATAATAATAAGAAACGGAGCAAAAACAATAAGTCCCCCAAACTTTGTTTGGGAGACTTAATTACCATCAAGTTAAACAACCGTACATTTGACAAGCCATATCGACACTGAATGAGGACCCTGGTTTGTCACGCTTGTTTTGGGGCGTGGTGGTATTTAGACGTCACGTGATACTTGGTATTGAGATGCTATCAAAATGGCGACTTCCATGTATCGTTGACAGAATTTTAAAATCGATTTCATTCCCTTATCCAACATAATAAAACGCTAATATACATATAAACATCCATATTTATACATCAGGAAAAACAAAAAAATAATTTTTTTTTGCGAAGCTAACACGACAATATTAAATTTTAATTAATCTTCAAAAACATATAAAATTAAAGAATAAATCAATATAAAACTATGAAATCCTACCAAAGAAATTAAAAAAAATCAGATGTTTTAATTTGATCAAACTTAAATTCCTTTTCGTCTTCACTACAGATCCCTAATATGAAACAGGCACTGCCTGGAAAGCTCGCGAAGCTAATCACTAATTAGATATCCTTAGTCTTGGATGAGCAAACATATGCAAAACGTTATGCTTATGTACATATAATTATTTACCAACTTTGCCTGAAAATAGAAATTTGGTTTACTAGTGACCACCAGTAGACATAATAGAGTATGTAAATGTTGCACATAGCATAGGGTCTGAGACACTCTTCAAGATCACAGGTACTTGTGGACAGGACCCTATGGTGCTTTTTTTTTAACATCAATTTTTTTTCATGTACACAACATTTTGCAACTTTCTATGTATCACTGTAATCAAATAGCAGTTTCTATCCATACTGGGTTTCTGACAGATTTCCAGTCATATCGGCCCCAAGTCAAATCGGCCTTAAAATGAAAGTCAAATCGGCCCCAAAAAATAAAAATAAAAAAGAATAAATAAAAAAAATTTATGTAATATAAATTAATATTTTTGGTTAAGAGATGTAAAATTTAAATTTTATTGATGAGCGGATTCTTTTGTTAAAATAATCCGATATTACAATTAAAGGCAGTATACGCAGTCAATGGAATAGGGTCAATCACACAAAAAACTAACCCCATCTATTGATTAGATTACATCAAATCGAAACAGTCTCTGGATTAAAAGGGTATTAAAAGTACCGTCACGCGTAAAATGTGCTGAAATAGAAATAAACCCTTTTATATTTACAAGGGGCTAATTCAATGACAGACGGCAATATCCAGCGTCCTCCCCATGACCAATGTACATGCATGAGAGCAATGCCATCCATATACAGAGGTCATCAAGGGCCGGTGCCTAAAGGACATTTAGACTGGAAATAATTAAACAAAATGAAATTAAAGTCCTCCTCATGGCCAATGTACATGGAGGAAATTTGCATCATATATATGCAGACACTGAAATTTTATCGGCAAGATTATTGATTTTAGTTTAAACATATTTTATTTGCTCAAATGTGCAAAAAGGATAAGACACAAGTTAAACAAACTTATGAAGTCTTCTCCTATATACAATAAGTTACAACATTATTTGATAGAGCATGCATGGATATAAATATTTCTTACATTAATATGTGTAGATTGAACTAAAACAGAGAATGAAGAAAGGAATGAGAGAGAGGGTTAGTGGTGGTGATGTGTGCGATTGTTGTTTTGGTGAACAACTAGACAATAAGAAACCTTTCAGACCTCTTTATATATTCAAACACAAGCTTAAAAATAATTTCGTTCTGTTCATACGGGAGTGTAGGATTACCACAGGTCAAAAGTGTAAGGTCTAAAGCACAATAATTAGGTAGCCAGTTGAGATTTTGAAACAATGTATGTCTTATATTTGAATAATGGGAACAATCGAAGAAGAAATGATAGGAGTCTTCGCGATTGGCACCACAACGACAAGACGGATCTGAGACTATATTTACTTGGAACAAATCGTAATTCAAAAAAGAAGCAAAACATCGAAGCTGGGTTAAAATAATATTCAGTTTTCGAGGTCCAATTTCGTAATGTTTAGGAACTTGGCTAATATCTTTCCGCTTTCTTAATTCAGCTTTAAATTTTGCAATAGAATCCACATTTCGAAGAGATGGATCTAAGCTATTCCATTGACGTATAGTTGAAGGAATAAATGAATCATAAGTATTCGATAGTCTACAAAATGGCATTATAATATCACTTCCATTACGCGATGGATAAACGGTTGTACTTTGAATTGATGGTGGAATTAAGTCACAAAGATACATGGGTGCATTATTATTTTGTATGTTATAAAACATTTGTAATTTTCTCCTTTTTCTTCTTTCTGCCAATGATTCCCAGCCTAATTCTTTATAAATTAAAATTGAACTAGCAAATATTGGAAGACCAGTAACGATTCTAGCAGCCTCAAGTTGCAAATGGTCAAGCTTATTAGAATTCCCTACCCCACAATTATCCCATACTTCACAAGCATATTCAAAAATTGGTCTGATATAAACTAAATATAATTTCTCTAGATTTTTCCGAGAAAGTTTATATTTTAACTTTCGAAGAACATTCAGGTGTTTGTAAATACTTAACAATATATTTTCGACATGTATATTCCATTTAGCATCGCTGCTAAATGTAACTCCCAAATGTTTGTGAGAATTTGTAATAGGAATAGTTCTTTCATTAAATGTAAAATTGAATTCTGGAATATCCGTATTTGAAAATAGCATAATTTCTGTTTTATCTGAGTTAAAAGTCATCAACCATTTCTTTGACCATTCATCCAGCTCTTTCAAATCGTGAGCAATCACAGTTTTTATCTGTAATTCATCACGGTTGGAATAGCTGAAGGAAGTGTCATCTGCGAAAAGTCGGGTAAGAGAGATTAACTTCTCAGCAATATCGTTGATACATAATAAATAATAGAGGACCTAGTACTGATCCTTGGGGTACACCAGCTGAAACATTGCAAAGTGAAGAAGACGACTTGTTTATTAATACTCTCTGTTGTCGATCTTGCAGGTAACTAGAGAACCAATTTAATAAATTACTATCCACACCGTATGATTTAATTTTATGTATCAACCCTTTATGCCAAACTTTATCAAATGCTTTAGAAAAGTCACAGAATACAAAACAGCTAATTTCCTTTTTTTCTAGTGAATTTAAAATGCAGTTATACATTTCTAATAGTTGGTGTACTGTTGAATATTTTGGGAGAAAACCAGATTGATATTCATAAATTAACTTGTTTCTTTGTAGATGGTTAAATACATATTTGTAGATAACTCGTTCCATTATTTTTCCAACACAACTTATGAGAGATATAGGTCTATAATTAGACGGTAATGACTTGTTACCTTTTTTAAAAATAGCAATCACATGTGCAATCTTCCAGCTGGTTGGATATTTACATTGTAGAAGAGATTTATTAAAAATTATTTGGAGAGGGGCTGCTATTTTTTCAGGACAGATTTTTAACATTTTGTGACTTATTATATCTGGCCCCGATGCCTTATTAGGATTTATTATTTTAATAATATCAACAATCTCCTCTGTGGTAATGACTATATCTCGTAGAAAATTATCGGTCTTAAGTTCAATATCTGGAAGAGGAACGTTCGCATCTTCCAATGAAGAAATAAAACTAAAATATTTATTTAGTAATTCGCACTTCTCGTCGTCTCCGTAAACTATCTCCTCTAGTCCTTCATCCTGAATTATATTTTGGAGAGGGGGTATATTACTACATCCTTTATTAGATTTAATTAACATCTTCATTATTTTCCAGTAAGTTTTTGGATTTGATATATTTTCTAAGATTATATTGTCTAAATTTTGTTCAAAATGTTCTTTAGCAATCTTTTTTAAGTTATTAACTCTATTTCTCTGTTTCTTGTATTTGTCGATATCTGATTGTTTGCTATATTTTTTTACTGTCTTACGAATACGGTCTCGTTTTCTAATTTCTCTTCTGAGTTCACTATTAAACCATGGTCGATCGTTATTACGTATTGTGACAATTTTGGTTGGAATGCACTCCCTTGCGACTCTGAGGAATGTCTCGGTGAAAGTATTACACATTTCATCAACATCCTGAGAGTCAGAAAGTAATGCATTCCAATCGACGGTATCTAGTTTGCTTGCAATTTTTTCATTGTCAGTTCGTTCATATAACCATACCTCCCTTTGAAATGATCTGGTTTGAAATTTAGGACATTCTATAAAAATTATTGATGCATCATGATCACTTATATCAGATGGGACTTTCAAAACATCCGAAAAAGAATAATGTATAGAATCGCTTATTATAATAGGGTCAAGCAGCGTACTGCTGTGTTCCGTAACTCTCGTGGGCTTTTCAATAACATTCGTCAAATTAAACAAATTCATTGTGTCAATCAATTTATTGTTATGAGAAGTAAATAAATCTGAATTCAGGTCACCTGTTAGTATTATGTTTTGATTAATCTGATAACCCATCCCTATAGCATGATTAAGTCGTGTCCAGTAGTCGGCGTCTGTCCATTCAGGTCTATATGTACTACATAATAAAAACGTCGTACCCTTACCTTGTATTTCTACCCAGATGGATTCATCAATGTGATTTTCGAGTTCATTTTTACGGATAACTGAAATATAATCTTTGAAGTAAATCAGAAGACCCCCGCCTGCATTGTTTCGATCTTTACGGATTATATGTTTTGAAAAGGAATCAATCTCAATATCATTATTACTGATGTTTGGATGTAAATGTGTTTCTGTTACAGCAATGATATCAAATTCGTCAGTGAAATTATTAAGAAAATCTAATTTGTTCCGCGCACTACGAATATTTATGTTACATATTGAAATGGAATTATCACTAACACTTGAATGATTTATTAATTCTGGACCTGGATTAACTTCAACGTTACCAATGATCAGGATATATTGTAATACAAACAACAGAAAAATAATGTCTATATTAGGATTTAGGCTTTGAAGTAGAGAGAGCGAGACGACGAGAAATGTACATCGAAAATTAGTAAGTAGTATTTCTTGATAAGAATAAACAGGAAAATTAAACTTAAAAGGTCGACGGTTTCCTTTTATGCGTATATGAAATAGCCCGATGGCTGCCCTGTAGTCTTCTATACTATTACCCATTAGGGTTTAATATTATACAATTCATTTTACAGGAACAGATCACCGAGTAATTTACAACTTGAACACCACGTGCATACACATCATCACATAATTGGATACATAATTTGAAAGAGAAAGATAGAGAAGGAAAACAAATAAACAGATTTATAAAAATAATAAACATTAAACAAAAAGCCATTTTCAAAAGTGAGGTATAAATGAAATTTATACAGAAATGGGGATTTATTCCATAATTACAGTTTAAAATGGGAAGAAAATGTCATTCGGGTAGACTGCTACAATTTACAATTTATATCAGAAAGAAAAAATAATCAAATCAATAATAATACCAAAAAAAATGGAATTTTCGCAGGAAACTCAAGTCTTGGTTAAGATTGAGAATTGTCTTATCGTCAGTTTGAGTTATAATTATAATACAATTATCATATTGTTGTTATAGTATAAAAACCTCATTCTATGAAAATGACTTGACAATTTTACATATAAACCTTGGAGTGATAAGACATCAGTCCTAACATCAACAGAAACTCATAATTACACAAATTAACATTTTTGGAACAAAATAATTAACCAGTAAATACACAAGCAATAATAAACTAATTTCAAATGAAACATATTTATAAAAAATAATGAAACAAGCTGACAGGTAAATTGTTCTACCGTAACAGTATATACAGAAAAAAGAAATCCGATCAATTCTGGCATATGTAACTACAGCTATCTTCATAATGGAAAAGTATATCTTTTATAAATTCATCAATTAAGAAAAAAAAAATTATAAAGAGATTTATATAGTTTCGTTTTTTTTTTATAGAATGTATCAACGATTGCGTTTCCCTTTAGGAGTAGCTAGATTTAAAGTACGATTTTGAGAACTTCCCTAAATGTAACAATTTCTATTGGCTAAGTATGATGTCCTTGATATTTATTGAGGCCATCATATGGTATTAAAGGAGAAGAAGAAAAAATATGCCTATTTCAAAACACTTCACCAGAAATCTTCTATTTTACACAAGAGACCTGTCCGTATTTACGAATTTCAGTATGTACATCAACAATAATAGTTAATAATATATATGTGAAAAATATTAGTAACAGTTTTTCAACATAAATGTAAATGTATAACCAGTAATAATAATAAAAACAATCAATAAATCAGAGACATTTATCATTTTAGCATATGACATCTGGTTACCTCAATCAAATTTATATAATCTTGTTATCTAAGAATATATCAACAAAAGTATATCTCTTAAGGGGCAGTGGGTTGATTGTACACCTTTGAGAAAGTCCCTATACTGTCTCATTAGACATGTATACATAATTTCTATTGGGCAGGTAGTATTTACTGGGGCCATACTGGGCATTGTACATACATATACAAATGTGTATAAGTATAAAGCTTGTCAGCCACTTGCGGCTGGTCGGTGGATTTCTCCAGATACTCCGGCCTCCTCCACCAATTAACTGACATCCACGATACAACTGAACTATTGTCGAAAGTGGTGATAAACACAACAACCCCATATACACATGCAAATACTACATACAATGCTCATATAACTAAGCACATTATCAGAAGTCTTATGTTTTCACAAGAAGCATATGCGAATTTATTAATTATGTTTTTTTTAGACCATAAGACCGACATTTCTTGACCAGACTTTCCACTGTAATATATTGGATATTAACATGATTGTAAGAGAGCGAGAGAAAAAAAAATGGGCATTACACAAGTGATGATTGTTTTACAGATTATTGATTATTTTAAGCATGGCGAGATATAGTCAGACGTTTATATTTAGTTTATTTTCGTATCAATGGTAAACATTTACTGGTACAAAACACAACTGTACTTACTAGACAGTTTTAATTCTTCAATAATTAAAACGTATTGGATGTATTTAAATATTTTGCTGAATAGTGTCCAAACTATTTAAGAAATATTTAACTTTGCATGTTGACAATAGTAAACAACAAAATTGGCGGACATGTGATTTCCCGGTGTGAAAAAAAGGAGTGAAACAATAAAAAAAAAGACCATAATAATACAATGATTTGATCTGGGGCCGATTTGACTGGGGCCGATTTGACTTGGGACCGATTTGGTTTGGGGCCGATTTGCTCGTAGCTCCCTATACGCCAACACGCAGTTGCGTGCACATCGGCGTGCTGAAGAAAAAAAAATAAAGAGCAAAACAAATAAGATAAATAAGGAATAATAAAAATAAAAAAAAAAGTGGAAAACAAAGTTTGGTTGTGGCTTTTTGTGAAAATTCAATGTCATAAAAATTACGGCATTTCAAATTTTATTCAAATGACGTTACGGCCGTATCATTAGTATGAGTTATATCGAAAATATGGACAAGCGGACCAAACTGCGCACACTGCGAAACGCGATGGACGAGTTGAGCCGACGCACTGTACACATTTAAAACATCATTTCCTGTAGTGGTTCATGCGTTGGAACGATTACAGGGACTAGGAGATGACAAAGCCGGACAATACCTTGCATCTATTACCAGATTTGTATTTGTTATAGCTCTGGTAGTATCAGCACACATTTCACAGAGTACGGTGTTTCTGTCGAAATTCCTGCAAGGTATCGAATGTGACCTGCTGGAGGCTACAAAAGAATGTAAAACTGTCATTGAGTTGTTACGAGCTGAACGACTCGATGAATCAGTTTGGAATGAATTGTATCAATCGGCATTAGATTTATCAGAACCTTTCGATATCGTTGAAAATATGCCGAGGCGATGTGGAAGACAGACTACCAGAGCCAATCACCCTGCAGACACGCCAAAACAGTATTGGAAAGTTTCTTTGTACTTTGCGTTTATAGACCACATGATAATGGAATTGGAGTCGCGTCTGATAAAATCAGAAAATCGCTTTTATGCACAGTATCTGCTTCCTCGTGTTATAGAAAATATTACGAACGAACAAATCGCGACATTGTATGAGACATACCAGACTGACCTGACATGTAATTTAAACGAATTCAAGAGGGAGGTCGCTCGATGGCGAACACGCTGGAGTATAACACCTCGCCATCAGATGCCAACTTCACTTTGTGAGACACTTGATGCAGTAAACCCGGTGCTATATCCTTCTATAGATACCATCTTGTGTATCATTTTGACAATGCCGGTAACAAGTGCTACCGCAGAGCGATCGTTCAGTGTACTACGTCGGTTGAAGACATATGTACGATCAACAATGAATAACGATAGGTTGTCATCGCTAGCATTAATGCATATCCATCGCGATTTCAGTGTGGATTTAGACAAAGTTATGGAGAAGTGCGTGTCTGCTAAGACACGAAGAACAGATTTTGGGCAATTCTAAGTAAATTCTGTCTAACAAAATCATGAAATCAATGTATTCAATTTACCCATGAAAACACCTCAGAACGCACCATTATGCATCTAGTAAAAAAAAAGACCCCCTCTCCAAGGTATGGTTGCTTGCACTGCAAAAAAGGCTAGCTACGCCCCTGCCTGCTACCTTCTGACATATGCATAAGGTTTTGAAAGTGTTTTTCTTTGAGACATTTTGGGCAATTGTGTATTTTATCAATACCTGATGCAATTAAGCGAATATAAATATAAGCCTGAGTTTGCTCTAGGAATAATCCAGAGCAGACGATCGGGTTGCGCAATCGTGTTATTTTTAGCGACTCGTTACTTTCCGTGTAGGATTCGATAATTATCGGTTACCAATTTCACGTTACCGCCGCCATTATGGTTCAAAGGTCAATCGGAGTAAAAAAACGTAAACAAGACGTCATTGCATTTGTAAACACGGTGTCGCAGTTTATTCATCGTGGCAGTTATGCACATATCGTCACGGTCGTAAGGAAGTTTTCGTGAATTTGTTGGTTAGGAAAATAATTTATGACTACATGTATCCCGTAGAACTTGAAAATAATGAGAGATCGTGTGAATATTCAGCTATAGTAGAATACATGTAGTAGTTCCAACTTCCAAGGATATTGTGACACAACCTCGCAAATAGTACTGTTTACAAAATATCATAGACCTGCAAGAATAAATAAAATATATCATCCTAGCGGGTACTTATCGATTAACTTGAAGAAAATTAATCTAAATCTTGTATATTTTGTTGTCCGACTATCCTATAAAAGGGGGGAGGGGGTCCTTATAAAAAAGGGAAATCAAAAGAAGTCTTTTTTCCCCCTAAGCGACTGGCAGGTATTCGTACAAAAACCAGCTTTGTAATGTTAATGCTTTAAAGTTGGCATTATGTTAGACTTCTGCATGGTTTTATAGTTTATCATATTTATATCACATTAAACATGCAATTTGTAAATTATCATATTATGGAGCATCAAATAAAACTTTTTAAAAGGCCCAACTTAAAACTGGTGTGCCCCTTTTGTTAGAGAATGTATAAAGTCTGTGTGTAAGACACTTTAGATGTACTAACTTAAAAATGACTTAGTTCAACTACATATCATTTTGTGATTTTTTAGAAGTCAAAATCCTGTAAGAATGCACACCTTTAGTATTTGTACATTAAACACACTACAAAATATTACAAAAACTCTAGCTCAAAACTATAGGGAGGGACAGACAGGGGTTAAATGGTATGCCCTGATACAGGGCTATACATTAACAGTCATGTTCCATTCTTACATGTATGTCAAGCACATTATTATGGTGTGGTTTCTGTTCATGAGGCACACCATCCTTTCTTGTTTATGCCAATGTCAGGAGACCAATAATAACATATAAGGATTAGTATGGAAAAAGTGCTAAATTCAGGAACAAGTCAGTCTTGGTTGGGCAAAATATGTACATGCACATGTACTTTGTAAATGATTCAACTCGATAACTTTTGTAAATTATAGAGCACAAAAATTAAACAAATATTCATTAACAAGAAAATATTTATTGCAAAAACAAAACATTATTAAAAGGTCAGCTACAATGTATAATAACAATGTTGTAAAATAACAAAACTATGAACTGGAACATTGAAGAATGGGTAATAAAACACATTCCCCTCATCCTGATTAAGTCTTAAGTTAATGATTGAATGAAAATTATATTGCTTTTAACATCAAAAAGTTAATATTGGGGGACACTGCAATTTTCTCTATCCTTTAGTTATTGAATTGAGAAGTTAAAAAATCTGACAAAAGTTCCACCCCCCCTCCCCCAAAAAACCCATACATGTAATAAGGTTCAAAACTCCTTTAATTTCAAAATATTTGTCTAAGACTTTCTCAGGTAAATGAACAAAGCCCAAAATATTCAATAATGTTACATGAAAAACAACCCTCATGACATATGGGGGATAAAAACATTCTATTCATAGAATTTTTAAACAAGAAACATAAACTATAACATGTGATGTGTAAACTATTTAAGCATGAGCAACAGGAAACATTTAGATACAAAAAATGAAAAGACCAACACCCTTAGGTGGATTTGTAGAGTGCTACAAAATGTAGTTCATTGAAACAAGTCTGTGGGTAGATACCTGTATGTCGTTCCACTCTGAAACACTATTCTGACTCGACCAGTTTTTGTTTTTACTCCTTAATGCTGCATTCTTACCAATATTATAATCTTTGGTTTGACTAGACAGGGGCTAGAACTCATGGATCTACCACATTCTAGGTGAGCATGCTAACTATTAACACAACATTTTTGCGGTCGCATTGAAAAAGGAGTAGTTCTTCAAAACTTTCATTAAGCTAGGGACTTGTGTCCAAGTTAGTTAATGCAGTCAACATGATCAAGCATATATTAAAATAAACCCATAGATTAGCTTCCAGTCAGATTTGAACTGACATCTTTTCAACATTATTGAAACGTACTACCTTGTACTATAGAAGCTACAATGTATATACATATATTGTAATTGTTAGTAGTTGACAAACCCAATATGTACATGTATGCAGATCATTAGCTTCCAGAGAGATTTGAACTGACATCTCTCAAACATTATTGAAATGTACTGATTCATTGACACCATAGTAACTACAACATTTTGTCATGAATTTGTTAGGAACATTTCAGCCAAGATTAGTTGCAATCCCTTCTGTTATTATCTAATGGTCCTGAATTGGCACTGCATAGACACGATATAGAGAATAAAAAAAACATGCATAAATTTCATACCCTGTAGTGCAAGAACAATAAGCGGCTCCTTCTGTCAAACCATCATCTTCTTTGGTGCAATATCTATACATTGTGGGAGTTGTCATTTAGTGTCTGTGATGGTGAACACTTTGTTCTTAAAATACATAAGTTGTTGTTGTTCGACTTCGTCTTTAGGAAATATGCCTCCTGCAACCACCCACTTAAAAATATTCAGACCATGGGCTAACAAGAACTGTTTTATGCCTGTAAAAAAAAATTGGTGTCCAAAATTGAATACCATCAATCATGTTCATTCAAGCCTACCAGAATACATTTGAAGCCCAATGAAGGGAGTCTGAAATTCCAGTCACTCAAAATTTTGTCGTAGCACCTCTTGTTATCTTGTAAAACATAATCTTGTGATGGCACCAAAGGCAAGTTTAACTTACCTGCCGACAACACAAGCCTGAAGGCCGTTGGCGTCGTTTCGCCCCGTGAGTCGTTATTTCCCTATTCCCGTTCGCCCCGGGTCGTTTTTCCCTCATTGATTAATAGTGCTTTAAAAAATGAAATATGGAAAATACCATTGCAAATATTCGTATTTTGGATGTTGTAAGGCTTGTTCATGAATGGGTACTTTATTTTTGTCTTCCTCATAATTAACATGCTTTCTTGACGTGTTTAATATTATGCATGGCTTCACTTTCATTGTTTGACAATTCAGGCTGTCCAAATTCTGGTGGCTTCATTTTACAATGTTGGCGATAGGAAAACTAACATAATATATACTAAGCTAAGACATACAATGTAGATGTAGTGGCCTTAATGCCGATTTATATAAAGTAAATTTGAAGAATGATCCACGTTGTGTATGTGGTCATTTATTTGAGGATGCTATTCATTTTTTTCTTGATTGTCCACTTTATCAACACGATAGAACTTCTCTGTTTAACTATTTTAATAACATTGTTCCCATCTCTATAGAATATATACTCTTTGGATGTAATGAAATTAGTGAAGAATTGAATACTTTATTGTTCAAATCAGTGCAAAAATTTATTCGACAAACTTATAGATTTAATAATTAATTATCACAGGCACTTGTTTCATTCAAAAAATATATGCCCCCCTCCTCTTCCTTACTTCAAGGTAAACATCTGCCCTTTACCCTTTCCCCTCAATATTTTTCGCTTATTTGTGATCCTTTCGCTGACCCAATTATATCGTTACACTCCCGAGATATTTCTCTTTTCGACTGCCACATTTAAATATACCTACCGGGACCCCCTCAGACGAATTGGACAAGACTATTCAGCGAAAGTGGCTTGGTGAAAATTTAAGACATTGAAACGGATACAACCACTTCTGGTTTGTGCTGGATTTTTCATATGCATTCGGAATTCTCTAGACCGGCCATGTGTAACAATGCCATCATGATCATCTCTCAAATGTAAAGTAAGCCTTTAAAATACAGATAATTGTTCCAATGCAGATTATAAAAATATGTTCAACTCCAAATTACTGACATTTGATTTTTAAAACACTTTTTTTTTTTAGTTTCTAAATCAATTTAGAACGGACCGGAAGTGACTGTATCCGTTTCAGTGACTGAAAAATAGAAAATGCGACTTTCGCTGAATATTCTGGTTCAATCCGTCTGAGGGGGGCCCGGTATTTATATTTAAATGTGGCAGTCGAAAAGAGAAATATCTCGGGAGTGTAACGATATAATTGGGTCAGCGAAAGGATCACAAATAAGCGAAAAATATTGAGGCGAAGTGGGGAAGGGGTAAAGTGCAGATGTTTACCTTGAAGTAAAGAAGAGGTGGGGGCATATATTTTTTTAATGAAACAAGTGCCTGTGTTAATTATCCCTAACCGTGATATTATCTCAACATAATTTGTTAGTTTTACCACCCCCCTCCTTTTTTTCTGTTAAATATTAAAACAATATTTAATATGTATGCTTAGTTTGACATGATTTGGCTTAATTTACTAATTATTGATATAGCCTGTACATTTGCTGTCATTTGATTTGTTTATGCTATTACTGTATTTGTATGGAGAGGGGAATCCGGGTCGTTTCGCCCCGGAAAGTGAGTCGATTCGTCCCACTTAATCGCTATTATATTATAATAGATGAAGATTTTTTTGAAATTATTTATTTATTAGTTGTATGCAAAAAAAAAAAAATAATTCATTCATTTTGGTCTACTTTAAATATTTATTTATTAGTTGTACATACAAAAAAAATAATATTTCATTCATTTTGGTCTACTTTTGTCAAAGATCTCAAGTGTAACTTTTCTTGCAAAATTTACAAAAACAACACACAAGAACAGTAAAAAGGTTGGTTTTTTTTTGTACCAACGCAAAAGTGCATGAAATGACTAAGATGCTGTACAAGTGCGCAAATAACCTCTTTTTTAATGAATTACGCATCAAATGCTAAAATAGTATAAATTTAATCAGACGTCAAACAAAGAATGAAGCAATACATAATATTAAACACGTCAAGAAAGCATGTTAATTATGAGGAAGACAAAAATAAAGTACCCATGAACAAGCCTTACAACATCCAAAATATGAATATTTGCAATGGTATTTTCCGTATTTCATTTTTTAAAGCACTATTAATAAATGAGGGCGAAACGACCCGGTGCGAACGGGAATAGGGTCGAAACGACCCGGTACCGGAGAGGGACTAGTAAGTTGTAAAAACTTGTTCCCAATCCAATTGTATATATATATATTGACAATAAAATTATTATAAAGTAAATTGTTTGACACCTGCTTAAATTTGTAAAATTTCTTTGAACAATACAGTAATAAATTTATATGTATTGTTTGTTCTGCATGGCTTCAAATTAGTTGTTGACATATTATGATATGACACATATCAGTTGTTATTATTATTTCTTGTATACAACTAATAAATAAATAATTACCAACAAATTGTCGAAAAAGACTTCATCTATTATTATATAATAGCGATTAAGTGGGGCGAATCGACTCACTTTCTGGGGCGAAAGGACCCGTTACCCTCCCCCTTCGTTCTTCAACTTCTTGTTTTCGTCAGACCTCTCATCGTCAAGATTCTCGACTTTCCAACATCTAAACTCATCAATAGTGTAGATTTTACCACCAGGATCCATGTGTAAATGTAGAATAAAATTATATAGTTGAATAGAACTTCGAAAAGGTTAAAAATGAAGTGGTATCGCCAATGTCAATGAGACGCCATGAAATAATCCAAACAGTAAGGCCGCTTAACACCTGGATTTTATTCCGATTGGACTTTGGACCATTTGTTGTAAATTGGGGGGTCAACGGAACTTTTGAAAGTGATTTTCTTTTGAGACATTTTGTGCAATTGTGTATTTTATCAATACCTGATGCGATTAAGCGAATATAAATATAAGCTTGCGTTTGCTTTAGCAATAATCCAGAGCAGACGATCGGGTTGCGCAATCGTGTTATTTTTATCGACTCGTTACTTTCCGTGTAGGATTCGATAATTATCGGTTTCAATTTACAGACAATATTCTTTAAATATTCATTTCAAACAAATAATTTGTATATTTTCGTCAAAGAAGAAGAACGTTGAATTAAATTTAATGTTTATTTCACAAACAAACAATATAGGCAACAGCGAAATACCGGTATTTCGCTCTTCGATACCTTTCGGACACCGTATCTTTCATAAGGTCTAGAGGGTGTCGCGAAAAGCAGTGACCCGGAATGTCCCGGATGTGTTGAAGCTTTTTCATAGCCATAGTGGTATGGATAACCCGGATGTGTTGAAACTTTTTCATAGGCATAGTGTATGGATGATAAGGATTTCTGTTTTAGTCAAAGTAAATGGTATTCGTCATTATTCCTTTATTGATTTAATTTTACCATGTTTCAGTCATAAATAGCTCGCTTAACGAAGCGAGCTTATAAAGAAATTAACCGACAAAAAGTTTTACAATTTAGCAAACAAAAAATAAATAAAATAAAATAGAATTGAAAAATGCACCTTAAGATCACAGGGGCTAGGTGCATCCGAAAAAAAAAACTAATAAAAAAAAAACTATATAATACTACAAGGGGGCGAACTCACTTGCTTCCATTTTTTTAAGTCGTCGTGTTAAATTGATCGTAACTTCGGAACGCCTTAATATTTTCAAAAAATGTTTCCACCAGTCGAAAGTCAAGTAATTTTCCTTTCCAAAGAGACCCCAATTGTTAGTGTAGGCCTCCGAACCAAAACAAAACGGCGTGAAAATCCGAAGTCGTACAAACGCTGGGATGACCACTTCCCATCTGTGTACAGACTTTCCCATGCGTAAACGAGTCATTTTGACTAGCTAAATACTTTCATCCATTCAAATTATGATAAAATTTCTTACCTTACGCCAATTTATATGTCCTTTAAGTCTGTTTTTGAAAGAAATCCCATTTGCATCCTTGACAAACGATTGTTCAGCCAATCAAAAAGCCCGTTAGAACTCTCTCAATTTTCACGTCTATGGCGTTTGTCAAGGATGCAAATGGGATTTCTTTCAAAAACAGACTTAAAGGACATATACATTGGCGTAAGGTAAGAAATTTTATCATAATTTGAATGGATGAAAGTATTTAGCTAGTCAAAATGACTCGTTTACGCATGGGAAAGTCTGTACACAGATGGGAAGTGGTCATCCCAGCGTTTGCACGACCTCGGATTTTCACGCCGTTTTGTTTTGGTTCGTGTATGATACCTCAGCAGTTCGGAGGCCTACACTAACAATTGGGGTCTCTTTGGAAAGGAAAATTACTTGACTTTCGACTGGTGGAAACATTTTTTGAAAATATTAAGGCGTTTCGAAGTTACGATCAATTTAACACGACGACTTAAAAAAATGGAAGCAAGTGAGTTCGCCCCCTTGTAGTATTACATAGTATTTTTTTTTTCTTTTTTCGGACGCACCTAGCACCTGTGCTTAAGATGTCACATTCAAAGTTAAGTTCTTTCTTATAAGTTAGGCTATTGCCATCACTTGGCGTCCATCGTCCGGCGTCCGTCTGTAAACTTTGAAAAAAATCTTCTCCTCTGAAATCACTGGGCAAATTTAAACCAAACTTGGCCTGAATCATCCTTAGGGGGTTCCCTTTAAAAGTTATGTCCGATGACCCTGCCGACCAACCATCATGGCCGCCATGTCTATAAATAGAACATAGGGGTAAAATTGCAGTTTTTGGGTAATAACTAAAAAACCTTTAATAAAAACAGAAATCTGACATGGGGTAAAAATGATCAGCACAGCAAGATCCACCTACCCTGCAATTTTGATGTAAATCTGATTACCCATCTTGGAATTATTGCCCTTTTTTCATCAAATTTTTAAAATTTTAATACTTTTCGTCTTATATTTCAAAAACCATAAGAGATAGATGTTAAGTTTAAATTGTAAAAATGTGCAGCATGTCAAGATCTACCTATCCTGCAATTTTGAAGTAAATTCCAATACCTATTTTGGAGTTATTGCCCTTTTTCATCAAATTTTCAAAAGTTTAATACTTTTCGTCCTTTATTTCAAAAATTATGAGATAGATGTTAATTTTAAACTGCAAACATGTTCAACCTGTCAAGATCTACCTACACTGCAATTTTTAGCTCACCTGTATGAGCTATTGCCATCACTTGGCGTCTGTCGTCCGTCTGTAAACTTAAAAAAAAAAACTTCTCCTCTGAAACAACAGGGCCAATTTAAACCAAGCTTGGCCTGAATCATCCTTAGGGGGTTCCCTTTAAAAGATATGTCCGATGACCCTGCCGACCAACCATCATGGCCGCCATGTCTGTAAATAGAACATAGGGGTAAAATCAGCAAAAAAATCAATTAAAAAATCCAGCAATTAAATATGATACATATGTAATATTCTTTCAGAATTATGGTTGAGGACCCCATTCCCCATCAAACATGGCCACCATCATTGCTATAAATAGAAAATTAATGAAAAAATTCATTAAAAAATTATTTTGATATCCTGTAAAGGGTCAAATGCAATCAAACCATATGGAAGGAATGCATATGTGGTCTTCTTTCAAAATTTTGATTGAAGACCTCCGGCTGTCATCCAACGTGGCCGTCACTGTTACAAAAAATAGAAAATTATTGCCAAAAAACATATTTTAAGATGCGATAAAAAGCCAGTTTCCACCAAACTATATGGAAATGATGCATATATGATCCACTTTCAGACATATGGTTGCTAACCCTGGTCGCTTATGAAAAATGGCTGCTATCGTTACAAAAAATAGATTTTTAATTTTTTTTTTTTAATTCTTTAAATATTGTAAAGAGCCAATGTTGCTACCAAACTATAAAGGAACAATGCATACTATATAATTCTCTTTCAGACCATGAATGATGACCTCGACTGCCATCAAACATGGCCGTTGCCGCTTCTCAAACTTGAAAATTAGTGAAAAAAATCAGTAAAAAATAGAAAACTATTGAACAAATTTAGATTCTTCCTCTCTGAAACCGTTTGGCCAAATGATCTGAAACTTGGTAGGAAGCATCTATGGAAAGTCCTCTGTTGTGATTGCTCATTTCGTCCCGATCCGTTAACAAATATGTCCACCATAGACAATTCTTGATTCTGATTGGATGATTTCTAAAAAATCTTCTCCTCTGAAACCGCTTTGCCAAATGAACAGAAACTTGGTAGGAAGCATCTATGGAAGGTTTTCTATAAGGATTGCTCATTTTGTCCCGATCATTAACAAACATGGCCGCCACAGGCAATTATTGTTTCTGATTGGTCAATTTCTAAAAATCTTCTACTCTGAAACATGGTAGGAAGCATCTATGGAAGGTCCTCTATGGGAATTGCTCATTCCGTTTTGATCCGTTAACAAACATGGCCCGACACCTGTACTAGAGAAACCATACATTAGCGTATCGATAAACCCCGAGAACATAAGATTTTTACACTTTACTAATGGCGGACACACTCGGAAGTCGATAATGGCCGCGCCCATGTTTTTAAGAATAAAAGCGTTTTATTATGTTGGATAAGGGAATGAAATCGATTTTAAAATTCGGTCAACGATAGATGGATGGCGCCATTTTGATAGCATCTCGATACCAATTATCACGTGATGTCTAAATACCACCACGCCCCAAAACAAGCGTGACAAACCGGGGTCCTCATTCAGTGTCGATATCGCTTGTCAGGAGTAATTCTTTTTATTTTTCTTATTATTCTAAATATATGAATTTATTACACAATCACTTTTTGCAGATTTACGTTTTGTTTCTATAAACTTATGGCAAAACAAACGAATCGGAGAAAACGGTCCGTCTTTAATGAGACACATTTACAAAAGATTTTGTCGAAAATTTGAAGAACTACGAAATTTTGTGAAAAAAAAAGAACGGACATCGGAACAATGCCATGAATTCGTAAAAAAATAAAAATAGGCCTATACTACGGGGAAAAATTGTTTTAATGATATTATTTATAAGATCGCACTTTGTAATCGATCGTTCATGCACTACAATAAAGCTACACATAAGCTCTGCTTCTTAGCTAAAAGCACAGAAAGTTACAGGGTAGGAAGCCATAAAATTGAGAGAATTATGTAAACATATAATTTGTAATAGTTTTCATTTGACAATTACAGACGATGAGTATTATAAATACTTTTAAAGTTTATTATACAAAACTGCAGGGTACATCTCTTACGTAATATAATAAAAATAATTAAACTTTTGTAAAAATTTATATATAAAATTAAATTAAACAAAAATCTGTAAATAAAAAAGATGAAAATATAAAATTTTAGAATAATTTAAATAAACAATCTTTCTAAAATGTATGAATTTAAAATATTATATGATACTCATGCAATTAAGCAATTTTCTTAAAATCTAAATTCAAAAGTTTTTAATAAAATTTATTTATAAATTTAGAATTATCATAATTTTGAAGAGTACTTTTTAATTGCTCACTCCAAGCTAATT
Organism: Bathymodiolus brooksi; assembly: GCA_963680875.1. Lineage (NCBI taxonomy): Eukaryota > Metazoa > Mollusca > Bivalvia > Mytilida > Modiolidae > Bathymodiolus > Bathymodiolus brooksi. Next base: position 90,017,736 of record OY804578.1, on the reverse strand, counting down.
AATCATAAGATAATTCAGTTCACTCTAAGCTAATTAATCATAAGATCAGTCATTTTCATATTGATGTGATTGGGATAATATTTGATTACAGTAATTAATGAATAATATCTGTGCCTATAATATCTTTAATTTATTTTCATGAAGATTGATAAAAAAAAATATGTACATCTCTTACGTAATATATTTCATGAAGTATGATATAAAAATATATATGCTTATAATATCCTATTTTATTTTCATAATGATGGATGTTAAAATATATGTGGTTATACTATCCTAATTATTTTTATAAAGTTTGATATTAAATATATGTGCTGATATACTGATTTTTGTTTGTTATTTCCATAAAATATGATTTTAAATACTTATTTCCTACTTAGTTTATTCACTCAATACTCACACAAAAACAAGAAAACCTTATATTAAACATTAATTGTGGACTTGGAGTACATTGACATCTCCCCCGATTTTACACTAATTAAACATGACTAGTCATGTTTATATAACAATTAACCTATTCAACCTATGCCAACTATCTTTTTTACCTTTTTATATATACATTTTTTTAAATGTTGGCATAGGTTGAATGAACCGTTTTTTTTTAGGAAAAATTGCATACGAATGGTTTTTGTCTATTTTGCTTTTTGGGGTTTGCAAGAAGAATTTTCTACCCTGCTTTACTTCATAATTTTGGTTGTTGCTATATCATTCTGATGAGGCACAAAACAAATCAAGATAAAAATGAACAATTAAATATAACTTACGATCAATGTTAATCTTAAGATTTGTTTGTGAAAATAGCCCATGAATCATTGCTGCATCAGGCGCGGATCCAGCAGTTTTGAAAACGGGGTCCCATGCATTTGTTTGCCAATTTTTACCCAATTTATACACGAATTTTACTAAATTGTCGAACACCCCCTTGATCCCCCAGTGTGCATTAATATGCACCCATTCCTAATGAATACTTGATCAGGGTCGTGTATTTTGATCACCTATTAGAACCTTTAAAATGTGTATTGCATCTTCTATTCTAGTCACGGGTAGCGTTAACGGGTCACAAAATGTGTATTGCGTTTCTGATTATTGCTAAAGATTGTGACACATGTATTCAAGTATTCGGTTAGAGTCCTGTCGACCGGATGTAAAATGACACTTGTATATTCTGCCTGGCGACTTCCTGTGTGGACCTAAACTCATTACGCAATATTAGGTACCCTGCTGAGTGAACCGGTGTGAATGTACCTGTCGTTTTCAGAATGAAAAATCCCGCCTTTCACTTCTTATTTCAGGAATTATTTGCCTTAATTTATTAAAGAATAAAATATTTAAAATTAAAATATGGTCTCTCGCTTCTGAAAATACATGAAAAATATAAGAAATATATTTTCCGCATAATATTTTACGTTTCGCTCATCAAAAATGACAAACAGACAAAAAAAAGGAAAAGAAATTAATATTTCGAAATCACTTTAAATCGCTCCAACGTTTTTAGCACAACATCCGAAGAACAAGAAGTAAATTTGGTGTGGCCTAATCTCTGTATATTTTGACTGCTCATCATCTGTTTATACCTCTCATGATCATGATCTCTTCCGAACTTTGTCTGAATGAATATCAGTGGATATCAAAATTATAGGTCAAGTTTGCTTACGGGGTTCCGAGCTGAAAAAAATCATATATTTAGGTTTAATTAAAATTAAGACATCTTTTATGAACATCAATCGTTAAAATTGTGAATACATATTAATTATGATGAGACAGCTATATATAGTTAGGCCAATTTGGCGCCTCTAATAATACAAACTTATAATTTCAAGGATGGTGTATACTTTTTTATCATCTAAAACATAATTACAATTATAATTATTCCTGTTATTTCAACATTATATTTATTCTAATGTTTTAAAACTATTTTATCTTTAATAAATAATAAACGATCTACCAACTCAAATCAAATAGTGTGTATTCAAATTCCCATTTTATTAATCCGATCAATACACAAGTTACGCGTTGTCAAAATTATCCATTATATTTTGCAGCACATTAGCAGTAAAACAAAATGAACATAATTGTAAAAGGGATCCTACATATAGTGAATATAGGTGATTGTTGTTAAACACTCTTTCCGTTGACAACTGTTTTACCTGTTTTGTTCAAGTATTGTTATACATACTGTGACAGCCGGAATGAAAGGGGGAGGTTTGGCGCTTTAAAATCTGATTCAACCCACCATTTCTTTAGAAATGCCTGAACCAAGTCAGGGTCATTACGGTTTTCACAGTTTTCCGGTTGTTGACTGATTTTGTCTGTTTATATACTTATGAGTTTTGACTTTCCCTTTGTAAGATTGTTCGGAGTTCGGTAATTTTGTTATTACCCTTATTGTAAATATAAAGGAAATGAAACATTGTATTCATTTAAAATAGTTGTTTGTCAAAAAGGTACGTAGCTGTTCACTTCAATATTTAATTTTCCAACGGTTATTAGATTTAAATTACAGTTCTCTGAGCGCTGTAAATGAAGCGAATTTAACATCAGCGACCCATACTTTAAATTTCAATCCCACAATGCAATTATCGGGCTAAAACGTCATGTCACAGCCCATGAAAAAATAAGAAAATAAAATTACAAATTTGCGATTTGCTTCGTTATTTGTGGAAATATGTCGATACAACTTTGTGAATATGTATTTTATATCACCAGGAACATATTTAGCTAACATGTAAAAAATCTCGAAGTTTCCCTTTAAGCAACATAAACCTAAACCTGAACATTTATAGAAGTCAAACGGACTATTACGGGGTATGTGACTATATAGGTCTCCAGCTCTATGTGTTCGCATTGTGTCATTGTTAGTTGTGGTCTTGTAAGAAGACCCTGCATCAGTACATAAACAGTGTCTGACACCCTGGATTGACGACACGTTGATTGTATCGGAGAAGTAAGTAGTGCTTCAAGTATAGGTTGGAACCACATACATAGCGCATTAATTAACCGATAGATAAGTGCATATGATTGTCTGAGACACATACAACACAGTCTCTAGGCATAAGGTTTGAGCTATATGTTTGAGCCATGGACATAATTTTGAATGATAGGCATAAGCGAGAAGTAATAGCGTTCCGAGCGTAGCGTATTTGGTTAATTACAAACATGCAAAGCGTATTAATTAACGATCGATAAATGTATAGGATTGTCTGAGACCCAGTCTCTAGCCATAGGGTTTGATTTATATGTCTGAGTCATTAGGCACAAGATATAGTTTTTATGTAGACAGACATTCACGTTAGGGAATTAATTACACACAATTTATGTCTGACATGTAGTGATCACATTGTGATTTGATACTGGTTATAACTGTGGTTAAGTCTTGGTTTAATAGGATATCAAATCCAAGGAAACTGGTACGAAACAATTGGCCGCTCATCGATGTCATAGACCTTCCCTCGACACGTTACACAGTAATATATTTTTACAATTATAAACATTTTGTGTTGTACGGTGGTAATTTCTAGGTTGCCAATAGAAGTTATACAGAATGGATTGTATTCAAAGGAAAGTGATATATATATGCTGGGAATGACCATATGGGAAATATATACAGCCTTAGACTTATATAAGCACAATCATGCAGTAAGCCCATTGGAAGGAAAACCATTTGCAACAATACCAAAGGATGAAGTAATTATATTAGAAAATATTAAACATATCAGTGCACGAGTATTTTTGTAATTTGCATCTCCAGTGGTGCTGGACCCCAAACTACTGGAAAATAAAAGGCCGAAGTTGTCCTAGGCTAAAATATCCACCCATAAAGTCAAATAATTACCCTTTCTAAAAAGTTGGAATAAAAATAAAAGTAAAGGAATGGCGGTGGAGGATTACAGCAACTTCAATAAGTATGAACAACAAAGCATGTCTGAAACAACTGTACCTTCCGGAAATCCTAAATGTTTCTCCCGATTTTTGCGGGTTCGTGTTGCTCAATCTTTAATTTTCCGTTTGGTTTTTTTTTGGGTACTTTTTTCGTTAATTGGACCATTGCATTTTACATCTTCTGAGGGGCCGTCGTTATAAAACGTAGTTGGATTTACAACTACCTATGCAATCAGTGCCTATCACCACTAACGTTGTGAGTTCGAATCCCGCGCAGGTGAGGTGTACTCGGTACAATATTAGTTGATAAAGTTTGTCAGATTTGTTTGTTGATATTTGGTGTTTTAATGTCACTTTCAGCTATATCATGGCGACCAGTTTTAGTGGTGGAAGAAGTCGGAGTACCCGGAGAGAACCATCGACCATGGCCAAGTCACTGGTAAACTTTATCACTTGCGGATGCTAGTCGAGTGCAGCCTATTTTGTAATTACATAGCCGGGCGCGAACCCACGCCGTATTGGTGATAGGCTTGTATGAGTTTTTAGGTAATCCAATTACCTAACTCATTGAGCCACAGGGGCCCTCGTTTGATTCGTCATGCACATGCTTTCAGAAAGTTTGTCAGTGATTTGCGGCAGGTATGTGGTTTTCTCTGTGTTGATAGCTCCTTGGGTGATTGCTGATAGCAATAGATCGACATAGAAATTCATAGTTTTAAGACGAATTTATATACAAGTAAATGTATAACATTATGTAAAAACAAATACCATTGAAATTTATTATTTAAAACTCGCTCATACATAAAATTACTCAATTTTACTCAATTTTAGGATACATTATTTTTCACTTAACCTTTTCTAATTGTTCATCATTTTTAATGTAGTTTGGGTATGCCAAGCAAGACACTTGAACTTAAATAATGCGTCAATACAACAAAAATATAAAATATTGCGATCTCGAACCATGATTTTTAAGTCAAAATACCTTGTGTGGCTTATTAATATCTATGGAAAAATATATATAAAAATTTGGAATCAAAAATATAATATTCAAATCGGCCTGATTTTATAATACAACTGTATATACTTTTATAAATTAGCTGTTGACAGAGCTTTATAGTGGTGGAATTCCAAGCATTCCTTCATCTTGTCCGTCATGGCTGTACGAAATGCTACAAAGTTGTTGGAATAGGAACAGAACATTTAGACCTTCAGTAGAACACTTGTTGACAGAAATCATGAAAAGGTGGGTTGTGTCAATATTTGTTATTTTAACATTTTCATAGAAAGCTGTAGTTCCTTAATGGAGTAAAACAGTATTTCATCCACACAATAAATTGTCACGTAATGAGGTTCACTGACAGTGGTTTTCCTTACACATATTCTCGTTAGAAAGTTAATGTTATTAAGTTTGTTGATTAATTTGGAAACTTCATATTTAGGAAATTGGTTAAAAAGAGACGATTTTCCAGAGATTGTATTCACATACCGATTGTGGGACGTCTGTTAATAAAATGATTTGAAGTATGATGATATTATCACTGAAGCGCAAACACAAGAACTTCTTTACTTGAAACGGAACTGATTGAAATATAGTAACATAATATTCTAACAAGTATTGATGGTTTTCGTACTTTATTCTTTCTCTGTATTGAATTGTCAAAATTCCACATCAACAGCATTACTCCTGGTGACCGTTTTACTAAAGGCCGTAAGTCGTAAATATAACCGTAAGTGTACTCTAAAGAGTTACCACCGTTTCACTAATAAGCGAACGATAGCTCGTTCTTAACGGTAGAAATGTGTTAAAAAATAAAATATAATGAAAAACTAGAAAAGAAATATGCCCCCGCACTTGATAATTATGGACAAAGTTGTTTTGTTAGGAGTGATTTTTGAAAAATGAAGTGTGTCTGTAAGACACAAATGATGCCCCCGCCTGACCATCACAATCCTATGGACATGCACACCTCCTGGGATCCATTATGTGTATAAACATCCTACAAAATATTAAAGCTGTAGCTCCAAAACTGTAGGAGATAGCCGGACAATCCATGTATCTATATCCGGACGGACGAACAAAATGACTAATTCCAGCTACCTGTCATTTTGAGAATATTTGATGAAAATCAAAATGCTATGGACATGCACACCTCCATTATGTGTATAAACATCCTGCAAAATATTAAAGCTGTAGCTCTAAAACTGTAGGAGGAGTTAGCCGGACAAACCATGTTCCATTTATGCAGCTAGTACGAAAAAAATGACTAAGTCCAACTACCTGTCATTTTGAGAATATTTGAAGAAAATCAAAATCCTGTGGACATACACACCTCCATTATGTGTATAAACATCCTACAAAATATTAAAGCTGTAGCTCCAAAACTGTAGGAGATAGCCGGACAAACCATGTATCTATATCCAGACGGACGAACGGACGGACAGGGGGTAAATTAATATGCCTCCCCGACTCTTCGAGTTGAATACTCTATGTAAACAAATTTCTTCGTATTCTGTTCATTTCTCTGTAAATAGATGTTCAGCTGTCACTTTCATTGGTGTTGGGCTAAATTTTTTTTCAAATACATTCTGTATTATACAAAGGTTACATGTTTCAAATCTGGAAACAATAAAAATATGAAAATGACCTAATAGGCAAGCAGTTGTCAGAGATAATTTTAATTACATTCTGATTACATCCTTTGGTATCTTCAAACGGTTCATTCAACATATGCCAACATTTTGATAAATAGGTATAAAAAGGTAAGAAAAAATGTTGGCATAGGTTGAATAGGTTAATTGTTATATAAACATGACTAGTCATGTTTAATTAGTGTAAAACTGGGGGAAATATCAATGTACTCCAAGTCCACAATTAACTTTTATTAAATGTAGAAGTTTTCTTGTTTTTGTGTGAGTATTGAGTGAATAAACTAAGTTAGAAATAAATATTTAAAAACATATTTTTTGGAAATAACAAAATAAATCAGGACATTATGAGCACATATATTTTAATATCAAACTTTATGAAAATAAATTAGGACATTATTGTAACTTAAGTAATGACTGGAGTCACTGAACTCTTACTGGGTTCCCATTTATACCCTTTGTTAGCTTGGTCAACTCTGAAAATGACTGATCTTATGATTAATTAGCTTGGAGTGAGCAATTAAAAAATACTGTCCACAATTATGATAATTCTAAATTTATAAATAGGTATTATTCTAAAATTTTTAATTTAGATTTTAAGAAAATTGTTTAATTGCATAAGTATCATATAATATTTTAAATTAAGACTTTTTAAAAAGATTGTTTATTTAAATTATTCTAAAATTTTAGATTTTCATCTTTTTTATGTACAGATTTTTGTTTAATTTTAACAGAATTATTATTCTATATATAAATTTTTACAAAACTTAATATTTTTATATATCTTATATTTTTAGACTAAAAAAAAAAATTCTTTATAAATTTCACTTTTGAGACCTGCATTTCCAAATTTACTTACCTGTAACTATCAGTAATTGTTATATAAACACCTGTAATAAAATGTTTGTTGGCATACCTTGAATATGACATTTTGAAAAATATGTATAAAAAGGTAAGAAAAAATGTTGGCATAGGTTGAATAGGTTAATTGTTATATAAACATGACTAGTCATGTTTAATTAGTGTAAAACTGGGGGAGATATCAATATACTCAATTAACTATTTTTTAAATGTAGAAGTTTTCTTGTTTTTGTGTGAGTATTGAGTGAATAAACTAAGTTAGAAGTAAATATTTATGAAAATAAATCACGACATTATAAGCACATATATTTTATTATCAAACTTTATGAAAATAAACCAGGACATTATTGTAACTTACTGGACTCTTACTGGGTTCCCATATATACCCTTTGTTAGCTTGGTCAAATCCTTAAAGTAGTGATCCTTTTTCATTAATTACGGTAATCAAATCTTACCCAAAATCACATCAATGCGAAAATGACTGATCTTCTGATTAATTAGCTTGGAGTGAGCAATTAAAAGATACTCTCCAAAATTCTAGTAATTCTAAATTTATAAATAAATATTATTCTAAAATATTGAATTTATATTTTAAGAAAATTGTTTAATTGCATAAGTATCATATACTATTTTAAATTATGACCTTTTAATAAGATTGTTTATTTAAATTATTCTAAAATTTTAGATTTTCATCTTTTTTATTTACAAATTTTTGTTTAATTTTAACAAACTTATTATTTTATCTATAAATTTTACAAAACTTTTTTGGTTAATTTAAACAGAATTATTATTTTATATATAAATTTTTACAAAACTTAATAATTTTTTTTTCCAGTTAACTTATTTTTTCCAGTAAACTTATTTTTTTAAAGAATTATTCGTATCTTATAAATTTAGATCTTTTTATATGAATATACAAAACTTTTTTGTTAAATGCTATATTTTTAGATTAAAAAAAACAAACTTTATCAATTACACAAATTTACCTACCTGTAACTGTCATTAATTGTTATATAAACACCTGTAATATAATGTTTGTTGGCATACCTTGAATATGATATTTCAAAATGTTGGCGTAGGTTGAAGACACCCTTCAAACTCTTCTTAGTTTAGGTAGTTGTTATCTCTGAATAAGTCATTTGGATGTTTAGTCCAATCCTTGTAAGATGCTGGCAATTGGAGAAACCTCTTGAGTATACAATAATCTGGGATACGTAGTCCCGATATACGGGGGAATATGGAAAATTCATAAAAGAAATTAAAATCATCACATGAGTATTATTAAAATGTTAAAACTAAATTTCCCTTTTTGTCACAAAAACGAAATAGATATCGTACTTACTGGTAACTATTATCTTTAATTACAGGTTACTAGGATATTCAACCAATTAAAAGAGATGATAAAGTTTGTCAGTTACTTGTGGCAGGTCGGTGGTTTTCTCCGGTTTCCTCCACCAATAAACCCGACATCCACGATATAATAGAAATATTGTTGAAAGTGGCATTAAACACCATAACCATAACCAATTAAAAGTGTAATTTTACAAGGACAAATACCCCTTATATCAACCAATCAGAAGACATCATTCATATATAAGGTGGAATTATAATTATAATACAATAAACGTGGATATGGTATTTTACCTCTATCAACATGTATTTAAAAAAAAATATTTTCCTTTCTATTTTCAAGACGACATAAAGCTTGTTTTTTTTCAGAATTGTACAAAATCCAAGGAAAGATCAGATAGCTCATATGATAAATTTTAAAACAATATCATCAGTTGTATCTAATACCTCAATGTCAAGCAAGTCACGTTCAGCAATTGTGGATGATAAAGATCCATATTTATCAATGCTACATGTACAGTCAAGGCAACATTCAGTGGAAGCTCCATACGAATCAAAATCAAACGCAAGTGGCAGCTATATTGAAATTCCAATATCATCATCACAAAGTCTGAACAAATACGACGGAAATGATAAATGGGAGGATTGTTATACTGAAGACGTCAATGATCCAATCTTACGGCGAATCCCTGGTCGTAACAGAAAAGGTTATGAACCATCCGGGTATTACGATAATGCAACAGATTCAGAATGTTTTAATTTGCATCATAGTGATAGTCTACACCCTCTGTTAACTGACAATATCAAAAATGACGAAAGCTTTGACATTTCGAGTCATCATATCGATAAAGAATCACAACAGGTTCAACACAGCCTTCAAACAAATAACGTGAGTGAAAACAATACAAGTAACTTTGGGAGGAAATTATCAAGAATCGACAGTGGAATAGAGGACGATGTTATTAATCAGCAAAGATTAATTGGAGGAGCAAAATTGACTTTAATACCTGCTATTCCTGAAAGAAGGCCTGCTGGAATTCCACCAATACCATTATCAAAGCCAACTAATATCCTGCATCAAAATATTCATCCAGAAATGCAAACAAAAGCTTTAGAAGCAGTAGATGAAGCAGACATCAGTAAATGTATGAACCATTCTAACTACAGACTGTCTTCAGACAGCATATCAATCGGCATACCTGATACCACTAATAAATCGGTGAATAATAAAATCCATACTAGGTTAGAAAAGAGTAAATCGTCGATGGTACCCACATTTCCTTCCAGCCATGCAGTATTGTCATCCAAGATGTTATTGCCGAGTAAAGATGATATAGTTGCCAGAAAAATTGTACCTAGACTGGTTAGGTATGGAAGCTGTGATTTCTTACGAACAGATAGAAATGCAGGATTAATGCAGAAAAGGGAAAGTTATATCTAACATTAAATTCTAATTCCAGTGCAATTCCAAGAAACGCATTTCGTTCATGATTCAAACAAGAAAAAGCAATATCATAGAAAATAATCTATTGTTTGTCTAATATTGTAGACAATAATATATTGTTGGTTTAATATTATAGACAATGATCTATTTTTGGTTTAATATTATAGACAATAATCTATTGTTGGTTAAATATTATAGAAAATAATATATTGTTGGTTAAATATCATTGACAATAATATATTGTTGGTTATATATTATAGACACTAATCTATTGTTGGTTAAATATTACAGAAAATAATATATTGTTGGTTAAATATTATAGACAATAATATATTGTTGGTTTAATATTACAGAAAATAATATATTGTTGGTTTAATATTATAGGCAATAATATATTGTTGGTTTAATATTATAGACAATAATATATTGTTGGTTAAATATTATAGACCATAATCTATTGTTGGTTTAATATTATAGACAATAATATATTGTTTGTCTAATATTGTAGACAATAATATATTGTTGGTTTAATATTATAGAAAATAATATATTGTTGGTTTAATATTATAGACAATAATATATTGTTGGTTAAATATTATAGACCATAATCTATTGTTGGTTTAATATTATAGACAATAATATATTGTTTGTCTAATATTATAGACAATAATATATTGTTGGTTTAATATTATAGATACTGTTGGTTTAATATTATAGACATTAATCTATTGTTGGTTTAATATTATAGACAATAATATATTGTTGGTTAAATATCATAGACAATAATATATTGTTGGTTAAATAGTATAGACACTAAGCTATTGTTGGTTTAATATTACAGAAAATAATATAGTGTTGGTTTAATATTGTAGACAATAATATATTGTTGGTTTAATATTATAGAAAATAATATATTGTTGGTTTAATATTAGACAATAATATATTGTTGGTTAAATATTATAGAAAATAATATATTGTAGGTTTAATATTATAGACAATAATCTATTGTTGGTTAAATATTATAGACAATAATATATTGTTGGTTAAATATTATAGAAAATAATATATTGTTTGTCTAATATTGTAGACAATAATATATTGTTGGTTTAATATTATAGACAATGATCTATTGTTGGTTTAATATTACAGAAAATAATCTATTGTTGGTTAAATATTATAGAAAATAATATATTGTTGGTTAAATATCATAGACAATAATACATTGTTGGTTAAATATTATAGACATTAATCTATTGTTGGTTTAATATTACAGAAAATAATATATTATTGGTTTAATATTATAGGCAATAATATATTGTTGGTTTAATATTATAGACAATAATATATTGTTGGTTAAATATTATAGACCATAATCTATTGTTGGTTTAATATTACAGAAAATAATATATTGTTGGCTTAATATTATAGGCAATAATATATTGTTGGTTTAATATTATAGACAATAATATATTGTTTGTCTACTATTGTAGACAATAATATATTGTTGGTTTAATATTATAGAAAATAATATATTGTTGGTTTAATATTATAGACATTAATATATTGTTGGTTAAATATCAGACAATAATATATTGTTGGTTAAATAGTATAGACACTAATCTATTGTTGGTTTAATATTGCAGAAAATAATATATTGTTGGTTTAATATTATAGAAAATAATATATTGTTGCTTAAATATCATAGACAATAATATATTGTTGGTTAAATAGTATCGACACTAATCTATTGTTGGTTTAATATTACAGAAAATAATATATTGTTGGTTTAATATTGTAGACAATAATATATTGTTGGTTTAATATTATAGACAATGCTCTATTGTTGGTTTAATATTATAGAAAATAATCTATTGTTGGTTAAATATTATAGAAAATAATATATTGTTGGTTAAATATCAGACAATAATACATTGTTGGTTAAATATCATAGACTATAATATATTGTTGGTTAAATATTATAGACAATAATCTATTGTTGGTTTAATATTACAGAAAATAATATATTGTTGGTTTAATATTATAGGCAATAATATATTGTTAGTTTAATATTATAGACAATAATATATTGTTGGTTTAATATTATAGACAATAATATATTGTTGTTGTTGGTTAAATATTATAGACCATAATCTATTGTTGGTTTACAGAAAATAATATAGTGTTGGTTTAATATTATAGACAATAATATATTGTTTGTCTAATATTGTAGGTTTAATATTATAGACAATAATCTATTGTTGGTTAAATATTAGACAATAATATATTATTGGGTAAATATTATAGAAAATAATATATTGTTTGTCTAATATTGTAGACAATAATATATTGTTGGTTTAATATTATAGACACTGATCTATTGTTGGTTTAATATTATAGACTATAATCTGTTGTTGGTTAAATATTATAGAAAATAATATATTGTTGGTTAAATATCATAGACAATAATACATTGTTGGTTAAATATCATAGACAATAATATATTGTTGGTTAAATATAATAGAAAATAATCTATTGTTGGTTTAATATTATAGGCAATAATATATTGTTGGTTAAATATCATAGACAATAATATATTGTTGGTTAGATATTATAGACAATAATATATTGTTGGTTTAATATTATAGGCAATAATATATTGTTGGTTTAATATTATAGACAATAATATATTGTTGGTTTAATATTATAGACAATAATATATTGTTGGTTTAATATTATAGGCAATAATATATTGTTGGTTTAATATTATAGACAATAATATATTGTTGGTTTAATATTATAGACAATAACACATTGTTGGTTTAATATTATAGACAATAATATATTGTTGGTTTAATATTATACACAATAATACATTGTTGGTTTAATATTATAGACAATAATATATTGTTGTTGTTGGTTAAATATTATAGACCATAATCTATTGTTGGTTTACAGAAAATAATATAGTGTTGGTTTAATATTATAGACAATAATATATTGTTTGTCTAATATTGTAGGTTTAATATTATAGACAATAATCTATTGTTGGTTAAATATTAGACAATAATATATTATTGGGTAAATATTATAGAAAATAATATATTGTTTGTCTAATATTGTAGACAATAATATATTGTTGGTTTAATATTATAGACACTGATCTATTGTTGGTTTAATATTATAGACTATAATCTGTTGTTGGTTAAATATTATAGAAAATAATATATTGTTGGTTAAATATCATAGACAATAATACATTGTTGGTTAAATATCATAGACAATAATATATTGTTGGTTAAATATAATAGAAAATAATCTATTGTTGGTTTAATATTATAGGCAATAATATATTGTTGGTTAAATATCATAGACAATAATATATTGTAGGTTTATGCGATGCTCTGGGACATCGCCTACTCTAAAAATAGCAACGTCATTCCCAGAATTTCAGTATTTATAGGTCGTACAACAATATCTCTATAAAGGATTAAAATGCAACGGAGTGTAACCAAATTTGGGGTCAAGATATTTTTATATATTGACCTTCAATTACTTATTGTATTCATGCCATTAGTATTACATATTTAATATATTTCAAAATACAACAAAGCAAAAGGAACTTCTGTATATATTCTAAGCTCTGAATGGTGAATTAGTGGTTTGACACCTTTTAATCTTCCTCCATTGTCGATTTCAAGGTGAAGGTCAGTGTAAGAAGCAGACTTATGATCAGTGTCAGTAGTATCTTATACTTCAAGCTCATTTGGATAGATGCGATGTAGATAATCACCGGATCGAGTATTGTTCAGTGACAGAACATCATCTATATAGCGGAAGATGATTTTCTATCTTTATTCTTGAGAAGCCCTGGAAGGAAGTCTGCCTCATAAGCATGTAGAAACAAATCAATGAGTAGCAGAGCATAAATTGCACCCATTTTGGAATATCAATCGTCTGTTGAACCTGTTGAAACACTCGTCCATCAAACTGGACAAATATGTTGGCAATAAAAAATCTAAAATTTGAATGATCTCGTCCTGTTTTTAGATTTTAAATGGTTTTGGACAAAGTAAAACTTATCTCTAACAATAACAAGATACGGATAGCTTAGTTCTCCATTCTGATTTGATCTTTAATTCTATATTTTAGTCGCGTATGTGGAATGGTTATATATACGGTAGACAAATTCAATGATTTAATGCTGTTGCAAAAATACCAAGAGTCTGCAGCAAATCTTTAGGTTTTTTTAATAAACACATTTGATTAACGCTAGTATAACAATATTTCTGGAGACTCGTTTTGACAGCTGTAAGAATAGAAGTTATAAGCTTAGAATGATCGAGACCTGTTAGAACACTTGGCAGCTCCCGCGATATAACGTTGTTTGTATGAACACTTGTGTAATTTTGGTATCCAGTACAGTAAGGGAAGGTCATAATCCTCATAGATAGTGTAGTAGCTGTACATGTATCAGATCACCTTGCAATTGTGAGCTATTTAAACCTAATTCTATCTTCAAGCAGTCAATGTACAAAATGAGCATGAAATACAAGCCAAACATTGCTAAATTTTGAATGGTCCAATAAATCTTAGTTGTTTTCATTAAAACACTAATAACCAGATGTTATTCTCATAGATTAATGACTAGTAATGATCACGAGTTGTTTTTAAATGGCATGTAGTCATTTTATCTTGTTGTATGTACTTTGTATTAACGTTTGGTTTTGTGTTTACATAGGAAGACTATCTATGTGTATACGTTTGATACTGGTGCTAAAATGTTTGTGTTCAATAATGCATACTATTTATATAATAATGTTGTGTTAGCAATGACTATGCCAACACAACATTATTATTATTATTATGCTGACTGTTATATGTAGACAAAATATATTAAGAACTGGAGGTCCTGATACTGGTGACTAATATATTGGATCAGATAGTCTTGAAAGTGTGAGAATATTCTTTTTTTCATTTAAGGCTTTAAAAAATATAAAGATATTTGAAGTTTGAAATCTAATTAAACAACAATAAGAAGTATTAAAAAACGTTTAGACGACTATGATAGATTGACAGATTGGATCTGCCCCCTTGCACGTGGACTAGCTAAAAATAGCTTGACAGACAGCTGAAAACCCAACCTTCCCCGCATGAAACTGGCATAGTAGATGTACTATTTTCGCATAGTATATCAACGCTATATAATTCTTTGTGATATATGCCAAAATATCGTATGAACTTATATTACAGAAGAAATTTACATAAAGCATAATAATAAGTATTATGATATAATATTCTATATAATAATCAAGAACAAACAGTTAATTATTTCTTTATGCTTTTATTATTAAATATTGCATATAAAAAGTATTTTGACTTTTTAATTTCAATTAATTTATACAATTTGCTCAAGAAATTATTAAACATTAAACAAGTAAAACGGATGCTCCCAGAGAATGCAGACACAATATATCAGGGGGAACTCATGTGGAGTAATAAAAAAAGTGAATTATAATTTTCATATGAAATAAATGAGTGGTAAAGGATCAATTCTACTCCAAATATCAATCATTTCGCTGATACAGGTTTATGGTGTTTAATGCCACTTTCAATAATATTTCAGTTATATCATGGCAGTCAGTTTTATAGGTGAAGTATACCGGAGTACCCGGAGAAAACCACCGACAAGTCGCAAGAAACTGACCAACTTTATCACATAATGTTGCATCGAGTACACCTCGCCATGAACGGAGTTCGAACTCACAACTTTAGTGGTGGTAGGCACTGATTGCACAGGTAGTGGTAAATCCAACTACCATACGATCATGACCACAATGACCTCCTGAACACATCTGTTGTCCTACTCCAGACAGGAATTCAATAGAAAAAAAAGTGCATACAAATCTGACTTTTAAGTAAAAAAGTTGTCATTTTTGGGTGTTGGTACAATTTGACTTCCTTTAACTCCATTTATATTGGAAACCACAAGAGCTAGGTTAAATCTGGTTGAAAAAAAGAACACTGCCAGGAAATTTCACAAGGAATAAAAAGAAAACAAACTATATAAAAAAAAGAAAAGAAAAAAAGAAAGAAAATTCTAAATTTTGTGTGTTGGCCCTATTTTGACCCTCTTATATCTTGAAAACGACAAAAGCCATAAAAAATCTGTAAGCATACTGTATAAAGACCAGAGGTTCCCAGGAGCCTGTAATCGCTCGCCAGGATCAAAGCTGCTTTCAATAACAACGCAACTGCACTGTGGCAGCCATCTTGGTGGGAGAGCGCGACTGCCGGACACAATTTTGGAAGAGGACCATCCAATGACTATTCCATCAAAGTTTGGTTCTAATTGAGCTACTGGTTCCAGACAAGATGGTTTATATGTGAATTTCCCATAGGGTCCTATGTTAAACTAAGCTCAGCTGTGCAGCCATCTTGGTCAGAGGGCGGGACCACCAGATACAATTTTGGAAGAGGACCATCCAATGACTATTTTATCAAAGTTTGGTTCCAATTGAGCAACTGGTTCCAGACAAGAAGATTTTTATGTGAATTTCCCATAGGGTCCTATGTTAAGCTAAGTTTGGCTGTGGGGGCCATCTTGGTCGAAGGGCCGAACCGCCGGACACATTTTTGGAAGAGAACCATCCAATGACTATTTCATCAAAATTTAGTTCTTATTGAGCAAATGGTTTCAGACAAGAAGATTTTTATTGGAATTTCCAATAGGGTCCTATGTTAAATTAATATGGCTGTGGTGGCCATCTTGGTCGGATATATGAAATGCCGGACACAACTTTGGAAGGGGACCACCCAAGGATCATTTCAGCAAAGCTTGGTTGAGATTGGCTCTGTAGTTTCAGAGAAGATTTAAAAAAAAATTCACCCCCCCTTTTTTCTATTTTTAGCTTGGCGACCATCTTGGTTGGAAGTCGGGATCACCGGACACAATTTTGGAAGGGGCCAACCCAAGGACCATTCTACCAAAGTTTGGTTGCAATTGGCCCCGTGGTTTCTGAAGAGATTAAAATGTGAAATGTTGACGGACGGACGAAAAGTGATGGAAATAGCTCACCTGGCCTAAAGAAAAACCTATCAAGATTGGTTGAAAAATAAACACGCCACATACAAAAACAGACAACATGCTTTTTGACACCTTTGGGCCTCTTGTTCTTTCATGTACTTCCGATCAACACTTTTTATAGAGACATCCAATGAACTACCAAGTTTAGTTCTAATTGGCCCAGTGTTTTCAGAGAAGATAGAAAAAAAGATACCACCCTTTTTGACAACTTTGGGTCTCTTATTTCTTTTGTGTACTTCTAATCAACAAAAAATACTTTCTCGGGACTATCCAATGAATATTCCTACCAAATATGGTTTCAGTAGTTCCAGAAAAGATTAAAAACACATAACATCCTTTTTTTTTACACTTTGGACCTCTTGTTTTCTTTCGTTTATTCCGATCAACAACAAATAACATACATTTTTGAAAGGACCATACAATGAACATTCCTACCAAATTTGATTCCTATTGGTCCAGTGGTTTTAGAGAAGATTAAAATGTAACAATTTAC
This sequence comes from Bathymodiolus brooksi, assembly GCA_963680875.1. Classification (NCBI taxonomy): domain Eukaryota; kingdom Metazoa; phylum Mollusca; class Bivalvia; order Mytilida; family Modiolidae; genus Bathymodiolus; species Bathymodiolus brooksi. Next base: position 89,999,976 of record OY804578.1, on the reverse strand, counting down.
TGGCGACTACAATACCTTACACGACCCTTTGGGTCCAATGAGCTGATCAAACTGCTGTCATGATACACGATTCTTCATATGGTAATATTTAATTTTGATTTTTGGTGTTTTAACGCCACTTTCAGCAGTATTTCAGCTATATCATGGTGACCAATTTTAGTGGTGGAAGAAATTTGGCACAGTGAGCTAAAAAGAATATTAAAATGTGAATACCTACATGTAATGTATAGTATAAACATGTTACACTATATCAGCATTAGTTAATTTCTAAGGGAGATAATGGAAAGTTATCTTTCTTTTAACAGTTTAATGCAAGAGTTATCTCCCTTTTAACAGTTTACTACAATGGAGTTTTTTTTAAAGAAATGAACCAATCAGAAACAAGAATTGTCTGTGGCGGCCATATTTGTTAACGGATCGGGATGAAATGAGCAAACTTTATAGAGGACCCTCCATATATGTTTCGGTTCATTTGGTCAAGCGGTTTCAGAGGAGAAGATTAAAAAAAATCGGCCAATCAGAAACAAGAATTGCCTGTGGCGGCCATGCTTGTTAACGGATCGGGATGAAATGAGCACTCTTTATAGAGGACCTTCCATAGATGCTTCCTACCAAGTTTCGGATCATTTGACCAAGCAGTTTCGGAGGAGAAGATTTAAAAAAATCGGCCAATCAGAAAATTGCCTGTGGTGGCCATGTTGGTAATAGATCAGGACAAAATGAGCAATTTTAAGGGGGAACCTTCCATAGATGCTTCCTACCAAGTTTCAGTTCATTTGGCTGAGAGGTTTCAGAGGAGAAGATTAAAATGCGAAAAGTTAACGGACGACGGACGCTAAGTGATGGCAAAAGCTCAAAACACTTTACAGAGTTTTAGAATCACTTTAGAGAAACGGTCTCCAGGAATTTATCCTATTTCAGTGTTCAGCAATATATTTTCGAAATCATCTTTTAAGGAGTTTTCAATTTCCAAACACGATTCTTTAACAATAATTTGGCTATCTTAAATTAATTTTCCAAACAAGAATCGCTTTTTAGAGAAGCAAAATGGTTTAGGGCTTTTCCAGGAAAAAATACCTGGGGGGGGGTAAAGTGGAGGTGTCGGAACTCCGTCAATAATTTGGGCTACTACCACCAGAATTTAAATAATTTTTGGGGTACCACCACATATATATAAATACTTAAAATGACCCCCACCTAGTAAATAGAAATTAAATTTGAAACGAGGACCCCCCCCCCCTTTCCCTCACCAAAAGCAAAACTGCCGAAAGCAGATGATTCCTTTCCTGTGATACCTAGTTTGACAAACATACCTCTAAACACCTGAACATATTTCCCCAGGCCCACGGCTGTTAACCAGTGGAAAATTTGTTCGTTATCCCAGTCCATTTCGACATTTGACCACGTTTCGACTGGTACTTTTCATCTCGGAACCCAGGAACGAAAATAAAAGAACCAGGTACCAGTTCATCATTCGTATTTCTCCATCTTTAACATAACATATCATTCGGAATATTTCGGAAGATAAAGGGAGACAATTTGGCTTAAAAATCATGCAATAGAAGCGAATTCGCGGAATAAACAACCAAATATTATACACCATTTAACGAACAACACAGTGACACGACTTGCCGGCAAGTAGGTCTATTTTTAATATACCGAAATGGTAAAAATACCGGCAACCACGATTAATTAAATAGAAATTTGACAACAACCCCCAGAAAAGAAATATGTTTTTATGCCCCCTACCTAGATAAAAAAAAATCAATGGCGTTCCGACCCTACCAGGTATTTTTTCCTGGAAAAGCCCTTATCAGAAATCATGTGTAAACAATATTATCATATTTATCATATTTTATGCTATAAAATCTCCTATTCTGCGAGACTGTTTATTTATTTATTTATTTATTTATTTATTTATTTATTTTCTAACTTCCTGTCTGATAGAAAAGCTTGTAATAGTCGCTTTACGCAAGAATTTCAACCTTAGAACATGGTTGTTAGTCACGTTAGACAGTGAATTGTTATATAAAGGTCAAATGGATAGGAAAACGCTGGGGAGGAATAAATAAGGTAGGATAACAAAGGAAGTCATTATACGGAGGGGGTTGATAAAACAAGGTCGACTGTATTTTGAAGGGAAAAAAAACCACTTGATATTATTACAACATTCAAAGTCTTCTTAAAATTATAATTATTCATAGCATAGCAATGGTAGCATGTATTTTCTCACTTCTTAAGATTTAGACCTCGACCTTGTATTTTTGACTGGAGAATTCTCGTTCTGTTCATTTGTAGATTGATTCATTTCACTTATGTTTTGTTGTGAAGTATTGTCTGCCAGTTTAAAGTAATTTTTCCCTAAGGTAAGAACATTTCGTAGATATTTTGGATAAGGCAATGTAACAAGTCCACATTCTGCCATGTTTCTAATACCGTCTAACACAGAGGGGCCTTCAAATTTTACCCGACATCGGAAAGGTTGGTTGCTATCCATTGGATCTGGCACACCACTGGTTCCTTTGAATTTCACTGCAACCTAAAACAGATTGAAGATTTCAATAAAAGTCAAGAAAATATTTGAAACATGTGTCATACATGTATGCAGGGTTCCCACACAATTTTCAACATAAAATTCCAGGGTATTTCCAGGAATTTTTTCAATTTTCAAGGGTGATTTCAGAAAAAGCTTAGCGGTTTTCTTTGACTTTAGAATGGGGTGTCCATCAAATTAGTGTTTTTCAACGATGCTACATATATATCCTCTATAGTAGGATAAACATTACTGTCCATTATAAGTTTACGTGTACATTAATGTTTGACATATCTGCCTGTGAAATAGATAATTAACATTGACATCACGGTATCACATGTTTTTGGTAATCGTTGTTATTCATAATACCCTTGAAAAGCCATATCTTACAAACGTGCATATGAAACAGAATTCACGACCTGTTTCGCCCCTTTCAATACTAGTCCCAAAGTCATTGGTACCAACTTACTATCGAACTAATGATACACCGCAGAACTCGCTGGTCTGAAGTTGTAAAGGGACGAAAGAACAATGATCAAAGGGAAGTAATTCAATGTTATCTAATGATTTCTTGTAGACAAATTTCAAGGATTTCTTGCAGTTTTTGACTGTTTTCTCGATTTTCAAGGGCTTTATCCGGCCGGGAATGAGTGGAATAAAATTGTCAGGTTATTCCCGTTTTCCCAGATGTGTGGGAACCCTGTGTATGTATGTCAAAGAAATGTGCAGTATTATACACTGCGATTAGCTGACCTGTAGATAATTTGTTTAAAACATAATTGTTAATTATTTTTTTCTATCAGAAAAAGACAGAATTTGTATTTATCAATTATATCATAATTATCTTCTATCTAGATCTTTTAAAGGAGTGAGATGCAAAAACAGTTTCTTTTAAGAAAAGAAAAGACCCTGATGTATGAGAATATGAAAGAATTTTTTTTTCTTAAAATAAGGTGAAAAGCAATTGTTTATTTCAGTGGGCATCATATTTTGTTGATAAATGGATAGAGATTGACATTTTAATTCAGTTTTGATATTTACTTATAACTTTTCTTGTCACTAAAGATGTTCATGGCTCACTAAATTTTGTGGTTTTGATGATGCCAATGAAAAACACAACTAGAGGCTCCCAGGAGCCTGTATAGCTCACCTGGGTATAATAACAACATCAGTCAATAAAACTTGATAACTTTGGTAAAAAAAATTAACAAATGTAGCCTTCGTCATTGCAGACCCCTTCTACAAAAAAATTTGGGCAGAGGAACGTTCCCCCTTTAATGTAAGTTATCAAAATTGCTGTAAAAAAACATATATGTCAATGATTCTCAAAATTTAGCTTTTCCTACTTCACATTTTGTAATAGAGTTGCTTTCCTTTGATTATTTGAGTAACCAAAAGCAGTGAGTCAACAAAAAAATGCATTTCAAGAGGAATAACTCTTCACACAGTTGTCGCACATTTTTAACAGTGGGAAAATTTTTGTAGATCTTGACATGCTGAACATTTTTGCAGTTTAAACTTTCCCTCTATCTCTAATAGTTTTTGAGATATAAGATGATAGTATTAAAATTGAGAACATTTTGATGAAAAAAGGGCAATAACTCCAAAATGGGTAATGGGATTTACTTCAAAATTGCAGGGTAGGAAGATCTTGACATGCTGCAAATTTTGGCAATTTAAACTTAACCTTTATCTCTTATAGTTTTTGAAATATAAGACGAAAAGTATTATTTTTTTTTTTAAAAATTGATGAAAAAGGGGCAAGAACTCCAAGATGGGTAATCAGATTTACTTCAAAATTGCAGGGTAGGTAGATCTCGACATGGTGCACATTTTTGCAATTTAAACTTAACATCTATCTCTTATAGTTTTTGAAATATAACACGAAAAGTATTAAAATTAAAAAAAAAATTGATCGAAGGGCCGAACCGCCGGACACATTTTTGGAAGAGAACCATCCAATGACTATTTCATCAAAATTTTGTTCTTATTGAGCAAATGGTTTCAGACAAGAAGATTTTTATGGGAATTTCCCATAGTGTCCTATGTTAAATTAAGTTCGGCTGTGGCGGCCATCTTGGTCGGTGTTCTGAAATGCCAGACACAATTTTGGAAGAGGACCACCCAAGAATCATTTCAGCAAAGTTTGGTTGAGATTGGCTCTGTAGTTTCAGAGGAGAAGATTTTTTTTAAATTTCATCACCCGTTTTTTCTAATTTGCATAATCGGTCAAAATAGGCAAAAGTTCAAAGTTCATAAAAAATCCCGTAATATATGTTAAAAAGCTCATCATAATGCTTGTACAGTTCAAATTTGGGTACTTTCTGGCTTAAAAAAGAGCAGTTTAGGCCATTTGAAGAAATTTCTATTTTTAGTCATGGCGGCCATCTTGGATACAGGACGGCACTGCCGGACACAATTTTGAAAGGGGACCACCCAAGGATCATTTCAGTAAAGTTTGGTTGAGATTGGCTCTGTAGTTTCAGAGGAGAAGATTTTTTTTAAATTTAATTCCCCCTTTTTTCTATTTTTAGCTTGGTGGCCATCTTGGTTGGAAGTCGGGATCACCGGACAAAATTTTGGAAGGGGGCCATCCAAGGATCATTCCACAAAAGTTTGGTTGCAATTGCCCCAGTGGTTTCTGAGGAGAAGATTTTTATGTGAATTTCCCATAGGGTCCTATGCTAAGCTAAGTTCGGCTATGGGGGCCATCTTGATTTAAGGGCCGAACCGCCGGACACATTTTTGGAAGAGAACCATCCAATGACTATTTCATCAAAATTTTGTTCTTATTGAGCAAATGGTTTCAGACAAGAAGATTTTTATGGGAATTTCGCATAGGGTCCTATGCTAAATTAAGTTCGGTTGTGGCGGCCATCTTGGTCAGTGTTCTGAAATGCCGGACACAATTTTGGAAGAGGACCACCCAAGAATCATTTCAGCAAAGTTTGGTTGAGATTGGCTCAGTAGTTTCAGAGGAGAAGATTTTTTTAAAATTTCATCCTCCCTTTTTTCTAATTTGCATAATCGGTCAAAATAGGCAAAAGTTCAAAGTTCATAAAAAATCCCGTAATATATGTTAAAAAGCTCCTCATAATGCTTGTACAGTTCAAATTTGGGTACTTTCTGGCTTAAAAAAGAGCAGTTTAGGCCATTTGAAGAAATTTCTATTTTTAGTCATGGCGGCCATCTTGGATACAGGACGGCACTGCCGGACACAATTATGAAAGGGGACCACCCAAGGATCATTTCAGCAAAGTTTGGTTGAGATTGGCTCAGTAGTTTCAGAGGAGAAGATTTTTTTTTAATTTCATCCCCCCTTTTTTCTAATTTGCATAATCGGTCAAAATAGGCAAAAGTTCAAAGTTCATAAAAAATCCCGTAATATATGTTAAAAAGCTCATCATTATGCTTATACAGTTCAAATTTGGGCACTTTCTGGTTTAAACTAGAGCAGTTTTGGCCATTTGAAGAAATTTCTATTTTTAGTAATGGTGGCCATCTTGGATTCAGGACGGTGCTGACGGACACAATTTTGAAAGGGGACCACCCAAGGATCATTTCAGTAAAGTTTGGTTGAGATTGGCTCTGTAGTTTCAGAGGAGAAGATTTTTTAAAAATTTCCTTCCCCCTTTTTTCTATTTTTAGCTTGGTGGCCATCTAGGTTGGAAGTCGGGATCACCGGACACAATTTTGGAAGGGGGCCATCCAAGGATCATTCCACAAAAGATTGGTTGCAATTGCCCCAGTGGTTTCTGAGGAGAAGATTTTTATGTGAATTTCCCATAGGGTCCTATGTTAAGCTAAGTTCGGCTATGGGGGCCATCTTGATTTAAGGGCCGAACCGCCGGACACATTTTTGGAAGAGAACCATCCAATGACTATTTCATCAAAATTTTGTTCTTATTGAGCAAATGGTTTCAGACAAGAAGATTTTTATGGGAATTTCCCATAGGGTCCTATGCTAAATTAAGTTCGGTTGTGGCGGCCATCTTGGTCAGTGTTCTGAAATGCCGGACACAATTTTGGAAGAGGACCACCCAAGAATCATTTCAGCAAAGTTTGGTTGAGATTGGCTCAGTAGTTTCAGAGGAGAATATTTTTTTAAAATTTCATCCTCCCTTTTTTCTAATTTGCATAATCGGTCAAAATAGGCAAAAGTTCAAAGTTCATAAAAAATCCTGTAATATATGTTAAAAAGCTCATCATTATGCTTATACAGTTCAAATTTGGGCACTTTCTGGCTTAAAATAGAGCAGTTTTGGCCATTTGAAGACATTTCTATTTTTAATCATGGTGGCCATCTTGGATACAGGACGGCGCTGACGGACACCATTTTGAAAGGGGACCACACAAGGATCATTTCAGTAAAGTTTGGTTGAGATTGGCTCAGTAGTTTCAGAGAAGATTTTTTTTAAATTTCATCCCCCCTTTTTTCTATTTTTAGCTTGGCGGCCATCTTGGTTGGAAGTCGGGATCACCGGACACAATTTTGGAAGGGGGCCATCCAAGGATCATTTCAGCAAAGTTTGGTTGAGATTGTCTCAGTAGTTTCAGAGGAGAAGATTTTTTTTTAATTTCATCCCCCCTTTTTTCTAATTTGCATAATCGGTCAAAATCAGCAAATGTTCAAAGTTCATAAAAAAATCCTGTAATAAATGTTAAAAAGCTCATCATTATGCTTATACAGTTCAAATTTGGGCACATTCTGGCTTAAAATAGAGCAATTTTGGCCATTTGAAGAAATTTCTATTTTTATTAACAGTGGCCATCTTGAATGGAGGGCGGGGATGTCGGACACAAGTTTGAAAGGGACCCACCCAGGGACCATCCCTGCCAGGTTTGGTTTAATTTGGTTCAGCAGTTTCAGAGAAGATTTAAATGCGATCTTTTATCAAAATATGCCTAATTTGCATAATCGGTATATATCGGCTGAAAGAAAAATTTCACAGAAAAACACAGGAATATATGTTAAACTATTCCTTGCCATGTAGCTGCAGTTAAAATTTGAGCTCATTTTGACTTACACTGAAACAGCAATGGACAATTAAAATTTCATCCCCCCTTTTTTCTATTTTGAGCTTGGCGGCCATCTTGGTTGGAAGTCGGGATCAACGGACACAATTTTGGAAGGGGGCCATCCAAGAATCATTTCAGCAAAGTTTGGTTGAGATTGGCTCAGTAGTTTTAGAGGAGAAGATTTTTTTTTAATTTCATCTCCCCTTTTTTCTAATTTGCATAATCGGTCAAAATCGACAAAAGTTCAAAGTTCATAAAAAATCCTGTAATACAGGTTAAAAAGCTCATCATTATGCTTAGGTATACAGTTCAAATTTGGGCACTTTCTGGCTTAAAATAGAGCAGTTTTGGCCATTTGAAGAAATTTCTATTTTTAGTAACAGTGGCCATCTTGAATGGAGGGCGGGCCTGTCGGACACAATTTTGAAAGGGACCCACCCAGGGACCATCCCTGCCAGGTTTGGTTTAATTTGGTTCAGAGGTTTCAGAGGAGATTTAAATGCGATGTTTTATCAAAATATGCCTAATTTGCATAATCGGTATATATCGGCTGAAAGAAAAATTTCACAGAAAAACACAGGAATATATGTTAAACTACTTCTTGCCATGTAGCTGCAGTTAAAATTTGAGCTCATTTTGACTTACACTAAAGCAGCAATGGACAATTAAAATTTCATTCCCCCTTTTTTCTATTTTTAGCTTGGCGGCCATCTTGGTTGGAAGTCGGGATCACCGGACACAATTTTGGAAGGGGGCCATCCAAGGATCATTCCACAAAAGATTGGTTGCAATTGGCCCAGTGGTTTCTGAGGAGAAGATTTTTATGTGAATTTCCCATAGGGTACTATGTTAAGCTAAGTTCGGCTATGGGGGCCATCTTGATTGAAGGGCCGAACCGCCAGACACATTTTTGGAAGAGAACCATCCAATGACTATTTCATCAAAATTTTGTTCTTATTGAGCAAATGGTTTCAGACAAGAAGATTTTTATGGGAATTTCCCATAGGGTCCAATGTTAAATTAAGTTCGGCTGTGGCGGCCATCTTGGTCGGTGTTCTGAAATGCCGGACACAATTTTGGAAGAGGACCACCCAAGAATCATTTCAGCAAAGTTTGGTTGAGATTGGCTCAGTAGTTTCAGAGGAGAAGATTTTTTTAAAATTTCATCCCCCGTTTTTTCTAATTTGCATAATCGGTCAAAGTTCATAAAAAATCCTGTAATATATGTTAAAAAGCTCATCATTATGCTTATACAGTTCAAATTTGGGCACTTTCTGGCTTAAAATAGAGCAGTTTTGGCCATTTGAAGAAATTTCTATTTTTAGTAACAGCGGCCATCTTGGGCAAAAGTTCAAAGTTCATAAAAAATCCTGTAATATATGTTAAAAAGCTCATCATTATGCTTATACAGTTCAAATTTGGGCACTTTCTGGCTTAAAATAGAGCAGTTTTGGCCTTTTGAAGACATTTCTATTTTTAATCATGGTGGCCATCTTGGATACAGGACGGCGCTGACGGACACCATTTTGAAAGGGGACCACACAAGGATCATTTCAGTAAAGTTTGGTTGAGATTGGCTCTGTAGTTTCAGAGGAGAAGATTTTTTTTAAATTTCATTCCCCCTTTTTTCTATTTTTAGCTTGGTGGCCATCTTGGTTGGAAGTCGGGATCACCGGACACAATTTTGGAAGGGGGCCATCCAAGGATCATTCCACAAAAGTTTGGTTGCAATTGCCCCAGTGGTTTCTGAGGAGAAGATTTTTATGTGAATTTCCCATAGGTTCCTATGTTAAGCTAAGTTCGGCTATGGGGGCCATCTTGATTTAAGGGCCGAACCGCCGGACACATTTTTGGAAGAGAACCATCCAATGACTATTTCATCAAAATTTTGTTCTTATTGAGCAAATGGTTTCAGACAAGAAGATTTTTATGGGAATTTCCCATAGGGTCCTATGCTAAATTAAGTTCGGTTGTGGCGGCCATCTTGGTCAGTGTTCTGAAATGCCGGACACAATTTTGGAAGAGGACCACCCAAGAATCATTTCAGCAAAGTTTGGTTGAGATTGGCTCAGTAGTTTCAGAGGAGAAGATTTTTTTAAAATTTCATCCTCCCTTTTTTCTAATTTGCATAATCGGTCAAAATAGGCAAAAGTTCAAAGTTCATCAAAAATCCTGTAATATATGTTAAAAAGCTCATCATTATGCTTATACAGTTCAAATTTGGGCACTTTCTGGCTTAAAATAGAGCAGTTTTGGCCATTTGAAGACATTTCTATTTTTAATCATGGTGGCCATCTTGGATACAGGACGGCGCTGACGGACACCATTTTGAAAGGGGACCACACAAGGATCATTTCAGTAAAGTTTGGTTGAGATTGGCTCAGTAGTTTCAGAGAAATTTTTTTAAAATTTCATCCCCCCTTTTTTCTATTTTTAGCTTGGCGGCCATCCTGGTTGGAAGTCGGGATCACCGGACACAATTTTGGAAGGGGGCCATCCAAGGATCATTTCAGCAAAGTTTGGTTGAGATTGGCTCAGTAGTTTCAGAGGAGAAGATTTTTTTTAAATTTCATCCCCCCTTTTTTCTAATTTGCATAATCGGTCAAAATCAGCAAAAGTTCAAAGTTCATAAAAAATCCTGTAATAAATGTTAAAAAGCTCATCATTATGCTTATACAGTTCAAATTTGGGCACATTCTGGCTTAAAATAGAGCAATTTTTGGCCATTTGAAGAAATTTCTATTTTTATTAACAGTGGCCATCTTGAATGGAGGGCGGGGATGTCGGACACAAGTTTGAAAGGGACCCACCCAGGGACCATCCCTGCCAGGTTTGGTTTAATTTGGTTCAGCAGTTTCAGAGAAGATTTAAATGCGATCTTTTATCAAAATATGCCTAATTTGCATAATCGGTATATATCGGTTGAAAGAAAAATTTCACAGAAAAACACAGGAATATATGTTAAACTATTTCTTGCCATGTAGCTGCAGTTAAAATTTGAGCTCATTTTGACTTACACTGAAACAGCAATGGACAATTAAAATTTCATCCCCCCTTTTTTCTATTTTGAGCTTGGCGGCCATCTTGGTTGGAAGTCAGGATCAACGGACACAATTTTGGAAGGGGGCCATCCAAGAATCATTTCAGCAAAGTTTGGTTGAGATTGGCTCAGTAGTTTTAGAGGAGAAGATTTTTTTTTAATTTCATCCCCCCTTTTTTCTAATTTGCATAATCGGTCAAAATCGACAAAAGTTCAAAGTTCATAAAAAATCCTGTAATACAGGTTAAAAAGCTCATCATTATGCTTAGGTATACAGTTCAAATTTGGGCACTTTCTGGCTTAAAATAGAGCAGTTTTGGCCATTTGAAGAAATTTCTATTTTTAGTAACAGCGGCCATCTTGGGCAAAAGTTCAAAGTTCATAAAAAATCCTGTAATATATGTTAACCAGAGGCTCTCAAGAGCCTGTATCGTTCACCTGGTAATAAAAAAAACCAATTGGTCCTATGTAAAAACTATGTCCTGCGTCATCTTGGAATTACGATCAACATAAAAAACACAAAGTTTGTAAAGGACCTTCCAATGATTGATGCACAGTTTAGGTTCAATCAGTGCAATAGCTTCAGAGAAGAATATATTTCTGTATTTTCCCCATATGGTTCTGTGTTAATACTATGACCTGTGGTGGCAGCCATCTTGGATTTCCGATCGGCATAAAAAACAGGACCTTCCAATGATCATTCCTGGGCAGTTTGGTTTCAACTGTCCAAGTGGTTTCAGAGAAGAAGCATTTTGAAACATTTTTCCCATAGGGTCCAATGTTAAACTAAGTCCTGCCGTAGCCGCCATTTTGAATTTCATATCAGAATGAAAAACGTATATTTTGTAGAGGACCATTCAATGAACATTCATGTACAGTTTGGCTTTAATCATATTTGTAGTTTCTGAGAAGAAGGCATTTGAACATTTTCCCATAGGGTCCAATGTTAATCTATGTCCTGCGGTGGTGGCCATCTTGGATTTCCGATCGGCATAAAAAAAACAGAAACTTTGTAGAGGACCTTCCAATGATCATTCCTGGGCAGTTTGGTTTCAACTGTTCTAGTGGTTTCAGAGAAGAAGCGTTTTCAAACATTTCCCCCATAGGGTCCAATGTTAAACTAAGTCCTGCCGTAGCCGCCATTTTGAATTTCATACCAGAACAAAAAACGTAAAGTTTGTAGAGGACCATCCAATGAACATTCATGTACAGTTTGGCTTTAATCATATTTGTAGTTTCTGAGAAGAAGGCATTTGAACATTTTCCCATAGGGTCCAATGTTAATCTATGTCCTGTGGTGGTGGCCATCTTGGATTTCCGATCGGCATAAAAAACACACACCTTGTAGAGGACCTTCCAATGATCATTCCTGGGCAGTTTGGTTTCAATTATCCAAGTGGTTTCAGAGAAGAAGCGTTTTGAAACATTTTTCCCATAGGGTCCAATGTTAAACTAAGTCCTGCCGTAGCCGCCATTTTGAATTTTATATCGGAACAAAAAACGCAAAGTTTGTAGAGGACCATCCAATGAACATTCATGTACAGTTTGGCTTTAATCATATTTGTAGTTTCTGAGAAGAAGGCATTTGAACATTTTCCCATAGGGTCCAATGTTAATCTATGTCCTGCGGTGGTGGCCATCTTGGATTTCCGACCGGCATAAAAAACAGAAACTTTGTAGAGGACCTTCCAATGATCATTCCTGGGCAGTTTGGTTTCAACTGTCCAAGTGGTTTCAGAGAAGAAGCATTTTGAAACATTTTTCCCATAGGGTCCAATGTTAAACTAAGTCCTGCCGTAGCCGCCATTTTGAATTTCATATCGGAACAAAAAACGTAAAGTTTGTAGAGGACCATCCAATGAACATTCTTGTACAGTTTGGCTTTAATCATATTTGTAGTTTCTGAGAAGAAGGCATTTGAACATTTTCCCATAGGGTCCAATGTTAATCTATGTCCTGCGGTGGTGGCCATCTTGGATTTCCGATCGGCATAAAAAACACACACCTTGTAGAGGATCTTCCAATGATCATTCCTGGGCAGTTTGGTATCAATTATCCAAGTGGTTTCAGAGAAGAAGCGTTTTGAAACATTTTTCCCATAGGGTCCAATGTTAAACTAAGTCCTGCCGTAGCCGCCATTTTGAATTTTATATCGGAACAAAAAACGCAAAGTTTGTAGAGGACCATCCAATGAACATTCATGTACAGTTTGGCTTTAATCATATTTGTAGTTTCTGAGAAGAAGGCATTTGAACATTTTCCCATAGGGTCCAATGTTAATCTATGTCCTGCGGTGGTGGCCATCTTGGATTTCCGATCGGCATAAAAAACACACACCTTGTAGAGGACCTTCCAATGATCATTCCTGGGCAGTTTGGTTTCAATTATCCAAGTGGTTTCAGAGAAGAAGCGTTTTGAAACATTTTTCCCATAGGGTCCAATGTTAAACTAAGTCCTGCCGTAGCCGCCATTTTGAATTTTATATCGGAACAAAAAACGCAAAGTTTGTAGAGGACCATCCAATGAACATTCATGTACAGTTTGGCTTTAATCATATTTGTAGTTTCTGAGAAGAAGGCATTTGAACATTTTCCCATAGGGTCCAATGTTAATCTATGTATTGCGGTGGCGGCCATCTTGGATTTCCGACCGGCATAAAAAACTAAAAATTTGTAGAGGACCTTCCAATGATCATTCCTGGGCAGTTTGGTTTCAATTATCCAAGTGGTTTCAGAGAAGAAGCGTTTTGAAACATTTTTCCCATAGGGTCCAATGTTAAACTAAGTCCTGCCGTAGCCGCCATTTTGAATTTCATACCAGAACAAAAAACGTAAAGTTTGTAGAGGACCATCTAATGAACATTCATGTACAGTTTGGCTTTAATCATATTTGTAGTTTCTGAGAAGAAGGCATTTGAATATTTTCCCATAGGGTCCAATGTTAATCTATGTCCTGCGGTGGCGGCCATCTTGGATTTCCGACCGGCATAAAAAACCTTAAATTTGTAGAGGACCTTCCAATGATCATTCCTGGGCAGTTTGGTTTCAACTGTCCAAGTGGTTTCAGAGAAGAAGCATTTTGAAACATTTTTCCCATAGGGTCCAATGTTAAACTAAGTCCTGCCGTAGCCGCCATTTTGAATTTCATATCGGAACAAAAAACCTTAAGATTGTAGAGGACCATCCAATGAACATTCATGTACAGTTTGGCTTTAATCATATTTGTAGTTTCTGAGAAGAAGGCATTTGAACATTTTCCCATAGGGTCCAATGTTAATCTATGTCCTGCGGTGGCGGCCATCTTGGATTTCCGACCGGCATAAAAAACATAAAATTTGTAGAGGACCTTCCAATGATCATTCCTGGGCAGTTTGGTTTCAACTGTCCAAGTGGTTTCAGAGAAGAAGCATTTTGAAACATTTTTCCCATAGGGTCCAATGTTAAACTAAGTCCTGCCGTAGCCGCCATTTTGAATTTCATATCGGAACAAAAAACCTTAAGATTGTAGAGGACCATCCAATGAACATTCATGTACAGTTTGGCTTTAATCATATTTGTAGTTTCTGAGAAGAAGGCATTTGAACATTTTCCCATAGGGTCCAATGTTAATCTATGTCCTGCGATGGCGGCCATCTTGGATTTCCGATCGGCATAAAAAACAGTAACTTGGTAAAGGACATTCCAATGATCATTCCTTTACAGTTTGGGTTCAGTCAGTTCATTAGTTTCGGAGAAGAAGATCTTTGAAATTTCAGCCAATCAGAGCATATTATTGGCCCTGGCAGCCATATTGAATATCCGACTGGAACGAAAAACAGTAACTTTGTAGAGGACCATCCAAGGAACATTCCTGCTAAGTTCGGTTCCAATCGGCCAAGTGGTTTCGGAGAAGAAGCTTGAAATGTGAAAAGTTTACAGACGACAGACGACAGACTACAGACGACAGACGACAGACGACGGACGCCAAGTGATGGCAATAGTTCACCTGGACCTTTGGTCCAGGTGAACTAAAAAGCTCATCATTATGCTTATACAGTTCAAATTTGGGCACTTTCTGGCTTAAAATAGAGCAGTTTTGGCCTTTTGAAGACATTTCTATTTTTAATCATGGTGGCCATCTTGGATACAGGACGGCGCTGACGGACACCATTTTGAAAGGGGACCACACAAGGATCATTTCAGTAAAGTTTGGTTGAGATTGGCTCTGTAGTTTCAGAGGAGAAGATTTTTTTTAAATTTCATTCCCCCTTTTTTCTATTTTTAGCTTGGTGGCCATCTTGGTTGGAAGTCGGGATCACCGGACACAATTTTGGAAGGGGGCCATCCAAGGATCATTCCACAAAAGTTTGGTTGCAATTGCCCCAGTGGTTTCTGAGGAGAAGATTTTTATGTGAATTTCCCATAGGTTCCTATGTTAAGCTAAGTTCGGCTATGGGGGCCATCTTGATTTAAGGGCCGAACCGCCGGACACATTTTTGGAAGAGAACCATCCAATGACTATTTCATCAAAATTTTGTTCTTATTGAGCAAATGGTTTCAGACAAGAAGATTTTTATGGGAATTTCCCATAGGGTCCTATGCTAAATTAAGTTCGGTTGTGGCGGCCATCTTGGTCAGTGTTCTGAAATGCCGGACACAATTTTGGAAGAGGACCACCCAAGAATCATTTCAGCAAAGTTTGGTTGAGATTGGCTCAGTAGTTTCAGAGGAGAAGATTTTTTTAAAATTTCATCCTCCCTTTTTTCTAATTTGCATAATCGGTCAAAATAGGCAAAAGTTCAAAGTTCATCAAAAATCCTGTAATATATGTTAAAAAGCTCATCATTATGCTTATACAGTTCAAATTTGGGCACTTTCTGGCTTAAAATAGAGCAGTTTTGGCCATTTGAAGACATTTCTATTTTTAATCATGGTGGCCATCTTGGATACAGGACGGCGCTGACGGACACCATTTTGAAAGGGGACCACACAAGGATCATTTCAGTAAAGTTTGGTTGAGATTGGCTCAGTAGTTTCAGAGAAATTTTTTTAAAATTTCATCCCCCCTTTTTTCTATTTTTAGCTTGGCGGCCATCCTGGTTGGAAGTCGGGATCACCGGACACAATTTTGGAAGGGGGCCATCCAAGGATCATTTCAGCAAAGTTTGGTTGAGATTGGCTCAGTAGTTTCAGAGGAGAAGATTTTTTTAAAATTTCATCCCCCCTTTTTTCTAATTTGCATAATCGGTCAAAATCAGCAAAAGTTCAAAGTTCATAAAAAATCCTGTAATAAATGTTAAAAAGCTCATCATTATGCTTATACAGTTCAAATTTGGGCACATTCTGGCTTAAAATAGAGCAATTTTTGGCCATTTGAAGAAATTTCTATTTTTATTAACAGTGGCCATCTTGAATGGAGGGCGGGGATGTCGGACACAAGTTTGAAAGGGACCCACCCAGGGACCATCCCTGCCAGGTTTGGTTTAATTTGGTTCAGCAGTTTCAGAGAAGATTTAAATGCGATCTTTTATCAAAATATGCCTAATTTGCATAATCGGTATATATCGGCTGAAAGAAAAATTTCACAGAAAAACACAGGAATATATGTTAAACTATTTCTTGCCATGTAGCTGCAGTTAAAATTTGAGCTCATTTTGACTTACACTGAAACAGCAATGGACAATTAAAATTTCATCCCCCCTTTTTTCTATTTTGAGCTTGGTGGCCATCTTGGTTGGAAGTCGGGATCAACGGACACAATTTTGGAAGGGGGCCATCCAAGAATCATTTCAGCAAAGTTTGGTTGAGATTGGCTCAGTAGTTTTAGAGGAGAAGATTTTTTTTTAATTTCATCCCCCCTTTTTTCTAATTTGCATAATCGGTCAAAATCGACAAAAGTTCAAAGTTCATAAAAAATCCTGTAATACAGGTTAAAAAGCTCATCATTATGCTTAGGTATACAGTTCAAATTTGGGCACTTTCTGGCTTAAAATAGAGCAGTTTTGGCCATTTGAAGAAATTTCTATTTTTAGTAACAGCGGCCATCTTGGGCAAAAGTTCAAAGTTCATAAAAAATCCTGTAATATATGTTAAAAAGCTCATCATTATGCTTATACAGTTCAAATTTGGGCACTTTCTGGCTTAAAATAGAGCAGTTTTGGCCTTTTGAAGACATTTCTATTTTTAATCATGGTGGCCATCTTGGATACAGGACGGCACTGACGGACACCATTTTGAAAGGGGACCACACAAGGATCATTTCAGTAAAGTTTGGTTGAGATTGGCTCTGTAGTTTCAGAGGAGAAGATTTTTTTTAAATTTCATTCCCCCTTTTTTCTATTTTTAGCTTGGTGGCCATCTTGGTTGGAAGTCGGGATCACCGGACACAATTTTGGAAGGGGGCCATCCAAGGATCATTCCACAAAAGTTTGGTTGCAATTGCCCCAGTGGTTTCTGAGGAGAAGATTTTTATGTGAATTTCCCATAGGTTCCTATGTTAAGCTAAGTTCGGCTATGGGGGCCATCTTGATTTAAGGGCCGAACCGCCGGACACATTTTTGGAAGAGAACCATCCAATGACTATTTCATCAAAATTTTGTTCTTATTGAGCAAATGGTTTCAGACAAGAAGATTTTTATGGGAATTTCGCATAGGGTCCTATGCTAAATTAAGTTCGGTTGTGGCGGCCATCTTGGTCAGTGTTCTGAAATGCCGGACACAATTTTGGAAGAGGACCACCCAAGAATCATTTCAGCAAAGTTTGGTTGAGATTGGCTCAGTAGTTTCAGAGGAGAAGATTTTTTTAAAATTTCATCCTCCCTTTTTTCTAATTTGCATAATCGGTCAAAATAGGCAAAAGTTCAAAGTTCATCAAAAATCCTGTAATATATGTTAAAAAGCTCATCATTATGCTTATACAGTTCAAATTTGGGCACTTTCTGGCTTAAAATAGAGCAGTTTTGGCCATTTGAAGACATTTCTATTTTTAATCATGGTGGCCATCTTGGATACAGGACGGCGCTGACGGACACCATTTTGAAAGGGGACCACACAAGGATCATTTCAGTAAAGTTTGGTTGAGATTGGCTCAGTAGTTTCAGAGAAAATTTTTTTAAAATTTCATCCCCCCTTTTTTCTATTTTTAGCTTGGCGGCCATCCTGGTTGGAAGTCGGGATCACCGGACACAATTTTGGAAGGGGGCCATCCAAGGATCATTTCAGCAAAGTTTGGTTGAGATTGGCTCAGTAGTTTCAGAGGAGAAGATTTTTTTAAAATTTCATCCCCCCTTTTTTCTAATTTGCATAATCGGTCAAAATCAGCAAAAGTTCAAAGTTCATAAAAAATCCTGTAATAAATGTTAAAAAGCTCATCATTATGCTTATACAGTTCAAATTTGGGCACATTCTGGCTTAAAATAGAGCAATTTTTGGCCATTTGAAGAAATTTCTATTTTTATTAACAGTGGCCATCTTGAATGGAGGGCGGGGATGTCGGACACAAGTTTGAAAGGGACCCACCCAGGGACCATCCCTGCCAGGTTTGGTTTAATTTGGTTCAGCAGTTTCAGAGAAGATTTAAATGCGATCTTTTATCAAAATATGCCTAATTTGCATAATCGGTATATATCGGCTGAAAGAAAAATTTCACAGAAAAACACAGGAATATATGTTAAACTATTTCTTGCCATGTAGCTGCAGTTAAAATTTGAGCTCATTTTGACTTACACTGAAACAGCAATGGACAATTAAAATTTCATCCCCCCTTTTTTCTATTTTGAGCTTGGTGGCCATCTTGGTTGGAAGTCGGGATCAACGGACACAATTTTGGAAGGGGGCCATCCAAGAATCATTTCAGCAAAGTTTGGTTGAGATTGGCTCAGTAGTTTTAGAGGAGAAGATTTTTTTTTAATTTCATCCCCCCTTTTTTCTAATTTGCATAATCGGTCAAAATCGACAAAAGTTCAAAGTTCATAAAAAATCCTGTAATACAGGTTAAAAAGCTCATCATTATGCTTAGGTATACAGTTCAAATTTGGGCACTTTCTGGCTTAAAATAGAGCAGTTTTGGCCATTTGAAGAAATTTCTATTTTTAGTAACAGCGGCCATCTTGGGCAAAAGTTCAAAGTTCATAAAAAATCCTGTAATATATGTTAAAAAGCTCATCATTATGCTTATACAGTTCAAATTTGGGCACTTTCTGGCTTAAAATAGAGCAGTTTTGGCCTTTTGAAGACATTTCTATTTTTAATCATGGTGGCCATCTTGGATACAGGACGGCACTGACGGACACCATTTTGAAAGGGGACCACACAAGGATCATTTCAGTAAAGTTTGGTTGAGATTGGCTCTGTAGTTTCAGAGGAGAAGATTTTTTTTAAATTTCATTCCCCCTTTTTTCTATTTTTAGCTTGGTGGCCATCTTGGTTGGAAGTCGGGATCACCGGACACAATTTTGGAAGGGGGCCATCCAAGGATCATTCCACAAAAGTTTGGTTGCAATTGCCCCAGTGGTTTCTGAGGAGAAGATTTTTATGTGAATTTCCCATAGGTTCCTATGTTAAGCTAAGTTCGGCTATGGGGGCCATCTTGATTTAAGGGCCGAACCGCCGGACACATTTTTGGAAGAGAACCATCCAATGACTATTTCATCAAAATTTTGTTCTTATTGAGCAAATGGTTTCAGACAAGAAGATTTTTATGGGAATTTCGCATAGGGTCCTATGCTAAATTAAGTTCGGTTGTGGCGGCCATCTTGGTCAGTGTTCTGAAATGCCGGACACAATTTTGGAAGAGGACCACCCAAGAATCATTTCAGCAAAGTTTGGTTGAGATTGGCTCAGTAGTTTCAGAGGAGAAGATTTTTTTAAAATTTCATCCTCCCTTTTTTCTAATTTGCATAATCGGTCAAAATAGGCAAAAGTTCAAAGTTCATCAAAAATCCTGTAATATATGTTAAAAAGCTCATCATTATGCTTATACAGTTCAAATTTGGGCACTTTCTGGCTTAAAATAGAGCAGTTTTGGCCATTTGAAGACATTTCTATTTTTAATCATGGTGGCCATCTTGGATACAGGACGGCGCTGACGGACACCATTTTGAAAGGGGACCACACAAGGATCATTTCAGTAAAGTTTGGTTGAGATTGGCTCAGTAGTTTCAGAGAATTTTTTTTTAAAATTTCATCCCCCCTTTTTTCTATTTTTAGCTTGGCGGCCATCCTGGTTGGAAGTCAGGATCACCGGACACAATTTTGGAAGGGGGCCATCCAAGGATCATTTCAGCAAAGTTTGGTTGAGATTGGCTCAGTAGTTTCAGAGGAGAAGATTTTTTTAAAATTTCATCCCCCCTTTTTTCTAATTTGCATAATCGGTCAAAATCAGCAAAAGTTCAAAGTTCATAAAAAATCCTGTAATAAATGTTAAAAAGCTCATCATTATGCTTATACAGTTCAAATTTGGGCACATTCTGGCTTAAAATAGAGCAATTTTTGGCCATTTGAAGAAATTTCTATTTTTATTAACAGTGGCCATCTTGAATGGAGGGCGGGGATGTCGGACACAAGTTTGAAAGGGACCCACCCAGGGACCATCCCTGCCAGGTTTGGTTTAATTTGGTTCAGCAGTTTCAGAGAAGATTTAAATGCGATCTTTTATCAAAATATGCCTAATTTGCATAATCGGTATATATCGGCTGAAAGAAAAATTTCACAGAAAAACACAGGAATATATGTTAAACTATTTCTTGCCATGTAGCTGCAGTTAAAATTTGAGCTCATTTTGACTTACACTGAAACAGCAATGGACAATTAAAATTTCATCCCCCCTTTTTTCTATTTTGAGCTTGGTGGCCATCTTGGTTGGAAGTCGGGATCAACGGACACAATTTTGGAAGGGGGCCATCCAAGAATCATTTCAGCAAAGTTTGGTTGAGATTGGCTCAGTAGTTTTAGAGGAGAAGATTTTTTTTTAATTTCATCCCCCCTTTTTTCTAATTTGCATAATCGGTCAAAATCGACAAAAGTTCAAAGTTCATAAAAAATCCTGTAATACAGGTTAAAAAGCTCATCATTATGCTTAGGTATACAGTTCAAATTTGGGCACTTTCTGGCTTAAAATAGAGCAGTTTTGGCCATTTGAAGAAATTTCTATTTTTAGTAACAGCGGCCATCTTGGGCAAAAGTTCAAAGTTCATAAAAAATCCTGTAATATATGTTAAAAAGCTCATCATTATGCTTATACAGTTCAAATTTGGGCACTTTCTGGCTTAAAATAGAGCAGTTTTGGCCTTTTGAAGACATTTCTATTTTTAATCATGGTGGCCATCTTGGATACAGGACGGCACTGACGGACACCATTTTGAAAGGGGACCACACAAGGATCATTTCAGTAAAGTTTGGTTGAGATTGGCTCTGTAGTTTCAGAGGAGAAGATTTTTTTTAAATTTCATTCCCCCTTTTTTCTATTTTTAGCTTGGTGGCCATCTTGGTTGGAAGTCGGGATCACCGGACACAATTTTGGAAGGGGGCCATCCAAGGATCATTCCACAAAAGTTTGGTTGCAATTGCCCCAGTGGTTTCTGAGGAGAAGATTTTTATGTGAATTTCCCATAGGTTCCTATGTTAAGCTAAGTTCGGCTATGGGGGCCATCTTGATTTAAGGGCCGAACCGCCGGACACATTTTTGGAAGAGAACCATCCAATGACTATTTCATCAAAATTTTGTTCTTATTGAGCAAATGGTTTCAGACAAGAAGATTTTTATGGGAATTTCGCATAGGGTCCTATGCTAAATTAAGTTCGGTTGTGGCGGCCATCTTGGTCAGTGTTCTGAAATGCCGGACACAATTTTGGAAGAGGACCACCCAAGAATCATTTCAGCAAAGTTTGGTTGAGATTGGCTCAGTAGTTTCAGAGGAGAAGATTTTTTTAAAATTTCATCCTCCCTTTTTTCTAATTTGCATAATCGGTCAAAATAGGCAAAAGTTCAAAGTTCATCAAAAATCCTGTAATATATGTTAAAAAGCTCATCATTATGCTTATACAGTTCAAATTTGGGCACTTTCTGGCTTAAAATAGAGCAGTTTTGGCCATTTGAAGACATTTCTATTTTTAATCATGGTGGCCATCTTGGATACAGGACGGCGCTGACGGACACCATTTTGAAAG
The DNA here is from genome assembly GCA_963680875.1 of Bathymodiolus brooksi. Taxonomy (NCBI): domain Eukaryota; kingdom Metazoa; phylum Mollusca; class Bivalvia; order Mytilida; family Modiolidae; genus Bathymodiolus; species Bathymodiolus brooksi. Next base: position 89,978,240 of record OY804578.1, on the reverse strand, counting down.
GGGACCACACAAGGATCATTTCAGTAAAGTTTGGTTGAGATTGGCTCAGTAGTTTCAGAGGAGAAGATTTTTTTTTAATTTCATCCCCCCTTTTTTCTAATTTGCATAATCGTTCAAAATAGGCAAAAGTTCAAAGTTCATAAAAAATCCCGTAATATATGTTAAAAAGCTCATCATTATGCTTATACAGTTCAAATTTGGGCACTTTCTGGTTTAAACTAGAGCAGTTTTGGCCATTTGAAGAAATTTCTATTTTTAGTAATGGTGGCCATCTTGGATTCAGGACGGTGCTGACGGACACAATTTTGAAAGGGGACCACCCAAGGATCATTTCAGTAAAGTTTGGTTGAGATTGGCTCTGTAGTTTCAGAGGAGAAGATTTTTTTTAAATTTAATTCCCCCTTTTTTCTATTTTTAGCTTGGTGGCCATCTTGGTTGGAAGTCGGGATCACCGGACACAATTTTGGAAGGGGGCCATCCAAGGATCATTCCACAAAAGTTTGGTTGCAATTGCCCCAGTGGTTTCTGAGGAGAAGATTTTTATGTGAATTTCCCATAGGTTCCTATGTTAAGCTAAGTTCGGCTATGGGGGCCATCTTGATTTAAGGGCCGAACCGCCGGACACATTTTTGGAAGAGAACCATCCAATGACTATTTCATCAAAATTTTGTTCTTATTGAGCAAATGGTTTCAGACAAGAAGATTTTTATGGGAATTTCCCATAGGGTCCTATGCTAAATTAAGTTCGGTTGTGGCGGCCATCTTGGTCAGTGTTCTGAAATGCCGGACACAATTTTGGAAGAGGACCACCCAAGAATCATTTCAGCAAAGTTTGGTTGAGATTGGCTCAGTAGTTTCAGAGGAGAAGATTTTTTTAAAATTTCATCCTCCCTTTTTTCTAATTTGCATAATCGGTCAAAATAGGCAAAAGTTCAAAGTTCATCAAAAATCCTGTAATATATGTTAACCAGAGGCTCTCAAGAGCCTGTATCGTTCACCTGGTTATAAAAAAAACCAATTGGTCCTATGTAAAAACTATGTCCTGCAGTGGTAGTCATCTTGGAATTACGATCAACATAAAAAACACAAAGTTTGTAAAGGACCTTCCAATGACTAATGCAGTTTAGGTTCAATCAGTGCAATAGCTTCAGAGAAGAATATGTTTCTGTATTTTCCCTATATGGTCCAGTGTTAATACTATGACCTGCGGTGGCAGCCATCTTGGATTTCCGATTGGCATAACAAACAGAAACTTTGTAGAGGACCTTCCAATGATCATTCCTGGGCAGTTTGGTTTCAACTGTCCAAGTGGTTTCAGAGAAGAAACGTTCTGAAACATTTTCCCCATAGGGTCCAATGTTAAACTAAGTCCTGCCGTAGCCGCCATTTTGAATTTCATATCAGAACAAAAAACGTGAAGTTTGTAGAGGACCATCCAATGAACATTCATGTACAGTCTGGCTTTAATAATATTTGTAGTTTCTGAGAAGAAGGCATTTGAACATTTTCCCGTAGAGTCCAATGTTAATCTATGTATTGCGGTGGTAGTCATCTTGGATTTCCGATCGGCATAAAAAACAAAAAATTTGTAGAGGACCTTCCAATGATCATTCCTGGGCAGTTTGGTTTCAACTGTCCTAGTGGTTTCAGAGAAGAAGCGTTTTGAAACATTTTCCCATAGGGTACTAGGTCCTGCCGTAGCCGCCATTTTGAATTTCATATCGGAACAAAAAACCTCAAGATTGTAGAGGACCATCCAATGAACATTCATGTACAGTTTGGCTTTAATCATATTTGTAGTTTCTGAGAAGAAGGCATTTGAATATTTTCCCATAGGGTCCAATGTTAATCTATGTCCTGCGGTGGCGGCCATCTTGGATTTCCGATCGGCATAAAAAACAGAAACTTTGTAGAGGACCTTCCAATGATCATTCCTGGGCAGTTTGGTTTCAACTGTCCAAGTGGTTTCAGAGAAGAAGCATTTTTCCCATAGGGTCCAATGTTAAACTAAGTCCTGCCGTAGCCGCCATTTTGAATTTCATATCGGAACAAAAAACCTTAAGATTGTAGAGGACCATCCAATGAACATTCATGTACAGTTTGGCTTTAATCATATTTGTAGTTTCTGAGAAGAAGGCATTTGAATATTTTCCCATAGGGTCCAATGTTATTCTATGTCCTGCGGTGGTGGCCATCTTGGATTTCTGATCGGCATAAAAAACAGAAACTTTGTAGAGGACCTTCCAATGATCATTCCTGGGCAGTTTGGTTTCAACTGTCCAAGTGGTTTCAGAGAAGAAGCATTTTGAAACATTTTTCCCATAGGGTCCAATGTTAAACTAAGTCCTGCCGTAGCCGCCATTTTGAATTTCATATCGGAACAAAAAACCTTAAGATTGTAGAGGACCATCCAATGAACATTCATGTACAGTTTGGCTTTAATCATATTTGTAGTTTCTGAGAAGAAGGCATTTGAATATTTTCCCATAGGGTCCAATGTTATTCTATGTCCTGCGGTGGCGGCCATCTTGGATTTCTGATCGGCATAAAAAACAGAAACTTTGTAGAGGACCTTCCAATGATCATTCCTGGGCAGTTTGGTTTCAACTGTCCTAGTGGTTTCAGAGAATAAACATTTTGAAACATTTTTCCCATAGGGTCCAATGTTAAACTAAGTCCTGCCGTAGCCGCCATTTTGAATTTCATATCGGAACAAAAAACCTCAAGATTGTAGAGGACCATCCAATGAACATTCATGTACAGTTTGGCTTTAATCATATTTGTAGTTTCTGAGAAGAAGGCATTTGAATATTTTCCCATAGGGTCCAATGTTAATCTATGTCCTGCGGTGGCGGCCATCTTGGATTTCCGATCAGCATAAAAAACAGAAACTTTGTAGAGGACCTTCCAATGATCATTCCTGGGCAGTTTGGTTTCAACTGTCCAAGTGGTTTCAGAGAAGAAGCATTTTGAAACATTTTTCCCATAGGGTCCAATGTTAAACTAAGTCCTGCCATAGCCGCCATTTTGAATTTCATACCGGAACAAAAAACCTAAAGTTTGTAGAGGACTATCTAATGAACATTCATGTACAGTTTGGCTTTAATCATATTTGTAGTTTCTGAGAAGAAGCCATTTGAATATTTTCCCATAGGGTCCAATGTTAATCTATGTCCTGCGGTGGCGGCCATCTTGAATTTCCGATCGGCATAAAAAACAGAAACTTTGTAGAGGACCTTCCAATGATCATTCCTGGGCAGTTTGGTTTCAACTGTCCTAGTGGTTTCAGAGAAGAAGCATTTTGAAACATTTTTCCCATAGGGTCCAATGTTAAACTAAGTCCTGCCGTAGCCGCCATTTTGAATTTCATACCGGAACAAAAAACCTAAAGTTTGTAGAGGACCATCTAATGAACATTCATGTACAGTTTGGCTTTAATCATATTTGTAGTTTCTGAGAAGAAGGCATTTGAATATTTTCCCATAGGGTCCAATGTTAATCTATGTCCTGCGGTGGCGGCCATCTTGGATTTCCGATCGGCATAAAAAACAGACACTTTGTAGAGGACCTTCCAATGATCATTCCTGGGCAGTTTGGTTTCAACTGTCCAAGTGGTTTCAGAGAAGAAGCATTTTGAAACATTTTTCCCATAGGGTCCAATGTTAAACTAAGTCCTGCCGTAGCCACCATTTTGAATTTCATATCGGAACAAAAAACCTTAAGATTGTAGAGGACCATCCAATGAACATTCATGTACAGTTTGGCTTTAATCATATTTTTAGTTTCTGAGAAGAAGGCATTTGAATATTTTCCCATAGGGTCCAATGTTAATCTATGTCCTGCGATGGCGGCCATCTTGGATTTCCGATCGGCATAAAAAACAGTAACTTGGTAAAGGACATTCCAATGATCATTCCTTTACAGTTTGGGTTCAGTCAGTTCATTAGTTTCAGAGAAGAAGATCTTTGAAATTTCAGCCAATCAGAGCATATTATTGGCCCTGGCAGCCATATTGAATATCCGACTGGAACGAAAAACAGTAACTTTGTAGAGGACCATCCAAGGAACATTCCTGCTAAGTTCGGTTCCAATCGGCCAAGTGGTTTCGGAGAAGAAGCTTGAAATGTGAAACGTTTACAGACGACAGACTACAGACGACAGACGACAGACGACGGACGCCAAGTGATGGCAATAGTTCACCTGGACCTTTGGTCCAGGTGAACTAAAAAGCTCATCATTATGCTTATACAGTTCAAATTTGGGCACTTTCTGGCTTAAAATAGAGCAGTTTTGGCCATTTGAAGACATTTCTATTTTTAATCATGGTGGCCATCTTGGATACAGGACGGCACTGACGGACACCATTTTGAAAGGGGACCACACAAGGATCATTTCAGTAAAGTTTGGTTGAGATTGGCTCAGTAGTTTCAGAGAAGAATTTTTTAAAATTTCATCCCCCCTTTTTTCTATTTTTAGCTTGGCGGCCATCTTGGTTGGAAGTCGGGATCACCGGACACAATTTTGGAAGGGGGCCATCCAAGGATCATTTCAGCAAAGTTTGGTTGAGATTGGCTCAGTAGTTTCAGAGGAGAAGATTTTTTTTTAATTTCACCCCCCCTTTTTTCTAATTTGCATAATCGGTCAAAATCAGCAAAAGTTCAAAGTTCATAAAAAATCCTGTAATAAATGTTAAAAAGCTCATCATTATGCTTATACAGTTCAAATTTGGGCACATTCTGGCTTAAAATAGAGCAATTTTTGGCCATTTGAAGAAATTTCTATTTTTATTAACAGTGGCCATCTTGAATGGAGGGCGGGGATGTCGGACACAAGTTTGAAAGGGACCCACCCAGGGACCATCCCTGCCAGGTTTGGTTTAATTTGGTTCAGCAGTTTCAGAGAAGATTTAAATGCGATCTTTTATCAAAATATGCCTAATTTGCATAATCGGTATATATCGGCTGAAAGAAAAATTTCACAGAAAAACACAGGAATATATGTTAAACTATTCCTTGCCATGTAGCTGCAGTTAAAATTTGAGCTCATTTTGACTTACACTGAAACAGCAATGGACAATTAAAATTTCATCCCCCCTTTTTTCTATTTTGAGCTTGGTGGCCATCTTGGTTGGAAGTCGGGATCAACGGACACAATTTTGGAAGGGGGCCATCCAAGAATCATTTCAGCAAAGTTTGGTTGAGATTGGCTCAGTAGTTTTAGAGGAGAAGATTTTTTTTTAATTTCATCCCCCCTTTTTTCTAATTTGCATAATCGGTCAAAATCGACAAAAGTTCAAAGTTCATAAAAAATCCTGTAATACAGGTTAAAAAGCTCATCATTATGCTTAGGTATACAGTTCAAATTTGGGCACTTTCTGGCTTAAAATAGAGCAGTTTTGGCCATTTGAAGAAATTTCTATTTTTAGTAACAGTGGCCATCTTGGGCAAAAGTTCAAAGTTCATAAAAAATCCTGTAATATATGTTAAAAAGCTCATCATTATGCTTATACAGTTCAAATTTGGGCACTTTCTGGCTTAAAATAGAGCAGTTTTGGCCATTTGAAGAAATTTCTATTTTTAATCATGGTGGCCATCTTGGATACAGGACGGTGCTGACGGACACCATTTTGAAAGGGGACCACACAAGGATCATTTCAGTAAAGTTTGGGTGAGATTGGCTCTGTAGTTTCAGAGGAGAAGATTTTTTTTAAATTTCATTCCCCCTTTTTTCTATTTTTAGCTTGGTGGCCATCTTGAATGGAAGTCGGGATCACCGCACACAATTTTGGAAGGGGGCCATCCAAGGATCATTCCACAAAAGTTTGGTTGCAATTGCCCCAGTGGTTTCTGAGGAGAAGATTTTTATGTGAATTTCCCATAGGGTCCTATGTTAAGCTAAGTTCGGCTATGGGGGCCATCTTGATTTAAGGGCCGAACCGCCGGACACATTTTTGGAAGAGAACCATCCAATGACTATTTCATCAAAATTTTGTTCTTATTGAGCAAATGGTTTCAGACAAGAAGATTTTTATGGGAATTTCCCATAGGGTCCTATGCTAAATTAAGTTCGGTTGTGGCGGCCATCTTGGTCAGTGTTCTGAAATGCCGGACACAATTTTGGAAGAGGACCACCCAAGAATCATTTCAGCAAAGTTTGGTTGAGATTGGCTCAGTAGTTTCAGAGGAGAAGATTTTTTTAAAATTTCATCCTCCCTTTTTTCTAATTTGCATAATCGGTCAAAATAGGCAAAAGTTCAAAGTTCATAAAAAATCCCGTAATATATGTTAAAAAGCTCATCATAATGCTTGTACAGTTCAAATTTGGGTACTTTCTGGCTTAAATAAGAGCAGTTTAGGCCATTTGAAGAAATTTCTATTTTTAGTCATGGCGGCCATCTTGGATACAGGACGGCACTGCCGGACACAATTTTGAAAGGGGACCACCCAAGGATCATTTCAGCAAAGTTTGGTTGAGATTGGCTCAGTAGTTTCAGAGGAGAAGATTTTTTTTTAATTTCATCCCCCCTTTTTTCTAATTTGCATAATCGTTCAAAATAGGCAAAAGTTCAAAGTTCATAAAAAATCCCATAATATATGTTAAAAAGCTCATCATTATGCTTATACAGTTCAAATTTGGGCACTTTCTGGTTTAAACTAGAGCAGTTTTGGCCATTTGAAGAAATTTCTATTTTTAGTAATGGTGGCCATCTTGGATTCAGGACGGCGCTGACGGACACAATTTTGAAAGGGGACCACCCAAGGATCATTTCAGTAAAGTTTGGTTGAGATTGGCTCTGTAGTTTCAGAGGAGAAGATTTTTTTTAAATTTCATTCCCCCTTTTTTCTATTTTTAGCTTGGTGGCCATCTTGGTTGGAAGTCGGGATCACCGGACACAATTTTGGAAGGGGGCTATCCAAGGATCATTCCACAAAAGTTTGGTTGCAATTGCCCCAGTGGTTTCTGAGGAGAAGATTTTTATGTGAATTTCCCATAGGGTCCTATGTTAAGCTAAGTTCGGCTATGGGGGCCATCTTGATTTAAGGGCCGAACCGCCGGACACATTTTTGGAAGAGAACCATTCAATGACTATTTCATCAAAATTTTGTTCTTATTGAGCAAATGGTTTCAGACAAGAAGATTTTTATGGGAATTTCCCATAGGGTCCTATGCTAAATTAAGTTCGGTTGTGGCGGCCAACTTGGTCAGTGTTCTGAAATGCTGGACACAATTTTGGAAGAGGACCACCCAAGAATCATTTCAGCAAAGTTTGGTTGAGATTGGCTCAGTAGTTTCAGAGGAGAAGATTTTTTTAAAATTTCATCCTCCCTTTTTTCTAATTTGCATAATCGGTCAAAATAGGCAAAAGTTCAAAGTTCATCAAAAATCCTGTAATATATGTTAAAAAGCTCATCATTATGCTTATACAGTTCAAATTTGGGCACTTTCTGGCTTAAAATAGAGCAGTTTTGGCCATTTGAAGACATTTCTATTTTTAATCATGGTGGCCATCTTGGATACAGGACGGCGCTGACGGACACCATTTTGAAAGGGGACCACACAAGGATCATTTCAGTAAAGTTGGTTGAGATTGGCTCTGTAGTTTCAGAGGAGAAGATTTTTTTTAAATTTCATTCCCGCTTTTTTCTATTTTTAGCTTGGTGGCCATCTTGGTTGGAAGTCGGGATCACCGGACACAATTTTGGAAGGGGGCCATCCAAGGATCATTCCACAAAAGTTTGGTTGCAATTGCCCCAGTGGTTTCTGAGGAGAAGATTTTTATGTGAATTTCCCATAGGTTCCTATGTTAAGCTAAGTTCGGCTATGGGGGCCATCTTGATTTAAAGGCCGAACCGCCGGACACATTTTTGGAAGAGAACCATCCAATGACTATTTCATCAAAATTTTGTTCTTATTGAGCAAATGGTTTCAGACAAGAAGATTTTTATGGGAATTTCCCATAGGGTCCTATGCTAAATTAAGTTCGGTTGTGGCGGCCATCTTGGTCAGTGTTCTGAAATGCCGGACACAATTTTGGAAGAGGACCACCCAAGAATCATTTCAGCAAAGTTTGGTTGAGATTGGCTCAGTAGTTTCAGAGGAGAAGATTTTTTTTAAATTTCATCCTCCCTTTTTTCTAATTTGCATAATCGGTCAAAATAGGCAAAAGTTCAAAGTTCATAAAAAATCCCGTAATATATGGTAAAAAGCTCATCATAATGCTTGTACAGTTCAAATTTGGGTACTTTCTGGCTTAAATAAGAGCAGTTTAGCTAATTTGAAGAAATTTCTATTTTTAGTCATGGCGGCCATCTTGGATACAGGACGGCACTGCCGGACACAATTTTGAAAGGGGACCACCCAAGGATCATTTCAGCAAAGTTTGGTTGAGATTGGCTCAGTAGTTTCAGAGGAGAAGATTTTTTTTTAATTTCATCCCCCCTTTTTTCTAATTTGCATAATCGTTCAAAATAGGCAAAAGTTCAAAGTTCATAAAAAATCCTGTAATATATGTTAAAAAGCTCATCATTATGCTTATACAGTTCAAATTTGGGCACTTTCTGGTTTAAACTAGAGCAGTTTTGGCCATTTGAAGAAATTTCTATTTTTAGTAATGGTGGCCATCTTGGATTCAGGACGGCGCTGACGGACACCATTTTGAAAGGGGACCACCCAAGGATCATTTCAGTAAAGTTTGGTTGAGATTGGCTCTGTAGTTTCAGAGGAGAAGATTTTTTTTAAATTTCATTCCCCCTTTTTTCTATTTTTAGCTTGGTGGCCATCTTGGTTGGAAGTCGGGATCACCGGACACAATTTTGGAAGGGGGCCATCCAAGGATCATTCCACAAAAGTTTGGTTGCAATTGCCCCAGTGGTTTCTGAGGAGAAGATTTTTATGTGAATTTCCCATAGGGTCCTATGTTAAGCTAAGTTCGGCTATGGGGGCCATCTTGATTTAAGGGCCGAACCGCCGGACACATTTTTGGAAGAGAACCATCCAATGACTATTTCATCAAAATTTTGTTCTTATTGAGCAAATGGTTTCAGACAAGAAGATTTTTATGGGAATTTCCCATAGGGTCCTATGCTAAATTAAGTTCGGTTGTGGCGGCCATCTTGGTCAGTGTTCTGAAATGCCGGACACAATTTTGGAAGAGGACCACCCAAGAATCATTTCAGCAAAGTTTGGTTGAGATTGGCTCAGTAGTTTCAGAGGAGAAGATTTTTTTAAAATTTCATCCTCCCTTTTTTCTAATTTGCATAATCGGTCAAAATAGGCAAAAGTTCAAAGTTCATAAAAAATCCCGTAATATATGTTAAAAAGCTCATCATAATGCTTGTACAGTTCAAATTTGGGTACTTTCTGGCTTAAATAAGAGCAGTTTAGGCCATTTGAAGAAATTTCTATTTTTAGTCATGGCGGCCATCTTGGATACAGGACGGCACTGCCGGACACAATTTTGAAAGGGGACCACCCAAGGATCATTTCAGCAAAGTTTGGTTGAGATTGGCTCAGTAGTTTCAGAGGAGAAGATTTTTTTTTAATTTCATCCCCCCTTTTTTCTAATTTGCATAATCGTTCAAAATAGGCAAAAGTTCAAAGTTCATAAAAAATCCCATAATATATGTTAAAAAGCTCATCATTATGCTTATACAGTTCAAATTTGGGCACTTTCTGGTTTAAACTAGAGCAGTTTTGGCCATTTGAAGAAATTTCTATTTTTAGTAATGGTGGCCATCTTGGATTCAGGACGGCGCTGACGGACACAATTTTGAAAGGGGACCACCCAAGGATCATTTCAGTAAAGTTTGGTTGAGATTGGCTCTGTAGTTTCAGAGGAGAAGATTTTTTTTAAATTTCATTCCCCCTTTTTTCTATTTTTAGCTTGGTGGCCATCTTGGTTGGAAGTCGGGATCACCGGACACAATTTTGGAAGGGGGCTATCCAAGGATCATTCCACAAAAGTTTGGTTGCAATTGCCCCAGTGGTTTCTGAGGAGAAGATTTTTATGTGAATTTCCCATAGGGTCCTATGTTAAGCTAAGTTCGGCTATGGGGGCCATCTTGATTTAAGGGCCGAACCGCCGGACACATTTTTGGAAGAGAACCATCCAATGACTATTTCATCAAAATTTTGTTCTTATTGAGCAAATGGTTTCAGACAAGAAGATTTTTATGGGAATTTCCCATAGGGTCCTATGCTAAATTAAGTTCGGTTGTGGCGGCCAACTTGGTCAGTGTTCTGAAATGCCGGACACAATTTTGGAAGAGGACCACCCAAGAATCATTTCAGCAAAGTTTGGTTGAGATTGGCTCAGTAGTTTCAGAGGAGAAGATTTTTTTTAAATTTCATCCTCCCTTTTTTCTAATTTGCATAATCGGTCAAAATAGGCAAAAGTTCAAAGTTCATCAAAAATCCTGTAATATATGTTAAAAAGCTCATCATTATGCTTATACAGTTCAAATTTGGGCACTTTCTGGCTTAAAATAGAGCAGCTTTGGCCATTTGAAGACATTTCTATTTTTAATCATGGTGGCCATCTTGGATACAGGACGGCGCTGACGGACACCATTTTGAAAGGGGACCACACAAGGATCATTTCAGTAAAGTTGGTTGAGATTGGCTCTGTAGTTTCAGAGGAGAAGATTTTTTTTAAATTTCATTCCCGCTTTTTTCTATTTTTAGCTTGGTGGCCATCTTGGTTGGAAGTCGGGATCACCGGACACAATTTTGGAAGGGGGCCATCCAAGGATCATTCCACAAAAGTTTGGTTGCAATTGCCCCAGTGGTTTCTGAGGAGAAGATTTTTATGTGAATTTCCCATAGGTTCCTATGTTAAGCTAAGTTCGGCTATGGGGGCCATCTTGATTTAAAGGCCGAACCGCCGGACACATTTTTGGAAGAGAACCATCCAATGACTATTTCATCAAAATTTTGTTCTTATTGAGCAAATGGTTTCAGACAAGAAGATTTTTATGGGAATTTCCCATAGGGTCCTATGCTAAATTAAGTTCGGTTGTGGCGGCCATCTTGGTCAGTGTTCTGAAATGCCGGACACAATTTTGGAAGAGGACCACCCAAGAATCATTTCAGCAAAGTTTGGTTGAGATTGGCTCAGTAGTTTCAGAGGAGAAGATTTTTTTTAAATTTCATCCTCCCTTTTTTCTAATTTGCATAATCGGTCAAAATAGGCAAAAGTTCAAAGTTCATAAAAAATCCCGTAATATATGGTAAAAAGCTCATCATAATGCTTGTACAGTTCAAATTTGGGCACTTTCTGGCTTAAAATAGAGCAGTTTTGGCCATTTGAAGACATTTCTATTTTTAATCATGGTGGCCATCTTGGATACAGGACGGCGCTGACGGACACCATTTTGAAAGGGGACCACACAAGGATCATTTCAGTAAAGTTGGTTGAGATTGGCTCTGTAGTTTCAGAGGAGAAGATTTTTTTTAAATTTCATTCCCGCTTTTTTCTATTTTTAGCTTGGTGGCCATCTTGGTTGGAAGTCGGGATCACCGGACACAATTTTGGAAGGGGGCCATCCAAGGATCATTCCACAAAAGTTTGGTTGCAATTGCCCCAGTGGTTTCCGAGGAGAAGATTTTTATGTGAATTTCCCATAGGTTCCTATGTTAAGCTAAGTTCGGCTATGGGGGCCATCTTGATTTAAAGGCCGAACCGCCGGACACATTTTTGGAAGAGAACCATCCAATGACTATTTCATCAAAATTTTGTTCTTATTGAGCAAATGGTTTCAGACAAGAAGATTTTTATGGGAATTTCCCATAGGGTCCTATGCTAAATTAAGTTCGGTTGTGGCGGCCATCTTGGTCAGTGTTCTGAAATGCCGGACACAATTTTGGAAGAGGACCACCCAAGAATCATTTCAGCAAAGTTTGGTTGAGATTGGCTCAGTAGTTTCAGAGGAGAAGATTTTTTTTAAATTTCATCCTCCCTTTTTTCTAATTTGCATAATCGGTCAAAATAGGCAAAAGTTCAAAGTTCATAAAAAATCCCGTAATATATGGTAAAAAGCTCATCATAATGCTTGTACAGTTCAAATTTGGGTACTTTCTGGCTTAAATAAGAGCAGTTTAGGCCATTTGAAGAAATTTCTATTTTTAGTCATGGCGGCCATCTTGGATACAGGACGGCACTGCCGGACACAATTTTGAAAGGGGACCACCCAAGGATCATTTCAGCAAAGTTTGGTTGAGATTGGCTCAGTAGTTTCAGAGGAGAAGATTTTTTTTTAATTTCATCCCCCCTTTTTTCTAATTTGCATAATCGTTCAAAATAGGCAAAAGTTCAAAGTTCATAAAAAATCCTGTAATATATGTTAAAAAGCTCATCATTATGCTTATACAGTTCAAATTTGGGCACTTTCTGGTTTAAACTAGAGCAGTTTTGGCCATTTGAAGAAATTTCTATTTTTAGTAATGGAGGCCATCTTGGAATCAGGACGGCGCTGACGGACACCATTTTGAAAGGGGACCACACAAGGATCATTTCAGTAAAGTTTGGTTGAGATTGGCTCAGTAGTTTCAGAGAAGATTTTTTTAAAATTTCATCCCCCCTTTTTTCTATTTTTAGCTTGGCGGCCATCTTGGTTGGAAGTCGGGATCACCGGACACAATTTTGGAAGGGGGCCATCCAAGGATCATTTCAGCAAAGTTTGGTTGAGATTGGCTCAGTAGTTTCAGAGGAGAAGATTTCTTTAAAATTTCATCCTCCCTTTTTTCTAATTTGCATAATCGGTCAAAATAGGCAAAAGTTCAAAGTTCATAAAAAATCCCGTAATATATGTTAAAAAGCTCATCATAATGCTTGTACAGTTCAAATTTGGGTACTTTCTGGCTTAAATAAGAGCAGTTTAGGCCATTTGAAGAAATTTCTATTTTTAGTCATGGCGGCCATCTTGGATACAGGACGGATCTGCCGGACACAATTTTGAAAGGGGACCACCCAAGGATCATTTCAGCAAAGTTTGGTTGAGATTGGCTTAGTAGTTTCAGAGGAGAAGATTTTTTTTTAATTTCATCCCTTCTTTTTTCTAATTTGCATAATCGGTCAAAATAGGCAAAAGTTCAAAGTTCATAAAAAATTCCGTAATATATGTTAAAAAGCTCATCATTATGCATATACAGTTCAAATTTGGGCACTTTCTGGCTTAAAATAGAGCAGTTTTGGCCATTTGAAGAAATTTCTATTTTTAGTCATGGTGGCCATCTTGGATACAGGACAGCGCTGACGGACACCATTTTGAAAGGGGACCACACAAGGATCATTTCAGTAAAGTTTGGTTGAGATTGGCTCAGTAGTTTCAGAGGTGAAGATTTTTTTTTAAATTTCATCCCCCCTTTTTTCTATTTTTAGCTTGGCGGCCATCTTGGTTGGAAGTCGGGATCACCGGACACAATTTTGGAAGGGGGCCATCCAAGGATCATTCCACAAAAGTTTGGTTGCAATTGCCCCAGTGGTTTCTGAGGAGGAGATTTTTATGTGAATTTCCCATAGGGTCCCTATGTTAAGCTAAGTTCGGCTATGGGGGCCATCTTGATTTAAGGGCCGAACCGCCGGACACATTTTTGGAAGAGAACCATCCAATGACTATTTCATCAAAATTTTGTTCTTATTGAGCAAATGGTTTCAGACAAGAAGATTTTTATGGGAATTTCCCATAGGGTCCTATGCTAAATTAAGTTCGGTTGTGGCGGCCATCTTGGTCAGTGTTCTGAAATGCCGGAGACAATTTTGGAAGAGGACCACCCAAGAATCATTTCAGCAAAGTTTGGTAGAGATTGGCTCAGTAGTTTCAGAGGAGAAGATTTTTTTTTAATTTCATCCCCCCTTTTTTCTAATTTGCATAATCGGTCAAAATAGGCAAAAGTTCAAAGTTCATAAAAAATTCCGTAATATATGTTAAAAAGCTCATCATTATGCATATACAGTTCAAATTTGGGCACTTTCTGGCTTAAAATAGAGCAGTTTTGGCCATTTGAAGAAATTTCTATTTTTAGTCATGGTGGCCATCTTGGATACAGGACAGCGCTGACGGACACCATTTTGAAAGGGGACCACACAAGGATCATTTCAGTAAAGTTTGGTTGAGATTGGCTCAGTAGTTTCAGAGGTGAAGATTTTTTTTAAAATTTCATCCCCCCTTTTTTCTATTTTTAGCTTGGCGGCCACCTTGGTTGGAAGTCGGGATCACCGGACACAATTTTGGAAGGGGGCCATCCAAGGATCATTCCACAAAAGTTTGGTTGCAATTGCCCCAGTGGTTTCTGAGGAGGAGATTTTTATGTGAATTTCCCATAGGGTCCCTATGTTAAGCTAAGTTCGGCTATGGGGGCCATCTTGATTTAAGGGCCGAACCGCCGGACACATTTTTGGAAGAGAACCATCCAATGACTATTTCATCAAAATTTTGTTCTTATTGAGCAAATGGTTTCAGACAAGAAGATTTTTATGGGAATTTCCCATAGGGTCCTATGCTAAATTAAGTTCGGTTGTGGCGGCCATCTTGGTCAGTGTTCTGAAATGCCGGAGACAATTTTGGAAGAGGACCACCCAAGAATCATTTCAGCAAAGTTTGGTAGAGATTGGCTCAGTAGTTTCAGAGGAGAAGATTTTTTTTTAATTTCATCCCTTCTTTTTTCTAATTTGCATAATCGGTCAAAATAGGCAAAAGTTCAAAGTTCATAAAAAATTCCGTAATATATGTTAAAAAGCTCATCATTATGCATATACAGTTCAAATTTGGGCACTTTCTGGCTTAAAATAGAGCAGTTTTGGCCATTTGAAGAAATTTCTATTTTTAGTCATGGTGGCCATCTTGGATACAGGACAGCGCTGACGGACACCATTTTGAAAGGGGACCACACAAGGATCATTTCAGTAAAGTTTGGTTGAGATTGGCTCAGTAGTTTCAGAGGTGAAGATTTTTTTTTAAATTTCATCCCCCCTTTTTTCTATTTTTAGCTTGGCGGCCACCTTGGTTGGAAGTCGGGATCACCGGACACAATTTTGGAAGGGGGCCATCCAAGGATCATTCCACAAAAGTTTGGTTGCAATTGCCCCAGTGGTTTCTGAGGAGGAGATTTTTATGTGAATTTCCCATAGGGTCCTATGTTAAGCTAAGTTCGGCTATGGGGGCCATCTTGATTTAAGGGCCGAAGCGCCGGACACATTTTTGGAAGAGAACCATCCAATGACTATTTCATCAAAATTTTGTTCTTATTGAGCAAATGGTTTCAGACAAGAAGATTTTTATGGGAATTTCCCATAGGGTCCTATGCTAAATTAAGTTCGGTTGTGGCGGCCATCTTGGTCAGTGTTCTGAAATGCCGGAGACAATTTTGGAAGAGGACCACCCAAGAATCATTTCAGCAAAGTTTGGTAGAGATTGGCTCAGTAGTTTCAGAGGAGAAGATTTTTTTTTTAATTTCATCCCTTCTTTTTTCTAATTTGCATAATCGGTCAAAATAGGCAAAAGTTCAAAGTTCATAAAAAATTCCGTAATATATGTTAAAAAGCTCATCATTATGCATATACAGTTCAAATTTGGGCACTTTCTGGCTTAAAATAGAGCAGTTTTGGCCATTTGAAGAAATTTCTATTTTTAGTCATGGTGGCCATCTTGGATACAGGACAGCGCTGACGGACACCATTTTGAAAGGGGACCACACAAGGATCATTTCAGTAAAGTTTGGTTGAGATTGGCTCAGTAGTTTCAGAGGTGAAGATTTTTTTTTAAATTTCATCCCCCCTTTTTTCTATTTTTAGCTTGGCGGCCACCTTGGTTGGAAGTCGGGATCACCGGACACAATTTTGGAAGGGGGCCATCCAAGGATCATTCCACAAAAGTTTGGTTGCAATTGCCCCAGTGGTTTCTGAGGAGGAGATTTTTATGTGAATTTCCCATAGGGTCCCTATGTTAAGCTAAGTTCGGCTATGGGGGCCATCTTGATTTAAGGGCCGAACCGCCGGACACATTTTTGGAAGAGAACCATCCAATGACTATTTCATCAAAATTTTGTTCTTATTGAGCAAATGGTTTCAGACAAGAAGATTTTTATGGGAATTTCCCATAGGGTCCTATGCTAAATTAAGTTCGGTTGTGGCGGCCATCTTGGTCAGTGTTCTGAAATGCCGGAGACAATTTTGGAAGAGGACCACCCAAGAATCATTTCAGCAAAGTTTGGTAGAGATTGGCTCAGTAGTTTCAGAGGAGAAGATTTTTTTTTAATTTCATCCCTTCTTTTTTCTAATTTGCATAATCGGTCAAAATAGGCAAAAGTTCAAAGTTCATAAAAAATTCCGTAATATATGTTAAAAAGCTCATCATTATGCATATACAGTTCAAATTTGGGCACTTTCTGGCTTAAAATAGAGCAGTTTTGGCCATTTGAAGAAATTTCTATTTTTAGTCATGGTGGCCATCTTGGATACAGGACAGCGCTGACGGACACCATTTTGAAAGGGGACCACACAAGGATCATTTCAGTAAAGTTTGGTTGAGATTGGCTCAGTAGTTTCAGAGGTGAAGATTTTTTTTTAAATTTCATCCCCCCTTTTTTCTAATTTTAGCTTGGCGGCCATCTTGGTTGGAAGTCGGAACACCGGACACAATTTTGGAAGGGGGGCCATCCAAGAATCATTTCAGCAAAGTTTGGTTGAGATTGGCTCAGTAGTTTCAGAGGAGAAGATTTTTTTTTAATTTCATCCCCCTTTTTTCTAATTTGCATAATCAGTCAAAATCAGCAAAAGTTCAAAGTTCATAAAAATCCTGTAATATATGTTAAAAAGCTCATCATTATGCTTATACAGTTCAAATTTGGGCACATTCTTGCTTAAAATAGAGCAATTTTGGCCATTGAAGAAATTTCTATTTTTATTAACAGCGGCCATCTTGAATGGAGGGCGGGGCTGTCGGACACAAGTTTGAAAGGGACCCACCCAGGGACCATCCCTGCCAGGTTTGGTTTAATTTGGTTCAGCGGTTTCAGAGAAGATTTAAATGCGATCTTATATCAAAATATGCCTAATTTGCATAATCGGTATATATCGGCTGAAAGAAAAATTTCACAGAAAAACACAGGAATATATGTTAAACTACTTCTTGCCATGTAGCTGCAGTTAAAATTTGAGCTCATTTTGACTTACACTAAAGCAGCAATGGACAATTAAAATTTCATCCCCACTTTTTTCTATTTTTAGCTTGGCGGCCATCTTGGTTGGAAGTCGGGATCACCGGACACAATTTTGGAAGGGGGCCATCCAAGGATCATTCCACAAAAGATTGGTTGCAATTGGCCCAGTGGTTTCTGAGTAGAAGATTTTTATGTGAATTTCCCATAGGGTCCTATGTTAAGCTAAGTTCGGCTATGGGGGCCATCTTTATTGAAGGGCTGAACCGCCAGACACATTTTTGGAAGAGAACCATCCAATGACTATTTCATCAAAATTTTGTTCTTATTGAGCAAATGGTTTCAGACAAGAAGATTTTTATGGGAATTTCCCATAGGGTCCTATGTTAAATTAAGTTCGGCTGTGGTGGCCATCTTGGTCGGTGTTCTGAAATGCCGGACACAATTTTGGAAGAGGACCACCCAAGAATCATTTCAGCAAAGTTTGGTTGAGATTGGCTCAGTAGTTTCAGAGGAGAAGATTTTTTAAAAATTTCATCCCCCCTTTTTCAAATTTGCATAATCGGTCAAAATTGGCAAAAGTTCAAAGTTCATAAAAAATCCCATAATATATGTTAAAAAGCTCATCATTATGCTTATACAGTTCAAATTTGGGCACTTTCTGGCTTAAAATAGAGCAGTTTTGGCCATTTGAAGAAATTTCTATTTTTAGTCATGGCAGCCATCTTGGATACAGGACAGTGCTGACGTACACCATTTTGAAAGGGGACCACACAAGGATCATTTCAGTAAAGTTTGGTTGAGATTGGCTCAGTAGTTTCAGAGGTGAAGATTTTTTTTTAAATTTCATCCCCCCTTGGGGAAGCAACTCTATTACAAAATGTGAAGTAGGAAAAGCTAAATTTTGAGAATCATTGACATATATGTTTTTCTGTGAAATTTTTCTTTCAGCCGATATATACCGATTATGCAAACTAGGCATATTTTGATATAAGATCGCATTTAAATCTTCTCTGAAACCGCTGAACCAAATTAAACCAAACCTGGCAGGGATGGTCCCTGTGTGGGTCCCTTTCAAACTTGTGTCCGACAGCCCCGCCCTCCATTCAAGATGGCCGCTGTTAATAAAAATAGAAATTTCTTCAAATGGCCAAAATTGCTCTATTTTAAGCAAGAATGTGCCCAAATTTGAACTGTATAAGCATAATGATGAGCTTTTTAACATATATTACAGGATTTTTATGAACTTTGAACTTTTGCTGATTTTGACTGATTATGCAAATTAGAAAAAAGGGGGATGAAATTAAAAAAAAATCTTCTCCTCTGAAACTACTGAGCCAATCTCAACCAAACTTTGCTGAAATGATTCTTGGATGGCCCCCCTTCCAAAATTGTGTCCGGTGTTCCGATTTCCAACCAAGATGGCCGCCAAGCTAAAAATAGAAAAAAGGGGGGATGAAATTTAAAAAAAAATCTTCACCTCTGAAACTACTGAGCCAATCTCAACCAAACTTTACTGAAATGATCCTTGTGTGGTCCCCTTTCAAAATGGTGTAATAATGTTAAAAAGCTCATTATTATGCTTATACAGTTCAAATTTGGGCACTTTCTGGCTTAAAATAGAGCAGTTTTGGCCATTTGAAGACATTTCTATTTTTAGTAATGGTGGCCATCTTGGATACAGGACGGTGCTGAAGGACACATTTTTGAAAGGGGACCACCTAAGGATCATCTCAGCAAAGTTTGGTTGAGATTGGCTCAGTAGATTCAGAGGAGAAGATTTTTTTTTAATTTCATCCCCCCTTTTTTCTAATTTGCATAATCGGTCAAAATGGGTAATGGAATTGACTTCAAAATTGCAGGGTAGGTAGATCTTGACATGCTGCACATTTTTGCAATTTAAACTTAACATCTATCTCTAAATAGTTTTTGAAATATAAGACGAAAAGTATTAAAATTAAAAAAAAAATTGATGAAAAAAGGGCAATAACTCCAAGATGAGTAATCAGATTTACTTCAAAATTGCAGGGTAGGTAGATCTTGACATGCTGAACATGTTTGCAGTTTCAACTAACCACTTGTCTTTTATAGTTTTTGAAATAAAGGACGAAAAGTATTAAAATTTTGAAAATTTGATGAAAAAAGGGAAATAACTCCAAAATGGGTAATGGGATTTACTTCAAAATTGCAGGGTGGGTAGATCTTGATATGCTGCACATTTTTGCAATTTAAAGTTAACCTTTATCTCTTATAGTTTTTGAAATATAAGACGAAAAGTATTAAAATTTTACAAATTTGATGAAAAAAGGGCAATAACTCCAAAATGGGTAATCAGATTTATTTCAAAATTGCAGGGTAGGTAGATCTTGATGTGCTGATCATTTTTACCCCATGTCAGATTTTTGATATTATTAACGGTTTTTGAGTTATTACCCAAAACCTGCAATTTTACCATATGTTCTATTTTTAGTAACAGTGGCCATGTTGGTTGGTGCACGACATCACCGGACACAATTTTGAAATTAGACACCCTAGTGATGATTCAGACCAAGTTTGGTTTCCATTGGTCTAGTACTTTCAGAGGAGAAGATTTTTGAAAAAGTTTACGACGTACGACGGACGCCAAGTGATGGCAATAGCTCACATGACCCTTTGGGTCAGGTGAGCTAAAAAGGGGGGATGCCCTGAGGACCACCTTGGTATTAAAAATCGGATTAAAAAAATTCCTGTCAATTAATTTCCACCAAAAAATGTCACACTGAAGAATAGACATATAGACATCATTGCACCAAATTTTACCGTCAGATTTTTAAAATATTTTAATTTATGTTTTTCATGGAAGGTACCCAGAAAAAAATGAAATTGTCGAGGAAAGTTATCAAACACCCATCCTTTGCTAGTTTCTTTGTTTGTGAGATAAAAAATAACTAGTTACCAATAACAAAAAGCTTTTTAATTCTTATGATTGACAAAGTGGATGTCCAAATTACCAAATGACTGCATTTGTCTTTTTTATTTTCAAGTCGGCTGGGGAGGGGGAGGGGTGGTTTGAGGGTGACTCTACTTGATTAATTCATTACAAAAAAAAACCCCACAAAAAACCCAGACAGCCACCCAGCTGTATTGTTAAATTCCTTAAAATTCTGTGCTCCAGTTGTATTTGTTTGATTCTGGTTATTCTTTAGTTGTCTTAGAAGAAGGGGGGCGGCGGTATAAAAGAGGATCAGATATTACAATTTTTCCCCCAAACATAGCTTTCTATCTTTGCTAATATCTTTCATATTTAACATTAAATTCATGTTTTGTATTTGTTTTATTATTATTATTATTGATCTTATATTTATTGATTTTAGATTTATTCATTTTTGCCTTGAAATCTGTCAATGACATCTAAATGTTCGTTTCCTTCCCCCGATTTCCTACGTCCCCATGATCACCGTGTTTAAAACGGTGGTTAGTAAAAGTGGTAACCCGGGCCGAGGTCCGGTTCCAAATTCGTATTTTCTTTATTACATCTTTATTAAGGCATTAATTTTAATAAAATTTGAACATAATGCATAAAATTATGTATTTTATCACATTTTTTAAACAAATATAAACAAAAATAGTTTTTATACGAAATATCGGCAATACAAGTTTTCGAAGTTAGTAAAAGTTGTAACCCGGGCCAAGGCAAAATTTTCAATTAATCGATGATTACACCTTTATTTCTCGTTAAAACTTCACAATATTCAGAATGAACATTTTTCAGTATTAAAGAAATGTAAAAATTATTTTAAATTCAATGGTAATGTTCTCTTTGGTCATTATGGGAGCATTTTAGATTCTGATAAAAGTTGTAACCCGGGCCGGAAGTGATGCATTGTTTTGAGGGTACTTGAAAATTGACCTGAAAAGATATGATCGTCTATATCTTTTTTACTACTCAATATAATCGATTCAAATTTTGGTCAGCTTGAGATATCAGTATATACTTTACAAAAAAATAAAAAAATATAAAAAAATATTGTGTATTAGTATCAATATTTACCAGTACACCCACGTGACCAGTCTTTGTTTACAAATCTTAATATATCAATATTGCATCGTGGAGAAAAAAGAAAATTGTTGTTGTATTGAAGTATGTTTTTACAAAATTTCAAGAATTTAAAAAAAGTAATAAAGGTGCAATCATTGATTAACTGAAAATTTCGTCTTGGCCCGGGTTACAACTTTTACTAACTTGGAAAACTTATATTGCCGATATTTCGTATAAAAACAATTTTTTTTTATATTTGTTTAAAAAATGTGATAAAATACATAATTTTATGCATTATGTTCAAATTTTATTAAAATTAATGCCTTAACAAAGATGTAATAAAGAAAATACGAATTTGGGCCCGAGTTTTTGGAACCGGACCCGGGTTACCACTTTTACTAACTGCCTTTAAAACTTAGACATGTTGATTGCTTAGCTTTTAAAAAGCTACAAATAACTCAAGTTTTGTGAAAATAATTAGAATGTAACACAATTCAATGGCCAATTTGGTAAAGGAA
Organism: Bathymodiolus brooksi; assembly: GCA_963680875.1. Classification (NCBI taxonomy): domain Eukaryota; kingdom Metazoa; phylum Mollusca; class Bivalvia; order Mytilida; family Modiolidae; genus Bathymodiolus; species Bathymodiolus brooksi. The sequence continues at coordinate 89,956,550 of OY804578.1, read as the reverse complement.
GCGTCAGTTTGTATATTTTAAGATTTGGGATTTATATATTCACCTGGAATTTCGTCAGTACAAATTTGAAGAAGTTTGCCGTGATACTTTTGTATCAACAAATTAAACTTTTTTATTGCTTGAATAAAACCTGTTCCTCTTATTCTTATGTATCTTCCCATTGATTACAATTGTTTTGACAATCGGCTTTACCATAAAACGAAGATTATTTGCAAGAAAAGAGTGACTTGCAAAAAGAAACAAGGCGACTTTAATTTCGCTTTGTAGTCGAGGGAGAGCGACTTCAGCCGATATAAGGAGCACAGCTATGGAAAGGTAAAAGGAAAAGGAGTCATTTTTTTAACTGGCAATATCTAATGTAAACAATCTTTGTCACCAAGAAGCTTGGAATCGAGGGGGAGTTTTCAAACGCACAGATGATCATATATTTGAAAAGACACTGAAAATAGAGTTATCTCCCACACCCCAGGCCTACCCCCTTAAGTGGAAATTCGACTGAATCTTCCTTTTGTTGTTTGTTTGTATCTATGCAAGATGACTGTATCAACCAACCAACATGGTTACTGTTACTATAAATAGAAAGTTTTACAGTAAATTACATAAAAGACTTTCTAATAGCCAATATTGCTATATATTCTTATCAAATGACCTAAATTTTAAACAGTAGACTAGTATTTATAATGAATTACATTTCAATATGTTAAATAATTATAAGTTAATAATATATATTAAAAATCTTTCATAATCTAATACAAAAGCTTGAGTGATGTTATGTTGATATGGAACTTTTAAATACAGATCAGTGATGGAACAAACCAGAAATGATGGTTTTCATATGAACCGACCACATATCTTATCAGTGGAGAGTATCACACCATGATAAGCTATGGGTGACTGATTATCAACATAAATAAAATAGAAAAACATGCATAACATATGTTAAAAAAAATCTCCTCAGAACCTAAACTGTACATGAATGCTCACTGGAGGGAGTATTTATTTTTGAGTTTGAGGTTTGCTAGAGAAGTGCATTTAGTTCGCCTTTCTACATAGTAGGAAGTGAACTACTTGGAGTGTGCATGCACATCTACGTTCACGTCTTAGTTACAGAGTGTCAAGGGTTTTTGATGGCTCGGAGTGAAAGGAAAGGGTCTGGATGTGTAGCCCCAAGAAGCTAGACAGTGTGGTGATTCTGAAAAATTGGCCAGAACAAAATTGACTAAATTTGTGTTACTTATAAAACATTTAATAATAAAGGATATTCCTTCCAAAGAGCACCTCTTTTTATGATTTACATTGTATGTATGTATTAAAACTTTATTTGTTTTCAGCTTTTGTCATCTTGTCTACTCCTGTGACATGATATTATTAATTAAGCCCGACTGGTATCTTTCTATATCTCTATGATTTATTATTTTATCACATATTTGTACGTAATACGTACCTTTATGCATGTGTGATAAACGAAGAAGTGCCTGATCCATATCAGTGCCCGAGGCAAATAACCGGTTATTTTGCCCTGCGTCGGTGACATCATTGTGACACGTAAGTAAACATGACAGACGAGGAAGCATACAACAAACCGTTACAGCAGAGATGAAGAATGTCAATACAAAACGTAAAACTGAGTGACATAAGGATATTCAAGGATTGGCTATCAACAGTGGGAGAACTCCGTAATCCCGAAGATATTGGAGTCGAGGAGATGAACATGCAACTTGAAGATTTTTTTCAGCACGCACGAACTGATTCATTGAAATGTATCCAAGCTTCCATCAGTAGATATCTTAGTGATGGCGAATGTTGATTAATTGACACCATCCTGTCGACTATTGAGACTTATGAAAATAGAACAATTACTCCAATTTCCATCAGTGATAACTCTGTTCAGCAAACTGTTATTGATTTGGTTCTAATAATGCCCAACTCTAGAATAGCACTTAAATATTCCCATACTAAAATATCAAGGGAAATCTGACAATAAATTTTTATGGCACTAATGCTAAGAATTTGACCTCTGATTTATATTGAAAAGTGATGTTTAATAGCTGTGATAAATATGGTGAATTATATTGTCGACTTTTACACTTTATTTATTTTGTTGTTATTTTGATGAATAAACATAAATTCTTCATTTATTTTTAATTTATTTCAGTCCTGGTTAAATATGTGATATACAGATTATAAAATGGCCTTTTCCATATCGGTCCTGGTATTATCCCTCGGCTATCGCCTTGGGCTGATATGGGAGTCTCTGGATGATACCAGGGACGATATGGAAAAGGACATGTTATAATCTATATATACATGCAAGGCATGTTCATATCGGCAGATTATCGATATGGATGTGCACTATAATAATTGACCATTAGAAACCTGCTGAAAGAAAGTAAAACAAAATTCATACATTTTTTTGTCATTGAAATCAACCCATCATCTTGTTCTATTAGTCATTTACACATTAACAATAACAACATGTAATACTGAGGCTGGGTTATAATCAACTTACATGTGTTGTGTCCACTGAGGCTGGGTTATAATCAACTTAAATGTGTTATGTCCTGGACATCTTGTTTAGTGTGGAGAACAATTTTGTCTTAAATGTGTTATTTCCTGGACCTTTTGTTTAGTGTGGAGAACAATTTTGTCTTAAATGTGTTATGTCCTGGACCTCTTGTTTAGTATGGAGAACATTATGGACCTTTTGCTTAGTGTGGAGAACATTATGGACCTTTTGTATAGTTTGGAGAACAATTTTGTCTTAAATGTGTTATGTCCTGGACCTCTTGTTTAGTGTGGAGAACATTATGGACCTTTTGCTTAGTGTGGAGAACATTATGGACCTTTTGCTTAGTGTGGAGAACATTATGGACCTTTTGTTTAGTGTGGAGAACATTATGGACCTTTTGCTTAGTGTGGAGAACATTATGGACCTTTTGCTTAGTGTGGAGAACATTATGGACCTTTTGTTTAGTGTGGAGGACATTTTTGTCAGTTTGATTCTCATTCATGATGAGGTGTACTCAATACTAATCTATGTGTGCTTAAGTTTGTTAGTGGAATGCAGCAGATTGGTGGTTTTCTTTGGATAATCCAGTTTCCTCCATCAATAAAACTGATTGCCACTATTTTACTGAAATATGGTTGAAAGTGGTATTAAATACAAATAAACCTAACCCACATGATTAACTTGTTCACCTTAAATTCCAGACTTTGCAAAAGAGGTTGTTCATTTGGACCAAAACATTCATCAAGTTCTTCTGTTCTCTGTCTTTTTTTACTTTCATCTTCACAAACCAAATTAGGTTCTCTGTCAAATTCTGGAACTGTAATATACTGTATGTTTTAAACATTTTGAAAAAAAAGTACACAATTTAGTACCCAGGTAAATACTAATTCACACCAACAAAAGTGAAATAATTTTGGCCTGTTTTGTATTACCTGTTTTTTTTCTTAAGGTGAGAGGATACTAAATGACGTTACAGCCGGGAAGCCATAGACTGAATCGATCAATCAATCCATTGGATGTCAATATTGCCGCGCTAAGGGCAGACAACCTCGATTCAACGCACAGGTGGCGCTTCATAACTACGTAAACAATATCATCCGCGATACGGTACCTCAGAAAAACATGTTGGGAAACGTTGAAATAACCGTAATTCGTGTTTTTTTTATATTTATCACAAGTTTATTCTCACAGGCTAATGACTGATCGTTTTTGACAGCTTTTCCGTGTAGAAAAAGGGTGACAATCGGTATTTTTCCAGTGACCTATTTCAAGCATCTCGTCGCCTAAAAATATGGCGGGGAAAAAACCTCTCTATATTTAACTGACACAATCACATCCCCCTTAGCCAATCACATCAAAGATGGTAAAAATAAACTCTATAAAATTAGTAAGGAATCCCATACAAAACATCAAATCCCAGCATGCTTAGCGAAAAACTATATTTTGACCTCAAAAGGCAGACACCATTTCAGTGTATTTTCGAAGGAAAAATAGCGATATTTCTATTTGTTTCAGGCTTATATCTGCAAGCATTACATCTGTAGATTGTTCTCATGTATTTTAATATTGCATTCATTTCAATTCCAGTATTTTAGATGTGAATGTTGACTTACATATTGGAAAAATTCCAAGATATAAACATCATTTGAACCACACATCCATGTCGTCATGTGAGATTTCCAACGTGACCCCTCATTTTTTCCATTTTGTAGTCTCTATTTGAAAGTTTACGCTTGATAGCTTCACTTATTGATTCCCTAATTAAAGGAAAAACAGATTCATAAAAATGTAGCAGCTCAAAGCCTGAAAATGGCTTAGTGTCGCACTTCTTGCAGGATTTTCCAGGTGTAAACCATTCCATATCATTCTCATTTGCCATACTGTGTGTGTACATTTCATTATTTAATTTACAGATTCCTTCATTGGTTTATATTAATGTGCATGAATATTATTTGACCCCTAGCTCTTTTCTTTATACTTGTTCTCAGTTTGCAACATTTACATTTATAAACATTTATGTCAAAATCCAACTGTACAAAGGTCCATCCAGGCAGAGATCCAGCTCCATGCAGTGTGCCCAAATGTGTTATTGGTAAATTTGATCCTTCAAACAGATATGTACATTTTTTTCAGATTATGTTTACAGGCAATATTATAAGATTACTGATACTGCTTGTTACATGTATTTGTAGGAGATGTGAAAGTGCATTAAACTTCATTTTTGAAATTTAAAGCAGGTGAACCTGATGAGGCATCAGATGCAAAGAGAGCATGCACAGTTAATGAAGATAACAAATGGTTTTTTTAATCCAATTTCAGCCTTTGCTCAAACCAATCTAATCATAGAACTGAAATTGACTGTTTATCTTTTCAGCAAGAAATTAGGGACGGACCATTTAACTTCCAGGGGGGGGTTATGTTTTTTTTCTAAACAAATATTCTGATTCCCAATGTTACCGAAAAAAATATTCTGATTTTGGTGGAGGGAAAAAAAAATCTGTTTCAGAGTTTTTGTCATGTAACCTAATGTTAAATTCTGGAAAAAAAATTTGCGCTTTGTGCGACAAAAAAAATAAATATTATAACTCTCATGTGAATTGAATGAAGCAAAAAACCATAACCCCCCCCTGCAAGTTAAATGGTCGGTCCCTTAATGTTTTAATTTCAGAGAAGTTTTCACAGTATGATGATACATTTTCTTCCTCACTTTGTCATTCTCATTACAACAAATTTATTAACAATTCACAGTTCAGTGCATTGTTTGTGAGAAAAATTGTCGCAGTAATGATATCATATGGTTTTTAAAACTGTAGGCGAGGAAAAGAGAGACTTGTTTTTGAAGTATTTCAGTTTTAATAAAAATATAGAGAATGATCGATTTAGATGTTGTCCCTATTACTTGTTACTGACTTATTGTTGAACACTCTTGACATTGATACCTAGTTACTGATTTATTGTTGAACACGCTTGACATTGATACCTAGTTACTGACTTATTGTTGAACAATCTTGACATTGGTACCTGGTCAATGACTTATTGTTGAACACTCTTGACATTGATACAAGGTTACTGACTTATTGTTGAACACTCTTGACATTGATACCGGGTTACTGACTTATTGTTGAACAATCTTGACATTGGTACCTGGTCAATGACTTATTGTTGAACACTCTTGACATTGATACCTGGTTATTGACTTATTGTTGAACACTCTTGACATTGATACCTGGTTACTGACTTATTGTTGAACACTTGACATTGGTACCTGGTTACTGACTTATTGTTGAACACTCTTGACATTGATACCTGGTTACTGACTTATTGTTGAACACTCTTGACATTGATACAGGGTTACTGATTTATTGTTGAACACTCTTGACATTGGTATCTGGTCACTGACTTATTGTTGAACACTCTTGACATTGATACCTGGTTATTGACTTATTGTTGAACACTCTTGACATTGATACAGGGTTACTGACTTATTGTTGAACACACTTGACATTGATACCTAGTTACTGACTTATTGTTGAACAATCTTGACATTGGTACCTGGTCAATGACTTATTGTTGAACACTCTTGACATTGATACAGGGTTACTGACTTAATGTTGAACACTCTTGACATTGATACCTGGTTACTGACTTATTGTTGAACAATCTTGACATTGGTACCTGGTCAATGACTTATTGTTGAACACTCTTGACATTGATACCTGGTTAATGACTTATTGTTGAACACTCTTGACATTGATACCTGGTTACTGACTTATTGTTGAACACTTGACATTGGTACCTGGTTACTGACTTATTGTTGAACACTCTTGACATTGATACCTGGTTACTGACTTATTGTTGAACACTCTTGACATTGATACAGGGTTACTGATTTATTGTTGAACACTCTTGACATTGGTACCGGGTCACTGACTTATTGTTGAACACTCTTGACATTGATACCAGGTTATTGATTTATTGTTGAACACTCTTGACATTGATACAGGGTTACTGACTTATTGTTGAACACTCTTGACATTGGTACCTGGTAACTGACTTATTGTTGAACACTCTTGACATTGATACAGGGTTACTGACTTATTGTTGAACACTCTTGACATTGATACAGGGTTACTGACTTATTGTTGAACACTCTTGACATTGGTACCTGGTTATTGACTTATTGTTGAACACTCTTGACATTGATACCTGGTTATTGACTTGTTGTTGAACACTCTTTACATTGATACCTGGTAACTGACTTATGGTAGAACACTCTTGACATTGATAAAGGGTTACTGACTTATTGTTGAACACTCTTGACATTGATACCTGGTTATTGACTTATTGTTGAACACTCTTGACATTGATTCCTGGTAACTGACTTATTGTTGAACACTCTTGACATTGATACAGGGTTACTGACTTATTGTTGAACACTCGTGACATTGGTACCTGGTTACTGACTTATTGTTGAACACTCTTGACATTGATACCTAGTTACTGATTTATTGTTGAACACTCTTGACATTGATACCTAGTTACTGACTTATTGTTGAACACTCTTGACACTGATACCTGGTTACTGACTTATTGTTGAACACTCTTGACATTGATACAGGGTTACTGACTTATTGTTGAACACTCTTGACATTGATACCTGGTTACTGACTTATTGTTGAACACTCTTGACATTGATTCCTGGTAACTGACTTATTGTTGAACACTCTTGATATTGATACAGGGTTACTGACTTATTGTTGAACACTCGTGACATTGGTACCTGGTTACTGACTTATTGTTGAACACTCTTGACATTGATACCTAGTTACTGATTTATTGTTGAACACTCTTGACATTGATACCTAGTTACTGACTTATTGTTGAACAATCTTGACATTGGTACCTGGTCAATGACTTATTGTTGAACACTCTTGACATTGATACAGGGTTACTGACTTATTGTTGAACACTCTTGACATTGATACCTGGTTACTGACTTATTGTTGAACACTCTTGACATTGATACCTGGTTACTGACTTATTGTTGAACACTCTTGGCATTGATACAGGGTTACTGATTTATTGTTGAACACTCTTGACATTGGTACCTGGTCACTGACTTATTGTTGAACACTCTTGACATTGATACCAGGTTATTGACTTATTGTTGAACACTCTTGACATTGATACAGGGTTACTGACTTATTGTTGAACACTCTTGACATTGATAACTGGTTACTGACTTATTGTTGAACACTCTTGACATTGATACTTGGTAACTGACTTATGGTAGAACACTCTTGACATTGATAAAGGGTTACTGACTTATTGTTGAATACTCTTGACATTGATACCTGGTTATTGACTTATTGTTGAACACTCTTGACATTGATTCCTGGTAACTGACTTATTGTTGAACACTCTTGATATTGATACAGGGTTACTGACTTATTGTTGAACACTCGTGACATTGGTACCTGGTTACTGACTTATTGTTGAACACTCTTGACATTGATACCTAGTTACTGATTTATTGTTGAACACGCTTGACATTGATACCTAGTTACTGACTTATTGTTGAACAATCTTGACATTGGTACCTGGTCAATGACTTATTGTTGAACACTCTTGACATTGATACAGGGTTACTGACTTATTGTTGAACACTCTTGACATTGATACCTGGTTACTGACTTATTGTTGAACACTCTTGACATTGATACCTGGTTACTGACTTATTGTTGAACACTCTTGGCATTGATACAGGGTTACTGATTTATTGTTGAACACTCTTGACATTGGTACCTGGTCACTGACTTATTGTTGAACACTCTTGACATTGATACCAGGTTATTGACTTATTGTTGAACACTCTTGACATTGATACAGGGTTACTGACTTATTGTTGAACACTCTTGACATTGGTACCTGGTAACTGACTTATTGTTGAACACTCTTCACATTGATACAGGGTTACTGACTTATTGTTGAACACTCTTGACATTGATACCTGGTTACTGACTTATTGTTGAACACTCTTGACATTGATACAGGGTTACTGACTTATTGTTGAACACTCTTGACATTGATACCTAGTTACTGACTTATTGTTGAACACTCTTGACAATGATACCTGGTTACTGACTTATTGTTGAACACTTGACATTGGTACCTGGTTACTGACTTATTGTTGAACACTCTTGACATTGATACCTAGTTACTGATTTATTGTTGAACACGCTTGACATTGATACCTAGTTACTGACTTATTGTTGAACAATCTTGACATTGGTACCTGGTCAATGACTTATTGTTGACCACTCTTGACATTGATACAGGGTTACTGACTTATTGTTGAACACTCTTGACATTGATACCTGGTTACTGACTTATTGTTGAACAATCTTGACATTGGTACCTGGTCAATGACTTATTGTTGAACACTCTTGACATTGATACAGGGTTACTGACTTATTGTTGAACACTCTTGACATTGATACCTGGTTACTGACTTATTGTTGAACACTTGACATTGGTACCTGGTTACTGACTTATTGTTGAACACTCTTGACATTGATACCTGGTTACTGACTTATTGTTGAACACTCTTGACATTGATACAGGGTTACTGATTTATTGTTGAACACTCTTGACATTGGTACCTGGTCACTGACTTATTGTTGAACACGCTTGACATTGATACCAGGTTATTGACTTATTGTTGAACACTCTTGACATTGATAAAGGGTTACTGACTTATTGTTGAACACTCTTGACATTGGTACCTGGTAACTGACTTATTGTTGAACACTCTTGACATTGATACAGGGTTACTGACTTATTGTTGAACACTCTTGACATTGGTACCTGGTTATTGACTTATTGTTGAACACTCTTGACATTGATACCTGGTTATTGACTTATTGTTGAACACTCTTGAGATTGATACCTGGTAACTGACTTATGGTAGAACACTCTTGACATTGATAAAGGGTTACTGACTTATTGTTGAACACTCTTGCCATTGATACCTGGTTATTGACTTATTGTTGAACACTCTTGACATTGATTCCTGGTAACTGACTTATTGTTGAACACTCTTGACATTGATACAGGGTTACTGACTTATTGTTGAACACTCTTGACATTGGTACCTGGTTACTGACTTATTGTTGAACACTCTTGACATTGATACCTAGTTACTGACTTATTGTTGAACACTCTTGACACTGATACCTGGTTACTGACTTATTGTTGAACACTTGACATTGGTACCTGGTTACTGACTTATTGTTGAACACTCTTGACATTGATACATAGTTACTGATTTATTGTTGAACACGCTTGACATTGATACCTAGTTACTGACTTATTGTTGAACAATCTTGACATTGGTACCTGGTCAATGACTTATTGTTGAACACTCTTGACATTGATACAGGGTTACTGACTTATTGTTGAACACTCTTGACATTGATAACTGGTTACTGACTTATTGTTGAACAATCTTGACATTGGTACCTGGTCAATGACTTATTGTTGAACACTCTTGACATTGATACATAGTTACTGATTTATTGTTGAACACTCTTGACATTGATACCTAGTTACTGACTTATTGTTGAACAATCTTGACATTGGTACCTGGTCAATGACTTATTGTTGAACACTCTTGACATTGATACAGGGTTACTGACTTATTGTTGAACACTCTTGACATTGATATAACTGGTTACTGACTTATTGTTGAACAATCTTGACATTGGTACCTGGTTATTGACTTATTGTTGAACACTCTTTACATTGATACATGGTAACTGACTCATTGTTGAACACTCTTGACATTGATACAGGGTTACTGACTTATTGTTGAACATTCTTGAAATTGGTACCTGGTTACTGATTTATTGTTGAACACTCTTGACATTGATACCTAGTTACTGATTTATTGTTGAACACTCTTGACATTGATACCTGGTAACTGACTTACTGTTGAACACTCTTGACATTGATACCTAGCTACAGACTTATTGTTGAACACTCTTGACATTGATACAGGGTCACTGACATATTGTTGAACAATCTTGACATTGGTACCTGGTTACTGACTCATTGTTGAACACTCTTGACATTGATACAGGGTCACTGACATATTGTTGAACAATCTTGACATTGGTACCTGGTTACTGACTCATTGTTGAACACTCTTGACATTGATACAGGGTTACTGACTTATTGTTGAACACTCTTGAAATTGGTACCTGGTTACTGATTTATTGTTGTAACACTCTTGACATTGATACCTAGTTACTGATTTATTGTTGAACACTCTTGACATTGATACCTGATCCCTAACTTATTGTTGAACACTCTTGACATTGATACCTGATTATTGACTTATTGTTGAACACTCTTGACATTGATACAGGGTCACTGACTTATTGTTGAACACTCTTGACATTGATACCTAGTAACTGGCTTATTGTTGAACACTCTCGACATTGATACAGGGTCACTGACATATTGTTGAACAATCTTGGCATTGGTACCTGGTCAATGACTTATTGTTGAACACTCTTGACATTGGTACCTGGTTACTGACTTATTGTTGAACACTCTTGACATTGATACCTGGTTACTGACTTATTGTTGAACACTTGACATTGGTACAGGGTTACTAATTTATTGTTGAACACTCTCGACATTGATACCTGGTTAATGACTTATTGTTGAACACTCTTGACATTGATACAGGGTTACTGACTTATTGTTGAACACTCTTGACATTGGTACCTGGTAACTGACTTATTGTTGAACACTCTTGACATTGATACAGGGTTACTGACTTATTGTTGAACACTCTTGACATTGATACAGGGTTACTGACTTATTGTTGAACACTCTTGACATTAGTACCTGGTAATTGACTTATTGTTGAACATTCTTGACATTGATACCTGGTAACTGACTCATTGTTGAACACTCTTGAAATTGGTACCTGGTTACTGATTTATTGTTGAACACTCTTGACATTGATACCTGGTTACTGACTTATTGTTGAACACTCTTGACATTGATACAGGGTCACTGACTTATTGTTGAACACTCTTGACATTGATACCTAGTTACTGACTTATTGTTGAACACTCTTGACATTGATACCTGGTTACTGACTTATTGTTGAACACTCTTCACATTGATACCTGATCCCTAACTTATTGTTGAACACTCTTGACATTGATACAGGGTTACTGACTTATTGTTGAACACTCTTGAAATTGGTACCTGGTTACTGATTTATTGTTGAACACTCTTGACATTGATACCTGGTTACTGACTTATTGTTGAACACTCTTGACATTGATACCTAGTTACTGACTTATTGTTGAACACTCTTGACATTGATACAGGGTTACTGACTTATTGTTGAACACTCTTGACATTGGTACCTGGTAACTGACTTATTGTTGAACACTCTTCACATTGATACCTGATCCCTAACTTATTGTTGAACACTCTTGACATTGATACCTAGTTACTGACTTATTGTTGAACACTCTTGACATTGATACCTGGTTCATGAGTTATTGTTGAACAATCTTGACATTGATACCTAGTTACTGGCTTATTGTTGAACACTCTTGACATTGATACAGGGTCGCTAACGTATTGTTGAACACTCTTGACATTGATACAGGGTCACTGACATATTGTTGAACAATCTTGACATTAATACCTGGTCAATGACTTATTGTTGAACACTCTTGACATTGGTACCTGGTTACTGACTTATTGTTGAACACTCTTGACATTGATACCTGGTTACTGACTTATTGTTGAACACTCTTGACATTGATACAGGGTTACTAACTTATTGTTGAACACTCTTGACATTGATACAGGGTCACTGACTTATTGTTGAACACTCTTGACAATGATACAGGGTCACTGACTTATTGTTGAATACTCTTGACATTGATACAGGGTCACTGACTTATTGTTGAACACTCCTGACATTGATACCGGGTCACTGCCTTATTGTTGAACACTCTTGACATTGATACCAGGTCACTGACTTATTGTTGAACACACTTGACGTCGATACCTGGTTACTGACTTATTGTTGAACACTCTTGACATTGATACCTGGTCACTACTTATTGTTGAACACTCTTGACCTTGATACCTGGTTACTGATTTATTGTTGAACACTCTTGACATTGATACCTGGTTACTGACTTATTGTTGAACACTCTGGACATTGATACCTGGTTATTGATTTATTTTTGAGCACTCCTGACATTGATACAGGGTTACTGACTTATTGTTGAACACTCTTGACATTGATACCTGGTTACTGACTTATTGTTGAACACTCTTGACATTGATACCTGGTTACTGATTTATTGTTGAACACTCTTGACATTGATACCTAGTTACTGATTTATTGTTGAACACTCTTGACATTGATACCTGGTAACTGACTTACTGTTGAACACTCTTGACATTGATACCTAGCTACAGACTTATTGTTGAACACTCTTGACATTGATACAGGGTCACTGACATATTGTTGAACAATCTTGACATTGGTACCTGGTTACTGACTCATTGTTGAACACTCTTGACATTGATACAGGGTCACTGACATATTGTTGAACAATCTTGACATTGGTACCTGGTTACTGACTCATTGTTGAACACTCTTGACATTGATACAGGGTTACTGACTTATTGTTGAACACTCTTGAAATTGGTACCTGGTTACTGATTTATTGTTGTAACACTCTTGACATTGATACCTAGTTACTGATTTATTGTTGAACACTCTTGACATTGATACCTGATCCCTAACTTATTGTTGAACACTCTTGACATTGATACCTGATTATTGACTTATTGTTGAACACTCTTGACATTGATACAGGGTCACTGACTTATTGTTGAACACTCTTGACATTGATACCTAGTAACTGGCTTATTGTTGAACACTCTCGACATTGATACAGGGTCACTGACATATTGTTGAACAATCTTGGCATTGGTACCTGGTCAATGACTTATTGTTGAACACTCTTGACATTGGTACCTGGTTACTGACTTATTGTTGAACACTCTTGACATTGATACCTGGTTACTGACTTATTGTTGAACACTTGACATTGGTACAGGGTTACTAATTTATTGTTGAACACTCTCGACATTGATACCTGGTTAATGACTTATTGTTGAACACTCTTGACATTGATACAGGGTTACTGACTTATTGTTGAACACTCTTGACATTGGTACCTGGTAACTGACTTATTGTTGAACACTCTTGACATTGATACAGGGTTACTGACTTATTGTTGAACACTCTTGACATTGATACAGGGTTACTGACTTATTGTTGAACACTCTTGACATTAGTACCTGGTAATTGACTTATTGTTGAACATTCTTGACATTGATACCTGGTAACTGACTCATTGTTGAACACTCTTGAAATTGGTACCTGGTTACTGATTTATTGTTGAACACTCTTGACATTGATACCTGGTTACTGACTTATTGTTGAACACTCTTGACATTGATACAGGGTCACTGACTTATTGTTGAACACTCTTGACATTGATACCTAGTTACTGACTTATTGTTGAACACTCTTGACATTGATACCTGGTTACTGACTTATTGTTGAACACTCTTCACATTGATACCTGATCCCTAACTTATTGTTGAACACTCTTGACATTGATACAGGGTTACTGACTTATTGTTGAACACTCTTGAAATTGGTACCTGGTTACTGATTTATTGTTGAACACTCTTGACATTGATACCTGGTTACTGACTTATTGTTGAACACTCTTGACATTGATACCTAGTTACTGACTTATTGTTGAACACTCTTGACATTGATACAGGGTTACTGACTTATTGTTGAACACTCTTGACATTGGTACCTGGTAACTGACTTATTGTTGAACACTCTTCACATTGATACCTGATCCCTAACTTATTGTTGAACACTCTTGACATTGATACCTAGTTACTGACTTATTGTTGAACACTCTTGACATTGATACCTGGTTCATGAGTTATTGTTGAACAATCTTGACATTGATACCTAGTTACTGGCTTATTGTTGAACACTCTTGACATTGATACAGGGTCGCTAACGTATTGTTGAACACTCTTGACATTGATACAGGGTCACTGACATATTGTTGAACAATCTTGACATTAATACCTGGTCAATGACTTATTGTTGAACACTCTTGACATTGGTACCTGGTTACTGACTTATTGTTGAACACTCTTGACATTGATACCTGGTTACTGACTTATTGTTGAACACTCTTGACATTGATACAGGGTTACTAACTTATTGTTGAACACTCTTGACATTGATACAGGGTCACTGACTTATTGTTGAACACTCTTGACAATGATACAGGGTCACTGACTTATTGTTGAATACTCTTGACATTGATACAGGGTCACTGACTTATTGTTGAACACTCCTGACATTGATACCGGGTCACTGCCTTATTGTTGAACACTCTTGACATTGATACCAGGTCACTGACTTATTGTTGAACACACTTGACGTCGATACCTGGTTACTGACTTATTGTTGAACACTCTTGACATTGATACCTGGTCACTACTTATTGTTGAACACTCTTGACCTTGATACCTGGTTACTGATTTATTGTTGAACACTCTTGACATTGATACCTGGTTACTGACTTATTGTTGAACACTCTGGACATTGATACCTGGTTATTGATTTATTTTTGAGCACTCCTGACATTGATACAGGGTTACTGACTTATTGTTGAACACTCTTGACATTGATACCTGGTTACTGACTTATTGTTGAACACTCTTGACATTGATACCTGGTTACTGACTTATTGTTGAACACTCTTGACATTGATACCTGGTTATTGACTTATTTTTGAGCACCCCTGACATTGATACAGGGTCACTGACTTATTGTTGAACACTCTTGACATTGATACCTGGTTATTGATTCATTGTTGAACACTCTTGACATTGATACCTAGTTACTGACTTATTGTTGAACACTCTTGACATTGATACAGGGTCACTGACTTATTGTTGAACACTCTTGACATTGATACCTAGTTACTGACTTAGTGTTGAACACTTTTGACATTGATACAGGGTTACTGACTTATTGTTGAACACTCTTGACATTGATACCTAGTCACTGACTTATTGTTGAACACTCTTGACATTGATACCTAGTTACTGACTTATTGTTGAACACTCTTGACATTGATACCTGGTAACTGACTTATTGTTGAACACTCTTGACATTGATACAGGGTTACTGACTTATTGTTGAACAATCTTGACATTAATACCTGGTTATTGACTTATTGTTGAACACTCTTGACATTGGTACCTGGTAACTGACTTATTGTTGAACACTCCTGACATTGATACCTGGTCACTGACTGATTGTTGAACACTCTTGACATTGGTACCTGGTAACTGACTTATTGTTGAACACTCTTGACATTGATACAGGGTAACTGACTTATTGTTGAACACTCTTGACATTGATACAGGGACACTGACTTATTGTTGAACACTCTTGACATTGATACCTGGTCACTGACTTATTGTTGAACACTCTTGACATTGATACAGGGTCACTGACTTATTGTTGAACACTCTTGACAATGATACAGGGTCACTGACTTATTGTTGAATACTCTTGACATTGATACCAGGTCACTGACTTATTGTTGAACACTCTTGACATTGATACCTGGTTACTGACTTATTGTTGAACACTCTTGACATTGATACCTGGTTACTGACTTATTGTTGAACACTCTTGACATTGATACCTGGTTATTGACTTATTTTTGAGCACTCCTGACATTGATACAGGGTTACTGACTTATTGTTGAACACTCTTGACATTGATACCTGGTTACTGACTTATTGTTGAACACTCTTGATATTGATACCTGGTTACTGACTTATTGTTGAACACTCTTGACATTGATACCTGGTTACTGACTTATTTTTGAGCACCCCTGACATTGATACAGGGTCACTGACTTATTGTTGAACACTCTTGACATTGATACCTAGTTACTGACTTATTGTTGAACACTCTTGACATTGATACAGGGTCACTGACTTATTGTTGAACACTCTTGACATTGATACCTAGTTACTGATTTAGTGTTGAACACTCTTGACATTGATACCTGGTTACTGACTTATTGTTGAACACTCTTGACATTGATACCTAGTTACTGACTTATTGTTGAACACTCTTGACATTGATACAGGGTAACTGACTTATTGTTGAACACTCTTGACATTGATACCTGGTTACTGACTTATTGTTGAACACTCTTGACATTGATACCTAGTTACTGACTTAGTGTTGAACACTCTTGACATTGATACCTGGTTACTGACTTATTGTTGAACACTCTTGACATTGATACCTAGTTACTGACTTATTGTTGAACACTCTTGACATTGATACAGGGTAACTGACTTATTGTTGAACACTCTTGACATTGATACCTGGTTACTGACTTATTGTTGAACACTCTTGACATTGATACCTGGTTATTGACTTATTTTTGAGCACTCCTGACATTGATACAGGGTTACTGACTTATTGTTGAACACTCTTGACATTGATACCTGGTTACTGACTTATTGTTGAACACTCTTGATATTGATACCTGGTTACTGACTTATTGTTGAAAACTCTTGACATTGATACCTGGTTACTGACTTATTTTTGAGCACCCCTGACATTGATACAGTGTCACTGACTTATTGTTGAACACTCTTCACATTGATACCTGGTTATTGACTTATTGTTGAACACTCTTGACATTGATACCTGGTTACTGACTTATTGTTGAACACTCTTGACATTGATACAGGGTTACTAACTTATTGTTGAACACTCTTGACATTGATACAGGGTCACTGACTTATTGTTGAACACTCTTGACAATGATACAGGGTCACTGACTTATTGTTGAATACTCTTGACATTGATACAGGGTCACTGACTTATTGTTGAACACTCCTGACATTGATACCGGGTCACTGCCTTATTGTTGAACACTCTTGACATTGATACCAGGTCACTGACTTATTGTTGAACACACTTGACGTCGATACCTGGTTACTGACTTATTGTTGAACACTCTTGACATTGATACCTGGTCACTACTTATTGTTGAACACTCTTGACCTTGATACCTGGTTACTGATTTATTGTTGAACACTCTTGACATTGATACCTGGTTACTGACTTATTGTTGAACACTCTGGACATTGATACCTGGTTATTGATTTATTTTTGAGCACTCCTGACATTGATACAGGGTTACTGACTTATTGTTGAACACTCTTGACATTGATACCTGGTTACTGACTTATTGTTGAACACTCTTGACATTGATACCTGGTTACTGACTTATTGTTGAACACTCTTGACATTGATACCTGGTTATTGACTTATTTTTGAGCACCCCTGACATTGATACAGGGTCACTGACTTATTGTTGAACACTCTTGACATTGATACCTGGTTATTGATTCATTGTTGAACACTCTTGACATTGATACCTAGTTACTGACTTATTGTTGAACACTCTTGACATTGATACAGGGTCACTGACTTATTGTTGAACACTCTTGACATTGATACCTAGTTACTGACTTAGTGTTGAACACTTTTGACATTGATACAGGGTTACTGACTTATTGTTGAACACTCTTGACATTGATACCTAGTCACTGACTTATTGTTGAACACTCTTGACATTGATACCTAGTTACTGACTTATTGTTGAACACTCTTGACATTGATACCTGGTAACTGACTTATTGTTGAACACTCTTGACATTGATACAGGGTTACTGACTTATTGTTGAACAATCTTGACATTAATACCTGGTTATTGACTTATTGTTGAACACTCTTGACATTGGTACCTGGTAACTGACTTATTGTTGAACACTCCTGACATTGATACCTGGTCACTGACTGATTGTTGAACACTCTTGACATTGGTACCTGGTAACTGACTTATTGTTGAACACTCTTGACATTGATACAGGGTAACTGACTTATTGTTGAACACTCTTGACATTGATACAGGGACACTGACTTATTGTTGAACACTCTTGACATTGATACCTGGTCACTGACTTATTGTTGAACACTCTTGACATTGATACAGGGTCACTGACTTATTGTTGAACACTCTTGACAATGATACAGGGTCACTGACTTATTGTTGAATACTCTTGACATTGATACCAGGTCACTGACTTATTGTTGAACACTCTTGACATTGATACCTGGTTACTGACTTATTGTTGAACACTCTTGACATTGATACCTGGTTACTGACTTATTGTTGAACACTCTTGACATTGATACCTGGTTATTGACTTATTTTTGAGCACTCCTGACATTGATACAGGGTTACTGACTTATTGTTGAACACTCTTGACATTGATACCTGGTTACTGACTTATTGTTGAACACTCTTGATATTGATACCTGGTTACTGACTTATTGTTGAACACTCTTGACATTGATACCTGGTTACTGACTTATTTTTGAGCACCCCTGACATTGATACAGGGTCACTGACTTATTGTTGAACACTCTTGACATTGATACCTAGTTACTGACTTATTGTTGAACACTCTTGACATTGATACAGGGTCACTGACTTATTGTTGAACACTCTTGACATTGATACCTAGTTACTGATTTAGTGTTGAACACTCTTGACATTGATACCTGGTTACTGACTTATTGTTGAACACTCTTGACATTGATACCTAGTTACTGACTTATTGTTGAACACTCTTGACATTGATACAGGGTAACTGACTTATTGTTGAACACTCTTGACATTGATACCTGGTTACTGACTTATTGTTGAACACTCTTGACATTGATACCTAGTTACTGACTTAGTGTTGAACACTCTTGACATTGATACCTGGTTACTGACTTATTGTTGAACACTCTTGACATTGATACCTAGTTACTGACTTATTGTTGAACACTCTTGACATTGATACAGGGTAACTGACTTATTGTTGAACACTCTTGACATTGATACCTGGTTACTGACTTATTGTTGAACACTCTTGACATTGATACCTGGTTATTGACTTATTTTTGAGCACTCCTGACATTGATACAGGGTTACTGACTTATTGTTGAACACTCTTGACATTGATACCTGGTTACTGACTTATTGTTGAACACTCTTGATATTGATACCTGGTTACTGACTTATTGTTGAAAACTCTTGACATTGATACCTGGTTACTGACTTATTTTTGAGCACCCCTGACATTGATACAGTGTCACTGACTTATTGTTGAACACTCTTCACATTGATACCTGGTTATTGACTTATTGTTGAACACTCTTGACATTGATACCTAGTTACTGACTTATTGTTGAACACTCTTGACATTGATACAGGGTCACTGACTTATTGTTGAACACTCTTGACATTGATACCTAGTTACTGACTTAGTGTTGAACACTCTTGACATTGATACCTGGTTACTGACTTATTGTTGAACACTCTTGACATTGATACCTAGTTACTGACTTATTGTTGAACACTCTTGACATTGATACAGGGTAACTGACTTATTGTTGAACACTCTTGACATTGATACCTAGTTACTGACTTATTGTTGAACACTCTTGACATTGATACAGGGTAACTGACTTATTGTTGAACACTCTTGACATTGATACATAGTTACTGACTTATTGTTGAACACTCTTGACATTGATACAGGGTAACTGACTTATTGTTGAACACTCTTGACATTGATACCTAGTTACTGACTTATTGTTGAACACTCTTGACATTGATACAGGGTCACTGACTTATTGTTGAACACTCTTGACATTGATACCTAGTTACTGACTTAGTGTTGAACACTCTTGACATTGATACCTGGTTACTGACTTATTGTTGAACACTCTTGACATTGATACCTAGTTACTGACTTAGTGTTGAACACTCTTGACCTTGATACCTGGTTACTGATTTATTGTTGAACACTCTTGACATTGATACCTGGTTACTGACTTATTGTTGAACACTCTGGACATTGATACCTGGTTATTGATTTATTTTTGAGCACTCCTGACATTGATACAGGGTTACTGACTTATTGTTGAACACTCTTGACATTGATACCTGGTTACTGACTTATTGTTGAACACTCTTGACATTGATACCTGGTTACTGACTTATTGTTGAACACTCTTGACATTGATACCTGGTTATTGACTTATTTTTGAGCACCCCTGACATTGATACAGGGTCACTGACTTATTGTTGAACACTCTTGACATTGATACCTAGTTACTGACTTATTGTTGAACACTCTTGACATTGATACAGGGTCACTGACTTATTGTTGAACACTCTTGACATTGATACAGGGTTACTGACTTAGTGTTGAACACTCTTGACATTGATACAGGGTTACTGACTTATTGTTGAACACTCTTGACATTGATACCTAGTCACTGACTTATTGTTGAACACTCTTGACATTGATACCTAGTTACTGACTTATTGTTGAACACTCTTGACATTGATACCTGGTCACTGACTTATTGTTGAACACTCTTGACATTGATACCGGGTCACTGACTTATTATTGAGCACTCTTGACATTGATACAGGGTTACTGACTTATTGTTGAACACTCTTGACATTAATACCTGGTTATTGACTTATTGTTGAACACTCTTGACATTGGTACCTGGTAACTGACTTATTGTTGAACACTCCTGACATTGATACCTGGTCACTGACTGATTGTTGAACACTCTTGACATTGGTACCTGGTAACTGACTTATTGTTGAACACTCTTGACATTGATACAGGGTAACTGAATTATTGTTGAACACTCTTGACATTGATACAGGGACACTGACTTATTGTTGAACACTCTTGACATTGATACCTGGTCACTGACTTATTGTTGAACACTCTTGACATTGATACAGGGTCACTGACTTATTGTTGAACACTCTTGACAATGATACAGGGTCACTGACTTATTGTTGAATACTCTTGACATTGATACCAGGTCACTGACTTATTGTTGAACACTCTTGACATTGATACCTGGTTACTGACTTATTGTTGAACACTCTTGACATTGATACCTGGTTACTGACTTATTGTTGAACACTCTTGACATTGATACCTGGTTATTGACTTATTTTTGAGCACTCCTGACATTGATACAGGGTTACTGACTTATTGTTGAACACTCTTGACATTGATACCTGGTTACTGACTTATTGTTGAACACTCTTGATATTGATACCTGGTTACTGACTTATTGTTGAACACTATTGACATTGATACCTGGTTACTGACTTATTTTTGAGCACCCCTGACATTGATACAGGGTCACTGACTTATTGTTGAACACTCTTGACATTGATACCTAGTTACTGACTTATTGTTGAACACTCTTGACATTGATACAGGGTAACTGACTTATTGTTGAACACTCTTGACATTGATACCTAGTTACTGACTTAGTGTTGAACACTCTTGACATTGATACCTGGTTACTGACTTATTGTTGAACACTCTTGACATTGATACCTAGTTACTGACTTATTGTTGAACACTCTTGACATTGATACAGGGTAACTGACTTATTGTTGAACACTCTTGACATTGATACCTGGTTACTGACTTATTGTTGAACACTCTTGACATTGATACCTAGTTACTGACTTAGTGTTGAACACTCTTGACATTGATACCTGGTTACTGACTTATTGTTGAACACTCTTGACATTGATACCTAGTTACTGACTTATTGTTGAACACTCTTGACATTGATACAGGGTAACTGACTTATTGTTGAACACTCTTGACATTGATACCTGGTTACTGACTTATTGTTGAACACTCTTGACATTGATACCTGGTTATTGACTTATTTTTGAGCACTCCTGACATTGATACAGGGTTACTGACTTATTGTTGAACACTCTTGACATTGATACCTGGTTACTGACTTATTGTTGAACACTCTTGATATTGATACCTGGTTACTGACTTATTGTTGAACACTCTTGACATTGATACCTGGTTACTGACTTATTTTTGAGCACCCCTGACATTGATACAGTGTCACTGACTTATTGTTGAACACTCTTCACATTGATACCTGGTTATTGACTTATTGTTGAACACTCTTGACATTGATACCTAGTTACTGACTTATTGTTGAACACTCTTGACATTGATACAGGGTCACTGACTTATTGTTGAACACTCTTGACATTGATACCTAGTTACTGACTTAGTGTTGAACACTCTTGACATTGATACCTGGTTACTGACTTATTGTTGAACACTCTTGACATTGATACCTAATTACTGACTTATTGTTGAACACTCTTGACATTGATACAGGGTAACTGACTTATTGTTGAACACTCTTGACATTGATACCTAGTTACTGACTTATTGTTGAACACTCTTGACATTGATACAGGGTAACTGACTTATTGTTGAACACTCTTGACATTGATACCTAGTTACTGACTTATTGTTGAACACTCTTGACATTGATACAGGGTAACTGACTTATTGTTGAACACTCTTGACATTGATACCTAGTTACTGACTTATTGTTGAACACTCTTGACATTGATACAGGGTCACTGACTTATTGTTGAACACTCTTGACATTGATACCTAGTTACTGACTTAGTGTTGAACACTCTTGACATTGATACCTGGTTACTGACTTATTGTTGAACACTCTTGACATTGATACCTAGTTACTGACTTAGTGTTGAACACTCTTGACCTTGATACCTGGTTACTGTTGAACACTCTTGACATTGATACCTGGTTACTGACTTATTGTTGAACACTCTGGACATTGATACCTGGTTATTGATTTATTTTTGAGCACTCCTGACATTGATACAGGGTTACTGACTTATTGTTGAACACTCTTGACATTGATACCTGGTTACTGACTTATTGTTGAACACTCTTGACATTGATACCTGGTTACTGACTTATTGTTGAACACTCTTGACATTGATACCTGGTTATTGACTTATTTTTGAGCACCCCTGACATTGATACAGGGTCACTGACTTATTGTTGAATACTCTTGACATTGATACAGGGTCACTGACTTATTGTTGAACACTCCTGACATTGATACCGGGTCACTGCCTTATTGTTGAACACTCTTGACATTGATACCAGGTCACTGACTTATTGTTGAACACACTTGACGTCGATACCTGGTTACTGACTTATTGTTGAACACTCTTGACATTGATACCTGGTCACTACTTATTGTTGAACACTCTTGACCTTGATACCTGGTTACTGATTTATTGTTGAACACTCTTGACATTGATACCTGGTTACTGACTTATTGTTGAACACTCTGGACATTGATACCTGGTTATTGATTTATTTTTGAGCACTCCTGACATTGATACAGGGTTACTGACTTATTGTTGAACACTCTTGACATTGATACCTGGTTACTGACTTATTGTTGAACACTCTTGACATTGATACCTGGTTACTGACTTATTGTTGAACACTCTTGACATTGATACCTGGTTATTGACTTATTTTTGAGCACCCCTGACATTGATACAGGGTCACTGACTTATTGTTGAACACTCTTGACATTGATACCTGGTTATTGATTCATTGTTGAACACTCTTGACATTGATACCTAGTTACTGACTTATTGTTGAACACTCTTGACATTGATACAGGGTCACTGACTTATTGTTGAACACTCTTGACATTGATACCTAGTTACTGACTTAGTGTTGAACACTTTTGACATTGATACAGGGTTACTGACTTATTGTTGAACACTCTTGACATTGATACCTAGTCACTGACTTATTGTTGAACACTCTTGACATTGATACCTAGTTACTGACTTATTGTTGAACACTCTTGACATTGATACCTGGTAACTGACTTATTGTTGAACACTCTTGACATTGATACAGGGTTACTGACTTATTGTTGAACAATCTTGACATTAATACCTGGTTATTGACTTATTGTTGAACACTCTTGACATTGGTACCTGGTAACTGACTTATTGTTGAACACTCCTGACATTGATACCTGGTCACTGACTGATTGTTGAACACTCTTGACATTGGTACCTGGTAACTGACTTATTGTTGAACACTCTTGACATTGATACAGGGTAACTGACTTATTGTTGAACACTCTTGACATTGATACAGGGACACTGACTTATTGTTGAACACTCTTGACATTGATACCTGGTCACTGACTTATTGTTGAACACTCTTGACATTGATACAGGGTCACTGACTTATTGTTGAACACTCTTGACAATGATACAGGGTCACTGACTTATTGTTGAATACTCTTGACATTGATACCAGGTCACTGACTTATTGTTGAACACTCTTGACATTGATACCTGGTTACTGACTTATTGTTGAACACTCTTGACATTGATACCTGGTTACTGACTTATTGTTGAACACTCTTGACATTGATACCTGGTTATTGACTTATTTTTGAGCACTCCTGACATTGATACAGGGTTACTGACTTATTGTTGAACACTCTTGACATTGATACCTGGTTACTGACTTATTGTTGAACACTCTTGATATTGATACCTGGTTACTGACTTATTGTTGAACACTCTTGACATTGATACCTGGTTACTGACTTATTTTTGAGCACCCCTGACATTGATACAGGGTCACTGACTTATTGTTGAACACTCTTGACATTGATACCTAGTTACTGACTTATTGTTGAACACTCTTGACATTGATACAGGGTCACTGACTTATTGTTGAACACTCTTGACATTGATACCTAGTTACTGATTTAGTGTTGAACACTCTTGACATTGATACCTGGTTACTGACTTATTGTTGAACACTCTTGACATTGATACCTAGTTACTGACTTATTGTTGAACACTCTTGACATTGATACAGGGTAACTGACTTATTGTTGAACACTCTTGACATTGATACCTGGTTACTGACTTATTGTTGAACACTCTTGACATTGATACCTAGTTACTGACTTAGTGTTGAACACTCTTGACATTGATACCTGGTTACTGACTTATTGTTGAACACTCTTGACATTGATACCTAGTTACTGACTTATTGTTGAACACTCTTGACATTGATACAGGGTAACTGACTTATTGTTGAACACTCTTGACATTGATACCTGGTTACTGACTTATTGTTGAACACTCTTGACATTGATACCTGGTTATTGACTTATTTTTGAGCACTCCTGACATTGATACAGGGTTACTGACTTATTGTTGAACACTCTTGACATTGATACCTGGTTACTGACTTATTGTTGAACACTCTTGATATTGATACCTGGTTACTGACTTATTGTTGAAAACTCTTGACATTGATACCTGGTTACTGACTTATTTTTGAGCACCCCTGACATTGATACAGTGTCACTGACTTATTGTTGAACACTCTTCACATTGATACCTGGTTATTGACTTATTGTTGAACACTCTTGACATTGATACCTAGTTACTGACTTATTGTTGAACACTCTTGACATTGATACAGGGTCACTGACTTATTGTTGAACACTCTTGACATTGATACCTAGTTACTGACTTAGTGTTGAACACTCTTGACATTGATACCTGGTTACTGACTTATTGTTGAACACTCTTGACATTGATACCTAGTTACTGACTTATTGTTGAACACTCTTGACATTGATACAGGGTAACTGACTTATTGTTGAACACTCTTGACATTGATACCTAGTTACTGACTTATTGTTGAACACTCTTGACATTGATACAGGGTAACTGACTTATTGTTGAACACTCTTGACATTGATACATAGTTACTGACTTATTGTTGAACACTCTTGACATTGATACAGGGTAACTGACTTATTGTTGAACACTCTTGACATTGATACCTAGTTACTGACTTATTGTTGAACACTCTTGACATTGATACAGGGTCACTGACTTATTGTTGAACACTCTTGACATTGATACCTAGTTACTGACTTAGTGTTGAACACTCTTGACATTGATACCTGGTTACTGACTTATTGTTGAACACTCTTGACATTGATACCTAGTTACTGACTTAGTGTTGAACACTCTTGACCTTGATACCTGGTTACTGATTTATTGTTGAACACTCTTGACATTGATACCTGGTTACTGACTTATTGTTGAACACTCTGGACATTGATACCTGGTTATTGATTTATTTTTGAGCACTCCTGACATTGATACAGGGTTACTGACTTATTGTTGAACACTCTTGACATTGATACCTGGTTACTGACTTATTGTTGAACACTCTTGACATTGATACCTGGTTACTGACTTATTGTTGAACACTCTTGACATTGATACCTGGTTATTGACTTATTTTTGAGCACCCCTGACATTGATACAGGGTCACTGACTTATTGTTGAACACTCTTGACATTGATACCTAGTTACTGACTTATTGTTGAACACTCTTGACATTGATACAGGGTCACTGACTTATTGTTGAACACTCTTGACATTGATACAGGGTTACTGACTTAGTGTTGAACACTCTTGACATTGATACAGGGTTACTGACTTATTGTTGAACACTCTTGACATTGATACCTAGTCACTGACTTATTGTTGAACACTCTTGACATTGATACCTAGTTACTGACTTATTGTTGAACACTCTTGACATTGATACCTGGTCACTGACTTATTGTTGAACACTCTTGACATTGATACCGGGTCACTGACTTATTATTGAGCACTCTTGACATTGATACAGGGTTACTGACTTATTGTTGAACACTCTTGACATTAATACCTGGTTATTGACTTATTGTTGAACACTCTTGACATTGGTACCTGGTAACTGACTTATTGTTGAACACTCCTGACATTGATACCTGGTCACTGACTGATTGTTGAACACTCTTGACATTGGTACCTGGTAACTGACTTATTGTTGAACACTCTTGACATTGATACAGGGTAACTGAATTATTGTTGAACACTCTTGACATTGATACAGGGACACTGACTTATTGTTGAACACTCTTGACATTGATACCTGGTCACTGACTTATTGTTGAACACTCTTGACATTGATACAGGGTCACTGACTTATTGTTGAACACTCTTGACAATGATACAGGGTCACTGACTTATTGTTGAATACTCTTGACATTGATACCAGGTCACTGACTTATTGTTGAACACTCTTGACATTGATACCTGGTTACTGACTTATTGTTGAACACTCTTGACATTGATACCTGGTTACTGACTTATTGTTGAACACTCTTGACATTGATACCTGGTTATTGACTTATTTTTGAGCACTCCTGACATTGATACAGGGTTACTGACTTATTGTTGAACACTCTTGACATTGATACCTGGTTATTGACTTATTGTTGAACACTCTTGATATTGATACCTGGTTACTGACTTATTGTTGAACACTATTGACATTGATACCTGGTTACTGACTTATTTTTGAGCACCCCTGACATTGATACAGGGTCACTGACTTATTGTTGAACACTCTTGACATTGATACCTAGTTACTGACTTATTGTTGAACACTCTTGACATTGATACAGGGTAACTGACTTATTGTTGAACACTCTTGACATTGATACCTAGTTACTGACTTAGTGTTGAACACTCTTGACATTGATACCTGGTTACTGACTTATTGTTGAACACTCTTGACATTGATACCTAGTTACTGACTTATTGTTGAACACTCTTGACATTGATACCTGGTTACTGACTTATTGTTGAACACTCTTGACATTGATACCTAGTTACTGACTTAGTGTTGAACACTCTTGACATTGATACCTGGTTACTGACTTATTGTTGAACACTCTTGACATTGATACCTAGTTACTGACTTATTGTTGAACACTCTTGACATTGATACAGGGTAACTGACTTATTGTTGAACACTCTTGACATTGATACCTGGTTACTGACTTATTGTTGAACACTCTTGACATTGATACCTGGTTATTGACTTATTTTTGAGCACTCCTGACATTGATACAGGGTTACTGACTTATTGTTGAACACTCTTGACATTGATACCTGGTTACTGACTTATTGTTGAACACTCTTGATATTGATACCTGGTTACTGACTTATTGTTGAACACTCTTGACATTGATACCTGGTTACTGACTTATTTTTGAGCACCCCTGACATTGATACAGTGTCACTGACTTATTGTTGAACACTCTTCACATTGATACCTGGTTATTGACTTATTGTTGAACACTCTTGACATTGATACCTAGTTACTGACTTATTGTTGAACACTCTTGACATTGATACAGGGTCACTGACTTATTGTTGAACACTCTTGACATTGATACCTAGTTACTGACTTAGTGTTGAACACTCTTGACATTGATACCTGGTTACTGACTTATTGTTGAACACTCTTGACATTGATACCTAATTAATGACTTATTGTTGAACACTCTTGACATTGATACAGGGTAACTGACTTATTGTTGAACACTCTTGACATTGATACCTAGTTACTGACTTATTGTTGAACACTCTTGACATTGATACAGGGTAACTGACTTATTGTTGAACACTCTTGACATTGATACCTAGTTACTGACTTATTGTTGAACACTCTTGACATTGATACAGGGTAACTGACTTATTGTTGAACACTCTTGACATTGATACCTAGTTACTGACTTATTGTTGAACACTCTTGACATTGATACAGGGTCACTGACTTATTGTTGAACACTCTTGACATTGATACCTAGTTACTGACTTAGTGTTGAACACTCTTGACATTGATACCTGGTTACTGACTTATTGTTGAACACTCTTGACATTGATACCTAGTTACTGACTTAGTGTTGAACACTCTTGACCTTGATACCTGGTTACTGTTGAACACTCTTGACATTGATACCTGGTTACTGACTTATTGTTGAACACTCTGGACATTGATACCTGGTTATTGATTTATTTTTGAGCACTCCTGACATTGATACAGGGTTACTGACTTATTGTTGAACACTCTTGACATTGATACCTGGTTACTGACTTATTGTTGAACACTCTTGACATTGATACCTGGTTACTGACTTATTGTTGAACACTCTTGACATTGATACCTGGTTATTGACTTATTTTTGAGCACCCCTGACATTGATACAGGGTCACTGACTTATTGTTGAACACTCTTGACATTGATACCTGGTTATTGATTCATTGTTGAACACTCTTGACATTGATACCTAGTTACTGACTTATTGTTGAACACTCTTGACATTGATACAGGGTCACTGACTTAGTGTTGAACACTCTTGACATTGATACAGGGTTACTGACTTATTGTTGAACACTCTTGACATTGATACCTAGTCACTGACTTATTGTTGAACACTCTTGACATTGATACCTAGTTACTGACTTATTGTTGAACACTCTTGACATTGATACCTGGTCACTGACTTATTGTTGAACACTCTTGACATTGATACCGGGTCACTGACTTATTATTGAGCACTCTTGACATTGATACAGGGTTACTGACTTATTGTTGAACACTCTTGACATTAATACCTGGTTATTGACTTATTGTTGAACACTCTTGACATTGATACAGGGTCACTGACTTATTGTTGAACACTCTTGACAATGATACAGGGTCACTGACTTATTGTTGAATACTCTTGACATTGATACCAGGTCACTGACTTATTGTTGAACACTCTTGACATTGATACCTGGTTACTGACTTATTGTTGAACACTCTTGACATTGATACCTGGTTACTGACTTATTGTTGAACACTCTTGACATTGATACCTGGTTATTGACTTATTTTTGAGCACTCCTGACATTGATACAGGGTTACTGACTTATTGTTGAACACTCTTGACATTGATACCTGGTTACTGACTTATTGTTGAACACTCTTGATATTGATACCTGGTTACTGACTTATTGTTGAACACTCTTGACATTGATACCTGGTTACTGACTTATTTTTGAGCACCCCTGACATTGATACAGGGTCACTGACTTATTGTTGAACACTCTTGACATTGATACCTAGTTACTGACTTATTGTTGAACACTCTTGACATTGATACAGGGTCACTGACTTATTGTTGAACACTCTTGACATTGATACCTAGTTACTGACTTAGTGTTGAACACTCTTGACATTGATACCTGGTTACTGACTTATTGTTGAACACTCTTGACATTGATACCTAGTTACTGACTTATTGTTGAACACTCTTGACATTGATACAGGGTATCTGACTTATTGTTGAACACTCTTGACATTGATACCTGGTTACTGACTTATTGTTGAACACTCTTGCCATTGATACCTAGTTACTGACTTAGTGTTGAACACTCTTGACATTGATACCTGGTTACTGACTTATTGTTGAACACTCTTGACATTGATACCTAGTTACTGACTTAGTGTTGAACACTCTTGACCTTGATACCTGGTTACTGATTTATTGTTGAACACTCTTGACATTGATACCTGGTTACTGACTTATTGTTGAACACTCTGGACATTGATACCTGGTTATTGATTTATTTTTGAGCACTCCTGACATTGATACAGGGTTACTGACTTATTGTTGAACACTCTTGACATTGATACCTGGTTACTGACTTATTGTTGAACACTCTTGACATTGATACCTGGTTACTGACTTATTGTTGAACACTCTTGACATTGATACCTAGTTACTGACTTAGTGTTGAACACTCTTGACATTGATACCTGGTTACTGACTTATTGTTGAACACTCTTGACATTGATACCTAGTTACTGACTTATTGTTGAACACTCTTGACATTGATACAGGGTAACTGACTTATTGTTGAACACTCTTGACATTGATACCTGGTTACTGACTTATTGTTGAACACTCTTGACATTGATACCTGGTTATTGACTTATTTTTGAGCACTCCTGACATTGATACAGGGTTACTGACTTATTGTTGAACACTCTTGACATTGATACCTGGTTACTGACTTATTGTTGAACACTCTTGATATTGATACCTGGTTACTGACTTATTGTTGAACACTCTTGACATTGATACCTGGTTACTGACTTATTTTTGAGCACCCCTGACATTGATACAGTGTCACTGACTTATTGTTGAACACTCTTCACATTGATACCTGGTTATTGACTTATTGTTGAACACTCTTGACATTGATACCTAGTTACTGACTTATTGTTGAACACTCTTAACATTGATACAGGGTCACTGACTTATTGTTGAACACTCTTGACATTGATACCTAGTTACTGACTTAGTGTTGAACACTCTTGACATTGATACCTGGTTACTGACTTATTGTTGAACACTCTTGACATTGATACCTAGTTACTGACTTATTGTTGAACACTCTTGACATTGATACAGGGTAACTGACTTATTGTTGAACACTCTTGACATTGATACCTAGTTACTGACTTATTGTTGAACACTCTTGACATTGATACAGGGTAACTGACTTATTGTTGAACACTCTTGACATTGATACCTAGTTACTGACTTATTGTTGAACACTCTTGACATTGATACAGGGTCACTGACTTATTGTTGAACACTCTTGACATTGATACCTAGTTACTGACTTAGTGTTGAACACTCTTGACATTGATACCTGGTTACTGTCTTATTGTTGAACACTCTTGACATTGATACCTAGTTACTGACTTATTGTTGAACACTCTTGACATTGATACAGGGTAACTGACTTATTGTTGAACACTCTTGACATTGATACCTGGTTACTGACTTATTGTTGAACACTCTTGACATTGATACCTAGTTACTGACTTAGTGTTGAACACTCTTGACATTGATACCTGGTTACTGACTTATTGTTGAACACTCTTGACATTGATACCTAGTTACTGACTTATTGTTGAACACTCTTGACATTGATACAGGGTAACTGACTTATTGTTGAACACTCTTGACATTGATACCTGGTTACTGACTTATTGTTGAACACTCTTGACATTGATACCTGGTTATTGACTTATTTTTGAGCACTCCTGACATTGATACAGGGTTACTGACTTATTGTTGAACACTCTTGACATTGATACCTGGTTACTGACTTATTGTTGAACACTCTTGATATTGATACCTGGTTACTGACTTATTGTTGAACACTCTTGACATTGATACCTGGTTACTGACTTATTTTTGAGCACCCCTGACATTGATACAGTGTCACTGACTTATTGTTGAACACTCTTCACATTGATACCTGGTTATTGACTTATTGTTGAACACTCTTGACATTGATACCTAGTTACTGACTTATTGTTGAACACTCTTGACATTGATACAGGGTCACTGACTTATTGTTGAACACTCTTGACATTGATACCTAGTTACTGACTTAGTGTTGAACACTCTTGACATTGATACCTGGTTACTGACTTATTGTTGAACACTCTTGACATTGATACCTAATTACTGACTTATTGTTGAACACTCTTGACATTGATACAGGGTAACTGACTTATTGTTGAACACTCTTGACATTGATACCTAGTTACTGACTTATTGTTGAACACTCTTGACATTGATACAGGGTAACTGACTTATTGTTGAACACTCTTGACATTGATACCTAGTTACTGACTTATTGTTGAACACTCTTGACATTGATACAGGGTAACTGACTTATTGTTGAACACTCTTGACATTGATACCTAGTTACTGACTTATTGTTGAACACTCTTGACATTGATACAGGGTCACTGACTTATTGTTGAACACTCTTGACATTGATACCTAGTTACTGACTTAGTGTTGAACACTCTTGACATTGATACCTGGTTACTGACTTATTGTTGAACACTCTTGACATTGATACCTAGTTACTGACTTAGTGTTGAACACTCTTGACCTTGATACCTGGTTACTGTTGAACACTCTTGACATTGATACCTGGTTACTGACTTATTGTTGAACACTCTGGACATTGATACCTGGTTATTGATTTATTTTTGAGCACTCCTGACATTGATACAGGGTTACTGACTTATTGTTGAACACTCTTGACATTGATACCTGGTTACTGACTTATTGTTGAACACTCTTGACATTGATACCTGGTTACTGACTTATTGTTGAACACTCTTGACATTGATACCTGGTTATTGACTTATTTTTGAGCACCCCTGACATTGATACAGGGTCACTGACTTATTGTTGAACACTCTTGACATTGATACCTGGTTATTGATTCATTGTTGAACACTCTTGACATTGATACCTAGTTACTGACTTATTGTTGAACACTCTTGACATTGATACAGGGTCACTGACTTAGTGTTGAACACTCTTGACATTGATACAGGGTTACTGACTTATTGTTGAACACTCTTGACATTGATACCTAGTCACTGACTTATTGTTGAACACTCTTGACATTGATACCTAGTTACTGACTTATTGTTGAACACTCTTGACATTGATACCTGGTCACTGACTTATTGTTGAACACTCTTGACATTGATACCTAGTCACTGACTTATTGTTGAACACTCTTGACATTGATACCTAGTTACTGACTTATTGTTGAACACTCTTGACATTGATACCGGGTCACTGACTTATTATTGAGCACTCTTGACATTGATACAGGGTTACTGACTTATTGTTGAACACTCTTGACATTAATACCTGGTTATTGACTTATTGTTGAACACTCTTGACATTGATACAGGGTCACTGACTTATTGTTGAACACTCTTGACAATGATACAGGGTCACTGACTTATTGTTGAATACTCTTGACATTGATACCAGGTCACTGACTTATTGTTGAACACTCTTGACATTGATACCTGGTTACTGACTTATTGTTGAACACTCTTGACATTGATACCTGGTTACTGACTTATTGTTGAACACTCTTGACATTGATACCTGGTTATTGACTTATTTTTGAGCACTCCTGACATTGATACAGGGTTACTGACTTATTGTTGAACACTCTTGACATTGATACCTGGTTACTGACTTATTGTTGAACACTCTTGATATTGATACCTGGTTACTGACTTATTGTTGAACACTCTTGACATTGATACCTGGTTACTGACTTATTTTTGAGCACCCCTGACATTGATACAGGGTCACTGACTTATTGTTGAACACTCTTGACATTGATACCTAGTTACTGACTTATTGTTGAACACTCTTGACATTGATACAGGGTCACTGACTTATTGTTGAACACTCTTGACATTGATACCTAGTTACTGACTTAGTGTTGAACACTCTTGACATTGATACCTGGTTACTGACTTATTGTTGAACACTCTTGACATTGATACCTAGTTACTGACTTATTGTTGAACACTCTTGACATTGATACAGGGTATCTGACTTATTGTTGAACACTCTTGACATTGATACCTGGTTACTGACTTATTGTTGAACACTCTTGCCATTGATACCTGGTTACTGACTTAGTGTTGAACACTCTTGACATTGATACCTGGTTACTGACTTATTGTTGAACACTCTTGACATTGATACCTAGTTACTGACTTAGTGTTGAACACTCTTGACCTTGATACCTGGTTACTGATTTATTGTTGAACACTCTTGACATTGATACCTGGTTACTGACTTATTGTTGAACACTCTGGACATTGATACCTGGTTATTGATTTATTTTTGAGCACTCCTGACATTGATACAGGGTTACTGACTTATTGTTGAACACTCTTGACATTGATACCTGGTTACTGACTTATTGTTGAACACTCTTGACATTGATACCTGGTTACTGACTTATTGTTGAACACTCTTGACATTGATACCTAGTTACTGACTTAGTGTTGAACACTCTTGACATTGATACCTGGTTACTGACTTATTGTTGAACACTCTTGACATTGATACCTAGTTACTGACTTATTGTTGAACACTCTTGACATTGATACAGGGTAACTGACTTATTGTTGAACACTCTTGACATTGATACCTGGTTACTGACTTATTGTTGAACACTCTTGACATTGATACCTGGTTATTGACTTATTTTTGAGCACTCCTGACATTGATACAGGGTTACTGACTTATTGTTGAACACTCTTGACATTGATACCTGGTTACTGACTTATTGTTGAACACTCTTGATATTGATACCTGGTTACTGACTTATTGTTGAACACTCTTGACATTGATACCTGGTTACTGACTTATTTTTGAGCACCCCTGACATTGATACAGTGTCACTGACTTATTGTTGAACACTCTTCACATTGATACCTGGTTATTGACTTATTGTTGAACACTCTTGACATTGATACCTAGTTACTGACTTATTGTTGAACACTCTTAACATTGATACAGGGTCACTGACTTATTGTTGAACACTCTTGACATTGATACCTAGTTACTGACTTAGTGTTGAACACTCTTGACATTGATACCTGGTTACTGACTTATTGTTGAACACTCTTGACATTGATACCTAGTTACTGACTTATTGTTGAACACTCTTGACATTGATACAGGGTAACTGACTTATTGTTGAACACTCTTGACATTGATACCTAGTTACTGACTTATTGTTGAACACTCTTGACATTGATACAGGGTAACTGACTTATTGTTGAACACTCTTGACATTGATACCTAGTTACTGACTTATTGTTGAACACTCTTGACATTGATACAGGGTCACTGACTTATTGTTGAACACTCTTGACATTGATACCTAGTTACTGACTTAGTGTTGAACACTCTTGACATTGATACCTGGTTACTGACTTATTGTTGAACACTCTTGACATTGATACCTAATTACTGACTTATTGTTGAACACTCTTGACATTGATACAGGGTAACTGACTTATTGTTGAACACTCTTGACATTGATACCTAGTTACTGACTTATTGTTGAACACTCTTGACATTGATACAGGGTAACTGACTTATTGTTGAACACTCTTGACATTGATACCTAGTTACTGACTTATTGTTGAACACTCTTGACATTGATACAGGGTAACTGACTTATTGTTGAACACTCTTGACATTGATACCTAGTTACTGACTTATTGTTGAACACTCTTGACATTGATACAGGGTCACTGACTTATTGTTGAACACTCTTGACATTGATACCTAGTTACTGACTTAGTGTTGAACACTCTTGACATTGATACCTGGTTACTGACTTATTGTTGAACACTCTTGACATTGATACCTAGTTACTGACTTAGTGTTGAACACTCTTGACCTTGATACCTGGTTACTGTTGAACACTCTTGACATTGATACCTGGTTACTGACTTATTGTTGAACACTCTGGACATTGATACCTGGTTATTGATTTATTTTTGAGCACTCCTGACATTGATACAGGGTTACTGACTTATTGTTGAACACTCTTGACATTGATACCTGGTTACTGACTTATTGTTGAACACTCTTGACATTGATACCTGGTTACTGACTTATTGTTGAACACTCTTGACATTGATACCTGGTTATTGACTTATTTTTGAGCACCCCTGACATTGATACAGGGTCACTGACTTATTGTTGAACACTCTTGACATTGATACCTGGTTATTGATTCATTGTTGAACACTCTTGACATTGATACCTAGTTACTGACTTATTGTTGAACACTCTTGACATTGATACAGGGTCACTGACTTAGTGTTGAACACTCTTGACATTGATACAGGGTTACTGACTTATTGTTGAACACTCTTGACATTGATACCTAGTCACTGACTTATTGTTGAACACTCTTGACATTGATACCTAGTTACTGACTTATTGTTGAACACTCTTGACATTGATACCTGGTCACTGACTTATTGTTGAACACTCTTGACATTGATACCGGGTCACTGACTTATTATTGAGCACTCTTGACATTGATACAGGGTTACTGACTTATTGTTGAACACTCTTGACATTAATACCTGGTTATTGACTTATTGTTGAACACTCTTGACATTGATACAGGGTCACTGACTTATTGTTGAACACTCTTGACAATGATACAGGGTCACTGACTTATTGTTGAATACTCTTGACATTGATACCAGGTCACTGACTTATTGTTGAACACTCTTGACATTGATACCTGGTTACTGACTTATTGTTGAACACTCTTGACATTGATACCTGGTTACTGACTTATTGTTGAACACTCTTGACATTGATACCTG
Organism: Bathymodiolus brooksi; assembly: GCA_963680875.1. Lineage (NCBI taxonomy): Eukaryota > Metazoa > Mollusca > Bivalvia > Mytilida > Modiolidae > Bathymodiolus > Bathymodiolus brooksi. The sequence goes on along the minus strand of OY804578.1, from coordinate 89,918,632 downwards.
GTTATTGACTTATTTTTGAGCACTCCTGACATTGATACAGGGTTACTGACTTATTGTTGAACACTCTTGACATTGATACCTGGTTACTGACTTATTGTTGAACACTCTTGATATTGATACCTGGTTACTGACTTATTGTTGAACACTCTTGACATTGATACCTGGTTACTGACTTATTTTTGAGCACCCCTGACATTGATACAGGGTCACTGACTTATTGTTGAACACTCTTGACATTGATACCTAGTTACTGACTTATTGTTGAACACTCTTGACATTGATACAGGGTCACTGACTTATTGTTGAACACTCTTGACATTGATACCTAGTTACTGACTTAGTGTTGAACACTCTTGACATTGATACCTGGTTACTGACTTATTGTTGAACACTCTTGACATTGATACCTAGTTACTGACTTATTGTTGAACACTCTTGACATTGATACAGGGTATCTGACTTATTGTTGAACACTCTTGACATTGATACCTGGTTACTGACTTATTGTTGAACACTCTTGCCATTGATACCTAGTTACTGACTTAGTGTTGAACACTCTTGACATTGATACCTGGTTACTGACTTATTGTTGAACACTCTTGACATTGATACCTAGTTACTGACTTAGTGTTGAACACTCTTGACCTTGATACCTGGTTACTGATTTATTGTTGAACACTCTTGACATTGATACCTGGTTACTGACTTATTGTTGAACACTCTGGACATTGATACCTGGTTATTGATTTATTTTTGAGCACTCCTGACATTGATACAGGGTTACTGACTTATTGTTGAACACTCTTGACATTGATACCTGGTTACTGACTTATTGTTGAACACTCTTGACATTGATACCTGGTTACTGACTTATTGTTGAACACTCTTGACATTGATACCTAGTTACTGACTTAGTGTTGAACACTCTTGACATTGATACCTGGTTACTGACTTATTGTTGAACACTCTTGACATTGATACCTAGTTACTGACTTATTGTTGAACACTCTTGACATTGATACAGGGTAACTGACTTATTGTTGAACACTCTTGACATTGATACCTGGTTACTGACTTATTGTTGAACACTCTTGACATTGATACCTGGTTATTGACTTATTTTTGAGCACTCCTGACATTGATACAGGGTTACTGACTTATTGTTGAACACTCTTGACATTGATACCTGGTTACTGACTTATTGTTGAACACTCTTGATATTGATACCTGGTTACTGACTTATTGTTGAACACTCTTGACATTGATACCTGGTTACTGACTTATTTTTGAGCACCCCTGACATTGATACAGTGTCACTGACTTATTGTTGAACACTCTTGACATTGATACCTGGTTATTGACTTATTGTTGAACACTCTTGACATTGATACCTAGTTACTGACTTATTGTTGAACACTCTTAACATTGATACAGGGTCACTGACTTATTGTTGAACACTCTTGACATTGATACCTAGTTACTGACTTAGTGTTGAACACTCTTGACATTGATACCTGGTTACTGACTTATTGTTGAACACTCTTGACATTGATACCTAGTTACTGACTTATTGTTGAACACTCTTGACATTGATACAGGGTAACTGACTTATTGTTGAACACTCTTGACATTGATACCTAGTTACTGACTTATTGTTGAACACTCTTGACATTGATACAGGGTAACTGACTTATTGTTGAACACTCTTGACATTGATACCTAGTTACTGACTTATTGTTGAACACTCTTGACATTGATACAGGGTAACTGACTTATTGTTGAACACTCTTGACATTGATACCTAGTTACTGACTTATTGTTGAACACTCTTGACATTGATACAGGGTCACTGACTTATTGTTGAACACTCTTGACATTGATACCTAGTTACTGACTTAGTGTTGAACACTCTTGACATTGATACCTGGTTACTGACTTATTGTTGAACACTCTTGACATTGATACCTAGTTACTGACTTAGTGTTGAACACTCTTGACCTTGATACCTGGTTACTGATTTATTGTTGAACACTCTTGACATTGATACAGGGTTACTGACTTATTGTTGAACACTCTGGACATTGATACCTGGTTATTGATTTATTTTTGAGCACTCCTGACATTGATACAGGGTTACTGACTTATTGTTGAACACTCTTGACATTGATACCTGGTTACTGACTTATTGTTGAACACTCTTGACATTGATACCTGGTTACTGACTTATTGTTGAACACTCTTGACATTGATACCTGGTTATTGACTTATTTTTGAGCACCCCTGACATTGATACAGGGTCACTGACTTATTGTTGAACACTCTTGACATTGATACCTGGTTATTGATTCATTGTTGAACACTCTTGACATTGATACCTAGTTACTGACTTATTGTTGAACACTCTTGACATTGATACAGGGTCACTGACTTATTGTTGAACACTCTTGACATTGATACCTAGTTACTGACTTAGTGTTGAACACTCTTGACATTGATACAGGGTTACTGACTTATTGTTGAACACTCTTGACATTGATACCTAGTCACTGACTTATTGTTGAACACTCTTGACATTGATACCTAGTTACTGACTTATTGTTGAACACTCTTGACATTGATACCTGGTCACTGACTTATTGTTGAACACTCTTGACATTGATACCGGGTCACTGACTTATTATTGAGCACTCTTGACATTGATACAGGGTTACTGACTTATTGTTGAACACTCTTGACATTAATACCTGGTTATTGACTTATTGTTGAACACTCTTGACATTGGTACCTGGTAACTGACTTATTGTTGAACACTCCTGACATTGATACCTGGTCACTGACTGATTGTTGAACACTCTTGACATTGGTACCTGGTAACTGACTTATTGTTGAACACTCTTGACATTGATACAGGGTAACTGACTTATTGTTGAACACTCTTGACATTGATACAGGGACACTGACTTATTGTTGAACACTCTTGACATTGATACCTGGTCACTGACTTATTGTTGAACACTCTTGACATTGATACAGGGTCACTGACTTATTGTTGAACACTCTTGACAATGATACAGGGTCACTGACTTATTGTTGAATACTCTTGACATTGATACCAGGTCACTGACTTATTGTTGAACACTCTTGACATTGATACCTGGTTACTGACTTATTGTTGAACACTCTTGACATTGATACCTGGTTACTGACTTATTGTTGAACACTCTTGACATTGATACCTGGTTATTGACTTATTTTTGAGCACTCCTGACATTGATACAGGGTTACTGACTTATTGTTGAACACTCTTGACATTGATACCTGGTTACTGACTTATTGTTGAACACTCTTGATATTGATACCTGGTTACTGACTTATTGTTGAACACTCTTGACATTGAAACCTGGTTACTGACTTATTTTTGAGCACCCCTGACATTGATACAGGGTCACTGACTTATTGTTGAACACTCTTGACATTGATACCTAGTTACTGACTTATTGTTGAACACTCTTGATATTGATACCTGGTTACTGACTTATTGTTGAACACTCTTGACATTGATACCTGGTTACTGACTTATTTTTGAGCACCCCTGACATTGATACAGTGTCACTGACTTATTGTTGAACACTCTTCACATTGATACCTGGTTATTGACTTATTGTTGAACACTCTTGACATTGATACCTAGTTACTGACTTATTGTTGAACACTCTTGACATTGATACAGGGTCACTGACTTATTGTTGAACACTCTTGACATTGATACCTAGTTACTGACTTAGTGTTGAACACTCTTGACATTGATACCTGGTTACTGACTTATTGTTGAACACTCTTGACATTGATACCTAGTTACTGACTTATTGTTGAACACTCTTGACATTGATACCTGGTTACTGACTTATTGTTGAACACTCTTGACATTGATACCTAGTTACTGACTTATTGTTGAACACTCTTGACATTGATACAGGGTAACTGACTTATTGTTGAACACTCTTGACATTGATACCTGGTTACTGACTTATTGTTGAACACTCTTGACATTGATACCTGGTTATTGACTTATTTTTGAGCACTCCTGACATTGATACAGGGTTACTGACTTATTGTTGAACACTCTTGACATTGATACCTGGTTACTGACTTATTGTTGAACACTCTTGATATTGATACCTGGTTACTGACTTATTGTTGAACACTCTTGACATTGATACCTGGTTACTGACTTATTTTTGAGCACCCCTGACATTGATACAGTGTCACTGACTTATTGTTGAACACTCTTCACATTGATACCTGGTTATTGACTTATTGTTGAACACTCTTGACATTGATACCTAGTTACTGACTTATTGTTGAACACTCTTAACATTGATACAGGGTCACTGACTTATTGTTGAACACTCTTGACATTGATACCTAGTTACTGACTTAGTGTTGAACACTCTTGACATTGATACCTGGTTACTGACTTATTGTTGAACACTCTTGACATTGATACCTAGTTACTGACTTATTGTTGAACACTCTTGACATTGATACAGGGTAACTGACTTATTGTTGAACACTCTTGACATTGATACCTAGTTACTGACTTATTGTTGAACACTCTTGACATTGATACAGGGTAACTGACTTATTGTTGAACACTCTTGACATTGATACCTAGTTACTGACTTATTGTTGAACACTCTTGACATTGATACAGGGTCACTGACTTATTGTTGAACACTCTTGACATTGATACCTAGTTACTGACTTAGTGTTGAACACTCTTGACATTGATACCTGGTTACTGACTTATTGTTGAACACTCTTGACATTGATACCTAATTACTGACTTATTGTTGAACACTCTTGACATTGATACAGGGTAACTGACTTATTGTTGAACACTCTTGACATTGATACCTAGTTACTGACTTATTGTTGAACACTCTTGACATTGATACAGGGTAACTGACTTATTGTTGAACACTCTTGACATTGATACCTAGTTACTGACTTATTGTTGAACACTCTTGACATTGATACAGGGTAACTGACTTATTGTTGAACACTCTTGACATTGATACCTAGTTACTGACTTATTGTTGAACACTCTTGACATTGATACAGGGTCACTGACTTATTGTTGAACACTCTTGACATTGATACCTAGTTACTGACTTAGTGTTGAACACTCTTGACATTGATACCTGGTTACTGACTTATTGTTGAACACTCTTGACATTGATACCTAGTTACTGACTTAGTGTTGAACACTCTTGACCTTGATACCTGGTTACTGTTGAACACTCTTGACATTGATACCTGGTTACTGACTTATTGTTGAACACTCTGGACATTGATACCTGGTTATTGATTTATTTTTGAGCACTCCTGACATTGATACAGGGTTACTGACTTATTGTTGAACACTCTTGACATTGATACCTGGTTACTGACTTATTGTTGAACACTCTTGACATTGATACCTGGTTACTGACTTATTGTTGAACACTCTTGACATTGATACCTGGTTATTGACTTATTTTTGAGCACCCCTGACATTGATACAGGGTCACTGACTTATTGTTGAACACTCTTGACATTGATACCTGGTTATTGATTCATTGTTGAACACTCTTGACATTGATACCTAGTTACTGACTTATTGTTGAACACTCTTGACATTGATACAGGGTCACTGACTTAGTGTTGAACACTCTTGACATTGATACAGGGTTACTGACTTATTGTTGAACACTCTTGACATTGATACCTAGTCACTGACTTATTGTTGAACACTCTTGACATTGATACCTAGTTACTGACTTATTGTTGAACACTCTTGACATTGATACCTGGTCACTGACTTATTGTTGAACACTCTTGACATTGATACCGGGTCACTGACTTATTATTGAGCACTCTTGACATTGATACAGGGTTACTGACTTATTGATGAACACTCTTGACATTAATACCTGGTTATTGACTTATTGTTGAACACTCTTGACATTGATACAGGGTCACTGACTTATTGTTGAACACTCTTGACAATGATACAGGGTCACTGACTTATTGTTGAATACTCTTGACATTGATACCAGGTCACTGACTTATTGTTGAACACTCTTGACATTGATACCTGGTTACTGACTTATTGTTGAACACTCTTGACATTGATACCTGGTTACTGACTTATTGTTGAACACTCTTGACATTGATACCTGGTTATTGACTTATTTTTGAGCACTCCTGACATTGATACAGGGTTACTGACTTATTGTTGAACACTCTTGACATTGATACCTGGTTACTGACTTATTGTTGAACACTCTTGATATTGATACCTGGTTACTGACTTATTGTTGAACACTCTTGACATTGATACCTGGTTACTGACTTATTTTTGAGCACCCCTGACATTGATACAGGGTCACTGACTTATTGTTGAACACTCTTGACATTGATACCTAGTTACTGACTTATTGTTGAACACTCTTGACATTGATACAGGGTCACTGACTTATCGTTGAACACTCTTGACATTGATACCTAGTTACTGACTTAGTGTTGAACACTCTTGACATTGATACCTGGTTACTGACTTATTGTTGAACACTCTTGACATTGATACCTAGTTACTGACTTATTGTTGAACACTCTTGACATTGATACAGGGTATCTGACTTATTGTTGAACACTCTTGACATTGATACCTGGTTACTGACTTATTGTTGAACACTCTTGCCATTGATACCTAGTTACTGACTTAGTGTTGAACACTCTTGACATTGATACCTGGTTACTGACTTATTGTTGAACACTCTTGACATTGATACCTAGTTACTGACTTAGTGTTGAACACTCTTGACCTTGATACCTGGTTACTGATTTATTGTTGAACACTCTTGACATTGATACCTGGTTACTGACTTATTGTTGAACACTCTTGACATTGATACCTGGTTATTGATTTATTTTTGAGCACTCCTGACATTGATACAGGGTTACTGACTTATTGTTGAACACTCTTGACATTGATACCTGGTTACTGACTTATTGTTGAACACTCTTGACATTGATACCTGGTTACTGACTTATTGTTGAACACTCTTGACATTGATACCTAGTTACTGACTTAGTGTTGAACACTCTTGACATTGATACCTGGTTACTGACTTATTGTTGAACACTCTTGACATTGATACCTAGTTACTGACTTATTGTTGAACACTCTTGACATTGATACAGGGTAACTGACTTATTGTTGAACACTCTTGACATTGATACCTGGTTACTGACTTATTGTTGAACACTCTTGACATTGATACCTGGTTATTGACTTATTTTTGAGCACTCCTGACATTGATACAGGGTTACTGACTTATTGTTGAACACTCTTGACATTGATACCTGGTTACTGACTTATTGTTGAACACTCTTGATATTGATACCTGGTTACTGACTTATTGTTGAACACTCTTGACATTGATACCTGGTTACTGACTTATTTTTGAGCACCCCTGACATTGATACAGTGTCACTGACTTATTGTTGAACACTCTTCACATTGATACCTGGTTATTGACTTATTGTTGAACACTCTTGACATTGATACCTAGTTACTGACTTATTGTTGAACACTCTTAACATTGATACAGGGTCACTGACTTATTGTTGAACACTCTTGACATTGATACCTAGTTACTGACTTAGTGTTGAACACTCTTGACATTGATACCTGGTTACTGACTTATTGTTGAACACTCTTGACATTGATACCTAGTTACTGACTTATTGTTGAACACTCTTGACATTGATACAGGGTAACTGACTTATTGTTGAACACTCTTGACATTGATACCTAGTTACTGACTTATTGTTGAACACTCTTGACATTGATACAGGGTAACTGACTTATTGTTGAACACTCTTGACATTGATACCTAGTTACTGACTTATTGTTGAACACTCTTGACATTGATACAGGGTAACTGACTTATTGTTGAACACTCTTGACATTGATACCTAGTTACTGACTTATTGTTGAACACTCTTGACATTGATACAGGGTCACTGACTTATTGTTGAACACTCTTGACATTGATACCTAGTTACTGACTTAGTGTTGAACACTCTTGACATTGATACCTGGTTACTGACTTATTGTTGAACACTCTTGACATTGATACCTAGTTACTGACTTAGTGTTGAACACTCTTGACCTTGATACCTGGTTACTGATTTATTGTTGAACACTCTTGACATTGATACAGGGTTACTGACTTATTGTTGAACACTCTGGACATTGATACCTGGTTATTGATTTATTTTTGAGCACTCCTGACATTGATACAGGGTTACTGACTTATTGTTGAACACTCTTGACATTGATACCTGGTTACTGACTTATTGTTGAACACTCTTGACATTGATACCTGGTTACTGACTTATTGTTGAACACTCTTGACATTGATACCTGGTTATTGACTTATTTTTGAGCACCCCTGACATTGATACAGGGTCACTGACTTATTGTTGAACACTCTTGACATTGATACCTGGTTATTGATTCATTGTTGAACACTCTTGACATTGATACCTAGTTACTGACTTATTGTTGAACACTCTTGACATTGATACCTAGTTACTGACTTATTGTTGAACACTCTTGACATTGATACAGGGTCACTGACTTATTGTTGAACACTCTTGACATTGATACCTAGTTACTGACTTATTGTTGAACACTCTTGACATTGATACCTAGTCACTGACTTATTGTTGAACACTCTTGACATTGATACCTAGTTACTGACTTATTGTTGAACACTCTTGACATTGATACCTGGTCACTGACTTATTGTTGAACACTCTTGACATTGATACAGGGTTACTGACTTATTGTTGAACACTCTTGACATTAATACCTGGTTATTGACTTATTGTTGAACACTCTTGACATTGGTACCTGGTAACTGACTTATTGTTGAACACTCCTGACATTGATACCTGGTCACTGACTGATTGTTGAACACTCTTGACATTGGTACCTGGTAACTGACTTATTGTTGAACACTCTTGACATTGATACAGGGTAACTGACTTATTGTTGAACACTCTTGACATTGATACAGGGACACTGACTTATTGTTGAACACTCTTGACATTGATACCTGGTCACTGACTTATTGTTGAACACTCTTGACATTGATACAGGGTCACTGACTTATTGTTGAACACTCTTGACAATGATACAGGGTCACTGACTTATTGTTGAATACTCTTGACATTGATACCAGGTCACTGACTTATTGTTGAACACTCTTGACATTGATACCTGGTTACTGACTTATTGTTGAACACTCTTGACATTGATACCTGGTTACTGACTTATTGTTGAACACTCTTGACATTGATACCTGGTTATTGACTTATTTTTGAGCACTCCTGACATTGATACAGGGTTACTGACTTATTGTTGAACACTCTTGACATTGATACCTGGTTACTGACTTATTGTTGAACACTCTTGATATTGATACCTGGTTACTGACTTATTGTTGAACACTCTTGACATTGATACCTGGTTACTGACTTATTCTTGAGCACCCCTGACATTGATACAGGGTCACTGACTTATTGTTGAACACTCTTGACATTGATACCTAGTTACTGACTTATTGTTGAACACTCTTGACATTGATACAGGGTCACTGACTTATTGTTGAACACTCTTGACATTGATACCTAGTTACTGACTTAGTGTTGAACACTCTTGACATTGATACCTGGTTACTGACTTATTGTTGAACACTCTTGACATTGATACCTAGTTACTGACTTATTGTTGAACACTCTTGACATTGATACAGGGTAACTGACTTATTGTTGAACACTCTTGACATCGATACCTAGTTACTGACTTATTGTTGAACACTCTTGACATTGATACCTAGTTACTGACTTAGTGTTGAACACTCTTGACATTGATACCTGGTTACTGACTTATTGTTGAACACTCTTGACATTGATACCTAGTTACTGACTTATTGTTGAACACTCTTGACATTGATACAGGGTAACTGACTTATTGTTGAACACTCTTGACATTGATACCTGGTTACTGACTTATTGTTGAACACTCTTGACATTGATACCTGGTTATTGACTTATTTTTGAGCACTCCTGACATTGATACAGGGTTACTGACTTATTGTTGAACACTCTTGACATTGATACCTGGTTACTGACTTATTGTTGAACACTCTTGATATTGATACCTGGTTACTGACTTATTGTTGAACACTCTTGACATTGATACCTGGTTACTGACTTATTTTTGAGCACCCCTGACATTGATACAGTGTCACTGACTTATTGTTGAACACTCTTCACATTGATACCTGGTTATTGACTTATTGTTGAACACTCTTGACATTGATACCTAGTTACTGACTTATTGTTGAACACTCTTGACATTGATACAGGGTCACTGACTTATTGTTGAACACTCTTGACATTGATACCTAGTTACTGACTTAGTGTTGAACACTCTTGACATTGATACCTGGTTACTGACTTATTGTTGAACACTCTTGACATTGATACCTAGTTACTGACTTATTGTTGAACACTCTTGACATTGATACAGGGTAACTGACTTATTGTTGAACACTCTTGACATTGATACCTAGTTACTGACTTATTGTTGAACACTCTTGACATTGATACAGGGTAACTGACTTATTGTTGAACACTCTTGACATTGATACCTAGTTACTGACTTATTGTTGAACACTCTTGACATTGTTACAGGGTAACTGACTTATTGTTGAACACTCTTGACATTGATACAGGGTCACTGACTTATTGTTGAACACTCTTGACATTGATACCTAGTTACTGACTTAGTGTTGAACACTCTTGACATTGATACCTGGTTACTGACTTATTGTTGAACACTCTTGACATTGATACCTAGTTACTGACTTAGTGTTGAACACTCTTGACCTTGATACCTGGTTACTGATTTATTGTTGAACACTCTTGACATTGATACCTGGTTACTGACTTATTGTTGAACACTCTGGACATTGATACCTGGTTATTGATTTATTTTTGAGCACTCCTGACATTGATACAGGGTTACTGACTTATTGTTGAACACTCTTGACATTGATACCTGGTTACTGACTTATTGTTGAACACTCTTGACATTGATACCTGGTTACTGACTTATTGTTGAACACTCTTGACATTGATTCCTGGTTATTGACTTATTTTTGAGCACCCCTGACATTGATACAGGGTCACTGACTTATTGTTGAACACTCTTGACATTGATACCTGGTTATTGATTCATTGTTGAACACTCTTGACATTGATACCTAGTTACTGACTTATTGTTGAACACTCTTGACATTGATACAGGGTCACTGACTTATTGTTGAACACTCTTGACATTGATACCTAGTTACTGACTTAGTGTTGAACACTCTTGACATTGATACAGGGTTACTGACTTATTGTTGAACACTCTTGACATTGATACCTAGTCACTGACTTATTGTTGAACACTCTTGACATTGATACCTAGTTACTGACTTATTGTTGAACACTCTTGACATTGATACCGGGTCACTGACTTATTGTTGAACACTCTTGACATTGATACCGGGTCACTGACTTATTATTGAGCACTCTTGACATTGATACAGGGTTACTGACTTATTGTTGAACACTCTTGACATTAATACCTGGTTATTGACTTATTGTTGAACACTCTTGACATTGGTACCTGGTAACTGACTTATTGTTGAACACTCCTGACATTGATACCTGGTCACTGACTGATTGTTGAACACTCTTGACATTGGTACCTGGTAACTGACTTATTGTTGAACACTCTTGACATTGATACAGGGTAACTGACTTATTGTTGAACACTCTTGACATTGATACAGGGACACTGACTTATTGTTGAACACTCTTGACATTCATACCTGGTCACTGACTTATTGTTGAACACTCTTGACATTGATACAGGGTCACTGACTTATTGTTGAACACTCTTGACAATGATACAGGGTCACTGACTTATTGTTGAATACTCTTGACATTGATACCAGGTCACTGACTTATTGTTGAACACTCTTGACATTGATACCTGGTTACTGACTTATTGTTGAACACTCTTGACATTGATACCTGGTTACTGACTTATTGTTGAACACTCTTGACATTGATACCTGGTTATTGACTTATTTTTGAGCACTCCTGACATTGATACAGGGTTACTGACTTATTGTTGAACACTCTTGACATTGATACCTGGTTACTGACTTATTGTTGAACACTCTTGATATTGATACCTGGTTACTGACTTATTGTTGAACACTCTTGACATTGATACCTGGTTACTGACTTATTTTTGAGCACCCCTGACATTGATACAGGGTCACTGACTTATTGTTGAACACTCTTGACATTGATACCTAGTTACTGACTTATTGTTGAACACTCTTGACATTGATACAGGGTCACTGACTTATTGTTGAACACTCTTGACATTGATACCTAGTTACTGACTTAGTGTTGAACACTCTTGACATTGATACCTGGTTACTGACTTATTGTTGAACACTCTTGACATTGATACCTAGTTACTGACTTATTGTTGAACACTCTTGACATTGATACAGGGTAACTGACTTATTGTTGAACACTCTTGACATTGATACCTGGTTACTGACTTATTGTTGAACACTCTTGACATTGATACCTAGTTACTGACTTAGTGTTGAACACTCTTGACATTGATACCTGGTTACTGACTTATTGTTGAACACTCTTGACATTGATACCTAGTTACTGACTTATTGTTGAACACTCTTGACATTGATACAGGGTAACTGACTTATTGTTGAACACTCTTGACATTGATACCTGGTTACTGACTTATTGTTGAACACTCTTGACATTGATACCTGGTTATTGACTTATTTTTGAGCACTCCTGACATTGATACAGGGTTACTGACTTATTGTTGAACACTCTTGACATTGATACCTGGTTACTGACTTATTGTTGAACACTCTTGATATTGATACCTGGTTACTGACTTATTGTTGAACACTCTTGACATTGATACCTGGTTACTGACTTATTTTTGAGCACCCCTGACATTGATACAGTGTCACTGACTTATTGTTGAACACTCTTCACATTGATACCTGGTTATTGACTTATTGTTGAACACTCTTGACATTGATACCTAGTTACTGACTTATTGTTGAACACTCTTGACATTGATACAGGGTCACTGACTTATTGTTGAACACTCTTGACATTGATACCTAGTTACTGACTTAGTGTTGAACACTCTTGACATTGATACCTGGTTACTGACTTATTGTTGAACACTCTTGACATTGATACAGGGTAACTGACTTATTGTTGAACACTCTTGACATTGATACCTAGTTACTGACTTATTGTTGAACACTCTTGACATTGATACAGGGTAACTGACTTATTGTTGAACACTCTTGACATTGATACCTAGTTACTGACTTATTGTTGAACACTCTTGACATTGATACAGGGTAACTGACTTATTGTTGAACACTCTTGACATTGACACCTAGTTACTGACTTATTGTTGAACACTCTTGACATTGATACAGGGTCACTGACTTATTGTTGAACACTCTTGACATTGATACCTAGTTACTGACTTAGTGTTGAACACTCTTGACATTGATACCTGGTTACTGACTTATTGTTGAACACTCTTGACATTGATACCTAGTTACTGACTTAGTGTTGAACACTCTTGACCTTGATACCTGGTTACTGATTTATTGTTGAACACTCTTGACATTGATACCTGGTTACTGACTTATTGTTGAACACTCTGGACATTGATACCTGGTTATTGATTTATTTTTGAGCACTCCTGACATTGATACAGGGTTACTGACTTATTGTTGAACACTCTTGACATTGATACCTGGTTACTGACTTATTGTTGAACACTCTTGACATTGATACCTGGTTACTGACTTATTGTTGAACACTCTTGACATTGATACCTGGTTATTGACTTATTTTTGAGCACCCCTGACATTGATACAGGGTCACTGACTTATTGTTGAACACTCTTGACATTGATACCTGGTTATTGATTCATTGTTGAACACTCTTGACATTGATACAGGGTCACTGACTTATTGTTGAACACTCTTGACATTGATACCTAGTTACTGACTTAGTGTTGAACACTCTTGACATTGATACAGGGTTACTGACTTATTGTTGAACACTCTTGACATTGATACCTAGTCACTGACTTATTGTTGAACACTCTTGACATTGATACCTAGTTACTGACTTATTGTTGAACACTCTTGACATTGATACCTGGTCACTGACTTATTGTTGAACACTCTTGACATTGATACCGGGTCACTGACTTATTATTGAGCACTCTTGACATTGATACAGGGTTACTGACTTATTGTTGAACACTCTTGACATTAATACCTGGTTATTGACTTATTGTTGAACACTCTTGACATTGGTACCTGGTAACTGACTTATTGTTGAACACTCCTGACATTGATACCTGGTCACTGACTGATTGTTGAACACTCTTGACATTGGTACCTGGTAACTGACTTATTGTTGAACACTCTTGACATTGATACAGGGTAACTGACTTATTGTTGAACACTCTTGACATTGATACAGGGACACTGACTTATTGTTGAACACTCTTGACATTGATACCTGGTCACTGACTTATTGTTGAACACTCTTGACATTGATACAGGGTCACTGACTTATTGTTGAACACTCTTGACAATGATACAGGGTCACTGACTTATTGTTGAATACTCTTGACATTGATACCAGGTCACTGACTTATTGTTGAACACTCTTGACATTGATACCTGGTTACTGACTTATTGTTGAACACTCTTGACATTGATACCTGGTTACTGACTTATTGTTGAACACTCTTGACATTGATACCTGGTTATTGACTTATTTTTGAGCACTCCTGATATTGATACAGGGTTACTGACTTATTGTTGAACACTCTTGACATTGATACCTGGTTACTGACTTATTGTTGAACACTCTTGATATTGATACCTGGTTACTGACTTATTGTTGAACACTCTTGACATTGATACCTGGTTACTGACTTATTTTTGAGCACGCCTGACATTGATACAGGGTCACTGACTTATTGTTGAACACTCTTGACATTGATACCTAGTTACTGACTTATTGTTGAACACTCTTGACATTGATACAGGGTCCCTGACTTATTGTTGAACACTCTTGACATTGATACCTAGTTACTGACTTAGTGTTGAACACTCTTGACATTGATACCTGGTTACTGACTTATTGTTGAACACTCTTGACATTGATACCTAGTTACTGACTTATTGTTGAACACTCTTGACATTGATACAGGGTAACTGACTTATTGTTGAACACTCTTGACATTGATACCTGGTTACTGACTTATTGTTGAACACTCTTGACATTGATACCTAGTTACTGACTTAGTGTTGAACACTCTTGACATTGATACCTGGTTACTGACTTATTGTTGAACACTCTTGACATTGATACCTAGTTACTGACTTATTGTTGAACACTCTTGACATTGATACAGGGTAACTGACTTATTGTTGAACACTCTTGACATTGATACCTGGTTACTGACTTATTGTTGAACACTCTTGACATTGATACCTGGTTATTGACTTATTTTTGAGCACTCCTGACATTGATACAGGGTTACTGACTTATTGTTGAACACTCTTGACATTGATACCTGGTTACTGACTTATTGTTGAACACTCTTGATATTGATACCTGGTTACTGACTTATTGTTGAACACTCTTGACATTGATACCTGGTTACTGACTTATTTTTGAGCACCCCTGACATTGATACAGTGTCACTGACTTATTGTTGAACACTCTTCACATTGATACCTGGTTATTGACTTATTGTTGAACACTCTTGACATTGATACCTAGTTACTGACTTATTGTTGAACACTCTTGACATTGATACAGGGTAACTGACTTATTGTTGAACACTCTTGACATTGATACCTAGTTACTGACTTATTGTTGAACACTCTTGACATTGATACAGGGTAACTGACTTATTGTTGAACACTCTTGACATTGATACCTAGTTACTGACTTATTGTTGAACACTCTTGACATTGATACAGGGTCACTGACTTATTGTTGAACACTCTTGACATTGATACCTAGTTACTGACTTAGTGTTGAACACTCTTGACATTGATACCTGGTTACTGACTTATTGTTGAACACTCTTGACATTGATACCTAGTTACTGACTTATTGTTGAACACTCTTGACATTGATACAGGGTCACTGACTTATTGTTGAACACTCTTGACATTGATACCTAGTTACTGACTTAGTGTTGAACACTCTTGACATTGATACAGGGTTACTGACTTATTGTTGAACACTCTTGACATTGATACCTAGTCACTGACTTATTGTTGAACACTCTTGACATTGATACCTAGTTACTGACTTATTGTTGAACACTCTTGACATTGATACCTGGTCACTGACTTATTGTTGAACACTCTTGACATTGATACCGGGTCACTGACTTATTATTGAGCACTCTTGACATTGATACAGGGTTACTGACTTATTGTTGAACACTCTTGACATTAATACCTGGTTATTGACTTATTGTTGAACACTCTTGACATT
This sequence comes from Bathymodiolus brooksi, assembly GCA_963680875.1. Lineage (NCBI taxonomy): Eukaryota > Metazoa > Mollusca > Bivalvia > Mytilida > Modiolidae > Bathymodiolus > Bathymodiolus brooksi. Next base: position 89,901,838 of record OY804578.1, on the reverse strand, counting down.
GGTACCTGGTAACTGACTTATTGTTGAAAACTCCTGACATTGATACCTGGTCACTGACTGATTGTTGAACACTCTTGACATTGGTACCTGGTAACTGACTTATTGTTGAACACTCTTGACATTGATACAGGGTAACTGACTTATTGTTGAACACTCTTGACATTGATACAGGGACACTGACTTATTGTTGAACACTCTTGACATTGATACCTGGTCACTGACTTATTGTTGAACACTCTTGACATTGATACAGGGTCACTGACTTATTGTTGAACACTCTTGACAATGATACAGGGTCACTGACTTATTGTTGAATACTCTTGACATTGATACCAGGTCACTGACTTATTGTTGAACACTCTTGACATTGATACCTGGTTACTGACTTATTGTTGAACACTCTTGACATTGATACCTGGTTACTGACTTATTGTTGAACACTCTTGACATTGATACCTGGTTATTGGCTTATTTTTGAGCACTCCTGACATTGATACAGGGTTACTGACTTATTGTTGAACACTCTTGACATTGATACCTGGTAACTGACTTATTGTTGAACACTCTTGATATTGATACCTGGTTACTGACTTATTGTTGAACACTCTTGACATTGATACCTGGTTACTGACTTATTTTTGAGCACCCCTGACATTGATACAGGGTCACTGACTTATTGTTGAACACTCTTGACATTGATACCTAGTTACTGACTTATTGTTGAACACTCTTGCCATTGATACAGGGTCACTGACTTATTGTTGAACACTCTTGACATTGATACCTAGTTACTGACTTAGTGTTGAACACTCTTGACATTGATACCTGGTTACTGACTTATTGTTGAACACTCTTGACATTGATACCTAGTTACTGACTTATTGTTGAACACTCTTGACATTGATACAGGGTAACTGACTTATTGTTGAACACTCTTGACATTGATACCTGGTTACTGACTTATTGTTGAACACTCTTGACATTGATACCTAGTTACTGACTTAGTGTTGAACACTCTTGACATTGATACCTGGTTACTGACTTATTGTTGAACACTCTTGACATTGATACCTAGTTACTGACTTATTGTTGAACACTCTTGACATTGATACAGGGTAACTGACTTATTGTTGAACACTCTTGACATTGATACCTGGTTACTGACTTATTGTTGAACACTCTTGACATTGATACCTGGTTATTGACTTATTTTTGAGCACTCCTGACATTGATACAGGGTTACTGACTTATTGTTGAACACTCTTGACATTGATACCTGGTTACTGACTTATTGTTGAACACTCTTGACATTGATACCTGGTTACTGACTTATTGTTGAACACTCTTGACATTGATACCTAATTACTGACTTATTGTTGAACACTCTTGACATTGATACAGGGTAACTGACTTATTGTTGAACACTCTTGACATTGATACCTAGTTACTGACTTATTGTTGAACACTCTTGACATTGATACAGGGTAACTGACTTATTGTTGAACACTCTTGACATTGATACCTAGTTACTGACTTATTGTTGAACACTCTTGACATTGATACAGGGTAACTGACTTATTGTTGAACACTCTTGACATTGATACCTAGTTACTGACTTATTGTTGAACACTCTTGACATTGATATAGGGTCACTGACTTATTGTTGAACACTCTTGACATTGATACCTAGTTACTGACTTAGTGTTGAACACTCTTGACATTGATACCTGGTTACTGACTTATTGTTGAACACTCTTGACATTGATACCTAGTTACTGACTTAGTGTTGAACACTCTTGACCTTGATACCTGGTTACTGATTTATTGTTGAACACTCTTGACATTGATACCTGGTTACTGACTTATTGTTGAACACTCTGGACATTGATACCTGGTTATTGATTTATTTTTGAGCACTCCTGACATTGATACAGGGTTACTGACTTATTGTTGAACACTCTTGACATTGATACCTGGTTACTGACTTATTGTTGAACACTCTTGACATTGATACCTGGTTACTGACTTATTGTTGAACACTCTTGACATTGATACCTGGTTATTGACTTATTTTTGAGCACCCCTGACATTGATACAGGGTCACTGACTTATTGTTGAACACTCTTGACATTGATACCTGGTTATTGATTCATTGTTGAACACTCTTGACATTGATACAGGGTCACTGACTTATTGTTGAACACTCTTGACATTGATACCTAGTTACTGACTTAGTGTTGAACACTCTTGACATTGATACCTAGTTACTGACTTATTGTTGAACACTCTTGACATTGATACCTGGTCACTGACTTATTGTTGAACACTCTTGACATTGATACCGGGTCACTGACTTATTATTGAGCACTCTTGACATTGATACAGGGTTACTGACTTATTGTTGAACACTCTTGACATTAATACCTGGTTATTGACTTATTGTTGAACACTCTTGACATTGGTACCTGGTAACTGACTTATTGTTGAACACTCCTGACATTGATACCTGGTCACTGACTGATTGTTGAACACTCTTGACATTGGTACCTGGTAACTGACTTATTGTTGAACACTCTTGACATTGATACAGGGTAACTGACTTATTGTTGAACACTCTTGACATTGATACAGGGACACTGACTTATTGTTGAACACTCTTGACATTGATACCTGGTCACTGACTTATTGTTGAACACTCTTGACATTGATACAGGGTCACTGACTTATTGTTGAACACTCTTGACAATGATACAGGGTCACTGACTTATTTTTGAATACTCTTGACATTGATACCAGGTCACTGACTTATTGTTGAACACTCTTGACATTGATACCTGGTTACTGACTTACTTGTTGAACACTCTTGACATTGATACCTGGTTACTGACTTATTGTTGAACACTCTTGACATTGATACCTGGTTATTGACTTATTTTTGAGCACTCCTGATATTGATACAGGGTTACTGACTTATTGTTGAACACTCTTGACATTGATACCTGGTTACTGACTTATTGTTGAACACTCTTGATATTGATACCTGGTTACTGACTTATTGTTGAACACTCTTGACATTGATACCTGGTTACTGACTTATTTTTGAGCACGCCTGACATTGATACAGGGTCACTGACTTATTGTTGAACACTCTTGACATTGATACCTAGTTACTGACTTATTGTTGAACACTCTTGACATTGATACAGGGTCACTGACTTATTGTTGAACACTCTTGACATTGATACCTAGTTACTGACTTAGTGTTGAACACTCTTGACATTGATACCTGGTTACTGACTTATTGTTGAACACTCTTGACATTGATACCTAGTTACTGACTTATTGTTGAACACTCTTGACATTGATACAGGGTAACTGACTTATTGTTGAACACTCTTGACATTGATACCTGGTTACTGACTTATTGTTGAACACTCTTGACATTGATACCTAGTTACTGACTTAGTGTTGAACACTCTTGACATTGATACCTGGTTACTGACTTATTGTTGAACACTCTTGACATTGATACCTAGTTACTGACTTATTGTTGAACACTCTTGACATTGATACAGGGTAACTGACTTATTGTTGAACACTCTTGACATTGATACCTGGTTACTGACTTATTGTTGAACACTCTTGACATTGATACCTGGTTATTGACTTATTTTTGAGCACTCCTGACATTGATACAGGGTTACTGACTTATTGTTGAACACTCTTGACATTGATACCTGGTTACTGACTTATTGTTGAACACTCTTGATATTGATACCTGGTTACTGACTTATTGTTGAACACTCTTGACATTGATACCTGGTTACTGACTTATTTTTGAGCACCCCTGACATTGATACAGTGTCACTGACTTATTGTTGAACACTCTTCACATTGATACCTGGTTATTGACTTATTGTTGAACACTCTTGACATTGATACCTAGTTACTGACTTATTGTTGAACACTCTTGACATTGATACAGGGTCACTGACTTATTGTTGAACACTCTTGACATTGATACCTAGTTACTGACTTAGTGTTGAACACTCTTGACATTGATACCTGGTTACTGACTTATTGTTGAACACTCTTGACATTGATACCTAGTTACTGACTTATTGTTGAACACTCTTGACATTGGTACAGGGTAACTGACTTATTGTTGAACACTCTTGACATTGATACCTAGTTACTGACTTATTGTTGAACACTCTTGACATTGATACAGGGTAACTGACTTATTGTTGAACACTCTTGACATTGATACCTAGTTACTGACTTATTGTTGAACACTCTTGACATTGATACAGGGTAATTGACTTATTGTTGAACACTCTTGACATTGATACCTAGTTACTGACTTATTGTTGAACACTCTTGACATTGATACAGGGTCACTGACTTATTGTTGAACACTCTTGACATTGATACCTAGTTACTGACTTAGTGTTGAACACTCTTGACATTGATACCTGGTTACTGACTTATTGTTGAACACTCTTGACATTGATACCTAGTTACTGACTTATTGTTGAACACTCTTGACATTGATACAGGGTAACTGACTTATTGTTGAACACTCTTGACATTGATACCTAGTTACTGACTTATTGTTGAACACTCTTGACATTGATACCTAGTCACTGACTTATTGTTGAACACTCTTGACATTGATACCTAGTTACTGACTTATTGTTGAACACTCTTGACATTGATACCTGGTCACTGACTTATTGTTGAACACTCTTGACATTGATACCGGGTCACTGACTTATTATTGAGCACTCTTGACATTGATACAGGGTTACTGACTTATTGTTGAACACTCTTGACATTAATACCTGGTTATTGACTTATTGTTGAACACTCTTGACATTGGTACCTGGTAACTGACTTATTGTTGAACACTCCTGACATTGATACCTGGTCACTGACTGATTGTTGAACACTCTTGACATTGGTACCTGGTAACTGACTTATTGTTGAACACTCTTGACATTGATACAGGGTAACTGACTTATTGTTGAACACTCTTGACATTGATACAGGGACACTGACTTATTGTTGAACACTCTTGACATTGATACCTGGTCACTGACTTATTGTTGAACACTCTTGACATTGATACAGGGTCACTGACTTATTGTTGAACACTCTTGACAATGATACAGGGTCACTGACTTATTGTTGAATACTCTTGACATTGATACCAGGTCACTGACTTATTGTTGAACACTCTTGACATTGATACCTGGTTACTGACTTATTGTTGAACACTCTTGACATTGATACCTGGTTACTGACTTATTGTTGAACACTCTTGACATTGATACCTGGTTATTGACTTATTTTTTAGCACTCCTGACATTGATACAGGGTTACTGACTTATTGTTGAACACTCTTGACATTGATACCTGGTAACTGACTTATTGTTGAACACTCTTGATATTGATACCTGGTTACTGACTTATTGTTGAACACTCTTGACATTGATACCTGGTTACTGACTTATTTTTGAGCACCCCTGACATTGATACAGGGTCACTGACTTATTGTTGAACACTCTTGACAATGATACAGGGTCACTGACTTATTGTTGAATACTCTTGACATTGATACCAGGTCACTGACTTATTGTTGAACACTCTTGACATTGATACCTGGTTACTGACTTATTGTTGAACACTCTTGACATTGATACCTGGTTATTGACTTATTTTTGAGCACTCCTGACATTGATACAGGGTTACTGACTTATTGTTGAACACTCTTGACATTGATACCTGGTTACTGACTTATTGTTGAACACTCTTGATATTGATACCTGGTTACTGACTTATTGTTGAACACTCTTGACATTGATACCTGGTTACTGACTTATTTTTGAGCACGCCTGACATTGATACAGGGTCACTGACTTATTGTTGAACACTCTTGACATTGATACCTAGTTACTGACTTATTGTTGAACACTCTTGACATTGATACAGGGTCACTGACTTATTGTTGAACACTCTTGACATTGATACCTAGTTACTGACTTAGTGTTGAACACTCTTGACATTGATACCTGGTTACTGACTTATTGTTGAACACTCTTGACATTGATACCTAGTTACTGACTTATTGTTGAACACTCTTGACATTGATACAGGGTAACTGACTTATTGTTGAACACTCTTGACATTGATACCTGGTTACTGACTTATTGTTGAACACTCTTGACATTGATACCTAGTTACTGACTTAGTGTTGAACACTCTTGACATTGATACCTGGTTACTGACTTATTGTTGAACACTCTTGACATTGATACCTAGTTACTGACTTATTGTTGAACACTCTTGACATTGATACAGGGTAACTGACTTATTGTTGAACACTCTTGACATTGATACCTGGTTACTGACTTATTGTTGAACACTCTTGACATTGATACCTGGTTATTGACTTATTTTTGAGCACTCCTGACATTGATACAGGGTTACTGACTTATTGTTGAACACTCTTGACATTGATACCTGGTTACTGACTTATTGTTGAACACTCTTGATATTGATACCTGGTTACTGACTTATTGTTGAACACTCTTGACATTGATACCTGGTTACTGACTTATTTTTGAGCACCCCTGACATTGATACAGTGTCACTGACTTATTGTTGAACACTCTTCACATTGATACCTGGTTATTGACTTATTGTTGAACACTCTTGACATTGATACCTAGTTACTGACTTATTGTTGAACACTCTTGACATTGATACAGGGTCACTGACTTATTGTTGAACACTCTTGACATTGATACCTAGTTACTGACTTAGTGTTGAACACTCTTGACATTGATACCTGGTTACTGACTTATTGTTGAACACTCTTGACATTGATACCTAGTTACTGACTTATTGTTGAACACTCTTGACATTGATACAGGGTAACTGACTTATTGTTGAACACTCTTGACATTGATACCTAGTTACTGACTTATTGTTGAACACTCTTGACATTGATACAGGGTAACTGACTTATTGTTGAACACTCTTGACATTGATACCTAGTTACTGACTTATTGTTGAACACTCTTGACATTGATACAGGGTAACTGACTTATTGTTGAACACTCTTGACATTGATACCTAGTTACTGACTTATTGTTGAACACTCTTGACATTGATACAGGGTCACTGACTTATTGTTGAACACTCTTGACATTGATACCTAGTTACTGACTTAGTGTTGAACACTCTTGACATTGATACCTGGTTACTGACTTATTGTTGAACACTCTTGACATTGATACCTAGTTACTGACTTATTGTTGAACACTCTTGACATTGATACAGGGTCACTGACTTATTGTTGAACACTCTTGACATTGATACCTAGTTACTGACTTAGTGTTGAACACTCTTGACATTGATACAGGGTTACTGACTTATTGTTGAACACTCTTGACATTGATACCTAGTCACTGACTTATTGTTGAACACTCTTGACATTGATACCTAGTTACTGACTTATTGTTGAACACTCTTGACATTGATACCTGGTCACTGACTTATTGTTGAACACTCTTGACATTGATACCGGGTCACTGACTTATTATTGAGCACTCTTGACATTGATACAGGGTTACTGACTTATTGTTGAACACTCTTGACATTAATACCTGGTTATTGACTTATTGTTGAACACTCTTGACATTGGTACCTGGTAACTGACTTATTGTTGAACACTCCTGACATTGATACCGGGTCACTGACTGATTGTTGAACACTCTTGACATTGGTACCTGGTAACTGACTTATTGTTGAACACTCTTGACATTGATACAGGGTAACTGACTTATTGTTGAACACTCTTGACATTGATACAGGGACACTGACTTATTGTTGAACACTCTTGACATTGATACCTGGTCACTGACTTATTGTTGAACACTCTTGACATTGATACAGGGTCACTGACTTATTGTTGAACACTCTTGACAATGATACAGGGTCACTGACTTATTGTTGAATACTCTTGACATTGATACCAGGTCACTGACTTATTGTTGAACACTCTTGACATTGATACCTGGTTACTGACTTATTGTTGAACACTCTTGACATTGATACCTGGTTACTGACTTATTGTTGAACACTCTTGACATTGATACCTGGTTATTGACTTATTTTTGAGCACTCCTGACATTGATACAGGGTTACTGACTTATTGTTGAACACTCTTGACATTGATACCTGGTAACTGACTTATTGTTGAACACTCTTGATATTGATACCTGGTTACTGACTTATTGTTGAACACTCTTGACATTGATACCTGGTTACTGACTTATTTTTTAGCACCCCTGACATTGATACAGGGTCACTGACTTATTGTTGAACACTCTTGACATTGATACCTAGTTACTGACTTATTGTTGAACACTCTTGACATTGATACAGGGTCACTGACTTATTGTTGAACACTCTTGACATTGATACCTAGTTACTGACTTAGTGTTGAACACTCTTGACATTGATACCTGGTTACTGACTTATTGTTGAACACTCTTGACATTGATACCTAGTTACTGACTTATTGTTGAACACTCTTGACATTGATACAGGGTAACTGACTTATTGTTGAACACTCTTGACATTGATACCTGGTTACTGACTTATTGTTGAACACTCTTGACATTGATACCTAGTTACTGACTTAGTGTTGAACACTCTTGACATTGATACCTGGTTACTGACTTATTGTTGAACACTCTTGACATTGATACCTAGTTACTGACTTATTGTTGAACACTCTTGACATTGATACAGGGTAACTGACTTATTGTTGAACACTCTTGACATTGATACCTGGTTACTGACTTATTGTTGAACACTCTTGACATTGATACCTGGTTATTGACTTATTTTTGAGCACTCCTGACATTGATACAGGGTTACTGACTTATTGTTGAACACTCTTGACATTGATACCTGGTTACTGACTTATTGTTGAACACTCTTGATATTGATACCTGGTTACTGACTTATTGTTGAACACTCTTGACATTGATACCTGGTTACTGACTTATTTTTGAGCACCCCTGACATTGATACAGTGTCACTGACTTATTGTTGAACACTCTTCACATTGATACCTGGTTATTGACTTATTGTTGAACACTCTTGACATTGATACCTGGTTACTGACTTATTGTTGAACACTCTTGACATTGATACAGGGTCACTGACTTATTGTTGAACACTCTTGACATTGATACCTAGTTACTGACTTAGTGTTGAACACTCTTGACATTGATACCTGGTTACTGACTTATTGTTGAACACTCTTGACATTGATACCTAATTACTGACTTATTGTTGAACACTCTTGACATTGATACAGGGTAACTGACTTATTGTTGAACACTCTTGACATTGATACCTAGTTACTGACTTATTGTTGAACACTCTTGACATTGATACAGGGCAACTGACTTATTGTTGAACACTCTTGACATTGATACCTAGTTACTGACTTATTGTTGAACACTCTTGACATTGATACAGGGTCACTGACTTATTGTTGAACACTCTTGACATTGATACCTAGTTACTGACTTAGTGTTGAACACTCTTGACATTGATACCTGGTTACTGACTTATTGTTGAACACTCTTGACATTGATACCTAGTTACTGACTTAGTGTTGAACACTCTTGACCTTGATACCTGGTTACTGATTTATTGTTGAACACTCTTGACATTGATACCTGGTTACTGACTTATTGTTGAACACTCTGGACATTGATACCTGGTTATTGATTTATTTTTGAGCACTCCTGACATTGATACAGGGTTACTGACTTATTGTTGAACACTCTTGACATTGATACCTGGTTACTGACTTATTGTTGAACACTCTTGACATTGATACCTGGTTACTGACTTATTGTTGAACACTCTTGACATTGATACCTGGTTATTGACTTATTTTTGAGCACCCCTGACATTGATACAGGGTCACTGACTTATTGTTGAACACTCTTGACATTGATACCTGGTTATTGATTCATTGTTCAACACTCTTGACATTGATACCTAGTTACTGACTTATTGTTGAACACTCTTGACATTGATACAGGGTCACTGACTTATTGTTGAACACTCTTGACATTGATACCTAGTTACTGACTTAGTGTTGAACACTCTTGACATTGATACAGGGTTACTGACTTATTGTTGAACACTCTTGACATTGATACCTAGTCACTGACTTATTGTTGAACACTCTTGACATTGATACCTAGTTACTGACTTATTGTTGAACACTCTTGACATTGATACCTGGTCACTGACTTATTGTTGAACACTCTTGACATTGATACCGGGTCACTGACTTATTATTGAGCACTCTTGACATTGATACAGGGTTACTGACTTATTGTTGAACACTCTTGACATTAATACCTGGTTATTGACTTATTGTTGAACACTCTTGACATTGGTACCTGGTAACTGACTTATTGTTGAACACTCCTGACATTGATACCGGGTCACTGACTGATTGTTGAACACTCTTGACATTGGTACCTGGTAACTGACTTATTGTTGAACACTCTTGACATTGATACAGGGTAACTGACTTATTGTTGAACACTCTTGACATTGATACAGGGACACTGACTTATTGTTGAACACTCTTGACATTGATACCTGGTCACTGACTTATTGTTGAACACTCTTGACATTGATACAGGGTCACTGACTTATTGTTGAACACTCTTGACAATGATACAGGGTCACTGACTTATTGTTGAATACTCTTGACATTGATACCAGGTCACTGACTTATTGTTGAACACTCTTGACATTGATACCTGGTTACTGACTTATTGTTGAACACTCTTGACATTGATACCTGGTTACTGACTTATTGTTGAACACTCTTGACATTGATACCTGGTTATTGACTTATTTTTGAGCACTCCTGACATTGATACAGGGTTACTGACTTATTGTTGAACACTCTTGACATTGATACCTGGTAACTGACTTATTGTTGAACACTCTTGATATTGATACCTGGTTACTGACTTATTGTTGAACACTCTTGACATTGATACCTGGTTACTGACTTATTTTTTAGCACCCCTGACATTGATACAGGGTCACTGACTTATTGTTGAACACTCTTGACATTGATACCTAGTTACTGACTTATTGTTGAACACTCTTGACATTGATACAGGGTCACTGACTTATTGTTGAACACTCTTGACATTGATACCTAGTTACTGACTTAGTGTTGAACACTCTTGACATTGATACCTGGTTACTGACTTATTGTTGAACACTCTTGACATTGATACCTAGTTACTGACTTATTGTTGAACACTCTTGACATTGATACAGGGTAACTGACTTATTGTTGAACACTCTTGACATTGATACCTGGTTACTGACTTATTGTTGAACACTCTTGACATTGATACCTAGTTACTGACTTAGTGTTGAACACTCTTGACATTGATACCTGGTTACTGACTTATTGTTGAACACTCTTGACATTGATACCTAGTTACTGACTTATTGTTGAACACTCTTGACATTGATACAGGGTAACTGACTTATTGTTGAACACTCTTGACATTGATACCTGGTTACTGACTTATTGTTGAACACTCTTGACATTGATACCTGGTTATTGACTTATTTTTGAGCACTCCTGACATTGATACAGGGTTACTGACTTATTGTTGAACACTCTTGACATTGATACCTGGTTACTGACTTATTGTTGAACACTCTTGATATTGATACCTGGTTACTGACTTATTGTTGAACACTCTTGACATTGATACCTGGTTACTGACTTATTTTTGAGCACCCCTGACATTGATACAGTGTCACTGACTTATTGTTGAACACTCTTCACATTGATACCTGGTTATTGACTTATTGTTGAACACTCTTGACATTGATACCTAGTTACTGACTTATTGTTGAACACTCTTGACATTGATACAGGGTCACTGACTTATTGTTGAACACTCTTGACATTGATACCTAGTTACTGACTTAGTGTTGAACACTCTTGACATTGATACCTGGTTACTGACTTATTGTTGAACACTCTTGACATTGATACCTAATTACTGACTTATTGTTGAACACTCTTGACATTGATACAGGGTAACTGACTTATTGTTGAACACTCTTGACATTGATACCTAGTTACTGACTTATTGTTGAACACTCTTGACATTGATACAGGGCAACTGACTTATTGTTGAACACTCTTGACATTGATACCTAGTTACTGACTTATTGTTGAACACTCTTGACATTGATACAGGGTCACTGACTTATTGTTGAACACTCTTGACATTGATACCTAGTTACTGACTTAGTGTTGAACACTCTTGACATTGATACCTGGTTACTGACTTATTGTTGAACACTCTTGACATTGATACCTAGTTACTGACTTAGTGTTGAACACTCTTGACCTTGATACCTGGTTACTGATTTATTGTTGAACACTCTTGACATTGATACCTGGTTACTGACTTATTGTTGAACACTCTGGACATTGATACCTGGTTATTGATTTATTTTTGAGCACTCCTGACATTGATACAGGGTTACTGACTTATTGTTGAACACTCTTGACATTGATACCTGGTTACTGACTTATTGTTGAACACTCTTGACATTGATACCTGGTTACTGACTTATTGTTGAACACTCTTGACATTGATACCTGGTTATTGACTTATTTTTGAGCACCCCTGACATTGATACAGGGTCACTGACTTATTGTTGAACACTCTTGACATTGATACCTGGTTATTGATTCATTGTTCAACACTCTTGACATTGATACCTAGTTACTGACTTATTGTTGAACACTCTTGACATTGATACAGGGTCACTGACTTATTGTTGAACACTCTTGACATTGATACCTAGTTACTGACTTAGTGTTGAACACTCTTGACATTGATACAGGGTTACTGACTTATTGTTGAACACTCTTGACATTGATACCTAGTCACTGACTTATTGTTGAACACTCTTGACATTGATACCTAGTTACTGACTTATTGTTGAACACTCTTGACATTGATACCTGGTCACTGACTTATTGTTGAACACTCTTGACATTGATACCGGGTCACTGACTTATTATTGAGCACTCTTGACATTGATACAGGGTTACTGACTTATTGTTGAACACTCTTGACATTAATACCTGGTTATTGACTTATTGTTGAACACTCTTGACATTGGTACCTGGTAACTGACTTATTGTTGAACACTCCTGACATTGATACCGGGTCACTGACTGATTGTTGAACACTCTTGACATTGGTACCTGGTAACTGACTTATTGTTGAACACTCTTGACATTGATACAGGGTAACTGACTTATTGTTGAACACTCTTGACATTGATACAGGGACACTGACTTATTGTTGAACACTCTTGACATTGATACCTGGTCACTGACTTATTGTTGAACACTCTTGACATTGATACAGGGTCACTGACTTATTGTTGAACACTCTTGACAATGATACAGGGTCACTGACTTATTGTTGAATACTCTTGACATTGATACCAGGTCACTGACTTATTGTTGAACACTCTTGACATTGATACCTGGTTACTGACTTATTGTTGAACACTCTTGACATTGATACCTGGTTACTGACTTATTGTTGAACACTCTTGACATTGATACCTGGTTATTGACTTATTTTTGAGCACTCCTGACATTGATACAGGGTTACTGACTTATTGTTGAACACTCTTGACATTGATACCTGGTAACTGACTTATTGTTGAACACTCTTGATATTGATACCTGGTTACTGACTTATTGTTGAACACTCTTGACATTGATACCTGGTTACTGACTTATTTTTTAGCACCCCTGACATTGATACAGGGTCACTGACTTATTGTTGAACACTCTTGACATTGATACCTAGTTACTGACTTATTGTTGAACACTCTTGACATTGATACAGGGTCACTGACTTATTGTTGAACACTCTTGACATTGATACCTAGTTACTGACTTAGTGTTGAACACTCTTGACATTGATACAGGGTTACTGACTTATTGTTGAACACTCTTGACATTGATACCTAGTCACTGACTTATTGTTGAACACTCTTGACATTGATACCTAGTTACTGACTTATTGTTGAACACTCTTGACATTGATACCTGGTCACTGACTTATTGTTGAACACTCTTGACATTGATACCGGGTCACCGACTTATTATTGAGCACTCTTGACATTGATACAGGGTTACTGACTTATTGTTGAACACTCTTGACATTAATACCTGGTTATTGACTTATTGTTGAACACTCTTGACATTGGTACCTGGTAACTGACTTATTGTTGAACACTCCTGACATTGATACCGGGTCACTGACTGATTGTTGAACACTCTTGACATTGGTACCTGGTAACTGACTTATTGTTGAACACTCTTGACATTGATACCTGGTTACTGACTTATTTTTGAGCACCCCTGACATTGATACAGTGTCACTGACTTATTGTTGAACACTCTTCACATTGATACCTGGTTATTGACTTATTGTTGAACACTCTTGACATTGATACCTAGTTACTGACTTATTGTTGAACACTCTTGACATTGATACAGGGTCACTGACTTATTGTTGAACACTCTTGACATTGATACCTAGTTACTGACTTAGTGTTGAACACTCTTGACATTGATACCTGGTTACTGACTTATTGTTGAACACTCTTGACATTGATACCTAATTACTGACTTATTGTTGAACACTCTTGACATTGATACAGGGTAACTGACTTATTGTTGAACACTCTTGACATTGATACCTAGTTACTGACTTATTGTTGAACACTCTTGACATTGATACAGGGCAACTGACTTATTGTTGAACACTCTTGACATTGATACCTAGTTACTGACTTATTGTTGAACACTCTTGACATTGATACAGGGTCACTGACTTATTGTTGAACACTCTTGACATTGATACCTAGTTACTGACTTAGTGTTGAACACTCTTGACATTGATACCTGGTTACTGACTTATTGTTGAACACTCTTGACATTGATACCTAGTTACTGACTTAGTGTTGAACACTCTTGACCTTGATACCTGGTTACTGATTTATTGTTGAACACTCTTGACATTGATACCTGGTTACTGACTTATTGTTGAACACTCTGGACATTGATACCTGGTTATTGATTTATTTTTGAGCACTCCTGACATTGATACAGGGTTACTGACTTATTGTTGAACACTCTTGACATTGATACCTGGTTACTGACTTATTGTTGAACACTCTTGACATTGATACCTGGTTACTGACTTATTGTTGAACACTCTTGACATTGATACCTGGTTATTGACTTATTTTTGAGCACCCCTGACATTGATACAGGGTCACTGACTTATTGTTGAACACTCTTGACATTGATACCTGGTTATTGATTCATTGTTCAACACTCTTGACATTGATACCTAGTTACTGACTTATTGTTGAACACTCTTGACATTGATACAGGGTCACTGACTTATTGTTGAACACTCTTGACATTGATACCTAGTTACTGACTTAGTGTTGAACACTCTTGACATTGATACAGGGTTACTGACTTATTGTTGAACACTCTTGACATTGATACCTAGTCACTGACTTATTGTTGAACACTCTTGACATTGATACCTAGTTACTGACTTATTGTTGAACACTCTTGACATTGATACCTGGTCACTGACTTATTGTTGAACACTCTTGACATTGATACCGGGTCACTGACTTATTATTGAGCACTCTTGACATTGATACAGGGTTACTGACTTATTGTTGAACACTCTTGACATTAATACCTGGTTATTGACTTATTGTTGAACACTCTTGACATTGGTACCTGGTAACTGACTTATTGTTGAACACTCCTGACATTGATACCGGGTCACTGACTGATTGTTGAACACTCTTGACATTGGTACCTGGTAACTGACTTATTGTTGAACACTCTTGACATTGATACAGGGTAACTGACTTATTGTTGAACACTCTTGACATTGATACAGGGACACTGACTTATTGTTGAACACTCTTGACATTGATACCTGGTCACTGACTTATTGTTGAACACTCTTGACATTGATACAGGGTCACTGACTTATTGTTGAACACTCTTGACAATGATACAGGGTCACTGACTTATTGTTGAATACTCTTGACATTGATACCAGGTCACTGACTTATTGTTGAACACTCTTGACATTGATACCTGGTTACTGACTTATTGTTGAACACTCTTGACATTGATACCTGGTTACTGACTTATTGTTGAACACTCTTGACATTGATACCTGGTTATTGACTTATTTTTGAGCACTCCTGACATTGATACAGGGTTACTGACTTATTGTTGAACACTCTTGACATTGATACCTGGTAACTGACTTATTGTTGAACACTCTTGATATTGATACCTGGTTACTGACTTATTGTTGAACACTCTTGACATTGATACCTGGTTACTGACTTATTTTTTAGCACCCCTGACATTGATACAGGGTCACTGACTTATTGTTGAACACTCTTGACATTGATACCTAGTTACTGACTTATTGTTGAACACTCTTGACATTGATACAGGGTCACTGACTTATTGTTGAACACTCTTGACATTGATACCTAGTTACTGACTTAGTGTTGAACACTCTTGACATTGATACCTGGTTACTGACTTATTGTTGAACACTCTTGACATTGATACCTAGTTACTGACTTATTGTTGAACACTCTTGACATTGATACAGGGTAACTGACTTATTGTTGAACACTCTTGACATTGATACCTGGTTACTGACTTATTGTTGAACACTCTTGACATTGATACCTAGTTACTGACTTAGTGTTGAACACTCTTGACATTGATACCTGGTTACTGACTTATTGTTGAACACTCTTGACATTGATACCTAGTTACTGACTTATTGTTGAACACTCTTGACATTGATACAGGGTAACTGACTTATTGTTGAACACTCTTGACATTGATACCTGGTTACTGACTTATTGTTGAACACTCTTGACATTGATACCTGGTTATTGACTTATTTTTGAGCACTCCTGACATTGATACAGGGTTACTGACTTATTGTTGAACACTCTTGACATTGATACCTGGTTACTGACTTATTGTTGAACACTCTTGATATTGATACCTGGTTACTGACTTATTGTTGAACACTCTTGACATTGATACCTGGTTACTGACTTATTTTTGAGCACCCCTGACATTGATACAGTGTCACTGACTTATTGTTGAACACTCTTCACATTGATACCTGGTTATTGACTTATTGTTGAACACTCTTGACATTGATACCTAGTTACTGACTTATTGTTGAACACTCTTGACATTGATACAGGGTCACTGACTTATTGTTGAACACTCTTGACATTGATACCTAGTTACTGACTTAGTGTTGAACACTCTTGACATTGATACCTGGTTACTGACTTATTGTTGAACACTCTTGACATTGATACCTAATTACTGACTTATTGTTGAACACTCTTGACATTGATACAGGGTAACTGACTTATTGTTGAACACTCTTGACATTGATACCTAGTTACTGACTTATTGTTGAACACTCTTGACATTGATACAGGGCAACTGACTTATTGTTGAACACTCTTGACATTGATACCTAGTTACTGACTTATTGTTGAACACTCTTGACATTGATACAGGGTCACTGACTTATTGTTGAACACTCTTGACATTGATACCTAGTTACTGACTTAGTGTTGAACACTCTTGACATTGATACCTGGTTACTGACTTATTGTTGAACACTCTTGACATTGATACCTAGTTACTGACTTAGTGTTGAACACTCTTGACCTTGATACCTGGTTACTGATTTATTGTTGAACACTCTTGACATTGATACCTGGTTACTGACTTATTGTTGAACACTCTGGACATTGATACCTGGTTATTGATTTATTTTTGAGCACTCCTGACATTGATACAGGGTTACTGACTTATTGTTGAACACTCTTGACATTGATACCTGGTTACTGACTTATTGTTGAACACTCTTGACATTGATACCTGGTTACTGACTTATTGTTGAACACTCTTGACATTGATACCTGGTTATTGACTTATTTTTGAGCACCCCTGACATTGATACAGGGTCACTGACTTATTGTTGAACACTCTTGACATTGATACCTGGTTATTGATTCATTGTTCAACACTCTTGACATTGATACCTAGTTACTGACTTATTGTTGAACACTCTTGACATTGATACAGGGTCACTGACTTATTGTTGAACACTCTTGACATTGATACCTAGTTACTGACTTAGTGTTGAACACTCTTGACATTGATACAGGGTTACTGACTTATTGTTGAACACTCTTGACATTGATACCTAGTCACTGACTTATTGTTGAACACTCTTGACATTGATACCTAGTTACTGACTTATTGTTGAACACTCTTGACATTGATACCTGGTCACTGACTTATTGTTGAACACTCTTGACATTGATACCGGGTCACTGACTTATTATTGAGCACTCTTGACATTGATACAGGGTTACTGACTTATTGTTGAACACTCTTGACATTAATACCTGGTTATTGACTTATTGTTGAACACTCTTGACATTGGTACCTGGTAACTGACTTATTGTTGAACACTCCTGACATTGATACCTGGTCACTGACTGATTGTTGAACACTCTTGACATTGATACCTAGTTACTGACTTATTGTTGAACACTCTTGACATTGATACAGGGTAACTGACTTATTGTTGAACACTCTTGACATTGATACCTGGTTACTGACTTATTGTTGAACACTCTTGACATTGATACCTAGTTACTGACTTAGTGTTGAACACTCTTGACATTGATACCTGGTTACTGACTTATTGTTGAACACTCTTGACATTGATACCTAGTTACTGACTTATTGTTGAACACTCTTGACATTGATACAGGGTAACTGACTTATTGTTGAACACTCTTGACATTGATACCTGGTTACTGACTTATTGTTGAACACTCTTGACATTGATACCTGGTTATTGACTTATTTTTGAGCACTCCTGACATTGATACAGGGTTACTGACTTATTGTTGAACACTCTTGACATTGATACCTGGTTACTGACTTATTGTTGAACACTCTTGATATTGATACCTGGTTACTGACTTATTGTTGAACACTCTTGACATTGATACCTGGTTACTGACTTATTTTTGAGCACCCCTGACATTGATACAGTGTCACTGACTTATTGTTGAACACTCTTCACATTGATACCTGGTTATTGACTTATTGTTGAACACTCTTGACATTGATACCTAGTTACTGACTTATTGTTGAACACTCTTGACATTGATACAGGGTCACTGACTTATTGTTGAACACTCTTGACATTGATACCTAGTTACTGACTTAGTGTTGAACACTCTTGACATTGATACCTGGTTACTGACTTATTGTTGAACACTCTTGACATTGATACCTAGTTACTGACTTATTGTTGAACACTCTTGACATTGGTACCTGGTAACTGACTTATTGTTGAACACTCTTGACATTGATACAGGGTAACTGACTTATTGTTGAACACTCTTGACATTGATACAGGGACACTGACTTATTGTTGAACACTCTTGACATTGATACCTGGTCACTGACTTATTGTTGAACACTCTTGACATTGATACAGCGTCACTGACTTATTGTTGAACACTCTTGACAATGATACAGGGTCACTGACTTATTGTTGAATACTCTTGACATTGATACCTAGTTACTGACTTATTGTTGAACACTCTTGACATTGATACAGGGTAACTGACTTATTGTTGAACACTCTTGACATTGATACCTAGTTACTGACTTATTGTTGAACACTCTTGACATTGATACAGGGTCACTGACTTATTGTTGAACACTCTTGACATTGATACCTAGTTACTGACTTAGTGTTGAACACTCTTGACATTGATACCTGGTTACTGACTTATTGTTGAACACTCTTGACATTGATACCTAGTTACTGACTTATTGTTGAACACTCTTGACATTGATACAGGGTCACTGACTTATTGTTGAACACTCTTGACATTGATACCTAGTTACTGACTTAGTGTTGAACACTCTTGACATTGATACAGGGTTACTGACTTATTGTTGAACACTCTTGACATTGATACCTAGTCACTGACTTATTGTTGAACACTCTTGACATTGATACCTAGTTACTGACTTATTGTTGAACACTCTTGACATTGATACCTGGTCACTGACTTATTGTTGAACACTCTTGACATTGATACCGGGTCACTGACTTATTATTGAGCACTCTTGACATTGATACAGGGTTACTGACTTATTGTTGAACACTCTTGACATTAATACCTGGTTATTGACTTATTGTTGAACACTCTTGACATTGGTACCTGGTAACTGACTTATTGTTGAACACTCCTGACATTGATACCGGGTCACTGACTGATTGTTGAACACTCTTGACATTGGTACCTGGTAACTGACTTATTGTTGAACACTCTTGACATTGATACAGGGTAACTGACTTATTGTTGAACACTCTTGACATTGATACAGGGACACTGACTTATTGTTGAACACTCTTGACATTGATACCTGGTCACTGACTTATTGTTGAACACTCTTGACATTGATACAGGGTCACTGACTTATTGTTGAACACTCTTGACAATGATACAGGGTCACTGACTTATTGTTGAATACTCTTGACATTGATACCAGGTCACTGACTTATTGTTGAACACTCTTGACATTGATACCTGGTTACTGACTTATTGTTGAACACTCTTGACATTGATACCTGGTTACTGACTTATTGTTGAACACTCTTGACATTGATACCTGGTTATTGACTTATTTTTGAGCACTCCTGACATTGATACAGGGTTACTGACTTATTGTTGAACACTCTTGACATTGATACCTGGTAACTGACTTATTGTTGAACACTCTTGATATTGATACCTGGTTACTGACTTATTGTTGAACACTCTTGACATTGATACCTGGTTACTGACTTATTTTTTAGCACCCCTGACATTGATACAGGGTCACTGACTTATTGTTGAACACTCTTGACATTGATACCTAGTTACTGACTTATTGTTGAACACTCTTGACATTGATACAGGGTCACTGACTTATTGTTGAACACTCTTGACATTGATACCTAGTTACTGACTTAGTGTTGAACACTCTTGACATTGATACCTGGTTACTGACTTATTGTTGAACACTCTTGACATTGATACCTAGTTACTGACTTATTGTTGAACACTCTTGACATTGATACAGGGTAACTGACTTATTGTTGAACACTCTTGACATTGATACCTGGTTACTGACTTATTGTTGAACACTCTTGACATTGATACCTAGTTACTGACTTAGTGTTGAACACTCTTGACATTGATACCTGGTTACTGACTTATTGTTGAACACTCTTGACATTGATACCTAGTTACTGACTTATTGTTGAACACTCTTGACATTGATACAGGGTAACTGACTTATTGTTGAACACTCTTGACATTGATACCTGGTTACTGACTTATTGTTGAACACTCTTGACATTGATACCTGGTTATTGACTTATTTTTGAGCACTCCTGACATTGATACAGGGTTACTGACTTATTGTTGAACACTCTTGACATTGATACCTGGTTACTGACTTATTGTTGAACACTCTTGATATTGATACCTGGTTACTGACTTATTGTTGAACACTCTTGACATTGATACCTGGTTACTGACTTATTTTTGAGCACCCCTGACATTGATACAGTGTCACTGACTTATTGTTGAACACTCTTCACATTGATACCTGGTTATTGACTTATTGTTGAACACTCTTGACATTGATACCTAGTTACTGACTTATTGTTGAACACTCTTGACATTGATACAGGGTCACTGACTTATTGTTGAACACTCTTGACATTGATACCTAGTTACTGACTTAGTGTTGAACACTCTTGACATTGATACCTGGTTACTGACTTATTGTTGAACACTCTTGACATTGATACCTAATTACTGACTTATTGTTGAACACTCTTGACATTGATACAGGGTAACTGACTTATTGTTGAACACTCTTGACATTGATACCTAGTTACTGACTTATTGTTGAACACTCTTGACATTGATACAGGGCAACTGACTTATTGTTGAACACTCTTGACATTGATACCTAGTTACTGACTTATTGTTGAACACTCTTGACATTGATACAGGGTCACTGACTTATTGTTGAACACTCTTGACATTGATACCTAGTTACTGACTTAGTGTTGAACACTCTTGACATTGATACCTGGTTACTGACTTATTGTTGAACACTCTTGACATTGATACAGGGTCACTGACTTATTGTTGAACACTCTTGACATTGATACCTAGTTACTGACTTAGTGTTGAACACTCTTGACATTGATACAGGGTTACTGACTTATTGTTGAACACTCTTGACATTGATACCTAGTCACTGACTTATTGTTGAACACTCTTGACATTGATACCTAGTTACTGACTTATTGTTGAACACTCTTGACATTGATACCTGGTCACTGACTTATTGTTGAACACTCTTGACATTGATACCGGGTCACTGACTTATTATTGAGCACTCTTGACATTGATACAGGGTTACTGACTTATTGTTGAACACTCTTGACATTAATACCTGGTTATTGACTTATTGTTGAACACTCTTGACATTGGTACCTGGTAACTGACTTATTGTTGAACACTCCTGACATTGATACCGGGTCACTGACTGATTGTTGAACACTCTTGACATTGGTACCTGGTAACTGACTTATTGTTGAACACTCTTGACATTGATACAGGGTAACTGACTTATTGTTGAACACTCTTGACATTGATACAGGGACACTGACTTATTGTTGAACACTCTTGACATTGATACCTGGTCACTGACTTATTGTTGAACACTCTTGACATTGATACAGGGTCACTGACTTATTGTTGAACACTCTTGACAATGATACAGGGTCACTGACTTATTGTTGAATACTCTTGACATTGATACCAGGTCACTGACTTATTGTTGAACACTCTTGACATTGATACCTGGTTACTGACTTATTGTTGAACACTCTTGACATTGATACCTGGTTACTGACTTATTGTTGAACACTCTTGACATTGATACCTGGTTATTGACTTATTTTTGAGCACTCCTGACATTGATACAGGGTTACTGACTTATTGTTGAACACTCTTGACATTGATACCTGGTAACTGACTTATTGTTGAACACTCTTGATATTGATACCTGGTTACTGACTTATTGTTGAACACTCTTGACATTGATACCTGGTTACTGACTTATTTTTTAGCACCCCTGACATTGATACAGGGTCACTGACTTATTGTTGAACACTCTTGACATTGATACCTAGTTACTGACTTATTGTTGAACACTCTTGACATTGATACAGGGTCACTGACTTATTGTTGAACACTCTTGACATTGATACCTAGTTACTGACTTAGTGTTGAACACTCTTGACATTGATACCTGGTTACTGACTTATTGTTGAACACTCTTGACATTGATACCTAGTTACTGACTTATTGTTGAACACTCTTGACATTGATACAGGGTAACTGACTTATTGTTGAACACTCTTGACATTGATACCTGGTTACTGACTTATTGTTGAACACTCTTGACATTGATACCTAGTTACTGACTTAGTGTTGAACACTCTTGACATTGATACCTGGTTACTGACTTATTGTTGAACACTCTTGACATTGATACCTAGTTACTGACTTATTGTTGAACACTCTTGACATTGATACAGGGTAACTGACTTATTGTTGAACACTCTTGACATTGATACCTGGTTACTGACTTATTGTTGAACACTCTTGACATTGATACCTGGTTATTGACTTATTTTTGAGCACTCCTGACATTGATACAGGGTTACTGACTTATTGTTGAACACTCTTGACATTGATACCTGGTTACTGACTTATTGTTGAACACTCTTGATATTGATACCTGGTTACTGACTTATTGTTGAACACTCTTGACATTGATACCTGGTTACTGACTTATTTTTGAGCACCCCTGACATTGATACAGTGTCACTGACTTATTGTTGAACACTCTTCACATTGATACCTGGTTATTGACTTATTGTTGAACACTCTTGACATTGATACCTAGTTACTGACTTATTGTTGAACACTCTTGACATTGATACAGGGTCACTGACTTATTGTTGAACACTCTTGACATTGATACCTAGTTACTGACTTAGTGTTGAACACTCTTGACATTGATACCTGGTTACTGACTTATTGTTGAACACTCTTGACATTGATACCTAATTACTGACTTATTGTTGAACACTCTTGACATTGATACAGGGTAACTGACTTATTGTTGAACACTCTTGACATTGATACCTAGTTACTGACTTATTGTTGAACACTCTTGACATTGATACAGGGCAACTGACTTATTGTTGAACACTCTTGACATTGATACCTAGTTACTGACTTATTGTTGAACACTCTTGACATTGATACAGGGTCACTGACTTATTGTTGAACACTCTTGACATTGATACCTAGTTACTGACTTAGTGTTGAACACTCTTGACATTGATACCTGGTTACTGACTTATTGTTGAACACTCTTGACATTGATACCTAGTTACTGACTTAGTGTTGAACACTCTTGACCTTGATACCTGGTTACTGATTTATTGTTGAACACTCTTGACATTGATACCTGGTTACTGACTTATTGTTGAACACTCTGGACATTGATACCTGGTTATTGATTTATTTTTGAGCACTCCTGACATTGATACAGGGTTACTGACTTATTGTTGAACACTCTTGACATTGATACCTGGTTACTGACTTATTGTTGAACACTCTTGACATTGATACCTGGTTACTGACTTATTGTTGAACACTCTTGACATTGATACCTGGTTATTGACTTATTTTTGAGCACCCCTGACATTGATACAGGGTCACTGACTTATTGTTGAACACTCTTGACATTGATACCTGGTTATTGATTCATTGTTCAACACTCTTGACATTGATACCTAGTTACTGACTTATTGTTGAACACTCTTGACATTGATACAGGGTCACTGACTTATTGTTGAACACTCTTGACATTGATACCTAGTTACTGACTTAGTGTTGAACACTCTTGACATTGATACAGGGTTACTGACTTATTGTTGAACACTCTTGACATTGATACCTAGTCACTGACTTATTGTTGAACACTCTTGACATTGATACCTAGTTACTGACTTATTGTTGAACACTCTTGACATTGATACCTGGTCACTGACTTATTGTTGAACACTCTTGACATTGATACCGGGTCACTGACTTATTATTGAGCACTCTTGACATTGATACAGGGTTACTGACTTATTGTTGAACACTCTTGACATTAATACCTGGTTATTGACTTATTGTTGAACACTCTTGACATTGGTACCTGGTAACTGACTTATTGTTGAACACTCCTGACATTGATACCTGGTCACTGACTGATTGTTGAACACTCTTGACATTGATACCTAGTTACTGACTTATTGTTGAACACTCTTGACATTGATACAGGGTAACTGACTTATTGTTGAACACTCTTGACATTGATACCTGGTTACTGACTTATTGTTGAACACTCTTGACATTGATACCTAGTTACTGACTTAGTGTTGAACACTCTTGACATTGATACCTGGTTACTGACTTATTGTTGAACACTCTTGACATTGATACCTAGTTACTGACTTATTGTTGAACACTCTTGACATTGATACAGGGTAACTGACTTATTGTTGAACACTCTTGACATTGATACCTGGTTACTGACTTATTGTTGAACACTCTTGACATTGATACCTGGTTATTGACTTATTTTTGAGCACTCCTGACATTGATACAGGGTTACTGACTTATTGTTGAACACTCTTGACATTGATACCTGGTTACTGACTTATTGTTGAACACTCTTGATATTGATACCTGGTTACTGACTTATTGTTGAACACTCTTGACATTGATACCTGGTTACTGACTTATTTTTGAGCACCCCTGACATTGATACAGTGTCACTGACTTATTGTTGAACACTCTTCACATTGATACCTGGTTATTGACTTATTGTTGAACACTCTTGACATTGATACCTAGTTACTGACTTATTGTTGAACACTCTTGACATTGATACAGGGTCACTGACTTATTGTTGAACACTCTTGACATTGATACCTAGTTACTGACTTAGTGTTGAACACTCTTGACATTGATACCTGGTTACTGACTTATTGTTGAACACTCTTGACATTGATACCTAGTTACTGACTTATTGTTGAACACTCTTGACATTGGTACCTGGTAACTGACTTATTGTTGAACACTCTTGACATTGATACAGGGTAACTGACTTATTGTTGAACACTCTTGACATTGATACAGGGACACTGACTTATTGTTGAACACTCTTGACATTGATACCTGGTCACTGACTTATTGTTGAACACTCTTGACATTGATACAGCGTCACTGACTTATTGTTGAACACTCTTGACAATGATACAGGGTCACTGACTTATTGTTGAATACTCTTGACATTGATACCTAGTTACTGACTTATTGTTGAACACTCTTGACATTGATACAGGGTAACTGACTTATTGTTGAACACTCTTGACATTGATACCTAGTTACTGACTTATTGTTGAACACTCTTGACATTGATACAGGGTCACTGACTTATTGTTGAACACTCTTGACATTGATACCTAGTTACTGACTTAGTGTTGAACACTCTTGACATTGATACCTGGTTACTGACTTATTGTTGAACACTCTTGACATTGATACCTAGTTACTGACTTATTGTTGAACACTCTTGACATTGATACAGGGTCACTGACTTATTGTTGAACACTCTTGACATTGATACCTAGTTACTGACTTAGTGTTGAACACTCTTGACATTGATACAGGGTTACTGACTTATTGTTGAACACTCTTGACATTGATACCTAGTCACTGACTTATTGTTGAACACTCTTGACATTGATACCTAGTTACTGACTTATTGTTGAACACTCTTGACATTGATACCTGGTCACTGACTTATTGTTGAACACTCTTGACATTGATACCGGGTCACTGACTTATTATTGAGCACTCTTGACATTGATACAGGGTTACTGACTTATTGTTGAACACTCTTGACATTAATACCTGGTTATTGACTTATTGTTGAACACTCTTGACATTGGTACCTGGTAACTGACTTATTGTTGAACACTCCTGACATTGATACCGGGTCACTGACTGATTGTTGAACACTCTTGACATTGGTACCTGGTAACTGACTTATTGTTGAACACTCTTGACATTGATACAGGGTAACTGACTTATTGTTGAACACTCTTGACATTGATACAGGGACACTGACTTATTGTTGAACACTCTTGACATTGATACCTGGTCACTGACTTATTGTTGAACACTCTTGACATTGATACAGGGTCACTGACTTATTGTTGAACACTCTTGACAATGATACAGGGTCACTGACTTATTGTTGAATACTCTTGACATTGATACCAGGTCACTGACTTATTGTTGAACACTCTTGACATTGATACCTGGTTACTGACTTATTGTTGAACACTCTTGACATTGATACCTGGTTACTGACTTATTGTTGAACACTCTTGACATTGATACCTGGTTATTGACTTATTTTTGAGCACTCCTGACATTGATACAGGGTTACTGACTTATTGTTGAACACTCTTGACATTGATACCTGGTAACTGACTTATTGTTGAACACTCTTGATATTGATACCTGGTTACTGACTTATTGTTGAACACTCTTGACATTGATACCTGGTTACTGACTTATTTTTTAGCACCCCTGACATTGATACAGGGTCACTGACTTATTGTTGAACACTCTTGACATTGATACCTAGTTACTGACTTATTGTTGAACACTCTTGACATTGATACAGGGTCACTGACTTATTGTTGAACACTCTTGACATTGATACCTAGTTACTGACTTAGTGTTGAACACTCTTGACATTGATACCTGGTTACTGACTTATTGTTGAACACTCTTGACATTGATACCTAGTTACTGACTTATTGTTGAACACTCTTGACATTGATACAGGGTAACTGACTTATTGTTGAACACTCTTGACATTGATACCTGGTTACTGACTTATTGTTGAACACTCTTGACATTGATACCTAGTTACTGACTTAGTGTTGAACACTCTTGACATTGATACCTGGTTACTGACTTATTGTTGAACACTCTTGACATTGATACCTAGTTACTGACTTATTGTTGAACACTCTTGACATTGATACAGGGTAACTGACTTATTGTTGAACACTCTTGACATTGATACCTGGTTACTGACTTATTGTTGAACACTCTTGACATTGATACCTGGTTATTGACTTATTTTTGAGCACTCCTGACATTGATACAGGGTTACTGACTTATTGTTGAACACTCTTGACATTGATACCTGGTTACTGACTTATTGTTGAACACTCTTGATATTGATACCTGGTTACTGACTTATTGTTGAACACTCTTGACATTGATACCTGGTTACTGACTTATTTTTGAGCACCCCTGACATTGATACAGTGTCACTGACTTATTGTTGAACACTCTTCACATTGATACCTGGTTATTGACTTATTGTTGAACACTCTTGACATTGATACCTAGTTACTGACTTATTGTTGAACACTCTTGACATTGATACAGGGTCACTGACTTATTGTTGAACACTCTTGACATTGATACCTAGTTACTGACTTAGTGTTGAACACTCTTGACATTGATACCTGGTTACTGACTTATTGTTGAACACTCTTGACATTGATACCTAATTACTGACTTATTGTTGAACACTCTTGACATTGATACAGGGTAACTGACTTATTGTTGAACACTCTTGACATTGATACCTAGTTACTGACTTATTGTTGAACACTCTTGACATTGATACAGGGCAACTGACTTATTGTTGAACACTCTTGACATTGATACCTAGTTACTGACTTATTGTTGAACACTCTTGACATTGATACAGGGTCACTGACTTATTGTTGAACACTCTTGACATTGATACCTAGTTACTGACTTAGTGTTGAACACTCTTGACATTGATACCTGGTTACTGACTTATTGTTGAACACTCTTGACATTGATACCTAGTTACTGACTTAGTGTTGAACACTCTTGACCTTGATACCTGGTTACTGATTTATTGTTGAACACTCTTGACATTGATACCTGGTTACTGACTTATTGTTGAACACTCTGGACATTGATACCTGGTTATTGATTTATTTTTGAGCACTCCTGACATTGATACAGGGTTACTGACTTATTGTTGAACACTCTTGACATTGATACCTGGTAACTGACTTATTGTTGAACACTCTTGATATTGATACCTGGTTACTGACTTATTGTTGAACACTCTTGACATTGATACCTGGTTACTGACTTATTTTTTAGCACCCCTGACATTGATACAGGGTCACTGACTTATTGTTGAACACTCTTGACATTGATACCTAGTTACTGACTTATTGTTGAACACTCTTGACATTGATACAGGGTCACTGACTTATTGTTGAACACTCTTGACATTGATACCTAGTTACTGACTTAGTGTTGAACACTCTTGACATTGATACCTGGTTACTGACTTATTGTTGAACACTCTTGACATTGATACCTAGTTACTGACTTATTGTTGAACACTCTTGACATTGATACAGGGTAACTGACTTATTGTTGAACACTCTTGACATTGATACCTGGTTACTGACTTATTGTTGAACACTCTTGACATTGATACCTAGTTACTGACTTAGTGTTGAACACTCTTGACATTGATACCTGGTTACTGACTTATTGTTGAACACTCTTGACATTGATACCTAGTTACTGACTTATTGTTGAACACTCTTGACATTGATACAGGGTAACTGACTTATTGTTGAACACTCTTGACATTGATACCTGGTTACTGACTTATTGTTGAACACTCTTGACATTGATACCTGGTTATTGACTTATTTTTGAGCACTCCTGACATTGATACAGGGTTACTGACTTATTGTTGAACACTCTTGACATTGATACCTGGTTACTGACTTATTGTTGAACACTCTTGATATTGATACCTGGTTACTGACTTATTGTTGAACACTCTTGACATTGATACCTGGTTACTGACTTATTTTTGAGCACCCCTGACATTGATACAGTGTCACTGACTTATTGTTGAACACTCTTCACATTGATACCTGGTTATTGACTTATTGTTGAACACTCTTGACATTGATACCTAGTTACTGACTTATTGTTGAACACTCTTGACATTGATACAGGGTCACTGACTTATTGTTGAACACTCTTGACATTGATACCTAGTTACTGACTTAGTGTTGAACACTCTTGACATTGATACCTGGTTACTGACTTATTGTTGAACACTCTTGACATTGATACCTAATTACTGACTTATTGTTGAACACTCTTGACATTGATACAGGGTAACTGACTTATTGTTGAACACTCTTGACATTGATACCTAGTTACTGACTTATTGTTGAACACTCTTGACATTGATACAGGGCAACTGACTTATTGTTGAACACTCTTGACATTGATACCTAGTTACTGACTTATTGTTGAACACTCTTGACATTGATACAGGGTCACTGACTTATTGTTGAACACTCTTGACATTGATACCTAGTTACTGACTTAGTGTTGAACACTCTTGACATTGATACCTGGTTACTGACTTATTGTTGAACACTCTTGACATTGATACCTAGTTACTGACTTAGTGTTGAACACTCTTGACCTTGATACCTGGTTACTGATTTATTGTTGAACACTCTTGACATTGATACCTGGTTACTGACTTATTGTTGAACACTCTGGACATTGATACCTGGTTATTGATTTATTTTTGAGCACTCCTGACATTGATACAGGGTTACTGACTTATTGTTGAACACTCTTGACATTGATACCTGGTTACTGACTTATTGTTGAACACTCTTGACATTGATACCTGGTTACTGACTTATTGTTGAACACTCTTGACATTGATACCTGGTTATTGACTTATTTTTGAGCACCCCTGACATTGATACAGGGTCACTGACTTATTGTTGAACACTCTTGACATTGATACCTGGTTATTGATTCATTGTTGAACACTCTTGACATTGATACCTAGTTACTGACTTATTGTTGAACACTCTTGACATTGATACAGGGTCACTGACTTATTGTTGAACACTCTTGACATTGATACCTAGTTACTGACTTAGTGTTGAACACTCTTGACATTGATACAGGGTTACTGACTTATTGTTGAACACTCTTGACATTGATACCTAGTCACTGACTTATTGTTGAACACTCTTGACATTGATACCTAGTTACTGACTTATTGTTGAACACTCTTGACATTGATACCTGGTCACTGACTTATTGTTGAACACTCTTGACATTGATACCGGGTCACTGACTTATTATTGAGCACTCTTGACATTGATACAGGGTTACTGACTTATTGTTGAACACTCTTGACATTAATACCTGGTTATTGACTTATTGTTGAACACTCTTGACATTGGTACCTGGTAACTGACTTATTGTTGAACACTCCTGACATTGATACCTGGTCACTGACTGATTGTTGAACACTCTTGACATTGATACCTAGTTACTGACTTATTGTTGAACACTCTTGACATTGATACAGGGTAACTGACTTATTGTTGAACACTCTTGACATTGATACCTGGTTACTGACTTATTGTTGAACACTCTTGACATTGATACCTAGTTACTGACTTAGTGTTGAACACTCTTGACATTGATACCTGGTTACTGACTTATTGTTGAACACTCTTGACATTGATACCTAGTTACTGACTTATTGTTGAACACTCTTGACATTGATACAGGGTAACTGACTTATTGTTGAACACTCTTGACATTGATACCTGGTTACTGACTTATTGTTGAACACTCTTGACATTGATACCTGGTTATTGACTTATTTTTGAGCACTCCTGACATTGATACAGGGTTACTGACTTATTGTTGAACACTCTTGACATTGATACCTGGTTACTGACTTATTGTTGAACACTCTTGATATTGATACCTGGTTACTGACTTATTGTTGAACACTCTTGACATTGATACCTGGTTACTGACTTATTTTTGAGCACCCCTGACATTGATACAGTGTCACTGACTTATTGTTGAACACTCTTCACATTGATACCTGGTTATTGACTTATTGTTGAACACTCTTGACATTGATACCTAGTTACTGACTTATTGTTGAACACTCTTGACATTGATACAGGGTCACTGACTTATTGTTGAACACTCTTGACATTGATACCTAGTTACTGACTTAGTGTTGAACACTCTTGACATTGATACCTGGTTACTGACTTATTGTTGAACACTCTTGACATTGATACCTAGTTACTGACTTATTGTTGAACACTCTTGACATTGGTACCTGGTAACTGACTTATTGTTGAACACTCTTGACATTGATACAGGGTAACTGACTTATTGTTGAACACTCTTGACATTGATACAGGGACACTGACTTATTGTTGAACACTCTTGACATTGATACCTGGTCACTGACTTATTGTTGAACACTCTTGACATTGATACAGCGTCACTGACTTATTGTTGAACACTCTTGACAATGATACAGGGTCACTGACTTATTGTTGAATACTCTTGACATTGATACCAGGTCACTGACTTATTGTTGAACACTCTTGACATTGATACCTGGTTACTGACTTATTGTTGAACACTCTTGACATTGATACCTGGTTACTGACTTATTGTTGAACACTCTTGACATTGATACCTGGTTATTGACTTATTTTTGAGCACTCCTGATATTGATACAGGGTTACTGACTTATTGTTGAACACTCTTGACATTGATACCTGGTTACTGACTTATTGTTGAACACTCTTGATATTGATACCTGGTTACTGACTTATTGTTGAACACTCTTGACATTGATACCTGGTTACTGACTTATTTTTGAGCACGCCTGACATTGATACAGGGTCACTGACTTATTGTTGAACACTCTTGACATTGATACCTAGTTACTGACTTATTGTTGAACACTCTTGACATTGATACAGGGTCACTGACTTATTGTTGAACACTCTTGACATTGATACCTAGTTACTGACTTAGTGTTGAACACTCTTGACATTGATACCGGGTTACTGACTTATTGTTGAACACTCTTGACATTGATACCTAGTTACTGACTTATTGTTGAACACTCTTGACATTGATACAGGGTAACTGACTTATTGTTGAACACTCTTGACATTGATACCTGGTTACTGACTTATTGTTGAACACTCTTGACATTGATACCTAGTTACTGACTTAGTGTTGAACACTCTTGACATTGATACCTGGTTACTGACTTATTGTTGAACACTCTTGACATTGATACCTAGTTACTGACTTATTGTTGAACACTCTTGACATTGATACAGGGTAACTGACTTATTGTTGAACACTCTTGACATTGATACCTGGTTACTGACTTATTGTTGAACACTCTTGACATTGATACCTGGTTATTGACTTATTTTTGAGCACTCCTGACATTGATACAGGGTTACTGACTTATTGTTGAACACTCTTGACATTGATACCTGGTTACTGACTTATTGTTGAACACTCTTGATATTGATACCTGGTTACTGACTTATTGTTGAACACTCTTGACATTGATACCTGGTTACTGACTTATTTTTGAGCACCCCTGACATTGATACAGTGTCACTGACTTATTGTTGAACACTCTTCACATTGATACCTGGTTATTGACTTATTGTTGAACACTCTTGACATTGATACCTAGTTACTGACTTATTGTTGAACACTCTTGACATTGATACAGGGTCACTGACTTATTGTTGAACACTCTTGACATTGATACCTAGTTACTGACTTAGTGTTGAACACTCTTGACATTGATACCTGGTTACTGACTTATTGTTGAACACTCTTGACATTGATACCTAGTTACTGACTTATTGTTGAACACTCTTGACATTGATACAGGGTAACTGACTTATTGTTGAACACTCTTGACATTGATACCTAGTTACTGACTTATTGTTGAACACTCTTGACATTGATACAGGGTAACTGACTTATTGTTGAACACTCTTGACATTGATACCTAGTTACTGACTTATTGTTGAACACTCTTGACATTGATACAGGGTAACTGACTTATTGTTGAACACTCTTGACATTGATACCTAGTTACTGACTTATTGTTGAACACTCTTGACATTGATACAGGGTCACTGACTTATTGTTGAACACTCTTGACATTGATACCTAGTTACTGACTTAGTGTTGAACACTCTTGACATTGATACCTGGTTACTGACTTATTGTTGAACACTCTTGACATTGATACCTAGTTACTGACTTATTGTTGAACACTCTTGACATTGATACAGGGTAACTGACTTATTGTTGAACACTCTTGACATTGATACCTAGTTACTGACTTATTGTTGAACACTCTTGACATTGATACCTAGTCACTGACTTATTGTTGAACACTCTTGACATTGATACCTAGTTACTGACTTATTGTTGAACACTCTTGACATTGATACCTGGTCACTGACTTATTGTTGAACACTCTTGACATTGATACAGGGTTACTGACTTATTGTTGAACACTCTTGACATTAATACCTGGTTATTGACTTATTGTTGAACACTCTTGACATTGGTACCTGGTAACTGACTTATTGTTGAACACTCCTGACATTGATACCAGGTCACTGACTGATTGTTGAACACTCTTGACATTGGTACCTGGTAACTGACTTATTGTTGAACACTCTTGACATTGATACAGGGTAACTGACTTATTGTTGAACACTCTTGACATTGATACAGGGACACTGACTTATTGTTGAACACTCTTGACATTGATACCTGGTCACTGACTTATTGTTGAACACTCTTGACATTGATACAGGGTCACTGACTTATTGTTGAACACTCTTGACAATGATACAGGGTCACTGACTTATTGTTGAATACTCTTGACATTGATACCAGGTCACTGACTTATTGTTGAACACTCTTGACATTGATACCTGGTTACTGACTTATTGTTGAACACTCTTGACATTGATAACTGGTTACTGACTTATTGTTGAACACTCTTGACATTGATACCTGGTTATTGACTTATTTTTTAGCACTCCTGACATTGATACAGGGTTACTGACTTATTGTTGAACACTCTTGACATTGATACCTGGTAACTGACTTATTGTTGAACACTCTTGATATTGATACCTGGTTACTGACTTATTGTTGAACACTCTTGACATTGATACCTGGTTACTGACTTATTTTTGAGCACCCCTGACATTGATACAGGGTCACTGACTTATTGTTGAACACTCTTGACATTGATACCTAGTTACTGACTTATTGTTGAACACTCTTGACATTGATACAGGGTCACTGACTTATTGTTGAACACTCTTGACATTGATACCTAGTTACTGACTTAGTGTTGAACACTCTTGACATTGATACCTGGTTACTGACTTATTGTTGAACACTCTTGACATTGATACCTAGTTACTGACTTATTGTTGAACACTCTTGACATTGATACAGGGTAACTGACTTATTGTTGAACACTCTTGACATTGATACCTGGTTACTGACTTATTGTTGAACACTCTTGACATTGATACCTAGTTACTGACTTAGTGTTGAACACTCTTGACATTGATACCTGGTTACTGACTTATTGTTGAACACTCTTGACATTGATACCTAGTTACTGACTTATTGTTGAACACTCTTGACATTGATACAGGGTAACTGACTTATTGTTGAACACTCTTGACATTGATACCTGGTTACTGACTTATTGTTGAACACTCTTGACATTGATACAGGGTAACTGACTTATTGTTGAACACTCTTGACATTGATACCTGGTTATTGACTTATTTTTGAGCACTCCTGACATTGATACAGGGTTACTGACTTATTGTTGAACACTCTTGACATTGATACCTGGTTACTGACTTATTGTTGAACACTCTTGATATTGATACCTGGTTACTGACTTATTGTTGAACACTCTTGACATTGATACCTGGTTACTGACTTATTTTTGAGCACCCCTGACATTGATACAGTGTCACTGACTTATTGTTGAACACTCTTCACATTGATACCTGGTTATTGACTTATTGTTGAACACTCTTGACATTGATACCTAGTTACTGACTTATTGTTGAACACTCTTGACATTGATACAGGGTCACTGACTTATTGTTGAACACTCTTGACATTGATACCTAGTTACTGACTTAGTGTTGAACACTCTTGACATTGATACCTGGTTACTGACTTATTGTTGAACACTCTTGACATTGATACCTAGTTACTGACTTATTGTTGAACACTCTTGACATTGATACAGGGTAACTGACTTATTGTTGAACACTCTTGACATTGATACCTAGTTACTGACTTATTGTTGAACACTCTTGACATTGATACAGGGTAACTGACTTATTGTTGAACACTCTTGACATTGATACCTAGTTACTGACTTATTGTTGAACACTCTTGACATTGATACAGGGTAACTGACTTATTGTTGAACACTCTTGACATTGATACCTAGTTACTGACTTATTGTTGAACACTCTTGACATTGATACAGGGTCACTGACTTATTGTTGAACACTCTTGACATTGATACCTAGTTACTGACTTAGTGTTGAACACTCTTGACATTGATACCTGGTTACTGACTTATTGTTGAACACTCTTGACATTGATACCTAGTTACTGACTTAGTGTTGAACACTCTTGACCTTGATACCTGGTTACTGATTTATTGTTGAACACTCTTGACATTGATACCTGGTTACTGACTTATTGTTGAACACTCTGGACATTGATACCTGGTTATTGATTTATTTTTGAGCACTCCTGACATTGATACAGGGTTACTGACTTATTGTTGAACACTCTTGACATTGATACCTGGTTACTGACTTATTGTTGAACACTCTTGACATTGATACCTGGTTACTGACTTATTGTTGAACACTCTTGACATTGATACCTGGTTATTGACTTATTTTTGAGCACCCCTGACATTGATACAGGGTCACTGACTTATTGTTGAACACTCTTGACATTGATACCTGGTTATTGATTCATTGTTGAACACTCTTGACATTGATACCTAGTTACTGACTTATTGTTGAACACTCTTGACATTGATACAGGGTCACTGACTTATTGTTGAACACTCTTGACATTGATACCTAGTTACTGACTTAGTGTTGAACACTCTTGACATTGATACAGGGTTACTGACTTATTGTTGAACACTCTTGACATTGATACCTAGTCACTGACTTATTGTTGAACACTCTTGACATTGATACCTAGTTACTGACTTATTGTTGAACACTCTTGACATTGATACCTGGTCACTGACTTATTGTTGAACACTCTTGACATTGATACCGGGTCACTGACTTATTATTGAGCACTCTTGACATTGATACAGGGTTACTGACTTATTGTTGAACACTCTTGACATTAATACCTGGTTATTGACTTATTGTTGAACACTCTTGACATTGGTACCTGGTAACTGACTTATTGTTGAACACTCCTGACATTGATACCTGGTCACTGACTGATTGTTGAACACTCTTGACATTGGTACCTGGTAACTGACTTATTGTTGAACACTCTTGACATTGATACAGGGTAACTGACTTATTGTTGAACACTCTTGACATTGATACAGGGACACTGACTTATTGTTGAACACTCTTGACATTGATACCTGGTCACTGACTTATTGTTGAACACTCTTGACATTGATACAGGGTCACTGACTTATTGTTGAACACTCTTGACAATGATACAGGGTCACTGACTTATTGTTGAATACTCTTGACATTGATACCAGGTCACTGACTTATTGTTGAACACTCTTGACATTGATACCTGGTTACTGACTTATTGTTGAACACTCTTGACATTGATACCTGGTTACTGACTTATTGTTGAACACTCTTGACATTGATACCTGGTTATTGACTTATTTTTGAGCACTCCTGACATTGATACAGGGTTACTGACTTATTGTTGAACACTCTTGACATTGATACCTGGTTACTGACTTATTGTTGAACACTCTTGATATTGATACCTGGTTACTGACTTATTGTTGAACACTCTTGACATTGATACCTGGTTACTGACTTATTTTTGAGCACCCCTGACATTGATACAGGGTCACTGACTTATTGTTGAACACTCTTGACATTGATACCTAGTTACTGACTTATTGTTGAACACTCTTGACATTGATACAGGGTCACTGACTTATTGTTGAACACTCTTGACATTGATACCTAGTTACTGACTTAGTGTTGAACACTCTTGACATTGATACCTGGTTACTGACTTATTGTTGAACACTCTTGACATTGATACCTAGTTACTGACTTATTGTTGAACACTCTTGACATTGATACAGGGTAACTGACTTATTGTTGAACACTCTTGACATTGATACCTGGTTACTGACTTATTGTTGAACACTCTTGACATTGATACCTAGTTACTGACTTAGTGTTGAACACTCTTGACATTGATACCTGGTTACTGACTTATTGTTGAACACTCTTGACATTGATACCTAGTTACTGACTTATTGTTGAACACTCTTGACATTGATACAGGGTAACTGACTTATTGTTGAACACTCTTGACATTGATACCTGGTTACTGACTTATTGTTGAACACTCTTGACATTGATACCTGGTTATTGACTTATTTTTGAGCACTCCTGACATTGATACAGGGTTACTGACTTATTGTTGAACACTCTTGACATTGATACCTGGTTACTGACTTATTGTTGAACACTCTTGATATTGATACCTGGTTACTGACTTATTGTTGAACACTCTTGACATTGATACCTGGTTACTGACTTATTTTTGAGCACCCCTGACATTGATACAGTGTTACTGACTTATTGTTGAACACTCTTCACATTGATACCTGGTTATTGACTTATTGTTGAACACTCTTGACATTGATACCTAGTTACTGACTTATTGTTGAACACTCTTGACATTGATACAGGGTCACTGACTTATTGTTGAACACTCTTGACATTGATACCTAGTTACTGACTTAGTGTTGAACACTCTTGACATTGATACCTGGTTACTGACTTATTGTTGAACACTCTTGACATTGATACCTAGTTACTGACTTATTGTTGAACACTCTTGACATTGATACAGGGTAACTGACTTATTGTTGAACACTCTTGACATTGATACCTAGTTACTGACTTATTGTTGAACACTCTTGACATTGATACAGGGTAACTGACTTATTGTTGAACACTCTTGACATTGATACCTAGTTACTGACTTATTGTTGAACACTCTTGACATTGATACAGGGTAACTGACTTATTGTTGAACACTCTTGACATTGATACCTAGTTACTGACTTATTGTTGAACACTCTTGACATTGATACAGGGTCACTGACTTATTGTTGAACACTCTTGA
This sequence comes from Bathymodiolus brooksi, assembly GCA_963680875.1. NCBI lineage: Eukaryota > Metazoa > Mollusca > Bivalvia > Mytilida > Modiolidae > Bathymodiolus > Bathymodiolus brooksi. Next base: position 89,861,866 of record OY804578.1, on the reverse strand, counting down.
CATTGATACCTAGTTACTGACTTAGTGTTGAACACTCTTGACATTGATACCTGGTTACTGACTTATTGTTGAACACTCTTGACATTGATACCTAGTTACTGACTTATTGTTGAACACTCTTGACATTGATACAGGGTAACTGACTTATTGTTGAACACTCTTGACATTGATACCTAGTTACTGACTTATTGTTGAACACTCTTGACATTGATACAGGGTAACTGACTTATTGTTGAACACTCTTGACATTGATACCTGGTTACTGACTTATTTTACAATTTTCTAAATGTTTTTGTCTATATTGAAAAACAATGACTGTAAACAAGAAGATTAGTGGATTGTTTTATGAGATGCATTTCCCATATGGTCTTCCAGTTCCATTTAAAAAAAGAAGTATGTATAACATTTTATAATGGGTAACATTATTTTTGTTGCATTTTATTAATTTGTTTCTGAATTAACCCTGAGTTTTGTCTTACAAAGTAATTGAGTTTATCAACTTGTATCATGCCTACTTTAACCTAACCTTTTCTTTTCAGAGGTCTGTTCTGTAGGAGAGGCAAATTCTGTACTTGTTGTAATCTATATCTGTTGAAATCACCCTACAAAATAATATAATATATATGTTCATCAAACAGGTTAAGTGATACCTATCTTAACTGAACATGGATTGATCTGATGACTTATTTCTTCTGATCTAAAATGTGGTTGGTTGTTAAGATGTCAAACACTGTAACTGAATGTATTGTTCAGCTATAATACACATGATTCTTGGTTATACTGAATTCATTTTAGACATTTATACCAATAAAAACAAACAGATATCTTGAATTGTTTTGACATTAATATTGAGTGAATGATTGTTGTTTAAAGTCTAGTCAGCCATTTTTATATGACATCATGGAGAGACAAGTTCCTTTTTTGATGAAAACAGAAATGATGATGATGTCTGTTTTCGAGTGCTAGCTCACCGAAGCAACATGTCACTCCACTCAGATACATCCTGACTGCCAGTCAACCAGTCTTTGCTCTTACTACTATTTAACGTGATTAGTAGAGAAGCAACAAATACCAATTTAATAGTCTTTGATTTAATCAACCATATTCAAGGCGAACAATCTTATTACTCCACCAATGAATTTTTAAAGATTAAAAGAATTATGGCATATTAAAATGGTTTCACAAAAGGTCAGTCTATCAACATACATGTAAGTGAAATTTCCCAAGTGCTCTTGTCATTTAATGACTGAAAATTATGACAAATAATTTTTTCTTGCATTCTCTTGTTAAATAAACTATAAAAATATTGAAATATAAGATCCAACATCAAATATAATCATCAGTGGTGTTCCAATGATCGACTATAATTGAAAATCAGTTGATTGGTGGCTTAAACAAAGTGCTCGAGAGCATAAATCTATTTCCGATTAATCGAACTATTCTACTTTTACTTTCACTTTAATTTTCTGAGATTCTTGTGACGTAATTAAGCAGAAAATAACAGTTTTGTATTTCATCAATTAGTGTTAAATAGTTGGGGTTTTTTTTATATTTGAAATGAAATTATATTTCTAACGTTCATTAAAAGTATAATAAGTCCAGTGAAAACTAAAAAAATCGTTAAATTTGTAGATTTCTGACAGAAAAGCAAATACGCATGAACAGCTATGACATGGGTTAGAAGCATGACCGACAAACAACAGGTAGACGAACTCCATCTGTATCTATTTGATTGAGCAGGAAGTTTTGAGATATCTTGATGCTACTCAGACTGATACTGACTTAACAATACTGCACAAAATCATGTATTTTAGCCAAAAAATATCTTCACATTCAAGCATCGTCTGTACCTTCAGAACAAGTATTTAGTCTTGCGGGTCATTTAGTGAACAAAAAGAGGGCTCACCTCAGTCCTTCAAATATTGACAATATCATTTTCATGAATAAAAACATGGAATACTACTGGTAATAATACTGATTACTGTACACTTTAAGAGTGTGGATGACAATGTTATGTTTTCTATGGACTGTTCAATCAAATTTATTTGTTTGATGTTGTTTGTCATTTGTTGAATTTTTTCCAGAATTGATTAAAGTTTGTTCACTGACTATGGATTTGTAATCTGATGTGATAAAGGCGGTCAGTTACCACTAATTATTTAAGGAACTGTACCACTGAACAATCTAGTAATGAAACATAATTCAGGCCTCAATAATATAGAAACAATACATTAATACATTCAGACATTTACTGATAATAATTTAACATGTTTGATTTGGTCAAACAATCTTAAAATAAAGAACAAACATGACAAACCAGAGGCCCTCAAGAGCATGTATCGTTTACCTGGTTATAAAAAGAACCAATTGGTCCTATGTAAAAACTATATCCTGCAGTGGTAGTCATCTTGGAATTCCGATCAACATAAAAAACACAAAGTTTGTAAAGGACCTGCCAATGATTGATGCAGTTTAGGTTCAATCAGTGCAATAGCTTCAGAAAAGAACATATTTCTCTATTTTCCCCATATGGTCCTGTGTTAATACTATGACCTGTGGTGGTAGAAACATTTTTCTCATAGGGTCCAAAGTTAAACTTAGTCATGCCGTAGCCTCCATTATGAATTTCATATCAGAACAAAAAACCTAAAGTTTGTAGAGGACCATCCAATGAACATTTATGTACAGTTTAGCTTTGATCATATTTGTAGTTTCTGAAAAGAAGGCATTTGAACATTTTCCCATAGGGTCCAATGTTAACCTATGTCCTGCAGTGGTGGCCATCTTGGATTTCCGATCGACATAAAAAACTTAAATTTTATAGAGGACCTTCCAATGATCATTCTTGGGCAGTTGGTTTCAATTGTCCAAGTGGTTTCAGAGAGCATTTTGAGACACTTTTCCTATAGGATCCAATGTTAATACTATGTCCTGCGGTGGTGGCCATCTTAGATTTCCGATCGGCATAAAAAACAGAAAATTTGTAGGGGACCTTCCAATGATCATTTCTGGGCAGCTTGGTTTCAATTGTCCTAGTGGTTTCAGAGAAGAAGCGTTTTGAAACATTTTTCCCATAGGGTTCAATGTTAAACTAAGTCCTGCCGTAGCCGCCATTTTGAATTTCATATCAGAACAAAAAACCTAAAGTTTGTAGAGGACCATCCAATGAACATTCATGTACAGTTTAGCTTTGATCATATTTGTAGTTTCTGAGAAGAAGGCATTTGAACATTTTCCCATAGGGTCCAATGATAATCTATGTCCTGCAGTGGTGGCCATCTTGGATTTCCGATCGGCATAAAAAACAGAAAATTTGTAGAGAACCATCCAATGATCATTCCTGGGTAGTTTGGTTTCAATTGTCCCAGTGGTTTCAGAGAAGAAGCGTTTTGAAACATTTTTCCCATAGGGTCCAATGTTAAACTAAGACCTGCAGTATCCGCCATTTTGAATTTCATATCGGAACAAAAAACCTAAAGTTTGTAGAGAACCATCCAATGAACATTCATGTACAGTTTAGCTTTGATCATATATGTAGTTTCTGAGAAGAAGGCATTTGAACATTTTCCCATAGGGTCCAATGTTAATCTATGTCCTGCAGTAGTGGCCATCTTGGATTTCGGTTCGGCATAAACAATTTTTTTTTTAGAGGACCTTCCAATGATCATTCCTGGGCAGTTTGGTTTCAATTGTCCAAGTGGTTAGAGAGAAGAAGCGTTTTGAAACATTTTTCCCATAGGGTCCAATGTTAAACTAAGTCCTGCTGTAGCCGCCATTTTGAATTTCATATCGGAACAAAAATTCTAAAATTTGTAGAGGACCATCCAATGAACATTCATGTACAGTTTAGCTTTGATCATATTTGTAGTTTCTGAGAAGAAAGCATTTGAACATTTTCTTATAGGGTCCAATGTTAATCTATGTCCTGCGGTGGTGACCGTCTTGGATTTCGGTTCGGCATAAAAAACCCAAACTTTTTAGAGAACCTTCCAATGATCATTCCTGGGCAGCTTGGTTTCAATTGTCCAAGTGGTTTAAGAGAAGAAGTGTTTTGAAACATTTTCCCCATAAGGTTAAACTAAGTCCTGCCGTAGCCGCCATTTTGAATTTCATATCGGAACAAAAAACCTAAAGTGTGCAGAGGACCATCCAATGAACAAACATATACAGTTTAGCTTTAATCATATTTGTAGTTTCTGAGAAGAAAGCATTTGAAAATTTCCCCATAGGGTCCAATGTTAATCTATGTCCTGCGGTGGCGGTCATCTTGGATTTCCGATCGACATAAAAAGCTTAAATTTTGTAGAGGACCTTCCAATGATCATTCTTGGGCAGTTGGTTTCATTTGTCCAAGTGGTTTCAGAGAGCATTTTGAGACACTTTTCCTATAGGATCCAATGTTAATACTATGTCCTGCGGTGGTGGCCATCTTAGATTTCCGATCGGCATAAAAAACAGAAAATGTGTAGAGGAATTCCAATGATCATTTCTGGGCAGTTTGGTTTCAATTGTCCTAGTGGTTTCAGAGAAGAAGCGTTTTGAAACATTTTCCCCATAGGGTTCAATGTTAAACTAAGTCCTGCCGTAGCCGCCATTTTGAATTTCATATCAGAACAAAAAACCTAAAGTTTGTAGAGGACCATCCAATGAACATTCATGTACAGTTTAGCTTTGATCATATTTGTAGTTTCTGAGAAGAAGGCATTTGAACATTTTCCCATAGGGTCCAATGATAATCTATGTGCTGCAGTGGCGGCCATCTTGGATTTCCGATCGGCATAAAAAACAGAAAATTTGTAGAGAACCATCCAATGATCATTCCTGGGTAGTTTGGTTTCAATTGTCCCAGTGGTTTCAGAGAAGAAGCGTTTTGAAACATTTTTCCCATAGGGTCCAATGTTAAACTAAGTCCTGCTGTAGCCGCCATTTTGAATTTCATATCGGAACAAAAAATCTAAAGTTTGTAGAGGACCATCCAATGAACATTCATGTACAGTTTAGCTTTGATCATATTTGTAGTTTCTGAGAAGAAAGCATTTGAACATTTTCTTATAGGGTCCAATGTTAATCTATGTCCTGCGGTGGTGACCGTCTTGGATTTCGGTTCGGCATAAAAAACCCAAACTTTTTAGAGAACCTTCCAATGATCATTCCTGGGCAGCTTGGTTTCAATTGTCCAAGTGGTTTAAGAGAAGAAGTGTTTTGAAACATTTTCCCCATAAGGTTAAACTAAGTCCTGCCGTAGCCGCCATTTTGAATTTCATATCGGAACAAAAAACCTAAAGTGTGCAGAGGACCATCCAATGAACATTCATATACAGTTTAGCTTTAATCATATTTGTAGTTTCTGAGAAGAAAGCATTTGAAAATTTCCCCATAGGGTCCAATGTTAATCTATGTCCTGCGGTGGCGGTCATCTTGGATTTCCGATCGACATAAAAAACTTAAATTTTGTAGAGGACCTTCCAATGATCATTCTTGGGCAGTTGGTTTCATTTGTCCAAGTGGTTTCAGAGAGCATTTTGAGACACTTTTCCTATAGGATCCAATGTTAATACTATGTCCTGCGGTGGTGGCCATCTTAGATTTCCGATCGGCATAAAAAACAGAAAATGTGTAGAGGAATTCCAATGATCATTTCTGGGCAGTTTGGTTTCAATTGTCCTAGTGGTTTCAGAGAAGAAGCGTTTTGAAACATTTTTCCCATAGGGTTCAATGTTAAACTAAGTCCTGCCGTAGCCGCCATTTTGAATTTCATATCAGAACAAAAAACCTAAAGTTTGTAGAGGACCATCCAATGAACATTCATGTACAGTTTAGCTTTGATCATATTTGTAGTTTCTGAGAAGAAGGCATTTGAACATTTTCCCATAGGGTCCAATGATAATCTATGTCCTGCAGTGGCGGCCATCTTGGATTTCCGATCGGCATAAAAAACAGAAAATATGTAGAGAACCATCCAATGATCATTCCTGGGTAGTTTGGTTTCAATTGTCCCAGTGGTTTCAGAGAAGAAGCGTTTTGAAACATTTTTCCCATAGGGTCCAATGTTAAACTAAGACCTGCAGTATCCGCCATTTTGAATTTCATATCGGAACAAAAAACCTAAAGTTTGTAGAGAACCATCCAATGAACATTCATGTACAGTTTAGCTTTGATCATATATGTAGTTTCTGAGAAGAAGGCATTTGAACATTTTCCCATAGGGTCCAATGTTAATCTATGTCCTGCAGTAGTGGCCATCTTGGATTTCGGTTCGGCATAAAAAATATTTTTTTTAGAGGACCTTCCAATGATCATTCCTGGGCAGTTTGGTTACAATTGTCCAAGTGGTTAGAGAGAAGAAGCGTTTTGAAACATTTTTCCCATAGGGTCCAATGTTAAACTAAGTCCTGCTGTAGCCGCCATTTTGAATTTCATATCGGAACAAAAAATCTAAAGTTTGTAGAGGACCATCCAATGAACATTCATGTACAGTTTAGCTTTGATCATATTTGTAGTTTCTGAGAAGAAAGCATTTGAACATTTTCTTATAGGGTCCAATGTTAATCTATGTCCTGCGGTGGTGACCGTCTTGGATTTCGGTTCGGCATAAAAAACCCAAACTTTTTAGAGAACCTTCCAATGATCATTCCTGGGCAGCTTGGTTTCAATTGTCCAAGTGGTTTAAGAGAAGAAGTGTTTTGAAACATTTTCCCCATAAGGTTAAACTAAGTCCTGCCGTAGCCGCCATTTTGAATTTCATATCGGAACAAAAAACCTAAAGTGTGCAGAGGACCATCCAATGAACATTCATATACAGTTTAGCTTTAATCATATTTGTAGTTTCTGAGAAGAAAGCATTTGAAAATTTCCCCATAGGGTCCAATGTTAATCTATGTCCTGCGGTGGCGGTCATCTTGGATTTCCGATCGGCCTAAAAAACAGAAATTTAGTAAAGGACATTCCAATGATCATTCATTTACAGTTTTGGGTTCAGTCAGTTCATTAGTTTCAGAGAAGAAGATCTTTGAAATTTCAGCCAATCAGAGCATATTATTGGCCCTGGCAGCCATGTTGAATATCCGACTGGAACGAAAAATTTGTAGAGGACCATCCAAGGAACATTCCTGCCAAGTTTGGTTCCAATTGGCCTAGTGGTTTCGGAGAAGAAGCTTGAAATGTGAAAAGTTTAGACGACGGACGCCAAGTGATGGCAATAGTTCCCAAGGACCTTTGGTCCAGGTGAACTAAAAAGCTAATTACCAACTCAGAAGATCATGCCAATGTTCATCAACAGCGATATTCAGCATATCAATACAACCAGATTAAAGTAATCTGATATGGTGCAAATCCATGCTGAATATGATGCTGATAACCACCAAGATGTCTTCTGAGAAATACATTAATTCAACATTATTCATTATCTGAAAGTATACTAAGGCTAGATTTCATTAATTCCAACACTTATTTTATGTTGCATTTATCAAAAATTTTTAAAATTTGAAAATTTAGGATTTTCACCAAAATAGTAGGGCTTTTTTAGGATTTTGAAGCTTTAATAAGGATATTAGGGGTGCTGTCAAAAAATAAGGAAAATAAGGACCTGCTTGAAAGCCTGCATAATGTAAAATATGCATAAAATAGGTCGTTTTCAACAAAATATCCTTTTTCCGATTACAACCGATAATTAGTTATTCATGTGAAACCGATGATTGATCATGAAATTCCTTCCGATTCCCGTCATTAAGGTTTGAATATTTCAAAATAAATACCTCATAATAAAAGATTTTCCTGTATGAAAGAATGTCATTACCTGTTTGTTTATTAGGGTGATGGACATTTGAGCAAAAAAATTAATTTACTGTGGACGTTTGAGTGACAATATTAGTGGACATATGAGCGACTCTCGCAACATCTACCTGTACAGTGTACTCACATGTAAAGTATTACATGAGTTTCAAGGCGACTAATTGTTATCATTTAGTCAAGATGGACATAAAGGTAACTGTCCAGAATGGTCACTAGGTTCTGTTATTATTTGTCGTCACTGCATATCAATTACTGTTACACTTTGCTTTGTTAATGGATTACAGCTTAATCCTGCTATTGACCATGTGGATTTTGAACTGGCAGCCATGAAGGTATTGAAGGAAATATTCTGAAATGTCAGCATTAAATGTTACAGAGTTCATCTTGTCCAGGTATGGTGGGGACAAATACAGAAAGTCGGTTTAAGTCAGGAATACAAAAGGTCTAAATCTGAGATTGGTATGTTACATGGAATCAAAATTTCCCTCAATATTGATGTGTTATTGAAACTACAAACCATTAACTATATCAAAATCAGGAGCAATTAAAAAAAAAAAAAAAAAAAGTAAAAGAAAAAAAAATCAAGAGCATGGACACAGCACTGCCACAATCCAGGGTGGAAAAGAATAAAACAAGATGAACTGTGAGCTAATGCTCACCTATGATACCCCCGCTCTTTGGCAAACAGGAAGTAGGAATCTGACGGGTCAAAAAACGCTTCCTACGATATGGGGTACCTATATGAAGCTTGTGACCAAATATCAGATTTCTGCCATCAATAGTTGCGGAGAAAAATGCGACGAAAAATGAGCATATATGTTCAATGTGTATAAAAATGAACAAAGTCGACAAACAGGAAGTAGGAATCTGATGGGTCCAAAAACGCTTCCCACGATATGGGGTACCTATATGAAGCTTGTGACCAAATATCAGATCTCTGCCATCAATAGTTGCTGAGAAAAATGAAAACGAAAAATGTGCATATATGTTCAATGTGTATAGAAACCAACTAAGTCGGCAAACAGGAAGTAGGAATCTGACGGGTCCAAAAACACTTCCCACATGGCATACCTATATGAAGCTTGTGACCAAATATCAGATTTCTGCCATCAATAGTTGCTGAGAAAAATGCGACGAAAAATGAGCATATATGTTCAATGTGTATAAAAATCAACAAAGTCGGGAAACAGGAAGTAGGAATCCGATGGGTTCAAAAACGCTTCCCACGATATGGGGTACCGATATGAAGCTTGTGACCAAATATCAGATTTCTGCCATCAATTGTTGCTGAGAAAAATGTGACGAAAAATGTGCATATATGTTCAATGTGTATAAAGACCAACTAAGTCGGCAAACAGGAAGTAGGAATCTGACGGGTCCAAAAACGCTACCCACAATATGGTATACCTATATGATGCTTGTGACCAAATATCAGATTTCTGCCATCAACAGTTACTGAGAAAAATGCGACGAAAACTATCTTGGACGGACGGAAGGAAGGACGGACAGAGGTAAAACAGTATACCCCCCCTCCCCCTTCGGGGAGCGAGGGTATAAAAAATAAACACTTGCATGATATGGTTCAAATTTATTCTAGTGGTGAAATTTCTCGTGAACAGTACCCATACTCTTGGGTTTAAATACCAAGCAAGAACGGAATTATGAGACTATCACCTTATCTTATCGTATATATTTGCTTTAAACTTTTAAAATAGCGCTGATTTTTTATAAATAAAACAACAAATATCCTGCTCAGAAACCTAATGTCTGGCTAACGGAAGAGTTTTTATTCTCGCTCAAATTGGTTATTAATTTTTTACTCAAATCGGTTACAAGTTCTCGCTCTTATGTCCGTTTCATTTCGCTCAAATGTCTTTTGCCGGTTAATTAATAACAACTCATGACGGTTGACCTCATTTTTATATGTCATGCACTATTACATATCTATACAAAATATGAGTTGTACAATAAAAAGTCAATAATTTGACGGTGTGGTCAAAGGTCAAGGTCACAGCGATCTAATTCTTACATGCAGTACTCTGCCATGTCCTAATACATTTACATACAAAATATAATGTCACGTGTCCTTAAGATAAAAAGGTTTGCCCAGGATGAAGTTGTATGATAAACTAGAGACTCAGTGGGCTCACTTTTCATTCTGCTTTGAGGAAACTTAATACACAACCTTCCATAGCTGCTTCCCACTAAGTTTCGGTTCATTGAGGACCTTCCAAGGATGCTTCCTACCAAGTTTCGGTTCATTTGGCAAAGTGGTTTCAGAGGAGTAGATTTTTAGAAATCGACCAATCAGAAACAAGAATTGTCTCTGGTGGCCATGTTTGTTAACAAATCAGGACGAAATGAGCATTCTTCATAGAAAACCTTCCAAGAATGCTTCCTACCAAGTTTCGATTCATATGGCTAAGCGGTTTCAGAGGAGAAGATTTTTTTAGAAATTGACCAACCAGAAGCAACGACCATGGTTGTTACAGGGTTCATACACCTTTTTTGTGAGAAAATTCCATAATTTTTCAAGGACTTTTTTTTAGCTTTTCCAGGACCGACTTTAAGCAAACCGTCAACGACTATAAGTAAAATCTTGAGTAATCTCACTATTTATCATGTTCTAACCTTTGTGCATGTATACGAGTATATAAGAAATTATCCATCATGACCAGCACACTTGGTAGCCATTTATGCCAAAGTGACCTGAACTACCATTAAAATGGAAGTGGCCCATTGGACAATGAGACAATTACAACCCTTTCAAATTTCTATTTAAATTTAACTTGATTCTAATATAGCTTGGATGTCCAGCTGTTTTTTCAAGTTGTTGATTTAGAGATTCATCAAATAAGACCAGATTCCAAAGAACATGCCTTCGGTTCTCCTAGTGACATTTTTTTTGCTATCATACCGTTTGGGATCATACTCCAGAGTTTTTGAGAAAAAAATTATGACTGCAGGACAATAGGTCCTACACTATATCAGTTTCTGCTGGACCTACTAGTTTTCTGCCGGACCTAAACGTAGAAATAACAGAAATTTCTGAAAGCATGTAATTTTTATTCCATACCAATCTACATGTATTGGGCATATACATAAGTGTTATTAAGATGACCTTTTGATTTCTCATGATCTGCAATTATTACACCCAGTAATAAAAAGATGTTTGTTTTTTAGATTACCGGTTTCCCCTCGTTTACCATACTTTGTACATATTGTACATGTCATGACATTTTCATCACGGTCATATTTTAACCAGGGACGACCTTTGCGCCATTTTGTGCTGAAAATCCGTTCAGGCCTTTTCTTCTTTTCATATTTAAATCTTTTTTTCTACATTTGTTGCACTGTCACTTGTGCCAGCCTTTTCAATCCAGGACGATCACCCTTTATAAATTTTATGGGCCACAACATTTCTTTGAAGCTGGTAAGGACATAAGATATTAAGATACAAATCGTCATCGGTACCTTCGTTCCACAAAAAATACAGTAGTAGAGAAAATAAACATTTAAATCCTTGCCGGTAAATTGAAAAAAATCTAAATTCAAAACAGGTAAAAGGTTTTGATGATGGTGAAGTAAATAACCAATCTGTTACAAAAATAAAATCGTTTTTTGGGGGAAATCGACGTCATCGCCTTTAAACAATTTCCATTGGTCGGAACTAGTTTTAAGTTCCACAATTTGGTAACTGTCGGCAATCACGAGATTGTACGTGATATTCTTTAAAGGGATACTCCTAATCCCACCAATCAACGATAATGTTACAGAACGACTGCGGATAACTTTGTTTACCGGATTTGCTCTTTATGAAGCCTGGACAAATACGGCCGTTATATTTAGAACCAAGGTTGCATAAGCAGTCTGTTAAACAAGAAATCAATAACCACAGGACATGTTTGGCAAAGCCATTACATACAAACAACAACAAAATGTTTGGCGGACAATAGGACCGCCAAGTATGAGGCTTCTGTCAAACCTGCCGAAAATCTGCCCCCTTCAGTACGACGAATTTCAAAAACTCTGATACTCTGAAAAACCTGTACAATGTCTGCACAACTTATGAAAGAAAAGTGACTTTTTACCATGTTTAATGTCAAAATTATAAATCCACTTTTATGACATCTGTTGTTGCCACAGATTCCCAATAATTGTTTGTAGGCTGGACACTGGCTGGTTCCACTTGCTTATTAACCCACCCTGACAGCCTCAAACTGCTTGCTGCTTTTTTATTTCATATATTCAGTGTTTTTTTTTACTAAATGCGACTTTTAAGTGCACCCTCTCTCCTATATTACTGATGTCAATATCCTTTATACACACATTACATGTTGCTTTAAATTTGTTCTGTATTTGAGACAGATACTTATATTCTGGTTTTTCAAATCATTTAATTTTAAAAGGAACAGTTTCCAGCCATTTTGTGGCAAAAAACTACAACAGTTACATGCTGTATTTGTATGTGGAAGCTGTCATTTTTTATATGGAAATACACACCTCATAAGCGAGCTCTATTTTAAAATTGGAAGATGATTTATTTTGTTAGAAAAATCAGAATATTCAGTGCTCTTCTTCAAGTTCTTGTGAATTTTAAGGGCAGCTTCACCCATATTCGAAAGATAAAATTCCTTTTGACCAAATGAGCTTTTTGCTTTCCCCTCACTACTTCCCATATCCAACCATCTTTTTATATTCAGGGTTATCTAACCACTTGATATGAAAATGGCAGTTGGCTGACATTTTCACAAGCTAAGAGTACGTTTTCCAATATCTGGTTTCCTACTGCAACAACATTTAATGCAGGAAACTGTAGTACATTCATTTTAGATTTTAATTGTGGTGATCTATATTTCAGATGTTATCAAAAGGATTTTAACCACAAAGACTTTTTATACCAAGATAAACAACGTGGAGCCATAGTTTTACCTATTAACTGACAGTCGTAATTTTTTAATTGTGAAATAAGAATTTTAATAAGTTGCATACAGAGACATAGTCAAGCCATAGTGCTTACCTTTTAACTTACAATTGTATTTCTTAAGTGCGAAACAAGGATTTTAATAACTTTTATCTAGAGGCACAATTGGGGAAACGTAATGGGGGTGGGAGACTCTGAGTCGTTACCGAAGGATCTTTTATCAGACTATTTTATCCTTTTTAACGAAAGTGACTTTTTAAGGTCGTGAGTGACTATTGGTGGTGGATGGACATAATTCACTGTAAATTCAGGGCACATATATGGATATTTTATTTGTGGAGGAAACTCAGCACTGTAGATAGATGAGCACATGTTCAACATACATACATATGGTTCCTCTACGAAGGGGGTTAAAGATACAGAGGTAAGGTAAGTACATTAGGAAACCAGTCTATACATCCGGTTGCATATTTTTAACAAATAATTTTAAAGAATCGAACTTAAAATCCTTATTTTACATTTACCGCAACTGGTGCCTTGTTTCAAATATGTCTAAAGGAAACAGCTACGACAGATATCGGGAGAATCTCTTAATTATAGTCTGTTAGATGCTTGAATACCTAAATTTAATAAAGATTACAGCTCAAATATTAATTTTCTAGGACTATTCAATAAAATGCAGCTTTCCATGATTTTTAAAGGCCTTTATTTTACAAAATAAAAATCTATGACTTTTCCAGGATTCCACAACCCGTACAAACCCTGTTGTTAACAAATCAGGACAAAATAAACAATCTTTATTGAGGACCTTACATAGATGCTTGCTACCAAGTTTGGTTAGGGGAGATTTTTTTTAGAAATCGACCAACCAGAAATAAGAATTGCCTATGGTGGCAATGCTTGTTAACAGAACAGGACGAAATGAGCAATCGTAATAGATGACCTTATATAAATGCTTCCTACCAAGTTTCGATTCATTTGGCTAAGCGGTTTCAGAGGAGGAGATTTTTTAGAAATTGACCAACCAGAAACAAGAATTGCCTATGGTGGCCATATTTGTTAAATGATCAGAACAAAATGAGCAATCGTAATAGAAGACCTTATATAGATGCTTCCTACCAAGTTTCGATTCATTTGGCTAAGCGGTTTCAGAGGAGGAGATTTTTTAGAAATTGACCAACCAGAAACAAGAATTGCCTATGGTGGCCATATTTGTTAAATGATCAGAACAAAATGAGCAATCGTAATAGAAGACCTTATATAGATGCTTCCTACCAAGTTTCGGTTCATTTGGCTAAGCGGTTTCAGAGGAGAAGATTTTTCTAGAAATTTACCAACCAGAAGCAACGGCCATGGTTGTTAACAAATCAGGACAAAATAAGCAATCTTTATTGAGGACCAAACATAGATGCTTCCTACCAAGTTTCGGTTAGGGGAGATTTTCTTAGAAATCGACCAACCAAAAACAAGAATTGCCTATGGTGGCAATATTTGTTAACAGAACAGGACGAAATGAACACTCTTTCTTGAGGACCTTTCATAGATGTTTCCTACCAAGTTTCAGTTCATTTGGCTAAGCGGTTTCAGAGGAGAATTTTTTTTAGAAATCCACCAACCAGAAACTAATTACTTTAAACCAATCTTATATTGCCTCAGCATCAGGGATGGGGTAATTGTAATGTGTAATGGTAATTAACTGTAATTAATTACAAAATGTCAAGAAATTAAAAGTAATGTGTAATTGGTCCAAAATTCAATTACATGTAATGGTAATTTAATTAATTACTTCCCAAAAATGTGTGTAATTTACAATTACTTTTCAATTACATTAACAAAGATATTGAATAAAATTGAAACTGTTTCTACTGCTATCCAAGAAAGCATATTTGGCCAAATTAAGTTTTTTCCTTTTTGAATGTAGATAATCTCTGTGTTTGATAGTAATATAAAAATGCAAATCTATATGTTCTTAGTCATCTTGGTAATGAATAAAATAAATAGATAATTTTTATGAATGAAATGACTGATGATGGCCTATCTGTTATCTGATTTATGGATAGAAATGAAATATAGATTAATTAAGATGTTTATTGTTTTATTGAAAATTAGTGATTAAAATTTGTTTATAGAATTGACAGTACAAGGCCTAAGGCACTACTGGTTTCTAATCCTTTAATTTTTTGTTTGTTAATTTAACAGCTTGTGTCAGGAGTAATTAACCAGACCTGGTTTGGTGCCTCCAGGTCTTAAATCACCTTTATGTACACAATTCCTTGTGCACAACTGAGTGCCACCCTTCTCCCTTTAAAAGTGGTCATTGAATTTTAATAATAAAAAGTTTTAACTAACAATTTGACTTGAATTTGATGAACATCAAGTGTAACAATAAAAAGATGTAACTTTGTTGTAACTGCATGGACATTCAATGTATAATGTATTAGTTTATTCACTGTCTATTAGGGGTGTAACGATACACTTTTCCCACAAGCGATACGTTTTATACGAAACTGTAACTATTCCTTGAAGTCCATGCTGGTCGCCATGTTTTTTTTAATATGAGGTCGCTTATGTACTAGCGGAAATTATAAATATTTGATATTTGATTAATTAATTTTAAAAGCGTAAATTAATCGATTCACTTTTCTCAAAATATTAATTAAATGATCACCAAAAGAAGAAAACGGAAGTTCAACACTACTTTTTTTTTCAAAAAATGAGCATCATATCGCTTGTATCGTAAGCGGCCTCCACATATCGTGAACCGAACCGTCCCCAAAATAATCGCGATTTCGGTACATACAGTGAATCGCTTCCCCCTTACTGTCTATATGTATATTCTGAATCATATTGCTATTGCTTACCTGTTCATTCATATTTTTTGTATGCACATTAAAGCTGTTTTAAAATGTAATTTGTAATTTAATTAATTACATTTGCAAAGTAATTGTAATTTAATTAATTACATTTCAAAAACCCTGTAATGGTAATTTAATTGAAGGTTTTGGCCAAGTAATTGTAATTTAATCAATTACTTTCCTATGTAATTGACCCCATCCCTGCTCAGCATGCACCATTTTGCCCTCTCCCCACTTTATGTAGCCACATCAAATTTCAATTCAGCCTGTTTACCTAAAAGTTATTGAAAACCCTGATTATGAACTGCTTCACCAAAACACTGAACTGAAGTTTGCAGTACACTTGTCATCCCATAAATAATTTGATCTCCAGTTTAAACACTCAAGGTACAAACTCTAATCTACTACACTACTACACTCTTGAAAAGCCTGCTATCAGTTACAGCACACATGTTGTTACATGCTTAGTCATACAAAATATTGTATGACATTTTTACCTGACTTTTTCTGTCTAATGCTAATTGCAACAGTGATGGATAATGAGAACCAGTCAAGTGTATGCTTGTTAACTTGTCACAACCCATTACATTCTGTACACTCTGAAAAACAAACAATGATTAAAAGAGAAAATCTTAATTGATAATCAGAGGTGCTATTGACAAAAATTCAATATCTTTGTACTGTTGTTGTAAATGGATATATATTTAACCCCACCGTCAACAGAATTTCAGGTACCATGGTGGTAAAATTTATTAGCTGAGGAAACCTTAATTCCTTGAGAGAAAAAAATAGCACGTCACTGACAAACTTCATATCACAAGGATGTATTGAGTATACCTTACCATGAATGGCAATCAAACTCACAACTTAAATGGCAATAGGCACCAATTGTTTAGCTAGTTGTACATTTTTTTGTAAATCTGACTATCAAACGAAGATGGCTAATGATGGATCTGGATTGTTCGTTTACTTGAAAATCATCTGACTTCTAATAAATTAATATCCAATAGTTATCTCCCCTGTCTGGAAATACAACATTCTATTGCAAGCATGCTAACCATTACACCACTCATGCAGTTGTCATCATATTTTGAAGAAAAAAAATGAAATATACACAGACTAGAGTTTTAACTAACTAAAGTTATTTCATTTGCCTGAGATTTTTCAACTGTCAAAACCACTTTATATAATCTTTGTATATTATATGTAAACTTCATATTTTGAAAATTTTCTGATGTAGTTTGGTGTATGTTTTACAATATGAAATCGTGGAATTTTCATATACAGTCAATGTGTAATAGGTCAAATTTGGAAAGCTCATATTCCATGAAAGACTCAAAATATACGACAAGACCTGTACAATTTTCTGTTAATTGTTTTCTAATTAAGAAATAATTCATGGAACTTGAAAGCCATACTGTATGTATATATTGTTTTTACCACGGGTAGGCCTTTATGTAATGAAGTTTCATCCCGAGCGTAAGCGAGGGATAAAAAGCTGACATAAAGGCCTACCCGTGGTAAAAACAATATATACATATGGCTTCCATGAATTATTTCAATTCTAATACTGTATGTAAAAATTGGTAAAATATCGTAATAAATTGTCGATGACGTCATAAATTTAATCGGTCATAGATTAATATTATTTTTACCACGGGTTTGGACTCAAAAGTGTTTGAAGGACGTCATATTAGAATTAAAAATAACACAATGTAATTCACCAATATTCTATATTCTTTTTATTGATACACTGTTAAGAATATTTTTTCCTAAATGAACTAGAATATCCCTCTAGTTTCTATGCTACAATGTATATATATTACCTCAAGTAGATCACCTTCAACAGACTTTTTATATCTACTGAAAAGTATATACTGAGTTCTAGGATAGTATATCATATAGACTGTATCACTAGTACGATACAGGTTTGGAGGTCCACTCTGTATGTAAACCCTCATCCACAGTACACCATTCAGCATTTGCACAGAGACTACATTCTTCTGCAGATATAACAAAATTCACATTAAGATGAAAATCTGCAAGCATTACTGTCTACGATCCAACTCTGCCACAATACATTTTATTTCTGTATACAGTACAATGAGAGATTTTCCAGGGCAGAACATCAATTATTGGATAACAGTTGTTCTATAAACATTACTGTGCATTTCATGGTACTTTTATCAAAACCGTGACATACAGAAGCAAATAAGTTATTTATTATAACAAGGGCAACGCAAAGCGTGGCATATCCCCCAGGGACAGAAATTAACTTTTATAGGCAGTAGCTATCTGGGCCCCTAAATTTAAAAAAACTGGTAGCCCATGTCTAAATGTAGGGACACATGACTGCTTATGCTAGGGGGGTTGGGTGAATGCCCCCCCCCCCCCCATGAAAATTTTGAATTTTTTAAAGGCAAATCCTGCATTCTGAGCATATTTGAAGAAGGTAGAACTAACTAAAAAAGAGAGCATTTTTTTACTCTTATTTTTAAAACCAGAGGCTCTCAAGAGCCTGTATCGTTCACCTGGTTATAAAAAGAACCAATTGGCCCTATGTAAAAACTATGTCCTGCAGTGGTAGTCATCTTGGAATTACGATCAACATAAAAAACACAAAGTTTGTAAAGGACCTTCCAATGATTGATGCACAGTTTAGGTTCAATCAGTGCAATAGCTTCAGAGAAGAATATATTTCTGTATTTTCCCCATATGGTCCTTTGTTAATACTATGACCTGTGGTGGCAGCCATCTTGGATTTCCGATCGGCATAACAAACAGAGGACCTTCCAATGATCATTCCTGGGCAGTTTGGTTTCAATTGTCCAAGTGGTTTCAGAGAAGAAGCGTTTTGAAACATTTTTCCCATAGGGTCCAATATTGAACTAAGTCCTGCCGTAGCCGCCATTTTGAATTTCATATCAGAACAAAAAACGTAGTTTGTAGAGGACCATCCAATGAACATTCATGTACAGTTTGGCTTTAATCATATTTGTAGTTTCTGAGAAGAAGGCATTTGAACATTTTCCCATAGGGTCCAATGTTAATCTATGTCCTGCGGTGGTGGCCATCTTGGATTTCCGATCGGCATAAAAAAACACACACTTTGTAGAGGACCTTCCAATGATCATTCCCAGGCAGTTTGGTTTCAATTATCCAAGTGGTTTCAGAGAAGAAGCGTTTTGAAACATTTTTCCCATAGGGTCCAATGTTAAACTAAGTCCTGCCGTAGCCGCCATTTTGAATTTCATATCGGAACAAAAAACGTAAAGTTTGTAGAGGACCATCCAATGAACATTCATGTACAGTTTGGCTTTAATCATATTTATAGTTTCTGAGAAGAAGGCATTTGAACATTTTTCCATAGGGTCCAATGTTAATCTATGTATTGCGGTGGCGACCATCTTGGATTTCCGATCGGCATAAAAAACAAAAAATTTGTAGAGAACCTTCCAATGATCATTCCTGGGCAGTTTGGTTTCAATTGTCCAAGTGGTTTCAGAGAAGAAGCGTTTTGAAACATTTTTCCCATAGGGTCCAATGTTAAACTAAGTCCTGCCGTAGCCGCCATTTTGAATTTCATATCGGAACAAAAAACGTAAAGTTTGTAGAGGACCATCCAATGAACATTCATGTACAGTTTGGCTTTAATCATATTTGTAGTTTTTGAGAAGAAGGCATTTGAACATTTTCCCATAGGGTTCAATGTTAATCTATGTATTGCAGTGGCAGCCATCTTGGATTTCCGATCGGCATATAAAACAAAATTTTGTAGAGGACCTTCCAATGATCATTCCTGGGCAGTTTGGTTTCAATTGTGCAAGTGGTTTCAGAGAAGAAGCATTTTGAAACATTTTTCCCATAGGGTCCAATGTTAAACTAAGTCCTGCCGTAGCCGCCATTTTGAATTTCATATCGGAACAAAAAACCTTAAGATTGTAGAGGACCATCCAATGAACATTCATGTACAGTTTGGCTTTAATCATATTTGTAGTTTCTGAGAAGAAGGCATTTGAACATTTTCCAATAGGGTCCAATGTTAATCTATGTCCTGCGGTGGCGGCCATCTTGGATTTCCAATCGGCATAAAAAACAGAAAATTTGTAGAGGGCCTTCTATTGATCATTCCTGGGCAGTTTGGTTTAAATTGTCAAAGTGGTTTCAGAAAAGAAGCATTTTGAAACATTTTTCCCATAGGGTCCAATGTTAAACTAAGTCCTGCCGTAGCCGCCATTTTGAATTTCATATCAGAACAAAAAACCTTAAGATTGTAGAGGACCATCCAATGAACATTCATGTACAGTTTGGCTTTAATCATATTTGTAGTTTCTGAGAAGAAGGCATTTGAACATTTTCCCATAGGGTCCAATGTTAATCTATGTCCTGCGGTGGTGGCCATCTTGGATTTCCGATCGGCATAAAAAACAGTAACTTGGTAAAGGACCTTCTAATGATCATTCCTGGGCAGTTTGGTTTCAATTGTCAAAGTGGTTTCAGAAAAGAAGCATTTTGAAACATTTTTCCCATAGGGTCCAATGTTAAACTAAGTCCTGCCGTAGCCGCCATTTTGAATTTCATATCGGAACAAAAAACCTTAAGATTGTAGAGGACCATCCAATGAACATTCATGTACAGTTTGGCTTTAATCATATTTGTAGTTTCTGAGAAGAAGGCATTTGAACATTTTCCCCATAGGGTCCAATGTTAATCTATGGCCTGCGGTGGTGGCCATCTTGGATTTCCGATCGGCATAAACAACAGTAACTTGGTAAAGGACATTCCAATGATTATTCCTTTACAGTTTGGGTTCAGTCAGTTCATTAGTTTCAGAGAAGAAGATCTTTGAAATTTCAGCCAATCAGAGCATATTATTGGCCCTGGCAGCCATGTTGAATATCCGACTGGAACGAAAAACAGTAACTTTGTAGAGGACCACCCAAGGAACATTCCTGCTAAGTTTGGTTCCAATTGGCCCAGTGGTTTCGGAGAAGAAGCTTGAAATGGGAAAAGTTTAGAGACGACAGACAACGTATGGCAAGTGATGGCAATAGTTCACATGGACCTTTGGTCCAGGTGAACTAAAAAGTGGTTTGAATCTGAATATGACCTACATCTAATCCTTTTGACAAAGTTTGATCTTTCAATCAGTAATTCATTAAATCAAATACATAATGAAAAAATCTCATTTAGAAGACATGAACTACACACTGATGTTTCTGAATACTGTCTAATCTATAAGAGACACAACCACTGATAAATTGGTTCATGACAGTCTTGTCGCCATGAGCTTGACAAGTCAGCCATACCATACCATCGTCGGTGAGATTAAGCCACGGTCTATCTTTTTCCCATTCTTTAGAATAACTCCTCACCCTTTTAGAAGACTCATATTCACTGTAGTATAGAGTTTTATCTTCAGTTTTTCTTTTTTTAATAGGAGGATTCACACCTTTTATAAAGTTCCACATTTTGATGAAACTTTCCGGAAATTCATAAATTTTATTGATTGTCCATTAACAGAGAAGGTATGGGAAAATCCTGTATATGGTACATTTAATTCATACTTACCATACGTTTTTTTCAGGGCTTGTGTCTTATTTATATAAATTAGACAATATTTAGAGGAGGAAAATCCAGAAGAGACTAGAGAAAAGCTAGCCGCAGTTGCGAATTTCATCGATGCAACGGGCTGTTAACACTTTGAATAACCTCAACCTCGATCAAAGTACATGTAATGCATTCAAGTACCTAGAGTATAAAACGTAGTGACAATATTCCACACAAGAGATAGCTTAACAGCACCAATAGACAAATTTGTGCCATAGGCTGTTGATTGAGGATTGAGGAGAAGTACCTATTTTGTAAAACACCCAAAATGAAACTCAGAAAAATTGGTCAAGAAATTTAAGAAATGAAATCATCACTTTACTATTTTCCATACTGGTTCCCGGGAATTATTATGCAAATTAACAGTAGACAAGAACAGGCTATGGAAACGATTATCTCCCTTGGCTATATACTCAGCCATTACAAAATATAGGGGGGTGCTAATGTGTGTATCGTGTTATGTAAATGAGTTTGCCAGACATTTATTTATGGATATATTGTGACAAAATATGGATGTAATTGTTTGAAATATATATTTCCCAAGGAGGTTTGTATTATTTTACATTCAACATATATGTCTTCATGTAAAATTTTTGGATGTGAAGTAAAATACAATCAAAATTTGGGCCAAATGTTACCAGCGAGCTGCTGGTAAGATCAGGATCAGAATCAGGAAGATTTTTAGTTTGACAAATTTTTCTGAATGGCTTTTTGTTCTTTTGTAAGGTATTTTTACCTTAATAATTATATATAAAAACAGAAAATATAGGTTATATATTTTTATGAAATAAATTAATTAAAAGAAACACGTGTTTTCTTAGAATATGGTAAATCCGAGGATTTATGATATGCAAAGCAGATGTTTGTTTACAAACAATAATTATATATACAAGTGTATTTTGTAAACAACTAATGGTACTAGATACATTGTATCTAACATAGTTAACACTTAATCCAAATTTTATTTAGCATACATATGCATTTTGATTATTTTATTTTATGAATATAAATTGTTATTAAAAACAGAGGATCTATTTAGATCATAGATGGGCTTCACAACCCCACCAGGATTACAGACAGTATTGTAAAATATATTTATTTCATTTTTTTTAAATATAAAATTATAGACAAACTGTGTTAATCACTATTGGTTCAAATTTTTTTTACAAAAAGTTTTTCAGTAGTAATTTTATAATACTATACAGTACTATGATTATCTCCCTTTATTTATATTCCTTAAAAAGCATTTTCCCCAATAATTATTGTTAATTCAACTTTTTGCATTTAATTGTTATATTTTGAAATTGTTATCAATATTAAACAATATTTTTCTTTTATGTTAATATTTATATGAGTATTATAGTTGCAATTATTTAAATTAAATATACCTACATTGAAGTACTTTAGATTTAATTATATAATCAACGCCCACTTCATTATAAATATATTGCCAAATTTCCTTCGATATTTTCCGTATATTACAATTATACTTCGGTATTTTCCAATTTATTTCGGTCGATTCTAAATTTGCATAGACACTTCAAATACGTCAAAAAATTATCCAATGAAAAGTTTCTCCATATGCGAGAGAACTAGGCGAGAATTTCCTTGCTTATTATAAAATCCCGAGATACATCGAATGGTAAAATCGGCCATTTTCTAGCATCATTATTTGCTGATTCCATCCCCTTTCCCTATGACATCCCTGACAAGAAGTAGAAAGAACCAGTGAAATGTCTGTTATATTTTTCACATGGTCGTATTGTAAACAACTCGCTTCAAACGTCGAACTTGCGACAGGGAAATATAAAATTATTAGTCGCCAGCTGGGCTCCTTTGAGGTATTACTTTAATCGCCCAGCTGAAGTTTCAGTCGCCATGGGCGAGTGGGCGACCGTTAATTTCTGTCCCTGTTCCCTCGCCTAAAAATTTGACCCTGACCTTTGACCTTGAAAATCAATAGGGTTCCAGATTCTCTTAAGGACTAAGCATGTACCAATTTGGTTAAAATCCATTGAAGGATGTTGATTCTAGAGTGTTCACAAGGATGTTATGTGGTAAAAATTTGACCCTGTGACCCTGAAAATCAATAGGGTTCCAGATTCTCTTAAGGACTAAGTATGTACCAAGTTTGGTCAAAATTCATTGTGTGGGGTAAAATTATGATCACGGAAGTGAAATATTTTGAAGCACTAATGGGTTGTAAACAAATAAAGAAAAACATCGTGGATTTATATGTAAATATTAAAAGTCGAGTTGACAGTTAATGAGATAGAATATGAGATATAATGAGATAGACTTTAATGAATATCAAATACATAGAATTTTTTTTTACAACATTTTCTTTTAACCTATCGAAAATACTTAAGACCACCATATTGGACAAGTTTATTTAAGAAATATTTTAAATTTTTGACCGATATAACCTGGTTTGGTACAGTTTACGCTTAATAAACCATGAAACAAGTTTATAAAAAGTGTAAACTGTTCCAAACCAGATTATAGCAAGTATAACCTGTTCAACAATTTCAAATATTCCTGATAATTTAATTTTGTACAACACAATTTAATGATTCCTCGATTTTTATTACAATTATTTCATGTGACTATTTAAATTGTCATTGGTGAAGGAATATGTTGGTTAAGACATACCTGTTAACCCTCCCGCTTTGCGTGGGAGTCTCCCGCATAAGAGCCTTATCTCCCACGCGGGAGACATTAATCTCCCACACACGCCTTTTCCTCCCGCATGATCTCCCCCCAACTAAAAAATCAAGTACAATAAAATCTTGACCTACATTTTGCGATCAATATTTCTGGAAATTCCCCATTTGGAACTCCCGCACTGATGAAAAATGCCGAGAGATACGAATGGTAAAGGTGTTTATATGATATCCGGTTATTGATCTGTTTGACACCTTTACAGGTAAATTGGGTCATGGAGATTAATTAAGGTGTTGATGATTATACAACAATTATTCACTGATTGACAGTTAATTGGGGATAAGGAAGTGGGTTTGTGGCCACGCTTAGATGCTTAGAAGTGTGATAGTGGCAATTAAAAATAGTTATAAACCGTTGTGCAAACACAGGGGCTAGGTGCATCCAAAAAAAAAAAAAAAAAAAAAAATACTATATAATACTACAAGGGGGCGAACTCACTTGCTTCCATTTTTTTAAGTCGTCGTGTTAAATTGATCGTAACTTCGGAATGCCTTAATATTTTCAAAAAATGTTTTCACCAGTCGAAAGTCAAGTCATTTTCCTTTCCAAAGAGACCCCAATTGTTAATGTAGGCCTTCGAACTGCTGAGGTATCATACACGAACCAAAACAAAACGGCGTAAAAATCCGAAGTCGTACAGCTGCTGGGTTGACCACTTTCCATCTGTGTACAGACTTTCCCATGCGTAAACGCGTCATTTTGACTAGCTAAATACTTTCATCCATTCAAATTACGTTAAAATTTCTTACCTTTCGCCAATTTATATGCCCTTTAAGTCTGTTTTTGAAAGAAATCCCCTTTGCATCCTTCACAAACACCATAGACTTGAAAATTGAGAGAGTTCTAACGGGCTTTTTGATTGGCTGAACAAGCTGTACGACTTCGGATTTTCACGCCGTTTTGTTTTGGTTCGTGTATGATACCTCAGCAGTTCGGAGGCCTACACTAACAATTGAGGTCTCTTTGGAAAGGAAAATGACTTGACTTTCGACTGGTGAAAACATTTTTTGAAAATATTAAGGCGTTCCGAAGTTACGACCAATTTAACACCACGACTTAAAAAAATGGAAGCAAGTGAGTTCGTCCCCTTGTAGTATTATATATATATATTTTTTTTTTGACGCACCTTGCCCCTGTTGTGTGTGCAAACAGGAGTCGGATAACCTTTGATGCCGAGGAAAACTTCTTATTTCGATCAAACGTGCAATGAATTCATCTCGGATTGAGTTGTTATGGCTTGTTTGGGACCAAAGCCGATCATAATATTATTTAAGGACTAAGTTCCAGGATGAAATTGATAAACCACAAAAATGCCGAAATGTATGCTATCACCCAACGCACCAGCAGCAAAGTGACTTTTTAATTTTAGTGCTCTATGACTTTATTGTTCAGAACATTCTGTCTTCATTGTTATTGCTTTGTTATAACCTTATGATTATGAATGATTATGAATAAATTATAAATACAGTTTTTATCCTTCATTCATCATATGAAACACTACTAATAAGACAGAAATGTAAACAATATATATTGAAATGGGATGCAGTTGGTTCAATACTGAAACAAACAAAAAGAAAACATCAATTAACAATAAAAACATGCATCAAATACGTCGATAAAAAATCTCCAGTTATGAGACCAAATCTCCAGCCAAAAATTTACAAATCTCCAGTTGTAGCATAGCAACTCTATTACATGTATGCAACTACAAGGTACAATTTTGTGCGTTTAAAGGCGACGCACAAAATATCCCTCTTAAAAGAGTTGGTAGGGGGAGATCTCCCCCCTAGCAGTTCCCAGAGGTTAACAGGTATGGTTAAGACATAATACCAACCCAGGTTATCAAGTATACCTGCTGGCTTCATCTCTTTAAAGTATCAAATGCTTAAATATCAGGTGATGTGAATCGGTCACATTTTCAGGATTGATGATCGCTATACCAACTTCGACCAATGATCCGTGACAATTAGCTTGCAAGTGTATTTTTTTCCTATGATTACTCAAATAGTCCCATTTTAAGATAAGAGTATGATTGAGAAAAATAAAGAGTCGAATAAAATTATATCGTACAAGAACACAGGCCACAAAATGTCGACGGTGATTTTAAAATATACTGCCCTGAACAATATATAACAGCTACAAATCATAGAAAACATAGTTGTTGAAACATTTCTGTTAAATAGAATTTGATGTTTTGTTATGATATTTGTTCTTTTATTCACGATTAATTATCATCAAAATGGACTGCTACAATTTGCAAACATTAACTTAGAACAAAATATCGCTTTTAGCACACTGGTGTAACACTTGACACAAAATAGACTAGTCCGGACAGTGGATAAACAATACACTAGTCTAAGTGTGGGTATTGACTGAGTGCCCGACGACAGTGGTGAAGTACAGCATAAAACAGCAAGATGCTTATCAGTATGAAGACAAAGAATAAAGCTAAACCTTATTTTTTTTCAACACTAGAAATCAGAATCGTCCACAAGGATTAAAATTCGATCATCCGATCAGACACTGTCTTCCAACTGATAAGTCGATGTTTTCGATGATCCACTATAAAACACTATGCAGAAAACTAAAGATCGGGGTGAATTCAGATGTTCTCAAAGGGTAAACAGTTCCTGCTCCACTATTGACACCTGTTGTGTTGCAAAGCCGGTGATAAGTCATTAATTAGGAAAAGACCGGGAAGTGCTTACGACAAGTGGAACATATTCGTGCTCATTTGTAACACAGATATTCCGAAATGGTTAACCAAGTCATGGTGCCGAGCATAAAACCTTTGACATAATTACTTCAACTTAACCAATAGGAACCCTTGGTTCAGTAGCTTCCTTTTTAGCAGCAACCCTCTATCAAGGAAATCCTTATAGGAATCACAACCTTTGGAATATCGGATCAACTCCGGATACTCCATATGCGGTTGCTGCTGGAATGTTTCTACATAAGTCATAGATGGAAAGTTCCCAAATGGGAAAATTGAAATCATCTCTATTGTAGTAGAGTAAAGTTCTTAACCATCCCTCACTGTCAATTTCGGGGTGTTGGTCAAGATATGAAGCATGCCTAGCAGTATTTGTGGTATCAATTGGATAGATCCAGTCAACAAATTCACCAAACTAGAATTATTTAGTGAAAGAACATAATCTATATATACATGTAGCGGAACTTGTAATTTGAAGTTTATGTCAATATTCTTTTGAACAAATTGGCATAACATGAAACTTATATAGCCCATGCCTGCAGGATATACAGTACACTCCAAGTGTATCAACGATCATACTCTCAGGTCGGACATATTCCTCCCAAAATGTCTGACAAATTTGAGAGTCAACACTCTCTAAGTCCGACTATTTGGTCGGACATGAGAGTGGATATTTAAAGATTTTTTTTTACATTTCTCGAGGTGAACATGTCAAACATTTTGTGATCGATGCATATTTGTAAGCGTACTTTCTTTCCGGTATGTAGAATGTCCGGGTACATAAATACCCTAGTGTATTTCTACCTTGCACCATATTCGTGCCAGGAAGGGTAGCTCAAAGGTCAATATATAACTGAAATATTGTTGAAAAGTGACGCTTAAACACCCATAGCCTCATATAAATTATTGCAATAAAATATCGATTAAGTAACGAAATCGATAAAAATTATTTTCCAGTATATTTAGTATACTAGAGGCTCAGCCCACTGAGCCTGTATCGCTCACCTGACAATAGAATGATACTGAAGCAAATTTCAAAGGGAGATAATCATTACCTTAAAAAACAGCAGCCATCTTGAATGGAGGGTGGGGCTGTCGGACACAATTTTGAAAGGAACACACCCAGGGACCATCTATGCCAAGTTTGGCTCCATTAGGCCAAGCTGTTTCAGAGGAGAAGATTTTTTTAACATTAGCCAATCAGAAAAAAGAATTAATCTTGGCAGCCATGTTTGTAGGCCAAATGGACTAAATGGAGAAACTTTATAGAGGACCTTACATAGATGTTTACTGCCAAGTTTGGTTCCATTTGGCCAAGTTGTTTCAGAGGAGAAGATTAAAATATGAAAAAGTTAACGGACGGATGACGGACGCCAAGTGATGGCAATACCTCACATGGCCCTTTTGGTCAGGTGAGCTAAAAAATGATGAAAAAAGGGCAATAACTCCTAGACGGGTAATCAGATTTACTTCAAAATTGCAGGGCATGTAGATCTTGACAAGCTGAACATGTTTTCAGTTTACACTCAACATCTATCTCTTATAGTTTTTGAAATAAAGGATGAAAAGTATTAACATTTTTAAAATTTGATGAAAAAAGGGCAATAACTTCAAGATGGGTAATCAGATTTACTTTAAAATTGCAGGCTAGGTTGATCTTGACATGCTGAACATGTTTGCTGTTTAAACTTAACATCTATCTCTTATAGTTTTTGAAATAAAGGACAAAAGGTATTAACATTTTGAAAATTTGACGAAAAAAAGGGCAATAACTCCAAATTGGGTACTCAGATTAACTTCAAAATTACAGTGTATGTAGATCTTAATATGCTGCACATGTTTGCAATTTAAACTTAACCTTTATCTCTAATAGTTTTTGAAATATCAGATAAAAATGTTTAAATTAAAAAAAATAAAAATAAAAAAGGGCAATAACTCCTAGACGGGTAATCAGATTTACTTCACAATTGCAGGGCATGTAGATCTTGACATGCTGCACATGTTTGCTGTTTAAACTTAATGTCTATCTCTTATAGTTTTTGAAATAAAAAACGAAAAGTATTAAAATTTTGAAAATTTGATGAAAAAAGGGCAATAACTCCAAGATAGGTAATCAGATTTTCTTCAAAATTTCAGGGTAGTTAGATCTTCCTGTGCTGATCATTTTTGCCCATGTCAGATTTCTGATATTATTAACGGTTTTTGAGTTGATACCAAAAACGTGCAATTTTACCATATGTTCTATTTTTAGTAACAGTGGCCATGTTTGTTGGCCGAATGGAACTAAATGAAGAAGTTTTATAGAGGATCTTACATAGATGCTTCCTGCCAAGTTTGGCTCCATTTGGCCAAGCAGTTTCAGAGGAGAAGATATTTTTAACATTAGCCAATCAGAAACAAGAATTGCCCTTGGTGGCCATATTTGTTGGTGGAATGGGACGAAATGAAGAAACTTTATAGAGGACCTTATATAGATGCTTTCTGCCAAGTTTGGTTCCATTTGGTCTAGTTGTTTCAGAGGAGTAGATTAAAATATGAGAAGTTAACGGACGGACGACGGACGCCAAGTGATGGCAATACCTCATATGACCCTTTGGGTCAGGTGAGCTAAAAAAGCTTGTTCTACACGTTTACCGTGAGATGTATTGCAACCACCATTTTTTACTACAACCACGTGCGCATGCTCGTGTTTGATGGAAGGCTATAGCTATATTTAGATATTTTGTGATAATAATTTTATATTGTAAATCGATCCACCCTGTGATTTTTTTCAACAAGATACATTTTTATATAGTATATATTTTATTATAAAATACAATATTGAACTGATTTTCGCTAACACTTCAATCATTGAATATTGATTTTTTCGGATGTTGAATATTTTATCCCCAGAATTGCACCCCCTGTTAATATACTTTTATTGCTTTATATAAAAAAAAATAACACCAAGAACATCGATGATACGAGTCTTCTTATTCAGAAATAAACCTAGAGCAAAATAAAGGTATACATTTTTTGTACTGTAAACAAAATCGTCATTTTTATCTAGATTTATCATCCGAAAAATACGGTACTCCTCCATACCTGTTAACCCTCCCCCTTTTCGCGGGAGTCTCCCGCGTAAGAGCCTTATCTCCCGCATGGACTGGGTCTCCTGCGCGGGAGACATTAATCTCCCGCACACACCTTTTCCTCCCGCATGATATCCCCCCAACAAAAAAAATCGAATGGTAAAGGTGTTTAAATGATATCCGGTTATTGATCTGTTTGACACCTTTACAGGTAAATTGGGTCATGGAGATTAATTAAGGTGTTGATGATTATACAACAATTATTCACTGATTGACAGTTAATTGGGGATAAGGAAGTGGGTTTGTGGCACACGCTTAGATGTGATAGCGGCAATTAAAAATAGTTATAAACCATTGTGCAAACAGGAGTCGGACAACCTTTGATGCTGAGGAAAACTTCTTATTTCGATCAAACGTGCAATGAATTCATCTCGGATTGAGTTGTTATGGCTTGTTTGGGACCAAAGCCGATCAAAGTATTATTTAAGGACTAAGTTCCAGGATGGAATTGATAAACCACAAAAATGCCGAAACGTATGCTATCACCCAACGCACCAGCAGCAAAGTGACTTTTTAATTTTAGTGCTCTATGACTTTATTGTTCAGAACATTCTGTCTTCATTGTTATTGCTTTGTTATAACCTTATGGTTATGAATGATTATGAATAAATTATAAATACAGTTTTTATCCTTCATTCATCATATGAAACACTACTAATAAGACAGAAATGTAAACAATATATATTGAAATGGGATGCAGTTGGTTCAATACTGAAACAAACAAAAAGAAAACATCAATTAACAATAAAAACATGCATCAAATACCTCGATAAAAAATCTCCAGCTATGAGACCAAATCTCCAGCCAAAAATTTACAAATCTCCAGTTGTAGCATAGCAACTCTATCACATGTATGCAACTACAAGGTACAATTTTGTGCATTTAAAGGCGACACACAAAATCTCCCCCTTAGAAGAGTTGGTAGGGGGGAGATCTCCCCCCTAGCAGTTCCCAGAGGTTAACAGGTATGCTCCTCTACTATACTAATTTGGATTAGGTGATGGGAATTAGGTGCCATCATCAAAATAAAGATTAAAAAAATGTATTTTATGATAAAGTTGGCTGATTAAAATTGTTTGTCATGCATTAGCTGTCAGTTGTAATATACAGGATGTAACCAATATACAGGAAGAGCCCCTACTGTGAATAAAGGTAATAACAAAATTACCGAACTCCGAACAATCTTACAAAGGGAAAGTCAAAACTCATAATTATATAAACAGACAAAATCAGTCAACAACCGGAAAACTGTGAAAACCGTAATGACCCTGACTTGGTACAGGCATTTCTAAAGAAATGATGGGTTGAATCAGATTCTATTTTGAGATGCCATTCAATGAAAATAACAACCTGACCATATTGTTAAATAAGAATAAGAATTAGATAAGAAATTAAAATTTATAGAAGGCAAGGATTTACATAATTAACACATTAAGTCACATTTCATTAATTTAGCTTGGGTCAGTTATCAATTAAAAAGACAAAAATGGTTTAAAATAAATCTGTCTAACAAGTATTTACCTAAATAACGATATTATGACGTATAATAATTTCTCACCGTAAATATATTTATTTTATTAAGATATTTATACACATATATAAGAAAAAAGATATTTTTTTAAGTACAAATAAATTGGAAGACGGCTTGAAAATCGAAAACGCAAAATAGTTATCTATGTGTATAAGTCTTAGTAAAAGGAGTCTTGAGCAACGGTTTTTTTTCACACCTGTGATGGGTGTATTTGTATATCATGAACGCACGATGCGACGACATGCTGAGATGGGTGATGTTTTGACAGGTAAACTGTAAAAAAAAACGTAGAATACACTAATAAAATATTATTTCACCTATATCAGGACTCCGCAGACTGCCAATTTTCAAGAAACAAAAACGGGATTTACGGATTTATGACCCATTCGCCATAAACAAAATAAAACTTAAATTTTACTAATTAATTTTAATCCAAATTTGCCTTTAAAGAAATAAATGTATAAATTAGAATTATTTACCCGGGTTCGTTCGCCCTACATTTGGTAAACACGTAAAAGAGCAAACGCACCCGATATCGTAAACCGGCAACTGTCTGCAGCAAGTGAAAGGGCCTTGGCATCGATTGTCGCGAGTACATAGGTACATATTAATATTCACTTCTAGTGCACTTAAAACATGGGTACTGCTTGTAAATACATTTTATTCATGGATATTATTGTATATATCGCCAGTGACAGCCGTTAACATATCTATACTTTCCGTACTGTATATCACTCATTTACTTCAGCTTTACTAAGATACGCATGTTTCTTTATGCACAAATTTATTGGTTAGCAGAATTTGGGGACGTTTCCTGTTTACAGTTTAACTATCTGAGAGTGGAGACTCTCACTCCGACCTGGGAGGATTTTGTCGGACATGTCCGACGATTTTGTCGAACAATTTTAAGAGTGAAGTCCGACAAAACTCTGTGTCCGACCTGAGAGTATGATCATTGATACACTTGGAGGGATCTGTAAACAGCTGAATATTTCACATGTTGACTGATTAACAATTTTTCATGATATTTATAAAAGTTATAACCCTTTATATCGAGTCATTATTATACTTAATGCATGAAACTGTAGTGATATTTGGCCATATCATCCATATGATATTTTGCATATACATGTATTTAAAATCCTGACAATTTTTATAAGGTAAATCAAAAACTGACATGTATAATTTGAGAAGGTAATATGTCCTCATCATGGGCATGCTTTTTCTCAGGCTTTAAATGTATTGGGAAATCATCCATTTCGTTTGGGTAACATGCCTCGCGAGCATATTTGTAGGCATTCTGATGATGAATATTCATAACATTGTGTCCACTGGAATAAAAAAGCAATGGAAACACGTAGTACAAGGAAACGGATAATTAAAAACACATAAAACCGTCTTGCCTGTCTGCAGAAGGGCATACCCAAGAGAATGTCCATCAAATAACATTTAAGTATTTGAAATACCTGTCATGTCATGAATCTAGTGAAATAAAAGTTATGAAAAACGTTTTATTTGGATTCTCTCTTTTTCTGACAGATTTAAAATTTGATTGACTAAAAATAAACTTTTTACCTATCTACCTACCCTCTTCTGAAAAGTAGGACATGGAGAGGGCAAACAAAAAAACCTATTTTTAAATGTGGCCCTACTACATGTTGTATATCAAAATCAACAATGTCAATTAGGATGCCATTTTGGTCACATTGCAAGTACAAAATTGAATGTTGCCATATGCAATTTAAATTTCGGTGCCATTCTTCAAAAGGTCACAAGAAGTTTTTACAGATTGATAAAAAAAAGATTTGACAGTTCCGATTGGTGAAACCAGATAGTGATCAATTATTAAAAACCTTCCGATTGGTCGATCAAAATATTGCATACTATATATTAGGGATGTCAAATCAATTAAAACCTTATAACCGGTTACTCGGTCAGGTTTCCGATCGAGTACCCAGTTACTCGGTAGAAAATTTATTTTGTTCGGTTTAAAAAAGGTACAGCTGGGTTCAATGACACTTCTGTTTTCTTCCTTTCTTTTCATTATTTCAAAGTTTTATATTTCAACTATAATTGTAAAGATTCAGTTGAATGATAACAAATTTAAAAATATAAATTTATTATTTACAACACAGTGCAAATTATTTACATACCAGGTTATGTCATTTCACATTCATGATTGTTATTCGGTCATTGTGGTACAGAGTTTTCGCTAAGGAAAATAATTTGGTCGATGCAAGACGACAGTCTGTTGCGAAGCTTCGTAACAATCAAACCTGCTGCCGAGAAGATTCTTTCCGACGGAACAGAGGTTGACGGAACAGCTAAATACCGGCACGCAAGAACCGAGAGTCTTGAATATTTATCGGAATTATCTTTTCACCACGCAAGAGAATCAGTTACTGGTATTTGACAGTTTTCGAGTCATTACATCGTTTGAAAAACTTCCAAACTTTAGATGTAGGAGGTGGCATTTGCACAGCCCTATCTCTCGAAATTCAATTCAAACACACTTTTATTAGTTCAATACTTTAAATTCGAATTGTGTTCATACCAGTTTAATCACTTTGTTTGGTTAACATGGTTAAACCTACAAGCTAGTGTTTTGCCGGGGGTATTACTATTTAATTGACCAATAATTGTTATGTAAACATATGCCAAGCGCTGGTTTATGTGTACGATTTCTGTTATATCTAACATTAATTATTTATTGTCTTGAAAATTTATCATTATTTTCATAAAAAAAATTTTTCCGAGTAACCGAATACCGATTTTGGTATTCGATAATCGGATGTTCGAGCGAATACCCGGTTAACCGGGTACTCGTTGC
This sequence comes from Bathymodiolus brooksi, assembly GCA_963680875.1. NCBI lineage: Eukaryota > Metazoa > Mollusca > Bivalvia > Mytilida > Modiolidae > Bathymodiolus > Bathymodiolus brooksi. Next base: position 89,827,757 of record OY804578.1, on the reverse strand, counting down.
CATCCCTACTATATGTATATATATATACGTACAGGAAAAAAACATGATGTCATTGATCAAGTAGATCGCTAAAATGTTTTTTTCCACAAAAATTATAATTACCGATAGCATTTTGTAAATTTTAGAGCTTTAATATTTCACTTGTCCCATCGGACAAGTAACATACAACATTCACTAGTCCTATTCAAATTCTGCTAGTTCCTGGCTATCAGATTTGTCCATTGGACTAGTAACATACAACATTCACTAGTCCTATTCAAATTCTGCTAGTTCCTGGCTATCAGACTTGTCCCATTGGACAAGTAACATACAACATTCACTAGTCCTATTCAAATTCTGCTAGTTCCTGGTTATCAGACTTGTTCCATCGGACAAGTAACATACAACATTCACTAGTCCTATTCAAATTCTGCTAGTTCCTGGCTATCAGACTTGTCCCATTGGACAAGTAACATACAACATTCACTAGTCCTATTCAAATTCTGCTAGTTCCTGGTTATCAGACTTGTTCCATCGGACAAGTAACATACAACATTCACTAGTCCTATTCAAATTCTGCTAGTTCCTGGTTATCAGACTTGTTCCATCGGACAAGTAACATACAACATTCACTAGTCCTATTCAAATTCTGCTAGTTCCTGGCTATCAGACTTGTCCCATTGGACAAGTAACATACAACATTCACTAGTCCTATTCAAATTCTACTAGTTCCTGGCTATCAGACTTGTTCCATCGGACAAGTAACATACAACATTCACTAGTCCTATTCAAATTCTACTAGTTCCTGGCTATCAGACTTGTCCCATTGGACAAGTAACATACAACATTCACTAGTCCTATTCAAATTCTGCTAGTTCCTGGCTATCAGACTTGTTCCATCGGACAAGTAACATACAACATTCACTAGTCCTATTCAAATTCTGCTAGTTCCTGGCTATCAGACTTGTCCCATTGGACAAGTAACATACAACATTCACTAGTCCTATTCAAATTCTACTAGTTCCTGGCTATCAGACTTGTTCCATCGGACAAGTAACATACAACATTCACTAGTCCTATTCAAATTCTACTAGTTCCTGGCTATCAGACTTGTCCCATTGGACAAGTAACATACAACATTCACTAGTCCTATTCAAATTCTGCTAGTTCCTGGCTATCAGACTTGTTCCATCGGACAAGTAACATACAACATTCACTAGTCCTATTCAAATTCTACTAGTTCCTGGTTATCAGACTTGTTCCATCGGACAAGTAACATACAACATTCACTAGTCCTATTCAAATTCTACTAGTTCCTGGCTATCAGACTTGTTCCATTGGACAAGTAACATACAACATTCACTAGTCCTATTCAAATTCTACTAGTTCCTGGCTATCAGACTTGTCCCATTGGACAAGTAACATACAACATTCACTAGTCCTATTCAAATTCTACTAGTTCCTGGTTATCAGACTTGTTCCATCGGACAAGTAACATACAACATTCACTAGTCCTATTCAAATTCTACTAGTTCCTGGCTATCAGACTTGTTCCATTGGACAAGTAACATACAACATTCACTAGTAATTTTCAAATTCTACTAGTTCCTGGCTATCAGACTTGTCCCATTGGACAAGTAACATACAACATTCACTAGTCCTATTCAAATTCTGCTAGTTCCTGGCTATCAGACTTGTTCCATCGGACAAGTAACATACAACATTCACTAGTCCTATTCAAATTCTGCTAGTTCCTGGCTATCAGACTTGTCCCATTGGACAAGTAACATACAACATTCACTAGTCCTATTCAAATTCTACTAGTTCCTGGCTATCAGACTTGTTCCATCGGACAAGTAACATACAACATTCACTAGTCCTATTCAAATTCTACTAGTTCCTGGCTATCAGACTTGTCCCATTGGACAAGTAACATACAACATTCACTAGTCCTATTCAAATTCTGCTAGTTCCTGGCTATCAGACTTGTTCCATCGGACAAGTAACATACAACATTCACTAGTCCTATTCAAATTCTACTAGTTCCTGGCTATCAGACTTGTCCCATTGGACAAGTAACATACAACATTCACTAGTCCTATTCAAATTCTACTAGTTCCTGGCTATCAGACTTGTTCCATCGGACAAGTAACATACAACATTCACTAGTCCTATTCAAATTCTACTAGTTCCTGGTTATCAGACTTGTTCCATCGGACAAGTAACATACAACATTCACTAGTCCTATTCAAATTCTACTAGTTCCTGGCTATCAGACTTGTTCCATTGGACAAGTAACATACAACATTCACTAGTCCTATTCAAATTCTGCTAGTTCCTGGTTATCAGACTTGTTCCATCGGACAAGTAACATACAACATTCACTAGTCCTATTCAAATTCTGCTAGTTCCTGGCTATCAGACTTGTCCCATTGGACAAGTAACATACAACATTCACTAGTCCTATTCAAATTCTACTAGTTCCTGGCTATCAGACTTGTTCCATCGGACAAGTAACATACAACATTCACTAGTCCTATTCAAATTCTACTAGTTCCTGGCTATCAGACTTGTCCCATTGGACAAGTAACATACAACATTCACTAGTCCTATTCAAATTCTGCTAGTTCCTGGCTATCAGACTTGTTCCATCGGACAAGTAACATACAACATTCACTAGTCCTATTCAAATTCTGCTAGTTCCTGGCTATCAGACTTGTCCCATTGGACAAGTAACATACAACATTCACTAGTCCTATTCAAATTCTACTAGTTCCTGGCTATCAGACTTGTTCCATCGGACAAGTAACATACAACATTCACTAGTCCTATTCAAATTCTACTAGTTCCTGGCTATCAGACTTGTCCCATTGGACAAGTAACATACAACATTCACTAGTCCTATTCAAATTCTGCTAGTTCCTGGCTATCAGACTTGTTCCATCGGACAAGTAACATACAACATTCACTAGTCCTATTCAAATTCTACTAGTTCCTGGCTATCAGACTTGTCCCATTGGACAAGTAACATACAACATTCACTAGTCCTATTCAAATTCTACTAGTTCCTGGTTATCAGACTTGTTCCATCGGACAAGTAACATACAACATTCACTAGTCCTATTCAAATTCTACTAGTTCCTGGCTATCAGACTTGTTCCATTGGACAAGTAACATACAACATTCACTAGTCCTATTCAAATTCTACTAGTTCCTGGCTATCAGACTTGTCCCATTGGACAAGTAACATACAACATTCACTAGTCCTATTCAAATTCTACTAGTTCCTGGTTATCAGACTTGTTCCATCGGACAAGTAACATACAACATTCACTAGTCCTATTCAAATTCTACTAGTTCCATTGGACAAGTAACATACAACATTCACTAGTAATTTTCAAATTCTACTAGTTCCTGGCTATCAGACTTGTCCCATTGGACAAGTAACATACAACATTCACTAGTCCTATTCAAATTCTGCTAGTTCCTGGCTATCAGACTTGTTCCATCGGACAAGTAACATACAACATTCACTAGTCCTATTCAAATTCTGCTAGTTCCTGGCTATCAGACTTGTCCCATTGGACAAGTAACATACAACATTCACTAGTCCTATTCAAATTCTACTAGTTCCTGGCTATCAGACTTGTTCCATCGGACAAGTAACATACAACATTCACTAGTCCTATTCAAATTCTACTAGTTCCTGGCTATCAGACTTGTCCCATTGGACAAGTAACATACAACATTCACTAGTCCTATTCAAATTCTGCTAGTTCCTGGCTATCAGACTTGTTCCATCGGACAAGTAACATACAACATTCACTAGTCCTATTCAAATTCTACTAGTTCCTGGCTATCAGACTTGTCCCATTGGACAAGTAACATACAACATTCACTAGTCCTATTCAAATTCTACTAGTTCCTGGCTATCAGACTTGTTCCATCGGACAAGTAACATACAACATTCACTAGTCCTATTCAAATTCTACTAGTTCCTGGTTATCAGACTTGTTCCATCGGACAAGTAACATACAACATTCACTAGTCCTATTCAAATTCTACTAGTTCCTGGCTATCAGACTTGTTCCATTGGACAAGTAACATACAACATTCACTAGTCCTATTCAAATTCTGCTAGTTCCTGGCTATCAGACTTGTTCCATCGGACAAGTAACATACAACATTCACTAGTCCTATTCAAATTCTGCTAGTTCCTGGCTATCAGACTTGTTCCATCGGACAAGTAACATACAACATTCACTAGTCCTATTCAAATTCTACTAGTTCCTGGCTATCAGACTTGTTCCATTGGACAAGTAACATACAACATTCACTAGTCCTATTCAAATTCTGCTAGTTCCTGGCTATCAGACTTGTTCCATTGGACAAGTAACATACAACATTCACTAGTCCTATTCAAATTCTGCTAGTTCCTGGCTATCAGACTTGTTCCATCGGATAAGTAACATACAACATTCACTAGTCCTATTCAAATTCTACTAGTTCCTGGCTATCAGACTTGTTCCATTGGACAAGTAACATACAACATTCACTAGTCCTATTCAAATTCTGCTAGTTCCTGGCTATCAGACTTGTTCCATCGGACAAGTAACATACAACATTCACTAGTCCTATTCAAATTCTGCTAGTTCCTGGCTATCAGACTTGTTCCATCAGACAAGTAACATACAACATTCACTAGTCCTATTCAAATTCTACTAGTTCCTGGTTATCAGACTTGTTCCATCGGACAAGTAACATACAACATTCACTAGTCCTATTCAAATTCTACTAGTTCCTGGTTATCAGACTTGTCCCATTGGACAAGTAACATACAACATTCACTAGTCCTATTCAAATTCTACTAGTTCCTGGTTATCAGACTTGTCCCATTGGACAAGTAACATACAACATTCACTAGTCCTATTCAAATTCTGCTAGTTCCTGGCTATCAGACTTGTTCCATCGGACAAGTAACATACAACATTCACTAGTCCTATTCAAATTCTACTAGTTCCTGGTTATCAGACTTGTTCCATCGGACAAGTAACATACAACATTCACTAGTCCTATTCAAATTCTACTAGTTCCTGGTTATCAGACTTGTCCCATTGGACAAGTAACATACAACATTCACTAGTCCTATTCAAATTCTACTAGTTCCTGGCTATCAGACTTGTTCCATTGGACAAGTAACATACAACATTCACTAGTCCTATTCAAATTCTGCTAGTTCCTGGCTATCAGACTTGTTCCATCGGACAAGTAACATACAACATTCACTAGTCCTATTCAAATTCTGCTAGTTCCTGGCTATCAGACTTGTTCCATCGGACAAGTAACATACAACATTCACTAGTCCTATTCAAATTCTACTAGTTCCTGGTTATCAGACTTGTTCCATCGGACAAGTAACATACAACATTCACTAGTCCTATTCAAATTCTACTAGTTCCTGGTTATCAGACTTGTCCCATTGGACAAGTAACATACAACATTCACTAGTCCTATTCAAATTCTACTAGTTCCTGGTTATCAGACTTGTCCCATTGGACAAGTAACATACAACATTCACTAGTCCTATTCAAATTCTGCTAGTTCCTGGCTATCAGACTTGTTCCATCGGACAAGTAACATACAACATTCACTAGTCCTATTCAAATTCTACTAGTTCCTGGTTATCAGACTTGTTCCATCGGACAAGTAACATACAACATTCACTAGTCCTATTCAAATTCTACTAGTTCCTGGTTATCAGACTTGTCCCATTGGACAAGTAACATACAACATTCACTAGTCCTATTCAAATTCTACTAGTTCCTGGTTATCAGACTTGTCCCATTGGACAAGTAACATACAACATTCACTAGTCCTATTCAAATTCTACTAGTTCCTGGCTATCAGACTTGTCCCATTGGACAAGTAACATACAACATTCACTAGTCCTATTCAAATTCTACTAGTTCCTGGCTATCAGACTTGTCCCATTGGACAAGTAACATACAACATTCACTAGTCCTATTCAAATTCTACTAGTTCCTGGCTATCAGACTTGTTCCATTGGACAAGTAACATACAACATTCACTAGTCCTATTCAAATTCTACTAGTTCCTGGCTATCAGACTTGTCCCATTGGACAAGTAACATACAACATTCACTAGTCCTATTCAAATTCTACTAGTTCCTGGCTATCAGACTTGTCCCATTGGACAAGTAACATACAACATTCACTAGTCCTATTCAAATTCTGCTAGTTCCTGGCTATCAGACTTGTCCCATTGGACAAGTAACATACAACATTCACTAGTCCTATTCAAATTCTACTAGTTCCTGGCTATCAGACTTGTCCCATTGGACAAGTAACATACAACATTCACTAGTCCTATTCAAATTCTACTAGTTCCTGGCTATCAGACTTGTCCCATTGGACAAGTAACATACAACATTCACTAGTCCTATTCAAATTCTGCTAGTTCCTGGCTATCAGACTTGTCCCATTGGACAAGTAACATACAACATTCACTAGTCCTATTCAAATTCTACTAGTTCCTGGCTATCAGACTTGTTCCATTGGACAAGTAACATACAACATTCACTAGTCCTATTCAAATTCTACTAGTTCCTGGCTATCAGACTTGTCCCATTGGACAAGTAACATACAACATTCACTAGTCCTATTCAAATTCTACTAGTTCCTGGCTATCAGACTTGTCCCATTGGACAAGTAACATACAACATTCACTAGTCCTATTCAAATTCTGCTAGTTCCTGGCTATCAGACTTGTCCCATTGGACAAGTAACATACAACATTCACTAGTCCTATTCAAATTCTACTAGTTCCTGGCTATCAGACTTGTTCCATTGGACAAGTAACATACAACATTCACTAGTCCTATTCAAATTCTACTAGTTCCTGGCTATCAGACTTGTCCCATTGGACAAGTAACATACAACATTCACTAGTCCTATTCAAATTCTACTAGTTCCTGGCTATCAGACTTGTTCCATTGGACAAGTAACATACAACATTCACTAGTCCTATTCAAATTCTACTAGTTCCTGGCTATCAGACTTGTCCCATTGGACAAGTAACATACAACATTCACTAGTCCTATTCAAATTCTACTAGTTCCTGGCTATCAGACTTGTCCCATTGGACAAGTAACATACAACATTCACTAGTCCTATTCAAATTCTGCTAGTTCCTGGCTATCAGACTTGTCCCATTGGACAAGTAACATACAACATTCACTAGTCCTATTCAAATTCTACTAGTTCCTGGCTATCAGACTTGTTCCATTGGACAAGTAACATACAACATTCACTAGTCCTATTCAAATTCTACTAGTTCCTGGCTATCAGACTTGTCCCATTGGACAAGTAACATACAACATTCACTAGTCCTATTCAAATTCTACTAGTTCCTGACTATCAGACTTGTCCCATTGGACAAGTAACATACAACATTCACTAGTCCTATTCAAATTCTACTAGTTCCTGACTATCAGACTTGTCCCATTGGACAAGTAACATACAACATTCACTAGTCCTATTCAAATTCTACTAGTTCCTGACTATCAGACTTGTCCCATTGGACAAGTAACATACAACATTCACTAGTCCTATTCAAATTCTACTAGTTCCTGACTATCAGACTTGTCCCATTGGACAAGTAACATACAACATTCACTAGTCCTATTCAAATTCTACTAGTTCCTGACTATCAGACTTGTCCCATTGGACAAGTAACATACAACATTCACTAGTCCTATTCAAATTCTACTAGTTCCTGACTATCAGACTTGTTCCATTGGACAAGTAACATACAACATTCACTAGTCCTATTCAAATTCTACTAGTTCCTGACTATTAGACTTGTCCCATTGGACAAGTAACATACAACATTCACTAGTCCTATTCAAATTCTACTAGTTCCTGGCTATCAGACTTGTCCCATTGGACAAGTAACATACAACATTCACTAGTCCTATTCAAATTCTACTAGTTCCTGACTATCAGACTTGTCCCATTGGACAAGTAACATACAACATTCACTAGTCCTATTCAAATTCTACTAGTTCCTGACTATCAGACTTGTCCCATTGGACAAGTAACATACAACATTCACTAGTCCTATTCAAATTCTACTAGTTCCTGACTATCAGACTTGTCCCATTGGACAAGTAACATACAACATTCACTAGTCCTATTCAAATTCTACTAGTTCCTGGCTATCAGACTTGTTCCATCGGACAAGTAACATACAACATTCACTAGTCCTATTCACATTCTACTAGTTCCTGACTATCAGACTACATGTATCTCTAATGTCAAGCCCTGACTTCAGACATTGGTAATTCTTCTTGGCTTACACAATTGTCAACATGATCATCCAAATAAATCTTGAAAACCTATTACCAATGCATATTCGGGGAAATTCCATTAAAATGTCTATGGTGCTGTAAGGGGGAATTTTGATTTTTATGTCATTGATTGGCGACAAACGAGGGAAAGAATTTATGTTTACTATTTGTTTATTTTTGAATTCCCTTCTTATCCCACCATAGACTATTAAACTTTAACTTACTTTTTCAAAATGTACTGTAATTTCACTCTTCAGTTGCTTCTTTAATGTGAGCGGATTTGATAAATGACCGTCGCAAACAAAATGTTCTGAAATACAAAATGTAACAGTATCATTGGTATAGAAATTCACATTCGAGATAAAGTAAATATAATTAAAACACTGATGATTTTCATATATCTCTCTTTACGTAATTACTGAGCAAAGAATAGAATTAAACATTAACTCTCCCCAAGCTTAGAACACAGAGACAAGTAAATAAAATTCTCCAATACATGTACTGCACTTACTCTGTAGTGGTAAATTTTCAATTAAACAGTACTACATGTATGTACTGTATTCTTGCCATGGTCTTATGTGATATTCAGTTTAAAAATGTATTATAATGGAAATAAAATTTGAACCACTTTAAAATTTGTTATATATATATATAAGTGTTGAGGTTTTCAATAGTTTTGAGAATAGCCTAGCAAGGGGAAAAAATCGCCTTGCATACACTAAACACGAAATGGTGAAATTTGTTTTCAAAAAGTGCATTTTTTATGTACATTTTGTAAGTATTGAAAATGTAATATAACTAGCATAACTTTAGAATATTCCATCTAAAAAGAGCAGATATTCTATTTTCTAAATGAGTAAAATAAAATCTAAAACTAATTAAAATTAAATTGTATATTCATCTTGATACTTAAATTTACAACAAAAGCCTTTAACAGACTACTTCAGTACTTGCTTTGCAGAAACAGGGTAAACTAAAAATATTTGTTGTTTTTTCTATGTTATCATTTAGTGGGCCTCATGCTTTTTTCCCCCATAGGTCAATAGGAATCACTAATACATGTAGGTTGTATCAACTAGTCCTTTTTCACTGTATGTCAACGTGAATCACCAATAAGTTGTTCTTGGTGATTATTGTGGACATAGGATCAAGTTAAATGTGATACAATGTACATGTCCATGTGCTGTTAATAACTTTTTACAATTTTGGGGGATCCCGAAGGGTCAAATAAACAATTGAATTTTAATCGTAGTTCTTGAGAGTTGTGAAAATGGTCACTACATACAAATTTGTGTCACAATTCTTTTTTTATTTGTAAATCCGTATCTGAAAAAGACTTGGCTTCAATACATGTTGTCAGTTTTACTTTTTCACACATGTTGCAACTAGTACCAATATCTATTCTACATTTACAAAACATAATGAGCAGAAACGTAAACCAGATCAGAAACTAGAGGTTCAGTGGGCTGAGCCTGTGTCGCTCACCTTTCATTCTGCTTTGAGGAAGCTTAATACAGAACCTTCCATAGGTGCTTCCCTACAAATTTTGGTTCATTTGGCTTAGCAGTTTCACAGAAGAAGATTTTTTAGAAATCGACCAAGCAGAAACAAGAATTGCCTATGGCAGCCATGTTTGTTAACGGATCGGAACGAAATTAGCAATCTTTATAAGAGCCCCTTCCATATATGCTTCCTACTAAGTTTCGGTTCATTTGGCTCAGCAGTTTCAGAGTAAAAGATTTTTTAGAAATCGACCAATCAGAGACAAAATTCACCTGTGGCAGCCATATTTGTTAATGGATCGGGACGAAATGAGCAATCTTTATAGAGGACCGCCCATAGATGCTTCCTACCAAGTTTCGGTTTATTTGGCTACACGGTTTCATAGGAGAAGATTTTTTAGAAATCGACCAATCAGAAACAAAAATTGTCTATGGCCGCAGGCCATGTTATTTAACGGATCGGGACGAAATGAGCACTCTTTATAGATGACCTTCCATAGATGCTTCCTACTAAGTTTTGGTTCATTTGGCCAAACGCTTTCAGAGTAGAAGAATTTTAAAAATCAGCTAATAATAAACAACAATCGCCTGTGGCGGCCATGTTTTTTAACGGATCGGGACGAAATGAGCAATATTTATAGAGCACCTTCCAAAGATGCTTCCTACCAAGTTTCAGTTCATTTGGCAAAGCGGTTTCAGAGGAGAAGATGTTTTAGAAATCAGCCAATCAGAAACAAGAATTGCCTGTGGTGGCCATGTTTGTTAACAAATCGGGACGAAATGAGCAAACTTTATAGATGCTTCCTACCAAGTTTCGGTTCATTTGGCCTAGCGGTTTCAGAGGAGAAGATTTAAAAAAATCAGCCAATCAGAAACAAGAATTGCTTGACGGCCATGTTTGTTATTGGATCGGGACGAAATGAGCAAATTTATAGAGGACCTTCCATAGATGCTTCCTACCAAGTTTCGGTTCATTTGGCCTAGCAGTTTCAGAGGAGAAGATTTAAAACTAGAGGCTCAGGTGAGCCTGTATCGCTCACCTGACATAAATAAGTCCTCTTAAGAATGTCTGCATGCTGAATACATCTAAGTTACTATTCAAATCCCATACTGCCATAGGGTTCTATGTTAAAACTATGTCTGCTCATGGCAGCCATCTTGGATAGAGGTCGTGGTCATCGGACACAATTTTGAAAGTATACTACCCAAGGACCATCCATGCCATGCTTGCTTTAAATTGGCTGACTGGTTTCAGAAGAGAAGACTTTTAAACAATTTTCCCATAGGGTCCTATGTTAAAACTATGTCCGCTGACGGCAGCCATTTTGAACCAAGATCGGGATCACTGAACACAATTTTGGAAGTTGACCACCTAAGGACCATCGATAACATGTTTGCTATTATGGCTTACTGGTTTCAGAGGAGAAGATTTTAAAACATTTTTTCTCATAGGGTCCTATGTTAAAACTACAGTATGTCCGCTGAAGGTGGCCATCTTGGATGGAGGTCAGGGTCACTGGACACAATTTTGAAAATTGACCACTTAAGGACCATCCATGCCATGTTTGCTTTAAATTGGCTTACTGGTTTCAGAGGAGAAGATTTTTAAACATATTTCCCATGGGGTCCTATGTTAAAACTATGTCCGCTGATGGTGGCCATCTTGGATGGAGGTTTGGATCACTGGATATCATTTTGAAAGTTGACCATTTAAGGACCATTCATGCCATGTTTGCTTTAAATTGGCTTACTGGTTTCAGAGGAAATTTTTTTTTAAACATTTTTCCCGTAGGGTCCTATGTTAAAACTATGTCCGCTGACGCCAGACGGTGGCCATCTGGGATGGAGGTCGGGGTCACACGACATAATTTTGAAAGTTGACCACCTACATGTAAGAACCATTCATGCCATGTTTGCTTTAAATTGACTTACTGGTTTCAGAGGAGAAGACTTTTAAACATTTTTTCCATAGTGTCCTATGTTAAAATTAAGTCGAGTCATGGTGGCCATCTTGAATTTCCGATCAGCAAACGATTCACAAGTTTAGTACAGGGCCACCCAATGATCATTCCTGCAAAGTCACAATTCAATTGGCTTAGTGGTTTCTAACAAGAAGATTTTAAAAATTTCGACCAATCAGAATACATTATGGGCCCTGGCAGCCATGTTTGATTTCCGATCAGCGCCAAAAACAAAAATCTTGTATATGACCATCCAATGAACATTTCTGCCAAGTTTGGTTCAAATCTGTTTTGTGGTTTCAGAAAAAAAGATGAAAATGTGAAATTCCCATAGGGTCCTATGTTAAACTAAGTCGAGTCATGGTGGCCATCTTGAATTTCCGATCGGCAAACGATTCACAAGTTTAGTACAGGACCACCCAATGATCATTCCTGCAAAGTCACAATTCAATTGGCTTAGTGGTTTCTAACAAGATTTTTAAAATTTTGACCAATCAGAACCCATTGGGCCCTGTTAGCCATGTTGGATTTCCGATCAGCATCAAAAACAAAAATCTTGTATATGACCATCCAATGAACATTTCTGCCAAGTTTGGTTCAAATCTGTTTTGTGGTTTCAGAAAAAAAGATGAAAATGTGAAATTCCCATAGGGTCCAATGTTAAACTAAGTCGAGTCATGGCAGCCATCTTGAATTTCCCATCGGCAAACGATTCACAAGTTTAGTACAGGACCACCCAATGATCATTTCTGCAAAGTCACAATTCAATGGAGACCATTCACCCAAATTTACTCAACAGGTGTCGCTAAAGTACCAACGGTGGTTAGCGGAGCGTTTTATTATCGCTTAGACGTTTGTAACCTATGTAAACTATTATTTCAAACACAATTTCTATCTAATTATCCAACAATAATTATTTTTTATTTGTATAACAATATTCCTCAAGTAAACAACAAATGCATCATAAGTTGTAACCATCTTCTGACATGTTACTAAATTACTAAAGTGATCACGTCATTACGTTGAAATAAGACAAGGACAACGTTCAATCGTAACTACTCGGCCATTCTCGCTACCCTGCAAATAACCTCGTACGTACATAGTAAAAATTCTTCTTAAATTGTTTGCCGGAAGTTAAGTTAAGTTAGGCCGCACAAAAATATAGTCCACGAAAATCCAATATGGAAGACATACTAAGTAAAATCTAATCATGCAAAACTAATTAAACCTTTAATTGAAATATAGAAAATTGCTTAAAATATAACTTTATCAAACTTTCATGTAACTGACATGTGAAAAGTAGTGCGATTTATACGCCTAATGCATGAATATTCTTAATGCATACAAGGTTATTTGCAGGGTAGCGAGAATGGCCGAGAAGTTACGATTGGGACAACGTTGCAATCATATCTGCGTCACGGGCACCTGTTACTAACTGTGAATGCGAATATAAAATAAAATTGAATACATTCTTATTAATTTTTTCTTATGTTCTCCATGAGCAAAAATCAATATTTTCAATAATTTTGTAATTACCGGTAGTAAATACGCATAGCATACGTACAATAACTGTTGAATGAGGAAACTATAGTACATGTGTACGTACGTTTTTAAACAAAGTTTGATATTTGTTCACATTCTTTGTATTTCCGTTTTTAAAAGATTTTCGTGTTGGTTTCCTAGTTTTGTTGTATCGTGATTTTCTACTTTCATGGTAAATAATCGTTTATTAATGGTTAGAATCAAATAATTTCGATCAATTTCACGTACATTAATTATTCTTGGCGAATTTTATGTACTCAGTCGGGGAGCCAACGTCAGCTTCCGTAACTCCTCCCATAAGGCTAAAAACATTTACGCAAGGGCAGATAATAATAACCCACCAGGTGTCGCCCATAATCATAATAGGTATTGACGTTTGTTTACCATGACGATTACAGAATAAACCTTATATGAGAGATAAATATAAATAAATACATTCCGAAAAAAACGTGAATTATCATGGTTAAATATATAAGTTGCAGAAAAAACCCCAAGAAAGTGTTTATTAGACATAATATCGGTATAAAACAAGATATTTCCCGAGGTATTTGTTTTTGTTGTTGTAGCTAAGAATATATGGCGGGAAATTCTCGAGGCTAAGAATAACTGACACAAACGCATCCCATTGGTTGTCAGTAAAAACTATGGTCAAAAATAGGTTTACCCATCATTCAAATGTGTAACGAAATATAAAAATAGCCATCATTCCGCCTTTAATTTGCAAAACGAGGTTTGTAACTTAGGACGCTGTCAGCCGCCATTTTTGATAAAGAAGACGCTGAATGAATAAATAAATAAGTTTTATCTAAAGTCGACATGGTTAAAAACAACAAGCATACAAATATAAGCTCTAATGAGCTTTTGACCGACATACAACATAAATAACAATAATCAAGGCATGCGAAAATAAATTAAAAACAAAGAAAAACAAAGTTAGCACTACAAGAAAAGCACAGACATGTAAGTTGGTAAGAAATCTGAAATAACTAAAACATGAAATTAAAAGCAATTTAAAAGCAGATATTATAGCTGAACAGAATTAAAAATAATAAGCTTACATGAAAGCTAAGCATAACTAAAAGCTACACAATATTCAATAATAAAACTAAGTATAACTATAACATATAAAAGTATAAAAGATGGACATGACCTATTGATGGTAAAAAGCATACTTTAAAAGTCAGCACAAACTGAGCATTTGCAAACATTCCCATTCCAGGACTTCAAAATATTCTTGAACTGATTAAAATTAGATATTAGAAGAAAGAGTAGCCTTTGTTTTATTTGCATTTAGAGTATCATAACATAATTTAATAGTTATTCCTGTGATATAGTTTGAGATATTTATGATGTATTTAACATATCCCCCCCCCCCCAAATAGATATTCAAACTGACATCATGTGAACATATTCCAGTCTCAGCTTCTGGGTTTTTTTTACCATTTACAGTACACTTTAACAATAATATATTTCAGATTTACAGCACAGGTGACCATGATCAAATAAGATTTTGTCTTTTATTTTGTCAGTATTTGCATTTATTATTTAAAACAGGTATCAAACCCTATAAACTGATTTCATGTTGTTTTAACATTTAAAACTTGTATGGTCTTGTGGTCAGATATTCAACCTGTAAAATTATATGGTCTTGTGGTCTGAAATTTGACTTGTTAGCTTAGGGATATATATTTCAGTCTCTGCTTCTGATTTTTTACCATTGTTCACTGATCAATCATATATTTCAATTATTTCAGAATACAGTTCAGATGATTAAATAAAAGTATTTATGATTGTTTTATCTTATTTTATTAATGTTGTTATTACCTATATTTGAACCCTTTAAACTGACTTTATGATGTTTTAACATTTAAAATTATATGGTCTTATGGTCAAAAATTGGACATATAAGGATATTCCAGTCTCAGCTTCTGATTTTGTACCTTCCAGATTGTTAATTGATCAATTATGTATTTCAATATTTCAGATTTACAGCACAGAAAATAATGATTAAATAAAACTATTGATGATTTTTTTGTCTTTTTTTATTTTGTCAGTGTTGTGCTTGCCTGGATGTGCATTTAACAAGGCAAAGGGGTTTGAAAATGGCTATTATTGGTTCAGATGCTCCTGAATTTTACAAACTTGTGTCGATAATTTTAATATATCTGAAAATGCCTGTGTATGTAGGAAATGTGATTTAAAGTTGTATATAAATATATGTTTTTTCTTCTTCTAAAAAATCCATGAAGTAAAAAAATGGACCAGCATTCCAATTATTTTTAAAGTATATCATCAAACAAATGCAGGCCCTTGGGTATAATTGTGAGCAGAATATATCCTCTAACTAATACATTCATTTAATTCAAAAAGTTTCAGATGCTCCTGAATTTTGTTTGTTTGTAAAAAGAAATTTAACATTTTTTCTGAATTGTATTGTATTTGTAAGAAATGTGAAATTAAGTTCAAACTTTGTATTCTATGTCTACTAAAAATAATCTGCTTGAAAATGATGAGCCGTGCAGTTAATAAAAAGGCACTTTCTAATGGAAGTAAGAGTGTTGAAGATGAAAAAAAATGTTTTTTAAACCATTTTAATTTAAGTAAAAAGAGTGGAGATGACATTAGTATTTGATGTTTGGATAAATGACAAATTTTTAGACAAGGATCAGAGTTTTCAAGACACCTTGTGTCATAAACAGTATAATATATTTAGTCATTCAGAAAAGAACTTTTTGATTGTGTAATTTGTGAAACTTCATCTGAAACTGAAAGTCAAAAGGTTTATTTCAATTTCAATTGAAAACCAGGATTTGTTAAAGTTGTTCTTAAATATTTCAAGAATGAATTAAATTTCTGTAAAGAATTTGGCTCAGAAGATAAATTATATTGTGGTACATATTGTTATAACAGTTGTAACACATTTTCTAGGTCAGAAAGTGGAGCTGAAACAAGATCTCAAACTTTTCAATTTCTTTTAGATATTTTGAACCAGAACCAAGTTGTTGAACAAGTTTCTACAGACATTTAGACCTGTATACACTCCAACATGTTGTTGAATTTGTTATTCATGCTTTTTTTTTTTTTTTAGATGAAAAGGTACTTCTGTTGCCTGTTGTTTATGAGAAATATAATTATCTTTTATTATCTATGAATTTTAATGCTGAATTTTATAAATTTTATTTTACAGAAAAGAATTTTTCAAAATTTGCCCTTTTATTAACTTTTTTCCAGTCATTGGATCAAATAAAATAGTTGTTTAACTTCAATTTTAAACAATATTTACCAATACTTGCTTATTTTGCCAACAGAAAACATATTCATTCTAGTCGTGAAATTTGGAAATCTGGTTTGTCATTTCATGTGAATGCAAGTCCTTCTGTATGTGTCTTAAAATTATGTGAATGGTAGTCATTCAATATGTGTCTTTTATGTGAATGCTAGTCAGTTTGTGTGTGTCTTTTATGTGAATTTGATGGGGGGGGGGGGGGGGGGGGAAATATTGCAACCTATAAGTACCCATATTTGTAAATGCTGGTAATTTTGTGAATGTCCTGGAGAAAGAATTATTGCAAACTAAGTACCCATATTAGTAAATGCTGGTCATTTTGTGAATATCCTGGAGAAAGAATTATTGCAACCTATGTACTCAGTCATATTTGTAAATGCTGGTCATTTCATCTTGTGAAGTCATGGGGAAATAATTATTGCAACCTAAGTACCCATATTTGTAAATGCTGGTCATTTTGTGATTGTCAAGGGGAAAGAATTATTACAACTTAACCACCCCTATATGTTATAGAAGCTAGTTTGTAGTTGTGTCAAACACATGAATATTCCAAATACATTGATATTTACATTGTCAGATAAACATGAAACTTGGTAGCTTTCATTCAGATAATAATATTTCCTAACACTGAATTTTTTTTAATTTGCCTTGATATAATATGAAGGGTTAAGATATCTGAATACAATTTTGTATGCCCCTTTTTGTCTCAAAGTTTCATTTTTTTTTAGATTTTTAAAAATTTATTAATTGTTTTACTGGCATATTTTTTTTTATAATATTTTCATATTTTTTCAATTCACTTAATTTTTGTTTACATGCTTTTATTTTTTCCACACATTTGTTTCTTTCTATTTATCTTGTACCTGTTGTATTGAAATTAAATTAAATTGAAATTATTAATTGTTGTACATCCCCTGTGCAAATCTAGTATCATAGATGATTTTTTTTTATTTAAAGTGATGATAAATAGTAATTCCCCCGTCTAAATTACAAAATGCAATGTCTAAAACAATATTGCAATAAAAATAAACTGAAAAATACGGTATTAATACAAGAAAATTAAAAAAAGACATAAAAATAGACACCCCTTTCCCAAATGAAATAACCTTTCGGATGTACGCTTAGGTGTCGATTATTGTTGATGTTAAGAAACACCACCGATGTGTTCCGAAAGACAATGAATTTCGATGTTTGGCAAATGGTCGATCGATCAAGGTGGGTGTAGAACTAAGTGACACAATTGCATCCCATAAGACATTGACACTAGTTGTCGGTATGACAATGAACCTAGATGATTTCCTCAGGCAATGGATGTTACAGAAAGCCATCATATTGTTTTAATTAAATTTTCTGACTTAAATAGAACCACCTCAACATTTGTTTTGAAATTGAGTCTACTTCAAGTAGTAACATTCGATGTTTGTGCACTATATAAATAAAAACTGAAGTGATGCAATAAATTTCTATTTATCCATAGACATATTCCGTATATTTTAATTGATTTCAAGCGTACGTTTTTATTGTAAACCGACATATTTTAACTGAAGGTTTGAACGTCATTTTTCATCAAAAATGACGCGAAAGTCACGTGACTTTGTTTTTAGATGGAACTCTCCTGCGTCACTGGCTTCCCGGCTGTACTGTTCTGTTCCGGATTCCACCCACAGTGGCTTGTCTTTAAGACATATAACTTTATTAATAAAAAATATGCACCCGGCCTATATCATTTTTAAGATACATATATATTATAAAAAAAAACAACAACTAAGCGTGTTGGGACCTTATCTTCATCTCATTGAAAATTAACTTGTTCTCGTCGTGATATAGCCGTAAACAACAATTACTCACTGATCCCCAACATGATGTTAAAAACATATTCTGTCTCAAACATAAATATCTACATTTATTAATCTACTATTTATGTGGTTATTTTCGAAGGGGTGTTAATTTTTCGATTTTTAGTCAAACTGTTCGCGTGGGCTCTAATTTTGCGAAAATTGAAAAAAGCAAAATTAAAAATTTTACGATTTCAGCTTTATCTTAAGCCATTCAAATAAAGGCATCAAACATTCTGAAGACTTTGAAAAATAAAATTCAAACGTGAATACCCGGGTCGTATTATAGATAATGTTGATTTTTTTCATGAACAGTCATGTGTACATTTTATTTCCATCAACCGTCATGTGTGGATTTTATTTTTCATCAACAGTCGCTTGACTATTATTGATTGGTAATAAAACTAATGTGATTTCTATATGATAAAGTTGGTCAGTGACTTGCGGCAGGTCGGTGGTTTTTTCAGGGAACTCCGGTTTCCTCCACCAATAAAACGGGCCAAATAAAACTGGCCGTCACGAAACAAGAAGTGTACTATTTCATTTCAACGGTAATACAAGCTATTTAACAACCTCTACACTAAATACAACATATATTTGGGCGGTGTTGATTAAATTACATGATAGTGCTACATATGATGATAGAAGAAAAGCATATGAATGGTTAAAGCACCAAGCATTAAAATGCAACTTATCTCTTTGAAGGTTTACTTTTTAAGGAATCAATCTTATCCGGACAAATCCGCGAATCAGAGGCAATAATTAAACTGTTGAACTTTCTTGCATAAGGTTCTTGAAATCCGGACACGTATTATACGAGTGATTGTTGTTGTTTAACGTCAATTCAGCAATTTTTCAGCTATATCATGGCGAGAACAAGTTAATTTTCAATGAGATGATGATAAGGTCCGCTTTGTACTAGACCAACACACTGAGTTGGATTTTTATAGTGCTAGCTCACTAAAACAACAGTCCGCGGATAGACATGTCGCCCCACTCGGACACATTATCCTGATTCTGAGTCGACCAGTCTTTGCTGTTTTTCCTTAATGCTGCGTGCTTACCAGAGAAGCAAAAATATCAATTTGTATAGTCTTTGGTATGACCCGACCGGGGCTCGAACCCACGATCTACCGCACTCGAGGCGAGCACTCTAACCATTACGCCACCGATGCGGTTCGTATTATACGAAGCTGCATGGACGCGGCCGAGACACACATTCATGTCATTAAGGGGACGACCATTTAACTTTTAGGATGTTTTTTTCTGAAAAAAAAAATATATTAATTATGTGGTGAAATTTTAAAGAAACAAAATAAATTGACACGAAAGATGCAAAAATATCATTAATCCGGCCCTACAGTTCTCAACGAGAAATTTATGATAAAAATTTGAAGGGAAATTACTGATTTTTTTTTATTTCCAAAAAATAAAAATCTGATTTTTGTTTCCTGTGAAAAAATATATCACTGTGGGGGAAATGATAGTTTTCTGTGTAATGTTTTGTAGATCAGTGATTGTCCTTTTTCTTTTGGCCATTGTATTGCCTGCCCTTGCGCTTGGGAATCTTAAAACTCTTCTTGCATTGTTTTTGAAGCAAAAGTGAGTACACAAATTTACATGGTTAGACCCTATACAGTGTGAAAAAAATACGTGTACAATTTTCAATCTGGTTCAATTTAGTCTGAAAACTTGTGTGCAATTTTATGTCATTAGACAACAAATGAAGCAAAAAAAAAAACTTGTGTGCAATTTTACGTCATTAGACACCAAAGGAAGTAAAATAAAACCACGTACATGCAATTTTACATTGCCATTGCAGGCATTGGGCCCTATAGGCTATGATTGCTACCGGTCACTGTGAAATAAACTAGAAAAAAAGGTATTGGAAATATCAAATTAAAATCTATTATGTTCACTTCCGTCCTCTCTATAGGCCGTGCCTACCGTCATATTACGCAACGCTTCAGATCAAGGACACCACATAGGTAATGATATTGCCATTTGATTACATTGATTACAAGCGTTTATCGGAAAACAAACGTTTTCCTAACCACCGTTGGTACAGCGATGCCACCTGGGGGGAAAATGGGTGAATGGTCTCCATTGGCTTAGTGGTTTCTAACAAGAAGATTTTTAAAATTTTGACCAATCAGAACACATTATGGGCACTGGCAGCCATGTTGGATTTCCGATCAGTGCCAAAAACAAAAATCTTGTATATGACCATCCAATGAACATTTCTGCCAAGTTTGGTTCAAATCTGTTTTGTGGTTTCAGAAACTAGTCTCCCAGGAGCCTGTATAGCTCACCTGGGTATAATAACAACATCAGTCAATAAAACTTGATAACTACGGTAAAAAAAATTAACAAATGTAGCCTTCGTCATTGCAGACCCCTTCTACAAAAAATTTGGGCAGGGGTTCCCCCTTTAATGTAAGTTATCAAAATTGCTGTAAAAAAACAAATATGTCAATGATTTTCAAAATTTAGCTTTTCCTACTTCACATTTTGTAATAGAGTTGCTTCCCTTTGATTATTTGAGTAACCAAAACCAGTGAGTCAACAAAAAAATGCATTTCAAGAGGAATAACTCTTCACAGTTGTCGCACATTTTTAACTGTGGGAAATTTTTTGTAGTTTAACATTTTTGCAGTTTAAACTTTCCCTCTATCTCTACATTGTAATAGTTTTTGAGATATAAGATGATAGTATTAAAATTGATGAAAAAAGGGCAATAACTCCAAAATAGGTAATGGGATTTACTTCAAAATTGCATGGCAGGAAGATCTTGACATGCTGAAAATTTCTGCAATTTAAACTTAACATCTATCTCTTATAGTTTTTGAAATATAACACGAAAAATATTAAAATAAAAAAAAAAAAATTGATCGAAGGGCCGAACCGCCGGACACATTTTTGGAAGAGAACCATCCAATGACTATTTCATCAAATTTTGTTCTTATTGAGCAAATGGTTTCCGACAAGAAGATTTTTATGGGAATTTCCCATAGGGTCTTATGTTAAATTAAGTTCGGCTGTGGCGGCCATCTTGGTCGGTGTTCTGAAATGCCGGACACAATTTTGGAAGAGGACCACCCAAGAATCATTTCAGCAAAGTTTGGTTGAGATTGGCTCAGTAGTTTCAGAGGAGAAGATTTTTTTTAAATTTCATCCCCCCTTTTTCTAATTTGCATAATCGGTCAAAATTGGCAAAAGTTCAAAGTTCATAAAAAATCCCGTAATATATGTTAAAAAGCTCATCATTATGCTTATACAGTTCAAATTTGGACAATTTCTGGCTTAAAATAGAGCAGTTTTGGCCATTTGAAGAAAATTATATTTTTAGTAATGGCGGCCATCTTTGATACAAGACGGCGCTGACGGACACAATTTTGAAAGGGGACCACCCAAGGATCATTTCAGCAAAGTTTGGTTGAGATTGGCTCAGTAGTTTCAGAGGAGAAGATTTTTTTTAAATTTCATCCCCCCTTTTTTCAAATTTCCATAATCGGTCAAAATCGGAAAAGTTCAAAGTTCATAAAAAATCCCGTAATATATGTTAAAAAGCTCATCATTATGCTTATACAGTTCAAATTTGGACAATTTCTGGCATAAAATAGAGCAGTTTTGGCCATTTGAAGAAATTTCTATTTTTAGTCATGGCGGCCATCTTGGATACAGGACGGTGCTGACGGACATATTTTTGAAAGGGAACCACCCAAGGATCAATTCAGCAAAGTTTGGTTGAGATTGGCTCAGTAGTTTCAGAGGAGAAGATTTTTTTTAATTTCATCCCCCCTTTTTTCTAATTTGCATAATCGGTCAAAATCGGCAAAAGTTCAAAGTTCATAAAAAATCCCGTAATATATGTCAAAAAGCTCATCATTATGCTTATACAGTTCAAATTTGGACAATTTCTGGCTTAAAATAGAGCAGTTTTGGCCATTTGAAGAAATTTCTATTTTTAGTAATGGCGGCCATCTTGGATACAGGAAGGCGCTGATGGACATATTTTTGAAAGGGAACCACCCAAGGATCATTTCAGCAAAGTTTGGTTGAGATTGGCTCAGTAGTTTCAGAGGAGAAGATTTTTTTTAATTTCATCCCCCCTTTTTTCTAATTTGCATAATCGGTCAAAATCGGCAAAAGTTCAAAGTTCATAAAAAATACTGTAATATATGTTAAAAAGCTCATCATTATGCTTACACAGTTCAAATTTGGACAATTTCTGGCTTAAAATAGAGCAGTTTTGGCCATTTGAAGAAAATTATATTTTTAGTAATGGCGGCCATCTTTGATACAAGACGGCGCTGACGGACACAATTTTGAAAGGGGACCACCCAAGGATCATTTCAGCAAAGTTTGGTTGAGATTGGCTCAGTAGTTTCAGAGGAGAAGGTTTTTTTTAATTTCATCCCCCCCTTTTTTTAATTTGCATAATCGGTCAAAATCGGCAAAAGTTCAAAGTTCATAAAAAATCCCGTAATATATGTTAAAAAGCTCATCATTATGCTTATACAGTTCAAATTTGGACAATTTCTGGCATAAAATAGAGCAGTTTTTGCCATTTGAAGAAATTTCTATTTTTAGCAATGGCGGCCATCTTGGATATAGGACGGCGCTGACGGACACAATTTTGAAAGGGGACCACCCAAGAATCATTTCAGCAAAGTTTGGTTGAGATTGGCTCAGTAGTTTCAGAGGAGAAGATTTTTTTTTAAATCATCCCCCCTTTTTTCTAATTTGCATTAGCAGTCAAAATCGGCAAAAGTTCAAAGTTCATAAAAAATCCCGTAATATATGTTAAAAAGCTCATCATTATGCTTATACAGTTCAAATTTGGGCACTTTCTGGCTTAAAATAGAGCAGTTTTAGCCATTTGAAGAAATTTCTATTTTTAGTAATGGCGGCCATCTTGGATACAGGACGGCGCTGACGGACACAATTTTGAAAGGGGACCACCCAAGGATCATTTCAGCAAAGTTTGGTTGAGATTGGCTCAGTAGTTTCAGAGGAGAAGATTTTTTTTAAATTTCATCTCCCCTTTTTTCTAATTTGCATAATCAGTCAAAATCGGTAAAAGTTCAAAGTTCATAAAAAATCCCGTAATATATGTTAAAAAGCTCATCATTATGCTTATACAGTTCAAATTTGGGCACTTTCTGGCTTAAAATAGAGCAGTTTTGGCCATTTGAAGAAAATTATATTTTTAGTAATGGCGGCCATCTTTGATACAAGACGGCGCTGACGGACACAATTTTGAAAGGGGATCACCCAAGGATCATTTCAGCAAAGTTTGGTTGAGATTGGCTCAGTAGTTTCAGAGGAGAAGATTTTTTTTAAATTTCATCCCCCCTTTTTTCTAATTTGCATAATCAGTCAAAATCGGTAAAAGTTCAAAGTTCATAAAAAATCCCGTAATATATGTTAAAAAGCTCATCATTATGCTTATACAGTTCAAATTTGGGCACTTTCTGGCTTAAAATAGAGCAGTTTTGGCCATTTGAAGAAATTTCTATTTTTAGTAATGGCGGCCATCTTGGATACAGGACGGCGCTGACGGACACAATTTTGAAAGGGGACCACCCAATGATCATTTCAGCAAAGTTTGGTTGAGATTGGCTCAGTAGTTTCAGAGAAGATTTTTTTAAATTTCATCCCCCCTTTTTTCAAATTTGCATAATCAGTCAAAATCGGTAAAAGTTCAAAGTTCATAAAAAATCCCGTAATATATGTTAAAAAGCTCATCATTATGCTTATACAGTTCAAATTTGGGCACTTTCTGGCTTAAAATAGAGCAGTTTTGGCCATTTGAAGAAATTTCTATTTTTAGTAATGGTGTCCATCTTGGATACAGGACGGCGCTGACGGACACAATTTTGAAAGGGGACTACCCAAGGATCATTTCAGCAAAGTTTGGTTGAGATTGGCTCAGTAGTTTCAGAGGAGAAGATTTTTTTTAATTTCATCTCCCCTTTTTTCTAATTTGCATAATCAGTCAAAATCGGTAAAAGTTCAAAGTTCATAAAAAATCCCGTAATATATGTTAAAAAGCTCATCATTATGCTTATACAGTTCAAATTTGGGCACTTTCTGGCTTAAAATAGAGCAGTTTTGGCCATTTGAAGAAAATTATATTTTTAGTAATGGCGGCCATCTTTGATACAAGACGGCGCTGACGGACACAATTTTGAAAGGGGATCACCCAAGGATCATTTCAGCAAAGTTTGGTTGAGATTGGCTCAGTAGTTTCAGAGGAGAAGATTTTTTTTAAATTTCATCCCCCCTTTTTTCTAATTTGCATAATCAGTCAAAATCGGTAAAAGTTCAAAGTTCATAAAAAATCCCGTAATATATGTTAAAAAGCTCATCATTATGCTTATACAGTTCAAATTTGGGCACTTTCTGGCTTAAAATAGAGCAGTTTTGGCCATTTGAAGAAATTTCTATTTTTAGTAATGGCGGCCATCTTGGATACAGGACGGCGCTGACGGACACAATTTTGAAAGGGGACCACCCAATGATCATTTCAGCAAAGTTTGGTTGAGATTGGCTCAGTAGTTTCAGAGAAGATTTTTTTAAATTTCATCCCCCCTTTTTTCAAATTTGCATAATCAGTCAAAATCGGTAAAAGTTCAAAGTTCATAAAAAATCCCGTAATATATGTTAAAAAGCTCATCATTATGCTTATACAGTTCAAATTTGGGCACTTTCTGGCTTAAAATAGAGCAGTTTTGGCCTTTTGAAGAAATTTCTATTTTTAGTAATGGTGTCCATCTTGGATACAGGACGGCGCTGACGGACACAATTTTGAAAGGGGACTACCCAAGGATCATTTCAGCAAAGTTTGGTTGAGATTGGCTCAGTAGTTTCAGAGGAGAAGATTTTTTTTAATTTCATCTCCCCTTTTTTCTAATTTGCATAATCAGTCAAAATCCGTAAAAGTTCAAAGTTCATAAAAAATCCCGTAATATATGTTAAAAAGCTCATCATTATGCTTATACAGTTCAAATTTGGGCACTTTCTGGCTTAAAATAGAGCAGTTTTGGCCATTTGAAGAAAATTATATTTTTAGTAATGGCGGCCATCTTTGATACAAGACGGCGCTGACGGACACAATTTTGAAAGGGGATCACCCAAGGATCATTTCAGCAAAGTTTGGTTGAGATTGGCTCAGTAGTTTCAGAGAAGATTTTTTTAAATTTCATCCCCCCTTTTTTCAAATTTGCATAATCAGTCAAAATCGGTAAAAGTTCAAAGTTCATAAAAAATCCTGTAATATATGTTAAAAAGCTCATCATTATGCTTATACAGTTCAAATTTGGGCACTTTCTGGCTTAAAATAGAGCAGTTTTGGCCATTTGAAGAAATTTCTATTTTTAGTAATGGCGGCCATCTTGGATACAGGACGGCGCTGACGGACACAATTTTGAAAGGGGACCACCCAAGGATCATTTCAGCAAAGTTTGGTTGAGATTGGCTCAGTAGTTTCAGAGAAGATTTTTTTAAATTTCATCCCCCCTTTTTTCAAATTTGCATAATCAGTCAAAATCGGTAAAAGTTCAAAGTTCATAAAAAATCCCGTAATATATGTTAAAAAGCTCATCATTATGCTTATACAGTTCAAATTTGGGCACTTTCTGGCTTAAAATAGAGCAGTTTTGGCCATTTGAAGAAATTTCTATTTTTAGTAATGGTGGCCATCTTGGATACAGGACGGCGCTGACGGACACAATTTTGAAAGGGGACTACCCAAGGATCATTTCAGCAAAGTTTGGTTGAGATTGGCTCAGTAGTTTCAGAGGAGAAGATTTTTTTTAATTTCATCTCCCCTTTTTTCTAATTTGCATAATCAGTCAAAATCGGTAAAAGTTCAAAGTTCATAAAAAATCCCGTAATATATGTTAAAAAGCTCATCATTATGCTTATACAGTTCAAATTTGGGCACTTTCTGGCTTAATATAGAGCAGTTTTGGCCATTTGAAGAAAATTATATTTTTAGTAATGGCGGCCATCTTTGATACAAGACGGCGCTGACGGACACAATTTTGAAAGGCGATCACCCAAGGATCATTTCAGCAAAGTTTGGTTGAGATTGGCTCAGTAGTTTCAGAGGAGAAGATTTTTTTTAAATTTCATCCCCCCTTTTTTCTAATTTGCATAATCAGTCAAAATCGGTAAAAGTTCAAAGTTCATAAAAAATCCCGTAATATATGTTAAAAAGCTCATCATTATGCTTATACAGTTCAAATTTGGGCACTTTCTGGCTTAAAATAGAGCAGTTTTGGCCATTTGAAGAAATTTCTATTTTTAGTAATGGCGGCCATCTTGGATACAGGACGGCGCTGACGGACACAATTTTGAAAGGGGACCACCCAATGATCATTTCAGCAAAGTTTGGTTGAGATTGGCTCAGTAGTTTCAGAGAAGATTTTTTTAAATTTCATCCCCCCTTTTTTCAAATTTGCATAATCAGTCAAAATCGGTAAAAGTTCAAAGTTCATAAAAAATCCCTTAATATATGTTAAAAAGCTCATCATTATGCTTATACAGTTCAAATTTGGGCACTTTCTGGCTTAAAATAGAGCAGTTTTGGCCATTTGAAGAAATTTCTATTTTTAGTAATGGTGTCCATCTTGGATACAGGACGGCGCTGACGGACACAATTTTGAAAGGGGACTACCCAAGGATCATTTCAGCAAAGTTTGGTTGAGATTGGCTCAGTAGTTTCAGAGGAGAAGATTTTTTTTAATTTCATCTCCCCTTTTTTCTAATTTGCATAATCAGTCAAAATCGGTAAAAGTTCAAAGTTCATAAAAAATCCCGTAATATATGTTAAAAAGCTCATCATTATGCTTATACAGTTCAAATTTGGGCACTTTCTGGCTTAAAATAGAGCAGTTTTGGCCATTTGAAGAAAATTATATTTTTAGTAATGGCGGCCATCTTTGATACAAGACGGCGCTGACGGACACAATTTTGAAAGGGGATCACCCAAGGATCATTTCAGCAAAGTTTGGTTGAGATTGGCTCAGTAGTTTCAGAGAAGATTTTTTTAAATTTCATCCCCCCTTTTTTCAAATTTGCATAATCAGTCAAAATCGGTAAAAGTTCAAAGTTCATAAAAAATCCTGTAATATATGTTAAAAAGCTCATCATTATGCTTATACAGTTCAAATTTGGGCACTTTCTGGCTTAAAATAGAGCAGTTTTGGCCATTTGAAGAAATTTCTATTTTTAGTAATGGTGGCCATCTTGGATACAGGACGGCGCCGACGGACACAATTTTGAAAGGGGACTACCCAAGGATCATTTCAGCAAAGTTTGGTTGAGATTGGCTCAGTAGTTTCAGAGGAGAAGATTTTTTTTAATTTCATCTCCCCTTTTTTCTAATTTGCATAATCAGTCAAAATCGGTAAAAGTTCAAAGTTCATAAAAAATCCCGTAATATATGTTAAAAAGCTCATCATTATGCTTATACAGTTCAAATTTGGGCACTTTCTGGCTTAAAATAGAGCAGTTTTGGCCATTTGAAGAAAATTATATTTTTAGTAATGGCGGCCATCTTTGATACAAGACGGCGCTGACGGACACAATTTTGAAAGGGGATCACCCAAGGATCATTTCAGCAAAGTTTGGTTGAGATTGGCTCAGTAGTTTCAGAGGAGAAGATTTTTTTTAAATTTCATCCCCCCTTTTTTCAAATTTCCATAATCAGTCAAAATCGGAAAAGTTCAAAGTTCATAAAAAATCCCGTAATATATGTTAAAAAGCTCATCATTATGCTTATACAGTTCAAATTTGGACAATTTCTGGCATAAAATAGAGCAGTTTTGGCCATTTGAAGAAATTTCTATTTTTAGTCATGGCGGCCATCTTGGATACAGGACGGTGCTGACGGACATATTTTTGAAAGGGAACCACCCAAGGATCAATTCAGCAAAGTTTGGTTGAGATTGGCTCAGTAGTTTCAGAGGAGAAGATTTTTTTTAATTTCATCCCCCCTTTTTTCTAATTTGCATAATCGGTCAAAATCGGTAAAAGTTCAAAGTTCATAAAAAATCCCGTAATATATGTCAAAAAGCTCATCATTATGCTTATACAGTTCAAATTTGGACAATTTCTGGCTTAAAATAGAGCAGTTTTGGCCATTTGAAGAAATTTCTATTTTTAGTAATGGCGGCCATCTTGGATACAGGAAGGCGCTGATGGACATATTTTTGAAAGGGAACCACCCAAGGATCAATTCAGCAAAGTTTGGTTGAGATTGGCTCAGTAGTTTCAGAGGAGAAGATTTTTTTTAATTTCATCCCCCCTTTTTTCTAATTTGCATAATCGGTCAAAATCGGCAAAAGTTCAAAGTTCATAAAAAATACCGTAATATATGTTAAAAAGCTCATCATTATGCTTATACAGTTCAAATTTGGACAATTTCTGGCTTAAAATAGAGCAGTTTTGGCCATTTGAAGAAAATTATATTTTTAGTAATGGCGGCCATCTTTGATACAAGACGGCGCTGACGGACACAATTTTGAAAGGGGACCACCCAAGGATCATTTCAGCAAAGTTTGGTTGAGATTGGCTCAGTAGTTTCAGAGGAGAAGATTTTTTTTAATTTCATCCCCTCCTTTTTTTTAATTTGCATAATCGGTCAAAATCGGCAAAAGTTCAAAGTTCATAAAAAATCCCGTAATATATGTTAAAAAGCTCATCATTATGCTTATACAGTTCAAATTTGGGCACTTTCTGGCTTAAAATAGAGCAGTTTTGGCCATTTGAAGAAATTTCTATTTTTAGTAATGGCGGCCATCTTGGATACAGGACGGCGCTGACGAACACAATTTTGAAAGGGGACCACCTAAGGATCATTTCAGCAAAGTTTGGTTGAGATTGGCTCAGTAGTTTCAGAGGAGAAGATTTTTTTTAATTTCATCTCCCCTTTTTTCTAATTTGCATAATCAGTCAAAATCGGTAAAAGTTCAAAGTTCATAAAAAAATCCCGTAATATATGTTAAAAAGCTCATCATTATGCTTATACAGTTCAAATTTGGGCACTTTCTGGCTTAAAATAGAGCAGTTTTGGCCATTTGAAGAAATTTCTATTTTTAGTAATGGCGGCCATCTTGGATACAGGACGGCGCTGACGGACACAATTTTGAAAGGGGACCACCCAAGGATCATTTCAGCAAAGTTTGGTTGAGATTGGCTCAGTAGTTTCAGAGAAGATTTTTTTAAATTTCATCCCCCCTTTTTTCAAATTTGCATAATCAGTCAAAATCGGTAAAAGTTCAAAGTTCATAAAAAATCCTGTAATATATGTTAAAAA
This sequence comes from Bathymodiolus brooksi, assembly GCA_963680875.1. NCBI lineage: Eukaryota > Metazoa > Mollusca > Bivalvia > Mytilida > Modiolidae > Bathymodiolus > Bathymodiolus brooksi. The sequence goes on along the minus strand of OY804578.1, from coordinate 89,797,955 downwards.
GCTCATCATTATGCTTATACAGTTCACATTTGGGCACTTTCTGGCTTAAAATAGAGCAGATTTGGCCATTTGAAGAAATTTCTATTTTTAGTAATGGTGTCCATCTTGGATACAGGACGGCGCTGACGGACACAATTTTGAAAGGGGACCACCCAAGGATCATTTCAGCAAAGTTTGGTTGAGATTGGCTCAGTAGTTTCAGAGGAGAAGATTTTTTTTAATTTCATCTCCCCTTTTTTCTAATTTGCATAATCAGTCAAAATCGGTAAAAGTTCAAAGTTCATAAACAATCCTGTAATATATGTTAAAAAGCTCATCATTATGCTTATACAGTTCAAATTTGGGCACTTTCTGGCTTAAAATAGAGCAGTTTTGGCCATTTGAAGAAATTTCTATTTTTAGTAATGGCGGCCATCTTGGATACAGGACGGCGCTGACGGACACAATTTTGAAAGGGGACCACCCAAGGATCATTTCAGCAAAGTTTGGTTGAGATTGGCTCAGTAGTTTCAGAGAAGATTTTTTTTAAATTTCATCCCCCCTTTTTTCAAATTTGCATAATCAGTCAAAATCGGTAAAAGTTCAAAGTTCATAAAAAATCCTGTAATATATGTTAAAAAGCTCATCATTATGCTTATACAGTTCAAATTTGGGCACTTTCTGGCTTAAAATAGAGCAGTTTTGGCCATTTGAAGAAATTTCTATTTTTAGTAATGGTGGCCATCTTGGATACAGGACGGCGCTGACGGACACAATTTTGAAAGGGGACTACCCAAGGATCATTTCAGCAAAGTTTGGTTGAGATTGGCTCAGTAGTTTCAGAGGAGAAGATTTTTTTTAATTTCATCTCCCCTTTTTTCTAATTTGCATAATCAGTCAAAATCGGTAAAAGTTCAAAGTTCATAAAAAATCCCGTAATATATGTTAAAAAGCTCATCATTATGCTTATACAGTTCAAATTTGGGCACTTTCTGGCTTAAAATAGAGCAGTTTTGGCCATTTGAAGAAAATTATATTTTTAGTAATGGCGGCCATCTTTGATACAAGACGGCGCTGACGGACACAATTTTGAAAGGGGATCACCCAAGGATCTTTTCAGCAAAGTTTGGTTGAGATTGGCTCAGTAGTTTCAGAGGAGAAGATTTTTTTTAAATTTCATCCCCCCTTTTTTCAAATTTCCATAATCAGTCAAAATCGGAAAAGTTCAAAGTTCATAAAAAATCCCGTAATATATGTTAAAAAGCTCATCATTATGCTTATACAGTTCAAATTTGGACAATTTCTGGCATAAAATAGAGCAGTTTTGGCCATTTGAAGAAATTTCTATTTTTAGTCATGGCGGCCATCTTGGATACAGGACGGTGCTGACGGACATATTTTTGAAAGGGAACCACCCAAGGATCAATTCAGCAAAGTTTGGTTGAGATTGGCTCAGTAGTTTCAGAGGAGAAGATTTTTTTAAATTTCATCCCCCCTTTTTTCTAATTTGCATAATCGGTCAAAATCGGCAAAAGTTCAAAGTTCATAAAAAATAATGTAATATATGTTAAAAAGCTCATCATTATGCTTATACAGTTCAAATTTGGACAATTTCTGGCTTAAAATAGAGCAGTTTTGGCCATTTGAAGAAAATTATATTTTTAGTAATGGCGGCCATCTTTGATACAAGACGGCGCTGACGGACACAATTTTGAAAGGGGACCACCCAAGGATCATTTCAGCAAAGTTTGGTTGAGATTGGCTCAGTAGTTTCAGAGGAGAAGATTTTTTTTAATTTCATCCCCCCCCTTTTTTTTAATTTGCATAATCGGTCAAAATCGGCAAAAGTTCAAAGTTCATAAAAAATCCCATAATATATGTTAAAAAGCTCATCATTATGCTTATACAGTTCAAATTTGGACAATTTCTGGCATAAAATAGAGCAGTTTTTGCCATTTGAAGATATTTCTATTTTTAGCAATGGCGGCCATCTTGGATATAGGACGGCGCTGACGGACACAATTTTGAAAGGGGACCACCCAAGAATCATTTCAGCAAAGTTTGGTTGAGATTGGCTCAGTAGTTTCAGAGGAGAAGATTTTTTTTTAAATCATCCCCCTTTTTTCTAATTTGCATTATCGGTCAAAATCGGCAAAAGTTCAAAGTTCATAAAAAATCCCGTAATATATGTTAAAAAGCTCATCATTATGCTTATACAGTTCAAATTTGGGCACTTTCTGGCTTAAAATAGAGCAGTTTTGGCCATTTGAAGAAATTTCTATTTTTAGTAATGGCGGCCATCTTGGATACAGGACGGCGCGGACGAACACAATTTTGAAAGGGGACCACCTAAGGATCATTTCAGCAAAGTTTGGTTGAGATTGGCTCAGTAGTTTCAGAGGAGAAGATTTTTTTTAATTTCATCTCCCCTTTTTTCTAATTTGCATAATCAGTCAAAATCGGTAAAAGTTCAAAGTTCATAAAAAATCCCGTAATATATGTTAAAAAGCTCATCATTATGCTTATACAGTTCAAATTTGGGCACTTTCTGGCTTAAAATAGAGCAGTTTTGGCCATTTGAAGAAATTTCTATTTTTAGTAATGGCGGCCATCTTGGATACAGGACGGCGCTGACGGACACAATTTTGAAAGGGGACCACCCAAGGATCATTTCAGCAAAGTTTGGTTGAGATTGGCTCAGTAGTTTCAGAGAAGATTTTTTTAAATTTCATCCCCCCTTTTTTCAAATTTGCATAATCAGTCAAAATCGGTAAAAGTTCAAAGTTCATAAAAAATCCCGCAATATATGTTAAAAAGCTCATCATTATGCTTATACAGTTCAAATTTGGGCACTTTCTGGCTTAAAATAGAGCAGTTTTGGCCATTTGAAGAAATTTCTATTTTTAGTAATGGTGTCCATCTTGGATACAGGACGGCGCTGACGGACACAATTTTGAAAGGGGACTACCCAAGGATCATTTCAGCAAAGTTTGGTTGAGATTGGCTCAGTAGTTTCAGAGGAGAAGATTTTTTTTAATTTCATCTCCCCTTTTTTCTAATTTGCATAATCGGTCAAAATCGGTAAAAGTTCAAAGTTCATAAAAAATACTGTAATATATGTTAAAAAGCTCATCATTATGCTTATACAGTTCAAATTTGGACAATTTCTGGCTTAAAATAGAGCAGTTTTGGCCATTTGAAGAAAATTATATTTTTAGTAATGGCGGCCATCTTTGATACAAGACGGCGCTGACGGACACAATTTTGAAAGGGGACCACCCAAGGATCATTTCAGCAAAGTTTGGTTGAGATTGGCTCAGTAGTTTCAGAGGAGAAGATTTTTTTTAATTTCATCCCCCCCTTTTTTTTAATTTGCATAATCGGTCAAAATCGGCAAAAGTTCAAAGTTCATAAAAAATCCCATAATATATGTTAAAAAGCTCATCATTATGCTTATACAGTTCAAATTTGGACAATTTCTGGCATAAAATAGAGCAGTTTTTGCCATTTGAAGAAATTTCTATTTTTAGCAATGGCGGCCATCTTGGATATAGGACGGCGCTGACGGACACAATTTTGAAAGGGGACCACCCAAGAATCATTTCAGCAAAGTTTGGTTGAGATTGGCTCAGTAGTTTCAGAGGAGAAGATTTTTTTTTAAATCATCCCCCCTTTTTTCTAATTTGCATTATCGGTCAAAATCGGCAAAAGTTCAAAGTTCATAAAAAATCCTGTAATATATGTTAAAAAGCTCATCATTATGCTTATACAGTTCAAATTTGGGCACTTTCTGGCTTAAAATAGAGCAGTTTTGGCCATTTGAAGAAATTTCTATTTTTAGTAATGGCGGCCATCTTGGATACAGGACGGCGCTGACGGACACAATTTTGAAAGGGGACCACCTAAGGATCATTTCAGCAAAGTTTGGTTGAGATTGGCTCAGTAGTTTCAGAGGAGAAGATTTTTTTTAATTTCATCTCCCCTTTTTTCTAATTTGCATAATCAGTCAAAATCGGTAAAAGTTCAAAGTTCATAAAAAATCCCGTAATATATGTTAACCAGAGGCTCTCAAGAGCCTGTATCGTTCACCTGGTAATAAAAAAAAACAATTGGTCCTATGTAAAAACTATGTCCTGCGTCATCTTGGAATTACGATCAACATAAAAAACACAAAGTTTGTAAAGGACCTTCCAATGATTGATGCACAGTTTAGGTTCAATCAGTGCAATAGCTTCAGAGAAGAATATATTTCTGTATTTTCCCCATATGGTTCTGTGTTAATACTATGACCTGTGGTGGCAGCCATCTTGGATTTCCGATCGGCATAAAAAACAGGACCTTCCAATGATCATTCCTGGGCAGTTTGGTTTCAACTGTCCAAGTGGTTTCAGAGAAGAAGCATTTTGAAACATTTTTCCCATAGGGTCCAATGTTAAACTAAGTCCTGCCGTAGCCGCCATTTTGAATTTCATATCAGAATAAAAAACGTATATTTTGTAGAGGACCATTCAATGAACATTCATGCACAGTTTGGCTTTAATCATATTTGTAGTTTCTGAGAAGAAGGCATTTGAACATTTTCCCATAGGGTCCAATGTTAATCTATGTCCTGCGGTGGTGGCCATCTTGGATTTCCGATCGGCATAAAAAATACACACCTTGTAGAGGACCTTCCAATGATCATTCCTGGGCAGTTTGGTTTCAATTATCCAAGTGGTTTCAGAGAAGAAGCGTTTTGAAACATTTTTCCCATAGGGTCCAATGTTAAACTAAGTCCTGCCGTAGCCGCCATTTTGAATTTCATACCAGAACAAAAAACGTAAAGTTTGTAGAGGACCATCTAATGAACATTCATGTACAGTTTGGCTTTAATCATATTTGTAGTTTCTGAGTAGAAGGCATTTGAATATTTTCCCATAGGGTCCAATGTTAATCTATGTCCTGCGGTGGCGGCCATCTTGGATTTCCGACCGGCATAAAAAACAGAAAATTTGTAGAGGACCTTCCAATGATCATTCCTGGGCAGTTTAGTTTCAACTGTCCAAGTGGTTTCAGAGAAGAAGCATTTTGAAACATTTTTCCCATAGGGTCCAATGTTAAACTAAGTCCTGCCGTAGCCGCCATTTTGAATTTCATACCGGAACAAAAAACGTAAAGTTTGTAGAGGACCATCTAATGAACATTCATGTACAGTTTGGCTTTAATCATATTTGTAGTTTCTGAGTAGAAGGCATTTGAACATTTTCCCATAGGGTCCAATGTTAATCTATGTATTGCGGTGGTGGCCATCTTGGATTTCCGATTGGCATAAAAAACAGAAAATTTGTAGAGGACCTTCCAATGATCATTCCTAGGCAGTTTGGTTTCAATTATCCAAGTGGTTTCAGAGAAGAAGCGTTTTGAAACATTTTTCCCATAGGGTCCAATGTTAAACTAAGTCCTGCCGTAGCCGCCATTTTGAATTTCATACCAGAACAAAAAACGTAAAGTTTGTAGAGGACCATCCAATGAACATTCATGTACAGTTTGGCTTTAATCATGTTTGTAGTTTCTGAGTAGAAGGCATTTGAATATTTTCCCATAGGGTCCAATGTTAATCTGTCCTGCGGTGGCGGCCATCTTGGATTTCCGACCGGCATAAAAAACAGAAAATTTGTAGAGGACCTTCCAATGATCATTCCTGGGCAGTTTGGTTTCAACTGTCCAAGTGGTTTCAGAGAAGAAGCTTTTTGAAACATTTTTCCCATAGGGTCCAATGTTAAACTAAGTCCTGCCGTAGCCGCCATTTTGAATTTCATATCGGAACAAAAAACCTTAAGATTGTAGAGGACCATCCAATGAACATTCATGTACAGTTTGGCTTTAATCATATTTGTAGTTTCTGAGAAGAAGGCATTTGAACATTTTCCCATAGGGTCCAATGTTAATCTATGTATTGCGGTGGTGGCCATCTTGGATTTCCGATTGGCATAAAAAACAGAAAATTTGTAGAGGACCTTCCAATGATCATTCCTGGGCAGTTTAGTTTCAACTGTCCAAGTGGTTTCAGAGAAGAAGCATTTTGAAACATTTTCCCCATAGGGTCCAATGTTAAACTAAGTCCTGCCGTAGCCGCCATTTTGAATTTCATACCGGAACAAAAACGTAAAGTTTGTAGAGGACCATCTAATGAACATTCATGTACAGTTTGGCTTTAATCATATTTGTAGTTTCTGAGTAGAAGGCATTTGAACATTTTCCCATAGGGTCCAATGTTAATCTATGTATTGCGGTGGTGGCCATCTTGGATTTCCGATTGGCATAAAAAACATAAAATTTGTAGAGGACCTTCCAATGATCATTCCTAGGCAGTTTGGTTTCAATTATCCAAGTGGTTTCAGAGAAGAAGCGTTTTGAAACATTTTTCCCATAGGGTCCAATGTTAAACTAAGTCCTGCCGTAGCCGCCATTTCGAATTTCATACCAGAACAAAAAACGTAAAGTTTGTAGAGGACCATCCAATGAACATTCATGTACAGTTTGGCTTTAATCATATTTGTAGTTTCTGAGTAGAAGGCATTTGAATATTTTCCCATAGGGTCCAATGTTAATCTGTCCTGCGGTGGCGGCCATCTTGGATTTCCGACCGGCATAAAAAACAGAAAATTTGTAGAGGACCTTCCAATGATCATTCCTAGGCAGTTTGGTTTCAACTGTCCAAGTGGTTTCAGAGAAGAAGCATTTTGAAACATTTTTCCCATAGGGTCCAATGTTAAACTAAGTCCTGCCGTAGCCGCCATTTTGAATTTCATATCGGAACAAAAAACCTTAAGATTGTAGAGGACCATCCAATGAACATTCATGTACAGTTTGGCTTTAATCATATTTGTAGTTTCTGAGAAGAAGGCATTTGAACATTTTCCCATAGGGTAAAATGTTAATCTATGTATTGCGGTGGTGGCCATCTTGGATTTCCGATTGGCATAAAAAACATAAAATTTGTAGAGGACCTTCCAATGATCATTCCTAGGCAGTTTGGTTTCAATTATCCAAGTGGTTTCAGAGAAGAAGCGTTTTGAAACATTTTTCCCATAGGGTCCAATGTTAAACTAAGTCCTGCCATAGCCGCCATTTTGAATTTCATACCAGAACAAAAAACGTAAAGTTTGTAGAGGTCCATCTAATGAACATTCATGTACAGTTTGGCTTTAATCATATTTGTAGTTTCTGAGTAGAAGGCATTTGAATATTTTCCCATAGGGTCCAATGTTAATCTATGTCCTGCAGTGGCGGCCATCTTGGATTTCCGACCGGCATAAAAAACCTTAAATTTGTAGAGGACCTTCCAATGATCATTCCTGGGCAGTTTGGTTTCAACTGTCCAAGTGGTTTCAGAGAAGAAGCATTTTGAAACATTTCCACCATAGGGTCCAATGTTAAACTAAATCCTGCCGTAGCCGCCATTTTGAATTTCATACCAGAACAAAAAACGTAAAGTTTGTAGAGGACCATCTAATGAACATTCATGTACAGTTTGGCTTTAATCATATTTGTAGTTTCTGAGTAGAAGGCATTTGAATATTTTCCCATAGGGTCCAATGTTAATCTATGTCCTGCGGTGGCGGCCATCTTGGATTTCTGACCGGCATAAAAAACGGAAAATTTGTAGAGGACCTTCCAATGATCATTCCTGGGCAGTTTGGTTTCAACTGTCCAAGTGGTTTCAGAGAAGAAGCATTTTGAAACATTTTTCCCATAGGGTCCAATGTTAAACTAAGTCCTGCCGTAGCCGCCATTTTTAATTTCATATCGGAACAAAAAACCTTAAGATTGTAGAGGACCATCCAATGAACATTCATGTACAGTTTGGCTTTAATCATATTTGTAGTTTCTGAGAAGGCATTTGAACATTTTCCCATAGGGTCCAATGTTAATCTATGTATTGCGGTGGCGGCCATCTTGGATTTCCGATCGGCATAAAAAACATACAATTTCTAGAGGACCTTCCAATGATCATTCCTAGGCAGTTTGGTTTCAATTATCCAAGTGGTTTCAGAGAAGAAGCGTTTTGAAACATTTTTCCCATAGGGTTCAATGTTAAACTAAGTCCTGCCGTAGCCGCCATTTTGAATTTCATACCGGAACAAAAAACGTAAAGTTTGTAGAGGACCATCTAATGAACATTCATGTACAGTTTGGCTTTAATCATATTTGTAGTTTCTGAGTAGAAGGCATTTGAATATTTTCCCATAGGGTCCAATGTTAATCTATGTCCTGCGGTGGCGGCCATCTTGGATTTCCGACCGGCATAAAAAACAGATAATTTGTAGAGGACCTTCCAATGATCATTCCTGGGCAGTTTGGTTTCAACTGTCCTAGTGGTTTCAGAGAAGAAGCATTTTGAAACATTTTTCCCATAGGGTCCAATGTTAAACTAAGTCCTGCCGTAGCCGCCATTTTGAATTTCATATCGGAACAAAAAACCTTAAGATTGTAGAGGACCATCCAATGAACATTCATGTACAGTTTGGCTTTAATAATATTTGTAGTTTCTGAGAAGAAGGCATTTGAACATTTTCCCATAGGGTCCAATGTTAATCTATGTCCTGCGGTGGCGGCCATCTTGGATTTCCGACCAGCATAAAAAACAGAAAATTTGTAGAGGACCTTCCAATGATCATTCCTGGGCAGTTTGGTTTCAACTGTCCAAGTGGTTTCAGAGAAGAAGCATTTTGAAACATTTTTCCCATAGGGTCCAATGTTAAACTAAGTCCTGTCGTAGCCGCCATTTTGAATTTCATATCGGAACAAAAAACGTTAAGATTGTAGAGGACCATCCAATCAACATTCATGTACAGTTTGGCTTTAATAATATTTGTAGTTTCTGAGAAGAAGTCATTTGAACATTTTCCCATAGGGTCCAATGTTAATCTATGTCCTGCGGTGGAGGCCATCTTGGATTTTCGACCGGCATAAAAAACAAAAAATTTGTAGAGGACCTTCCAATGATCATTCCTGGGCAGTTTGGTTTCAACTGTCCAAGTGGTTTCAGAGAAGAAGCATTTTGAAACATTTTTCCCATAGGGTCCAATGTTAAACTAAGTCCTGCCGTAGCCGCCATTTTGAATTTCATATCGGAACAAAAAACCTTAAGATTGTAGAGGACCATCCAATGAACATTCATGTACAGTTTGGCTTTAATAATATTTGTAGTTTCTGAGAAGAAGGCATTTGAACATTTTCCCATAGGGTCCAATGTTAATCTATGTCCTGCGGTGGCGGCCATCTTGGATTTCCGACCGGCATAAAAAACAGAAAATTTGTAGAGGACCTTCCAATGATCATTCCTGGGCAGTTTGGTTTCAACTGTCCAAGTGGTTTCAGAGAAGAAGCATTTTGAAACATTTTCCCCATAGGGTCCGATGTTAAACTAAGTCCTGTCGTAGCCGCCATTTTGAATTTCATATCGGAACAAAAAACCTTAAGATTGTAGAGGACCATCTAATGAACATTCATGTACAGTTTGGCTTTAATCATATTTGTAGTTTCTGAGTAGAAGGCATTTGAATATTTTCCCATAGGGTCCAATGTTAATCTATGTCCTGCGGTGGCGGCCATCTTGGATTTCCGACCGGCATAAAAAACAGAAAATTTGTAGAGGACCTTCCAATGATCATTCCTGGGCAGTTTGGTTTCAACTGTCCAAGTGGTTTCAGAGAAGAAGCATTTTGAAACATTTTTCCCATAGGGTCCAATGTTAAACTAAGTTCTGCCGTAGCCGCCATTTTGAATTTCATATCGGAACAAAAAACCTTAAGATTGTAGAGGACCATCCAATGAATATTCATGTACAGTTTGGCTTTAATCATATTTGTAGTTTCTGAGAAGAAGGCATTTGAACATTTTCCCATAGGGTCCAATGTTAATCTATGTATTGCGGTGGCGGCCATCTTGGATTTCCGATCGGCATAAAAAACATAAAATTTCTAGAGGACCTTCCAATGATCATTCCTAGGCAGTTTGGTTTCAATTATCCAAGTGGTTTCAGAGAAGAAGCGTTTTGAAACATTTTTCCCATAGGGTTCAATGTTAAACTAAGTCCTGCCGTAGCCGCCATTTTGAATTTCATACCGGAACAAAAAACGTAAAGTTTGTAGAGGACCATCTAATGAACATTCATGTACAGTTTGGCTTTAATCATATTTGTAGTTTCTGAGTAGAAGGCATTTGAATATTTTCCCATAGGGTCCAATGTTAATCTATGTCCTGCGGTGGCGGCCATCTTGGATTTCCGACCGGCATAAAAAACAGATAATTTGTAGAGGACCTTCCAATGATCATTCCTGGGCAGTTTGGTTTCAACTGTCCTAGTGGTTTCAGAGAAGAAGCATTTTGAAACATTTTTCCCATAGGGTCCAATGTTAAACTAAGTCCTGCCGTAGCCGCCATTTTGAATTTCATATCGGAACAAAAAACCTTAAGATTGTAGAGGACCATCCAATGAACATTCATGTACAGTTTGGCTTTAATAATATTTGTAGTTTCTGAGAAGAAGGCATTTGAACATTTTCCCATAGGGTCCAATGTTAATCTATGTCCTGCGGTGGCGGCCATCTTGGATTTCCGACCGGCATAAAAAACAGAAAATTTGTAGAGGACCTTCCAATGATCATTCCTGGGCAGTTTGGTTTCAACTGTCCAAGTGGTTTCAGAGAAGAAGCATTTTGAAACATTTTTCCCATAGGGTCCAATGTTAAACTAAGTCCTGTCGTAGCCGCCATTTTGAATTTCATATCGGAACAAAAAACCTTAAGATTGTAGAGGACCATCCAATCAACATTCATGTACAGTTTGGCTTTAATAATATTTGTAGTTTCTGAGAAGAAGGCATTTGAACATTTTCCCATAGGGTCCAATGTTAATCTATGTCCTGCGGTGGCGGCCATCTTGGATTTTCGACCGGCATAAAAAACAAAAAATTTGTAGAGGACCTTCCAATGATCATTCCTGGGCAGTTTGGTTTCAACTGTCCAAGTGGTTTCAGAGAAGAAGCATTTTGAAACATTTTTCCCATAGGGTCCAATGTTAAACTAAGTCCTGCCGTAGCCGCCATTTTGAATTTCATATCGGAACAAAAAACCTTAAGATTGTAGAGGACCATCCAATGAACATTCATGTACAGTTTGGCTTTAATCATATTTGTAGTTTCTGAGAAGAAGGCATTTGAACATTTTCCCATAGGGTCCAATGTTAATCTATGTCCTGCGATGGCGGCCATCTTGGATTTCCGAACTGCATAAAAAACAGTAACTTGGTAAAGGACATTCCAATGATCATTCCTTTACAGTTTGGGTTCAGTCAGTTCATTAGTTTCGGAGAAGAAGATCTTTGAAATTTCGGCCAATCAGAGCATATTATTGGCCCTGGCAGCCATATTGAATATCCGACTGGAACGAAAAACAGTAACTTTGTAGAGGACCATCCAAGGAACATTCCTGCTAAGTTCGGTTCCAATCGGCCAAGTGGTTTCGGAGAAGAAGCTTGAAATGTGAAAAGTTTACAGACGACAGACGACAGACGACAGACGACAGACGACAGACGACGGACGCCAAGTGATGGCAATAGTTCACCTGGACCTTTGGTCCAGGTGAACTAAAAAGCTCATCATTATGCTTATACAGTTCAAATTTGGGCACTTTCTGGCTTAAAATAGAGCAGTTTTGACCATTTGAAGAAATTTCTATTTTTAGTAATGGCGGCCATCTTGGATACAGGACGGCGCTGACGGACACAATTTTGAAAGGGGACCACCCAAGGATCATTTCAGCAAAGTTTGGTTGAGATTGGCTCAGTAGTTTCAGAGAAGATTTTTTTAAATTTCATCCCCCCTTTTTTCAAATTTGCATAATCAGTCAAAATCGGTAAAAGTTCAAAGTTCATAAAAAATCCCGCAATATATGTTAAAAAGCTCATCATTATGCTTATACAGTTCAAATTTGGGCACTTTCTGGCTTAAAATAGAGCAGTTTTGGCCATTTGAAGAAATTTCTATTTTTAGTAATGGCGGCCATCTTGGATACAGGACGGCGCTGACGGACACAATTTTGAAAGGGGACCACCCAAGGATCATTTCAGCAAAGTTTGGTTGAGATTGGCTCAGTAGTTTCAGAGAAGATTTTTTTAAATTTCATCCCCCCTTTTTTCAAATTTGCATAATCAGTCAAAATCGGTAAAAGTTCAAAGTTCATAAAAAATCCTGTAATATATGTTAAAAAGCTCATCATTATGCTTATACAGTTCAAATTTGGGCACTTTCTGGCTTAAAATAGAGCAGTTTTGGCCATTTGAAGAAATTTCTATTTTTAGTAATGGTGGCCATCTTGGATACAGGACGGCGCTGACGGACACAATTTTGAAAGGGGACTACCCAAGGATCATTTCAGCAAAGTTTGGTTGAGATTGGCTCAGTAGTTTCAGAGGAGAAGATTTTTTTTAATTTCATCTCCCCTTTTTCTAATTTGCATAATCAGTCAAAATCGGTAAAAGTTCAAAGTTCATAAAAAATCCCGTAATATATGTTAAAAAGTTCATCATTATGCTTATACAGTTAAAATTTGGGGACTTTCTGGCTTAAAATAGAGCAGTTTTGGCCATTTGAAGAAATTTCTATTTTTAGTAATGGCGGCCATCTTGGATACAGGACGGCGCTGACGGACACAATTTTGAAAGGGGACCACCCAAGGATCATTTCAGCAAAGTTTGGTTGAGATTGGCTCAGTAGTTTCAGAGAAGATTTTTTTAAATTTCATCCCCCCTTTTTTCAAATTTGCATAATCAGTCAAAATCGGTAAAAGTTCAAAGTTCATAAAAAATCCTGTAATATATGTTAAAAAGCTCATCATTATGCTTATACAGTTCAAATTTGGGCACTTTCTGGCATAAAATAGAGCAGTTTTTGCCATTTGAAGAAATTTCTATTTTTAGCAATGGCGGCCATCTTGGATATAGGACGGCGCTGACGGACACAATTTTGAAAGGGGACCACCCAAGAATCATTTCAGCAAAGTTTGGTTGAGATTGGCTCAGTAGTTTCAGAGGAGAAGATTTTTTTTTAAATCATCCCCCCTTTTTTCTAATTTGCATTATCGGTCAAAATCGGCAAAAGTTAAAAGTTCATAAAAAATCCTGTAATATATGTTAAAAAGCTCATCATTATGCTTATACAGTTCAAATTTGGGCACTTTCTGGCTTAAAATAGAGCAGTTTTGGCAATTTGAAGAAATTTCTATTTTTAGTAATGGCGGCCATCTTGGATACAGGACGGCGCTGACGGACACAATTTTGAAAGGGGACCACCTAAGGATCATTTCAGCAAAGTTTGGTTGAGATTGGCTCAGTAGTTTCAGAGGAGAAGATTTTTTTTAATTTCATCTCCCCTTTTTTCTAATTTGCATAATCAGTCAAAATCGGTAAAAGTTCAAAGTTCATAAAAAATGCCGTAATATATGTTAAAAAGCTCATCATTATGCTTATACAGTTCAAATTTGGGCACTTTCTGGCTTAAAATAGAGCAGTTTTGGCCATTTGAAGAAATTTCTATTTTTAGTAATGGCGGCCATCTTGGATACAGGACGGCACTGACGGACACAATTTTGAAAGGAGACCACCCAAGGATCATTTCAGCAAAGTTTGGTTGAGATTGGCTCAGTAGTTTCAGAGAAGATTTTTTTAAATTTCATCCCCCCTTTTTTCAAATTTGCATAATCAGTCAAAATCGGTAAAAGTTCAAAGTTCATAAAAAATCCCGTAATATATGTTAAAAAGCTCATCATTATGCTTATACAGTTCAAATTTGGGCACTTTCTGGCATAAAATAGAGCAGTTTTTGCCATTTGAAGAAATTTCTATTTTTAGCAATGGCGGCCATCTTGGATATAGGACGGCGCTGACGGACACAATTTTGAAAGGGGACCACCCAAGAATCATTTCAGCAAAGTTTGGTTGAGATTGGCTCAGTAGTTTCAGAGGAGAAGATTTTTTTTTAAATCATCCCCCCTTTTTTCTAATTTGCATTATCGGTCAAAATCGGCAAAAGTTCAAAGTTCATAAAAAATCCTGTAATATATGTTAAAAAGCTCATCATTATGCTTATACAGTTCAAATTTGGGCACTTTCTGGCTTAAAATAGAGCAGTTTTGGCCATTTGAAGAAATTTCTATTTTTAGTAATGGTGGCCACCTTGGATACAGGACGGCGCTGACGGACACAATTTTGAAAGGGGACCACCCAAGGATCATTTCAGCAAAGTTTGGTTGAGATTGGCTCAGTAGTTTCAGAGGAGAAGATTTTTTTTAATTTCATCTCCCCTTTTTTCTAATTTGCATAATCAGTCAAAATCGGTAAAAGTTCAAAGTTCATAAAAAAATCCCGTAATATATGTTAAAAAGTTCATCATTATGCTTATACAGTTCAAATTTGGGCACTTTCTGGCTTAAAATAGAGCAGTTTTGGCCATTTGAAGAAATTTCTATTTTTAGTAATGGTGGCCATCTTTGATACAGGACGGCGCTGACGGACACAATTTTGAAAGGGGACCACCCAAGGATCATTTCAGCAAAGTTTGGTTGAGATTGGCTCAGTAGTTTCAGAGGAGAAGATTTTTTTAAATTTCATCCCCCCTTTTTTCAAATTTGCATAATCAGTCAAAATCGGTAAAAGTTCAAAGTTCATAAAAAATCCTGTAATATATGTTAAAAAGCTCATCATTATGCTTATACAGTTCAAATTTGGGCACTTTCTGGCTTAAAATAGAGCAGTTTTGGCCATTTGAAGAAATTTCTATTTTTAGTAATGGTGGCCATCTTGGATACAGGACGGCGCTGACGGACACAATTTTGAAAGGGGACTACCCAAGGATCATTTCAGCAAAGTTTGGTTGAGATTGGCTCAGTAGTTTCAGAGGAGAAGATTTTTTTTAATTTCATCTCCCCTTTTTTCTAATTTGCATAATCAGTCAAAATCGGTAAAAGTTCAAAGTTCATAAAAAATCCCGTAATATATGTTAAAAAGCTCATCATTATGCTTATACAGTTCAAATTTGGGCACTTTCTGGCTTAAAATAGAGCAGTTTTGGCCATTTGAAGAAATTTCTATTTTTAGTAATGGCGGCCATCTTGGATACAGGACGGCGCTGACGGGCACAATTTTGAAAGGGGACCACCTAAGGATCATTTCAGCAAAGTTTGGTTGAGATTGGCTCAATAGTTTCAGAGGAGAAGAATGTTTTTAATTTCATTCCCCCTTTTTTCTAATTTGCATAATCGGTTAAAATGGGTAATGGGATTTACTTCAAAATTGCAGGGTAGGTAGATCTTGATATGCTGCACATTTTTGCAATAAACTTAACATCTATCTCTAAATAGTTTTTGAAATATAAGACGAAAAGTATTAAAATTAAAAAAAAAATTGATGAAAAAAGGGCAATAACTCCAAGATGGGTAATCAAATTTACTTCAAAATTGCAGGGTAGGTAGATCTTGACATGCTGAACATGTTTGCAGTTTCAACTTACCATCTGTCTCTTATAGTTTTTGAAATAAAGGACGAAAAGTATTAAAATTTTGAAAATTTGATGAAAAAAGGGAAATAACTCCAAAATGAGTAATGGGATTTACTTCAAAATTGCAGGGTAGGTAGATCTTGATATGCCGCACATTTTTGCAATTTAAAGTTAACCTTTATCTCTTATAGTTTTTGAAATATAAGACGAAAAGTATCAAAATTTTACAAATTTGATGAAAAAAGGGCAATAACTCCAAGATGGGTATTCAGATGTACTTCAAAATTGCAGGGTAGGTAGATCTTGATGTGCTGATCATTTTTACCACATGTCAGATTTTTGATATTATTAACGGTTTTTGAGTTATTACCAAAAACCTGCAATTTTACCATATGTTTCTATTTTTAGTAACAGCGGCCATGTTGGTTGGTGCACGGCATCACCGGACACAATTTTGAAACTAGACACCCTAGTAATGATTCAGACCAAGTTTGGTTTCCATTGGTCTAGTACTTTCAGAGGAGAAGATTTTTGAAAAAGTTTACGACGTACGACGGAGACGGACGCCAAGTGATGGCAATAGCTCACCTGACCCTTTGGGTCAGGTGAGCTAAAAAAGATGAAAATGTGAAATTCCCATAGGGTCCAATGTTAAACTAAGTCGAGTCATGGTGGCCATCTTGAATTTCCCATCGGCAAACGATTCACAAGTTTAGTACAGGACCACCCAATGATCATTCCTGCAAAGTCACAATTCAATTGGCATTGTGGTTTCTGACAAGAAGATTTTTAAAATTTCAGCCAATGAGAACACATTATGGACCCTGGCAGCCATGTTGGATTTCAAATCGGCACCTAAAACACAAATCTGGTAGGGGACCATCCAATGAACATTTCTGGCAAGTTTGGTTGAAATCTGTTCAGCGGTTTCAGAGAAGAAGATTTAAATGTGAAAAGCTAACGGACAGACGACGGACTCTTAACCATGACAAAAGCTCACATGACCAATGGCCAGGTGAGCTAAAAATCAGCCAATTAGAAACAAGAATTGCCTATGGTGGCCATGTTTGTTAATGGATCGGGACGAAATGAACAAACTTGATAGAGGATCTTCCATATATGCTTTCTACCAAGTTTAGGTTCATTTGGCTAAGGGGTTTCAGAGGAGAAGATTAAAATGTGAAAAGTTAACGCCAACGGACGACAGACGATGGACGCCAAGTGATGGCAAAAGCTCACATTGCCTTTGGCAAGGTGAGCTAAAAATCCCAGCTACAATTTTATTTTATTGGTCATAACGATGATAGAAACCCAATCAAAATGATGGTACAAATGTAGTAGTAGTACTTAAACAAGTAAGCATGTTTTATTTGATTAACTTTTTTCTTCAAATCTATTTTTATATTTAATTTTTGAAACTTTAAATTGAATCGACGGCATTAGTTACTGTATAAGCAGCTGAAATCTTCCGGTTGTCAGATCTTTTTGAAAACCCTGATGTGTTGTAATATTGTCAGTGGTGCATTGAATGACCATCAAGTTCAGGCAAAGAATCACTATGTACAGTACAGTCAAGAGACATAGCATGATAAATCACTGTGATAGACATATCACTCTTCTTAGTGATACTGATATATTTTTTGCTGTGTTTTATCTATTTACTTAATTTCTTGTGCATTTTGGGTGATAGCAAGTAACACTCTAAATACAAAAGAAATTTCGAAGATATATTAAACAGAACAAAAGATATATCAGTATCACTAAGATGAGTGATACATCTATCACAGTGATTTATCATGGTATGTCTCTGACTGTACTGTAAATCTTAAGGAAATTGTATTCATTAATTATACCTAGAGGTGCTGTGTACATTGTAACTACATGTAGGAGGGTTGTCCGTAAAGTTCGTAGACTATCTCAATAAAATCTGACTGACAAGTCCGAAATAATTGAAACTAGGATATAATTAATTACATGATTTACTGATTAATTGTACAAAATTTGATCACAGTACATGCTTAAATAATTGTATTCCGTCAATTTAAAAATCAAAAGAAACTCACACCCGGAGCACGGCAAAAATACCACATAACATGTGAGTCGCTGTTTTTAAAATTTTTTTTTTCTAAGTATCAAACTCCGCGAAAATTCACCTGAAACTTACACTATGACGTCGACAATACTCTTGACGTTACACCTGCTAAATTTGAAAAGTCAAAGTTTCGAAATGGCTGAGAAATCTGGATTTGAAGCGCTGAAGACAGGATCGGCATTACAAAAAAAAAGGGACGTTTGCGGAAAAGGTGGCGCAGCGGGCGGTGATAAAGTTTTGTGTGGACATCGAAAAAACACCAACAGATACGCACAAGTTCTTAAAACAGTCAGATAAAAATAGTAAAGTAAGCCGTTCATTGATATTCAAGTGGAACAAAAGGTTTGCGGACGGAAGAGACAGTTTAGCAGACCATCTTTTAGAGAATCCGATGCTGTAAAAAATGAAGTTCGGGACGTTATTAACGGTGATCGGCGGCTAACAGTCAGTGAAGTTGCAGACAAATGTGGAATTTCTAAGACTACAGTGCACCAAATTTTAGAAAATGATTTAAATATGAACCGAGTATGTGCTAGATGGGTACCGCGAATTCTTACAGCTGAACATTTAACAAAAAGAGTGGAATTGTCAAAACAATTTATCAAAAAAGTTAATCGTGGTGGCATAACATTTCTAGACTGAATAATTACAACCGACGAAAGTTGGTTCCACTACTATGATCCGGAAACTAAACAACAGTCAAGTCAGTGGAAAAACTGTAACTCTCCTCCACCAAAGAAGGCAAAAATAACCAAATCACTGGGAAAGAATATGTTTATTCTCTTTATGGACAGGAAAGGAATGCTACTGACACACGCTGTTCCCCGTGGCCAGACTGTCAATTCTGAATACTACTCCAAGGTAATAAACATAATATTTACTTTTGAAATTAATGAATTAATTATTTTCCCTGTAAATCTAAACTAATATAATAAACATTTCAAAAATGTGTTCATCTGAAAGAGTTAATTTTATATTATCAATTCGATTTTATTTTATAGATGCAATACGGTAAAAAGTCTGTTTATCTTGTTAGGTACTGAGGCGAGATTTGGTACAAGCTCTGAGAAAGAAACGTCCTTATTTAGCTGCCAATCTAGACCAAGTGATACTACACCAAGATAATGCACCGGCACATACTTCCCAAACAACTCAACTAGAATTAGATTTACTTGGATTCGAGTGTCTGAAGCATCCTCCATACAGCCCTGACTTAGTGCAAATGGATTTTGCAGTATTTCCGTACATTAAATCATTTCTCCGTGGACAGAGGTTCGATGATTTACCGGAACTAAGACAGGAAGTGATGAATATAATTCTAAATATGAAAACGGAACAATTTGAGAAAATATTTGATGACTGGTTAAAGAGATGTAAGAAATGTGTTGAGTTGAACGGGGACTATGTCGAGAAAAGTTAACTTTTACTACTGTTGACGTCAGGAATTTTTTCCGTGCTCCGGGTGTGAGTTTCTATTGATTTTTAAATTGACGGAAATACGATTATTTAAGCATGTAGTGTGATAAAATTTGTACAATTAATCAGTAAATCATGTAATTAATTATATCCTAGTTTCAATTATTTCGGACATGTCAGTCAGATTTTATTGAGATAGTCCACGAACTTTATGGACAACCCTCGTATGTACATGTACTAGTCTACATAAAAATAGAGCAAACACTGGAATATAGCAGGAAAAATCATATCTAAATCTATTAAAACCAGTAGTCCATTCTTGTTTGTATGTGATTTGCTGTGATGTTATAAGCTTATTGAAGACTAGTAGTAGTGTTTGAAAGATTCAACAATATTTTTTTAATATGGTAATCATCTTGATATATCCACATATGTAAATGAAGAACTACACACATATTGTGTTTATTATTTGTTAAAGGTGTACAGCTCATTTGCATGTCTAATTTTCTTACGTACTAAATTCTTACAGAAAAGGGGGGGGGGGGGGGGGGGGGGGGGGGGGGATAAGCAGCAATAATTCTAAAATTACAACTTATATACACAAGTTGTACTTAATCAATTGAGTCTGTTGTAGATTTTGAACATTTTTATCCTATGAAAGATACTTGTAAGTATAAGATGTAATACCAACTATACCATCATCTTTTTCCATCAAGTAAACACTCCACTGTTTCTTAGTTGAATACTCATGTGTGCCTAAAATAGAACAAATGATCTGATAATTAATTGATATCTGACACATGACAACACAGTTTAAATTTATGTCCAAGTGAACTTTAGATTTACCAATGAAAATGCCAGCTGGTTCATGAACAGCTTCAAGTAGAAAAGGAAAAGGAAAAAGGCAGAGAGAATGCTCAAAAGTACCTGGACGAAATGTTAGATTAAATTGTATCTGATGTGAATGGAACGTAAGCATATCTTAGAAATTCCTTTCTTTTACAATAGTTATGAACTAGTAATAAGTCCAGGTCTGAATAAAGTCAATATTACAATCAATCATCTCTGTGTTAGAAGGTTAATTACATATAATCCATATATAATTTGGGAACAGGACAAAAGCACCCCAATATTGAAATAATCATACAATCGTATTACATTTGTTTTATATTGAGGGTGATATTAAAAGATATCTTAAAGAATTAATACAAATGGCTAAAACACAATCAGGTGGGGCTATTTAAACAATTAACATGCTATGGAGCTGGTATTCTTGAATAATAACTTAAATAAGAGGAAACAAGTTGTCTACATATTAGGGTAGCTGATAATTTTCTCTTTGTAATGGTATATTATACCATGGTGTTAGTTCTTTCATGGAAGCGCATAATGCATTTCAAAGCTGAGAAATTGCTACATTTCCTGCATTATGTTGTGTCATTTTTATTTTGCTATATGTTCTAAGCTTTGTAAATTTGAAATGCTACTGTATTATAAAAATGTCTTTTGTGACCTTATATGATGAGAATTTAGTCATTAACTGGCCTTTACAGAATAAAAATTGAAGAACGAATAGTGATTTAACTATGAAATTTAAATTTTCTAGAGGTATTCACATAATGGCAAGGTATGATAAAATAGTAATAAAATAAGACATATATGAAACTATTTTAAACAGATAAGATCTACACTAATTCATTTTTACAATGAAATTTCATCTACAGATCATAACCTTAAAAATAGGAAAATTTAAAGATGCATGTTTTTTACGTAGTGTCCGTAGACAATAGTTTAAAGATCACCTGACTACATCATATTGCACTTAAATTTAATATTTTAATATTTTCAACATCAGACCAAGGCATAGATTGCAGAAAGCAACAAAGTTTTTGATAGATATGACAAGGTTTTCCTCTGAGCTGAGGAAAACATTGTCCGTAGATAGGTAGTGTCCAAAAGACCAATATTTTAAACTTTAGATTTCAAATTATGTACCTTACAATTATAAAATGGTGCTTCCATTTTTAAATTCGGGTTATTAATTGATAACTCATCTTATTTTGTAAAAAATAAAACAAATATGGGTAGTTTGCTACATACTCATTCTGTTGTCTAAAATATGAGTAAATTATAAAATTTCCCACAGTAGACAAATGAATGATTAATGCTTAGTATACATTGGAACCATAAATCTTCAGCAAAAATGTATTTTGCTGCAGGTATTACAAACTAGAACTGTGAGTGACCCCCCGCTTGCAATACTATGATGTTCAAACTTAGGAATACAGGTATATTAGCAAGTTATCTATGAAAAAAGAACGGATATGGAGTAATGTCAAGGAGACAACATCCCATCTCCAAAATAAACTAACCAAGAACATACATGTAGGGGTCGCCACAAGGTCTTCAACAAAGTGGGATTGTTTAAAACCAATACGGTTTCATCAGTATACATGAGGATTACAACATTTCCTAACTTTTGTACAAGAGGATATAGGTCACATCAAATGTTATTGATTCAAAATTAATTATTTATTCTTGAGTAGTTTTTATATTGCAAATACCCAGATGTGAAAAGGTCAATTAAAATCTTATTTCATTCAGGAATAGTTACGCTTACATCACCTTCCAAATTTTTGACAGGAACCATATTCCTTCATGGACATCTGCAGGCAGTGTATTACAACTGTGTAAAGTTTCATTTAAATCCAATGAGCCATTTAGGAGGAGTTGCGCTTACAAGCCCATCTCTCCATACAGAACGTATTTCAGAGTATAAGTTAAATTACCCCCCCCTTCCAAATTTTGGACAGCAACCATATTCCTTCATGCACATCTGCAGGTAGTGTATTACAACTCTGTAAAGGTTTCATAAAAATCCAATAAGTTGTTTAGGAGGAGTTGCACTTACAAGGTACATGCCCTCCTTCTTTTCGTGAAAGTACAAGTTGAATTATCTCCCCTTCCAAATTTTGGACAGCGACCATATTTCTTCATGCACATCTGCAGGTAGTGTACTACAACTGTGTAAAGTTTCACAAAAACCCAATAAGCCATTTAGGAGGAGTTGCACTTACAAGGTACACAACCCCCCTTTTCGTGAAAGTATAAGTTGAATTATCTCCCCTTCTAAATATTAGACAGCAACAGTATTATTCCTTCATGCACATCTGCAGGTTGTGTACTACAACTGTGTAAAGTTTCATAAAAATTCAATAAGCAGTTTAGTAGGAGTTGCACTTACAAGGTACATACATGCACCCCCCCCCCCCACACTTTTCGTGAAAGTATAAGTTGAATTATCTCGCCTTTTAAATTTTGGACAGCAATCATATTCCTTCATGCACATCTGCAGGTAGTGTACTACAAATGTGTAAAGTTTCATAACTAGAGGCTCCCAGGAGCCTGTAATCGCTCACCTGGTTTTCAATTTGAAATCTAAAGTTGATAGAAAATGGGGGTGTTACACATAATTTTGAAAGTGGGCCACCCAAAGATCATTTCAACTCAAATTTCTGAGCAAAAGATTTTGATATGATTTTTATCTCATAATTTTCCTAAACGGAATAAACTGGCTGAAAAAATCTCACAGAAAACCCCAGAATATATGTTAAACTACTCATTGCCATATAGCTGCAGTTAAAATTTGAGTTCATTTTGATTTGTAATAAAGCGGAAATTGACAACTAAAGAAATTTCTATTTTTAGTAACAGCAGCCATTTTGAATGGAGAGCAGGGCTGTCGGGCACATTATTGAAAGGGGATCACCCAAGGACCATCCCAGCCAAATTTGCTTTAATTTGTTTCAGCGGTTTCAGAGGAGAAGATTTAAATGTGATCAAAATATGCCTAATTTGCATAATCGGTATAAATCAGCTGAAAGAAAAATTTCACAGAAAAACCCGGAATATATGTTAAACTACTCCTTGCCATGTAGCTGCAGTTAAAATTTGAGCTCATTTTATACTAAAGCAGCAATGGACAATTGAAGAAATTTCTATTTTTAGTAACAGCAGCCATCTTGAATGGAGGGCGGGGCTGTCGGACACAATTTTGAAAGGGACCCACCCAGGGACTACCCCTGCCAGGTTTGGTTTAATTTGGTGCAGCGGTTTCAGAGGAGAAGATTTAAATGTGATCTTTTATCAAAATATGCCTAATTTGCATAATCGGTATAAATCGGCTGAAAGAAAAATTTCACGGAAAAAAACGGAAATATGCTAAACTACTTGCCATGTAGCTGCAGTTAAAATTTGAGCTCATTTTGACTAATACTACAGCAGCAATGGACAATGAAAATTTCATCCCCCCTTATTTCTATTTTTAGCTTGGCAGCCATCTTGGTTGGAAGTCAGGATCACCGGACACAATTTTGGAAGGGGGCCATCCAAGGACCATTTCACCGAAGTTTGGTTCAAATTGGCCCAGTGGTTACAGAGGAGTTGATTAAAATGTGAAAAGTTAACGACGGACGGACGACAGACGACGGACGCTCAGTGGTGACAATAGCTCACATGACCCTTTGGATCAGGTGAGCTAAAAATCCAATAAGTCGCTTAGGAGGTGTTGCGCTTACAAGGTACATGGACGGACGGACAGGGTTATTCCTATATACCCCCCCAAACTTTGTTTGCGGGGGGTATAATTATATGTTTACATAATCCTCTCAATTTTATGGCTTCCTACCCTGTAACTTTCTGTGATTTTAGCTAAGAAGCAGAGCTTATGTGTAGCTTTATTGTAGTGCATGAACGATCGATTACAAAGTGCGATCTTATAAATAATATCATTAAAACAATTTTGTCCCGTAGCATAGGCCTATTTTATTTTTTTTACGAATTCATGGCATTGTTCTGATGTCTGGTTGTTTTTCCCCACATAATTTCGTAGTTCTTCAATTTTTGAAAAAAAATCTTTTGTAAATGTGTCTCATTAAAGACGGACCGTTTTCCCCGAATCGTTTGTTTTGCCATAAGTATATAGAAACAAAACGTAAATCTGCAAAAAGTGATGGTGTAACAAATTCATATATTTAGAATAATAAAAAAAAACAGAGGCTCTCAAGAGCCTGTATCGTACACCTTGTTATAAAAAAAAACAATTGGTCCTATGTAAAAACTATGTCCTGCAGTGGTAGTCATTTGGAATTACGATCAACATAAAAAACACAAAGTTTGTAAAGGACCTTCCAATGATTGATGCACATTTTAGGTTCAATCAGTGCAATAGCTTCAGAGAAGAAGATATTTCTGTATTTTCCCGATATGGTCCTGTGTTAATACTATGACCTGTGGTGGCAGCCATCTTGGATATCCGATCGGCATAAAAAACACACACCTTGTAGAGGACCTTCCAATGATCATTCCTGGGCAGTTTGGTTTCAATTATCCAAGTGGTTTCAGAGAAGAAGCGTTTTGAAACATTTTTCCCATAGGGTCCAATGTTAAACTAAGTCCTGCCGTAGCCGCCATTTTGAATTTCATATCGGAACAAAAAACGTAAAATTTGTAGAGGACCATCCAATGAACATTCATGTACAGTTTGGCTTAAATAATATTTGTAGTTTCTGAGAAGGCATTTGAACATTTTCCCATAGGGTCCAATGTTAATCTATGTATTGCGGTGGTGGCCATCTTGGATTTCCGATCGGCATAAAAAACATATATTTTGTAGAGGACCTTCCAATGATCATTCCTGGGCAGTTTGGTTTCAATTGTCCAAGTGGTTTCAGAGAAGAAGCATTTTGAAACATTTTTCCCATAGGGTCCAATGTTAAACTAAGTCCTGCCGTAGCCGCCATTTGGAATTTCATACCGGAACAAAAAACGTAAAGTTTGTAGAGGACCATCTAATGAACATTCATGTACAGTTTGGCTTTAATAATATTTGTAGTTTCTGAGAAGAAGGCATTTGAATATTTTCCCATAGGGTCCAATGTTAATCTATGTCCTGCGGTGGCGGCCATCTTGAATTTTCGATCGGCATAAAAAAAAACATAAACTTTGTAGAGGACCTTCCAATGATCATTCCTGGGCAGTTTGGTTTCAATTGTCCAAGTGGTTTCAGAGAAGAAGCGTTTTGAAACATTTTTCCCATAGGGTCCAATGTTAAACTAAGTCCTGCCGTAGCCGCCATTTTGAATTTCATATCGGAACAAAAAACGTAAAATTTGTAGAGGACCATCCAATGAACATTCATGTACAGTTTGGCTTTAATCATATTTGTAGTTTCTGAGAAGAAGGCATTTGAACATTTTCCCATGGGGTCCAATGTTAATCTATGTATTGCGGTGGCGGCCATCTTGGATTTCCGATCGGCATAAAAAACATAAAATTTGTAGAGGACCTTCCAATGATCATTCCTGGGCAGTTTGGTTTCAACTGTCCTAGTGGTTTCAGAGAAGAAGCGTTTTGAAACATTTTCCCCATAGGGTCCAATGTTAAACTAAGTCCTGCCGTAGCCGCCATTTTGAATTTCATATCGGAACAAAAAACGTAAAGTTTGTAGAGGACCATCCAATGAACATTCATGTACAGTTTGGCTTTAATCATATTTGTAGTTTCTGAGAAGAAGGCATTTGAACATTTTCCCATAGGGTCCAATGTTAATCTATGTATTGTGGTGGCGGCCATCTTGGATTTCCGATCGACATAAAAAACATATATTTTGTAGAGAACCTTCCAATGATCATTCATGGGCGGTTTGGTTTCAATTGTCCAAGTGGTTTCAGAGAAGAAGCGTTTTGAAACATTTTTCCCATAGGGTCCAATGTTAAACTAAGCCCTGCTGTAGCCGCAATTTGGAATTTCATACCGGAACAAAAAACGTAAAGTTTGTAGAGGACCATCCAATGAACATTCATGTACAGTTTGGCTTTAATAATATTTGTAGTTTCTGAGAAGAAGGCATTTGAACATTTTCCAATAGGGTCCAATGTTAATCTATGTCCTGCGGTGGCAGCCATCTTGGATTTCCGATCGGCATAAAAAACATACAATTTGTAGAGGACCTTCCAATGACTATTCCTGGGCAGTTTGGTTTCAATTGTCCTAGTGGTTTCAGAGAAGAAGTGTTTTTTGAAACATTTTTCCCATAGGGTCCAATGTTAAACTAAGTCCTGCCGTAGCCGCCATTTTGAATTTCATATTGGAACAAAAAACGTAAAGTTTGTAGAGGACAATCCAATGAACATTCATGTACAGTTTGGCTTTAATCATATTTGTAGTTTCTGAGAAGAAGGTATTTGAACATTTTCCCATAGGGTCCAATGTTAATCTATGTCCTGCGATGGTGGCCATCTTGGATTTCCGATCGGCATAAAAAACAGAAACTTGGTAAAGGACATTCCAATGATCATTCATTTACAGTTTGGGTTCAGTCAGTTCATTAGTTTCAGAGAAGAAGATCTTTGAAATTTCAGCTTTGGGTTCAGTCAGTTCATTAGTTTCAGAGAAGAAGATCTTTGAAATTTCAGCCAATCAGAGCATATTATTGGCCCTGGCAGCCATGTTGAATATCCGACTGGAACGAAAAACAGTAACTTTGTAGAGGACCATCCAAGGAACATTCCTGCTAAGTTTGGTTCCAATCGGCCCTGTGGTTTCGGAGAAGAAGCTTGAAATGTGAAAAGTTTACAGACGACAGACGACAGATGCCAAGTGATGGCAATAGTTCACCTGGACCTTTGGTCCAGGTGAACTAATAAAAAGAATTACACCTGACAAGCCATATCGACACTGAATGAGGACCCCGGTTTGTTACGCTTGTCTTGGGGTGTGGTGGTATTTAGACATCACATGATAATTGGTATCGAGATGCTATCAAAATGGCGACATCCATCTATCGTTGACCGAATTTTAAAATCGATTTCATTCCCTTATCCAACATAATAAAACGCTAATACATTTGTATACATATAAACATCCATAATTATACATCAGGAAAAAAATATAAAAAAATATTTTTTTGCGAAGTTTCCCTTTAATGGAAAATGTTGTACTGGTTGGTCTATTCCCAGAAGTAAATGTTTTGGCAATCTTTTTTATATTTTTTTGCTGGTGGCTCCTTCGCCCCGGTCACAACTTCCACATTTTTGAGAAACGGAAATTGATAAAATACGAGTAATAACCGGATAAGGCATCAGTATTAGATTCCGGTCAAATATCAACAATAGCAAAGTTCCGGTGATCGTTTATTTGAAGAGTTTTATATTTATAGCCCTTTTAAGGGGTAATTTAGGAAAATCTACTCACAAAACTTGAAAAGAATAAATTTCAGCATCTGGGTAAAAGAAAATTTCAGGTCGTCCATAATCGTTTTTGTTCGTCATTGACGATCGGACGACCGGGAATTTCGAACACTGTGTCTGTATGTAAAAAAACAGTTCGATAGATCGTAACATTAACCTGGTGTCGAGTATAAAATACCAATGAGGATCGATAAAAATCTGAAGCGTCCCTGTGCATTTCAACGAATTTTGAATTGCCATCCTTCGCATATATGAACATATTCATGAGAACTATGAATTTATGTCACAGAATTGAGAAAAAATAAATAAATAAAAGTTTGTTTTGTTGAAAGTAGCTTCGGACAAAAAGTTTGGTCAACATTTCCCATAGTAGCAGATCCCCTTTCCGATGGCGCCATTGTTGTTTGTTTAAAAAACCAAACACAAATAGTTTTATTTTATTTTAAGTATAAATATATATATATATATATATATAAATAATAAACAAAAGCTCTCATGAACGAAATTAAAGCTCTTTAAGGTTGAGACTGACACTAGTCACATGACTTTTAAGAATATTTAATAAAATGTGGTAATAATTATTAATTATGTTTGCAGTATTTCTTACAAGGTATTTTCTACATATGATTTGTGCAAGTTCTCAAATTAAACTGAAATACAAATTTAATACAGTAATTTCTTGGCAATAATACATTATATGTGTAAAATGCTATATGAAGCATTTCGTCAAGGGAGGTAATCATGTCTCAAATGATATTAGAATATGATGAGTTTTGCATGTTTTTGTTAAATATTGAAGTTTTTAATATTATGACCCCAGACTTTCCTTACACTTCTGAAAATGAAACAAAATGCACCATATTATATTTTTGCATGTTTTATTTTCATTTATTCAATGTCATTATTAAAAAAAAGTGAAAAATGTGGACTTTTTCATGAAATTGACAAAAAAGGGTATATGTCAGGGTGTCTTTCTAAACCCCTAACTTTTTTTTTTGCCTGGAAACATATCTTTATTTTTTAATGATATGTAGCATGGATATAAGTAATGTGATATATCTTCTTTTTTTTTTAAATTCATTGACACAATTTTTTTTTTTTTCCACTTTAAAATCAAATTGTGTTGGATTTCACCAAAGCCAGTTACAGACTCTATTGCCAAACCAGAGGCTCTCAAGAGCCTGTATCGTTCACCTGGTAATAAAAAAAACCAATTGGTCCTATGTAAAAACTATGTCCTGCAGTGGTAGTCATCTTGGAATTACGATCAACATAAAAAACACAAAGTTTGTAAAGGACCTTCCAATGATTGATGCACAGTTTAGGTTCAATCAGTGCAATAGCTTCAGAGAAGAATATATTTCTACATTTTCCCCCTATGGTTCTGTGTTAATACTATGACCTGTGGTGGCAGCCATCTTGGATTTCCGATCGGCATAAAAAACACACACCTTGTAGAGGACCTTCCAATGATCATTCCTGGGCAGTTTGGTTTCAACTGTCCAAGTGGTTTCAGAGAAGAAGCATTTTGAAACATTTTTCCCATAGGGTCCAATGTTAAACTAAGTCCTGCCGTAGCCGCCATTTTGAATTTCATATCAGAATAAAAAACGTAAATTTTGTAGAGGACCATTCAATGAACATTCATGTACAGTTTGGCTTTAATCATATTTGTAGTTTCTGAGAAGAAGGCATATGAACATTTTCCCATAGGGTCCAATGTTAATCTATGTCCTGCGGTGGTGGCCATCTTGGATTTCCGATCGGCATAAAAAACACACACCTTGTAGAGGACCTTCCAATGATCATTCCTGGGCAGTTTGGTTTCAATTATCCAAGTGGTTTCAGAGAAGAAGCGTTTTGAAACATTTTTCCCATAGGGTCCAATGTTAAACTAAGTCCTGCCGTAGCCGCCATTTTGAATTTCATATCGGAACAAAAAACGTAAATTTGTAGAGGACCATCCAATGAACGTTCATGTACAGTTTGGCTTTAATCATATTTGTAGTTTCTGAGAAGAAGGCATTTGAACATTTTCCCATAGGGTCCAATGTTAATCTATGTATTGCGGTGGCGGCCATCTTGGATTTCCGACCGGCATAAAAAACATAAAATTTGTAGAGGACCTTCCAATGATCATTCCTGGGCAGTTTGGTTTCAACTGTCCTAGTGGTTTCAGAGAAGAAGCATTTTGAAACATTTTTCCCATAGGGTCCAATGTTAAACTAAGTCCTGCCGTAGCCGCCATTTTGAATTTCATATCGGAACAAAAAACCTTAAGATTGTAGAGGACCATCCAATGAACATTCATGTACAGTTTGGCTTTAATCATATTTGTAGTTTCTGAGAAGAAGGCATTTGAACATTTTCCCATAGGGTCCAATGTTAATCTATGTATTGCGGTGGCGGCCATCTTGGATTTCCGATCGGCATAAAAAACATAAAATTTGTAGAGGACCTTCCAATGATCATTCCTAGGCAGTTTGGTTTCAATTATCCAAGTGGTTTCAGAGAAGCGTTTTGAAACATTTTTCCCATAGGGTCCAATGTTAAACTAAGTCCTGCCGTAGCCGCCATTTTGAATTTCATACCGGAACACAAAACGTAAAGTTTGTAGAGGACCATCTAATGAACATTCATGTACAGTTTGGCTTTAATCATATTTGTAGTTTCTGAGTAGAAGGCATTTGAATATTTTCCCATAGGGTCCAATGTTAATCTATGTCCTGCGGTGGCGGCCATCTTGGATTTCCGACCGGCATAAAAAACAGGAAATTTGTAGAGGACCTTCCAATGATCATTCCTGGGCAGTTTGGTTTCAACTGTCCAAGTGGTTTCAGAGAAGAAGCATTTTGAAACATTTTTCCCATAGGGTCCAATGTTAAACTAAGTCCTGCCGTAGCCGCCATTTTGAATTTCATATCAGAATAAAAAACGTAAATTTTGTAGAGGACCATTCAATGAACATTCATGTACAGTTTGGCTTTAATCATATTTGTAGTTTCTGAGAAGAAGGCATTTGAACATTTTCCCATAGGGTCCAATGTTAATCTATGTCCTGCGGTGGTGGCCATCTTGGATTTCCGATCGGCATAAAAAACACACACCTTGTAGAGGACCTTCCAATGATCATTCCTGGGCAGTTTGGTTTCAATTATCCAAGTGGTTTCAGAGAAGAAGCGTTTTGAAACATTTTTCCCATAGGGTCCAATGTTAAACTAAGTCCTGCCGTAGCCGCCATTTTGAATTTCATATCGGAACAAAAAACGTAAATTTGTAGAGGACCATCCAATGAACGTTCATGTACAGTTTGGCTTTAATCATATTTGTAGTTTCTGAGAAGAAGGCATTTGAACATTTTCCCATAGGGTTCAATGTTAATCTATGTATTGCGGTGGCGGCCATCTTGGATTTCCGACCGGCATAAAAAACATAAAATTTGTAGAGGACCTTCCAATGATCATTCCTAGGCAGTTTGGTTTCAACTGTCCTAGTGGTTTCAGAGAAGAAGCATTTTGAAACATTTTTCCCATAGGGTCCAATGTTAAACTAAGTCCTGCCGTAGCCGCCATTTTGAATTTCATATCGGAACAAAAAACCTTAAGATTGTAGAGGACCATCCAATGAACATTCATGTACAGTTTGGCTTTAATCATATTTGTAGTTTCTGAGAAGAAGGCATTTGAACATTTTCCCATAGGGTCCAATGTTAATCTATGTATTGCGGTGGCGGCCATCTTGGATTTCCGATCGGCATAAAAAACATAAAATTTGTAGAGGACCTTCCAATGATCATTCCTAGGCAGTTTGGTTTCAATTATCCAAGTGGTTTCAGAGAAGCGTTTTGAAACATTTTTCCCATAGGGTCCAATGTTAAACTAAGTCCTGCCGTAGCCGCCATTTTGAATTTCATACCGGAAAAAAAACGTAAAGTTTGTAGAGGACCATCTAATGAACATTCATGTACAGTTTGGCTTTAATCATATTTGTAGTTTCTGAGTAGAAGGCATTTGAATATTTTCCCATAGGGTCCAATGTTAATCTATGTATTGCGGTGGCGGCCATCTTGGATTTCCGACCGGCATAAAAAACAGGAAATTTGTAGAGGACCTTCCAATGATCATTCCTGGGCAGTTTGGTTTCAACTGTCCAAGTGGTTTCAGAGAAGAAGCATTTTGAAACATTTTCCCCATAGGGTCCAATGTTAAACTAAGTCCTGCCGTAGCCGCCATTTTGAATTTCATATCGGAACAAAAAACCTTAAGATTGTAGAGGACCATCCAATGAACATTCATGTACAGTTTGGCTTTAATCATATTTGTAGTTTCTGAGAAGAAGGCATTTGAACATTTTCCCATAGGGTCCAATGTTAATCTATGTATTGCGGTGGCGGCCATCTTGGATTTCCGATCGGCATAAAAAACATAAAATTTGTAGAGGACCTTCCAATGATCATTCCTAGGCAGTTTGGTTTCAATTATCCAAGTGATTTCAGAGAAGAAGCGTTTTGAAACATTTTTCCCATAGGGTCCAATGTTAAACTAAGTCCTGCCGTAGCCGCCATTTTGAATTTCATACCGGAACAAAAAACGTAAAGTTTGTAGAGGACCATCTAATGAACATTCATGTACAGTTTGGCTTTAATCATATTTGTAGTTTCTGAGTAGAAGGCATTTGAATATTTTCCCATAGGGTACAATGTTAATCTATGTCCTGCGGTGGCGGCCATCTTGGATTTCCGATCGGCATAAAAAATAAAAAAATTGTAGAGGACCTTCCAATGATCATTCCTGGGCAGTTTGGTTTCAACTGTCCTAGTGGTTTCAGAGAAGAAGCATTTTGAAACATTTTCCCCATAGGGTCCAATGTTAAACTAAGTCCTGCCGTAGCCGCCATTTTGAATTTCATATCGGAACAAAAAACCTTAAGATTGTAGAGGACCATCCAATGAACATTCATGTACAGTTTGGCTTTAATCATATTTGTAGTTTCTGAGAAGAAGGCATTTGAACATTTTCCCATAGGGTCCAATGTTAATCTATGTATTGCGGTGGCGGCCATCTTGGATTTCCGATCGGCATAAAAAACAGAAAATTTGTAGAGGACCTTCCAATGATCATTCCTAGGCAGTTTGGTGTCAATTATCCAAGTGGTTTCAGAGAAGAAGCGTTTTGAAACATTTTTCCCATAGGGTCCAATGTTAAACTAAGTCCTGCCGTAGCCGCCATTTTGAATTTCATACCGGAACAAAAAACGTAAAGTTTGTAGAGGACCATCTAATTAACATTCATGTACAGTTTGGCTTTAATCATATTTGTAGTTTCTGAGTAGAAGGCATTTGAATATTTTCCCATAGGGTACAATGTTAATCTATGTCCTGCGGTGGCGGCCATCTTGGATTTCCGATCGGCATAAAAAATAAAAAAATTGTAGAGGACCTTCCAATGATCATTCCTGGGCAGTTTGGTTTCAACTGTCCTAGTGGTTTCAGAGAAGAAGCATTTTGAAACATTTTCCCCATAGGGTCCAATGTTAAACTAAGTCCTGCCGTAGCCGCCATTTTGAATTTCATATCGGAACAAAAAACCTTAAGATTGTAGAGGACCATCCAATGAACATTCATGTACAGTTTGGCTTTAATCATATTTGTAGTTTCTGAGAAGAAGGCATTTGAACATTTTCCCATAGGGTCCAATGTTAATCTATGTATTGCGGTGGCGGCCATCTTGGATTTCCGATCGGCATAAAAAACAGAAAATTTGTAGAGGACCTTCCAATGATCATTCCTAGGCAGTTTGGTGTCAATTATCCAAGTGGTTTCAGAGAAGAAGCGTTTTGAAACATTTTTCCCATAGGGTCCAATGTTAAACTAAGTCCTGCCGTAGCCGCCATTTGGAATTTCATACCGGAACAAAAAACGTAAAGTTTGTAGAGGACCATCTAATTAACATTCATGTACAGTTTGGCTTTAATCATATTTGTAGTTTCTGAGAAGAAGGCATTTGAATACTTTCCCATAGGGTCCAATGTTAATCTATGTCCTGCGGTGGCGGCCATCTTGGATTTCCGACCGGCATAAAAAACATAAAATTTGTAGAGGACCTTCCAATGATCATTCCTGGGCAGTTTGGTTTCAACTGTCCAAGTGGTTTCAGAGAAGAAGCATTTTGAAACATTTTTCCCATAGGGTCCAATGTTAAACTAAGTCCTGCCGTAGCCGCCATTTTGAATTTCATATCGGAACAAAAAACCTTAAGATTGTAGAGGACCATCCAATGAACATTCATGTACAGTTTGGCTTTAATCATATTTGTAGTTTCTGAGAAGAAGGCATTTGAACATTTTCCCATAGGGTCCAATGTTAATCTATGTCCTGCGATGGCGGCCATCTTGGATTTCCGATCGGCATAAAAAACAGTAACTTGGTAAAGGACATTCCAATGATCATTCCTATACAGTTTGGGTTCAGTCAGTTCATTAGTTTCAGAGAAGAAGATCTTTGAAATTTCAGCCAATCAGAGCATATTATTGGCCCTGGCAGCCATATTGAAAATCCGACTTGAACGAAAAACAGTAACTTTGTAGAGGACCATCCAAGGAACATTCCTGCTAAGTTCGGTTCCAATCGGCCAAGTGGTTTAGGAGAAGAAGCTTGAAATGTGAAAAGTTTACAGACGACAGACGACAGACGACGGACGCCAAGTGATGGCAATAGTTCACATGGACCTTTGGTCCAGGTGAACTAAAAAGGGTAGCCATTTTGAAAAAAAAATGAAAAAATTATAAAAATTTTTGTCTTAGATATTCCAAAATATTCATTTATCATATTATACTCAGATAATTAAAAAAAAATTATATGCTATTTTTTTTGGTACCTCAATGACACGGAGAAGTGAAAAAAATGAAATTTTTTGGACTTCAGAGGCGGGTAACTCTTTCAGGGAATATTTTTAAAATAAGCCTGGAAACCTATTCTCAAATTTTGATATTTTGTTAGGTACATCCCAAAGAACAATATATATGAAATTCAAAAAAATTCATTGACTAATTTTTTTTGCCCATAGTGTCCTTCTCTACCTTAAACCATAGTGGATTATTTTTCAAGAAAATCACTTTCAAAATACTTAACGGATACGATAGATTTCAATAAACACAATATCAACATTTCAAAAATGACACATGGTGAAAATATGTGGGCGACTCTTCAAAATCACAAGGCGACTTGCACTTTGCTTTTAACCAACGAGAAAGCGATGTCAATCTTCACAAGGCGACTTCTTTGCCCTCTAACGTGAGCCCTGAAGAGGTTTTCAAATTAAATATAAATTTGGTTACATGATGGATGTAATTTAAACACCAGAGGCTCTCAAGAGCCTGTATCGTTCACCTGGTTATAAAAAGAACCAATTGGTCCTATGTAAAAACTATGTCCTGCATTGGTAGTCATCTTGGAATTACAATCAACATAAAAAATGCAAAGTTTGTAAAGGACCTTCCAATGATTGATGCACAGTTTAGGTTCAATCAGTGCAATAGCTTCAGAGAAGAATATATTTCTGTATTATCCCCATATGGTCCTGTGTTAATACTATGACCTGTGGTGGCAGCCATCTTGGATTTCCGATCGGCATAAAAAACAGAAACTTTGTAGAGGACCTTCCAATGATTATTCCTGGGCAGTTTGGTTTCAACTGTCCTAGTGGTTTCAGAGAAGAAGCGTTTTGAAACATTTTTCCCATAGGGTCCAATGTTAAACTAAGTCCTGCCGTAGCCGCCATTTTGAATTTCATATCAGAACAAAAAATGTAAAGTTTGTAGAGGACCATCCAATGAACATTCATGTACAGTTTGGCTTTAATCATATTTGTAGTTTCTGAGAAGAAGGAATTTGAACATTTTCCCATAGGGTCCAATGTTAATCTATGTTTTGCGGTGGTGGCCATCTTGAATTTTCGATCAGCATAAAAAACATAAAATTTGTAGAGGACCTTCCAATGATCATTCCTGGGCAGTTTGGTTTCAATTGTCCAAGTGGTTTCAGAGAAGAAGCGTTTTGAAACATTTTTCCCATAGGGTCCAATGTTAAACTAAGTTCTGCCGTAGCCGCCATTTTGAATTTCATATCGGAACAAACAAACGCAAAGTTTGTAGAGGACCATCCAATGAACATTCATGTACAGATTGGCTTTAATCATATTTGTAGTTTCTGAGAAGAAGGCATTTGAACATTTTCCCATAGGGTTCAATGTTAATCTATGTATTGCGGTGGCAGCCATCTTGGATTTCCGATCGGCATATAAAACAGATTCTTTGTAGAGGACCTTCCAATGATCATTCCTGGGCAGTTTGATTTCAATTGTCCAAGTGGTTTCAGAGAAGAAGCATTTTGAAACATTTTTCCCATAGGGTCCAATGTTAAACTAAGTCCTGCCGTAGCCGCCATTTTGAATTTCATATCGGAACAAAAAACCTTAAGATTGTAGAGGTCCATCCAATGAACATTCATGTACAGTTTGGCTTTAATCATATTTGTAGTTTCTGAGAAGAAGGCATTTGAACATTTTCCCACAGGGTCCAATGTTAATCTATGTCCTGCGGTGGCGGACATCTTGGATTTCCGGTCGGCATAAAAAAAGAAACTTGGTAAAGGACATTCCAATGATCATTCATTTACAGTTTGGGTTCAGTCAGTTCATTAGTTTCAGAGAAGAAGATCTTTGAAATTTCAGCCAATCAGAGCATATTGTTGGCCCTGGCAGCCATGTTGAATATCCGACTGGAACGAAAAACAGTAACTTTGTAGAGGACCACCCAAGGAACATTCCTGCTAAGTTTGGTTCCAATTGGCCCAGTGGTTTCAGAGAAGAAGCTTGAAATGTGAAAAGTTTACAGACGACAAGTGATGGCAATAGTTCACGTGGACCTTTGGTCCAGGTGAACTAACAAGTATGATTACGTTACCTGCCCTATTGCATACAGGGCTGTCGTGGTCATGATCATACGGTAGTCGGATTTACAACTACCTACATATACATGTACCATCAGTGCCTATCACCACTAAAATTGTGAGGTTGAATCCTGTTCATGGCGAGGTGAACTTGATACAATTTTATGCGATAAAGTTTGTCAGTGACTTGCGGCAGGTTTGTGGCTTTCTCAGGGCACTCTGCCTTCTTCTACCAATAAAATTGACCGCCATGATATAACTGAAATATTGTTGAAAGTGGAATTAAACACCATAACCTATTTGCATACAAGTTAATTTGTTAGCGTAAACTATATGCTTTATATCTATTCCAATTGAGTTTTTGTAATATATTATTTTTTTACGTAAATAAACGCCTTATCTGTACTACTGCTACTGCATACACACAGTGCCGTCTTAACGCATGGGCACACTGGGAAGTTGCCAGGGGGCCCCATGCTAATTTATGTATGTTGTGTACGGCATGTTATTAAATGTTTAAACACCGATTTTGTTGGAAGTACCAATACAACTAGAGAAAGTTGATCTGGTGATCACAGATACCCCCGTATTCCAAATTTTCATCCAGAAACCTTTAAAGTCCCTATCTTCTAAGAGAAAAAGGGCCATCATTCATGAACGGTAAATGTCAATTTCACGATAATCGAACGTAATCTGTATTTTATGGTACATCACATTGTGTTAAAGTTTGAAAAGATTTGGTTGAGTCATGTACCTTAAATATCATACAGAAACCTAGAAAGTCCCTATTTTCTAAGAGAAAAAGGGCCATAACTTATGAACGGTAAATGTGAAATACACCATAATGAAACTTAACCTGTATTTTATGGTGTACAGCATTGTGTTAAAGTTTGAAAAGATTTGGTTGAGCGGTACTTTAAAAGTTTAAATATCATTCGGAAACCTAAAAAGTCCCTATTTTCTAAGAGAAAAATGGCCATAACTAAGGAACGGTAAATGTGAAATACACCGTAATCGAACTTAACCTGTATTTAATGGTCCACAGCATTGTGTTAAAGTTTGAAAAGATTTGGTTGAGCCATACTTTAAATATCATCCGGAAACCTAAAAAGTCCCTATTTTCTAAGAGAAAAAGGGCAATAACTCATGAATGGTAAATGTGAAATACACCGTATTCAAACATAACCTGTAAAAGTGTATTTTATGGTACACAGCAATGTGTGAAAGTTTGAAAAGATTTGGTTGAGCGGTACTTTAATTATTATCCGGAAACCAAGTGTGACGGACGGACGAATGGACATGAGGATCACTCTATACCCCCGACTTTCGTCGAGCGGGGGTATAATAAATATGTTTAATTTTATCGACCATTTACATTTTTATTCATGCGAGTGGCTGTGTAGGTAGGGGTATCAGTGCACTGTTTTGCCCTGGGTCTATAATGCTGTTAAGACGTCCCTGTATACATATACAATCAATGCGAGTATTGCCAAAATGCTTGCAAAAAATGTAAATTCAATTACCAATTATGGTCAGAACTATTGCTGTAGTTATTGGGATTATCCTGATATGAACAAAAAAAATATACATGTAACAGTATACTTACAAATAAGATCCAATTCTCCATAACAATTTGCATTCAAACCATCCATATGCTGAAAACATAAAAAAAAAGATAATGTGAAATTGAACTGCATTAATTTATATAATATACAATTGTTTGAAGAACTATTCAGTTGAATTCAATATATTTGTACATGAACATATGCATGAAAGGTTCCTTCGGGAAACCCTTCAGCATAGAAATAGGTCCTAGTTTCTCCGCTGGCTGTGTCATAAATTAATCAAATACACTAATCGCTCTGAGGTCAGGACATACATTTATATGAATGCTTTATGTTCCTTGCACAAAAAAAGAACAGCTTGCAGTTCCTAATGAGTAACCATAATCAGAAGTGGCCAATGGAGGCTTGTTGTATATGGAGCAAACATGTCTGCTTTTAAGAGACACATTGTGACAGTATCTGGGCATTTTTTTCATTTTTAAAACAAGTATGTCTCCTTTACGATACATTCATATGACCGGTTAACTGTTATCACGATCTTAGCATTGGGCATTGATCAACTGAGTTTGCATAGAAATGAGATACTTTCAAACTTACCATCGGCATTCAACCATGTGGATCAGGGATAAAACCTAACTATTTTTTTACCAGGGGCCAGCTGGGTTGCTGACTTTTAATTTCTAGGGTCCATCAAAATGTTTAGGGCCCCAGGTTTTTCAGTTGATGTGAAAGAAAAATCAAAACATTTGGACATAAATGAATAATTTTTCAGTTTAAAAACCCATTTATTCAGGAAATACAGGCTTTTTAAACATTATATGCCACTGATAAACTCCCACATTTTCTAAACAGAAATTAAATACCTATTATTAATTTTTAACTCTTGAACGGCAATGGGTATATAAACCAGAGGCTCTCAAGAGCCTGTATCGTTCACCTGGTTATAAAAAGAACCAA
Organism: Bathymodiolus brooksi; assembly: GCA_963680875.1. Classification (NCBI taxonomy): domain Eukaryota; kingdom Metazoa; phylum Mollusca; class Bivalvia; order Mytilida; family Modiolidae; genus Bathymodiolus; species Bathymodiolus brooksi. Next base: position 89,759,212 of record OY804578.1, on the reverse strand, counting down.
TTGGTCCTATGTAAAAACTATGTCCTGCAGTGGTAGTCATCTTGGAATTACGATCAACATAAAAAACACAAAGTTTGTAAAGGACCTTCCAATGATTGATGCACAGTTTAGGTTCAATCAGTGCAATAGCTTCAGAGAAGAAGATATTTCTGTATTTTCCCCATATGGTCCTGTGTTAATACTATGACCTGTGGTGGCAGCCATCTTGGATTTCCGATCGGCATAAAAAACAGAAACTTTGTAGAGGACCTTCCAATGATCATTCCTGGGCAGTTTGGTTTCAACTGTCCAAGTGGTTTCAGAGAAGAAGCATTTTGAAACATTTTTCCCATAGGGTCCAATGTTAAACTAAGTCCTGCCGTAGCCGCCATTTTGAATTTCATATCGGAACAAAAAACGTAAAGTTTGTAGAGGACCATCCAATGAACATTCATGTACAGTTTGACTTTAATCATATTTGTAGTTTCTGAGAAGAAGGCATTTGAACATTTTCCCATAGGGTCCAATGTTAATCTATGTCCTGCGGTGGTGGCCATCTTGGATTTCCGATCGGCATAAAAAACAGACATTTGGTAAAGGACATTCCAATGTTCATTCATTTACAGTTTGGGTTCAGTCAGTTCATTAGTTTCAGAGAAGAAGATCTTTGAAATTTCAGCCAATCAGAGCATATTATTGGCCCTGGCAGCCATGTTGAATATCCGACTGGAACGAAAAACAGTAACTTTTTAGAGGACCATCCAAAGAACATTCTTGCAAAGTTTGGTTCCAATTGGCTCAGTGGTTTCGGAGAAGAAGCTTGAAATGTGAAAAGTTTACAGACGACAGACGACGGACGCCAAGAGATGGCAATAGTTCACATGGACTTTTGGTCCAGGTGAACTAAAAAGGGTTCCAGTGATGTTGAATTAATTAATTTGTATGTCATACAATAGATCCAGCAATAATTAAATTTAATCAGGTCTTGTCCTGATCATCTGAACTAATTTTGTTAGGAATGCTTTTTTGTGATGTCAAACTTGTCTATAATGACGTTTGATGGCAATTTAGCAAATTAGACAGAGAGTCTGTATGTGATTGTGAGCAAAATTATGTGAGTCAGCATACATATAGTGCATAGTTTCCAGTGGATATAACTGATGTATATGTATGTAAATATCTGTGTTTTACTTTATGTTGTATGTAGAGTATATACAGATATTGTATTATTATCTTTTTTTGTTGTAAACAAGTAAAAGTTAGCAGATAATTTTTATTTCATAAGTTTATAAATTTGAAAATATATTCTGCATAATTACACCTTATATAAGAATGCTGGATTCTGATTGGTTAATAGCCGTGATATGTTTTTACAAATTCAGGCCTTGCATTGTGAATTTGCAGAATTTTTACTTCATTTAGGTGTATTTGCATAAGATTTAACTTTTTTTCATGGTATTTGCAAAATCGTATTTGCTGAATTTAGCCTTCACCGAGACACTTGTCACAAAATTTGTAAAACGTTATCAGTTGCGCGTTTTATGTAATATCATTCGGTAGAATTAAACAGATATATCATGTTAGGTCCTGAAAACGACAAACAAAGGCCATTATTTATTTAGCCAGCATTATCCCACCTAGGTACTTAAGTCAGTTAAAGACCCGGGCAATACCTTTAACTTACGCCCAAAGTGGGCAAGAACTTTGGCGTCCTTGATATATTTTTTATGGGATATTTATAGAGACCCCCCTCCACAATTTGTTTTCAAATATCAAAATTGATATTTGACACCCTCCTGTGGGCTTAATGTGCATTATCCCACCTAGGCACTTAAGTCAGTTAAAGACCCGTCAATACCTTTAACTTAGCCAAAAATGGGCAAGAACTTTGCCGTCCTTGATATATTTTTCATGGGATATTTATAGAGACCCCCCCCCCTCCACAATTTTTTTTCAAATATCAAAATTGATATTTGACACCCTGCTGTGGGCTTGAGGTGCATTATCCCACCTGGACACTTAAGTCAGTTAAAGACACGGGCAATACCTTTAACTTAGCCAAAAGTGGGCAAGAACTTTGCCGTCCTTGATATATTTTTCATGGGATATTTAGAGACCCCCCTCCACAATTTGTTTTCAAATATCAAAGTTGATATTTGACACCCTGCTGTGGGCTTGAGGTGCATTATCCCACCTAGGCACTTAAGTCAGTTAAAAACCCGGGCAATACCATTAATTTAGATAAAAATAGGCAAGAACTTTGCCGTCCTTGATATATTTTTTATGGGATATTTATAGAGACCCCCCTCCACAATTTTTTTTCAAATATCAAAGATGATATTTGACACCCTGCTGTGGGCTTGAGGTGCATTATCCCACCTAGGTACTTAAGTCAGTTAAAGACCCGGGCAATACCTTTAACTTACGCCCAAAGTGGGCAAGAACTTTGCCGTCCTTGATATATTTTTTATGGCATATTTATAGAGATCCCCCTCCACAATTTGTTTTCAAATATCAAAATTGATATTTGACACCCTCCTGTGGGCTTAATGTGCATTATCCCATCTAGGCACTTAAGTCAGTTAAAGACCCGGCAATATCTTTAACTTAGCCAAAAACTTTGCCGTTCTTGATATATTTTTCATGGGATATTTATAGAGACTTTGCTGTCCTTGATATATTTTGAGTGAAAATTTCATATAAACATGACAAATAGAGGCTATACATGTACAAGATATTAATGCTGATACTTCTATAGTTTTTAGCTTAGCTTGTAAAGCAACAGATGCATTCATGTGACTTTTTTATTTTTGAATTTTCTTAGGGTTTAAATTCACATGGTTGTGTATTTATTTCAGTATTGTAGTCTTTTGTGGTACATGTCCATTTTTATAGTGGTCTGCTACTCAATACTGATTCCTTGGTTTAGGATAATGCCATTATGAATACAATATTTAATGGTCTATAACATAAAACAAGCCCAGTTCATTATACTACATGTATTTTTTGAAAGAGTCATTGAAAAAAATGAAAACCCTAAATCTTCCTACAGAGCATCATCATGCCAAAATCAAAGACTAAGGTTCAGGAAAATTGGCTTTCTGAGATCAGATAGATCCATCAGGACATCAGTATTCCCTGTGGTGTAGGAAGGGCTCTGATGAGTATCATGCTTATTGCTTTATCTGTAGAAAGGAATTTGGATGTGATAAAAGTCATCAGTTACAGTTGAAACAACACTCAGAAACACAAACACATAAAAAGAACTCCAAATCATTTTAGTCATCTAGTCACTAGTCAGTAAAAATTGGTTGTAACTACATTTTGTAAATCCCAAACAACATGATACATCATCTTCCAGTTCTTCAGTTAGATATCAGTATGTTTTAGTGCAGCAGAGATTATTTGGGCTGGAAAAGTCGCTGCATCAAACTTTGGCAATTAAGATAACAATGGTCCTCGGGGATGTCATGATTCCACTATAGGATTTAGGGCCGCTTGGCGACCCCAAATATCACCAGCAGCCCTAAAATAATAAATTCCCAATATACGGTATTATCGATATTTCTGGAAAATGTCCATCAGCGATGCAGATTTTATACCACTCCATGATTTATTCATCACTCTCCAAGTATCAAAGATTGCCTATATTTAATTAGATTTATTTTGAGATGCTTATATACATGTATTGAGGATGGCAACAGATTCATGTTCTCAACTGAAATTAATAAAATGAATGAAACCGAAAGTTGACATTGTAAAATTCAGAACTGGATCGGACCATTACATACGGCTTGTTGGCTTAAGTTATCTCTTTAGATAACAATATACAGAGGAACTTTTAATTGAAAAATATTTATTAATACTAGTAACCCAGACTAAAGTGAATAACTTGTCTATTTGTATTTCAATTGCAAATGTACATTTTATTTTCAATTGATATCCTAAAAATTTTCCAAAAAGATATGTTGTATGTATTGGATACTTTTATAGTAAATTTTGTATACCATATTATACAGATATATCATGTTTGGGAGGGGTATTTGCAAAAAATACCAGTCGAGAGACGAAAAGTTTCCCGAGCCGAAAGGCGAGGGAAATTTAGTCTCAAGACTGGTATTTTTCGCAAATACCCCTCCCAAACATGATATATCTGTTTAATTACAGTTGAAGTTGTAAAAAAAATGTAGGTCTGGCAAATGTTCAATAGGTCTGACACATTGTCCACATCTGCCAGACCTATTGTCTGACAGACAGGAAAGAGATTTCGACAGCTCTGTATACATTTACATATTTTACATCGACATTTAATTTACAGTGCTCACCACACATAGTAAAAACAGGGCGACTTGACTTCTCTCTCTCTCGAAAATCTGGGAGACTTCCGAAAATCGATCCAAATTCTAACATTTCTTTCCCCACTACCACATGTTCCCCTACCTTTCACAAAACGAATGTGCTGCACAATGATCTTAAAAAGGATGCAATTAACGACTTTGGAATAAAATATTGAACATCAAACCCTGTATGGGTCAAATTTCAGGAACATGGAATATATTGAATATACAGGTATGTGAATATTGAAGAAAAAGTATGATTATTGGTGAAAAAAATAGACTTGAAAGGACTGAAAGGGCGACTAAAACTTATTGACAGAAATTGGGCGATTTCATTGAAACCTAGGCGAAGAAGTCACCCACTTCGCCTGGTTTGGTGAGTCCTGAATTTAGAATCAGGCTATGGCAAATTAAAACATGTCATGATTTTGATCATGTAGTGTAGTTCTTGAGTTCAATAAAATGCAGTGTTTTCGTTTAGAACCGGCTGCCGGCCAAATTGACCTCTTCAATCCAATTTCTGGCCGGTTCAACTGGCAGTTAAAAAAATATATATATTGTACTTTTAGTGCCCGAGTGAAACTTCTTTAAAAACTTTTATTATTCGATATCACTAGCGAGTTTGAAGACTTAAAAATACATTTGTTGTTGGTGCAACATTACTTCCTTGTTTACATTGTATCTCACATGCATTTGCCACGACGATTTTCATCGACTGTTTGGCTGATTTATTCAGATTTCCGGATATTGAAACACATGGTTTCTTAGCGGTTATGAAGAGAACTCTACATGATTTTTTGGTAGTAGGTCAAATCGGCCCCAGATCAAATCATCGTATTATTATGTCTTTTTTAATTTTATTTAATAATAATATGTATTGTTAATTGTGTTGTTTATTTAATTCCTAATCAAATCATTGTTTATTTAATTTGATAATATGTCCGTAATTACTGGTGCATAATGCACTGGATTTTACATAAATTCTTTATTTTGCAGGAGGGGTGCACATTATAAATATTTCTTAAATTGAAAATAATTAAATACATCCAATTATTGAGGTAGTTATAAAAGATGTAGGACCTTTATGTGAAAAGGAAAATATCTCCTTGGAATGGTTGCATAATCCAACACCTTTAAAAAAACATGTTCATGTTACAAAAGGTCTCATGTTAGAATTGAGGAGAGTTAGAATGCGCCACAATTTAAATCTTAAAAAAGCGTCCTTGTGGATAAAGTATTTATGCGAGTTAGATTATACACCAGATGCTGATGGCTTAAAAAGACAGCTTGACAGAATGTATAATAAGCAGTCAAGTCTTTTAAGATCCTTAAAAGATAAAAGGACAAGCTGGGTATGAATATGTAAATGAAACCTACCAGCCTCCCCAAATAAAATGTGTCCCTGACAGAGACAATGTCTCTTGTAATCAGGTTGATAATAAAGTAGAAACAAGTAGAGAGGTTAACAAAATAAAAGTTGTCCCTGACAGAGACACTGTCTCTTGTAATCAGGTTGATAATAAAGTAGAAACAAGTAGTGAGGTTAACAAAATAAAAGTTGTCCCTCACAGAGACACTGTCTCTTGTAATCAGGTTGATCATAAAGTAGAAACAAGTAGTGAGGTTAACAAAATATAAGTTGACAAAGATAGTTTAAGAAAATTAAAGATCAAGTTACAAAATACTAGAGAGGAAAAATTAAGCTCAAATTTAAGGTTATACAAATTAAGAAACGAGTACAACTTATTGAAAACAAAACATGAAATAAGTGAATCAAAACTCTCAACACTTTCTTCTACCAGGAATGTTAACAAAAAATTAAAAAGAAAACAAAACAAAATTAATGAAATTGTAAGCAGCAATAACAAATTGGAAAAAGAAAAGAAATTCCTGAAAGCAAGAAACATTGCCATAAAAAATAAATTTAAGAGTCAATCAGCATTGCTGAAGTATTATAGAAATAAAATGAATGATTCAAAATTGTTGAAAAATGTGGAAATACATTCATCCAAACACAACAGTTTGGATCAAAGTCATAACAATTCAAATACATGTGCAATAAATGATCATTTAAATTATCTTGAAAATGAAAATGAAATTATGAAAGACCAAGTAGAAGAATTAATGAATTCGAGCTCTCAAACAATTAAACTGTTTGAAGGTGGGAAATATAAGGACAATGTACGTGAGGTTTACCTTGCACTTCTTTCGATGAATGTTGGTGTTAAAAACGTAGAAAAAATAGTTCAGACAGTGCTTGAAAAAATGGCCTCTATTAAAGTTGACAGGCTTCCCAAAAAAACATTTTCAGAAACTATGCTCATCAAAGCCAAAATATTAGCACAGTTACAGGCAACTGAAGCTGTTAGATAGCTCTAATAACACACTACATACAGATGGAACTAAAAGGGGTGGTCTCGAGTTTGGGGGTTTACAAATTGGTACAAATTCTGGTCAGTATAGTTTAGGATTAACAGAAATGGTTAGGGGTGATACTGAAAGTTTTCTGGATATGATTAATACAATTTTAATAGATATGGCTAAATTAGCACAAACAGATCCAAACACACAAACACAAAAGAGAAATCAGTTATTACTATCAATAACAAATACTATGACCGATAGACATATTGTGAATACCTGTTTAAAAACATCTTTAGAAAAGTTGAAGTCAGAATGCATTCCAGAATCAGATGATACAACAGAGGAAATAAAAAATAAAATATCAACACTAAATGGGTTTAAATGCAATTTGCATGTCTTGGTAAATTTTGCAATTCAAGCAGAAGCAGGTTTAAAAATTTGGGAGCAAAATGTTTTAGATTTTAATGTCAATGAAAATTCTTCAAATAAATTTACCTATAATCAATGTACTACAGATTTTATAAGAGCATGTACAAAATTGTGTGTCCCAGGTGCTGATGAGAAATCTGGGTATGGTTCTTTTTTCTTAACTTTTTAACAAGACTTGGATATTCCATGTGATATTAAAATGACAAATTTCCATGGACACAGAATACATTTAATGTTTGCAATGGGAGCAGCCGTCTTTTTCCACCGATTTCACATTGAAAACTTCATTAACTCATTTTTTTGTTCTGGTGAGAGAAACTTGTTAGTTTCAGCTGTTTGTAATTACTTAAACAATCCTGTTTATTTGGCTGGCTGTCGTGCTTTTGGAATTATTGATAAGTTATTTACAGGGCCTATTTGGACTTGAATGAAGAATGGTTTAATTTTAAACAAAATGTAGAGAAATTTTCCAGTGACGCTTCAGCAGATGGAAAGATAATAATATGTAATAATATACCCAGAGTTTACTAATAAAGATCTTGTATTTGACAGCCTTTTTTCAGTTCAAGATCCTGAATTAAATTCATTAACAATATAGGCACTCCAGATTATTTTGTTAAATTTAAGTATTATCATTGAAAGACAACTCTCTGACATTTTACCAGGTGGTCATTTAAATGAAAATACTGATGGTGTTGATGGTCCCCAACTTAGAAAAGAGTCCAAAACAGTTCATCCCACAAATATAATTTCAGAACGTGACTTTGCAAACTTTGATCGTTTAAAACGGGAAAAACCAAATGCCAATATTGTAGCTTTAGAAGGTCTTATACTATTTTCAAATAACAAAACTGTAAACTGGCTAAATGAAATGGAATGTGAGAAAAAAACAGAAATGATTAAAATTGCAAGGGAAAATTCCCCAAGTATTCTTCAACAATTTAAAATTAGAAAAGAACAAATTAAGCAGAAACACATATTATTACTAAAACAAAGAAAAGAAGAAAAGGTTAAAAAAGAAAAAGCTAAACAACAGGAACTTGAACAACTAACTAAAGACATTGAAAAAATAGGTGGTTTATGGGTTTCCAATCAAGATTTTAATAAAAATTTACAAAAGTTGAATGAAAGCTCAAAGTTTGATGCTGTAAAGACACAATTAAAATTTAGAAAGAAAGTGTTAAAATCTAGGCCTGATGACAAAACTTTATTACAGTTTTCAGTGAACGGTATTCCTTTTACTTTTGATGAACTCATTTCAAACCTTCATGTTTTAATATCTTCTAGTAATGTCAATGATCATGAACTTCAACAATTTTCAATAGATTCAAATTTCTCAATTAAAGCTAATTTTGTTATTAAATCTAAGTCAGAGAGGGAGGCACTCATGTTGAAACAAAGGGAACTTGTAAATAAAAAAATTGAAAATATTAGGTCAAAGTTGACTGCAAATGTAACTAGTGAGCCTCTTGCCAAAAAACCAAAAAAAGCAACAAATCAGTCAAATGACATAGAGCCTTCAAAGATTTTAAATGATAATTCTAACACAGTTATAGAATATAAAATTGGTCAAAATGTTGCAGTAGCTTATATGGATGCTTGGTATCCTGGTCAAATTGTTTTTGTAGATGACAATGTTTTAACAGTAAAATTTTTACATCCAGCAAAAAGTAACATTTTTAAATGGCCTGAAAAAGAGGATACAAGTATAATAGATAAAATTTTTGTATTTCATTTTGGGTTTGATATTCTTCCTAAAGACTCATTTGGTAGGACTTGGTATATTCCAAACCTACAAGAAATACAGTCTGAATATCAAGCCTATTTTTCAAAGTATTTTGAGTAGTCTTCTTGTTATATTTGTTATTGTAATATGAAATTGTTTCAGCTTTTTTCTTGCTCTCAATGTAAAACTGTATTGCCTGCATTTGGTTTGATACAATATTTCAGTTATATCATGGTGATCAGTTTTATTGGTGGAGTAAACCAGAGTACCCGGAGAAAACCACTGACATGCCGCAAGTCACTGACAACCTTTATTAAATCACAATGTTGTATCAAGAACACCTTGAGTTACCATGAGCAGCATTCAAACGACATAAAGAGTAAGACTGAAACAAATTTATCTGCTCAAATTGTAATAAAGGGAAACCTGAATATAAACAGCAGAACTTTATTTTAAATAAAGTTCCTGATGTAGCCTTTTGTAGGGAATCTTTGATACAAATTGTATGCATGTGTATGTCTGCATAATAAATAATATATGTATTACTACTAATGCTTGGTGGTGGTTGATATACAATTACATGATAGATTATGTATATAGTTTTTTCTACTAATTCTTGGTGATGATTAATATATATTTGCATATAAATAACATTGCTTAGGTGGTTGGAAGTTATGTTAATAATGTTAATTTTTATCTTTATATCAGTAGAGAATCTGGTATTAAAGTACACCTTAGTTATCTTCCTTGACATCTCAATGTCACACTTAAGCTTAATTCCAGGTTAATGAGGAAAATAATTTGACAAATAAAAGATTTCATCTCTGTTGATTGATTATGTTTATATATTATATGCTTAATGCTATATTTTCCTTCTGGAAAATTCTTTTTGGAATATGATTAAAATCTTAAGCAATATGAGCTTTTGCCATCACTTGGCGTCCATCATCTGTTAACTTTTCTCCTCTGAAACCGCAAAACCAATTGATCTGAAACTTGGTAGGGAGCATTTATGGAATGTCCTCTGAAGATTGCTCATTTGGTCCCGATTGGTTAGCAAACATGGCCACCACATGCAATTCTTGTTTCTGATTGGTTGATTTTTAAAAAATCTTCTCCTTTGAAACTGCTTAGCCATATGAACCAAAACTTGGTAGCAAGCATATACCGGTACATGTATGGAAGATTCTGTATTAAGTTTCCTCAAAGTAGAATGAAAGGTGAGCGACACAGGCTCCACCCACTGGGCCTCTAGTTATTATTGTTTTATAAAATACATTTTTTTTTTTTTTTAAGTCAATGTTTGGGATAACAACCTTACAGGTTCTGGTCTCTATTGAAGAATAATTTATTATATATTTAGTTTTACATGTAGCTGGACTTATTCAGACCACAATACATGTAACAATAGATGATGTATTTAAAAAATACACCAGATATTTCCTAAATAATAAATGAATGAACTTAATATTTTGTTGTTGTTTTCATTGAACATGTTTTAAGAAGCAAATTAGAATAGTAATGAGCAAGACTGAAACTTTGACATGGAGTCGGAGAGTAGGGTTAGGGGTTGGGTTATGGTGTTTAATGCCACTTTCATTTTCAACAATATTTCAGTTATATTGTGGTGGTCACTTTTATTGGTGGTGTAAACTTGAGTACCTGGAGAAAACCACAAGTCACTGACGAATTTTATCACACAATAATGTGGTATCAAGTACACCTTAAGTTACCATGAGCGGGATTCGAACGGCATGGAGAGTAAGACTGAAACAAATTTACTTGCTCAAATTGCAATCAAGGGAAACCTGAATATAAACAGCATCCTATATAAATAACATAAACTATATTTTAAATAAAGTTCCATATGTAGCCTTTTGTAGGAAATGTGTAAAGCGTGCAAATAATATCCATCTATTTTAAACACAAGCTGCTTTGCTGGTCTTAAGGAAGTTTAATTTAGAGGTGTTTCACTATCATGCTTGTTGGGTGGTTGTTGCATATAACATCACTTTCAGCAATTGTACAGTTACATTATGATAGCAAGACATTGAGGAAGGAAAGCAAAAACTCCTACAAATGTATTATATATATGGTATATCAAGCTGACCAGTTAAACTTTCGGCAAGTGGTAGTACTAGGTGTCTGGAATCTTCACCCCTTGGCGGATTACATATTGGTATGAAAAGTATTCAGTTTAATTTATTAGTTACTTGAGGTTATAGATTATTAAAATATCTTTAATTTGGTACCTTGATGATCAAATTCTGACTAGAAACGACAGAGTAATCATAATAAACGTAAATTTGCGCAACAAATTTTAAAGCAATGGCAGCCATTTTATTTTCAAAATGGCCACCAATATGACAATTATTCCTTAATAAAATGCCAAGACAAATAAGAGGTCATTGGTACAAATCTCCATATCCATTTTTTCAGTGATATTAATTATATTGATAACAAAAATGATCAAATTATCTTGGAACAGGTTCCCTGTCTGATGAATTTTATGAATTGTGTCGACAAAAAAAACATCACGTCCAACAGAACATGCACAACACTGTCTGTGGTATTACCTTCAAAATTTTGTGCGGATATTATTTTTAGTTTAGGAAATATGAAGCTTTTTGTGTCATTTTTCCATATAACTGCTGTGAAACGGTGCCATTCTCAAATAGTGTTGAACACTAATTGCACACCCACCTTTATGGATTCATAATTCCACAAAAAGATGTAAAAGGTGATTCATATGTTATAATTGCACAGAAAACAAGTATTTCTACACACTATTTCTTCTATTATGATGTCTGATAAGTTATTTTCTGACAAAATTATGGCAATGTGAGCCATATGGACTTTTCGGTCAAGATCAAAAGTGGCTCCGCCATACATTTTGGACAGTGAAACAAATAGCAAATATTACTTCAAGCATGTTCAGTTTCATTTTTCTGACAGAATAACTTATAATCTATGGGAAAAAACAAAAGAAGAGACATTATCTGCTGTTTACACAAAAAATCAGAACTCTAAAACAGTCATTAAAACCATTATTGATGACGGCCATCTTTGGAAAATTATCGACCAAAAATAGGCAATTTCAGATGCTCATAACTTTTGAACCCTTCATCCGATTTTTACAAATGAAGGCTCAAAGTTCTTCTTAGATTGAGCTCTATCTAATGGTTCAAAAACAGCAAGCATCCCCTGTAATTGATTTTTGACTGGCATCTCTACGTTTTAATTATTGAAGAATTAAAACTGTCTAGTACAGTTGTGTTTTGTACCAGTAAATGTTTACCATTGATATGAAAATAAAAGAATCCGCTCATCAATAAAATTAATTTTTTACATCTATTAACCAAAAATATTAATTTATATTATTAATACATAATTTTTTTTTTTTTTGAGGTTGATTTGTCTTTCATTTTGAGAGCGATTTGACTGGAAATTGATTTTTTTACAGTAACTGCTTTGACAAAGAGTAGGAAAGGTTCGAATCGCTTTGTTTTCTTTTACAATAGTTAATAAAGCTTGAATCGAGTTAGTTAATTAGCTGAAACGGGTCCTGTCGGTCTGTCAATGAAGTGGAGATCATCAGATAAACAAGGGGGGGGGGGGGGGGGGGGTTAAAAAAGTCGCCCAAAGCAAGCTCTTAAATTCAGAAACAGATGAAACAAGATGAACTGTGAGCTAATGCTCACTTATGATACCCCCGCTCTTCGGCAAACAGGAAGTAGGAATCTGATGGGTCCAAAAACGCTTCCCACGATATGGGGTACCTATATGATACTTGTGACCAAATATCAGATCTTTGCCATCAATAGTTGCTGAGAAAAATGTGACGAAAAATGTGCATTATATGTTCAATGTGTATAAAAACCAATTAAGTCGGCAAACAGGAAGTAGGAATCTGATGGGTCCAAAAACGCTTCCCACGATACTTGTGACCAAATATCAGATCTTTGCCATCAATAGTTGCTGTGAAAAATGTGACGAAAAATGTGCATATATGTTCAATGTGTATAAAAACCAACTAAGTTGGCAAACAGGAAGTAGGAATCTGATGGGTCCAAAAACGCTTCCCACGATATGAGGTACCTATATCAGGGGTTTCAAAGTTTTTTTTATAATAGGAGGTACTTCTTATATTTTAGGAGGTACCTAAAAAATTAGGCTGAGGGCCGTAAGGGGTTCAGGGGGTGGAAGCTCCTGAAATCTAGCATTTTGTGGACCAAAAAATGTACTTCAGAGACTGCAAAACATTAAGTGTTTTTGAAAGAAAAATCCCATTAACTTTAGAATTCAGATTTCACCAAGAGTGAAGACCATGCATAATGCCTGGATTTTTTCCCCCCAATTTCTTTATTGAATATTTCAGTTTACAGACTTCAGCCAAGATTATTCATAGATAGTCCACCATATCTTAAAAAACCCAAAAGGACCATAAAGAGCTACGGTTCCGCAGCTAGGCTTGACCAAGCCATTGTTATCAAAGCTTAAACTTCTCAAAATTCTTTTGTTGGCTTTGTCCTTTTCTTTTTCACAATACCTTGGCTTGTGTGTTTTTTTTAGTTTATTACCAGTAATTAAACTCATCAAAGACCATTGGCACGGATCAAGACATATAAGTGTCATAATTAATGAAACATATAGATTTAATTTGCGATCATCAATCTTTAATAAAATTTATAATTTTAATAAATCAATAGTCAATACAAATATAATTAAACAAAAACAATATATATTGTTACTTTCACGACTTATGTGCAAAAAAATGTTCGAGCAAAAACGATTCGTGGGAAGACATTTATGAACATTTGAATCATAAAAGTTAAATTATTTTTGAAAAAAAAAAAGTGGGGCCGGCGTTTTGACATTACAATGTAATTCGTATTTGAGCCATGTCCGGTCCTTTTTCAAGATTTCTAGTAATTTTCTATCCCTTATCTCCTCGTACCCCCTTTTAAAAATGTTTTTCAGCACACTTTCATTTCTGTGAACAACCGCGGTAGGGCCCCATCAAAATATGTAAATAAATTAGCCATCTATAGGTTTTTATTTTTTTTATTCCGGAAGTTAAACAATATGGACGGAGTTAAGCAACAAGACAGTATGCCCCAGAATGATTCGACCCTGGGTTTTTAAATGGATAAAAAAAATCGCACAAAATATTGTGTAGTTATATATTCATATTACATAATGATCATACTTATATTACTGAAGATTACACTAAATTGTGTTTGAACATAATTTGTAATCGGTCATTTTTTATTTTGAAATGATGTCAGCTTTGTTCCGGTCCGAGTTTTACACAAGGATGAAAAGATATTGGGGCGAAAACATATCTATTTACCGCATGCGCAAACTGCTATTTACGATTCTAAGGTAAAGTTATTTTTAAAACGGGGAATATCCCATCAACTTGGTCGTGACGCAGTTGTTCGATTTGAATGCGAGAATTCAGCAATTGACGTGATCATTAATTTTTTATGAAAAATATTCCACAAGCCTATCGTACTTGTGGTTTTGACCACCGCTAATTTTGGGGGGTTCAATAATTTCTGCCGGTACTATACACGTTCTCAGACGGGTAAAAGTACCGGGTACCGGCCCACTTTGAAACCCCTGCTATATGAAGCTTGTGACCAAATATCAGATTTCTGCCATCAATAGTTGCTGAGAAAAATGTGCATATATGTTAAATGTGTATAAAAACCAACTAAGTCGGCAAACAGGAAGTAGGAATCTGACGGGTCCAAAAACGCTACCCACAATATGGTATACCTATGACGCTTGTGACCAAATATCAGATTTCTGCCGTCAACAGTTACTGAGAAAAGTGCGACGAAAAATATCTTGGACGGACGGACGGACGGATGGACAGAGGGAAAACAGTATACCCCCCTCCCCCTTCGGGGAGCGGGGTATAAATATCTACTGCATTTAATGTGAAATTAAACTAAGTTGCATTGACAGAACAACTGGTCCCGTTCAAAATCAAAAGATTTGTTTCTGGTACTAGTACTACTACAGTTATGCAAACATAAGGTATGTATCCCTAACTAGAGGCTCAGGTGAGCCTGTATCACTCACCTGACATAAATAAGTCCTCTTAAGAATGTCTGCATGCTGAATACATCTAAGTTACTATTCAAATCCCATACTGCCATAGGGTTCTATGTTAAAACTATGTCTGCTCATGGCAGCCATCTTGGATGGAGGTCGTGGTCACCGGACACAATTTTGTAAGTATACTACCCAAGGACCATCCATGCCATGTTTGCTTTAAATTGGCTGACTGGTTTCAGAAGAGAAGACTTTTAAACAATTTTCCCATAGGGTCCTATGTTAAAACTATGTCTGCTGACGGTGGCCATTTTGAACCGAGATCGGGATCACTGAACACAATTTTGGAAGTTGACCACCTAAGGACCATCGTTGACATGTTTGCTATATTGGCTTACTAGTTTCAGAGGAGAAGATTTTAAAACATTTTTTCCCATAGGGTCCTATGTTAAAACTACAGTATGTCTGCTGAAGGTGGCCATCTTGGATGGAGGTCAGGGTCACTGGACACAATTTTGAAAATTGACCACTTAAGGACCATCCATGCCATGTTTGCTTTAAATTGGCTTATTGGTTTCAGAGAAGATTTTTAAATATATTTCCCATAGGGTCCTATGTTAAAACTATGTTCGCTGATGGTTGCCATCTTGGATGGAGGTCGGGGTCACAGGACATAATTTTGAAAGTTAACCACCTAAGGACCATTCATCCCATGTTTGCTTTAAATTGACTTACTGGTTTCAGAGGAGAAGACTTTTAAACATTTTTTCCATAGGGTCCTATGTTAAAATTAAGTCGAGTCATGGTGGCCATCTTGAATTTCCGATCAGCAAACGATTCACAAGTTTAGTACAGGACCACCCAATGATCATTCCTGCAAAGCCACAATTCAATTGGCTTAGTGGTTTCTAACAAGAAGATTTTTTAAATTTCGACCAATCAGAACACATTATAGGCCCTGGCAGCCATGTTGGATTTCCGATCAGCACCAAAAACACAAATCTTGTATATGACCATCCAATGAACATTTCTGCCAAGTTTGGTTCAAATCTGTTTTGTGGTTTCAGAAAAAAAAGATGAAAATGTGAAATTCCCATAGGGTCCAATGTTAAACTAAGTCGAGTCATGGTGGCCATCTTGAATTTCCGATCGGCAAACGATTCACATTTTTAGTACAGGACCACCCAATGATCATTCCTGCAAAGTCACAATTCAATTGACTTAGTGGTTTCTGACAAGAAGATTTTTAAAATTTCAGCCAATGAGAACACATTATGGACCCTTGCAGCCATGTTGGATTTCAAATCAGCACCAAAAACACAAATCTGGTAGAGGACCATCCAGTGAACATTTCTGGCAAGTTTGGCTGATTTCTGTTCAGCGGTTTCAGAGAAGAAGATTTAAATGTGAAAAGCTAACGGACGGACGGACGGACATGGAGAAACCAGTATACCCCCCTACAACTTTGTTGTGGGGGGGTATAATCATCGTATTATTATGTTTTTTTATTTAATTTGATAATATGTATTGTTAAATGTGTTGTTTATTTAATTCCTAATCAAATCTTTGTTTTATGATGTTGTTTATTTAATCTGATAATATGTCCGTAATTACTGGTGCATAATGTGCTGGATTTTACATAAATTCTTTATTTTGCAGGAGGGGTGCGCATTATAAACAAGAACAATGTGTTTCACTCTTTTTTCAGACCGGGAAATCACATGTCCGCCATTTTTGTTGTTTACTATTGTCAACATGCAAAGTTAAATATTTCTTAAATTGTTTGGACACTATTCAACAAAATAATTAAATACATCCAATAGTACGTTTTCATTATTGAAGAATTAAAACTGTCTAGTACAGTTGTCTTTTGTACCAGTAAATGTTTACCACTGATACGAAAACAAAAGAATCCGCTCATCAATAAAATTTAAATTTTACATCTTTTAACCAAAAATATTAATTTATAATAATACATAATTTTTATTTTTTATTTTTATTTTTGGGGCCGATTTGACTTGGGGTCGATTTGACTGGAAATCCTTTATACACACCATGTTTAGATACATGTACATATAAAACATAGATCTCATAGAGAAAAGGGGAGAAACTGTGTCTTTTCCGTATAAAATGTTATGCTCAGAATATGCCAGAATGCAGGATTTTGCATCTAATTTTCAAAAATTAAACCCCCCAGACCCCCCAAAAAACTTGGGGGCCTGTTCAAATTCATATCTGACCTATTCAGTATAAAAAAAAGTGAAAACTGTGAAAATGGGGGACTGTTTGAAGTGGATGTTGGATTACTAGATAAACGCTGTAAAAGATAAGACTAAGAGTGTGGGGGGTGGGGGGTGAGAATTGAAATTTCCAGAATACCTACCTTTAGCAGGGCTTGTGACGAGATTAGGAGGAATATAGTGTGCGAAATTAGCTGTAGAGCTATATTATACTAGACAATGTCTATGTAAAATCAAGCTGGTCTATGCACAGGGGCTTGTTATGATTTTTTTTATCCCTCGACTACTCTAAACTAGAGGCTCAGGTGAGCCTGTATCGCTCACCTGACATAAATAAGTCCTTAAGAATGTCTGCATGCTGAATACATCTAAGTTACTATTCAAATCCCATACTGCCATAGGGTTCTACATGTATGTTAAAACTATGTCTGCTCATGGCAGCCATCTTGGATGGAGGTCGTGGTCACCGGACACAATTTTGAAAGTATACTACCCAAGGACCATCCATGCCATGTTTGCTTTAAATTGGCTGACTGGTTTCAGAAGACTTTTAAACAATTTTCCCATAGGGTCCTATGTTAAAACTATGTCCGCTGATGGTGGCCATCTTGGATGGAGGTTTGGGTCACTGTATATCATTTTGAAAGTTGACCATTTAAGGACCATTCATGCCATGTTTGCTTTAAATTGGCTTACTGGTTTCAGAGGAAATTTTTTTTAAACATTTTTCCCATAGGGTCCTATGTTAAAACTATGTCCGCTGATGGCGGCCATCTTGGATGGAGGTCGGGGTCACAGGACATAATTTTGAAAGTTGACCACCTAAGGACCATTCATGCAATGTTTGCTTTAAATTGACTTACTGGTTTCAGAGGAGAAGACTTTTAAACATTTTTTCCATAAGGTCCTATGTTAAAATTAAGTCGAGTCAAGGCGGCCATCTTGAATTTCCGATCAGCAAACGATTCTCAAGTTTAGTACAGGACCACCCAATGATCATTCCTGCAAAGTCACAATTCAATTGGCTTAGTGGTTTCTAACAAGAAGATTTTTTAAATTTCGACCAATCAGAACACATTATGGGCCTTGGCAGCCATGTTGGATTTCCGATCAGCGCCAAAAACAAAAATCTTGTATATGACCATCCAATGAACATTTCTGCCAAGTTTGGTTCAAATCTGTGTTGTGGTTTCAGAAAAAAAGATGAAAATGTGAAATTCCCATAGGGTCCAATGTTAAACTAAGTCGAGTCATGGTGGCCATCTTGAATTTCCCATCGGCAAACGATTCACAAGTTTAGTACAGGACCACCCAATGATCATTCCTGCAAAGTCACAATTCAATTGGCTTGGTGGTTTCTGACAAGAAGATTTTTAAAATTTCAGCCAATGAGAACACATTATGGACCCTGGCAGTCATGTTGGATTTCAAATCAGCACCAAAAACACAAATCTGGTAGGGGACCATCCAATGAACATTTCTGGCAAGTTTGGTTGAAATCTGTTCAGCGGTTTCAGAGAAGAAGATTTAAATGTGAAAAGCTAACGGACGGACGACGGACGCTTACCCATGACAAAATCTCACATGGCCTATGGCCAGGTGAGCTAAAAACCACAAGGGAAGAATCTCATATGTCAAGTTTTCATACAACACTTTTTCAAAATAGTTTTGTATTGGTGTCTTGACCTGATTCGCCATAATATTGGTACCCATTTGAAGCTTAATAAATATATTTTTGATATTTCGATTCCTTTTTGTCATCATCTTTACCTGTCTGCAACTTTAAAGCAAATGTTTCACAGAATTTGCAGTCTGCAGGACTACCTTCCATCATGTTGATATGTCAGTACGAGGCCGAATTCCTACGTGCGATTTGATTGGTCGGGTTTTTAATAGGGTCAGGATTGCAAAGAATGTGTTGATTTTCAAACCTGATCCTAAAAATAAGCGACCAATAAAATCGCACGTAGGAATTCGGCCCCGTACTGACATGTCAACATGATGGAAGGTAGTCCTACAGACTGCAAATTCTGTGAAGCATTGCTTTAAAGTTGCAGATAAGTAAAGATGTAAACCGAATAATCTGTCTCTTGTGTGTCTATATTTGTCATTATATATTTCCTTTTTTTTTTTTTTGACATGCAGAGACAGAGTGGCGGCCATGTTTGCTAACGGATCGGGAAGAAATGAGCAATGAGGGCCTTCCATAGATGCTTCCTATCAAGTTTCAGTTCATTTGGCTGAGGGGTTTTAGAGGCATATTTATCTGTAATTCAATTCATAGCTAACTGCATTTGACTAATATCTATATTTAAATTAGAGTTATCTCCCTTTCCACAGAAAAACAGATTTTTTTAGAAACGAAAACATACAATCATAAACATGAATAAAAGTTTGTTTTTGCCCGCAAAAACGTATGTCTCCCCCGTCCCACAAACTGTAGTCATAGGTAAAAAATCTATTTGGGTAACAAATAAAATTAAGCTTCAATGAATAACATAAAAAACCTGTTTTTAATCCATGAAACACAAAAAAAATTTGATAAAAAGTGCTAAAGCAAGGGTTACCAGGGGCGGATCCAGGATTTCAAGTTAGGGGGGGCGCACTTAAAAAAATTGCGCCGAGCGGAGGGGGGACGAGAAAAATTTTGGGGTATTTCGTGTGAAAAATCACGATTTTACGCCAACAAATGATATGTTTTCCAATTGCGGAGGGAGGCACGAAAATTTTTGGGGTATTTCGTGTGAAAAATCACGATTTTACGCCAAAAAATCATATTTTTTTCAATTTTAGGGGGGGTGCGTGCCGGGTGAGCTCCCTCCCTGGATCCGCCCCTGGTTACAGGTACTATTCCATATTGTCATGGCAAAGTTCCCCATTCCAGAAAATTTCTCAGCCTATGTTCCAATGATTTTAAAGCAGTTTTGTTCTTCTAAAATCAATGAATTGGTGATGAAAACTTTTTCAGGGAAATAGTGACATTATGATAGACTCTTGTACATATATATAGGGAGTGGATGTAGTCGAGTGGTCTAGGGCGCTGGACGTAAGGCTAAGCGAATGGTGCTGCAGTGTAACAATGGTGTGGGTTCAAATCCCGTCGAGGGAAGAACAAAAATTTGACAGCTCTAAAATCTAATTCTAACACTGTTTGGTTTAATTTTCAGACGTATATATATATATATATATATATACACAAGTTTCAGTAAGGGATATTACACTAGAGTGTTTGCAAATAACTCCCACAAAATTTAGGGGATCAACATTTCCTGGTAATATGCACAACTACATATGGTGTCCTTACTACTTACCAAGTTTCATGAAATTCTGTTCAGTAGTTTCAGAGGAGTTGTGCTGACAAGCTGCTTCAGAAGTATATTTCGGAAAATTTTAAGTTCAAAGGGGCATAACTCCCACAAAATTTAGGGGATCAAAATTTCCTGGTAATATGCACAACTACATATGGTGTCCTTACTATCTACCAAGTTTCATGAAATTCTGTTCAGTAGTTTCAGAGGAGTTGTGCTGACAAACTGTGTGACGGACAGATGGACAGGACAAAAACAATATGTCTCCCCACAAAAGTGGGGGGAGACATAATTGCCTGTGGTGGCCATGTTTGTTAATGGATCGGGACGAAATGAGCAATCATTATAGAGGACCTTTCATAGATGCTAAGTTTCAGTTCATTTGGCCCAGTGGTTTCAGAGGAGAAGATTAAAATGTGAAGTTAACGGACGACGGACGCCAAGTCAGTGTTGTCAGTAGAATTTTGAATAGGTGGCAAAATTTTCAGAATAGGAGGCAGAAAAATCAGGTGGGTGTTTGATGCTTAAATGGTATAAAATCCTGCATTCTGGGCATTTCCTGGGACTAAAATTACTTTATTTATTGTCCTGTTTTTTACTGCATCATCTTCAATTATTGTTGCTAATGTCCATTGAGATTGATTGAGCAAATATTTAGTAAAAAAATATTAAAAGGGACTGTACTGAACTAAAATAGGTATTATTTCATAGCAAAAAAAAACCTATTTTGTTGATTAAATTCCAGAAAATGTTTCAATTATAAGCAATACATTTTATTAATAAATTTCACAGTCACTATCATCAGCATTGGCATCAATTTAATTAAGCATTTCACAATTCTTGGTTATAGCCATGTATCTTTAGTAACAGAAATTATGTACCAGAAAAGACTTACCGGTACAATAATGTTTGATTTGAAACATAACATTTTTATCTTGTTTTAACTTGCATTTGGATTAATTTGTTTTTTACTCAAATTATTTAGCGGGGGGGGTTATTCCTTGTACAGACTGAAAATTACATTTCTTTTGCTAACACTTTCATGTATGTTCTGGTTAGTGCTAGTTTCAGGCTGATCGGACATTAATAGGTAGGGAGGTCGATCGTAGTCTCAGTCAACGTTTTTATTTTCTGTCAGAGTGAAAAAACAATTCTTTACCTTTTTCATTTCATTAGAAAATCACCTAAAAATTATTATATCGTGGGAAAAAAATTTCAGATAAAAGTTTGAAATTACAATTTTATAAATTTGGTAGTTAAAGCAATAAAAATATAACTTGGTACCACTACTGAGTGTCCGAAGTGAAGTGGTTTAGAGAAAATCGGACGCCATGTTCAACTTCAAGATGTTGATGATTTATGTGACCAACGAGAAACCCATTTTCAAAAATAAATCCGCGAGCTACCCTATAGTCCAAACGGAAAATCCGCGATCCTTTAAAGGACAAAATCGACAGTTCACGGACCGTCGCGATGATTCAACGCGGACCATGATCGTGGACAAATTCTATCATTTTCATCACCATCGCGGAATCACGTTGATCGCGGATCAATGAGCAAATGTACTTTATAAACCTATGTGTACAAAGTATCTCGGTCGTATAAAGTTTGCCTTAAAAATAAATGTGGTCATTTTTATTGCATGTGGGATCTGATAAGAAATTATGCTTATCTTTGAAGTGATAAGGTCGTAAAGAAAGGTCATATCCTGTCATTAATTTCAAGTGCGGTGTTGTCTTATTTGATAATACCACGTGGAGATTATCCTCGCCTGTCAATCAACACTAAACAGTAACACACACCTGTCTGAAATGTAGAAAAGCAATTTAATGACGAGCATACCTTTTAATGGGTTATAATCCACATGCAAATGTTTGTGAATGATTTGATTTTGAATGCATGTGTAAAAACGACAGAAATGTTTATCTGTGAAAAGATTTTAACAACTTCCGGTAAAAAAATTACTTCCAACCCATACACTAACTGTTACACACTTTTAAGTGCTGTATAAACATTTCTCTTTTAAATTATATCACCCTTCAATAGTATAAGTTAACTGTACATTTGTCCCGGGGTCGGGATTAATTTTGTGAGACAATAACGAGTGGTTTCAATCCGAGACTAGGGTAATGAAGTACAATCTGTCATTGGAATCAAAATAATGAGAAAAAACAAACTTTATTGTTCTTTTTTTATTTGTGAAAAACAAAAATTGAAAATAAAATGGAGATTAAATATTTGTAAAACAATATATATTTATGGAAATTACTAATGTACGTGGTCGTAAAGTAGTTTCAGATGCTTTTTTATTTTATTTTCAAATTCGATAAAATAATACTGATCTATAATTATGAAATTCAAAAGCTGATTTTGTTCCATGATTCTATGTAAAAAAAATGAGAAAATTAACACGTTAATATCCACATTCCACTTCCGATTACATAATTCTACGTCTTAATGTATTGAAGTTTTCTCAAAGTTTTGAAACCCAGTGAAACGTGTTATGTTGAAAATATAAAATCAACAAATTTTATTTTGGTACAAACACAAAATCCATGAATTTAGGAATCCACGAACTTGTAATTTTTAACAAAACAACGAAAATTGATACCAACGAAGAAAAGTACTTTCATAGCGGTACCCCTTTCATAGTATTATAAAAATACCCACGTTCATGTTAAGAAAAGAAATCTAATTTGTTTTTCATGAAAAAAAATGGCTTGGGAGGATAAAACATACAAAAGTTAGTTAAATGGTTGGTTCCTTCCTTAGAGAGTGTGGAGGAAAATAATCATCATGTACTGATTGTCATAAACAGACTTATGACAGATAACATTTATTATTACTCTCAGCTAACACATCTTACTATTTCTTTTTCAGATGCTGTGTGTACATTTATACTATTATACATATGTAGTATACTCTCAAAGATTTAGAAATAAATCATGTACATTTATACTATTATATATTTCAAAGACACAAAGATTGCTGGGTTTTTTTTATGGCAATATTCTACGAAGGACGTAAACACTGTCATTGATTGATTCACAATCCTTCTCGGTTTGTTTTTAAATCAACCATCAGCCTCAGGTAACTGTGTATTTGACCTTTTAGTGGCCGTGTTCAATGTGTGCACTATATAAAAATAGACACACCCGTACATGGATAAAAATACAGGTGATTATCAACTCGTGAGAGAGAAAAATAACACCTATGTAAACCAGGGTGACATGGGTAATTATTGGGGTATAATTTAATGTTTTTATTGCTCTATCACAGTGTTTATCTATGACAAAGTGTCAGTGACCTACCTTGTGTTTGGTGGTGATCTGCCACATACTGTGAAGAGAAATTCTATACAAGATACAAGATTTTATTGATCTAAATTAAAGGGCCCACGAAGGGGCATATAAACATAATAAAACATAAGGTGACTGCATAAAATATCAAATAAATTGCAAGTACACGCAGCGACAAAAAAAAAGGGGGTGCAAGTGCATAGAGCTAATTTTAATTAGATTGGTTTCTCATCGTGAGAGAAAAAATAACACCTATGTAAACCAATCGAAATGTTGGGTTTACATAATAGGCAAAACAAGATGCATGCTCCTATATCCTATAAATAAAATGTATGCCATCTCTAAAAAAAGTGGTATCAAATGATCAACTGCACAAATAAATCTCAATGTGGATATTAAGATTACGAAGCATTGTGATGACAAAGAATAAACGATTGCAGGTACAATCACGTGTAGTATTCATTATGAACGAACATTTCAATAATTGCAATCCGTGATGGACTCGTGAAGACATCGCGTTCTGTCCGTCATGTCCATGTTGTTTCGCAGACCGTCCACGTATACACACGGACCTCTCATTAATTCCGCGTTGCGATAATCCTTGATAAGACATGGACTTTGCGTTTTCCGTTTGAGCTTCACTGTATCCCTGGACCAATAATTCATGTATTAATTAAAATTTGCAGAAACTCCTCAATTTTACGAGTCTGGGTGACCATTATTAAAAAAAAAGGTCAAAATCATAACGTAAAATATAAAAGTTTACAAAACAGTGTTTAATTATCTATTAAGGACACGGTCTCGCATTTTACAAAAAAGATCACCACGGCAGTCACTAGGGCCATCAAAGTATTAATATCCATGCTAAAGTATTAATTTTTAATACGTGTTTGCAGAGATTTATACAAAATCAGGGAGATTATACTTGCATACAGTGTTTAAGACCTGCATACAGTGATTAATACTGCATACAGTTATTAACACCGGCATACAGTTATTAAGACCAGGGTATTGGGAAATTAAGACTGCAGATCTAGGTCTAATTATATATAGATACTTGTACATAGATAAGATATTTTATTAAGCCAATTTGGGGCCCCTAGGGGCATAAAGTTATACAATTAAAGAGAAAGAAAGTCCAAACAATAGTAGTTATAGAAGTTTTCAGAAATCGGTGATTACCTAGTTATCGTTCGTGGACGCTAGGTGGCGTTACTATCGTCCGCCATTAAGAAAGTGCAACAATCGGTTGTTTACACTAGTTAATCAGTATTCATAATTGGATTAGATAAACACGCTTCAGTTGATATTTTATGGCTTATTCCCGTGGTTCTTGTAAAAACTGTGCAATAGTAAACTGTCGAAATAATTATAAGAAATTTGGCCAGATGTGGGCTAACAGATCGATCTGTAGCTATTCAGATTTTAACCTTGCTTATGTGGCAGAATTTCGATACAAAACAGGGTACAAAAGAACTAATATACATTATTTCATTTCTCATTTTAAAAATTTATTTTTATTTACAGGTTATGTGACTCATAAAACAGGCAGTAATAGAAAGAAGAAAAGTGGAGTGTCCAACAAACTCAAATGCTACCGATGACATCCAGATCATGAACAACCACATTCCACTTCTGTTAACATCAGAATTCATTCAGTTTTACAAGAGACAATTAATTGAAAGACATTGTTCACGTTTTAATATGTAACAATATGCAACAAATTCACAAATCGTAGATGATGAGTTATCCATTGACATTGAATTGTGAATATCACAGATGATGTTTTGTCCAGACACTGAATAATTTTGAATATATTAAAATTACACTTGTGCATATTTAAATCCACAATATTGTTCTGATGGAAATGTCTGTCTAATTTTCATAACTACAGATGCTGGTAAAAATTTTCTGTTGTTTCTTCCAAGACGTCTCCTAATCCACTGTACACATCTACTGTATGCCATGAATCAATATTTCCTGGAGAAAAAAAAGTAGAACTATTTTATTACATTATAAAACTAATTTATTATACCTCAGTTATAATTCTACAGGTTCTCCTTAATTGACTTCCAATCCATGCTCATATGAAAAATCAGGCTTTATGCCAGTATAAGCATGTTAGTGTATGATCTAAGGACTGACAGTGCTGGTGGAATGAAGATATTCTGTACATATATGTACAATATGCAAAAAAAAAACACTTTTAACTCTGCCAACGTCGGTCAGTCCCAAGCCCGGGTGATATTAATTGAATCATAATAAATATATGTATATAATACAGTTTGTGTTTTATCTCACAAATGCAAACAAGTGATAAAGGACATCCTTCAACATGTCACAAAGTTTTGTTTGTTTGTTTGTTTAATGGGGTGTGGGTTGGGATCCCACAAACCGGTTTAACACTGCATTTTATGGGCCTGTTCCAAGTCAGCAATCTGTTTGGTAATGGTCCTGTCTCTTACTGTTTTGTGTACATTATTTGAATTTGGGATGTCTTTGTCAGATGAGTGGTAGTTTTGTTCAAAATTTGTCATTTTTATTAAAGGGACCAATAAGAGCTTGCCGTCGAGTGAGAGTTTATTCACCGCATTGATGACTGGGAGTGCCCTCTTTTTGTTTTTTATTGTAGTTGGTTAGGGGTTGTCGTCTCATCCTTTTTTCTACTATTTAACGTCACTGCAGCAATCTTTCAGCTATATAAAAAATCCTACAGCTACTTACTCATTTATTGGTTCATTGTCATCTAATGGTCCCACATTTTCTAAGTACTCCAACATGCTGATATGTAGTACATGTCGGTTCAGACAGTTGGCAACAAATATGTCATGTTCTGTTATGCAGGAAATATCACCGTCTTCCATGTTGATGCTCACTGCCGAAATAGCTTGACAACAGATGCATTCTTCTGCTGTATCCATAGTGGAACATGACTCACACTCGCACCTAAAATGATTAGAGCAATTGTTAAATAAATTAATGCAGATTACATCTCCAAGTATGTCTTGAAAAAAAAAAGCTTTGTATGTGTTGAAAAGAAAGTCAGTAATAAAGTAATTTAAAATGCCTGAGCTGTGTAAGGAATTCCAACAGTTGTTTACACTTTGCACATGATTGTCATCAAGAATAATGAAACCACACCTTTAAATTTTAAAATATTGTTCACTATTATTTTACCACAGCATATGTATAAACACTGTTGGCAGCCCAAAAGTGCATAGATGACAGTGCGTGCCACTCACGTCCCGGGACTGTACACATTACTTTCTGTTCAGTTTACGTTCTGAATATTGACATTTGCAGAATATAATTTATAAACAACTTCTACCAAGGGCAGAGAACCTGAATAGTACACTGAATCACCTGTGACAATGTATTCTATAAATTGCAGAGAAATAAATGGGTAACTTACAATGTAAATCAAAGAAAGGTGTCGAGCATGATTACCCCCCGCCCCCCCTGGTCTACATGATCCTATTTTCCTTTCATTTACCACTAGTTCAACTCGTAACAGCGAAATGCAAAAGAAGAAGAATCATATAATATATTTCTGCAAATAATATAACAAAAATTATTAATTGTATGCGTCTTACCAGGTTCTATTTATCAATCGGTAAGTTGGTTTTGCGAATGTTGATCAAGCCTCAAGTCAAGGTCAATATCCGAGTCGGAATCTGAACTTTCTTCGTTGAAAACAACACTGGCAGTGCCCAACAAAGGCTCAAACAGCTTCATCAATGTTCATGTCCCTGTCACTGTTCGCCATAGCAATAAATCGATACTTTCGTGTTTTCGTTCAGCCATTTTGTTCCAAAAGAACAAGTGACGTCATAATGTCACGTGACCTACCATCTCATTAATATTAATCAGATAGCGTCTGCAGTAACGAAAAAGTGAGAAATTTACTAATTAGTCAAGGATTGTCGCTTTTTTGCTTTTATTTATTAATTAATCATAAAATAAAAGTAATCTGAGCAATAATAAATTTTTTTGTAAAATCGTGTCACTAGTCCTTTAATGACAAATGAAGACCATCTCATTTTGAATATCTGTTGAAGAATTTTAATAAAAGAACAAAAGAATTAACCTCTGTCAACACCAAAACAAAAACAAAAAAATAAGTTATGATTTATTATATAGTTTTATATATGTATCTTTTATTATACAATTTAGCATATGATATTTAGCATATTGAATACTTTCCCTGGCTGCAACATCTAAAAATAGTGTACATAATTTGATTTTGTATATAACTACTATTGTTTGGACTTTCTTTCTCTTTAATTGTATAACTTTATGCCCCTAGGGGCCTCAAATTGGCTTAATAATATACAATTATTGCACTTGAACGAGATCAATATGAGGTTTTATGGAGCAGAGTACAACAATATTGAACGAGGCGAATGCAGAGTTCAATATTGTTGTACTCTGCTCCATAAAACCTCATATTGATCAAGTTCAAGTGTAGTAATTGTTTTATTACATACGCTCTATTTTACTCTTAATTTTGAAATTTTATGAAAACTATGAAATTTTTGAAACTTTTTGAAAATTTTATCATTTTGAATTTTTTTGAAATAGTATGAAATTTTTGAAATTTTATGAAAATTTTGAATTTTTAAAAAAAAAATGAAATTTTAAATTTTTAAAAAAAAAATGAATTTTACAAATTTGTTAAAAAGAATTGAACTTTAAATTTTTCTTTTTTTTAATTTTATGATTTTAAAATTTTTTGAAAATTTTCAAATTTTATGAAATTTTCTAGCATATTGATTAGCAAAAAGCAATTTCTGTGCAATAAAAAACCATATTGCACTCTCGTGCAACGTAATTTCATTCATTGATTTTGCACGAGAGTGCAATATGATTATTTATTGCACAGAAATTGCTTTTTGCTAATCAATATGTTAGAAAATGGAATGTCACGTGTATTGCTTCTGGCCAATAGAAAAACAGTAAAATAGAGCCTTATGTAATAAAATATCTTATCTTATCTTATCTATGTACAACAAACATCTATATATAATTAGACTACAGTATTGACCTAGATCTGCAGTCTTAATTTCCCAATACCCTGGCAGTACCTTAAATGAGGGCCAGCCTTTGGCTAAAAAATTTTTTTGGGCCAGTAAAAAATTAGTCACTGGTCCAAATGGCATAATTAATGGTGGCCCAAACATTTTGTGACATTTATTTTATGAAGAAAAGACATCATATATCAATATATAAACAGTTTTCAGATTAATTGTTTTTGATCAATAACATTAAAATTCATTCTTTCACTAGTCTCACGAGGGTTGGGGGCTCTTCAATGTCATTTTGGTAGGTACAGGTGTGCAGCTGAAATTGCGAAAACACCCCAATGCATATATTACTATCAAATGAAACCTGAATTTACTTGTTATAACCTTTTGACAACCTTGACGCGGTTGGCTAGGGTGGTCTTAAGAAACGATGCTAGTCCATCGGATGGGGACAATAAAAGGCTGGTTTGTGTAAGGAGAGATCAATGCCATGATCACATTAAAGACATGTATCCGGAAAAGAGTAGACTAATGTCACTACAAGGACCGCTCTTGCACTCCCCAGAGTGAAGAGTGACATCACTTGTTTCAATCCACTATGAAGAAGTGATTTTTAAAGTAAAATAACTTCTCAGTTCGGGGTAATGTCAGTTGGTTATTCATTCCAAACAAGTATCTCACCTTGTTGAAATAACAAACGGTGCTGTCATTTTCTGTTATATAAACAACTGTTAACTTTTCCTGTTATTTTTTAATTTGTAAACAAAAGTTCTGGTTCCAAAAAAGAAAACCATTCCCAAATGTCATTAAAATGTTGCCGTGTACATGAACTATGAAAAGTTTAAAAGAAGTGACAGGCCAGATCGTTTCCGTAGTTTGACAATTACTGTCAACGATTTTCTCTCCGTTGTTGGGGAAAAGTTTTTTAATGATTACCTAAGGATTGACACAAAAAGGTTTCCGATTTCTGTAAAATGAAATTCGTACATGTACATTTTGCAGCAGATTGAATGAATAAATTTCCGAACGGTGGAAGATACCAGGTCGCAAACATTATAAGTTGACAGAATTCTCTTTATTGTTCACAACTTTCCACTTCGTCCGTGATTTTTAACAATTTTAATAATTAAATCATAAAGAAACAAAAAAACATGTTTCTTTTCTAATATTTAGTGAGTACTTGTGTATTACATGAAAATATGTAGGAAACGTGTATTGATTGGCTCGATAAAAATACATAATTGGAGAGAACAGTAAATTACATTAGCTGGGTGATTTTCCAAAAAATGAAGACTTTGTGTGACATAGAGGGTGAAATTTCAAATTGGACAAATTGACATAATTTTGGTCGTAAAATAATGTCAATATGATATATTTTTCAGATTCAGTTGCTCAGTGCAATATATGAA
The DNA here is from genome assembly GCA_963680875.1 of Bathymodiolus brooksi. NCBI lineage: Eukaryota > Metazoa > Mollusca > Bivalvia > Mytilida > Modiolidae > Bathymodiolus > Bathymodiolus brooksi. The sequence goes on along the minus strand of OY804578.1, from coordinate 89,729,031 downwards.
GACAAAAAAAATATTTCAACTTTTATTAGCAACAAAGTGTTAAAATGATAACAAATACAGACTTACTTCCTCAGAGGTATCATTTTTTTTTGGGTATGGTAAAAGACCTAAATGTATTTCCATTTGATAATGATATGAAAAAGGCACATTTTGGTACCAAACTTTGTATATATCATGAGAAAACAGTTTCAGTATATCAAAGAAACACTATTTTTACTGTATATTTTAAAAAATCTGGTAATTAAAGTTTTCATACAAGCATAAAAAATATGATCTAATGTGGCTTAATAGTTGTAAATCAATTATTTATATATGCCTAATAAATATAACAAAAGTTAAGTTAAGTTGATCATTGGTGGTATAAACTAGAGGTAACCAAATGAAAATACTGTCCATTTTTTGATGTTTTGTCACACTCCTGACACATTTTTCTAAAAGATAAATACACCAAATATCAAGCTAAATGCAATCATTGTTGGTCACAATAACTTTTTTAAGTAGTAGTACATAATCTATTTTGACTGAAAAAAGGTTTCCCTTGAATAGATTTCATTTTTGCATTGTTATGATGTTATTTCAATCATATTTTATCATATACAGTAATACTATCATAATTATAAAATATGACAACTCAATTTTCAACCATTTATACATCTTTTCAAGAGTATAGTGCTTATTGAGAATTAAATAATTCTCCGAGACAATTACAAGCAGTTTTATGGAGGCTATATGCTTACAAAATAATCTATTTCTTAAATAAAATTGTCACACTCCTGACTCCCTCTCGAAAATAAACCTGTTGAGCTGAAAATAATATAACCAACTTATTCTTTCCAAACTAATTTTTACTAAAAGTTATATTTCTTCAAAAGCTTACATTTCTTACAGTTAACAGTAAATAATAAAAGAAGATTCAAATTTTTTTCTAATGATTAGTGTGCTAATATTTGCCCTTTAGGAATTTATCTCATCAAAAATGGATTTGAAATTTATTAAAACTAGCAATAGATCATCTTTTCTTAGTATAAAATTACTTTTTAGTGGTTTTCAAATTAGTTTCCCCATGTTTCTCAATAATTTACTCTGCAAAAAAACTTCCTACTGCAATTGCAATAGACATTTAATGTTTTTATGTCAGGAGTGTGACATATTACTGTTGAATGAAAAATTATTGATACATTTTCAAAAATGCTATATCAAAATAATGAAAATGTTTTATGAAAGGCAAAATATATTAAAGTAAGTATTCTGTTTATCTAAAGCAACATACTGTTGGATTCTAGATATTTGAAGTAAAATGGTACGAAATTATAGAATACCATCTTTCTTTAATATATTCTTTATTTTATTTTTTTTATCATCAAGGTAAGTTAAGGCAATTTAAAGTTTGTCACGCTAAAACGTCACACTCCTGACAAAGGAGTGGGTATGATAAGGGTCGATTTTGGCCCAATCTCAGAAACTGTTTATATAGATATAATATTAAACACAATCATTGAAAGGTAAGAAAAATATTTTTTGGGATGATTTCACTTTGTCCTTTGTTGCTTAGCAACGTAAATGGAGGAGGGTCCAATTAATCATTGGAAATTCAAATATGGTGGTTTTATTTTACATATCTTGCATAGTCTTTTCGACAAAATGTTATATTCTGTGTATGTACACTCTAAAAATTAATATTCCAATTCTCTATGGTAGCATATAGTATTTTTGTGTTGTTTTGTCACCCTAGCAATGGTTTTGTAAACATTAAATTAGCCTATATTATTGCAATTAATGGTTGAATTTTGACATCTACGATCTTTTGACTTGATATTTGACTAAGCGGTACATTTTTGTCAAGCTGTACACACTACAAATATCATTTCATATTTCAAAAATACATTTTGATAATTTTATTCATAGTTATGCCCCGTCCATAGCAACAGGTTTCCCTATGCACAGTATTTTCCTGTAGATCTCATGGACCTTTTATTTAATCAAGAACAAAAATTCTATAACAGCACCTTAGCAGATCTAGAGACATCTTATCATTTACTAACCAGTATATATTATAAGAATTCCTTAAACCTTACAATGTCCCTAGTAACCAAATATTATCCCTAGCAACCGCAGAAACTCGTCAATGCTGAGCTCTGTAAATTGCTTTTTCTTTCTTTTTATAACCGAATGTTGATCTTTTTATTGTTTAAATCATGAGAGGAAATTATTCTCAGTAATTAGAATGTCAAAGGAACCAAGTCAACTGCATAACATGGTAAAGCAGCGCTACAGCGGCAGGAGAGGATATAATCCATGTTGAATAATTAAGAAATAAATCATGGAAGTCAGAATGTGTTGGGAATTTTAACATGGATTGGCGGATATTAGTATTTTATCCCGAGCCAGAAGCGAGGGATAAAATTTACTAATATCCGCCAATCCATGTTAAAACTCAAAACACATTCTGGCTTCCATGATTTATTTCGATTCTGATATGTCTAAGAGTACAAATACGGTATTATACTTTGATTGGAAGACGGTAATTTATATTTACGCCTGCGGAAAATGTCGCACACAATTTATGTAACTCGAATAATACTGCGCCCTCTATCGGCATTATTCGGGTTACAATTTATGCTGCCAATGGAAAAGTCAGTCACATTCAACGGCGTATGTGCTAATGATATTATACCGAATGAATAACTAGCTCGTTTGTTAACAAAGCGAAAGAAGGAGGTCATGTTAGAATACACAATTCAAAATGTGTCTGACTGAAAAACCCTTCACTCAATTTACCCCAAAATCTAGTTGATCTGTCATTTGTTGTTATAAACAACATATCCATATATCAAATCAATTGGTTGAGGCTTCGAACGTTATGGTACGGAAACATCGTTTGGACGGACGTACGTCGCGTAAGTTCGTCCGAACGAGGTAACACGTAAACATCAAACAGAAAAGAAAAAATGACAAACGTAGACCTTGAGATGTCAAATCTTCTTAATTTTATTTTACCTGCATACCTTAAAAAAACTAGAATATTATAATAATAAAATAAATCATGAAAACCTATGAAATCACTGTATGGCTAGAGGTTCAGATATTTTTTTTTCTTTAAATTAATAATACCCGAGATACAACATCTTAGACAACACAATGGCCAAAAGAAATGTACTATCGGGGAATCATATAATGTCCGCATATGATTGCTAAGCTATATCTTGTAGCTGATGTCTAGTCTTAAAGGCACAACATTTTATTTGAACTCTCAGTTAACAGTGACCTAACCATTAGTAAATATTGTTGTTCTTTTTATCAAAATCCATTGCTTAATCATACCTATCTAGTAAATGAAAATTGAACCTATTCCTGTATAATTAGCAATGGTGCTTAAGGGTAACACGGAGGCAACAATGATATATCAAGGACAAAATCAGGCATTATCCAATACAAAATATCATTAATGTACTATCGTGACTATACCATTTATTATATTCAAGATCTTGACGTACAGTGTATATCCATAAGCTAACCAAAACCTAGAGTGCATGGTCGTATGGACGTGCAGATCGATGGACAAGGGTACATACTTGTACTTCTTTGTGATAATGGTAATCAAAAATAATAATGCTTATCGAAAAAATCCAATGTCATAGGTGCATTGTATTCTTCAGTAGAAGTTTCACTTCATTGTCATCATCAATTAACTTTTAGTGTCGGTGAGATTTGCACTCCAGTCATTACGAAAGTCAATATCCATATGACGAGCACATCACAGTAACCACACAACAATCTCTGGTCACAATAATGCAACATTTAGGAAGTCTTATATATTACTCTTTCTAATGTTTTTTTTTCTTTCTTTTTCTGAACTTTATAGTTTCTCCTTTTTCTGCTTTTGAGTTTTAATGTACATGTACATGTATAATATGCTATTAAGATTTGAAAAAAAAAATATTCTGCCATATACGAACACGATGTGTTTACAGTAAATATATATTTCTTTATGAGAATAAGTCGTGTTCTTTGTTTTTTTACACACTTTTTATGGTTTAAATTGTATAAAAGTGATCAATTTCAGTTCATTATATCAGATTTTTTCAGTTGGCACTAAACAAGGCAACGATAGCAATGTTAACCTTTATTATACGATCCGTTTTCCTTACTTTATTTCTCTAACGTTATTTCTTTTTTATTTTTGTAATTAAAAGTTGTATACAATTGGTATGTGTTGCATCTCTGCTAAGCACACGACAGTAAAGCATTAGAACAAAAACTGGTTGGCTCGGAATCATGATAATGTGTGAATCCCCATGTCTATCCGCGGAGCAGTGAGATGGTACTAACAATTCCAACTAAGCTGTTAGTCTAGAACAAACCAGACAGCACCATTTTGAAATAAACTTAACTTCCTCTCGCCATGGTATAGCTGAAGAATTGTTCACTTGGCGGTAAGCAACGATCACTTTTTAGTTTTATTAATGATTAAGAATTTGTAAGTTAGAAAATTATCAGCTATTTTTCTATCTTATTACATGTATGTTACCCAACATTTCACAATTTAAAGAACTGGGGAATGTATAGGCGTCAATAGATTCATACATGCTATTTAATAATCAGTATTGTTCCAATGTTTTTAAAATGATGCTTTGTGTTTTTTTATTGTAGGGGAAAACCATGTTTTTTATTCTCATTATGGTCCATGTTCATAATTTACTTGCAATAATCCATCAAGATTAAATTTACATTCTAACACTTCAATGAATGGATACTGAAGTTCCGATATTAAATAAGTATCTGTATGTAAATTGTAATATCATGGAAAATGTGGAAAAACTTTAATATAATGACAATCTATCAAAATAATCATTAATCAGTTCTCAAAATCTGAACATTTGAATTTCATTTTGTGTCTATAATAAATATCAAGTTATTTTATTTCAATTCAATTCAATTTTCAATTCAAATATTTTATTGAATAAATGCATAAATACAATATCCAATGGGATTGCACATCAGGCATAGCCTACATGTATGTAAGTGCTCTCCCTCAATAACAAGTTATTTTATTTGTCATGCTTTAAAAAAGTGTGCTCTGAGTAGTTAACCCAAAATGAAGTGCTATAATCTATGGACATTTGATATTTTGTCTTAACGGTTATTTTAACATTAAATAATGTTAGCACATCAAAAACTTTTTCTTATGATGCATAATAATTTTGTAAACAAAAAAACAAAAAAAAAACAGAAAAAAAATATCGGTGATTCGATCTCATATCGGCAGTCATGTGTGCTAACCATTACGCCACCGCAACGTTAATATTAAAAGGGTAGAATTAAGTTATATATAAATAAAATTTACGTTATTACAATTATTCATCGGGAATTCACTTTGCAAAAGAGCTAAATGAAATACATTTGTCCAATAAAAAAAAAATAATAATAATAAAAAGTAAAGGGACTACTTAAAAATAGAAAGTTCCGATATGTCGTTTACATGTCCAATGAATTAATTTCTAAGATAATGTGACTTTCTTTTTGGTTGCTTGTTTTGTTTTCTGTACTTTTTGTGAATTGTTATTGTGGGGATAATATTAAAGTATACTTTAGTATAGTAACACATGAAATTCCACTGAGGGTTATAAAAAAAAACCACGTCGGCAGTAAATCACCTCCAAAATTTAGCCGGTTTTTTTTTCTATTTAAATAACGTCAAAACTGTTTCATAAATATTGTTCAAGTTTTACTCCCGTAGCAAAACAACTACGATAACCAACTTTATCTTGGACGAGATTAAAAGATCGATTTCTATTTCTGTATATTATGGATGAAAACGGTCAATAAAAAATGGCCGCCGAAGAGAAATCGACCGTAATATTATTTTTTGATTGCAGATTTCATACTCACCACACTCGGGTACCAACACAAAAATTAAATGAGATATGTGTTTATGTATATTAAACATCATACTAAAATATGCCGTTGGTACCTGCTTGTGGTTATACTGAAAATTGACATTAAATACACATTTCTTGTTAGATTTCATATATTTTCACGAAACGATAGACTTTTCATTGAAAATTGTTACAAAAATAGTAGTTGGGGTAAAGGTCTTATAAAATCAAGAAACAACGAAAGCTATACGTTTCATTTATAATTTGCCTATTTTTTAGGCCAATTTCTGCCCTTATCATACCTACTCCTTTGACCAGTTTTTAGAGGATAACTTTTTAACCGGAAGAGCAATCTCCATGACACTTTGCATGAAGATAACTGTTACCAGTGTGCTTGTTTTAAGATATTTACCTTTCTTTCATATCATTTAATATTCAAATTATTCTCTGAAAATGAAAAGTCTTCATTTTTTTGAAAATTACCCAGCTGTGTATTCATTGGCTACAAAAATGTATTTGGACCAATCACTGTGCTCGTAACAAACCGTTTTCGACTAGAACAGAAGAGTTATGTACCGCTGAAGTCCGGTTTCGGTAAAACAACAATTTTTAACGGTCTTTTAGGCAATCGCCCAAACGTTTTTGTTGGGCCAGTGACTACCTAATTTAGAGCAGCTTTTGGTCGCCCGAATAAGATATTAGTCGCATTTGGCGACTGGGCGACCGTCCATTTCAGGCACTGCCTGGTCTTAATATAATCTCCCTGATTTTGTATAAATCTCTGCAAACAAGTATTAAAAATTAATACTTTAGCATGGAGATTAATATACTCCCAAAGATATTAATACTTTGATGGCCCTAGTGAGCATTGATCAGAAGCTTGAATGAAAGATGGTATCTGAAGATCATATACACTCTCTTCTTATCTTTGCGATCTGCGTCCTCAAAAAAGTTGTGTATGCCGTGGTCCATAGCGGATGTTTCACTAAATGTTAGGTGCGCATGCGCACAATTTTATAAATAGCGACTAAATATATACAAAAGGGGATTTTCAAATTGTAAGGGCTATCTTTTTTCATGAAAAAATACAAATTAACACCGATTAATGTTTAAAATCATTATTTTTTATTAAAAACATACGTTTAAAATACATATTTTGATACTTAATGTGTATGTTTGAGTTTATTTTGTGTGTATTTGAGTAAACAGATGCACCCTTCCTCCCTTGTGGTTTTTTAAGAGTAGTCGAGAGATGATCCGCCATTTTGAAGGTTGCCATCTGTCACAATGAAAATACGTCATCTTTCATTTCATCTCAAAAAGTGACAATAAATAATTTTAAAGTAGCAAAAGAACACGAATGCATTGATTTTACCGCAAGTTTTCTTATTGATATATTTCTCACTCTTCTATTCCTGATAATGTTGTCAAAAATATCTCGGAAGGTGACGAAATTTTTTCTTTCCGGTCAAAAATGGTACCGCCATTTTGAATTATCAAGTAAGGTGTCACATGCTAAATCAATTGATATTCATGTTTTGATGACGTTATGCACATATTTGCATATTTTATTTTAAAATTGAAGCATGGCTTCACAATTTGGTACGAAACTTGTTGGGATTGATATTTTCAATCAAAACTTCTTATTTAGCAGAGATCGGTCAACTTTGACATTATTTTCACGAAAGCTGACACGACTTCGAAGTTTTCCATTGGTACATGTAGTTAATGGAAGAATAGTATTTAATAAGAGGAAATTCGACTATAAACAAGTTAAATACCCTAGCACAAAGTAGCGCAAACAATTTCTCTGAGCCCACCTCCTCTCACTTGGGCATAATTTACACAAAAGTTACTTCCCCTTGCAACTTCCGGTTCGCTGCTGTATTTCATACTCCAGAGAAAACTCATTTATTAACCCTTTCCCATGAATAATTATTGACATTTTATATTTGAAGTTTATGAATTAAGATCATATAATTGAATAGAAATAGTTTTTTTGATTATTTTAGTTATTTAGCAGGATGCGAGAGGTGACTGCTTGGCTCATTCACTTAGACATATGTTTTTAATACGCAAAATTTTGGTCGCAGCTATCTCAAGTTCTACTTGTCGGAATGCTTTAATATTTGGTATGCAGCTTCAACATGCTGAGTTGTACATGGTCACCTCTTTTCAGGTCTAATGAACTTCTACTTCCTGTTCGCCGGGACTTAGAATATCTATAAGTTGCAGGCAAACGTGTCCTAGCTATAGGCCAAAAAAAATGTGTGTTTAGAGTACCCTATATTTTTATGCCTAACCTACCATTTTTATGGTTATGTTTGGCTTAAGTACCGTTAAACTTGGTGATGATGATGTTAATAAACAAATATTATTGAATATCACATCAACCTTGTCTGATAAAGATGCGACACAGGTCAAATTCAATGAACTTTTAGAGGAATATAGAACCCAAATACTTACAAGAAAAACTTGGAAATGCATGGAATGATATGAGTGAACTAGAGCAGTTGTTGATTTCGAAATTGAACAATTTGTTTGTGGATTACATGTTCAGTTTAGTACATGCAGTAGAAGCTGTCATCGTCTTGCTTAATTGAGTTTGAAAAAGGTGCCTTTGAATCAATACCACCTATTCATGAACCTACTTTCAGGAAAATGAGTGAATAAGGAAATAACTGTGTAAACTGACTTTCTTGCATGTGAGTTTCATAAACATATGATCTTCATTGCCAGAACTCAATAAAATTAAATAGCATTCAAGTGAATCTAGTGTGCCGTCAGTGAATAAGTGTCAGATTGACAGAATAAAAGTAGATCAGCTGAGAACGTTTTCCAGCCTAACTTTTTTATTGTACAAGATATCAATATTAAACTTGTTGCATTGTGTTTGTCTTGAAAAGAGCTTTAATTTGATATATAACATGGGTATTGACGAAATTTTCCAATTCGGGTTGATATCGCTAGTCTAGACACAGGGGCTTGTTACGATTTTTTTTCCCCCCTAGTACTCTAAAGTATCGTCACGGTATGTGTTTTCGTGCATCATCTGTTTTCGTTTTATCCATTTTATTTTGATTTCCACAGAGCACGCATTATTTTTTACGTGTCTTCCGGTTTCTATTTATGAAACATAAACAAGACTACAGCGTGACATCTGTAAAAGATGTTAAAGTTTGCTTTTAAAGACGTAAGTACCAAGAACAGTGAACCTACCTACTGAACCATACTTTTTGTAATGCTAAAAATTTACTTCTTTATAAAGTAGCTGGAAAAAAATCCAGAAGGGCTATATAAAATTTAACTATGTCATCTGCCTCTCAGACACCGGCTCTTCCTGTCATGTACATGTAACTGTCATGGGGTCACTGATCATACTTGTAAACAAAAGAGCTGACTGAAATGTGCCTGTTTCTTATATATAATACATGTCACTTTGCAGTGCATTGTGGTTTCAGCACTAATAAAACATCAAAAGTAAACACAATTTTGAAAGTGGTAATTTTCAAACATTCTGTTATTTTATTTAGATGTAGTATGATTTGATAGATGGCCAGAACCATGAAATTTTAAAACCAGCCATTTCCAGATTATATATTCGTTTCCATCCCGTATATCGGCCTTGTTTTTACTTCACACGAAAACAGATGACGCCATTTTACTGACAACAAAAGTTGCCAGATAATCGAGAATATATTAAAATACAAGAATGGCTTTAAAAACATACTTATGTACAAAGAAATATTTAACTAACCATTCTTTCAAAATTCCAATCATCATATGAATGAAGGGTTAACACTGTTAATCGCTATATCGGAAAATCGATATTGGCACAAAAACCGATCCGATAACACGATGCTACTAGTACTAGGGGGGGGGGGGGGGGGAATCGTAACAAGCCCCTGTGGTCTAGAGCTTTCGAGTTGATCCGGCCTGAAAACTAATCGGCCTTATGCAAATCCGGCCTTAAACAAATGCGGCCTTAGTTGATTCGGCCTTAGTTGATACGGCCTTGGTTAATTAATGCGGCCTCAGATAAGAATGATGTGTATCTATGGATATATATGATACATACAATAAAATGACACATTGTGATGATTTGAGTAAATAATTAAGTGATGGTCCTACTATTACATAGTCTGTGTTGCCACTGGAAACAACTGTCACACTCTAAAGCATGCTGCTTTGGACGGACGTTCTGCTCACACACAATACGAGGAAACGACATAGTTGATAGTTTTGAAAATAGTAGGACCATCACCAAAATGTGCATATAATTAGTGCGGTTTCATCAAAAGAATTGGAGTACTTTTTGGGTAATTTATAGTATGGCTTCCTTTTACTTTTTGGTAACCCTTATAAACACTACAAGTTCCAATATTTTATTCATCATATCCATGAATATTTAAATAATATTTTAAATTTAAATAGAACTTTTATTTTTTAATTATTCTTTTCCATTTGATATAAGGCCGGATTTGCGTAAGGCCGCATCAACTAAGGCCGAATCAACTACGGCCGAATCTGTCATAAGGCCGAAACAACTTGCAAGGGGTCTAGACAGTATGACCAATCTCGTTGTGATATTGATTCCGAAGAAATCTTTTGGTCAGTTGTGGATGTAGTAAGAATCTACATCCTGTGAATGATTTTATATGAAAAATATCCGACTCCTGTGCTTACACTGCAAATATTAATGAGTGAATTTGCGATTTCCCTTTTAGTAAGTTTAAAATCAATCTGCTCCAGTTCTTCTTCAAGTCGGCCCCAGCGTTCTAACACAGTTTTCATATTGGAGTTCCTAGTCCTTGATATAACATTGGTTAAAAGCTGTTCATGCATGTTTGGTTTGTAAACTATCAATGACAATGTCAAAAGGGAATTTTGATTCCTAAATTTGCCGCTTCGGATGTCAATGTGTACACAAATATTGATGACGTGGTGAACAACCGGAAGTGGAAAATGTCTTAAGCTGAAGGACAGACCAGTGTTTCGTAAGCCAGTGACTGTGCCTTGATGCTTGGTGAACCAATCAACCTGCAATTTCAAACTACTCAAAGCACATTCCTAAGAAGAACAATTTGGGGTAAATTAAACTGACAAACAATTGTCTATACTCAGAAGCTAATATCACAGGAGTCGGAAGTTCTATCAATAATATTAATAAGGTATAAAAAATAGGGGCACCTCGAAGATCGCTGGGCAACTATAAAAAAAACAGCGATCTTCGAGGTGCCCCTATACCTTATTATTGATAGAACTTCCGACTCCTGTGCTAATATCCACTTGCTACTTGGTCTTGGTTACTTTCCAAAACTTGGCATAACTGCAAGGCACAACGACTGTCTACGAAGTAGAAGGTAAAATATCATTATTAATATTATATTAGATTTAGACTAAGAGATGGTGCGCCTGAGAAACGAGCGACATATACTAGTCTAGTCATGCTTACAAATTATACTTACAAATCCTCTTCTGCCGTTCTGGTAGAAGGCAATCATCTGCCTCTTGCAGTCTTGGACCAGCTCTGTTTCTTCAGAATCTGATTCTAAACTGTCCTGTCCGGTGGTGATTACGGCACGATAGTTGTAGAATTGATCTTGATTTTCCCAATATCGGTCTAGGGTATCTCGGTACTGAACATATGCGACATCTCGGTACTGAATAATAAAAATAATTTGATTGAATTTAAAAACTTTTTTTTAATTTTTTTTACATGTAGACGTTGTTTATACAAATTTTTATGTGTTTTTTTTAATCATCTTTAATTAAATGGATATCAAAGAGGCAATTTATTAATATTTGTAAATAATTTTTGTTTTGATAACTAAGTCCCTTTATCAATAAATCACAGATAAACTTAACGGGATGATTATTTTCATTTCTGTTTTGATTACATAAATGTTTTAATTAGATAGCTTTAATTACCAAATTTAATTTCTTTAAACATAGATCAATGCTTTAATCTTTTGTTTGACTTCAAAAGACGATACAATCTGAATTTTATTTGCCAAGCTGATATATAATGGAGGGTTACCCTAATTTGATATTCAAACTGCAAAATGAACGCGTATCCATGTATAGATTCATTTCTGATTGTGGCAGCAATATCCGTCCCAGACAGGAGGCTTTACAATGTGACCAGTGTTCACAGTGGCAGCACAGATTATGCAACACTGGTAAGACCTTTTCATCTAATTGTATCACTTTTGTATATTATTTAACCCCCCAAATTATAAACAGAAAATCAAGAAATGTCGTAAATTGAAAGCACTGTCAATTTCCTCAGTTACTCACACGAACACACATAGCATAATTGGTAACGTCACTACAAAGTATGAAGAATCTTTGTGGGGAAAAGCAATAAATCAGTCCGTTTTAATGAAATGAAAGTACCAGGGCTTTCTTAACAAACATGCTGAATTTCATAATTTGCATAATTACTTTTGTAAATAATAAATGGAGGTCAAAATAATGAAAATATAAATAAAAATCAATATACAAAAACAACGATCTCCGGGATCGATCTACACTGGAATTATCAAAAACTCATATCGATCCACTTTTGGGTCATATATTAAAGAACTACTAGTACAAAAATATTGACAATTAATTAGTACCAAACAATTGTGGTCAGTACCGAGCCTACCGAATATTGTCTCATCCAAGTCCCGAACTGTCCAGGTCAGTACCGAAATGTCCAGTACCGAGTACCGAGATGTCCAAGTCAGTACCGAAATGTCCAGGTACTGAGATGTCCAAGTCAGTACCGAGATGTCTAGGATTCTTGGTCTAGTCGTCGCTCAAATGTTAATAATGTATTGGCTGTTACCACATTTTCTGAAAGGCTATTCCACATATTGACAACTCGGATACAAAATGAATTTTTCCTTATGTTTAGTCTACATCTTGGTTTGAATAATTTGTATTTATGTCCTCTGGTGTTACGGTTTTCTTGTTCTTTTTTTTTGTAATATATATTTTATTCTGATCAATTATGCATACATCACAATACAAATAGCAAACCAATCATGGATAATGTCACCATACTAGTATAAATATAATTTGACACAAAAAATTGTAAATACCTCTATTCACATATGATTATATTTTATTAAACACTAGTCCAAAAAGTTCTGCTTTGTATTTATGACCTAAAATAAGGCACTGAAAACACCACACTCATTGAAGCATTGAAGAAATAGAATTCCACTTACATTTTAAACTATTTGATTTCTTGGGGGTACACAAGTACAGAGAATCAAAATCAATTTTTTTTACAATACTTGATATATTCAACACAGTCTTTCCATACTGGGATTTGATTTTTCAATTTACAAACATAAATGAAATACTTAACTATAACTATTAATGTAATCAATATATTGAAATATTGACCAGTGAGTACAACAAGTATACAGATTTCTGGTGATATAACAAAATCAATATTACACTTTGTTTGTAAGCAATGTGCAACCTGAAGCCAAATAAGACGGACATGAGGGCAGTGGAAAAATAGGTGTACCAAACTTTCTCTAGTTTCAAAACAAAAGCTGCACATTTCAGTTTCCGATAAATTACATTTCATCAACTTTTCATTAGTAAAAAGAATTCTTAAGTTAATTTTATACTGAAAAGCTTGAAGTTTTGTACTAATAAGTGTTGTGAAAGGTATTGATGTTGGAAAATGTTTTAAATTTCAGGATCATATTTACCACTCATAATCTTGTATACCTCTATCATGTCTCCTCTAGATCTTCTGTATGACAATGATGGCAGTTTTAGGCGACATAAACAGTCTTCATATGACAAGTCGGAAAGTCCTGGTATTAGTTTCGTTGCTCTCCTTTGTATATTTTCAATCATGTCTATGTGTTTTTTGAGATATGGGTTCCAAACTGGGTTCGCATCTATTTGAGATGAGGTCTTACTAAGCTGACATATAGCATTCAGAATTTTTCAAATCCAGGTATTCAAATGTACGTCTGATTACTCCTATTGTAGAATTGGTCTCGTTAGGCTTTCGTTTAGGCTAAAATATAATATACTATGCAGGGATTTCAAAGTTTTTTGTAATAGGAGGTACTTCTTAAAGTTTTGAAGGTACCTAAAAAAATTAGGCCGGGGGTCTGAGGGCCATAAGGGGTCCAGGGGGACAAAGCCCCCTGGAAGCTCCTGTAATCTAGCATTTTGTGGACCAAAAAATGCACTTCAGAGACTGCAAAACATTAAGTGTTTTTGAAAGAAAAATCCCATTAACTTTCTCTTTAGAGTTCAGATTTCACCAAGACCATGCATAATGGATTCCCCCCCCCCCCCAATTTCTTTATTGAAAATTTCACTTTACAGACTTCAGCCAAGATTATTCATGGATAGTCTGCCATATCATGAAAAAAAACAAAAGGACCATAAAGAGCTACGGTTCCGCAGCTAGGCTTGACCAAGCCATTGTTATCAAAGCTTAAACTTTTTTTGACCAGGTACCCTCTACTCTACTCCGACTAGGGTTTTTCATGTCTGACTCTGAGAGTGAGACTGAGAGCAGGGGGTCTGGAGGGTGAAGCTAGAGACATTATGGTGATTCTGCAGAACTGTTTTGTTAGTCGTTTAAACCTTGGCTGCTTTTCTGAGCCTGACAAAAAATAACTTTTCAAGGCTGGTACATTTTCAACCTACTAGGAACAGCCTTTTCATGGCTAAGCCAACGTGTGGATACATGCTTCAAAACTTTTTTGTACGTACTGTGTGGTAGTGTCACAAAATATGCAAACCTCGTTTATTCATTTTTACGCTTTGTACTTTTGTCAAACCAGTAATACAGATCTACAACAAAATCCTCAACATCAAATATTCTTCTTTACGGGAACGTAGCTATAATCCGACAGCCTATTAGTCCGATATTACGACTGCCAGCTTGTTGGAGAGTCCTACAGCTCGAGAGTCCGACAGAGTCAGAGATGTATAAATTGTTTTTCACTTTTAATTTTCCGGGTACTCCGGTTTCCCCCACCAATAAAACTGACCCCCACAATATAACCAGTCTTCACGCTTAACATTTTACCTTACAAGCCCACCGGGCCTGTAAGTTCAAATATTTACAGGCCCACCATCAATTCTACAGGCCCGAATTTGAAAACTACATTAATGACCATAAAATAATTAAACCACCAAAACTCAAAACATGATGATGGTGTACCAAATATTATGTTGACATGTCAATTATACATTAATAGGTAAGACCAGAATGCAAGTAAAAAAACCAAAAAGACACTTTATTTTGGATTCATGTTTATATTAATCTCCTGAAAATTCTAAAATCATATTGTCAATAGCATCCTCAGTATATTCCATATCATCACTGTCCACCTCCTCCTCATCATCATCATCACAACCAATATTGTTATAAGACTTATAACAAAAACTTGTGGTGTCATCATTGCGTGTGACATATAATTTGGTGATAATTTTTAATACGTACCCCCCCCCTTTTTTTTTTTAAATATCACTATGCTTTGAATCAATACCACACAAAATGCAAAAGTCATATTTGTGTAGCCTTCAGCAGAAGAAATATGTATATGCCAATTTGCTCAACGGTCCAACTATATATAGATAGCTAGGGAATGCAAATATGAACGTATATTGACACTAACAGTCGTAAACTGAATCAAGTAAAGATTGTAATTATTATTTGTCAGACCTCAAATCCGAGTGCAACAATGGAACAAAACTACTGTAGTTCAAAGTCTATTATCTAACTGCAGAGGTATTAACGTAAACAAACTAGAAATGGTTCAAAGACGAACTGCTCGCTATGTTCAAAACAATTACCATAATACTAGCAGTGTCACTTCAATGATTGACACTCTAGGTTGGCCAACTTTAGCTGAGCGCCGTCTTAAAACCAGATTGATCTTGTTGTTTAAAATAACACACGCTTTAATTGCTATCCCAAACATCATACTGATCCCAACTGACAGCAGAACTAGAAAATCACACAATCAGACATTTAGGCATATAACAACACAAAAAGATACATACAAATGGTCATTTTTTCCACACACTATAGTACAATGGAACATCTTACCACAGACAATTATCTCAAGTCCATCTATAGACTCTTTCAGAGAACAGCTAACACCCGCTGTTCTCTTAAACATTTAAATTTCAAATACAATTGTACATAGTTTTAAATTTTTGTTTTGTTTTATTCACACTTTTGATTTCACTTTATGAAATTTTTGTAAATATTTTTGTAAATACCCATGCATGCAACAGTACGTAATCTTCAACGTCTTGAAGGAGTATTGTATACCTAAAGAAGAAGAAGAAGAAGTCAGCAACCGTTCTATAAATAGATCACAATTAATAAAAAATACCGATCAGATTTGGAAACGAATTTTGAATGACCAACCTTCTCAAATATGAACATAATATATATATGAGAACTCCAGGGGTGGATCAAGGATTTCAAGTTAGGGGGGGGGGGGGGGGGCGAGCAGAGGGAGGCGTGAAAATTTTTGGGGTATTTCGTGTGAAAAATCACGATTTTACGCCAAAAAATCATATTTTTACCAATTGCGGAGGGAGGCACGAACATTTTTGGGGTATTTCGTGTGAAAAATCACGATTTTACGCCAAAAAATCATATTTTTTTCCAATTTTAGGGGGGGGGGGCGCCGGGTGTGCCCCCCCCCCCCCCCCCCCCCTGAATCTGCCCCTGAACTCAGACTTTATGTCACAGGATTGAGAACAATATTAATCAACAGTTTGTTTGGATGAAAGTAGCTTCGATCATCATTTCCCGTAGCACAGTGTCTGATTGCGCCCCCCTTTCTCGTGGTGCCATTTTTATTTGATATTGAACGAAATTAAAGTTTCTTTAAACCGAAATGAATTACTTTTCAAGAGAGTCACTTTCAAAATACTTAATGAATACCATAGAATTCCATACATGCCAACCCTCGAGAGACTAAAAGCGGTAGGGGGGGGGGGGGGGACGCAAAATGCTGCATTTTGGATATATTATCTGTGTAGTCAAAACTTTAAATATAGTATGATAAAACCATGAAAAAATGAAATGTTTTTCAGAAGGGCGCAAAATGGTGCATTCTGTTGCAGTCCTGCAGAGTTCACAAAATGCAAATTTATTTCCCTTTCGGGAATGTTTAATGAAATGAAACTCATCAGTCCATGCTGTCTTAAATACGTTGTCATAACGTAAACGAGCCTTCTTTTTTTCTGGCGTTTCGGACATATTCATTCAGACATTGATCTGTTGATGTTTAGGAATCATAAGTTCAAAATGTAGTGCTTCAAAACTTTTTTTAAATACCGTTTCTGATTGGTTTAATGATAAAGAATTGACCAATGGAAGTTTCCGGTACAAATTAAGAGGGAAACGATTACGGAAAGGGCCTAAATAATTTGGTACGTCGTAGAAATCTGCAAGAATAATCAACATATGAACCATTCACGATAATTTTTTTTACATTTTTTTTTTTTAATCAGTAGGAAAACATCTAAAATCGGTAGGCGGTAGAAGACTTAAAAATTCGGTAGACTACCGCGTAAATCGGTAGGGTTGGCATGTATGGAATTCAATAAACACGATGTCGATATTTTCATAAATGGCACGTGGCAAAAATATGCGGGCAGCATAGATTAGCCTAGGGTGACTCTTCAAAATACAAGGCTACTTGAATTTCTCTTTTGACCAGCGAGAAATCGAAGGCAACTACTTCGCCCTCTAACGTGAGCCCTGCTACTCGTCCTTTTTTAAAACCTACAGGATGGTAAAAATATAAACCAATGAAATTGCAAAACACAGACACACCTAAATCTATTTCGAATAACGAAAATTCTTAAAAGGACTTGTTTGCCTACCCATGTTTTGCATTGACTCGGCAGCAACTGAAAACGGAGAACAATAAACTAAATATCTACACACAATATCTTATGAAATCAACTTTTGAAACTATATGACTTTTTTTTTCACAGGCCCGTTGGACTTGTGGAACTACTCATTTTATACGCCCGTGTACAATTTTACACGCCACAGGCTTCGGACTACCGCCTAATTTCGAAGACTGTTAATAACTGAAATATTGTTGAAAGTGGCATTAAGCACCATAACTCAAACCAACCCAACCCCAAATTACTCTTATTGACAAAAAAAACTGCTGGCTTTAAGGGGCTGCATCCCACACCCCCTTCCTCAGTATAATTGAAGGTCAGGCTACACCACTGCTGTACATCAGTGAAACTAAATAAGATTAAGGACAGGAAAATCTCCAATTAAAGTGACAAATACAACATACATTCAAATATACTTGATACAATAAATTCTAAAGCAAGAGGTAAAAACCATCTAACTGGTAGTTACAATCTTAGAATTCAAGCACTGCCCAATCAATGGGCCTAGTATCATTTTGAATTTTATTAAAAATTACAACAGAATACTGGTACTAACAATTAGGTTTTCAGTAGACAATATACAATGATTGTCATGCATACATGTATGTGTACTAACTCAGTAACTGTTTTAGTGTATTAATTGTTTATTTTATATATTATAGAAATTTTAAGAGAATGCATCGTGACTTATCAGCACATCTGCACTCTGATGAATGTAACAAGTTGGTAATGGCTCTATTTCAGTGTCGTGCAGAAGTAAGTTAATAGATTTTGATTTATTTTCAAATGTATCAATTTGACTGCCATATACAAATGTATATCTTTATGTCCTTCAGTCCATCAGTGAACAGTCATTGTCCTACGACAAAATTTGTTTATCTTGACTATTTCTTTCTATTAGTCTTAGCTCAGCCTCAACACAAAGGTTCATATGATATTTTCTCATTATTTTTCAACAGTCATCAGTAAACAGTTCACAATTCAATCTTTTTCTCACATACCGGTTGTCCGAATACGACCGAACTTGGCAGAAGAGGAGAAGTGCTACATGGTATACATGTAGTTTCTGATGGGCTGAAATTCAGATAACTTCTTCCCAGAAACCACATATTGAATTGGATGAAATGTTACAAGAAAGAAATGTTCCTTGACCTACATTTGTATATGCAGTGTCCTTGACCACTTAGTAACATCTGATATGAAAATTACAGCTTTCAATTACAAAAGTGTGTCACTATTATGGGGTTTTTTTTTGCTTACTTTTACTTTATTATTAATTTGACAGTAATTTAATCCTAATGCAACAGAGGGCATCGTGGTTGTGATCGTATGGTTGTTGGATTTACAACTACCTGTGCAATCAGTGCATATCACCATTAAAGTTGTGAGTTTTAATTCAGCTCATGGCAAGATATACTAGATACAACTTTATGTGATAAAGTTTGTCAGTGACTTGTGGCAGGTCAATGGTTTTCTCTGTGTATTCCGGTTACCTCCACCAATAAAACGGACCGCCACGATATAACTAAAATATTGTTGAAAGTGGCGTTAAACACTATAACCCTACCCCCTTTATATGACCATGTATAAAGTTTGTGTTTTATTTGTCAATCGGAAATTCAAGATGACTGCCATCACAGGGCAAAGTTTTAACATAGGATTATTTGATGTATCTTTGGGTTGAAAATTAACTTAAGAGAAAACCTTACTCCAGCTAATTGGTCACATGGGATGACCTATACATTCATTGCATGCATATATATATTTTAAGGTCTTTCCCTTAGAATTATACTTGAACAAAGGAAGATAATGCTAGCCTTAATTTTAATATTAACTGAAGAAGAAAAAAAATATGATTACTACATGTACATGTAGTTTTATTTTAGTTGTATTTAAATGAATTTTATATCAGCAATGCAAAATGTGATGTTAATGGATATGATAAACCAAATTAAACCCAACTTGACGGACATGATCATTGGTTGGTCCCATTTCTAAAGTATATTCATCAGCTTTGACTTCCATTGAAGATAGCAATTGTTACTAAAATTAGAATTTCTTTAAATAACAAAATGCAAGACTTCTTTACTTAAAGTAGAAATTGGCTGAAATTTTGAAATTTAAACAATAGGTACATCATGTACATGATGAACATATCTATGACATACATGATAAGCATATCTATGACATACATGATAAACATATCTATGACATACATGATAAGCATATCTATGACATACATGATAAACATATCTATGACATACATGATAAACATATCTATGACATACATGATAAGCATATCTATGACATACATGATAAGCATTTCTATGACATACATGATAAACATATCTATGACATACATGATAAGCATATCTATGACATACATGATAAACATATCTATGACATACATGATAAGCATATCTATGACATACATGATAAACATATCTATGACATACATGATAAACATATCTATGACATACATGATAAACATATCTATGACATACATGATAAGCATATCTATGACATACATGATAAGCATATCTATGACATACATGATAAACATATCTATGACATACATGATAAGCATATCTATGACATACATGATAAGCATATCTATGACATACATGATAAACATATCTATGACATACATGATAAACATATCTATGACATACATGATAAGCATATCTATGACATACATGATAAGCATATCTATGACATACATGATAAACATATCTATGACATACATGATAAACATATCTATGACATACATGATATGCATATCTATGACATACATGATAAGCATATCTATGACATACATGATAAACATATCTATGACATACATGATAAACATATCTATGACATACATGATAAACATATCTATGACATACATGATAAACATATCTATGACATACATGATATGCATATCTATGACATATATGATAAGCATGTCTATAACATACATGATGAGCATATCTATGACACATGTACATGATAAGCATATCTATGACATACACGATAAGCATGTCTATGACATACATGATAAGCATGTCTATGACATACATAATGAGCATGTCTATGACATACATGATAAGCACATCTATGACATACATAATAAGCATGTCTATGGCATACATGATGAGCATATCTATGACATACATGATAAGCACATCTATGACATACATAATAAGCATGTCTATGACATACATGATAAACATATCTAGGACATACATGATAAACATATCTAGGACATACATGATAAGCATATCTATGACATATACATGTATGATAAACATATCTATGACATACATGATAAGCATGTCTATGAAATACATGATAAGCATATATATGACATACATGATGAGCATGTCTATGACATCAGACATACATGATAAGCATATCTATGACATATGTACATGATAAGCATATCTATGACATACATGCATGATAAGCATGTCTATGACATACATGATAAGCATATTTAAGACATACATGATGAGCATGTCTATGACATACATGATAAGCATATCTATGACATACATGATAAGCATGTCTATGTCATACATGATAAACATATATATCTATGACATACATACATGATAAGCATATCTATGACATACATGATAAGCATGTCTATGACATATGTACATGATAAGCATATCCAGGGCTTTCATTTGAAGCCGGTTGCTGCCGAAATTCGACGTCTACACTTTACTCTGCCGCCGGCTACTTTTTATGTATCAAGGATAAAAAATGCGTCATCCCATAATAATCTGGGTTTGTTGTATAAAAGAGCCCTTTTGATCTCCAATTTGTCCATAATTTATTTTGATTAAAACTAAAGTGAAACGCCAGATCAAAACTCTTTTATTGTATCATATATCGTTCTTCCATGCATGAAATAGAAATAAGTTTATTAACCAAATCAGGGCCCCGGGAGGGCATATATACAAATAACAAATATGATTGATTCTTCAAACTAAATATTTGCGGTGAAATATCAATAATTGTGGTGCAGGCACAGTCTGGAAGGAAAAGAGATATATGCACATAAACGTACACACACATACTCACATATATATAATGATGGAAAGTGAAGAAAAAAAACCTTGTGGGGAGAGAACATATACAAATGTATATATATCAGGTGATTCATCACCAATCTGCAAGAGGCACCTTGAGTCGATGCTAAAAGGAATAAAGTCCTACTTGTGTCTAATGCAGACTGGTCATGTTGATATAGAAGAATTTTGAGGTGGAAGGAAAGGTGAGAGACACACAAACATGTAATATTGTTTGGAACATGGAAAGGGATCAAAGCTTTTGGATAACCAGCAGCGAGCATCAAGGGACGGATGCCAAAAGGAATATTTTCTTTCTCATGCTCAATGAAGGTCATCCAGTTTGCAGATCTCCTATTCCATTTAATCAAATAGTTGTTGATAAAAGATATTGACAAAGATATCTGAGTATAGTTGGGTCTTCATTATTTAAGATCCATATGAGTTTACATTTGTCATCTAAATTTTGAAAATTTTGACACTCAGATGTCAAATATGTAGTAAAAATTTCCCTATGGTTTGCATGGTAAGTACAATGAAGTAAATAATGGATCTCATCTTCTACCTGACCTGAAGTGCATAATGAAGTTCAAGGACATTGACAAAGTCGCAATCTCAGAAATGCTTTAATGAACGAAAATATCAATATTTGAAATATAAGAACAAGAATCACTCCGGACCGGACACATAACAGTTATCGGATATCAATTTGGCACCAAATTTAAACTTGTCTTTTGTGCAAAATACGATAGAGGACTTGATTTAGGCTTTTGGGAAATATTGAAACCTTTGAAATGGACAGATATTACAAGCTTTTTCCTGACAAATGGTTGAAAAGATCCACTGAAATTTTTATTTCTCTGTGAATTTCAATATAATACTTTGCTTTATTTATATAAAAAAATAAATTCTACAAAATGTTTACTTCAAAGCAGACTTGTTTTAACAAACAATGTTCAGAAAAATATATATACAGTTAATTTGCATTACTAAAACAAGAAATGGAAAATTGGTAGCCCTTGGTTGAAAGCAACCACTGCAGGAAAAGCTTGATATTTTTGTGAGAGAATAGCTGCAAATTGATATAATAATAAACATGTGAAATTATTTTTGTTTTTATTTGGGCCAGTAAATTTGCATTCGGACTCCTGAATTCTACAACTCAAAAAGTCTGAATGGCTTGTTGGTCACGACTATTGACCTCTCAATTGTAAACAATGCAAGCCAAACAGATAGAAGACTCAAGCTTGAGTCACCGTTTTTCAATGGCCAGCGAAAGTCTGGTACCCGTGTACGGCATGAACAAATTTTATAAACCAACCAAAAACCAGTCGACCTTGACTTTATTTACTATATTTGGGTACGTACTAACTGCGACATAAGATTTATTAACCTCACGTGCAAAATTGTGCGGTGGACATGTAGTTCTGTTAGAGGAAGCAATGAACCTTCTAAACCATTCAGAATTAATAAAAGTCATTAATTGTATAATATTCATATTGTGCTTGTCACTTGATAAGAGATATTACTGTGTAAAGGAAAATTTACAACTCATTGATAATAAGTCTTACTTTTTATTAGCTCACCTGGCCTTTAGGCCAGGTGAGCTATTGTCATCACTTTTCGTCCGTCGTCCGTCCGTCAACATTTCACATTTTAATCTTCTCCTCAGAAACCACTGGTCCAATTGCAACCAAACTTTGGTGGAATGGTCCTTGGATGGCCCCCTTCCAAAGTTGTGTCCGGTGATCCCGACTTCCATCCAAGATGGCCGCCAAGCTAAAAATAGAAAAAAGGGGGGATGAAATTTTAAATGTCCATTGCTGCTTTAGTATATGTCAAAATGAGCTCAAATTTTAACTGCAGCTACATGGCAATGAGTAGTTTAACATATATTCCGGGTTTTTCTGTGAAATTTTTCTTTCAGTCGATTTATACCGATTATGCAAATTAGGCATATTTTGATAAAAGATCACATTTAAATCTTCTTCTCTGAAACCGCTGAACCAATTTAAACCAAACCTGGCAGGGATGGTCCCTGGGTGGGTCCCTTTCAAAATTGTGTCCGACAGCCCCGCCCTCCATCCAAGATGGTCGCCATTACTAAAAATAGATATTTCTTCAAATGGCCAAAACTGCTTTATTTTAAGCCAGAATGTGCCCAAATTTGAACTGTATAAGCATAATGATGAGCTTTTTAACATAAATTATGGGATTTTTTATGAACTTTGGACTTTTGCCGATTTTGACCGATTATGCAAATTAGGCATAAATAAGCAAAAAATAATTTAAAAATCTTCTTGTTAGAAACCACAAGGCCAATTTCAACCAAGCTTTGTCTGAATGATCCTTAGGTGGTCCCCTTTCAAAATTGTGTCCGTCAGCGCCGTCCTGTATCCAAGATGGCCACCATTACTAAAAATAGAAATTTCTTCAAATGGACAAAACTGCTCTATTTTAAGCCAGAATGTGAACTGTTAAAGCATAATGATGAGCTTTTAAACATATATTACGGGATTTTTTATGAACTTTGAACTTTTGCCGATTTTGACCGATTATGCATATTAGAAAAAAGGGGGGGATGAAATTTAAAAAAAATCTTCTCCTCTGAAACTACTGAGCCAATCTCAACCAAACTTTGCTGAAATGATTCTTGGGTGGTCCTCTTCCAAAACTGTGTCCGGCATTTCAGAACTTCGACCAATATGGCCGCCACAGCCAAACTTAATTTAACATGGGACCCTATGGGAAATTCCCATAAAAATCTTCTTTTCTGAAACCATTTGCTCAATAAGAACAAAATTTTGATGAAATAGTCATTGGATGGTTCTCTTCCAAAAATTTGTCCGGCGGTTCGGCCCTTTGACCAAGATGGCCCCCACAGCCGAACTTGGCTTAACATAGGACCTTATGGGAAATTCACATAAAAATCTTCTTGTCTGGAACCTTTGAGTTGCTCAATTGGAACCAAACTTTGATAAAATAGCCATTGGATGGTACTCTTCCAAAATTGTGTCTGGTGGTCCCGCCCTCTGACCAAGATGGCTGCACAGCTGTACTTAGTTTAACATAGGACCCTATGGGAAATTCACATAAAAACCATCTTGTCTGGAACCAGTAGCTCAATTAGAACCAAACTTTGATGGAATAGTCATTGAATGGTCCTCGTCCAAAATTGTGTCCGGCAGTCGTGCTCTCCCACCAAGATGGCTGCCGCAGTGCAGTTGCGTTGTTATTGAAAGCAGCTTTGATCCAGGTGAGCGATTACAGGCTCCTGGGAGCCTCTGGTTATATTATTTATTAATGATTTATTTGTGCATATATTTATACCATATCTTCTTTTTTTTAGCATCCAGTGAGCAAATTCTTTGGCATCTGTAATTCTCTTGACTATGCTATGACTAGGTGCTTAAAGCAAGAGGTAATAACATTAGATATCTCATCTGAAATCACAGGACTAACTGAAACAAAAGTTGTCTTTTGTCATGGTAATTCTCTCCACCCATCTGTCTGTGACACCTTGTAAAAGCAACTGCTCTTAAACCGTAATACGGAATCTGTTCATATTTGGTAGGATTGTTAGTCATGCCATGTAGATGAGCCTGCTTTGCCGCCATATTGTGGAGGAGTTATGGGACTTTGACAATTTTATACATTGTGTAGCATAATAAGATTTTGTTAACACAATTTGACTATTTCATACATAGTGTAGCATAGTAAGATTTTGTTAACACAATTTGAATATTTGATACATAGTAACTGTGTAGCATAGTAAGATTTTGTTAACACAATTTGACTATTTCATACATAGTGTAGCATAGTAAGATTTTGTTATGGTGCATTTCCTGTACCATTTAACGAATGTATTTACCAATTGCTCAATGAATATTGACCAACTGGTATTTAAACTCCTAGAAGTCACATTGGTGTTGGTCAGAAAAAGTTCCTATTGTTGAGAAATCAAGTTCCTATTGAACAATAGGAACTGTGTTTAAGCTTCTTTCCTGATGAAACTTCTTTAATTTTATTTCAAGTTGAAAAATTTCTTCATTGGAATTAATTTCTTTCGTATAATTGGCATTATGCACATGAAAAATAATGATTCTTTTCTAATTTGATGAATAAATGCAATCACATTTATTTGCTTTTTTGGTTTGTAAATTACAATTTGGTCAAATATAAAATAATGATAATCCTGAAAATTATGTTAAACATCAATCAATCCATTTCCATACAGTGTTTGCGTAAAACTAGGGGAAATAATTCAATTTATTTGTAACATTGGTTTGGGAGCTATATCTTGATATTTTACATTTTGTATTGTCCAATTGGCGACTGAAAATTGTAAAAAAATATTTATGAAAATCAGGTTTAATTTTGTATTTTTTTCTTTATAGACATTTCATCTTGTATACTATATATACAAACTCTAGCAAATATTTTCAGATTTTTGGGACTTGAAATATTTTTTTTTTTACCTATTACCCTCCTCCTATGTTATAAATATTTTTTCAAAATAGGAGTCTAATAGGTAACTTTTTTATTTTGAGTCCAAAAAATCTGTAAATATTTGCTCGAATTTGTATATAGTATACAAGATGAAATATCTATAAAGAAAAAAATACAAAATTAAATCCGATTTTTAATAAAAAAAAAAATCCCCTATTTTCAGAGTTGCCAAATGGACTATATACCTATATGTAAATGTCTGCATTATGGATACTACATCTTCCCAAGTCGAAGTGTTTTCGATCTGCTTGTTCTCCCCACAAACAGATGGTGAACACAAGCAGATAAAAAACACTTGACTTGTGAAGATGTGATACAGTGGATCATTGTGTGGACTATCAATTTCACCTTTTTTTTCATGGTTGAAAAGCTTAATGAACTTTCATTTTATTTTTAGTTATCCAGATTATAGTAAACCAGATTCAACTGCATCTTATATATAATGTCAGGGATATAAACCTGGAAAAAATATGGAATTTGGTCATTGTTGGAACATGAAGTCAGTATTTTGCAATATTTTGCAAATTTGAATATTGTATACTTACATGTACTTTATCCATATCTAGATATTGTTATTGTGAAAATGAGCAATTCACAAAACTTTATTTTCCATATCTGCATGGATTCCAAAAATAAAAGAAAAAAGGAAAAATATAAATGTTAGAAAAATGTTTACCAGCTATCTAAATTAAAAACAATGAGAGTTATTTCTCAAATTAGGAAAAGATTATAATATGATATATATACCGTTATACAGTGCCTGTTATCAGGTACATGTATATGAAAGAAAGATAATCATTCTAATGAAGTAATTTTTCAATTTGAAATAACATCAAAGAAGGTTCATCAGAGAAAGTTTTCATCAGAAAAGAAGTTTAAAAACAGTTCCAATTGTTCACTGATTGCCCAACAATAGGAACTTGATTTCTCAACAATAGGAAATTTAAGCTTTTTCTGACCAACACCAATGTGACTTCTAGGAGTTTAAATACCAGTTGGTCAGTATTCATTGAGCAATTGGTAAATACATTCGTTAAATGGTACAGGAAATGCACCATAACACAATTTGACTATTTCATACATAGTGTAGCATAGTAAGATTTTGTTAACACAATTTGACTATTTCATACATAGACATAGTGTAGATTTGGTGTATGTAACTCCTCTGACACCGTATGACAGAATGTCTTCATATTTGGCAGGATTGTTAGTCATGACATGTAGTTGAACCTGCAATGGCGCATTTTGATTACACAGTTATGGGACTTTGATTATTTTATACTTAGTTGATTGCATGATTTATTGTGTTTAATGCCACTTTCAGCACTATTTCAGCTATATCATGGCGACCAGTTTTAGTGGTGGAAGAAGCCAAAGTTCCTGGAGAGAACCACCGACCATGGGCAAGCAACTGGTATACTTTATCACTTGCGACTGCGAGTCGAGTGCACCCTTTGGTTTTTTGTAATTTACAAAGGCGGGTGCGAAGCCATGCTGTATTGGTGATAGGCTTGTATGAGTTGTTAGGTAATCCAACTACCTAACTCATTGAGCTAACCAAGCCCTTATGCTTAGTGTAACATAGTTTATGTTTCATGCATACATAGTGTACCTACTTAGCCTAGTTGTACATGCTTTAGTCTGATTTTCCTCTGCCGTATGACGGCTTTTTGTTCGACATGCTGGAGCCGTGGGACGTCAGAGTGCTCTCCATAAGGAAAACAGCAGATTTGCCGCTCCAACTCCAGGTCGGCACATTTCCACGTTTCGTGGCTATCAGCTTTTATTTTCTATCCGAAACCCTTATATAAATCGCTTCATCAATCATTTTTCTATTCATTCATAACCATCTTACCCTCAGAAAGTGGTGTTACACTCGATTACTGCACGATTTTCCCTTACACCCTCTCATTTCGCTTTCACTTTCGAACCTACAAACGTGATCTCGCGATACTAACTGAATGATGACAGCAACGCATTGCATCATGGGAGCTACTGAATGCAGCACGCCAAATTATTTGCATACCTAAACAACATACAAATCACATGGAAGACGATATAAAGCGTATTCTGCAGGACAAACAGTTCCATCTACAGCTGAAATCAGAGCAGAAGGAAATAATACAAAATGTGTTGGAAAGAAAAGATTCAATGGCAGTGTTACCCACAGGCTTCGGAAAGAGCATGTGTTATGTTCTCCCCCCCCCCTCTCATTTTGGACAAGGTAAGATCATATATGCAAATCATCTCCCATGATACATTGCGGTAATCGTAGTTTTCTCAAAGTCATGTGATAAATGTTTGAAAGTGAAAGTGAAATGGCGAAATGAGAGGATGTAAGGGAAAATCGTGCAGTAATCGAGTGTAACACCACTTTCTGAGGGTAAGATGGTTATGAATGAATAGAAAAATGATTGGTGAAGCGATTTATATAAGGGTTTCGGATAGAAAATAAAATCTGATAGCCACGAAACGTGGAAATGTGCCGACCCGGAGTTGCATATTTTGAAATTATTACTGTAAAAATTATTTCAAGGGGCATTAGCTACGATTTTGACCAAAAAAAATATATGTTTTGGAAATTGGTAAATAGCTTTAAAATGATGAAATAAAGGTAAATATTTCACATTAAACAGCTTATCGTACCACCTTTCACCTTTTCAGAACGAAAATTACCATCGATTTATTATTTCCTTGCAAGCAAATAAGTTGACCTCGCTTTCTCCGTATGCAACTGACCTTACTAGTGACAGGTAAAAACGAATAATTTGTATTTTGTCGCTTATTAACTGCAAACTTGCATGGTTCTTTGTTCGTAATTAACACCAACTAAAAGCAGATTCACAAAAAATAAGAAATATCTGCATTGTTGTACTGATTTAATGACGATTCGACAAACTCCGTAAGCAATGTCGATAATTAATAAGATGACATCCATTTCTTGATCGATCTCAAAACACGAGCAGTTGCATGTTTTTTCCTCGATGCACGTACATTTCATAACATAAATAAGTTACAGAAACACGTTTTATTAAGGCATCAATCAAATCTGATAGTTTTTATGGGTAACAAAAATTTACGATTATGGCAGATAATGCCCCTTTAAATGAAACTTAAATTTCCTTTATTATTATAAACATAAAAACTTTACAGTTTCTTGATGTCCTTTATTTTAAATGTCCTGTGTCACATGGTACAATGAAATAGACATTGAAATTTCATTGTACGCATGTGTCTGTTATATTGTTTTGATGTTTGGCTGTTATTATTATTAAATCTTATTGTTTTTGCTCCGTTTCTTATTATTATTATTAAGTCTCCCAAACAAAGTATGGAAGACTTATTGTTTTTGCTCCGTTTCTTATTATTATTATTAAGTCTCCCAAACAAAGTATGGAAGACTTATTGTTTTTGCTCCGTTTCTTATTATTATTTTTATTTTTATTATTACGTCGCCCCGAATGCAGTCGGGTGACATATTGCTATTCTACGTTTCTTTTTCACTATTATTACATCACCCTGTCTGTTGTCGGGTGATGTATTGCTATTCTACATTTCTTTTTCACTATTATTATTACATCACCCCGAACGCAGTCGGGTGACGTATTGCTATTCTACGTTTCTTTTTATTATTATTATTCTTCCACACATTTTTGTCCGCTCCATTTCTCGGAGATGCCTTGATCAAACTTTATGAAACCTTGTAGGAATATCATTTGCCATGTGAAGTTGTGCTGGTAAGGGTAGATTTTTTCAAAATGGCTGCCGTTGCCATGGAAACGGCCAAAATGCTAAAAAATTGAATAACACAAAAATGATCATAGCAGGTTACTCGCCGAAAAAATCGGAATCGGTTGGACAAACTTTGCTGCAGTTGCCATGGAAACAAAAAAGGGGGGATTTAAAATAATTTTGGATTCCTTTCATCAGACTTCATGAAACTTTGTAGGAATATCCACTGTAGTGTGTGGCAGCTGTTGGGGGATTGAACA
Organism: Bathymodiolus brooksi; assembly: GCA_963680875.1. Classification (NCBI taxonomy): domain Eukaryota; kingdom Metazoa; phylum Mollusca; class Bivalvia; order Mytilida; family Modiolidae; genus Bathymodiolus; species Bathymodiolus brooksi. Next base: position 89,698,677 of record OY804578.1, on the reverse strand, counting down.
AATTCAAAATGGCGGCGGTTGCCATGGTAACCAAGGTGCAAAATATGTTAAATTCACTTCCAACTTCACAAAGTTTTGCAGTAATGTTTCCTGTCACATCCACATCTAGTTGAATGAGATAAGCCATAAAAATCGCAATCGGTTGGACAAACTTTGCCGCAGTTGCCATGGAAATAAAAAAAAGGGGGGATTTAAAAGAAAATTAGATTTTTCATCAAACTTCATGAAACATCATAGGAATATTCACCGTAGTGTGTGGAAGCTTTTGGCGTGTTGATAAAATTCAAAATGACGTTACCATGGAAACCGAGGTACCAAAATAATGGGGTGGGGTGACATCGCTATTGCTTTGCAATGGCAATTCTAGTTATTCTTATTATTATTATTATTCTTCCACACATTTTTGTCCGCTCCATTTCTCGGAGATGCCTTGATCAAACTTTATGAAACCTTGAAGGAATATCATATGCCATGTGAAGTTGTGCTGGTAAGGGTTGATTTTTTCAAAATGGCTGCCATTGCCATGGAAACGGCCAAAATGCTAAAAAATTGAAAAACACAAAAATGATCATAGCAGGTTACTCGCCGAACAAAAATTGATGAAACTTGATAGGAACAACATCCACAGCTAGTGGAACGAGATAAGCCAAAACAATCGGAATCGGTTGGACAAACTTTGCTGCAGTTGCCATGGAAACAAAAAAGGGGGGATTTAAAATAATTTTGGATTCCTTTCTTCAAACTTCATGAAACTTTGTAGGAATATCCACTGTAGTGTGTGGCAGCTGTTGGGGGGTTGAACAAATTCAAAATGGCGGCCGTTGCCATGGTAACCAAGGTGCAAAAAATGTTAAATTCACTTCCAACTTCACAAAGTTTTGCAGTAATGTTTCCTGTCACATCCACATTTAGTTGAATGAGATAAGCCAAAAAATCGCAATCGGTTGGACAAACTTTGTCGCAGTTGCCATGGAAATAAAAAAAGGGGGGATTTAAAAAAAAATTAGATTTTTCATCAAACTTCATGAAACATCGTAGGAATATTCACCGTAGTGTGTTGATAAAATTCAAAATGACGTTACCATGGAAACCGAGGTACCAAAATAATGGGGTGGGGTGACGTCCGCTATTGCTTTGCAATGGCAATTCTAGTTATTATTCTTATTCTCTCTCCTTTCTTTCCGCGGACCATGAACTTGTCCACGGCAGATCTCAGGAACTACTGGACAGAATTTCTTGAAACTTGGTGGAGTTATAGATATATGTTTCTAGTTGGTCCTAAAGTTTTCAGTTTTGTGGTAAAGGGGGTCAAAGTCATATTTTGAGGGGTTCAAAGGGGGTGGGGGTTACTATCGAATCCTATGGGAAATTTGAAATTTTGTACATTAATGTTGATAACTTCTAAATGATAATGATAGAGACATAATATTTGACATAGTGATAGGTCACCATTAGAGGAGCAATTCTGCATGTTCAAAATTTTCGAGATGTCTGCCATTTTCAAAATGGCTGCCAAAACACGCATAAAATATGGGTGGTAAAAATTCAACATTGTCCGATATCATCAAAATTTGATATGTGGGTAGATAATGATGTCCCGAATTGATTCCCGACATTGAAAAATTTCTACCGGTCGCCATTTTCAAAATGGTCGCCACAATACCGCAAAAATTCAACATTATCCGATATCATCAAAATATGATATGTGGGTAGATAATGATGTCCCGATTTGATTCCCTACATTGAAAATTTTTGACCGGTCACCATTTTCAAAATGGCTGCCACAATACCTCAAAAATTCAACATTGTCCGATATCATCAAAATTTGATATGTGGGTAGATAATGATGTCCCAACATTGAAAAATTTCTACCGGTCGCCATTTTCAAATTGGCCGCCACAATACCGCACAAATTCAACATTGTCCGATTTCAACGCCATTTCATGTGGCAGAGCTCCAGATAAGCTGCGTATTTGCATTTTTTACGCTATGAAAACGAGTAAAAACGCACGTATTATCAGATCAGAGTGTACATTTACGCATACATATTGCTGTGTAAGCAAACTTTCCAAATTCGGAGCGTACTTGTACGCTGTTGACGATAATACATCGTGTACATAAACAATACATTTTTGACTTTGAGAAATTCCCCGTAATTACTTCTCTTTATACTTTTCGAAAGAGAAAGTGTATACATCCGAGGGGTACCGAATGTTTGCCTTTCTAAGCATCAATGTCAAAAGAGATCTGATTGGATGTTTAGGATAAATCATCCAATCGCGGTCAATATTATAAATAAATGCGGTTTAGTTAAGAACTAAAACGAAAGTGAATTTGGGAACACGTTGTTCGTTGAAAATGAGCAAGAACATGAATAAGCGCGCTATGGAAAATTATATACTTTTTTAAAAGTTCCTGACGATTTCATCTGTGTCTAGTGACAGTATAGTTAAAGGAATCATTGATGACATTATCAACACGGCTGTGAAAACTGCCGAAGTCGACAAGCAAAAAACAAAATATTTACAACATTTTATTAATAAACATGACACAATCGTGTCAAATTAAACAGAGATATACATTTCACTTGCATCCTGTGTTTATTGAATAACACTTGTGTCAAACATAATTTTAAAAGTGTACATGTAAGCAATCTTTTCTGAAGTAGAGAGTACAACAGTGCAAAGGAAATGTGCAAATACGCATCATTTTCAAAAGTAGGGGGTAATTACCCTTTGGACTTGAAAATTATCTGGAGCTCTGTGTGGGTAGATTATGATGTCCCGAATTGATTCCTGACATCGAAAGATTTCTACCGGTCACCATTTTCAAAATGGCCACCACAATACTGCACAAATTCAACATTGTCCGATTTCAACGACATTTCATATGTGGGTAGATTATGATGTCCCGAATTGATTCCTGACATCTAAAAATTTCTACCGATTGCCATTTTCAAAATGGCCACCACAATACCGCAAAAATTCGACATTGTTCTATTTCAAAGGTAGCTTTTGATTTATTTTTTAAACCTGTTGTCAGTGGCCGGTTTGGGAGACTCCATAATCATTAGATTATAATCATATCTTGTTATTATTATTATTCTTCTTCTCTTTCTTCTCTTTCTCCTTTCTTTCTGCGGACCATGAACTTGTCCACGGCAGATCTCAGGAACTACTGGACAGAATTTCATGAAACTTTGTGGAGTTATAGATATATGTTTCTAATTGGTCCTAAAGTTTTCAACTTTGTGGTAAAGGGGGTCAAAGTCATATTTTGAGGGGTTCAAAGGGGGTGGGGGTTACTATAGAATCCTATAAAAAGTTGAAATTTCGTACATTAATGTTGATAACTTCTAAATGGATAATGATAGAGACATTAAATTTGACATAGTGATAGGTCACCATTAGAGGAGCACTTCTGCATTTCCAAAACACGGCATAAAAAATAGGCGTTAAAAATTCAAAATTGTATATGTGGGTAGATAATGATGTCCCGACATTGAAAAATTTCTACCAGTCGCCATTTTCAAAATGGCCGCCACAATACCGCACAAATTCAACATTGTCCAATTTCAATGACATTTCATATGTGGGTAAATTATGATGTCCTGAAATGATTCCTGACATCGAAAAATTTCTACATGGCCACCACAATATCGCACACAATTGAGCATTGTTCGATTTCAACGAAATTTGATATGTAGGTAGATTATGATGTCCTGAATTGATTCCCAGCATCGAAAAATTTCTACCGGTCTCCATTTTCAAAATGGCTGCCACAATACCGCAAAAATTCAACAGTGTTCGATTTCAAAGGTAGCTTTGGATTTATTTTTTAAACCTGTTGTCAGTGGCCGGTTTGGGAGACTCCATAATCGTTAGATTATAATCATGTCTTGTTTTATTTGTTCTCACTCCAGGCAGATTTTTACACTTTAGAAAATATAATTTCTATAGAGACCTAATGGGTAATTTTTTTAATAATAGACAAAAAATTCTTAAATTAATTGTCAGAGTTCATGCATCTCATATATTATATACATCTAGAAATAAAATTGTTGATTTGAAAACTGGATTTTTAAGAATATTTTTCTAAAAATTTATAGAAGTCAAATGGACTATAAATTTTGACACACGAAACAAGTAGCTAATTGCGAAATGATTCATTGATTAACTGTTGGTTGCATGACTTCCTGCTGCAAATATTTACATATTCAAGATGAGAACAAGTTCAAGAATTCAATATATATAAAAGAAATAAAGGACAACCTTGGCAACACTTTTGAGTACCATTGGAAAAGTATGGACAGTTAGATAAGGGCAAAAAATTCTGCCTACTGGTATTCTTTTTTTCAAATCTATAAAATGGATCTATATTGTGCACGTGGCACTCCAATTGTGGCACCCACTATAGTTTGAGTAAAGCTTTCCGTATTATAACCTGAAAGTCCTCCCCAACTGTCACCAGTACCCATTTAGTAAATAATAAAATATGGCATTTTTTGTATGCAGGTTTATTTACTATTTCCATATTGATTGTACATCAGCTTAAGTAGTAGAATGACCTGTAATCTAAATTTTACTGTGCATTTCTTGTTAAGAATTATATTTGTATAAAAGATACATCCAGCACCTGAACAACATCTTATATACTAAATAACACCAGAACAACAAAGATACCCAAATGTAGCATTTATTGTCTGAAGTAAAGAGTACCACTCAACTGTAGGCCAGGGACTGTTTCACAAGTAAAGAGTACCACTCAACTGAAGGCGAGGGACTGTTTCACAAGTAAAGAGTACCACTCAACTGTAGGCCAGGGACTGTTTCACAAGTAAAGAGTACCACTCAACTGAAGGCGAGGGACTGTTTCACAAGTAAAGAGTACCACTCAACTGTAGGCCAGGGACTGTTTCACAAGTAAAGAGTACCACTCAACTGAAGGCGAGGGACTGTTTCACAAGTAAAGAGTACCACTCAACTGTAGGCCAGGGACTGTTTCACAAGTAAATAGTACCACTCAACTTCAGGCGAGGGACTGTTTCACAAGTAAAGAGTACCACTCAACTGCAGGCGAGGGGCTGTTTCACAAGTAAAGAGTACCACTCAACTTCAGGCGAGGGGCTGTTTCACACTCATTTTAAGGTATGGGTTATTCACATTGTTGAAGACCCTACTGACTACTGTGACTGTGAAATGTAGAACAGTAATAAAAGCACTGTTTCTTAATTTGTGTCTATGTGTAATGTTGGATAGACTCTCATGTTCCTTTATATCCATTTCTTTTCTTACTGACAATTCCAAGAGCAAGAAACCAATATCTGTGTAAAGCAGTATTGCTGGGATGTGGTTAATGGTGACACAGGGTTATAATAGCTTGTTACAGACCAACAACAGCTAGCAAAGTTTTACCCTATTTAAGTTGCTGCAAGGGTCCATGCTAGCAGCTTGGGTTCCTCTCAAATCAGGGCACCAATTTACATACCACCTGTTTTTTTGTGATTTGATTTTGTATTTCCACACAATTTTCAGAAGCCTATGTAGGAATCCTATAGCTATACACAAAGTCCACAGATCATCTTTTATACTGTTAATCCTCTACAGATGGAAAGTACATGTACAATAATTCAATTTTATTTCTACAGATGACTTCTAAAAGGGAACAGAATAAAGAAAGGGCAAATACAAGATTGACAAAACAACAAAAATTCTCTATTTATGATAAATTTGAATTCGAGGAGGAGTGAAGGACATTGCAAAGTGTTTCTGAACTGTTGCATCTTCTACAGATTATAGCTTCCAGTGTTATGGTTAAAAGTTGTGGTTTTCCACAGTTCTAACTAAAGTGGTCATATAAGTGATCATAGCAGTTTTATTTACTTGACATCTGAATGTGATAATATTTAAATTACCATATGATTGTATATAAAATTAAATAAAATTTGTTACATATCCCATACATATATAAAAATCCAAATTTGCATTTTTAGCTCACCTTGCCAAAGGCAATGTGAGCTTTTGCCATCACTTGTCGTCCGTCGTCTGTTAACTTTCCACATTTTAATCTTATCCTCTAAAACCCCTCAGCCAAATGAACTGAAACTTGGTAGGAAGTATCTATGGAAGGTCCTCTATAAAGATTGTTATTTCGTCCCGATCCATTAGCAAACATGGCCGCCACAGGCAATTCTTGTTTCTGATTGGCTTATTTTTTTTAATCTTCTCCTCTGAAACCACTGGGCCAAATGAACTGAAACTTGGTAGGAAGCATCTATGGAAGGTCCTCTATAAAGTTTGCTCATTTCGTCCCGATCCATTAACAAACATGGCCGCCCAGGCAATTCATGTTTACGATTGTATGCTTTATTAAAAAAAAATGTTTTTCTGTGGAAAGGGAGATAACTCTAATTTAAATATAGATATTAGTAAAATACAGTTAGCTATGAATTGAATTACAGATAAATATGCCTCTAAAGCCCCTCAGCCAAATGAACTGAAACTTGGTAGGAAGCAGCTATGAAAGGCCCTCATTGCTCATTTCGTCCCGATACGTTAACAAACATGGCCACCATAGGCGACTCTTGTTTCTGATTGGCTGATTTTAAAAATTCTTCTCTTCTGTAACCGTTTGGCCAAATGAACTGAAACTTGGTAGGAAGCATCTATGGAAGGTCCTTTATAAAGATTGCTCATTCCGTCCCGATCCATTAACAAACATGGCCACCACAGGCGATTCTTGTTTCTGATTGGCTGATTTTAAAAATTCTTCTCCTCTGAAACTGGTTGGCCAAATGTACCAAAACTTGGCAGGAAGCATCTATGGAAAGTCCTCTGTTGCGATTGCTTATGTCGTTCTGATACGTTAACAAACATGGCCACCACAGGCAATTCTTGCTTCTGATTGGCCTATTTTTAAAAATCTTCTCCTCTGAAACCGCTTGTCCAAATGAACCGAAACTTGGTAGGATGCATCTATGGAGGTCCTCTGTAAAGATTACTCATTTCGTCCCTATCAGTTAACAAATATGGCTGCCACAGGCAAGTCTTGTTTCTTATTGGTCAATTTTTAAAACAGCTTTTCCTCTGAAGCCACTTGGCCAAATGATATGAAACTTGATAAGAAGCATCTATGGAAGGTCCTCTATAGAGATTGCTCATTTCGTTTTGATCCATTAACAAACATGGCTGCCACAGACAATTTTTGTTTTAGATTGGTCAATTTCTAAAAATCTGAAACTGCTATGCCAAAATGAACAGAAAGTTGGTGGGAAGCACCTATGGAAGGTTATGTATTAAGTTTCCTCAAAATAGAATTAAAGGTGAGCGACACAGGCTCAGCCCATTAAGCCTCTAGTTAAAAATCTTCTCTGAAACCGTGTGGCCAAATGAACCGAAACTTGGTAGGAAGCATCTATGGAAGGTCCTATATAAAGATTGCTCATTTTGTCCCGATCGGTTAACAAACATGGCCACCACAGGCTCTTCTTGTTTCTGATTGGTTGATTTCTAAAAAAATCTTCTCCTCTGTTAAAAGAAAGATAACTCTTGCCATTATCTCCCTTAGAAGTTAACTAATGCTGATATAGTGTAACAAGTTTATTCTATACATTACAAGTAGGTATTCACATTTTAATATTCTTTTTAGCAAACCTTGCCAAAGGCAATATGAGCTTTTTCCATCACTTGGTGTCCGTCGTCTGTCATCCGTTTACTTTTCACATTTTAATCTTCTCTGAAAACCCTTAGCCAAATGAACCGAAACTTGGTAGGAATCATCTATGGAAGGTCCTCTTATGAAGATTGGTCATTTCGTCCCGATCGGTTAACAAACATGGCTACCACCGAAACTTGGTAGGAATCATCTATGGGATGTCCTCTATGAAGATTGCTCATTTCGTTTGATCTGTTAGCAAACATGGCCACCACATGCAATTCTTGTTTCTGATTGGTCGATTTCTAAAAAATGTTCTCCTTTGAAACTGCTTAGCCATATGAACCGAAACTTGGTAGGAAGCATCTACATGTATGGAAGGTTCTGTATTAAGTTTCCTCAAAGCAGAATGAAAGGTGAGCGACACAGGCTCAAGTTTTAGAAATCAACCAATCAGAAACAAGAATGGCCTGTGGATCCATGTTTGTTTACAGATCAGGACGAAATGAGCAATCTTTATAGAAGACCTTCCATAGATGCTTCCTACCATGTTTCGGTTCATTTGGTCAAGCGGTTTCAGAGAAGAAGATTTTTTTAAATCGGCCAATCAGAAACAAGAATTGCCTGTGGTGGCCATGTTTGTTCACGGATCAGGGCGAAATGAGCAATATTTATAGAGAACCTTCCAAGGATGCTTCCTACCAAGGTTTGATTCATTTGGCTAAGTGGTTTCAGAGGAGAAGATTTTTCAGAAATCAACCAATCAGAAACAAGAATGGCCTGGGGTGGCCATGTTTGTTAACGGATCGGGACGAAATGAGCAATCTTTATTGAGGACTTTCCAAGGATGCTTCCTACCAAGTTTTGATTCATTTGGCCGAGCGGTTTCATAGAAGATTTTTAGAAATCGACCAATCAGAAACAAGAATTGCCTGTGGTGATATATTTGTTAACGAATCGGGACGAAATGAACAATCTTTATAGAGGACCTTCCATAAATGCTTTCTACCAAATTTCAGTTCATTTGGCCAAGAGGTTTCAGAGGAGAAGATTTTTTAGAAATCAACCAATTAGAAACAAGAATGGCATGTGGCTGCCATGTTTGTTAACAGATTGGAACTAAATGAGCAATATTTATAGAGAACCTTCCAAGGATGCTTCCTACCAAGTTTTGATTCATTTGGCCAAGCGGTTTCAGAGGAGAAGATTTTTTAGAAATCAACCAATCAGAAACAATAATGGCCTGTGGTAGCCATGTTTGTTAGCCGTTCGGAACTAAATGAGCAATCTTTATAGAGGACCTTCCAAGGATGCTTCCTACCAAGTTTTGATTCATTTGGCCAAGAGGAGAATATTTTTTAGAAATCAACCAATCAGAAACAAGAATGGCCTGTGGTGGCCATGTTTGTGAACAGATCGGGACGAAATGGGCAATCTTTATAGAGGACCTTCCATAGATGCTTCCTACCAAGTTTCGGTTCATTTGGCCAAGCAGTTTCAGAGGAGAAGATTTTAAAAAAATCGTCCAATCAGAAACAAGAATTGCCTGTGGAGGCCATGTTTATTAGCGGATCAGGACGAAATGAGCACTTTTTATAGAGAACCTTCCATATGTGCTACCTATCAAGTTTCAATTCATTTGGCTGATTACAGGTAATTGTCATCCAAACAGCAAAATTACTAATTTAAGAAAAAACTTGAAGTATATATTTAACAACTTGTTAGCATTAAGGTACAACAATGTACAGTCAAATTTTAATCCATTTCAGAGGAAAACTAGTATTACTGTGGGCACAGCTCGCTAAGATATACCCCCCGCTCCCCACATCTGTCCAACCTATTTCCATAACCAAAACATTACTGATTGTTCCGACCAAAAATGAAAGGGACCCTCCTCTCTTCACCGGTAAGCTGCTGATAAAATTTCAAAACATTCCGAGAAGGACTACTCAATTTATCATACGACATAGGGTAAAAATCCTATTTTCCCTCATATCAAGTCCAATAACTCTGGAACGGCAGATTACATAATTATGGCTATTGGAATGTTTTTTCATATCTTTAGTAACGGTGGGCATGCATGATATATTTTTGAAAATTGAGCATCTAAGGACCATCTCAACCAAATAGTTTAAATTCAACTAGTGGTTTAAGAGAAGCAGATTTTTTATTTGTTGGATACACAAAGATGGTAAAACATGTGGTTATTAGCCAGAGAAGCTAACAAAAGTATTCTAAACCTCACAGCCATTTATTTTTGGAATTGCTAAATCAGTACAAAGATTTCTATAAATATTCAGTATTCAATCCCTATTACAATCTTTAGTTAACCTAACATTACTTATAGTATAAAATCTTAAGAAGTTAATAGGAATTGTAAGTTTACTATTATAATGCTTTTTATAATGAAATGAAATGTGTATTTGAAATTCAAAATAAAAATACTATGTATTAAATAGCTTTTTATTCAGTAATTTAAGTCAGTAAAGTGGGATATAAACCTTTAAATAGCTTTTTATTCAGTAATTTAAGTCTGTAAAGTGGGATATAAACCTTTAAATAGCTTTTTATTCAGTAATTTAAGTCTGTAAAGTGGGATATAAACCTTTAAATAGCTTTTTATTCAGTAATTTAAGTCTGTAAAGTGGGATATAAACCTTTAAATAGCTTTTTATTCAGTAATTTAAGTCTGTAAAGTGGGATATAAACCTTTAAATAGCTTTTTATTCAGTAATTTAAGTCAGCAAAGTGGGATATAAACCTTTAAATAACTTTATTCAGTAATTTAAGTCTGTAAAGTGGGATATAAACTTAATTAGCAAAATCTCCATCAACTTATATAAAATAAATTTATATGTTTTGACCGCTATTCCAAAAATATGGTAATAAAAATGAGATGAACACATGTAATAAATTACAATAAAGGGCTATACCAGGCATGAAAGTCCTAACTTAAGAGTAAACCCCTGATACAGTGTCCATACATTTTCTGGCTGCTTGGACAAAGTTTGACACATTTTATTTTCAAATATTTGGCTTAAAAGAGGAAATCTGTTGATCAGAGTAAAAATGTTAATCTCTGATGATGCGACTGTAGGAAGTTGACAAGGACTTCCACCTGCACCAGTTTTACTGAAACCCATAACTGATAGAAGTTATTCATAGGAATTGAGTAACTTGGAAATTGTAAGAGATATAGGAAATCTTGTCGACCTATATAGCAAGATCTCAACACAATCAATTCAAGAAAACCACATCAAACTCTGATGCAAAATAAAATTTCTGTATACCTTCGAAATATGTGAAATTTCTGAATTTGAGCTCTTGTAGTCCCTTTTCTAATATTAAATAAATAATTGTCTTTATTGACTCTTTTAAATAACTCATTACAATGAACATTTGGGAAACAAAACTGCACCAAAATATGTTAAAATTTTCGAAACTGGTACTCTTTGACCCCTTAGGTCAAGTTTATCTTAGAAACCATAAGAGATAGAGGAAATGTCTATGCACCTTACCAAAGCCCCTCAACACAATCAATTCAAAGAAACAAACCACATCAACATTGGATGAAAAATAAAATCTAAATAAGCGAAATTTCAGAATTTGGACCTGCTTAGACCTTTTTTTTTTCATTTAAAGTAAAAAATTAGTGGCATATCATTAACCAATAAATAATGAACACTTTGCAAAGAAAACACATTTAAATTAGATGAAAAATAAAAAAGTTTTGAAATTCACCCTTTTACATTGTATGTCAAAAATGGTAATAGATACATAGACTGTAATAGCTCAATGCATTTTTCTGAAAGGGTTTTTCGCAAGGAATTTGATATAAAAAAAATTATCTTCAAAAACAAATAAACAATAAAGGCTCCACACACAGAAAACAGCCTTTTTGGCGCCTTGTTTGGAAACATTCAAGGCTAATAACTCCCCCACATCTATTACAACCTTTATTCTGTGCCAAGGATCATTGTGCTAAATTTTCAGAAGGATGAGTTAACTAGAACAAATGTTATTGTATAGAAACAATTCTATCTATGGACAGATTTGAATTCTGAAATTTCGCTTATTTAGATTTTATTTTTCATCCAATGTTGATGTGGTTTGTTTCAACAATATTTCAGTTGTATCGTGGAGGACAGGTTTATTGGTGGAGGAAATTGGGAGTCACTGACAAACTTTATCACACAATATTGTACCAAGTACACCCTGCCTGGGTGGGATTCTAACTCACAACTTCAGTGGTGATAGGCACTGATTGCATAGGTAGTTAGTTGTAAATCAAACAATAATACGATCACGACGGCCACATCTATGGACAGACGACGACAGACCCACAAAACATAATATGCACAACTTTTGAGGTCATATAAGAATGAATCCCATCTAGTTATACAAGTATCAAAACCAGACAATAAATCTTAATAATTCTATGAAAAACCATCAAGCACGAAAAAACCCAAACAATATATAAAAATAATGATACCAAAATAAAAAAAAGAGTATACAACAACACAGGATATTAATCAAAATTAATGCTTTCAACACAAAAAAAATAAAAATGAAAGAATAGGTCCTGCTAAAGTAAACGGGCATAACTGTGGGTCTATAAAAGGAATATTAACTAAATTCCAACTTGACTTGTGTATTGAAAAAAAAATTGAAAATAATTTCAAATGATTTAATTTACATATGCAAAACTTCATATTATTGAGCAGATTTTTATTTAGCAAATTAAGGGGCATAACTCCTGAAAAAAGTGCTAAAGTCCAAAATCAAACTTGGCCTGCCTTTTATGGCCCCTGTCCTAGTGTGTGTTAGATTTTAAATTATTTGCTTAGTGGAACTTATAGGAAATCTAACAAGAAATGTGTGCATCACAAAATACACCCGTCTATATAAATAGGGTTTTTCCCCTTCCACATGGGAATCATGTGGCCAAGTTTGGTCAAGATCCAATATACAGAACTAAAGTTATTGTGCGGAAACGATCCTGTTGTCAGCAATTCTATTTATAGTAACGGTGACCCTTGACCTTTGACCAAATGACCCCAAAATAAATAGGGTTCTTTCCCTTCCACATGGGAATCATGTGGCCAAGTTTGGTAAATATCCAATATATAGAACTAAAGTTATCGTGCGGAAACGACCCTGTTGTCTAAAATTCTATTTATAGTAACTGACCTTGACCTTTGACATAATAACCCCAAAATAAACAAGGTTCTTCCCCTTCCACAGGAGAATTATGTTGCCAAGTTTGGTAAAGATCCGATATACAGAACTAAAGTTATTGTGCGGAAACCTGTGTGGACGCCCGCCGCCCGCCATACCAAATCACATAATACGGCCCGTCTCGAGACGGGCGTATAAAAATTTAGTATTTTCATCAAATCAAAGGGTATAACTTCCAAACAGAAACAGTGCTAAAGTCTGAAATCAAATTGGACTTCTTTTTAAGGTCCTTGACTTAGTGTATACATTTCAAATGATTTGCTTAAGGGAGAACTTAAGTTATTGAGTGGGAAACCAAAATTTGCATAAACTTTTTTATGCTAATGGCATACGTTCAATTTTGGGAATCGGCATCATATACCGTCAGTGTACATGCAATATTTTGGGACATATCAATTTGACTTATGCTCAGTTTCTGGGACTTAACATCTAGGTGAAAGATGTTCAGTAAATATCTAGGTGACTGATGCTCAGGCTTGGGACTTAACATCCAGGTGACTGATGCTAAGGTGTTGGGACTTAACTTCTAGGTGACTGATGCTCAGGTTTGGGACTTAACATCGAAGTGACTGATGCTCAGTTTTTGGGACTTGACATCTAGGTGACTGATGCTCAGTTTTTGGGATTTAACATTTAGGTGACTGATGCTCAGTTTTGGGGATTTAATATCTAGGTGAACAGATGCTCAGATTTTGGGATTTAATATCTAGGTGACGGATGCTCAAATTTTGGGACTTAATATCTAGGTGACGTATGCTCAGTTTTTAGTGACTTAACATCTAGGTGACTGATGTTCAGGTTTGGGACTTGACATCTAGGTGACTGATGCTCAGTTTTTGGGACTTGACATCTAGGTGACTGATGCTCAGTTTTTAGTTCACCTGGACTGAAGGTCCAGGTGAACTATTGCCATCACTTGGCGTCCGTCGTCTGTCGTCTGTAAACTTTTCACATTTCAAGCTTCTTCTCCGAAACCACTGGGCCGATTGGAACCAAACTTAGCAGGAATGTTCCGTGGATGGTCCTCTACAAAGTTACTGTTTTTCGTTCCAGTCGGATATTCAATATGGCTGCCAAGGCCAATAATATGCTCTGATTGGCTGAAATTTCAAAGATCTTCTCTGAAACTAATGAACTGACTGAACCTAAACTGTACATGAATGATCATTGGAATGTTCTTTACCAAGTTACTGTTTTTTATGCCGATCGGAAATCCACGATGGCCGCCATCGCAGGACATAGATTAGCATTGGACCCTATGGGAAAATGTTCAAATGCCTTCTTCTGAGAAACTACAAATATGATTAAAGCCAAACTAAACATAAATGTTCATTGGATGGTTCTCTACAAACTTTAGGTTTTTTGTTCCGGTATGAAATTCAAAATGGCGGCTACGGCAGGACTTAGTTTAACATTGGACCCTATGGGAAAAATGTTTCAAAACGCTTCTTCTCTGAAACCACTTGGACAATTGAAACCAAACTGCCCAGGAATGATCATTGAAAGGTCCTCTACAAAGTTTCTGGTTTTTTTATGCCGATCGAAAATTCAAGATGGCCGCCACCGCAGGACATAGATTAACATTGGTCCCTATGTGAAAATGTTCAAATGCCTTCTTCTCAGAAACTACAAATATGATTAAAGCCAAACTGTACATGAATGTTCATTAGATGGTCCTCTACAAACTTGACGTTTTTTGTTCCGATATGAAATTCAAAATGTCGGCTACGGCAGGACTTAGTTTAACATTGGACCCTATGGGAAAAATGTTTCAAAACGCTTCTTCTCTGAAACCACTTGGACAATTGAAACCAAACTGCCCAGGAATGATCATTGGAAAGTCCTCTACAAAATGTATGTTTTTTATGTCGATCGGAAATCCAAGATGGCCGCCACCGCAATACATAGATTAACATTGGACCCTATGGGAATATGTTCAAATGCCTTCTTCTCAGAAACTACAAATATGATTAAAGTCAAACTGTACATGAATGTTCATTGGATGGTCCTCTACAAACTTTACGTTTTGTTCCGATATGAAATTCAAAATGGCGGCTACGGCAGGACCTAGTTTAACATTGGATCCTATGGTGAAAATGTTTCAAAACGCTTCTTCTCTGAAACCACTAGGACAGTTGAAGAAAACAAACTGCCCAGGAATGATCATTGGAAGGTCCTCTACAAATTTTTTGTTTTTTATGCCGATCGGAAATCCAAGATGGCTGCCACCGCAATACATAGATTAACATTGGACCCTATGGGAAAATGTTCAAATGCCTTCCTCTCAGAAACTACAAATATTATTAAAGCCAAACTGTACATGAATGTTCATTGGATGGTCCTCTACAATCTTAAGGTTTTTTGTTCCGATATGAAATTCAAAATGGCGGCTACGGCAGGACCTAGTTTAACATTGGACCCTATGGGAAAAATGTTTCCAAACGCTTCTTCTCTGAAACCACTTGGACAATTGAAACCAAACTGACCAGGAATGATCATTGGAAAGTCCTCTACAAAATTAATGTTTTTTATGTCGATCGGAAATCCAAGATGGCCGCCACCGCAATACATAGATTAACATTGGACGCTATGGGAAAATGTTCAAATGCCTTCTACTCAGAAACTACAAATATGATTAAAGCCAAACTGTACATGAATGTTCATTGGATGGTCCTCTACAAACTTTACGTTTTTTGTTCTGATATGAAATTCAAAATGGCGGCTACGGCAGGACTTAGTTTAACATTGGACCCTATGGGAAAAATGTTTCAAAACGCTTCTTCTCTGAAACCACTTGGACAGTTGAAACCAAACTGCCCAGGAATGATCATTGGAAGGTCCTCTACAAAGTTTCTGTTTTTTATGCCGATCGGAAATCCAAGATGGCTGCCACCACAGGTCATAGTATTAACACAGGACCATATGGGGAAAATACAGAAATATATTCTTCTCTGAAGCTATTGCACTGATTGAACCTAAACTGTGCATCAATCATTGGAAGGTCCTTTACAAACTTTGTGTTTTTTATGTTGATCGTAATTCCAAGATGACTACCACTGCAGGACATAGTTTTTACATAGGACCAATTGGTTTTTTTTATAACCAGGTGAACGATACAGGCTCTTGAGAGCCTCTGGTTGGGATTTAACATCTAGGTGACTGATGCTCAGTTTTTGGGATTTAATATCTAGGTGACGTATGCTCAGTTTTTAGTGACTTAAAACATCTAGATGATTGGTGCTCAGTTTTTGTGACTTAACATCTGGGTGATTGATGCTCAGTTTTTGGGACTTAACATCTAACTGACTGATGCTCAGTTTTTGGGACTTGTGCTCGGGTATGACACTTAAAATCAATATGACTGATGCTTACTTTTTGGCATGTCCATGGGTGTCAGGAGGAAGTAATATTTTAGAGTGAAAGACATGTTATCCTAAAAAATATATAGACAATATAGACATCCCAAAATAAGAATTTATGCCTTGAAATTCCCATAAAGAAGGGATTATACAATGCATTAAAAATTGCAACATGGCTGCCAGGGTCCATTTGAACATTTTCCCATAGGGTCCAATGTTAATCTATGTATTGCGGTGGCAGCCATCTTGGATTTCCGATCGGCATAAAAAACAAAAAATTTGTAGAGGACCTTCCAATGATCATTCCTGGGCAGTTTGTTTTCTTCAACTGTCCTAGTGGTTTCAGAGAAGAAGCGTTTTGAAACATTTTCACCATAGGGTCCAATGTTAAACTAGGTCCTGCCGTAGCCGCCATTTTGAATTTCATATCGGAACAAAAAACGTAAAGTTTGTAGAGGACCATCCAATGAACATTCATGTACAGTTTGCCTTTAATCATATTTGTAGTTTCTGAGAAGAAGGCATTTGAACATTTTCACATAGGGACCAATGTTAATCTATGTCCTGCGGTGGCGGCCATCTTGAATTTTCGATCGGCATAAAAAAAAACAGAAACTTTGTAGAGGACCTTTCAATGATCATTCCTGGGCAGTTTGGTTTCGATTGTCCAAGTGGTTTCAGAGAAGAAGCGTTTTGAAACATTTTCCCCATAGGGTCCAATGTTAAACTAAGTCCTGCCGTAGCCGCCATTTTGAATTTCATACCGGAACAAAAAACCTAAAGTTTGTAGAGAACCATCCAATGAACATTTATGTTTAGTTTGGCTTTAATCATATTTGTAGTTTCTCAGAAGAAGGCATTTGAACATTTTCCCATAGGGTCCAATGCTAATCTATGTCCTGCGATGGCGGCCATCGTGGATTTCCGATCGGCATAAAAAACAGTAACTTGGTAAAGAACATTCCAATGATCATTCATGTACAGTTTAGGTTCAGTCAGTTCATTAGTTTGCCTTTAATCATATTTGTAGTTTCTGAGAAGAAGGCATTTGAACATTTTCACATAGGGACCAATGTTAATCTATGTATTGCGGTGGTGGCCATCTTGGATTTCCGATCGGCATAAAAAACACACACTTTGTAGAGGACCATCCAATGATCATTCCTGGGCAGTTTGATTTCAATTATCTGAGTGGTTTCAGAGAAGAAGCGTTTTGAAACATTTTCCCCATAGGGTCCAATGTTAAATTAAGTCCTGCAGTAGCCGCCATTTTGAATTTCATATCGGAACAAAAAACGTAAAGTTTGTAGTGGACCATCCAATGAACATTCATGTACAGTTTGGCTTTAATCATATTTGTAGTTTCTGAGAAGAAGGCATTTGAACATTTTCCCTTAGGGTCCAATGTTAATCTATGTCTTGCGGTGGTGGCCATCTTGGATTTCCGATCGGCATAAAAAACACACACTTTGTAGAGGACCTTCCAATGATCATTCCTGGGCAGTTTGGTTTCAATTATCCAAGTGATTTCAGAGAAGAAGCGTTTTGAAACATTTTCCCCATAGGGTCCAATGTTAAACTAAGTCCTGCCGTAGCCGCCATTTTGAATTTCATATCGGAACAAAAAACGTCAAGTTTGTAGAGGACCATCCAATGAACATTCATGTACAGGTTGGCTTTAATCATATTTGTAGTTTCTGAGAAGAAGGCATTTGAACATTTTCCCATAGGGTCCAATGTTAATCTATGTATTGCGGTGGCGGCCATCTTGGATTTCCGATCGGCATATAAAACAAAATTTTGTAGAGGACCTTCCAATGATCATTCCTGGGCAGTTTGGTTTCAATTGTCCAAGTGGTTTCAGAGAAGAAGCGTTTTGAAACATTTTTCCCGTAGGGTCCAATGTTAAATTAAGTTCTGCCGTAGCCGCCATTTTGAATTTCATATCGGAACAAAAAACGTAAAGTTTGTAGAGGACCATCCAATGAACATTCATGTACAGTTTGGCTGTAATCATATTTGTAGTTTCTGAGAAGAAGGCATTTGAACATTTTCTCATAGGGTCCAATGTTAATCTATGTCCTGCGGTGGTGGCCATCTTGGATTTCCGATCGGCATAAAAAACACACACTTTGTAGAGGACCTTCCAATGATCATTCCTGGGCAGTTTGATTTCAATTATCTGAGTGGTTTCAGAGAAGAAGCGTTTTGAAACATTTTCCCCATAGGGTCCAATGTTAAATTAAGTCCTGCCGTAGCCGCCATTTTGAATTTCATATCGGAACAAAAAACGTAAAGTTTGTAGTGGACCATCCAATGAACATTCATGTACAGTTTGGCTTTAATCATATTTGTAGTTTCTGAGAAGAAGGCATTTGAACATTTTCCCATAGGGTCCAATGTTAATCTATGTCTTGCGGTGGTGGCCATCTTGGATTTCCGATCGGCATAAAAAATACACACTTTGTAGAGGACCTTCCAATGATCATTCCTGGGCAGTTTGGTTTCAATTATCCAAGTGATTTCAGAGAAGAAGCGTTTTGAAACATTTTCCCCATAGGGTCCAATGTTAAACTAAGTCCTGCCGTAGCCGCCATTTTGAATTTCATATCGGAACAAAAAACGTCAAGTTTGTAGAGGACCATCCAATGAACATTCATGTACAGTTTGGCTTTAATCATATTTGTAGTTTCTGAGAAGAAGGCATTTGAACATTTTCCCATAGGGTCCAATGTTAATTTATGTATTGCGGTGGCGGCCATCTTGGATTTCCGATCGACATAAAAAACAGAAACTTTGTAGAGGACCTTCCAATGATCATTCCTGGGCAGTTTGGTTTCAATTGTCCAAGTGGTTTCAGAGAAGAAGCGTTTTGAAACATTTTTCCCGTAGGGTCCAATGTTACATTAAGTTCTGCCGTAGCCGCCATTTTGAATTTCATATCGGAACAAAAAACGTAAAGTTTGTTGAGGACCATCCAATGAACATTCATGTACAGTTTGGCTGTAATCATATTTGTAGTTTCTGAGAAGAAGGCATTTGAACATTTTCTCATAGGGTCCAATGTTAATCTATGTCTTGCGGTGGTGGCCATCTTGGATTTCCGATCGGCATAAAAAACACACACTTTGTAGAGAACCTTCCAATGATCATTCCTGGGCAGTTTGGTTTCAATTGTCCAAGTGGTTTCAGAGAAGAAGCGTTTTGAAACATTTTCCCCATAGGGTCCAATGTTAAACTAAGTCCTGCCGTAGCCACCATTTTGAATTTCATATCGGAACAAAAAACGTCAAGTTTGTAGAGGACCATCCAATGAACATTCATGTACAGTTTGGCTTTAATAATATTTGTAGTTTCTGAGAAGAAGGCATTTGAACATTTTCCCATAGGGTCCAATGTTAATCTATGTCCTGTGGTGGCGGCCATCTTGAATTTTCGATCGGCATAAAAAAACAGAAACTTTGTAGAGGACCTTCCAATGATCATTCCTGTGCAGTTTGGTTTCAATTGTCCAAGTGGTTTCAGAGAAGAAGCGTTTTGAAACATTTTTCCCATAGGGTCCAATGTTAAACTAAGTTCTGTCGTAGCCGTCATTTTGAATTTCATATCGGAACAAAAAACGTATAGTTTGTAGAGGACCATCCAATGAACATTCATGTACAGTTTGGCTGTAATCATATTTGTAGTTTCTGAGAAGAAGGCATTTGAACATTTTCCCATAGGGTTCAATGTTAATCTATGTATTGCGGTGGCGGCCATCTTGGATTTTCGATCGGCATATAAAACATAAAATATGTAGAGGACCTTCCAATGATCATTCCTGGGCAGTTTGGTTTCAATTGTCCAAGTGGTTTCAGAGAAGAAGCATTTTGAAACATTTTTCCCATAGGGTCCAATATTAAACTAAGTTCTGCCGTAGCCGCCATTTTGAATTTCATATTGGAACAAAAAACGTCAAGTTTGTAGAGGACCATCCAATGAACATTCATGTACAGTTTGGCTGTAATCATATTTGTAGTTTCTGAGAAGAAGGCATTTGAACATTTTCCCATAGGGTTCAATGTTAATCTATGTATTGCGGTGGTGGCCATCTTGGATTTCCGATCGGCATATAAAACAAAATTTTGTAGAGGACCTTCCAATGATCATTCCTGGGAAGTTTGGTTTCAATTTTCCAAGTGGTTTCAGAGAAGATGCGTTTTGAAACATTTTTCCCATAGAGTCCAATGTTAAACTAAGTCCTTCCGTAGCCGCCATTTTGAATTTCATATCGGAACAAAAAACGTCAAGTTTGTAGAGGACCATCCAATGAACATTCTTGTACGGTTTGGCTTTAATAATATTTGTAGTTTCTGAGAAGAAGGCATTTGAACATTTTCCCATAGGGTCCAATGTTAATCTATGTATTGCGGTGGCGGCCATCTTGGATTTCCGATCGACATAAAAACAGAACATTTGTAGAGGACCTTCCAATGATCATTCCTGTGCAGTTTGGTTTCAATTGTCCAAGTGGTTTCAGAGAAGAAGCGTTTTGAAACATTTTTCCCATAGGGTCCAATGTTAAACTAAGTTCTGTCGTAGCCGCCATTTTGAATTTCATATCGGAACAAAAAACGTCAAGTTTGTAGAGGACCATCCAATGAATATTTATGTACAGTTTGGCTGTAATCATATTTGTAGTTTCTGAGAAGAAGGCATTTGAACATTTTCCCAAAGGGTTCAATGTTAATCTATGTATTGCGGTGGCGACCATCTTGGATTTCCGATCGACATAAAAACAGAACATTTGTAGAGGACCTTCCAATGATCATTCCTGGGAAGTTTGGTTTCAATTTTCCAAGTGGTTTCAGAGAAGAAACGTTTTGAAACATTTTTCCCATAGAGTCCAATGTTAAACTAAGTCCTGCCGTAGCCGCCATTTTGAATTTCATATCAGAACAAAAAACGTCAAGTTTGTAGAGGACCATCCAATGAACATTCATGTACAGTTTGGCTTTAATCATATTTGTAGTTTCTGAGAAGGCATTTGAACATTTTCCCATAGGGTCCAATGTTAATCTATGTCCTGTGGTGGCGACCATCTTGAATTTTCGATCGGCATAAAAAAACAGAAACTTTGTAGAGGACCTTCCAATGATCATTCCTGGGCAGTTTGGTTTCAAATGTCCAAGTGGTTTCAGAGAAGAAGCGTTTTGAAACATTTTTCCCATAGGGTCCAATGTTAAACTAAGTCCTGCTGTAGTCGCCATTTTGAATATCATATCGGAACAAAAAACGTCAAGTTTGTAGAGGACCATCCAATGAACATTCATGTACAGTTTGGCTTTAATAATATTTGTAGTTTCTGAGAAGAAGGCATTTGAACATTTTCCCATAGGGTCCAATGTTAATCTATGTCCTGTGGTGGCGGCCATCTTGAATTTTCGATCGGCATAAAAAAACAGAAACTTTGTAGAGGACCTTCCAATGATCATTCCTGTGCAGTTTGGTTTCAATTGTCCAAGTGGTTTCAGAGAAGAAGCGTTTTGAAACATTTTTCCCATAGGGTCCAATGTTAAACTAAGTTCTGTCGTAGCCGTCATTTTGAATTTCATATCGGAACAAAAAACGTATAGTTTGTAGAGGACCATCCAATGAACATTCATGTACAGTTTGGCTGTAATCATATTTGTAGTTTCTGAGAAGAAGGCATTTGAACATTTTCCCATAGGGTTCAATGTTAATCTATGTATTGCGGTGGCGGCCATCTTGGATTTTCGATCGGCATATAAAACATAAAATATGTAGAGGACCTTCCAATGATCATTCCTGGGCAGTTTGGTTTCAATTGTCCAAGTGGTTTCAGAGAAGAAGCATTTTGAAACATTTTTCCCATAGGGTCCAATATTAAACTAAGTTCTGCCGTAGCCGCCATTTTGAATTTCATATTGGAACAAAAAACGTCAAGTTTGTAGAGGACCATCCAATGAACATTCATGTACAGTTTGGCTGTAATCATATTTGTAGTTTCTGAGAAGAAGGCATTTGAACATTTTCCCATAGGGTTCAATGTTAATCTATGTATTGCGGTGGCGGCCATCTTGGATTTCCGATCGGCATATAAAACAAAATTTTGTAGAGGACCTTCCAATGATCATTCCTGGGAAGTTTGGTTTCAATTTTCCAAGTGGTTTCAGAGAAGATGCGTTTTGAAACATTTTTCCCATAGAGTCCAATGTTAAACTAAGTCCTTCCGTAGCCGCCATTTTGAATTTCATATCGGAACAAAAAACGTAAAGTTTGTAGAGGACCATCCAATGAACATTCTTGTACGGTTTGGCTTTAATAATATTTGTAGTTTCTGAGAAGAAGGCATTTGAACATTTTCCCATAGGGTCCAATGTTAATCTATGTATTGCGGTGGTGGCCATCTTGGATTTCCGATCGACATAAAAACAGAACATTTGTAGAGGACCTTCCAATGATCATTCCTGTGCAGTTTGGTTTCAATTGTCCAAGTGGTTTCAGAGAAGAAGCGTTTTGAAACATTTTTCCCATAGGGTCCAATGTTAAACTAAGTTCTGTCGTAGCCGCCATTTTGAATTTCATATCGGAACAAAAAACGTCAAGTTTGTAGAGGACCATCCAATGAATATTTATGTACAGTTTGGCTGTAATCATATTTGTAGTTTCTGAGAAGAAGGCATTTGAACATTTTCCCAAAGGGTTCAATGTTAATCTATGTATTGCGGTGGCGACCATCTTGGATTTCCGATCGACATAAAAACAGAACATTTGTAGAGGACCTTCCAATGATCATTCCTGGGAAGTTTGGTTTCAATTTTCCAAGTGGTTTCAGAGAAGAAACGTTTTGAAACATTTTTCCCATAGAGTCCAATGTTAAACTAAGTCCTGCCGTAGCCGCCATTTTGAATTTCATATCAGAACAAAAAACGTCAAGTTTGTAGAGGACCATCCAATGAACATTCATGTACAGTTTGGCTTTAATCATATTTGTAGTTTCTGAGAAGGCATTTGAACATTTTCCCATAGGGTCCAATGTTAATCTATGTCCTGTGGTGGCGACCATCTTGAATTTTCGATCGGCATAAAAAAACAGAAACTTTGTAGAGGACCTTCCAATGATCATTCCTGGGCAGTTTGGTTTCAAATGTCCAAGTGGTTTCAGAGAAGAAGCGTTTTGAAACATTTTTCCCATAGGGTCCAATGTTAAACTAAGTCCTGCTGTAGTCGCCATTTTGAATATCATATCGGAACAAAAAACGTCAAGTTTGTAGAGGACCATCCAATGAACATTCATGTACAGTTTGGCTTTAATAATATTTGTAGTTTCTGAGAAGAAGGCATTTGAACATTTTCCCATAGGGTCCAATGTTAATCTATGTCCTGTGGTGGCGGCCATCTTGAATTTTCGATCGGCATAAAAAAACAGAAACTTTGTAGAGGACCTTCCAATGATCATTCCTGTGCAGTTTGGTTTCAATTGTCCAAGTGGTTTCAGAGAAGAAGCGTTTTGAAACATTTTTCCCATAGGGTCCAATGTTAAACTAAGTTCTGTCGTAGCCGTCATTTTGAATTTCATATCGGAACAAAAAACGTATAGTTTGTAGAGGACCATCCAATGAACATTCATGTACAGTTTGGCTGTAATCATATTTGTAGTTTCTGAGAAGAAGGCATTTGAACATTTTCCCATAGGGTTCAATGTTAATCTATGTATTGCGGTGGCGGCCATCTTGGATTTTCGATCGGCATATAAAACATAAAATATGTAGAGGACCTTCCAATGATCATTCCTGGGCAGTTTGGTTTCAATTGTCCAAGTGGTTTCAGAGAAGAAGCATTTTGAAACATTTTTCCCATAGGGTCCAATATTAAACTAAGTCCTGCCGTAGCCGCCATTTTGAATTTCATATCGGAACAAAAAACCTTAAGATAGTAGAGGACCATCCAATGAACATTCATGTACAGTTTGGCTTTAATCATATTTGTAGTTTCTGAGAAGAAGGCATTTGAACATTTTCCCATAGGGTCCAATGTTAATCTATGTCCTGTGGTGGCGGCCATCTTGGATTTCCGATCGGCATAAAAAACAGTAACTTGGTAAAGGACATTCCAATGATCATTCATTTACAGTTTGGGTTCAGTCAGTTCATTAGTTTCAGAGAAGAAGATCTTTGAAATTTCAGCCAATCAGAGCATATTATTGGCCCTGGCAGCCATGTTGAATATCCGACTGGAACGAAAAACAGTAACTTTGTAGAGGACCATCCAAGGAACATTCCTGCTAAGTTTGGTTCCAATTGGCCCAGTGGTTTCGGAGAAGAAGCTTGAAATGTGAAAGGTTTACCGACGACAGACAACAGACAACGGACGCCAAGTGATGGCAATAGTTTGGTCCAGGTGAACTAAAAATAGATTTGGCCTCGCTCAGGTCAGTGAATAATTAATTAGCCTCCAGTAACGATGGTCAGCTTTTTTATATAAAAAAAACAACGTTTCGTAGCGTATTCACCAATAATTCGGTGTTTAATCTTTATTTTATGAAGGTCAGTACGGAAAACGACAATAATTTTGGGCATGAAAAAGTTACGATTGTGGTAGACAATATCCCTTTAAAGCAAACATGGCATGAATGGTCCTTAAATGGTCAACTTTCAAAATTATATCCAGTGACCCAAACCCCCATCCAAGATGGCCACCATCAGCAGACATAGTTTTAACATAGGAACCTAAGGGAAATATGTTTTAAAATCTTCTCCTCTGAAACCAGTAAGCCAATTCAAAGCAAACATGGCATGGATGGTCCTTAAGTGGTCAATTTTCAAAATTGTGTCCGGTGACCCTGACCTCCATCCAAGATGGCCGCCTTCAGCGGACATACAGTAGTTTTAACATAGGACCCTATGGGAAAAAATGTTTTAAAATCTTCTCCTCTGAAACCAGTAAGCCAATATAGCAAACATGTCATCGATGGTCCTTAGGTGGTCAACTTCCAAAATTGTGTTCAGTGATCCCGATCTCGATTCAAAATGGCTGCCGTCAGCAGACATAGTTTTAACATAGGACCCTATGGGAAAATTGTTTAAAAGTCTTCTCTTCTGAAACCAGTCAGCCAATTTAAAGCAAACATGGCATGGATGGTCCTTGGGTAGTATACTTTCAAAATTGTGTCCGGTGACCACGACCTCCATCCAAGATGGCTGCCATGAACAGACATAATTTTAACATAGAACCCTATGGCAGTATGGGATTTGAATAGTAACTTAGATGTATTCGGCATGCAGACATTCTTAAGAGGACTTATTTATGTCAGGTGAGCGATACAGGCTCACCTGAGCCTCTAGTTAGTAACAGCAGCCATCCTGGATGGAGATCAAGGGTGTTGGATATAGCCTTGTAACAAGACCATCCAAGGACCAACATATCCTTATTTTGCTAAATTCGGTTCAGTGGTTGGAGCGGAGCAGAGAACTTGAAATGATTTTTTGGTCAAAGAAGACCAAATTAGCATAATTAAAAAAAATTACAAATATCACACACAAAAGAAACGGGAATATATATTAAACAACTAATTATCCAGTTTTTGTCATTTAAAAGACATTTTTAGTAATGACAGCCATCTTTGGATAGAGGGACAGTCACATACAATATTGAAAGAGGGACTGTCACATACAATATTGAAAGTGGACCACTGCCAACCAAATTTGGTTTAAATTAGAACAGTAGTTTCAGAGGAGAAGAATAAAGAATGAAAACCTAATGATGACATAAGATGGATGACAAATGCTACATGATGCTTAAAGCTCCAATGGCTTTTGGTCAGGTGTTCTAAACAGTACACTACATCAACAAAATATATATTCTAATATGCAATTATAATTTCTATTTTATTGGCTCAAACATGATTAACATATAAAGTGTATATAATGAGATTCAAACATATTTATTAATACTATCAACAGTTGTGTACAGTAAGTATATTTATGTATAATATGCACACATTTTTATTTCTTGATTAAGAATTTCCATTGAAGAATATAATTACAGTCTATAACACATTTATAGTCTTAATCAAGAACTGAATGAGGGTTAGTTAACATAAATGTTATAAAAAAAATAAAACCCAGAAAGTGAACATTTAGTCAAACAAATTATTACAACCAGTACCAGTGATTCATCTTGTTCTAAGACAATTTCAAAAGGATATGGCTTCAATGTTTTTTGAAACAACTGAAATGTAATAATGTAATTATAAAGGTTATCTTTGGTCAACTTCTGATTGTAATGTAATAGACCATTTGAGCATTCCTGACTTTGATTATAAAATATGTGTTACATGAGTTATTTCCCTTTAAGGTGGGAAACTGGGTCCCCTTTCATGCAAGATTATATGAAAATAACATATTTTTACAATAATCTGTTTAAATTTCAATGTTGTAACAACTTGTGAATTTTCTATTTGCTAGATAATTATCCTCTGATTTTTTACAAGGTTCAAATATCTATAAATTTGGAAGAAATTATACACACATCCATTCTACTTTCCTTTGCTAGACCAGATAACAGTTTGCCCAACGTAAGGGAAATAACTCATGTAAAAAAGGTATAAAAATGTACAAGTTTAGAATCAAATCAGGAATATGCAAAAGATCTACTATAATTGTGTACCTTCTCATGTTCTCTTTATCTTATTAAAAGTTATTACATAAAATATGAATAAAGCTAACTGTAACAAAACTGTTAATATATAAACATCTAACAACCACACAACATACCCCCAGTACTTGATCTAGTACTGGATAAAGAAATAGAAAATAACATATTTCAAGGTTAAAAATGTCAAATGTATGATATATTGTTAAATTATTTTTTATAAAAAACAGATAGATCAGTTTTATTCTGTATGTAATCAATATTGATTTGTATAATTGGAAATTACAATATATAGGACTTAATCCATTAATATGCCTTTAGGTAATTAACAAGTCTGTTCTAGAAAATGATTGTCAAAATGTTAAAAAATCTCAATATATCACATAAAAAATTAATATTGAAAGGATCTGCAACATATACCTAACACCTTTTAAAAAATTATATTGTATTATCCCATCAAGCTTCATGAGGAAATTCAAGAAAGTGTTTTATTGCAAATAATCCACTCCCCTCCTCTTTTCTACATTAAAGCTAAACCTTATATCTTAATCCATTTCCATAACCACACATATATATATATATATATTTTAATTATTCAAACAATTGGTCAAACAATCATAAAATCATAGAATTATCATACAATTACAAAACAAAACTATTGTTTTATAAAATACTGATATGAATGATAATAAATTAAGTTGTGATGAATGCTTAAATATGGAAACAAAATTCAGTATGATGAAGGATTGTACACACTGACTGTCCTGGGATATCTCTTCTATTTAAACAAAATTCAGTATGATGAAGGATTGTACACAGATTGTCATGGGAGATCTCTTCTATTTAAACAAAATTCAGTATGATGAAGGATTGTACACACTGATGGTCCTGGGAGATCTCTTCTGTTTAAAAAAAATTCAGTATGATGAAGGATTGTACACACTGACTGTCCTGGGAGATCTCTTCTATTTAAACAAAATTCAGTATGATGAAGGATTGTACACACTGATTGTCCTGGGAGATCTCTTCTATTTAAACAAAATTCAGTATGATGAAGGATTGTACACACTGATTGTCCTGGGAGATCTCTTCTATTTAAACAAAATTCAGTATGATGAAGGATTGTACACACTGACTGTCCTGGGAGATCTCTTCTATTTAAACAAAATTCAGTATGATGAAGGATTGTACACACTGATTGTCATGGGATATCTCTTCTATTTAAACAAAATTCAGTATGATGAAGGATTGTACACACTGACTGTCCTGGGAGATCTCTTCTATTTAAACAAAATTCAGTATGATGAAGGATTGTACACACTGATTGTCCTGGGAGATCTCTTCTATTTAAACAAAATTCAGTATGATGAAGGATTGTACACACTGATTGTCATGGGAGATCTCTTCTGTTTAAACAAAATTCAGTATGATGAAGGATTGTATACACTGATTGTCATGGGATATCTCTTCTATTTAAACAAAATTCAGTATGATGAAGGATTGTACACACTGATTGTCATGGGAGATCTCTTCTGTTTAAACAAAATTCAGTATGATGAAGGATTGTACACACTGACTGTCATGGGATATCTCTTCTATTTAAACAAAATTCAGTATGATGAAGGATTGTACACACTGATTGTCATGGGAGATCTCTTCTGTTTAAACAAAATTCAGTATG
Organism: Bathymodiolus brooksi; assembly: GCA_963680875.1. Classification (NCBI taxonomy): domain Eukaryota; kingdom Metazoa; phylum Mollusca; class Bivalvia; order Mytilida; family Modiolidae; genus Bathymodiolus; species Bathymodiolus brooksi. Next base: position 89,670,090 of record OY804578.1, on the reverse strand, counting down.
ATGAAGGATTGTACACACTGATTGTCCTGGGAGATCTCTTCTATTTAAACAAAATTCAGTATGATGAAGGATTGTACACACTGACTGTCCTGGGAGATCTCTTCTATTTAAACAAAATTCAGTATGATGAAGGATTGTACACACTGACTGTCATGGGAGATCTCTTCTATTTAAACAAAATTCAGTATGATGAAGGATTGTACACACTGATTGTCCTGGGATATCTCTTCTATTTAAACAAAATTCAGTATGATGAAGGATTGTACACACTGACTGTCCTGGGAGATCTCTTCTATTTAAACAAAATTCAGTATGATGAAGGATTGTATACACTGATTGTCATGGGATATCTCTTCTATTTAAACAAAATTCAGTATGATGAAGGATTGTACACACTGACTGTCCTGGGAGATCTCTTCTATTTAAACAAAATTCAGTATGATGAAGGATTGTACACACTGACTGTCCTGGGAGATCTCTTCTGTTTAAACAAAATTCAGTATGATGAAGGATTGTACACACTGATTGTCCTGGGAGATCTCTTCTATTTAAACAAAATTCAGTATGATGAAGGATTGTACACACTGACTGTCCTGGGAGATCTCTTCTATTTAAACAAAATTCAGTATGATGAAGGATTGTACACACTGATTGTCCTGGGAGATCTCTTCTATTTAAACAAAATTCAGTATGATGAAGGATTGTACACACTGATTGTCATGGGAGATCTCTTCTGTTTAAACAAAATTCAGTATGATGAAGGATTGTAACACTGACTGTCATGGGAGATCTCTTCTATTTAAACGAAATTCAGTATGATGAAGGATTGTACACACTGATTGTCATGGGAGATCTCTTCTGTTTAAACAAAATTCAGTATGATGAAGGATTGTAACACTGACTGTCATGGGAGATCTCTTCTATTTAAACAAAATTCAGTATGATGAAGGATTGTACACACTGACTGTCATGGGAGATCTCTTCTATTTAAACAAAATTCAGTATGATGAAGGATTGTACACACTGATTGTCATGGGATATCTCTTCTATTTAAACAAAATTCAGTATGATGAAGGATTGTACACACTGACTGTCATGGGAGATCTCTTCTGTTTAAACAAAATTCAGTATGATGAAGGATTGTAACACTGACTGTCATGGGAGATCTCTTCTATTTAAACAAAATTCAGTATGATGAAGGATTGTACACAATGACTGTCCTGGGAGATCTCTTCTATTTAAGGTAAATATCATTAAGGCTTTTACATATATTAACTATCATCAAATAATCTTTGTTTATGACTTATGTTTTGACATGTTTTATTGGAGACATTATCAACAAGACATTGTTGCGACTGAAATTTTACCCTGAGCATATCGAGGGATAACATTTGTAAATACAACACAATATAGGATGTGGTATAACATAAACAAACATTATAGCTTCAATAATAATAGGTTATTATACAGTGCTATGTTCAATATGGAAAGATATTGTATGAGTCTGTATTGTATTGAAAACCCGTATTGGACGAGACGCCACAGGCGTAGAGTCCAATACGGGTTTTCAATACAATACGGACGAGTACAATATCTTTCCATATTGTACATAGCACTGTATAATAACCTATTTATTATACAGCTGAAATGATCAATACTATAACAACAATTTTATGTTATATTGTAATCTCCCCACCGCTTGTACAAAAATATTCCGGAAAAAATACTTAAGACAACCATCTATCGACTTTTGACTTTTGTAATGTATCGTCATCCTGTGACGTTGTTTACAGGGGAGGCTGATTGACACAAGCTGGTTACTGATTTATTTTACGATTTAATTTTGTTAGTAGCTAAATTGCAAAATGTCATCAAATTGGAAAATATCAGTAACTTAATTACATCACCGTCTAGTTATCAATGTAGGAAAACAATTTAAGCAAGGTTAGTGCATTTTGTTATTCTTGGCAGACACACATCAATGGAATGTATGTGTGCATATTGGGGATCCCCAAAGGTAAATTTTCAAAACAAATGAAAACTAGAGGCTCCCAGGAGTCTGTATAGCTCACCTGGGTATAATAACAACATCAGTCAATAAAACTTGATAACTTCGGTAAAAAAAAATTAACAAATGTAGCCTTCGTCATTGCAGACCCCTTCTACAAAAAAATTTGGGCAGGGGTTCCCCCTTTAATGTAAGTTATCAAAATTGCTGTAAAAAAACAGATATGTCAATGATTCTCAAAATTTAACTTTTCCTACTTCACATTTTCTAATAGAGTTGCTTCCCTTTGATTATTTGAGTAATCAAAAGCAGTGAGTCAACAAAAAAATGCATTTCAAGAGGAATAACTCTTCACACAGTTGTCGCACATTTTTAACTGTGGGAAAATTTTTGTAGATCTTGAAATGCTGAACATTTTTGCAGTTTAAACTTTCCCTCTATCTCTAATAGTTTTTGAGATATAAGATGACAGTATTAAAATTGAGAACATTTTGATGAAAAAAGGGCAATAACTCCAAAATGGGTAATGGGATTTACTTCAAAATTGCAGGATAGGAAGATCTTGACATGCTGCAAATTTTGGCAATTTATACTTAACCTTTATCTCTTATAGTTTTTGAAATATAAGACGAAAAGTATTAATTTTTTTTTTAAAAATTAATGAAAAAAGGGCAAGAACTCCAAGATGAGTAATCAGATTTACTTCAAAATTGCAGGGTAGGTAGATCACGACATGGTGCACATTTTTGCAATTAAACTTAACATCTATCTCTTATAGTTTTTGAAATATAACACGAAAAGTATTAAATTTTAAAAAAAATTGATCGAAGGGCCGAACCGCCAGACACATTTTTGGAAGAGAACCATCCAATAACTATTTCATCAAAATTTTGTTCTTGTTGAGCAAATGGTTTCAGACAAGAAGATTTTTATGGGAATTTCCCATAGGGTTCTATGTTAAATTAAGTTCGGCTGTGGCGGCCATCTTGGTCAGTGTTTGAAATGCCGGACACAATTTTGGAAGAGGACCACCCAAGAATCATTTCAGCAAAGTTTGGTTGAGATTGGCTCAGTAGTTTCAGAGGAGAAGATTTTTTTTAAATTTCATCTCCCCTTTTTTCTAATTTGCATAATCGATCAAAATAGGCAAAAGTTCAAAGTTCATAAAAAATCTAGTAATATATGTTAAAAAGCTGTTCAAATTTGGGCACTTTCTGGCTTAAAATAAAGCAGTTTTGGCCATTTGAAGAAATTTTCATTTTTAGTCATGGTGGCCATCTTGGATACAGGACGGCGCTGACTGACACAATTTTGAAAGGGGACCACCTAAGGATCATTTCAGCAAAGTTTGGTTTAGATTGGCTCAGTAGTTTCAGAGGAGAAGATTTTTTTTTAATTTCATCCCCCCTTTTTTCTAATTTGCATAATCGATCAAAATAGGCAAAAGTTCAAAGTTCATAAAAAATCCCGTAATATATGTTAAAAAGCTCATCATTATGCTTATACAGTTCAAATTTGGGCACTTTCTGGCTTCAAATAGAGCAGTTTAGGCCATTTGAAGAAATTTCTAATTTAAGTCATGGCGGCCATCTTGGATACAGGACGGCGCTGACGGACACAATTTTGAAAGGGGACCACCCAAGGATCATTTCAGCAAAGTTTGGTTGAGATTGACTCATTAGTTTCAGAGGAGAAGAATTTTTTTTAATTTCATCCCCCCTTTTTTCTAATTTGCATAATCGGTCAAAATAGGCAAAAGTTCAAAGTTCATAAAAAATCCCATAATATATGTTAAAAAGTGTTGCTTATATGTTGAAGCTCGTGAACAGTTGACAAATAATCTGCAATTTCTTGACAGTTTACTTATTGAAACTTTACTATTTGGCGATGATAGCTTATCTGAGGAACAAAATGCACAAATATTCAAATCAGTGCAGTTGTACATCAAACAAACGAAACGTTTTACCCCACAGTGATCACACTTCATATAATGAATTTAACTATTTTCTTTTGTGAACATTTTCTCCATTGTTGAATTACTCCCACGAATATGACAATTCTGTACTGTTATAACTCAATATATTATATAATTTCAAAAATATTTTTTTTCTTTTTTTTTTTTCAATGTTGTTATAAAATGAAATTGTTAATTTATACATTATTACTTGCTGGTGCATGGAATATAAAATTGTATGTAAATATGTGGAGAGGACCTTTGTAAGTTGGAATAACTTGTGTCCGATCCAAATGTTATACAGTTAACAATAAAATACGCTTAATCTAATCTAGTTTCAGAGGAGAAGATTTTTTAAAAATTTCATCCCCCCTTTTTCTAATTTGCATAATCGGTCAAAATAGGCAAAAGTTCAAAGTTCATAAAAAATCCCGTAATATTTGTTAAAAAGCTCATCATTATGCTTATTCAGTTCAAATTTGGGCACTTTCTGGCTTAAAATAGAGCAGTTTTGGCCATTTGAAGAAATTTCTATTTTTAGTAATGGTGGCCATTTTGGATACAGGACGGCACTGACGGACACAATTTTGAAAGGGACCCCACAAGGATCATTTCAGCACAGTTTGGTTGAGATTGGCTCAGTAGTTTCAGAGGAGAAGATTTTTTTTAATTTCATCCCCCCTTTTTTCTAATTTGCATAATCGGTCAAAATAGGCAAAAGTTCAAAGTTCATAAAAAATCCCATAATATATGTTAAAAAGTGTTGCTTACATGTTGAAGCTCGTGAACAGTTGACAAATAATCTGCAATTTCTTGACAGTTTACTTATTGAAACTTTACTATTTGGCGATGATAGCTTATCTGAGGAACAAAATGCACAAATATTCAAATCAGTGCAGTTGTACATCAAACAAACGAAACGTTTTACCCCACAGTGATCACACTTCATATAATGAATTTAACTATTTTCTTTTGTGAACATTTTCTCCATTGTTGAATTACTCCCACGAATATGACAATTCTGTACTGTTATAACTCAATATATTATATAATTTCAAAAATATTTTTTTTCTTTTTTTTTTTTCAATGTTGTTATAAAATGTAATTGTTAATTTATACATTATTACTTGCTGGTGCATGGAATATAAAATTGTATGTAAATATGTGGAGAGGACCTTTGTAAGTTGGAATAACTTGTGTCCGATCCAAATGTTATACAGTTAACAATAAAATACGCTTAATCTAATCTAGTTTCAGAGGAGAAGATTTTTTAAAAATTTCATCCCCCCTTTTTCTAATTTGCATAATCGGTCAAAATAGGCAAAAGTTCAAAGTTCATAAAAAATCCCGTAATATTTGTTAAAAAGCTCATCATTATGCTTATTCAGTTCAAATTTGGGCACTTTCTGGCTTAAAATAGAGCAGTTTTGGCCATTTGAAGAAATTTCTATTTTTAGTAATGGTGGCCATTTTGGATACAGGACGGCACTGACGGACACAATTTTGAAAGGGACCCCACAAGGATCATTTCAGCACAGTTTGGTTGAGATTGGCTCAGTAGTTTCAGAGGAGAAGATTTTTTTTAATTTCATCCCCCCTTTTTCTAATTTGCATAATCGGTCAAAATAGGCAAAAGTTCAAAGTTCATAAAAAATCCCGTAATATATGTTAAAAAGCTCATCATTATGCTTATACAGTTCAAATTTGGGCAATTTCTGGCTTCAAATAGAGCAGTTTTGGCCATTTGAAGAAATTTCTAATTTAAGTCATGGCGGCCATCTTGGATACAGGACGGCGCTGACGGACACAATTTTGAAAGGGGACCACCCAAGGATCATTTCAGCAAAGTTTGGTTGAGATTGACTTAGTAGTTTCAGAGGAGAAGATTTTTTTAATTTCATCCCCCCTTTTTTCTAATTTGCATAATCGGTCAAAGTAGGCAAAAGTTCAAAGTTCATAAAAAATCCCGTAACATATGTTAAAAAGCTCATCATTATGCTTATACAGTTCAAATTTGGGCAATTTCTGGCTTCAAATAGAGCAGTTTTGGCCATTTGAAGAAATTTCTAATTTAACTCATGGTGGCCATCTTGGATGCAGGACGGCGCTGACGGACACAATTTTGAAAGGGGACCACCCAAGGATCATTCCAGCAAAGTTTGGTTGAGATTGGCTCAGTAGTTTCAGAGGAGAAGAAATTTTTTTAATTTCATCCCCCCTTTTTTCTAATTTGCATAATCGGTCAAAATAGGCAAAAGTTCAAAGTTCATAAAAAATCCCATAATATATGTTAAAAAGTGTTGCTTATATGTTGAAGCTCGTGAACAGTTGACAAATAATCTGCAATTTCTTGACAGTTTACTTATTGAAACTTTACTATTTGGCGATGATAGCTTATCTGAGGAACAAAATGCACAAATATTCAAATCAGTGCAGTTGTACATCAAACAAACGAAACGTTTTACCCCACAGTGATCACACTTCATATATTGAATTTAACTATTTTCTTTTGTGAACATTTTCTCCATTGTTGAATTACTCCCACGAATATGACAATTCTGTACTGTTATAACTCAATATATTATATAATTTCAAAAATATTTTTTTTCTTTTTTTTTTTTCAATGTTGTTATAAAATGTAATTGTTAATTATACATTATTACTTGCTGGTGCATGGAATATAAAATTGTATGTAAATATGTGGAGAGGACCTTTGTAAGTTGGAATAACTTGTGTCCGATCCAAATGTTATACAGTTAACAATAAAATACGCTTAATCTAATCTAGTTTCAGAGGAGAAGATTTTTTAAAATTTTCATCCCCCCTTTTTTCTAATTTGCATAATCGGTCAAAATAGGCAAAAGTTCAAAGTTCATAAAAAATCCCGTAATATTTGTTAAAAAGCTCATCATTATGCTTATTCAGTTCAAATTTGGGCACTTTCTGGCTTAAAATAGAGCAGTTTTGGCCATTTGAAGAAATTTCTATTTTTAGTAATGGCGGCCATTTTGGATACAGGACGGCACTGACGGACACAATTTTGAAAGGGACTCCACAAGGATCATTTCAGCACAGTTTGGTTGAGATTGGCTCAGTAGTTTCAGAGGAGAAGATTTTTTTTAATTTCATCCCCCCTTTTTTCTAATTTGCATAATCGGTCAAAATAGGCAAAAGTTCAAAGTTCATAAAAAATCCCGTAATATATGTTAAAAAGCTCATCATTATGCTTATACAGTTCAAATTTGGGCACTTTCTGGCTTAAAATAGAGCAGTTTTGGCCATTTGAAGAAATTTCTAATTTAAATCATGGCGGCCATCTTGGATACAGGACGGCGCTGATGGACACAATTTTGAAAGGGGATCACCCAAGGATCATTTCAGCAAAGTTTGGTTGAGATTGGCTCAGTAGTTTCAGAGGAGAAGAATTTTTTTTAATTTCATCCCCCCTTTTTTCTAATTTGCATAATCGGTCAAAATAGGCAAAAGTTCAAAGTTCATAAAAAATCCCGTAATATATGTTAAAAAGCTCATCATTATGCTTACACAGTTCAAATTTGGGCACTTTCTGGCTTAAAATAGAGCAGTTTTGGCCATTTGAAGAAATTTCTATTTTTAGTCATGGCGGCCATCTTGGATATAGTACGGCGCTGGCGGATACAATTTTGAAAGGGGACCACCCAAGGATCATTCCAGCAAAGTTTGGTTGAGATTGGCTCAGTAGTTTCAGAGGAGAAGATTTTTTTTTAATTTCATCCCCCCTTTTTTCTAATTTGCATAATCGGTCAAAATAGGCAAAAGTTCAAAGTTCATAAAAAATCCCGTAATATATGTTAAAAAGCTCATCATTATGCTTATACAGTTCAAATTTGGGCACTTTCTGGCTTAAAATAGAGCAGTTTTGGCCATTTGAAGAAATTTCTATTTTTAGTCATGGCGGCCATCTTGGATACAGGACGGCGATGGCGGACACAATTTTGAAAGGGGACCACCCAAGGATCATTTCAGCAAACATTGGTTGAGATTGGCTTAGAAGTTTCAGAGGAGAAGATTTTTTTTTAATTTCATCCCCCCCTTTTTCTAATTTGCATAATCGGTCAAAATAGGCAAAAGTTCAAAGTTCATAAAAAATCCCGTAATATATGTTAAAATGCTCATCATTATGCTTATACAGTTCAAATTTGGGCACTTTCTGGCTTAAAATAAAGCAGTTTTGGCCATTTGAAGAAATTTTCATTTTTAGTCTTGGATACAGGGCGGCGCTGACGGACACAATTTTGAAAGGGGACCACCCAAGGATCATTTCAGCAAAGTTTGGTTGAGATTGGCTCAGTAGTTTCAGAGGAGAAGATTTTTTTTTTAATTTCATCCCCCCTTTTTTCTATTTTTAGCTTGGCGGCCATCTTGGTTGGAAGTCGGGATCACCGGACACAATTTTGGAAGGGGGCCATCCAAGGGTCATTCCACAAAAGTTTGGTTGCAATTGGCGCAGTGGTTTCTGAGGAGAAGATTTTTTTTTAAATTTCATCCCCCCTTTTTTCTAATTTGCATAATCGGTCAAAATGGGTAATGGGATTTACTTCAAAATTGCAGGGTAGGTAGATCTTGACATGCTGAACATGTTTGCAGTTTCAACTAACCACTTGTCTTTTATAGTTTTTGAAATAAAGGACGAAAAGTATTAAAATTTTGAAAATTTGATGAAAAAAGGGAAATAACTCCAAAATGGGTAATGGGATAGCAGGGTGGGTAGATCTTGATATGCCACACATTTTTGCAATTTAAAGTTAACCTTTATCTCTTATAGTTTTTGAAATATAAGACGTAAAGTATTAAAATTTTACAAATTTGATGAAAAAAGGGCAATAACTCCAAGATGGGTAATCAGATTTACTTCAAAATTGCAGGGTAGGTAGATCTTGATGTGCTGATCATTTTTATACCATGTCAGATTTTTGATATTATTAACGGTTTTTGAGTTATTACCAAAAACCTGCAATTTTACCATATGTTCTATTTTTAGTAACAGCGGCCATGTTGGTTGGTGCACGGCATCACCGGACACAATTTTGAAAATAGACACCCTAGTGATGATTCAGACCAAGTTTGGTTTTCATTGGTCTAGTACTTTCAGAGGAGAAGATTTTTGAAAAAGTTTAAGACGTACGACGGATGACACGACGGACGACGACGACGGACGCCAAGTGATGGGAATAGCTCACCTGACCCTTTGGGTCAGGTGAGCTAAAAAAATACTTAGTTACAGAATTATAAGGATCAAACACATTTTTTTCGGAGTTTATTGATGTATAACCTGGACCAAGTCACTCACAAACTTACATAAAAGTCCGAAGGGAGTTTATATAAAGTTTGTGAGTGCATCGGCACACATGCAAGAACTCTTGAAAAGAAGTGTTTAATACTTATAATTCTTAAATTCAATATTGTAGATAGTATTATTCTTGCATATCCCTGGTCTAAAAATCGCACAAATTATATTCTGCGAAATGTTGTTGAACATTAACAACATGACGTCATATGAAGACTTCCAGTTTAAAATGTAAAGATTGGGCGTTATTTGGCTTCGTGTATGCTTCAATTTTAATAAGATTTAACTAAAATAAGTTTACAAGGTAGGCATTTTAATTATTTTTGTATATTGTTGTAAATATGACATGTAGAATTTCACGTTTTCAAGATGGTGGATCCTCGTAGTTACAGCTTGCAGATTGAAAAATTCATCGAGTTATGAACGAATAAAAAAAAAATAGGTGACAGTGTCCTTGTCCAATCAAAAGGCAAGGAAACGATATACTTTAATTCTATAAGAATTATCATTGAATGTTCCACCATTTATACAAGCTCCAGTAAACAGATGATAAAAATCAACGAGTTACTTCCCTTACATAATGTACAATACGAAAAAAATACGGATTTATCAGGACGTCCAATACGGAAAAAATACGGCTTCCGGTTGTACAATACGGAAAAATAACGTACGGTCACATGTCTTAAATGGGTGTTTTTGATTGGATGAAAATTATAGCTGTATAATAATTAACTACATTAATGCTATCATTCTAAAACCACTGGAATAAAAAAAATTCTTGAAATATTTACAACAAATACTATCTTTTTTCCTCTTTTGTGATGCTCTTTAACCTCAATATAAAAGAGGATGATGTGAGGTCATATGATTATCATCAATAATAACAGAGGTCATATGATTATCATCTATAATACCAGAGGTCATATGATTATCATCAATAATACCTGAGGTCATATGATTATCATCAATAATACCAGAGGTCATATGATTATCATCAAAAATACCAGAGGTTATATGATTATCATCTATAATACCAGAGGTCATATGATTATCATCAATAATACCAGAGGTCATATGATTATCATCTATAATACCAGGGGTCATATGATTATCATCTATAATACCAGAGGTAATTTCATATCAAGATTTAAAGCAGCTTACATCAGAATGTTACATATGTAATCAAAACTTTTAATTATCCTTTGATATATTTCTAATTTTGTTTTTAAATAAACAAACTGATGTGATTATCTCTCTTTGAACATTTATCAAGTAAATTGAATGAAGAGGTACAAGATGTATGTTATTCAAGTCCAAATCTCTATTTGCAACAACAGGATGAAGAAATTACAAACAAATTCTACCTTCACACAATATTAGAGCCAATTGTTTATATAATTACACACAACATATAACAAAACTAGCACTCATTAGGAATTACTATCAAGTGTTAAAGTCCAACTGATAAACAAATTTACTTGGAATAAGACTATTATTTAATCTATCTGTGGTACATTGTATTAACATGTACTGCAAATATGTTACTTCTGACTAATCTAAGTTAGAGATAACAAGGTTCTATGTACTTTTTATAAGTTACTTCTGACTGATCTAAGTTAGAGAAAACAAGGTTCTATGTACTTTTTATAAGTTACTTCTGAGTAATCTAAGTTAGAGATAACAAGGTTCTATGTACTTTTAATATGTTACTTCTGAGTGATCTAAGTTAGAGATAACAAGGTTCTATGTACTTTTTATAAGTTACTTCTGAGTGAACTAAGTTAGAGATAACAAGGTTCTATGTACTTTTAATATGTTACTTCTGACTGATCTAAGTTAGAGATAACAAGGTTCTATGTACTTTTTATAAGTTACTTCTGAGTGAACTAAGTTAGAGATAACAAGGTTCTATGTATTTTCTATATGTTACTTCTGACTGATCTAAGTTAGAGATAACAAGGTTCTATGTACTTTTTATAAGTTACTTTTGAGTGATCTAAGTTAGAGATAACAAGGTTCTATGTTCTTTTTATGTTATTCTGGGTGATCTAAGTTAGAGATAACAAGGTTCTATGTACTTTTTATATGTTACTTCTGAGTGATCTAAGTTAGAGATAACAAGGTTCTATGTATTTTCTATATGTTACTTCTGACTGATTTAAGTTAGAGATAACAAGATTCTATGTACTTTTTATAAGTTAATTTTGAGTGATCTAAGTTAGAGATAACAAGGTTCTATGTACTTTTTATATGTTACTTCTGGGTGATCTAAGTTAGAGATAGCAAGGTTCTATGTACTTTTTATATGTTACTTCTGAGTGATCTAAGTAAGAGATAACAAGGTTCTATATACTTTTTATATGTTACTTCTGAGTGATCTAAGTTAGAGATAACAAGGTTCTATGTACTTTTTATATGTTACTTCTGGGTGATCTAAGTTAGACATAACAAGGTTCTATGTACTTTTGATAAGTTACTTCTGAGTGATCTAAGTGAGAGATAACAAGGTTCTATGTACTTTTTATATGTTACTTCTGGGTGATCTAAGTTAGACATAACAAGATTCTATGTACTTTTGATAAGTTACTTCTGAGTGATCTAAGTGAGAGATAACAAGGTTCTATGTGCTTTGTATGTTACTTCTGAGTGATCTAAGTTAGACATAACAAGGTTCTATGTATTTTTTATATGTTACTTCTGAGTGATCTAAGTTAGAGATAACAAGGTTCTATGTATTTTTTATATGTTACTTCTGGGTGATCTAAGTGAGAGATAACAAGGTTCTATGTACTTTTTATATGTTACTTCTGAGTGATCTAAGTTAGAGATAACAAGGTTCTATGTATTTTCTATATGTTACTTCTGACTGATTTAAGTTAGAGATAACAAGGTTCTATGTACTTTTTATAAGTTACTTTTGAGTGATCTAAGTTAGAGATAACAAGGTTCTATGTACTTTTTATATGTTACTTCTGGGTGATCTAAGTTAGAGATAACAAGGTTCTATGTACTTTTTATATGTTACTTCTGAGTGATCTAAGTTAGAGATAACAAGGTTCTATATACTTTTTATATGTTACTTCTGAGTGATCTAAGTTAGAGATAACAAGGTTCTATGTACTTTTTATATGTTACTTCTGGGTGATCTAAGTTAGAGATAACAAGGTTCTATGTACTTTTTATCTGTTACTTCTGAGTGATCTAAGTTAGACATAACAAGGTTCTATGTACTTTTGATAAGTTACTTCTGAGTGATCTAAGTTAGAGATAACAAGGTTCTATGTACTTTTTATATGTTACTTCTGGGTGATCTAAGTTAGTCATAACAAGATTCTATGTACTTTTGATAAGTTACTTCTGAGTGATCTAAGTGAGAGATAACAAGGTTCTATGTGCTTTGTATGTTACTTCTGAGTGATCTAAGTTAGACATAACAAGGTTCTATTTACTTTTTATATGTTACTTCTGAGTGATCTAAGTTAGAGATAACAAGGTTCAATGTATTTTTTATATGTTACTTCTGAGTGATCTAAGTTAGAGATAACAAGGTTCTATGTATTTTTTATATGTTACTTCTGGGTGATCTAAGTGAGAGATAACAAGGTTCAATGTACTTTTTATATGTTACTTCTGAGTGATCTAAGTTAGAGATAGCAAGGTTCTATGTATTTTTTATATGTTACTTCTGAGTGATCTAAGTGAGAGATAGCAAGGTTCTATGTACTTTTTATATGTTACTTCTGGGTGATCTAAGTGAGAGATAACAAGGTTCTATGTACTTTTTATATGTTACTTCTGAGTGATCTAAGTGAGAGATAGCAAGGTTCTATGTACTTTTTATATGTTACTTCTGAGTGATCTAAGTGAGAGATAGCAAGGTTCTATGTACTTTTTATATGTTACTTCTGAGTGATCTAAGTGAGAGATAGCAAAGTTCTATGTACTTTTTATATGTTACTTCTGAGTGAACTAAGTGAGAGATAACAAGGTTCTATGTACTTTTTATATGTTACTTCTGAGTGATCTAAGTTAGAGATAACAAGGTTCTATGTACTTTTTATATGTTACTTCTGGGTGATCTAAGTTAGAGATAACAAGGTTCTATGTACTTTTTATATGTTACTTCTGGGTGATCTAAGTTAGACATAACAAGGTTCTATGTATTTTTTATATGTTACTTCTGAGAGATCTAAGTGAGAGATAACAAGGTTCTATGTACTTTTTATATGTTACTTCTGGGTGATCTAAGTGAGAGATAGCAAGGTTCTATGTACTTTTTATAAGCTACTTCTGAGTAATCTAAGTTAGAGATAACAAGGTTCTATGTACTTTTTATGTTACTTCTGAGTGATCTAAGTTAGACATAACAAGGTTCTATGTACTTTTTATATGTTACTTCTGAGTGATCTAAGTTAGAGATAACAAGGTTCTATGTATTTTTTATATGTTACTTCTGAGTGATCTAAGTTAGAGATAACAAGGTTCTATGTATTTTTTATATGTTACTTCTGGGTGATCTAAGTGAGAGATAACAAGGTTCTATGTACTTTTTATATGTTACTTCTGAGTGATCTAAGTGAGAGATAGCAAGGTTCTATGTACTTTTTATATGTTACTTCTGGGTGATCTAAGTGAGAGATAACAAGTTTCTATGTACTTTTTATATGTTAATTCTGAGTGATCTAAGTTAGAGATAACAAGGTTCTATGTACTTTTTATATGTTACTTCTGAGTGATCTAAGTTAGAGATAACAAGGTTCTATGTATTTTTTATATGTTACTTCTGAGTGATCTAAGTTAGAGATAACAAGGTTCTATGTATTTTTTATATGTTACTTCTGGGTGATCTAAGTGAGAGATAGCAAGGTTCTATGTACTTTTTATATGTTACTTCTGAGTGAACTAAGTGAGAGATAACAAGGTTCTATGTATTTTTTATATGTTACTTCTGAGTGATCTAAGTGAGAGATAACAAGGTTCTATGTACTTTTTATATGTTACTTCTGAGTGATCTAAGTGAGAGATAGCAAGGTTCTATGTACTTTTTATATGTTACTTCTGGGTGATCTAAGTGAGAGATAACAAGTTTCTATGTACTTTTTATATGTTAATTCTGAGTGATCTAAGTTAGAGATAACAAGGTTCTATGTACTTTTTATATGTTACTTCTGAGTGATCTAAGTTAGAGATAACAAGGTTCTATGTACTTTTTATATGTTACTTCTGAGTGATCTAAGTGAGAGATAGCAAGGTTCTATGTACTTTTTATATGTTACTTCTGAGTGATCTAAGTGAGAGATAGCAAGGTTCTATGTACTTTTTATATGTTACTTCTAAGTGATCTAAGTGAGAGATAACAAGGTTCTATGTACTTTTTATATGTTACTTCTGAGTGATCTAAGTGAGAGATAGCAAGGTTCTATGTACTTTTTATATGTTACTTCTGAGTGATCTAAGTGAGAGATAGCAAGGTTCTATGTACTTTTTATATGTTACTTCTAAGTGATCTAAGTGAGAGATAACAAGGTTCTATGTACTTTTTATATGTTACTTCTGAGTGATCTAAGTGAGAGATAGCAAGGTTCTATGTACTTTTTATATGTTACTTCTGAGTGATCTAAGTGAGAGATAACAAGGTTCTATGTACTTTGTATATGTTACTTCTGAGTGATTCAAAATCATAATTGATTAAATTATAAATTTTCTCTAAAATATTCATATAAGAAAAAAGTAAAAAGTTTTGTTTTTCAAACTAAGATGCTGGGGATGCCTACCAACTAACATTTTATTCCAAAACAATCAGAGCATGAACAAAATTTAGCAAAAAAGTAATCCACAAATTTAAACAACATCAGCTACACTTTTACTGCAGACACCATTTTTGTGATGAGAGTTTGTATATCTTGACTTCTCATCTTGGCAGTTTCTAATACTTCTTCATGGCTAGCATAGTCTTTACAGTCATATTCCATTATACAGCTGTTTGTTATCAGTGAAAGTCCAAACACTTTTATTCCACAGTGTGTTGCTACAATAGCTTCTGGTACTGTACTCATACCTACATTAATACATATGATAGAAATATAATATAATTCTATTATTAGAACTAGATAATGCTTGAGTAGAATTTAGCAAGAGAACTATAAACAGTAGAAATATGTTAGGAGAATTTAGTAAGAGAACTATAAACAGTAGAAATGTGTTAGGAGAACTTAGTAAGAGAACTATAAACAGTAGAAATGTGTTAGGAGAATTTAGTAAGAGAACTATAAACAGTAGAAATGTGTTAGGAGAACTTAGTAAGAAAACTATAAACAGTAGAAATGTGTTAGGAGAATTTAGTAAGAGAACTATAAACAGTAGAAATGTGTTAGGAGAATTTAGTAAGAGAACTATAAACAGTAGAAATGTGTTAGGAGAATTTAGTAAGAGAACTATAAACAGTAGAAATGTGTTAGGAGAATTTAGTAAGAGAACTATAAACAGTAGAAATGTGTTAGGAGAATTTAGTAAGAGAATTATAAACAGTAGAAATGTGTTAGGAAAATTTAGTAAGAGAACTATAAACAGTAGAAATGTGTTAGGAGAATTTAGTAAGAGAACTATAAACAGTAGAAATGTGTTAGGAGAATTTAGTAAGAGAACTATAAACAGTTGAAATGTATTAGGAGAATTGAACTGCACAATTTTTTTGTAATGTGATTAGTAAAAGGTAGAAATTCATTCATCTTTAATTATCCAATCATATGAAAGATTGTAAAAATATATTGATCAATTGGACAACAGCTTGTGTTGCAAACAAAGTGAGGTATGCAAAGGAAACTTCTATCAGCAAAACAATTCAGATTATGTAATTCACCTTGGATGGATGAAAACCCATATATTAAATACAGTCAAACTTTTCTAGGTCAAACTCGTATCGGTCGAACTGATTTGAAAGTCAACTTCCTTATATTTCTAAGTTAAAAAAACCTTCATTGTCCCTTCAATAATAAAATCACGAGTTTTACCATACTAAACTCGAACATCGCAATTTCATTGACAGGTGTATGTTACAGTTTAATGGGCTTACAGCAATGTGTGATAAATGTCAGATTACCGACAGATAATTGTTTACTAAACGATTACAGGTAGAGGGATAAACTTGTCATAATTTGTGTTGATTAGTCATTAAAATCAGCTGTGACTTGATTATTACTGTATTTAGGGTTGTATAATGCACAGGATTTTGCCCAGATTCTTTAATTTGTAGGAGGGGGGCGCATTATAAACAGGAACAATGTGTTTCACTTTTTCCCAGACCGGGAAATCACATGTCCGCCAATAAAACCCAACACATTTAATATTTTGCAACTTTATTGAAGATGAAAAGAGATAAATGGTTCTTAAATTCTTCCAGCAAATGAAACATGCTCAAAGGACTGAAAAATATATACGATTGATATTTAATTCTTACATTTCCGACGACGATTTTTTTAAAAGTCCATGCGCATTATAGACACGAACTAGTTTTTTTCTGGAGATTTTCAAGGCCAAGAGGGGGTGCGCATTATGCACCAATGCGCATTATACAACCCTAAATACAGTAACTGTTAATAATTACAATAAATAAAGAACAATTATTGAACCCGATACACATGTCGCTGATTGTACTATGCTGAGCCTACACTCGATAATAAAATGTTTACAATCGTAATAAAGTTTATTAAAACAATATTTAAAATTGTTATTACATGAATAAGTATTATTGACTGTTTTTTTTTTTAAATTATAGTTGCTGGAATCGAAAAATATTAAACTGTGTGATCTCATGGTTCATCTAAATTCCAAAAAAAAAATAGAAATGTACTAGTAGTGAAATTCCAATTAACATGAGTTTTTATGTCTATATACTGTGCAAAGTAAACAAACATTAACAGGTAGAGAGGTGAAAAAAGAGTCAAACACCGTGAAAGGTGCACGATCGTTAAATCGTTAGCTAGCAGAATAGTATACATAGATTAATTTTTAAATACTTAAGTGGTAGAATCGTGGTTTTATTGATGAGAATAAAGTTTGAACCGTGATGAAGAGATATGAATAGACTTTTTCCTGGGAAAAGTGTGTGATTTTTTTTCTTGTCTTGTATTGGAGTGTACAAGACAAGAATATCTTCCACTGCTAAAAATAGGAACTGGTTTATCTTTTTAGTGAGATTTGTCACTCCACTCTGACACATTGTTCTGATTCCAAGCCAACCAGTCTTTGCTCTTCCTCCTTAATGCTGTGTGCTTAGCGCAGTTCTCACGATGAGCACCCATCCTTTGTCTCAAGGTCAGTAAAATTTTGTTCAGACCAGTCAATTTTTCAGTTTTTATTAGAAGTATATATATATAAAAATAAATTTGAGAATATGAGTCGGACCAGTAAATTCAAATTTCAATTTTGAGGACTGTAGCAGAGAAGCAATAAATACCATTTTGTAGTCTTTGATTAGACTGAGGCTCGAACCCATGATCTACCACACTCAAACCATTACTACACCGATGCAGTTTTTAAATGATTTCATCCTTGAAACATTTGGACATGTATCATCAGGAAATGAAATATTATGAAGTCTAGAAATGTCAAACAAATGATGGTCAAAATAGAACTTGACCTGCATGTTGTTATAATATGATTAATCATGCCACATAAATATGATGTTTGTCAGAGTGACTAAAGATATCATCTGGAATCAAACATTACAGCGATTGCTTTCAAAACATTTATGAAGGAACATAACTCTTGAATGGTAAAAGATATTATGGTCAAATTCAAACTTGACCTGTATTTTCGTAGAAGCAATCATACTTTCCAATGTAAATCAAAGGTAAAATGAAGCTGAAGATACACAATCTTTTGTAAATAAGTTTAATAGTGACTTCAAGAACGTCAGGGCATTTTTCAATGTTCTCTTACAAGAATTCTGCTCCAATAAAAATGACTGTCACAATATGACAGAAATATTGTTGACAGTAGCATTAAACATCCATTCAGTATTAAAATAAGAATTGACATGGCACTACAAACCTGTAGCATCTACTCCACATTTGAGTAAAAATCTGCATTCTGTGACTGTTTCATACGATGGCCCTGTCAACATGGAGTAAACTCCTTCCCTGAAGAATTTATCATAACCCAATTCTTTGGCACACTTTTTGGCTAGATCACGTAAACCTACATCATAGGCATTAGACAATGGAGGAAATCGGGGTCCAAATCTACAAAACAATCAAAACATTAAATGTATTCATTATTGTGTGTTCTTAATGGCACTTGCATGACAGGAAAGTTAAAAATTCTGGGCCCAAATCTACAAAATAATCAAAACATTAATTGTATTAATTATTGTACATCAGTGTGCTCTCCAAGGCACTTGTTTGACAAAAAAGTTAGAGGATGCTCTGTATAGCCAGTTAAATCTGCGTATACAGAACAAACCAAGAGATTCTGTAAAGCCAGTAAAAACCAAGAAGCTCTGTGTAACCAGAAGAAACCAGGAGACTGAAACTAGTAACTAGAGGCTCCCAGGAGCCTGTATAGCTCACCTGGGTATAATAACAACATCAGTCAATAAAACTTGATAACAAAAAAATGTGGGCAGGGGTTCCCCCTTTAATGTAAGTTATCAAAATTGCTGTAAAAAAACAGATATGTCAATGATTCTCAAAATTTAGCTTTTCCTACTTCACATTTTGTAATAGAATTGCTTCCCTTTGATTATTTGAGTAACCAAAAGCAGTGAGTCAACAAAAAATGCATTTCAAGAGGAATAAATCTTCACAGTTGTCGCACATTTTTAACTGTGGGAAATTTTTTGTAGATCTTGAAATGCTGAACATTTTTGCAGTTTAAACTTTCCCTCTATCTCTAATAGTTTTTGAGATATAAGATGATAGTATTAAAATTGAGAACATTTTGATGAAAAAAGGGCAATAACTCCAAAATGGGTAATTGGATTTACTTCAAAATTGCAGGGTAGGAAGATCTTGACATGCTGCAAATTTTGGCAATTTAAACTTAACCTTTATCTCTTATAGTTTTTGAAATATAAGACGAAAAGTATTAATTTTTTTTTATAAATTTGATGAAAAAAGGGCAAGAACTCCAAGATGAGTAATCAGATTTACTTTCAAATTGCAGGTAAAAAAAAAAAATTGATCGCAGGGTCGAACCGCCAGACACATTTTTGGAAGAGAACCATCCAATGACTATTTCATCAAAATTTTGTTCTTATTGAGCAAATGGTTTCAGACAAAAACGTTTTTATGGGAATTTCCCATAGGGTCCTATGTTAAATTAAGTTCGGCTGTGGTGGCCATCTTGGTCGGTGTTCTGAAATGACGGACACAATTTTGGAAGAGGACCACCCAAGGATCATTTCAGCAAAGTTTGGTTGAGATTGGCTCAGTAGTTTCAGAAGAGAAGATTTTTTTAAAATTTCATCCCCCCTTTTTTCTAATTTGCATAATCGGTCAAAATAGGCAAAAGTTCAAAGTTCATAAAAAATCCCGTAATAAATGTTAAAAAGCTCATCATTATGCATATACATTTCAAATTTGGGCACTTTCTGGCTTAAAATAGAGCAGTTTTGGCCATTTGAAGAAATTTCTATTTTTAGTAATGGCAACCATCTTGAATATAGGACGGCGCTGACGGTCACAATTTTGAAAGGGGACCACCTAAGGATCATCTCAGCAAAGTTTGGTTGAGATTGGCTCAGTAGTTTCAGAGGAGAAGATTTTTTTTTAATTTCATCCCCCCCCTTTTTTTTTTAATTTGCATAATCGGTCAAAATCGACAAAATTTCAAAGTTCATAAAAAATACCGAAATATATGTTAAAAAGCTCATCATTATGCTTATACAGTTCAAATTTGGGCAATTTCTGGCTTCAAATAGAGCAGTTTTGGCCATTTGAAGAAATTTCTATTTTAAGTAATGGCGTCCATCTTGGATACAGGACGGCGCTGACGGACACAATTTTGAAAGGGGACCACCTATGGATCATTTCAGCAAAGTTTGGTTGAGATTGGCTCAGTAGTTTCAGAGGAGAAGATTTTTTTTAATTCCATCCCCCCTTTTTTCTAGTTTGCATAATTGATCAAAATCGGTAAAAGTTCAAAGTTCATAAAAAATCCCGTAATATATGTTAAAAAGCTCATCATTATGCTTATACAGTTCAAATTTGGGCACTTTCTGGCTTAAAATAGAGCAGTTTTGGCCATTTGAAGAAATTTCTATTTTTAGTAATGGCGGCCATCTTGGATACAGGACAGCGCTGTCGGACACAATTTTGAAAGGGGACCACCTAAGGATCATCTCAGCAAAGTTTGGTTGAGATTGGCTCAGTAGTTTCAGAGGAGAAGATTATTTTTTTAATTTCATCCCCCCTTTTTTCTAATTTGCATAATCGGTCAAAATCGGTAAAAGTTCAAAGTTCATAAAAAATCCCGTAATATAGGTTAAAAAGCTCATCATTATGCTTATACAGTTCAAATTTGGGCACTTTCTGGCTTAAAATAGAGCAGTTTTGGCCATTTGAAGAAATTTCTATTTTTAGTAATGGCGGCCATCTTGGATACAGGACGGTGCTGATGGACACAATTTTGAAAGGGAACCACCTAAGGATCATTTCAGCAAAGTTTGGTTGAGATTGGCTCAATAGTTTCAGAGAAGATTTTTTTTTAATTTCATCCCCCCTTTTTTCTAATTTGCATAATCGGTCAAAATCGGTAAAAGTTCAAAGTTCATAAAAAATCCCGTAATATATGTTAAAAAGCTCATCATTATGCCTATGCAGTTCAAATTTGGGCACTTTCTGGCTTAAAATAGAGCAGTTTTGGCCATTTGAAGAAATTTCTATTTTTAGTAATGGCGGCCAGCTTGGATACAGGACGGCGCTGACGGACACAATTTTGAAAGGGGACCACCCAAGGATCATTTCAGCAAAGTTTGGTTGAGATTGGCTCAGTAGTTTCAGAGGAGAATTTTTTTTTAATTCCATCCCCCCTTTTTTCTAATTTGCATAATCGGTCAAAATCGGCAAAAGTTCAAAGTTCATAAAAAATCCCGTAATATATGTTAAAAAGCTCATCATTATGCTTATACAGTTCAAATTTGGGCACTTTCTGGCTTAAAATAGAGTAGTTTTGGCCATTTGAAGAAATTTCTATTTTCAGTAATGGCGGCCATCTTGGATACAGGACGGCGCTGACGGACACAATTTTGAAAGGGGACCACCTAAGGATCATTCCAGTAAAGTTTGGTTGAGATTGGCTCAACAGTTTCAGAGAAGATTTTTTTTTAATTTCATCCCCCCTTTTTTCTAATTTGCATAATCGGTCAAAATCGGTAAAAGTTCAAAGTTCATAAAAAATCCCGTAATATATGTTAAAAAGCTCATCATTATGCTTATACAGTTCAAATTTGGGCACTTTCTGGCTTAAAATAGAGCAGTTTTGGCCATTTGAAGAAATTTCTATTTTTAGTAATGGCGGCCATCTTGGATACAGGACGGTGCTGATGGACACAATTTTGAAAGGGAACCACCTAAGGATCATTTCAGCAAAGTTTGGTTGAGATTGGCTCAATAGTTTCAGAGAAGATTTTTTTTTAATTTCATCCCCCCTTTTTTCTAATTTGCATAATCGGTCAAAATCGGTAAAAGTTCAAAGTTCATAAAAAATCCCGTAATATATGTTAAAAAGCTCATCATTATGCCTATGCAGTTCAAATTTGGGCACTTTCTGGCTTAAAATAGAGCAGTTTTGGCCATTTGAAGAAATTTCTATTTTTAGTAATGGCGGCCAGCTTGGATACAGGACGGCGCTGACGGACACAATTTTGAAAGGGGACCACCCAAGGATCATTTCAGCAAAGTTTGGTTGAGATTGGCTCAGTAGTTTCAGAGGAGAATTTTTTTTTAATTCCATCCCCCCTTTTTTCTAATTTGCATAATCGGTCAAAATCGGCAAAAGTTCAAAGTTCATAAAAAATCCCGTAATATATGTTAAAAAGCTCATCATTATGCTTATACAGTTCAAATTTGGGCACTTTCTGGCTTAAAATAGAGTAGTTTTGGCCATTTGAAGAAATTTCTATTTTCAGTAATGGCGGCCATCTTGGATACAGGACGGCGCTGACGGACACAATTTTGAAAGGGGACCACCTAAGGATCATTCCAGTAAAGTTTGGTTGAGATTGGCTCAACAGTTTCAGAGAAGATTTTTTTTTAATTTCATCCCCCCTTTTTTCTAATTTGCATAATCGGTCAAAATCGGTAAAAGTTCAAAGTTCATAAAAAATCCCGTAATATATGTTAAAAAGTTCATCATTATGCTTATACAGTTCAAATTTGGGCACTTTCTGGCTTAAAATAGAGCAGTTTTGGCCATTTGAAGAAATTTCTATTTTTAGTAATGGCGGCCATCTTGGATACAGGACGGTGCTGACACATTTTTGAAAGGGGACCACCTAAGGATCATTTCAGCAAAGTTTGGTTGAGATTGGCTCAATAGTTTCAGAGAAGATTTTTTTTTTAATTTCATCCCCCCTTTTTTCTAATTTGCATAATCGGTCAAAATCGGTAAAAGTTCAAAGTTCATAAAAAATCCCGTAATATATGTTAAAAAGCTCATCGTTATGCTTATACAGTTCAAATTTGGGCACTTTCTGGCTTAAAATAGAGCAGTTTTGGCCATTTGAAGAAATTTCTATTTTCAGTAATGGCGGCCATCTTGGATACAGGACGGCGCTGACGGACACAATTTTGAAAGGGGACCACCTAAGGATCATCTCAGCAAGGTTTGGTTGAGATTGGCTCAATAGTTTCAGAGAAGATTTTTTTTTTAATTTCATCCCCCCTTTTTTCTAATTTGCATAATCGGTAAAAGTTCAAAGTTCATAAAAAATCCCGTAATATATGTTAAAAAGCTCATCGTTATGCTTATACAGTTCAAATTTGGGCACTTTCTGGCTTAAAATAGAGCAGTTTTGGCCATTTGAAGAAATTTCTATTTTTAGTAATGGCGGCCATCTTGGATACAGGACGTCGCTGACGAACACAATTTTGAAAGGGGACCACCTAAGGATCATTTCAGCAAAGTTTGGTTGAGATTGGCTCAGTAGTTTCAGAGGAGAAGATTTTTTTTAATTCCATCCCCCCTTTTTTCTAATTTGCATAATCGGTCAAAATCGGTAAAAGTTCAAAGTTCATAAAAAAATCCCGTAATATATGTTAAAATGCTCATCATTATGCTTATACAGTTCAAATTTGGGCACTTTCTGGCTTAAAATAGAGCAGTTTTGGCCATTTGAAGAAATTTTTATTTTCAGTAATGGCGGCCATCTTGGATACAGGACAGCGCTGACGGACATAATTTTGAAAGGGGACCACCTAAGGGTCATTTCAGCAAAGTTTGGTTGAGATTGGCTCAGTAGTTTCAGAGGAGAAGATTTTTTAAAATTTCATCCCCCTTTATTCTAATTTGCATAATCGGTCAAAATCGGTAAAAGTTCAAAGTTCATAAAAAATCCCGTAATATATGTTAAAAAGCTCATTATTATGCTTATACAGTTCAAATTTGGGCACTTTCTGGCTTAAAATAGAGCAGTTTTGGCCATTTGAAGAAATTTCTATTTTTAGTAATGGCGGCCATCTTGGATACAGGACGGCGCTGACGGACACAATTTTGAAAGGGGACCACCCAAGGACCATTTCAGCAAAGTTTGGTTGAGATTGGCTCAGTAGTTTCAGAGGAGAAGATTTTTTTTAATTCCATCCCCCCTTTTTTCTAATTTGCATAATCGGTCAAAATCGGCAAATGTTCAAAGTTCATAAAAAATCCCGTAATATATATAAAAAAAGCTCATCATTATGCTTGTACAGTTCAAATTTGGGCACTTTGTGGCTTAAAATAGAGCAGTTTTGGCCATTTGAAGAAATTTCTACTTTCAGTAATGGCGGCCATCTTGGATACAGGACGGCGCTGACGGACACAATTTTGAAAGGGGACCACCTAAGGATCATCTCAGCAAAGTTTGGTTGAGATTGGCTCAATAGTTTCAGAGAAGATTTTTTTTTAATTTCATCCCCCCTTTTTTCTAATTTGCATAATCGGTTAAAATCGGTAAAAGTTCAAAGTTCATAAAAAATCCCGTAATATATGTTAAAATGCTCATCATTATGCTTATACAGTTCAAATTTGGGCACTTTCTGGCTTAAAATAGAGCAGTTTTGGACATTTGAAGAAATTTCTATTTTCAGTAATGGCGGCCATCTTGGATACAGGACGGCGCTGACGGACACAATTTTGAAAGGGGACCACCTAAGGGTCATTTCAGCAAAGTTTGGTTGAGATTGGCTCAGTAGTTTGAGAGGAGAAGATTTTTTTAAATTTCATCCCCCTCTTTTTTCTAATTTGCATAATCGGTCAAAATCGGTAAAAGTTCAAAGTTCATAAAAAATCCCGTAATATATATAAAAAAGCTCATCATTATGCCTATACAGTTCAAATTTGGGCACTTTCTGGTTTAAAATAGAGCAGTTTTGGCCATTTGAAGAAATTTCTATTTTTAGTAATGGCGGCCATCTTGGATACAGGACGGCGCTGACGGACACAATTTTGAAAGGGGACCACCCAAGGACCATTTCAGCAAAGTTTGGTTGAGATTGGCTCAGTAGTTTCAGAGGAGAAGATTTTTTTTAATTCCATCCCCCCTTTTTTCTAATTTGCATAATCGGTCAAAATCGACAAAAGTTCAAAGTTCATAAATAATCCCGTAATATATGTTAAAAAGCTCATCATTATGCTTATACAGTTCAAATTTGGGCACTTTCTGGCTTCAAATTGAGCAGTTTTGGCCATTTGAAGAAATTTCTATTTTTAGTAATGGTGGCCATCTTGGATACAGGACGCGCTGACGGACACAATTTTGAAAGGGGACCACCTAAGGATCATCTCAGCAAAGTTTGGTTGAGATTGGCTCAGTAGTTTCAGAGGAGAATTTTTTTTTTAATTCCATCCCCCCTTTTTTCTAATTTGCAAAATCGGTCAAAATCGGCAAAAGTTCATAAAAAATCCCGTAATATATGTTAAAAAGCTCATCATTATGCTTATACAGTTCAAATTTGGGCACTTTCTGGCTTAAAATAGAGCAGTTTTGGCCATTTGAAGAAATTTCTATTTTTAGTAATGGCGGCCATCTTGGATACAGGACGGCGCTGACGGACACAATTTTGAAAGGGGACCACCCAAGGATCATTTCAGCAAAGTTTGGTTGAGATTGGCTCAGTAGTTTCAGAGGAGAAGATTTTTTTTAATTCCATCCCCCCTTTTTTCTAATTTGCATAATCGGTCAAAATCGGCAAAAGTTCAAAGTTCATAAAAAATCCCGTAATATATGTTAAAAAGCTCATCATTATGCTTATACAGTTCAAATTTGGGCACTTTCTGGCTTAAAATAGAGCAGTTTTGGCCATTTGAAGAAATTTCTATTTTCAGTAATGGCGGCCATCTTGGATACAGGACGGCGCTGACGGACAAAATTTTGAAAGGGGACCACCTAAGGATCATCTCAGCAAAGTTTGGTTGAGATTGGCTCAGTAGTTTCAGAGGAGAATTTTTTTTTTAATTCCATCCCCCCTTTTTTCTAATTTGCAAAATCGGTCAAAATCGGCAAAAGTTCAAAGTTCATAAAAAATCCCGTAATATATGTTAAAAAGCTCATCATTATGCTTATACAGTTCAAATTTGGGCACTTTCTGGCTCAAAATAGAGCAGTTTTGACCATTTGAAGAAATTTCTATTTTTAGTAATGGCGGCCATCTTGGATACAGGACGGCGCTGACGGACACAATTTTGAAAGGGGACCACCCAAGGACCATTTCAGCAAAGTTTGGTTGAGATTGGCTCAGTAGTTTCTGAGGAGAAGATTTTTTTAAATTTCATCCCCCCTTTTTTCTAATTTGCATAATCGGTCAAAATCGGTAAAAGTTCAAAGTTCATAAAAAATCCCGTAATATATATAAAAAAAGCTCATCATTATGCCTATACAGTTCAAATTTGGGCACTTTCTGGCTTAAAATAGAGCAGTTTTGGCCATTTGAAGAAATTTCTATTTTCAGTAATGGCGGCCATCTTGGATACAGGACGGCGCTGACGGACACAATTTTGAAAGGGGACCACCTAAGGGTCATTTCAGCAAAGTTTGGTTGAGATTGGCTCAGTAGTTTCAGAGGAGAAGATTTTTTTAAATTTCATCCCCCTTTTTTCTAATTTGCATAATCGGTCAAAATCGGTAAAACTTCAAAGTTCATAAAAAATCCCGTAATATATATAAAAAAGCTCATCATTATGCCTATACAGTTCAAATTTGGGCACTTTCTGGCTTAAAATAGAGCAGTTTTGGCCATTTGAAGAAATTTTTATTTTCAGTAATGGCGGCCATCTTGGATACAGGACGGCGCTGACGGACACAATTTTGAAAGGGGACCACCTAAGGGTCATTTCAGCAAAGTTTGGTTGAGATTGGCTCAGTAGTTTCAGAGGAGAAGATTTTTTTAAATTTCATCCCCCTTTTTTCTAATTTGCATAATCGGTCAAAATCGGTAAAACTTCAAAGTTCATAAAAAATCCCGTAATATATGTTAAAAAGCTCATCATTATGCTTATACAGTTCAAATTTGGGCACTTTCTGGCTTAAAATAGAGCAGTTTTGGCCATTTGAAGAAATTTCTATTTTCAGTAATGGCGGCCATCTTGGATACAGGACGGCGCTGACGGACACAATTTTGAAAGGGGACCACCTAAGGGTCATTTCAGCAAAGTTTGGTTGAGATTGGCTCAGTAGTTTCAGAGGAGAAGATTTTTTTAAATTTCATCCCCCTTTTTTCTAATTTGCATAATCGGTCAAAATCGGTAAAACTTCAAAGTTCATAAAAAATCCCGTAATATATATAAAAAAGCTCATCATTATGCCTATACAGTTCAAATTTGGGCACTTTCTGGCTTAAAATAGAGCAGTTTTGGCCATTTGAAGAAATTTTTATTTTCAGTAATGGCGGCCATCTTGGATACAGGACGGCGCTGACGGACACAATTTTGAAAGGGGACCACCTAAGGGTCATTTCAGCAAAGTTTGGTTGAGATTGGCTCAGTAGTTTCAGAGGAGAAGATTTTTTTAAATTTCATCCCCCTTTTTTCTAATTTGCATAATCGGTCAAAATCGGTAAAACTTCAAAGTTCATAAAAAATCCCGTAATATATGTTAAAAAGCTCATCATTATGCTTATACAGTTCAAATTTGGGCACTTTCTGGCTTAAAATAGAGCAGTTTTGGCCATTTGAAGAAATTTCTATTTTCAGTAATGGCGGCCATCTTGGATACAGGACGGCGCTGACGGACAAAATTTTGAAAGGGGACCACCTAAGGATCATTTCAGCAAAGTTTGGTTGAGATTGGCTCAGTAGTTTCAGAGGAGAAGATTTTTTTTAATTCCATCCCCCCTTTTTTCTAATTTGCATAATCGGTCAAAATCGGTAAAAGTTCAAAGTTCATAAAAAAATCCCGTAATATATGTTAAAATGCTCATCATTATGCTTATACAGTTCAAATTTGGGCACTTTCTGGCTTAAAATAGAGCAGTTTTGGCCATTTGAAGAAATTTTTATTTTCAGTAATGGCGGCCATCTTGGATACAGGACAGCGCTGACGGACATAATTTTGAAAGGGGACCACCTAAGGGTCATTTCAGCAAAGTTTGGTTGAGATTGGCTCAGTAGTTTCAGAGGAGAAGATTTTTTAAAATTTCATCCCCCTTTTTTCTAATTTGCATAATCGGTCAAAATCGGTAAAAGTTCAAAGTTCATAAAAAATCCCGTAATATATGTTAAAAAGCTCATTATTATGCTTATACAGTTCAAATTTGGGCACTTTCTGGCTTAAAATAGAGCAGTTTTGGCCATTTGAAGAAATTTCTATTTTTAGTAATGGCGGCCATCTTGGATACAGGACGGCGCTGACGGACACAATTTTGAAAGGGGACCACCCAAGGACCATTTCAGCAAAGTTTGGTTGAGATTGGCTCAGTAGTTTCAGAGAAGAAGATTTTTTTTAATTCCATCCCCCCTTTTTTCTAATTTGCATAATCGGTCAAAATCGGCAAATGTTCAAAGTTCATAAAAAATCCCGTAATATATGTTAAAAAGCTCATCATTATGCTTGTACAGTTCAAATTTGGGCACTTTGTGGCTTAAAATAGAGCAGTTTTGGCCATTTGAAGAAATTTCTACTTTCAGTAATGGCGGCCATCTTGGATACAGGACGGCGCTGACGGACACAATTTTGAAAGGGGACCACCTAAGGATCATCTCAGCAAAGTTTGGTTGAGATTGGCTCAATAGTTTCAGAGAAGATTTTTTTTTAATTTCATCCCCCCTTTTTTCTAATTTGCATAATCGGTTAAAATCGGTAAAAGTTCAAAGTTCATAAAAAATCCCGTAATATATGTTAAAATGCTCATCATTATGCTTATACAGTTCAAATTTGGGCACTTTCTGGCTTAAAATAGAGCAGTTTTGGACATTTGAAGAAATTTCTATTTTCAGTAATGGCGGCCATCTTGGATACAGGACGGCGCTGACGGACACAATTTTGAAAGGGGACCACCTAAGGGTCATCTCAGCAAAGTTTGGTTGAGATTGGCTCAGTAGTTTGAGAGGAGAAGATTTTTTTAAATTTCATCCCCCCTTTTTTCTAATTTGCATAATCGGTCAAAATCGGTAAAAGTTCAAAGTTCATAAAAAATCCCGTAATATATATAAAAAAGCTCATCATTATGCCTATACAGTTCAAATTTGGGCACTTTCTGGTTTAAAATAGAGCAGTTTTGGCCATTTGAAGAAATTTCTATTTTTAGTAATGGCGGCCATCTTGGATACAGGACGGCGCTGACGGACACAATTTTGAAAGGGGACCACCCAAGGACCATTTCAGCAAAGTTTGGTTGAGATTGGCTCAGTAGTTTCAGAGGAGAAGATTTTTTTTAATTCCATCCCACCTTTTTTCTAATTTGCATAATCGGTCAAAATCGACAAAAGTTCAAAGTTCATAAATAATCCCGTAATATATGTTAAAAAGCTCATCATTATGCTTATACAGTTCAAATTTGGGCACTTTCTGGCTTCAAATTGAGCAGTTTTGGCCATTTGAAGAAATTTCTATTTTTAGTAATGGTGGCCATCTTGGATACAGGACGGCGCTGACGGACACAATTTTGAAAGGGGACCACCTAAGGATCATCTCAGCAAAGTTTGGTTGAGATTGGCTCAGTAGTTTCAGAGGAGAATTTTTTTTTTAATTCCATCCCCCCTTTTTTCTAATTTGCAAAATCGGTCAAAATCGGCAAAAGTTCATAAAAAATCCTGTAATATATGTTAAAAAGCTCATCATTATGCTTATACAGTTCAAATTTGGGCACTTTCTGGCTTAAAATAGAGCAGTTTTGGCCATTTGAAGAAATTTCTATTTTTAGTAATGGCGGCCATCTTGGATACAGGACGGCGCTGACGGACACAATTTTGAAAGGGGACCACCCAAGGATCATTTCAGCAAAGTTTGGTTGAGATTGGCTCAGTAGTTTCAGAGGAGAAGATTTTTTTTAATTCCATCCCCCCTTTTTTCTAATTTGCATAATCGGTCAAAATCGGCAAAAGTTCAAAGTTCATAAAAAATCCCGTAATATATGTTAAAAAGCTCATCATTACGCTTATACAGTTCAAATTTGGGCACTTTCTGGCTTAAAATAGAGCAGTTTTGGCCATTTGAAGAAATACCTATTTTCAGTAATGGTGGCCATCTTGGATACAGGACGGCGCTGACGGACAAAATTTTGAAAGGGGACCACCTAAGGATCATTTCAGCAAAGTTTGGTTGAGATTGGCTCAGTAGTTTCAGAGGAGAGGATTTTTTTTAATTCCATCCCCCCTTTTTTCTAATTTGCATAATCGGTCAAAATCGGCAAAAGTTCAAAGTTCATAAAAAATCCCGTAATATATGTTAAAAAGCTCATCATTATGCTTATACAGTTCAAATTTGGGCACTTTCTGGCTTAAAATAGAGCAGTTTTGGCCATTTGAAGAAATTTCTATTTTTAGTAATGGTGGCCATCTTGGATACAGGACGCGCTGACGGACACAATTTTGAAAGGGGACCACCTAAGGATCATTTCAGCAAAGTTTGGTTGGGATTGGCTCAGCAGTTTCAGAGGAGAAGATTTTTTTTAATTTCATCCCCCCCTTTTTTCTAATTTGCATAATCGGTCAAAATCGGTAAAAGTTCAAAGTACATAAAAAATCCCGTAATATATGTTAAAATGCTCATCATTATGCTTATACAGTTCAAATTTGGGCACTTTCTGGCTTAAAATAGAGCAGTTTTGGACATTTGAAAAAACAAATTTTGTAGTAATGGTGGCCATCTTGGATACAGGACGGCGCTGACGGACACAATTTTGAAAGGGGACCACCTAAGGATCATTTCAGCAAGGTTTGGTTGAGATTGGCTCAGTAGTTTCAGACTAGAAGAATTTTTTTTAATTCCATCCCCCCTTTTTTCTAATTTGCATAATCGGTCAAAATCGGCAAAAGTTCAAAGTTCATAAAAAATCCCGTAATATATGTTAAAAAGCTCATCATTATGCTTATACAGTTCAAATATTTGGGCACTTTCTGGCTTAAAATAGAGCAGTTTTGGCCATTTGAAGAAATGTCTATTTTTAGTAATGGCGGCCATCTTGGATACAGGACGGCGCTGACGGACACAATTTTGAAAGGGGACCACCTAAGGGTCATTTCAGCAAAGTTTGGTTGAGATTGGCTCAGTAGTTTCAGAGGAGAAGATTTTTTTAAATTTCATCCCCCTTTTTTCTAATTTGCATAATCGGTCAAAATCGGTAAAACTTCAAAGTTCATAAAAAATCCCGTAATATATATAAAAAAGCTCATCATTATGCCTATACAGTTCAAATTTGGGCACTTTCTGGCTTAAAATAGAGCAGTTTTGGCCATTTGAAGAAATTTTTATTTTCAGTAATGGCGGCCATCTTGGATACAGGACGGCGCTGACGGACACAATTTTGAAAGGGGACCACCTAAGGGTCATTTCAGCAAAGTTTGGTTGAGATTGGCTCAGTAGTTTCAGAGGAGAAGATTTTTTTTAATTCCATCCCCCCTTTTTTCTAATTTGCATAATCGGTCAAAATCGGCAAAAGTTCAAAGTTCATAAAAAATCCCGTAATATATGTTAAAAAGCTCATCATTATGCTTATACAGTTCAAATTTGGGCACTTTCTGGCTTAAAATAGAGCAGTTTTGGTCATTTGAAGAAATTTCTATTTTCAGTAATGGCGGCCATCTTGGATACAGGACGGCGCTGACGGACAAAATTTTGAAAGGGGACCACCTAAGGATCATCTCAGCAAAGTTTGGTTGAGATTGGCTCAGTAGTTTCAGAGGAGAATTTTTTTTTTAATTCCATCCCCCCTTTTTTCTAATTTGCAAAATCGGTCAAAATCGGCAAAAGTTCAAAGTTCATAAAAAATCCCGTAATATATGTTAAAAAGCTCATCATTATGCTTATACAGTTCAAATTTGGGCACTTTCTGGCTCAAAATAGAGCAGTTTTGACCATTTGAAGAAATTTCTATTTTTAGTAATGGCGGCCATCTTGGATACAGGACGGCGCTGACGGACACAATTTTGAAAGGGGACCACCCAAGGACCATTTCAGCAAAGTTTGGTTGAGATTGGCTCAGTAGTTTCAGAGGAGAAGATTTTTTTAAATTTCATCCCCCCTTTTTTCTAATTTGCATAATCGGTCAAAATCGGTAAAAGTTCAAAGTTCATAAAAAATCCCGTAATATATATAAAAAAAGCTCATCATTATGCCTATACAGTTCAAATTTGGGCACTTTCTGGCTTAAAATAGAGCAGTTTTGGCCATTTGAAGAAATTTCTATTTTCAGTAATGGCGGCCATCTTGGATACAGGACGGCGCTGACGGACACAATTTTGAAAGGGGACCACCTAAGGGTCATTTCAGCAAAGTTTGGTTGAGATTGGCTCAGTAGTTTCAGAGGAGAAGATTTTTTTAAATTTCATCCCCCTTTTTTCTAATTTGCATAATCGGTCAAAATCGGTAAAACTTCAAAGTTCATAAAAAATCCCGTAATATATATAAAAAAGCTCATCATTATGCCTATACAGTTCAAATTTGGGCACTTTCTGGCTTAAAATAGAGCAGTTTTGGCCATTTGAAGAAATTTTTATTTTCAGTAATGGCGGCCATCTTGGATACAGGACGGCGCTGACGGACACAATTTTGAAAGGGGACCACCTAAGGGTCATTTCAGCAAAGTTTGGTTGAGATTGGCTCAGTAGTTTCAGAGGAGAAGATTTTTTTAAATTTCATCCCCCTTTTTTCTAATTTGCATAATCGGTCAAAATCGGTAAAACTTCAAAGTTCATAAAAAATCCCGTAATATATGTTAAAAAGCTCATCATTATGCTTATACAGTTCAAATTTGGGCACTTTCTGGCTTAAAATAGAGCAGTTTTGGCCATTTGAAGAAATTTCTATTTTCAGTAATGGCGGCCATCTTGGATACAGGACGGCGCTGACGGACACAATTTTGAAAGGGGACCACCTAAGGGTCATTTCAGCAAAGTTTGGTTGAGATTGGCTCTGTAGTTTCAGAGGAGAAGATTTTTTTAAATTTCATCCCCCTTTTTTCTAATTTGCATAATCGGTCAAAATCGGTAAAACTTCAAAGTTCATAAAAAATCCCGTAATATATATAAAAAAGCTCATCATTATGCCTATACAGTTCAAATTTGGGCACTTTCTGGCTTAAAATAGAGCAGTTTTGGCCATTTGAAGAAATTTTTATTTTCAGTAATGGCGGCCATCTTGGATACAGGACGGCGCTGACGGACACAATTTTGAAAGGGGACCACCTAAGGGTCATTTCAGCAAAGTTTGGTTGAGATTGGCTCAGTAGTTTCAGAGGAGAAGATTTTTTTAAATTTCATCCCCCCTTTTTTCTAATTTGCATAATCGGTCAAAATCGGTAAAACTTCAAAGTTCATAAAAAATCCCGTAATATATGTTAAAAAGCTCATCATTATGCTTATACAGTTCAAATTTGGGCACTTTCTGGCTTAAAATAGAGCAGTTTTGGCCATTTGAAGAAATTTCTATTTTCAGTAATGGCGGCCATCTTGGATACAGGACGGCGCTGACGGACAAAATTTTGAAAGGGGACCACCTAAGGATCATCTCAGCAAAGTTTGGTTGAGATTGGCTCAGTAGTTTCAGAGGAGAATTTTTTTTTTAATTCCATCCCCCCTTTTTTCTAATTTGCAAAATCGGTCAAAATCGGCAAAAGTTCATAAAAAATCCTGTAATATATGTTAAAAAGCTCATCATTATGCTTATACAGTTCAAATTTGGGCACTTTCTGGCTTAAAATAGAGCAGTTTTGGCCATTTGAAGAAATTTCTATTTTTAGTAATGGCGGCCATCTTGGATACAGGACGGCGCTGACGGACACAATTTTGAAAGGGGACCACCCAAGGATCATTTCAGCAAAGTTTGGTTGAGATTGGCTCAGTAGTTTCAGAGGAGAAGATTTTTTTTAATTCCATCCCCCCTTTTTTCTAATTTGCATAATCGGTCAAAATCGGCAAAAGTTGAAAGTTCATAAAAAATCCCGTAATATATGTTAAAAAGCTCATCATTACGCTTATACAGTTCAAATTTGGGCACTTTCTGGCTTAAAATAGAGCAGTTTTGGCCATTTGAAGAAATACCTATTTTCAGTAATGGTGGCCATCTTGGATACAGGACGGCGCTGACGGACAAAATTTTGAAAGGGGACCACCTAAGGATCATTTCAGCAAAGTTTGGTTGAGATTGGCTCAGTAGTTTCAGAGGAGAGGATTTTTTTTAATTCCATCCCCCCTTTTTTCTAATTTGCATAATCGGTCAAAATCGGCAAAAGTTCAAAGTTCATAAAAAATCCCGTAATATATGTTAAAACGCTCATCATTATGCTTATACAGTTCAAATTTGGGCACTTTCTGGCTTAAAATAGAGCAGTTTTGGCCATTTGAAGAAATTTCTATTTTTAGTAATGGCGGCCATCTTGGATACAGGACGGCGCTGACGGACACAATTTTGAAAGGGGACCACCCAAGGATCATTTCAGCAAAGTTTGGTTGAGATTGGCTCAGTAGTTTCAGAGGAGAAGATTTTTTTTAATTCCATCCCCCCTTTTTTCTAATTTGCATAATCGGTCAAAATCGGCAAAAGTTCAAAGTTCATAAAAAATCCCGTAATATATGTTAAAAAGCTCATCATTACGCTTATACAGTTCAAATTTGGGCACTTTCTGGCTTAAAATAGAGCAGTTTTGGCCATTTGAAGAAATACCTATTTTCAGTAATGGTGGCCATCTTGGATACAGGACGGCGCTGACGGACAAAATTTTGAAAGGGGACCACCTAAGGATCATTTCAGCAAAGTTTGGTTGAGATTGGCTCAGTAGTTTCAGAGGAGAGGATTTTTTTTAATTCCATCCCCCCTTTTTTCTAATTTGCATAATCGGTCAAAATCGGCAAAAGTTCAA
Source organism: Bathymodiolus brooksi (assembly GCA_963680875.1). NCBI lineage: Eukaryota > Metazoa > Mollusca > Bivalvia > Mytilida > Modiolidae > Bathymodiolus > Bathymodiolus brooksi. Next base: position 89,635,093 of record OY804578.1, on the reverse strand, counting down.
AGTTCATAAAAAATCCCGTAATATATGTTAAAAAGCTCATCATTATGCTTATACAGTTCAAATTTGGGCACTTTCTGGCTTAAAATAGAGCAGTTTTGGCCATTTGAAGAAATTTCTATTTTTAGTAATGGTGGCCATCTTGGATACAGGACGCGCTGACGGACACAATTTTGAAAGGGGACCACCTAAGGATCATTTCAGCAAAGTTTGGTTGGGATTGGCTCAGCAGTTTCAGAGGAGAAGATTTTTTTTAATTTCATCCCCCCCTTTTTTCTAATTTGCATAATCGGTCAAAATCGGTAAAAGTTCAAAGTACATAAAAAATCCCGTAATATATGTTAAAAAGCTCATCATTATGCTTATACAGTTCAAATTTGGGCACTTTCTGGCTTAAAATAGAGCAGTTTTGGCCATTTGAAGAAATTTCTATTTTCAGTAATGGCGGCCATCTTGGATACAGGACGGCGCTGACGGACAAAATTTTGAAAGGGGACCACCCAAGGATCATTTCAGCAAAGTTTGGTTGAGATTGGCTCAGTAGTTTCAGAGGAGAAGATTTTTTTTAATTCCATCCCCCCTTTTTTCTAATTTGCATAATCGGTCAAAATCGGCAAAAGTTCAAAGTTCATAAAAAATCCCGTAATATATGTTAAAAAGCTCATCATTATGCTTATACAGTTCAAACATTTGGGCACTTTCTGGCTTAAAATAGAGCAATTTTGGCCATTTGAAGAAATGTCTATTTTTAGTAATGGCGGTCATCTTGGATACAGGACGGTGCTCACGGACACAAATTTAAAAGGGGACCACCTAAGGATCATTTCAGCAAAGTTTGGTTGAGATTGGCTCAGTAGTTTCAGAGGAGAGGATTTTTTTTTAATTTCATCCCCCCTTTTTTCTAATTTGCATAATCGGTCAAAATCGGTAAAAGTTCAAAGTTCATAAAAAATCCCGTAATAAATGTTAAAATGCTCATCATTATGCTTATACAGTTCAAATTTGGGCACTTTCTGGCTTAAAATAGAGCAGTTTTGGCCATTTGAAGAAATTTCTATTTTTAGTAATGGCGGCCATCTTGGATACAGGACGGCACTGACGGACATAATTTGAAAGGGGACCACCTAAGGATGATCTCAGCAAAGTTTGGTTGAGATTGGCTCAGTAGTTTCAGAGGAGAAGATTTTTTTTAAATTTCATCCCCCCTTTTTTCTAATTTGCATAATCGGTTAAAATCGGTAAAAGTTCAAAGTTCATAAAAAATCCCGTAACATATGTTAAAAAGCTCATCATTATGCTTATACAGTTCAAATTTGGGCACTTTCTGGCTTAAAATAGAGCAGTTTTGGCCATTTGAAGAAATTTCTATTTTTAGTAATGGCGGCCATCTTGGATACAGGACGGCGCTGACGGACACAATTATGAAAGGGGACCACCTAAGGATCATTTCAGCAAAGTTTGGTTGAGATTGGCTCAGTAGTTTCAGAGGAGGAGATTTTTTTAAATTTCATCCCCCTTTTTTCTAATTTGCATAATCGGTCAAAATGGGTAATGGGATTTACTTCAAAATTGCAGGGTAGGTAGATCTTGATATGCTGCACATTTTTACAATAAACTTAACATCTATCTGTAAATAATTTTTGAAATATAAGACGAAAAGTATAAAATTAAAAAAAAAAATTATGAAAAAAGGGCAATAACTCCAAGATGGGTAATCAAATTTACTTCAAAATTGCAGGGTAGGTAGATCTTGACATGCTGAACATGTTTGCAGTTTCAACTTACGATCTGTCTCTTAAATTTTTTGAAATAAAGGACGAAAAGTATTAAAATTTTGAAAATTTGATGAAAAATGGGAAATAACTCCAAAACTAGAGGCTCCCAGGAGCCTGTAATCGCTCACCTGGTTTTCAATTTGACATCTAAAGTTGATAGAAAATGGGGGTGTTACACATAATTTTGAAAGTGGGCCACCCAAAGATCATTTCAACTCAAATTTCTGAGCAAAAGATTTTGATGTGATTTTTATCTCATAATATTCCTAAACGGAATAAACTGGCTGAAAAAATCTCACAGAAAAACCCAGAATATATGTTAAACTACTCATTGCCATATAGCTGCAGTTAAAATTTGAGTTCATTTTGATTTGTAATAAAGTGGAAATTGACAACTAAATTAATTTCTATTTTTAATAACAGCAGCCATTTTGAATGGAGGGCGGGGCTGTCGGACACAATATTGAAAGGGGACCACCCAAGGACCATCCCAGCCAAATTTGCTTTAATTTGGTTCAGCGGTTTCAGAGGAGAAGATTTAAATGTGATCTTTTATCAAAATATGTCTAATTTGTATAATCAGTATAAATCGGTTGAAAGAAAAAATTCACAGAAAAACTCAGAATATATGTTAATCTACTCATTGTCATGTAGCTGCAGTTAAAATTTGAGCTCATTTTGATTTATAATAAAGCAGCAATGGACAATTGAAGAAATTTCTATTTTTAGTAACAGCAACCAGCTTGAATGGAGGGCGGGGCTGTCGTACACAATTTTGAAAGGGACCCACCCAGGAACCATCCCTGCCAGGTTTGGTTTAATTTGGTTCAGCGGTTTCAGAGGAGAAGATTTAAATGTGATCTTTTATCAAAATATGCCTAATTTGCATAATCGGTATATATCGGCTGCAGTTAAAATTTGAGCTCATTTTGACTTATACTAAAGCAGCAATGAACAATCAAAATTTCATCCCCCCTTTTTCTATTTTTAGCTTGGCGGCCATCTTGGTTGGAAGTCGGGATCACCGGACACAATTTGGAAGGGGGCCATACAAGGATCATTCCACCAAAGTTTGGTTCAAATTGGCCCATTGGCTTCAGAGGAGTTGATTAAAATGTGAAAAGTTAACGGACGGACGGACGACGGACGCTCAGTGGTGACAATAGCTCACCTGACCCTTTGGGTCAGGTGAGCTAATGAGTAATGGGATTTACGTCAAAATTGCAGGGTGGGTAGATCTTGATATGCCGCACATTTTTGCAATTAAAGTTAACCTTTATCTCTTATAGTTTTTGAAATACAAGACGAAAAGTATTAAAATTTTACAAATTTGATGAAAAAAGGGCAATAACTCCAAGATGGGTAATCAGATTTACTTCAAAATTGCAGGGTAGGTAGATCTTGATGTGCTTATCATTTTTATACCATGTCAGATTTTTGATATTATTAACGGTTTTTGAGTTATTACCCAAAACCTGCAATTTTACCATATGTTCTATTTTTAGTAACAGTGGCCATGTTGGTTGGTGCACGGCATCACCGGACACCATTTTGAAACTAGACACCCTAGTGATGATTCAGACCAAGTTTGGTTTCCATTGGTCTAGTACTTTCAGAGGAGAAGATTTTTTAAAAAGTTTACGACGTACGATGGACGGCAATAGCTCACATGACCCTTTGGTTTTGGTCAGGTGAGCTAAAAACCGGGAGGCTGTGTAGCGAGAACAAACCAGGAGACTGTGAAGCCAGTAAAACCAGGAGGCTCTGTGTAGCCGGAACAAACCAGGAGGTTCTGTAAAGCCAGTAAAAACCAAGAAGTTCTGTGTTTCCAGTAAAAACCGGGAGGCTCTGTGTAGCCAGAACAAACCAGGAGACTGTGAAGCCAGTAAAACCAGGAGGCTCTGTGTAGCCAGAAGAAACCAGGAAGTTCTGTAAAGCCAGTAAAAACCCAAAAGCTCTGTGTTGCCAGTAAAAATTGGGAGGCTCTGCGTAGCCAGAAGAAACCAGGAGACTGTGAAGCCAGTAAAACCAGGAGGCTCTGTTTAGCCGGAACAAACCAGGAGACTGTGAAGCCAGTAAAACCAGGAGGCTCTGTTTAGACGGAACAAACCAGGAGGTTCTGTAAAGCCAATAAAAACCCAGAAGCTCTGTGCAGCCAAAAGAAACCAGGAGACTATGAAGCCAATAAAACCAGGAACTGGAACAAATCAGGAGACTGTAAAGCCAGTAAAACCAGGAGGCTCTGCGTAGCTGGAACAAACCAGGAGACTGTGAAGCCAGTAAAATCAAGAGGTTCTGTGTAGCTGGAACAAACCAGGAGGTTCTGGAAAGCCAGTAAAAACCAAGAAGCTCTGTGTAGCCAGAACAAACCAGGAGACTGTGAAGCTAGTAAAACCAGGAGGCTCTGTAAAAACAGTAAAAGCCAGGAGACTCTGTGTGGCAAGTAATGTTTTATTTGATAAACATTTGCTTTTTTGGTTTTATTATTGAAGTTGTCAAAACAGAAATGATCAAAAAGTAGAGGGTCACATGAGCTTCCATCGCTCATCCAGCAAAGTTCATGCTCAACATTTGTACAAACTTAAACTGATTTTACATATTACAATGATGCTCCATGAAAAATACAAGTGCATTTCTAATACTGGGTCTTCAGAGATATATTCCAAATTCCAATTGCAGGTCAGGATCAACTTTGGAGCCCCTGGCCTGTGATCCCACATAGATAGCCTTTATAGCTTGATTTGGCTCAATCTAATTAAAATTAGATCTTTAGTTGCTCCTCCATTTTCGCCAGCCATGGTTTAAGATCTACATCCCCTCTTCTTCACCCTTGGTGGTGTTGGCTACAATTTCATAATTCCTGTGTATTGCTGTCTGCTGGATTTTGTTAGTAGCATTCCTTGTACTGACTTCCTTTTCAGTCAATCAGCACAAATCATTCATTTCACCTCATGTCAAAATCTGCACAAAACTGACAAAAAACTAAATATGTCCCCAAAATTCATCATGTCCATTTTATGTTCACATTTTTTTCTACAAAACACATCTCTTTATAACACAAATTCTGATTTGTTGCACTACAGCTATCACTGGCTGCATCTATGTAACTGTCATTATGTGATCACAACAATCTGTGTAAAGAGGAAAGGAGGCAAATTGTAACCCTTGTTTGGCAAAGATGTTGCTCCTCCTTTTCTGATATCAAGATTTAACAAAATTCCAAAAGGGGTCACATTTTGCTGACCTTTTACGACAGAATTTTGAGCTGACCAGTAGGTGATTCATTACTTCACTGACAGCATATTTAACAATCTCAAGTGATAACAGGCACTATTTGATGGCAAAATCTTTTGTGGAGTTTATTTGATTTTTGTTACAAGTTACTATCAATGCTTTTGCTATACTCATAAGGAAAACAAGCTTATAAACAATACATCCATATCTAGGTACATGTAAGAGTTCTCTCTGCCATGCAAGAATATGAAATGCAGTACCAACCCACTATATGACCTAATAAGCATAAATTGAAATGGCACAGTAGATTTGAAGATATTTCTTTAATCCCCCCAATCTCTCAGCCAATAATTACTGCAAAGTTTTGGTTTAAATAGCCCAGTGGTCGGAAATGTGAAATATTATCTACAAAGTGATGAAACAGGCTCATATGGATAAGTGAAACAAAAATACAAACAAATTGATTGTCATATTGAAATGATATGTGTAATCTTTTATCATGGCCTTCCATCTATGGTTCATTTCAGCCAATTATAATTCACTATAACTAAATATAGTGTATGATATCCATTTTATTATTGGAATAGATTAAGCAATAAATTTTGAATACATGATGTATAGTTAATTCTTCAAAGATTTCTTTCAAAAGGATTGATCTTGTTTTCATTTCTCTGCCAATCAGAAACTGTTCTTCCCATTTGATCTAAGTTTGAATGGAATTGACAACTCTTTCTGCAGGATCAATCATGCAAAGAAAAGGTAAATGGTGTTATTTACACAAATCAACTGAACAGAAACTATTAATTATACATTGTATGTAGAAGAGTAAAATAAATGTATATATCTGAAGACCCATCATACTTTCCTGTAATGTTTTGGTTCAAATAATCATGTGGTTTCTGAGGAGGATTAAAATCAAATATTATAAATGGTTGACATATATGCCAAGCAAAAGCTTATATTAATGATCTTGAGCCAACTGGTGAGCAAACAATTTATCATTACAGGTATTAAAGTTATAGTTAAGAAATCACACCCATCATTTCACTGACTAGAAACAAAATTCAGAGCTACCAAGGGAGATAAGTCTTCTATGCTTACCTATCATCATTTGGCCCAATGAGTGGATTTAACCCTGAGAACCCTGGTATATTAAAATGGTCCTTTAATATCATGATGTCTCCAACGTTGTACTCCCTGTTTATACCACCAGCAGCATTTGTTATAAATAATGTTGTTACACCAATCAACTTCAGAATTTTTATCGGTAACGTCACCTTCAAAAGAAAAGTCATTGCATACTGTCAATTTACAAATTAATGTGAATCCATGACCGAAAATATGAGATTAAATAAAAAATAAAGTTAAAATAAAATAATAAAACTATTAAACATGTCAGATGAAATATTGGATTACCACAAAAATGTAAATTAAATTTATTATTCTATCGAAAAAGGAAAAGTTTAAATTTTGAGGCACATCACGGAAAATACATTTTCTATTTCATGAGATGTCTAATGAGGTCATATGTCGTGAGTCACTCTAATGGGCTAATGAGGTATGACTTGAGTCTCTCTGATGGGCTAATGAGGTATGGCTTGGGTCACTCTGATGGGCTAATGAGGAATGGCTTGAGTCACTCTGATGAGGTATGGCTTTGGCTCACTCTGATGGGTTAATGAGGTATGGCTTTGGCTCACTCTGATGGGCTAATGAGGAATGGCTTGGGTCACTCTGATGGGCTAATGAGGTATGGCTTTGGCTCACTCTGATGGGCTAATGAGGTATGGCTTTGGCTCACTCTGATGGGCTAATGAGGTATGGCTTTGGCTCACTCTGATGGGCTAATGAGGTATGGCTTTGGCTCACTCTGATGGGCTAATGAGGTATGGCTTTGGCTCACTCTGATGGGCTAATGAGGTATGGCTTTGGCTCACTCTGATGGGCTAATGAGGTATGGCTTTGGCTCACTCTGATGGGCTAATGAGGTATGGCTTTGGCTCACTCTGATGGGCTAATGAGGTATGGCTTTGGCTCACTCTGATGGGCTAATGAGGTATGGCTTTGGCTCACTCTGATGAGCTAATGAGGTATGGCTTGGGTCACTCTGATGGGCTAATGAGGTATGGCTTTGGCTCACTATGATGGGCTAATGAGGTATGGCTTTGGCTCACTCTGATGGGCTAATGAGGTATGGCTTTGGCTCACTCTGATGGGCTAATGAGGTATGGCTTTGGCTCACTCTGATGGGCTAATGAGGTATGGCTTTGGCTCACTCTGATGGGCTAATGAGGTATGGCTTTGGCTCACTCTGATGGGCTAATGAGGTATGGCTTTGGCTCACTCTGATGGGCTAATGAGGTATGGCTTTGGCTCACTCTGATGAGCTAATGAGGTATGGCTTGGGTCACTCTGATGGGCTAATGAGGTATGGCTTTGGCTCACTCTGATGGGCTAATGAGGTATGGCTTTGGCTCACTCTGATGGGCTAATGAGGTATGGCTTTGGCTCACTCTGATGGGCTAATGAGGTATGGCTTTGGCTCACTCTGATGGGCTAATGAGGTATGGCTTTGGCTCACTCTGATGGGCTAATGAGGTATGGCTTTGGCTCACTCTGATGGGCTAATGAGGTATGGCTTTGGCTCACTCTGATGGGCTAATGAGGTATGGCTTTGGCTCACTCTGATGAGCTAATGAGGTATGACTTGGGTCACTCTGATGGGCTAATGAGGTATGGCTTTGGCTCACTCTGATGGGCTAATGAGGTATGGCTTTGGCTCACTCTGATGGGCTAATGAGGTATGGCTTTGGCTCACTCTGATGGGCTAATGAGGTATGGCTTTGGCTCACTCTGATGAGCTAATGAGGTATGGCTTGGGTCACTCTGATGGGCTAATGAGGTATGGCTTTGGCTCACTCTGATGGGCTAATGAGGTATGGCTTTGGCTCACTCTGATGGGCTAATGAGGTATGGCTTTGGCTCACTCTGATGGGCTAATGAGGTATGGCTTTGGCTCACTCTGATGGGCTAATGAGGTATGGCTTTGGCTCACTCTGATGGGCTAATGAGGTATGGCTTTGGCTCACTCTGATGAGCTAATGAGGTATGGCTTGGGTCACTCTGATGGGCTAATGAGGTATGGCTTTGGCTCACTCTGATGGGCTAATGAGGTATGGCTTTGGCTCACTCTGATGGGCTAATGAGGTATGGCTTTGGCTCACTCTGATGGGCTAATGAGGTATGGCTTTGGCTCACTCTGATGGGCTAATGAGGTATGGCTTTGGCTCACTCTGATGGGCTAATGAGGTATGGCTTTGGCTCACTCTGATGGGCTAATGAGGTATGGCTTTGGCTCACTCTGATGGGCTAATGAGGTATGGCTTTGGCTCACTCTGATGGGCTAATGAGGTATGGCTTTGGCTCACTCTGATGGGCTAATGAAATAAAGTGATGAGTAATTACATTGGTTGTTAAGATTTTTGTTTGTACGTGCAACTCCTCCTGCATATTATTTAGGAATTCTTTAAAACTTTACATTATGGAAAAGAAAATTAAAATATCGATGGTCAACAATTTCACTAATATCAACATAACAAGCAATCACCTATCACCTCAGACCATTGAACAAGACAATGACATGCATGCTTATAACTCATACAAATACTGTTATGGCAGCTTTATAGTACCATTTCTGAAGCAGTTATTATCACCTTTTTGACATAAGAATAGTGTTGAATATTACTTTATTCTAACATGACTTCCTAATTTCTTTCGCTTTGTTATCAAACGAGTGAGTTATCCATTCGGTATAATCTCAATAGCACATGAGCCGGTGATGAATGTGACTGACTTTTCCATTGTCAACATAAATTGTGTGCGGCATTTTCTGCAATCGTAAATATAAATTACTGTCTTCCAATCAAAGTATACTACCGTATTTGTACTCTTAGACATATCAGAATCGAAATATATCATGGAAGCCAGAATGTGTTTTGAGTTTTAACATGGATTGGCGGATATTAGTAAATTTTATCCTTCGCTTCTGGCTTGGGATAAAATACTAATATCCGCCTATCCATGTTAAAACTCCCAACACATTCTGGCTTCCATGATTTATTTCTTAATTATAGCTTGTTTTGATTTGATGCGCATGCCCAAGACGACTCATCACCTTTCATTCCAGCTGGCTATTTATTTGATTTTCTTTGGATTTATGATCGTCAGCACAGATGTCACTGTGCTTCCGAATTATCTTAGATCTAAATAATCATTTGCATCCCAGCCCTACCTCATAAACATCTGGTAAGGTGAATTTTGATGAATTTGACAGAACCGGCTTCATTGTACGATCTATTTTCGGTCAATCACCAATGTAAACAATGACACCAAATACGATTATTACAGTCATTCTATGCATAATATCTCAAGTATATACACAACAAGCACCTGGAATCAGAGGCTCAGATCCAGAATACCCACTGTCAGCTTATCCACTGTCGTTACTTACCATAAATGAGTATGACAATAACACCTGTGTTTTATACTGGCTTAATGACATCCGTAAAAGTAACCAACCACCAGGCAAATCACTGAACTTTATCAACACATTACTTCTAATAATAAGCGGAGTAGAAACCAACCCAGGTCCGATAAAATACCCTTGCGGCGTGTTCAGCAAGGCATGTAGGTGGAATCAAAAAGCCTTAGCCTGCGATGATTGTGATCAATGGTTTCATACAGCATGTATGGGAGTATCAAACTCAGCATATGACAACCTGGCAAATACATCAGTGTCATGGTACTGTACAAACTGCAACCGACCAAATCACTCAACTCTACCGTACGACCTTAGTAGCAGTGTTGCCAACCGTTTTTCATCGCTACAACCTGACTCCTTTAATTCGACAATTAGCTCGATAGGCAGTCCTACAGCCACATCATCACCCAGACGAGTGCGCAATAAACCACAGTCAAAAGTTAAACAAGGACTTAGAACTCTCATAATAAATTTTCAATCTGTTAAAAATAAAGTACATGTACCACAATTAGATATTTTACTAGAATCTACATCTCCAGATATCATCATTGGTACAGAAACATGGACCAACAATACTATGCACTCATCAGAATTTTACCCAGATAATTATACCATTTATCGCCGTAATAGGGGAACCAAGATCATGGCGGAGTAGTTATAGCAACAATGAACAATCTCACAACAACAGAAGTTCACAATAGCAAAACAGTAGAGCTTATAAGTGTAAAAATAGACCTGCCAAATAAAAAGACACTCATAATTTCATCATTCTATAGACCACCTAAGACTGATGAAGTATATATACAAAACTACATCAAGGAAATATCAGAACTAAAGACAAGATATGATAAAGCTATTTTTTGTGTTGGTGGGGACTTCAACCTGCCCGATATTGACTGGAAAACTGGACTAGTAAATGGAAATAACTACCCACATAAAACCAGCGAGGAAATAATTAAGTCTGGGGAGGATATGTTTATGGAACAAGTGGTCGAATGTAGCACTAGAGGAGAAAACATACTAGATCTCTTTTTTACAATACACCCAACATTAGTGGAGCGTACCAAAACATTACCACCATTAGGTAAAGGAGATCATGATATTGTACTATGCGACACTCTCATCACACCTAACAGAGTTAAGAAACCTCGTAGAAATATATTACTATGGAAAAAAGCAGACGAAGACAGCATTAAAACAGCTCTAATCAAATCACAAACAGACATAATCGATAACAGCAACGATGTCAACAAAACATGGGATCAATTCAGGACAACAATTGAGGATATTATGAAGAAGTACATACCAACTAAATCAACTTCTACCAGAAATTCACACCCATGGATAAACCGCAACATCAATAAACTTACAAGAAAGAAAAACCGAGCACACAAAAAAGCAAGATCCACAAAGAAATCAAAAGACTGGAACCGATACACCAAGTTAAAATCAGCATGTCAAAGAGAGATAAGGAAGTCAAATGACTCTTACTTACAGGACATCATAAGCGGCGACATGAAGAATAATTCGAAGAAACTATGGTCATACATAAAGCATAAGAAACAAGATTCCAGTGGGGTAGCACCACTGAAAGATACTGACGGTCTTCTGTACAGCGACACGCCTGCAAAAGCTGAGATTTTGAACAACCAATTCCACTCGGTTTACACAAAGGAGGATTTTGGCAACTTACCATCAAAAGGACCTAGTCCCCACCCAACTACATGTATGCCTAACATACAGATCAACAGTAACGGCATCAAGAAACTATTGAATGGTCTTAACATACATAAAGCGACAGGCCCAGATGCAATACCTACAAGATTTCTTCATGACTACGCATAAGAATTAGCACCAATCATGACTTTCATATTCCAACTGTCATTAGATACAGGTAATATACCGGACGATTGGAGAGAGGCAAACATGGTAGCATTATTTAAGAAAGGAGACAGACACCAAGCATCAAACTATAGGCCAGTTTCACTCACGTCCGTATCTTGTAAAATACTGGAACATGTCATTCACAGCCAGATAATAGACCATTTCGACCGTTGGAACATACTGACAGACAAGCAACATGGGTTTAGAAGGAGGAGATCTTGCGAGTCACAACTGATCATCACCATCGATGCGCTAGCCAAGTCCTTGACCAAAGGAGAACAAGTTGATGTGATTTTGCTTGATTTCTCTAAAGCCTTCGATAAGGTTCCCCATCATCGACTGCTTCACAAGCTGGACTATTATGGAGTGAGAGGAAACACCTGGAAATGGGTACAGGACTTCTTGAGTAAGAGAACGCAGAAAGTCGTATTTGACGGTGTTACACCCTCCTGTGCAGACGTTATATCCAGAGTCCCACAAGGTACTGTGATGGTCCCATTGCTGTTTTTAACCTTCATAAATGACTTGCCAGAACACACTACATCTGATGTTCGACTTTTCGCAGACGACTGTCTGTTATACAGACATATTCGAAATGATGAAGATGCGGCAGCCTTACAGAAGGACCTAACATCACTACAGCAATGGGAAGAAACATGGCAGATGCAGTTCCATCTGCAAAAATGTAATGTCATTCATGTAACCAACAAACGTAAACCCATCACACATAGTTATAAGTTACATGATCACATACTGGAAGTAATGGAAAACAGCAAATATCTGGGAGTTACTATCAACAACAAGCTGAATTGGATCCAACATATAACCAACATCAAAGGCAAAGCCAGTAGGACCTTGTGCTTTTTACAGAGAAACCTCTGTGGATGCAAATCAAATGTTAAGTCAACCGCCTATACCACCATGGTGAGACCGACATTAGAATATGCAGGGACAGTATGGGACCCACACCATCAGGTCCACATCAGATCAATCGAGGGGGTCCAGCAAAGATCCGCCATATTTGTTAGCGGTAACTTTTATGACCGCACTCCAGGTGGTGTAACAGCGATGATAAACCAGCTCAAATGGCAACCCCTAGAATATCGCTGGTTGACATCACGGCTAGTCATGTTCTACAAGATCACACATGACTTCATTGACATCAATGCACCATCCTACTTACTACCAGGTGATGCTAGAACAAGGGGTGCAAATAGATATCATCAACCAACAACCAACAAGGATATCTCTTTCTTTCCAAGAACCACCACTGATTGGAACAGGCTACCAGAAACAACTACATCGGCCAATACCATCGAGAGCTTCCGTATGCAGCTGAGTTTCAGCCAAGCTGCATACTTCACACACTAGGTCCATGATTTTTTGTATATAGTTTTAACTGTTCATATGCCGAGGGGTTTTTAGTCGTCTTTGACATGCGTCAGTGCAAAATTACACTCAAGATGAGTCCTGCACTATACCAGGAAGAAGAAATAGAAGATATTGTAACAAACAACAAAATAAACAAAACAAAAATTATCTGGCATTCAAAATATTTTTATCTAGCCAGTGTGAAAACAAATATTTTCCATATTTTCACATGTTTTTAGCATGATACTGTTATCAAAATAATCAATAATTTACACCTTTAATGCTTCTCAAGTGACCTGGTTCCAAGACATGAAGTTATACATTGTATGCTTAATTATATGATTTATACATTATCACATGGAATCAAATCAAACAAGAACAAGAAAATGGATGGTTTAAATAATGTGATAGTGGTCCCTGCGCATTTATCACATGGAGTAGCTGTTAATTTATTGTAATTATTTGCATCTATCAGCTGTGTTTCCACTGTGTACAGCTAAGCCTTGTTATCTCAAACTAGGATAAATTGTTTCTTTGGATAACTCAAAGTAACTAGAGGCTCACCTGAGCCTGTATTGCTCACCTGATTGTTCATATGCAAGTTTGTGTTCAATGTTCAATGAAGTCTAGATTTTAAAAAAAATATTCATTTTTTACATAGGATCCGATGTTAAAAAAAACCCACATCAAATTTGGATGAAAAATAAAAATTCTATATACCTTTCAAATATGCAAAACTTTGGGAATTTGGGCCTCTATTAGACCCCTCTGCAAAATAAAATAGCAATTTCTTTTATTGGCTCATGACATCAATGACCCATAAAGATGAACACTTCACAAAAAAACTGGATTTTAAAATTGGATGAAAAATAAAAACTTTCAAATTTTGGAAATTGCCACTTTTCGACCTCTTTTGATCAAGTTCCCACTCTGTATAAAATACTAATACCTGCCAACCCATGTTAAAACTCAAAACACATTCTGGCTTCCACGATTTATTTCTTAAATAATCTATACCCATATATATGGAAACACCCTTTTTGACACCTTTGGGTGTCTCTTGTGTTCTTCTGATAAAAAACAAAAAACCATAAACGTTGTAGGGGACCATCCAATGATCATTGGTTTCAGAGACAAAGATTAAAATGTTAAAAGCTAACAGATGACAGTGACAGACGACTACGGACACCAAGTTATGGCAATACATCACATGACCATTTGGGTCAGGTGACGTTACAATTAGGGAAGTTCATTCAGTAGGTAATACTAATAGCTTAAATTAACTCCAGATAACTTAAATTCTCAGATAACTCGAAGTGATAACTCATAGTAAAAGTTAGGGCAATTCATTAATGTAATATGAAAGGTAAACATCGTGGAATTTTTTGATTAAATATTAAAAATCTGCTCAAAAGCAGATTTTAAGAGCATATTTGACAGCAGATAATTCTGTTTTCCAGTACAGTAATGCAAATGATATGCGTGTGACACAAGATTTGAACTCTTTCGGGGAGATTATCGCTCATGTAAATTAAACTATTGCCTACTTAATGAACAGACCTAATTTTTACTGAGTTATCTGAGTTAAATTTAACTATAACCTACTTCGGGAAAATTAGGTCTACTTCGCTCAATGTTTAGTTGATGAAAATATATATATATATATTCCGTGTGTACCACATAAGAATAATTGCCAAAAAAAATTGGTTCACACGACATGAAACAGACAGATTCCTTAATAATCATTGTCAGGAATGTGTGCGGGCTTACCTCAGCATCCATGATTGTTTATCTTTTCTTCACGAGGTCATGATCGGCAATCATCGGACCAAAACTTTTCTTCACAAAGTTATGATCGACAATCATCGGAACAAAACAACCGAAAGTTAATCAGTCTCCACAATAATGGCGAGGACAATAAACATGCACACAGATTTGCAGATTTCTAGTTGTTGGGAACATATTTCGACTTGAAACATGCATGAATAGCTTAGTAAAGGTACCGCCATATTCCAAATTGAATTTTCAGGGGAAAATTTTCTTCACGCAAAACTGGTGTAATATTACTTTAAGTCAGTAATAGTTTAATTAGCTCAGAGAACTTGAATTTTCAGATACCTCAAAGTAAAAATAAGGTCCATTTATTAAGTAGGTCACAGTTTAATTTAATTCAGATGACTTGAACTCTCAGATAACTCAAAGTAAAAATTAGGTCTGTTCATTAAGTAGGTAATAATTTATTCAAACTCAGAAAACTTGAAATCTCAAGATAACTCAAAGTAAAAATTAGGTCTGTTCATTAAGTAGGTAATAGTTTAATTTAACTCTGATAACTTGAATTCTCAGATAACTCAAAGTGAAAATTATATCTGTACCCGAAGTAGGTTATAGTTAAAATTAACTCAGATAACTCAAAGTAAAAATTAGGTCTGTTCATTAAATAGGTAATAGTTTAATTTAACTCTGATAACTTGATTTCTCAGATAACTCAAAGTAAAAATTAGATAAGTTTATTAAAAAGGCAATAGTTTAATTCAACTCTGATAACTTGAATTCTCAGTTAACTCAAAGTGAAAATTAGGTCTGTTCGCGAAGTAGGTAATAGTTAAATTTAACTCAGATAACTTGAAGTAAAAATTAGGCCTGTTCATTAAGTAGGTAAGTTTATTTATTTGAACTCAGATAACTTGAATTCTCAGATAACTCAAAGTAAAAATTAGGCATGTTCCCTTTTCTCTTTAAAAGGAAATTAAATTATTTTAGGCACCATAATGGTCATAGATGCTCATTTGAAAAATGTCAAAGTTTTTGTGTCAATAATATGAAGAAAAAAAAAGAAAAGAAAATACACTGTCGCAACAATTAGAGGCAAAATCGAAACACCTCATACACAAATACATGGTGGTTTTAAAATTAAAACGGTACTGATAATTGTGTATTTCATTGGAAATCTTTCTTTTAAAAATTTGTACACTTTTTGTCACCTATCTTATGATTCTTTTATGTAGTCTATACTGCAAGATACTTATATTTTCCTTCTAAATTAATAAACATATATTCTGGATGTTTAAAGAGAAATTTCAGAAAAAAATACAATGTAGTCTTTCTGGTCATCACTTATTTTTATACAATAATTATTTAATTGATCTTTCTTGCATTTTATATATGATAATTAGGGGTTGGTATCTATAACTGAAAAGTGTGGATGTACATGCAAATCATCGGATACCTGTATTGTAATCGTTATTAAAATTGGGAACTGATGATTATTTTTCATTTCATTGAATATTAGTTAAGATAGATAGATGTCTGTGTCATTCATGAGATCGGCAGAATACTTACTACCGAAGACATATCAAATATTATGTTCTCTTCTATTCTTTTGAAATGTTGCAGAAGCCGAAACGGAACAATGGGGAAAGTAGCAAATAAACAAAATGACAAAAACTGATTTTATCAGAGAACAGGTGAACATTATTAAAATGATCACTAAATTGATCAAATTTCTTTTACCGTTCTCATGATGCGATTCTCATCAGACTGTCGATGGAAATAGAACGCCAACCGATTTTGAAACAATATTTTATAAGACTTTTGTGCTCACATCATAAGATTTTTACCAAAAGCATATCACAAAGAAATATCTGAAGGAAAATCGTAACATGTGACCGCACCTGTATGCATGACGGTTCCGCAACTGGGTGATTTTCAAAAAAATGAAGACTTTTCATTTTCAGAGAATAATTTGAATATTAAATGATATGAAAGAAAGGTAAATATCTTAAAACAAGCACAATGGTAACAGTTATCTTCATGCAAAGTGTCATGGAGATTGCTCTTCCGGTTAAAAAGTTATCCTCTAAAAACTGGTCAAATTTGTCAGGAGTGTGACGTTTTAGCGTGACAAACTTTAAATTGCCTTAACTTACCTCGATGATAGAAAAAATAAAATAAAAAATATATCAAAGAAAGATGGTATTCTATAATTTCGTACCATTTTACTTCAAATATCTAGATGCTTTGTGACCCTATGATTTTGCGACAACAAATTATTCTATTTTTTAAATTAGTGTACGTGAATAAATTTAACTTGGAAAATAGTACAAATGTCAAATTAAACCTTAATAGTTTTTCATTGTTGAGACTAATTAGTTCAGAAAAGTCAAAATATGTTGTAAAAAAACATTAGTTATAATAATTTAGTAGTATTAGGCCAAAAAAAAAAAAATGTGTGTTTACGGTCACCCGACCTACCCTAATTTTTGCTAGCGACCCTATGCATTTTTACACAGAATTCGGATAAGCATTTTTGTTGTTTAGCCAGCAGCAATGTTTTATTTATTCAACTGCTAGCTTTTTGTCGAAATTGAGAGCAAAGAAGGTAGAAAAACTGCATAATTCGTCATTTTACCGGAATTTTCGAAAATTAAATACCGGAATCGGATTCCGGAACCGGGAACGACTATTTCCGATTTTGTCAATAATAATAATAAAAAAAAAAAAAATTAATCCCGACCGACCGACCCTAGATTTTTTTGACATGTGACAGTAAACACACATATATTTTTTTTTTGGCCTTAGACTGGATGAATATGATAGTTGTAAAATTGGGCTTGCATAAGGAGAGACACAAAAAATGTCAGGAGTGTGACATTTTATCTTAATTGTATAGTACTATGTTGTATGCTTTAATAGTTCACAATTTTCTTTATTTTCCAAAAGCTCCAGACCCCATCAAAGAAAAAAGTTGGAAATAGCTCTGATATATGACATAGCATAGCTAGGAAATCAAAATAACTAATGTCAGGAGTGTGACCCTTTTAATAGGCATATCTTTTAAATAAAAAAATTAATAAACCATGCTTCTACAAACTTCCACAATGTTTTCAATTTAATTACATATAAACAATAAGTAATAATTATAGTATTTTTGTATATTGCATGACACCTTTCTTATAATAAGTGATGATAAAGGGTTATATTTTCTTAAAACATTTCAAAATATGGATTTTTTCCAAATGAAAAATTGATGTATGTTGCTTTAGATAAACAGAATACTTACTTTAATATATCTTGCCTTTCATAAAACATTTTCATTCTTTTGATATAGCATTTTTGAAAATTTATCCATAATTTTTCCTTCAACAGTAATATGTCACACTCCTGACATAAAACATTAAATGTCGATTGCAATTGCAGTAGGAAGTTTTTTTGCAGAGTAAATTATTGAGAAACATGGGGAAACTAATTTGAAAACCACTAAAAAGTAATTTTATACTAAGAAAAGATGATCTATTACTAGTTTTAATAAATTTCAAATCCATTTTAACCATTTTTGATAAGATAAATTCCTAAAGGGCAAATAATTAGCACACTCATCATTTGAAAAAGCAAAAACATAATTTTGAATCTTCTTTTAATATTTACTGTTAACTGTAAGAAATATAAGCTTTTGAAGAAATAAAACTTTTAGTTTGGAAAGAATAAGATGGTTATATTATTTTCGAGAGGGAGTCAGGAGTGTGACAATTTTATTTAAGAAATAGATTATTTTGTAAGCATATAGCCTCCATAAAACTGCTTGTAATTGTCTCGGGGAATTATTTAATTCTCAATAAGCACTATACTCTTGAAAAGATGTATAAATGGTTGAAAATTGAGTTGTCATTATTTATAATTATGATAGTATTACTTAGAATATGATAAAATAACATCATAACAATGCAAAAATGAAATATATTCAAGGGAAACCTTTTTTCAGTCAAAATAGATTATGTACTACTACTTAAAAACGTTATTGTGACCAACAATGATTGCATTTAGCTTGATATTAGGTGTATTTATCTTTTAGAAAAATGTGTCAGGAGTGTGACAAAACATCAAAAAATGGACAGTATTTTCATTTGGTTACCTCTAGTTTATACCACCAATGATCAACTTAACTTAACTTTTGTTATATTTATTAGGCATATATAAATAATTGATTTACAACTATTAAGCCTCATTAGATCATATTTTTTATGCTTGTATGAAAACTTTAATCATTTTTTTGAAAATCACCCAACTACTTTTGCAGCAACCTGCCATATTAAAAAAGTTATTGAACTTCATCCTTAAAAAAACGTGCATATAGTTTCTACAGCTATTGTCAGAAAAAAATTGAGATTTAAAAGAAGTTGCTAACTGATGATTGACGCCGTAATGAATTATGAGATCGATTCTAACTTGATTTGATTGATTGATTTATTGTGTTTAACGACCCTTTCAGCAATATTTCCTGGTGACCAGTTTTAGTGGTGGAGGAAGCCAGAGTACCCGGAGAGAACCACCGACCATGGGCAAGCAACTGGTAAACTTTATCACTTGCGGCTGAGAGTCGAGTGCACCCTTTTTTGTAATTTACAAAGCTGGGTGCCAACCCATGCCGTATTGGTGATAGGTTGTTAGGTAATCCAACTACCAAACTCATTGAGCCACCCGGGCCCTCGATTTTAACTTAATTGATGGTTAATTTACCATTAACTAATACACAGTCTAATTGACGGTCAAGCAACGCTATTAACTCATACTATTAACTTATTTACAATTAGCGATTTAATAAACTATTAAATCTTAATTCACTATTAACGTTTGTGCAACCCAGTCCAGTTGTTTATCAATTCATCAATTTCTATGATGTACTTACTTTATGTAAAGGATATCCTTCATAAAAATGTATTCTTCCCTGCATTATTACAACTGGTTTATCTTGCAATTTCCCAAAAACAAATCTACCATGATGTCCTGGCACTAAAATACAAAATCATAAATAAAGATATCTGTGAATTAAAAAATTAATGTTGTATGAAATTCATTATCCATAACAATAAATTTTGCTAAATGAGCTACACACTAATGCACAATAAATAACTGATACAGTTGACATGTACTAGAGTAATACTTTAAATAGCTACCATTGGCCAACATGGAGAATGTATTCCACTTTATTGAACCATATTAGTACATGTACTTTCTTTATATAATCAAGGGTACAGGTGGATACAAAAAAAAGATGACAGAACTCTACTAGAAATTGTACGCAGGCAAACGTGTCTGAAATTTTTCTCTAAACAAGCCACCTGAAGAAATTCTAGATATATCATTGTTTTAAACATGTTTTTATGAAATTATTCCACAAAAGCATGAGTTCTCAATATTTGCTATTTATATTTTTAGTTTCTTTGCAATTATTTCTCTAAACATGTTAAATAAATGACTGAATTCATTTTTTTTAAATGCTACAAAACAGAAAACAAATAAACAAATAAACAGCTGTTTTATATATTTTGCATAAAAATCCATGTTTTTTTTCTTTGTAAAATGTACATACATTTGTCCTTGATATATTGACTTGAGGTAGAGTACAAACATTGCTTATAGGATATGTAATCATTTGTTCATGTTTTGGCTATAAGAGGTTAATGTTAACATATGAACTGCTAGGATACACCTCTATGTTATTATATGAACCTCTAAGGCTATACCTCTTTATGATATTATATGAACCTCTAAGGCTACACCTCTTTATGTTATTATATGAACCTCTAAGGCTACACCTCTTTATGTTATTATATGAACCTCTAAGGCTACACCTCTTTATGTTATTATATGAACCTCTAAGGCTACACCTCTTTATGTTATTATATGAACCTCTAAGGCTACACCACTTTATGTTATTATATGAACCTCTAAGGCTACACCTCTTTATGTTATTATATGAACCTCTAAGGCTACACCTCTTTATGTTATTATATGAACCTCTAAGGCTACACCACTTTATGTTATTATATGAACCTCTAAGGCTACATCTCTTTATGTTATTATATAAACCTCTAAGGCTACACCTCTTTATGTTATTATATGAACCTCTAAGGCTACACCTCTTTATGTTATTATATGAACCTCTAAGGCTACACCACTTTATGTTATTATATGAACCTCTAAGGCTACACCACTTTATGTTATTATATGAACCTCTAGGCGACACCACTTTATGTTAATATATGAACTTCTAGGCTACACCACTTTATGTTATTATATGAACCTCTCAGGCTACACCACTTTATGTTATTATATGAACCTCTAAGGCTACACCTCTTTATGTTATTATATGAACCTCTAGGCTACACCTCTGTTATTATATGAACCTCTAAGGCTACACCACTTTATGTTATTATATGAACCTCTAAGGCTACACCACTTTATGTTATTATATGAACCTCTAGGCTACACCTCTTTATGTTAATATATGAACTTCTAGGCTACACCTCTTTATGTTATTATATGAACCTCTAGGCTACACCACTTTATGTTATTATATGAACCTCTAAAGCTACACCTCTTTATATTATTATATGAACCTCTAGGCTACACCTCTTTATGTTATTATATGAACCTCTAAGGCTACACCTCTTTATGTTATTATATGAACCTCTAAGGCTACACCTCTTTATGTTATTATATGAACCTCTAAGGCTAAACCTCTTTATGTTATTATATGAACCTCTAAAGCTACACCTCTTTATGTTATTATATGAACCTCTAGGCTACACCACTTTGTTATTATATGAACCTCTAAGGCTACATCTCTTTATGTTATTATATGAACCTCTAAGGCTACACCTCATTATGTTATTATATGAACCTCTAAGGCTACACCACTTTATGTTATTATATGAACCTCTAGGCTACACCACTTTGTTATTATATGAACCGCTAAGGCTAAATCTCTTTATGTTATTATATGAACCTCTAAGGCTACATTGCTTATAGGATATGTAATCATTTGTTCATGTTTTGGCTATAATAGGTTAATGTTAACATATGAACTGCTAGGATACACCTCTATGTTATTATATGAACCTCTAAGGCTATACCTCTTTATGATATTATATGAACCTCTAAGGCTACACCTCTTTATGTTATTATATGAACCTCTAAGGCTACACCTCTTTATGTTATTATATGAACCTCTAAGGCTACACCTCTTTATGTTATTATATGAACCTCTAAGGCTACACCTCTTTATGTTATTATATGAACCTCTAAGGCTACACCACTTTATGTTATTATATGAACCTCTAAGGCTACACCTCTATGTTATTATATGAACCTCTAAGGCTACACCTCTTTATGTTATTATATGAACCTCTAAGGCTACACCACTTTATGTTATTATATGAACCTCTAAGGCTACATCTCTTTATGTTATTATATGAACCTCTAAGGCTACACCTCTTTATGTTATTATATGAACCTCTAAGGCTACACCTCTTTATGTTATTATATGAACCTCTAAGGCTACACCACTTTATGTTATTATATGAACCTCTAAGGCTACACCACTTTATGTTATTATATGAACCTCTAGGCTACACCACTTTATGTTAATATATGAACTTCTAGACTACACCTCTTTATGTTATTATATGAACCTCTCAGGCTACACCACTTTATGTTATTATATGAACCTCTAAGGCTACACCTCTTTATGTTATTATATGAACCTCTAGGCTACACCTCTGTTATTATATGAACCTCTAAGGCTACACCACTTTATGTTATTATATGAACCTCTAAGGCTACACCTCTATGTTATTATATGAACCTCTAAGGCTACACCTCTTTATGTTATTATATGAACCTCTAAGGCTACACCACTTTATGTTATTATATGAACCTCTAAGGCTACACCACTTTATGTTATTATATGAACCTCTAGGCTACACCACTTTATGTTAATATATGAACTTCTAGACTACACCTCTTTATGTTATTATATGAACCTCTCAGGCTACACCACTTTATGTTATTATATGAACCTCTAAGGCTACACCTCTTTATGTTATTATATGAACCTCTAGGCTACACCTCTGTTATTATATGAACCTCTAAGGCTACACCACTTTATGTTATTATATGAACCTCTAAGGCTACACCTCTATGTTATTATATGAACCTCTAAGGCTACACCTCTTTATGTTATTATATGAACCTCTAAGGCTACACCACTTTATGTTATTATATGAACCTCTAAGGCTACATCTCTTTATGTTATTATATGAACCTCTAAGGCTACACCTCTTTATGTTATTATATGAACCTCTAAGGCTACACCTCTTTATGTTATTATATGAACCTCTAAGGCTACACCACTTTATGTTATTATATGAACCTCTAAGGCTACACCACTTTATGTTATTATATGAACCTCTAGGCTACACCACTTTATGTTAATATATGAACTTCTAGACTACACCTCTTTATGTTATTATATGAACCTCTCAGGCTACACCACTTTATGTTATTATATGAACCTCTAAGGCTACACCTCTTTATGTTATTATATGAACCTCTAGGCTACACCTCTGTTATTATATGAACCTCTAAGGCTACACCACTTTATGTTATTATATGAACCTCTAAGGCTACACCACTTTATGTTATTATATGAACCTCTAGGCTACACCTCTGTTATTATATGAACCTCTAAGGCTACACCACTTTATGTTATTATATGAACCTCTAAGGCTACACCACTTTATGTTATTATATGAACCTCTAGGCTACACCTCTTTATGTTAATATATGAACTTCTAGGCTACACCTCTTTATGTTATTATATGAACCTCTAGGCTACACCACTTTATGTTATTATATGAACCTCTAAAGCTACACCTCTTTATATTATTATATGAACCTCTAGGCTACACCACTTTATGTTATTATATGAACCTCTAAGGCTACACCTCTTTATGTTATTATATGAATCTCTAAGGCTACATCTCTTTATGTTATTATATGAACCTCTAAGGCTACATCTCTATGTTATTATATGAACCTCTAGGCTACACCTCTTTATGTTATTATATGAACCTCTAAGGCTACACCACTTTATGTTATTATATGAACCTCTAAGGCTACACCTCTTTATGTTATTATATGAACCTCTAAGGCTACACCACTTTATGTTATTATATGAACCTCTAAGGCTACACCTCTTTATGTTATTATATGAACCTCTAAAGCTACACCTCTTTATGTTATTATATGAACCTCTAAGGCTACACCACTTTATGTTATTATATGAACCTCTAAGGCTACACCTCTGTATGTTATTATATGAACCTCTAAAGCTACACCTCTTTACGTTATTATATGAACCTCTAGGCTACACCTCTTTATGTTATTATATGAACCTCTAAGGCTACACCTCTTTAGGTTATTATATGAACCTCTAAGGCTACACCACTTTATATTATTATATGAACCTCTAAGGCTACACCACTTTAAGTTATTATATGAACCTCTAAGGCTACACCTCTTTATGTTATTATATGAACCTCTAAAGCTACACCTCTTTATGTTATTATATGAACCTCTAAGGCTACACCACTTTATGTTATTATATGAACCTCTAAGGCTACACCTCTGTATGTTATTATATGAACCTCTAAAGCTACACCTCTTTACGTTATTATATGAACCTCTAGGCTACACCTCTTTATGTTATTATATGAACCTCTAAGGCTACACCTCTTTAGGTTATTATATGAACCTCTAAGGCTACACCACTTTATATTATTATATGAACCTCTAAGGCTACACCACTTTATGTTATTATATGAACCTCTAGGCTACACCTCTTTATGTTATTATATGAACCTCTAAGGTTACATCTCTTTATGTTATTATATGAACCTCTAAGGCTACACCATTTTATGTTAATATTTGAGCTTCTAGGCTACACCACTTTATGTTATTATATGAACCTCTAAGGCTACACCACTTTATGTTATTATATGAACCTCTAGGCTACACCACTTTATGTTATTATATGAACCTCTAAGGTTACACCACTTTATGTTAATATATGAACTTCTAGGCTACACCACTTTATGTTATTGTATGAACCTCTAAGGCTACACCACTTTATGTTATTATATGAACCTCTAAGGTTACACCACTTTATGTTAATATATGAACTTCTAGGCTACACCACTTTATGTTATTATATGAACCTCTAAGGCTACACCTCTTTATGTTATTATATGAACCTCTAAAGCTACACCTCTTTATGTTATTATATGAACCTCTAAGGCTACACCACTTTATGTTATTATATGAACCTCTAAGGCTACACCTCTTTATGTTATTATATGAACCTCTAAAGCTACACCTCTTTATGTTATTATATGAACCTCTAGACTACACCTCTTTATGTTATTATATGAACCTCTAAGGCTACACCTCTTTATGTTATTATATGAACCTCTAAGGCTACACCACTTTATGTTATTATATGAACCTCTAAGGCTACACCACTTTATGTTATTATATGAACCTCTAGGCTACACCTCTTTATGTTATTATATGAACCTCTAAGGTTACATCTCTTTATGTTATTATATGAATCTCTAAGGCTACACCATTTTATGTTAATATTTGAGCTTCTAGGCTACACCACTTTATGTTATTATATGAACCTCTAAGGCTACACCTCTATGTTATTATATGAACCTCTAAGGCTACACCACTTTATGTTATTATATGAACCTCTAAGGTTACACCACTTTATGTTAATATATGAACTTCTAGGCTACACCACTTTATGTTATATGAACCTCTAAGGATACATCTCTATATGTTATTATATGAACTTCTAGGCTACACCTCTTTATGTTATTATATGAACTTCTAGGCTACACCTCTTTATGTTATTATATGAACTTCTAGGCTACACCTCTTTATGTTATTATATGAACCTTTAAGGCTACACCTCTTTATGTTATTATATGAACCTCTAGGCTACACCTCTTTATGTTATTATATGAACCTCTAAGGCTATACCTCTTTATGTTATTATATGAACCTCTAAGGCTACACCTCTTTATGTTATTATATGAACCTCTAAGGCTACACCACTTTATGTTATTATATGAACCTCTAAGGCTACACCACTTTATTTATTATATGAACCTCTAGGTTACACCACTTTATGTTATTATATGAACCTCTAGGCTACACCTCTATGTTATTATATGAACCTCTAGGCTACACCACTTTATGTTATTATATGAACCTCTAGGCTACACCTCTATGTTATTATATGAACCTCTAGGCTACACCACTTTATGTTAATATATGAACTTCTAGGCTACACCTCTATGTTATTATATGAAACTCTAGGCTGCACCTCTTTATGTTATTATATGAACCTCTAGGCTACACCTCTTTATGTTATTATATGAACCTCTAAGGCTACACCTCTATGTTATTATATGAACCTCTAAGGCTACACCACTTTATGTTATTATATGAACCTCTAGGCTACATCTCTTTATGTTATTATATGAACCTCTAAGGCTACACCACTTTATGTTATTATATGAACCTCTAAGGCTACACCACTTTATGTTATTATATGAACATCTAAGGCTACACCACTTTACATCAAGGCCTTTAAAAAATATTCTTGCAAATGACATTTCTTAGAATATATTTTTTCAGTAACAAATATTTTCTTGAATGTATACTATATAGTTACAAATAACTACCTGTACTGACAGGAAAGCCATCAATTTCATTATAACCGATTATTTCTTTTTCTTCCACAGTTTCTGCCAATCCACCTAATCCTGATCCACAAATGATCCCAAGTTTTGGTTCATATTTCACCCTTTTAAGAATATCTTTAGCTATTTTTTCTACATCTTCATATGTATCATATCTAAAACAAATTAAAACTATGTATGTACTATGTCAATAATTTAATTCAGAGGCTTCCCTGAGCCTATACTGTTCACCTGATATGTACAGTTTGACTTTTGACTAACACATTGTCAACATAAAACAATCTATAAGACTTCAATTCCACTCTAGTTTGCTTTCAAATGGTTTCAGTGGTTTGAGATATTTAAAAATTTTGAAAACATTTTTCCAGTCATTATGGTGATCACCTTCGGATTTCATATAAGGAAAAAAAAAAATATGTGTGTTTACGGTCACCCGACCCACCCTATTTTTCAGCCGCCGACCCTAACCTTTTTTATCAGCAATTATTCCACCCTAATTTTCGCTAGCGACCCTATCAATTTTTACACAGAATTCGGATAACGATTTTTGTTGTTTAATCAGCAGCAATGTTTTATTTATTCAACCGCTAGCTTTCTGTCGAAATTGAGAGCAAAGAAGGTAGACAAACTGTGTAACTCGTCATAAAACAAATGATGGCTTACCAGAAATTTCGAAAATGAAATAACGGAATCGGATTCCGGAACCGGGCACGACTATTTCCGGTTTTGCCGAAAGTTATGTAAAAAAAAAAATTAATGCCGACCGACCGACCCTAGATTTTTTTGACATGTGACAGTAAACACACATATATTTTTTTTTGGCCTAAAAAATAGTCAATTGAGAATATATTTTAAAATTAAGCTGATCAGTAAGCATAACCAGACCTAGCAGCCATGTTGAATTTCTGAAAGGAACCGAAATAAAACTAGAGGATACAGGCTCACCTGACATAAATAAGCCCTCTTAAGAATGTCTGCATGCTGAATACATCTAAGTTACTATTCAAATCCCATACTGCCATAGGGTTCTATGTTAAAACTATGTCTGCTCATGGCAGCCATCTTGGATGGAGGTCGTGGTCACTGACCGGACACAATTTTGAAAGTATACTACCCAAGGACCATCCATGCCATGTTTGCTTTAAATTGGCTGACTGGTTTCAGAAGAGAAGACTTTTAAACAATTTTCCCATAGGGTCCTATGTTAAAACTATGTCTGCTGACGGCGGCCATTTTGAACCGAGATCGGGATCACTGAACACAATTTTGGAAGTTGACCACCTAAGGACCATCGATGACATGTTTGCTATATTGGCTTACTAGTTTCAGAGAAGATTTTAAAACATTTTTTCCCATAGGGTCCTATGTTAAAACTACAGTATGTCTGCTAAAGGTGGCCATCTTGGATGGAGGTCAGGGTCACTGGACACAATTTTGAAAATTAACCAATTAAGGACCATCCATGCCATGCTTGCTTTAAATTGGCTTACTGGTTTCAGAGAAGAAGATTTTTAAATATATTTCCCATAGGGTCCTATGTTAAAACTATGTTCGCTGATGGTTGCCATCTTGGATGGAGGTCAGGGTCACAGGACATAATTTTGAAAGTTGACCACCTAAGGACCATTCATCCCATGTTTGCTTTAAATTGACATACTGGTTTCAGAGGAGAAGACTTTTAAACATTTTTTCCATAGGGTCCTATGTTAAAATTAAGTCGAGTCATGGTGGCCATCTTGAATTTCCGATCAGCAAACGATTCACAAATTTAGTACAGGACCACCCAATGATCATTCCTGCAAAGCCACAATTCAATTGGCTTAGTGGTTTCTAACAAGAGGATTTTTAAAATTTCGACCAATCAGAACACATTATAGGCCCTGGCAGCCATGTTGGATTTCCGATCAGCACCAAAAACACAAATCTTGTATATGACCATCCAATGAACATTTCTGCCAAGTTTGGTTCAAATCTGTTTTGTGGTTTCAGAAAAAAAGATGAAAATGTGAAATTCCCATAGGGTCCAATGTTAAACTAAATCGAGTCATGGCGGCCATCTTGAATTTCCGATTGGCAAACGATTCACAAGTTTAGTACAGGACCACCCAATGATCATTCCTGCAAAGTCACAATTCAATTGGCTTAGTGGTTTCTAACAAGAAGATTTTTTAAATTTCGACCAATCAGAACACATTATGGGCCCTGGCAGCCATGTTGGATTTCCGATCAGCGCCAAAAACAAAAAAATTAAAAATATGACCATCCAATGAACATTTCTGCCAAGTTTGGTTCAAATCTGTTTTGTGGTTTCAGAAAAAAAGATGAAAATGTGAAATTCCCATAGGGTCCAATGTTAAACTAAGTCGAGTCATGGTGGCCATCTTGAATTTCCGATCGGCAAACGATTCACAAGTTTAGTACAGGACCACCCAATGATCATTCCTGCAAAGTCACAATTCAATTGGCTTAGTGGTTTCTAACAAGAAGATTTTTAAAATTTCAACCAATCAGAACACATTATGGGCCCTGGCAGCCATGTTGGATTTCTGATCAGCGCCAAAAACAAAAATCTTGTATATGACCATCCAATGAACATTTCTGCCAAGTTTGATTCAAATCTGTTTTGTGGTTTCAGAAAAAAAGATGAAAATGTGAAATTCCCATAGGGTCCTATGTTAAACTAAGTCGAGTCATGGCGGCCAGCTTGAATTTCCGATCGGCAAACGATTCACAAGTTTAGTACAGGACCACCCAATGATCATTCCTGCAAAGTCACAATTCAATTGACTTAGTGGTTTCTGACAAGAAGATTTTTAAAATTTCAGCCAATGAGAACACATTATGGACCCTGGCAGCCATGTTGGATTTCAAATCAGCACCAAAAACACAAATCTGGTAGAGGACCATCCAGTGAACATTTCTGGCAAGTTTGGCTGATTTCTGTTCAGCGGTTTCAGAGAAGATTTAAATGTGAAAAGCTAACGGACGGACGGACGACGGACGCTTACCCATGACAAAAGCTCACATGGCCTATGGCCAGGTGAGCTAAAAAACAATGTTCTAACTAATGTCTAGAAATCATATGCCAAATATGGATTCATTTGGTGCAGTAATAATTACAGATATTGAAATAAAAATTACAATACATAAGATGGCCCTTTGGGCAGGTCAGATCCATAACGAAAAAGAACATATCTTTTTTGAAGTCTTAATAAAGGTGATCTACAATGTTTCAACAATCACCATGAAAAGCCTGTGCATACTTAAAATATATAAAAACAAATCTTTTCTCCTTAATGACATCATTAATATTTTGTTATTTAATTTCAATAATTTGTGTATCTTTTCATGAGATTAAACTTCTTTTTACACTTTTTGTTTTCATAAAAATAGATTTAAACATGTCAGATTATATATCCACAATTACATTAACTCAGGCTTTGACACCACTAGAAACCGCATTGGTGGCACAATTGTTAGCGTGCTTGCCTTGAGTGCAGTAGATTGTGGGTTCGAGTCCCGTTCAGGTCAAAGCAAAGACTATAAAATTGGTATTTGTTGCTTCTCCGCTAAGCACACAGCATTAAGGAGAAAGAGCAAAGACTGGTTTGCTCGGAACCAGAATAATGTGTCAAGAGTAGAACGATATGTCTACCCACAGACTATTATTTCAGTGAGCTAGCACTATAAAAATCAAACACTGATTGTTGATCTAGAACAAAGCGGACCTCATCATCATCATCATCATCATCATCTCATTGAAAATTATATTGTTCTCACCATAATATAGCTGAAAAATTGCTGAATTGGCATTAAACAACAATCACTCACTCACTCACTGAAACCACTATAATTCATATTATCATGTTTATATACTAGTATAGTAATAGACAATAATGTGGTGTGACGAGTATAGCCTGATATGATCATAACAAGTCGACAAATGTTTCCTCCTGCACCAGTTTTTCTGCAGTCAAGCTTAATTCAAAAACCATAAATCTTCCAAATATGTAAATTTTGGTAACCCCCTTTTCAAATGCCAGGCTATGGAAAACACCTACTTAAATAGCTCCACCATCCCCGGGAAATTCAATATTAATAGGTCATGTATCAAATCCTCCATAGAGGTATTAAAATACAACTAAATCCATCAAATTTGTGCTCAAAATAATCCAGATATATTTAACTTCAATTATCAATTTTAATTATTCCATTCCATTCAGTATTTTTCACAATACAACAAAGCGATTGGAACTATTTTCTTTAAAAGTGACTACTTTCGTATATGTTCTAAGCTCTGATTGGTGAATTATTGGTGTGACACCTAAAGAGCAACAAAACTTGCTTCTCTAACCATTTGTTGGCCTTATTTCTATCAACCCAAAAAACCTCATATGGTATGTGACTGTCTGATATTTGCAAGAATAAGTGTGCAAATGCAAAGGTACCCTCTTGAAGATTTTTAATGAAAATATCTTCATTTACAGATTGTGCAATATACCCTAACTTACTTATCCTCTTATATATTACAGTTATTAAGCTAATTTATAACATAATAAGCAATTTTAACACATATATATGCCTCAGTTCTATACTAAATATCTAAATACAATGAAATGTTTGCACTTAAGCCCCATCCCCCTTTTTTGTCTCATAACATGAGTTCACAGCATTCTAAACTTTGTTAATTTATAATTTAACCCCATAAATTATGTAGTTTAAGACATTAAATAAGCTTTTGTATCTAGATCTGCAGTTGAAATTCCTTCTAGTTGCATTAGATTTGCAAAAATATGATTTATTGATATTCAAGTCTTGGAATTTCTTATAGCGTCCAACAGTAATTTCCCCCAAAACTCAATAAATATATGTTTCCACATAATTTGTTTTCACTGTTCACAGAAGCCGGATGTTCAAATATATTTTTACAGCCAAATAATACTTTAAAACATGAAATCCAAATTGACAATTTGAAAAATTAACAGAAAATATGCTAAGCAGTCAATATAATTTTCCTGAGATTGCTTAAATTACCAAGATTTTACTACATAATTTTCAATTAAAACTGCTTTTAATAGCCTTATATTGTTTTATAAGTACATTTTACATGTATTTTAATTGAAACTACCAAAATTTATGAGGAAAAATTTGTAGGATTGAAAAAAATCCAATAATGATATCACCATATTCTATATTTGAAGTCGACAAACTGGCACATGATGATTTTTTTAAAATCCTTAATATCAACCATATTTTCAATATTATATACCCTTCTACTGCAAAAACACATTCAATCACATATTCCCAATAATTATAAAGTCATAAATAAAAATAAAATGAGTTACAATACCCTCTGTCCATGTTTTTCCAGTACTTGGGAGCAATATTTCAAAATATTACATAACATGCATTTTGACCATGTAATCTGAGACCACAATACATTTTGTAACATTTTTGTATGATTAATGTCAGTCCGTGTCTGTTGTGACATTATTAGGCTAATTTGAACATGACAGCAACAAAAGTTCAATTTGATGTTTTTTGCCTTAAGGTGTGAAACCTATTATTAATTTCTTTAACATTTTCTACTAAATTTGTGTTTTCTCGAGCCTGCCTGGCTATTTTATCTTAAGTTTAACCTTTTCAAGACCATATATTTTCTGAAACGTACATGATTCCTCTTAGACCGAATAATCTGTCTCCTGTGTGTCTATATTTGTCATTATATATTTCCTTTTTCTTATTTGGACAGAAAGCACTACTATATAAAAGTAGTAGAAAGCATGCAATTTGTATGTGCTGGAAATTCTGGGATTTCTCAAGTTGTGTAATGCAAACACCTACCGGTGTATTCATGAAGCATTATTCTTCAACTCTAGCCCTGCACTGGACTTAAAATATCCCTTGAGACCCCCCTATATCCATTTTTATTTCTCTTCGCTTCATTTACAATATAAAACTAATGGCATCCATTCATAAATATTTCAACCAATCAGATTGACTCTTATATTTTAGTGGTATGCCAGACAACTCGGCCCGCGGACAACTCGGACCGTAGTCCAAGATTACTCGGACCGTATGCTAAGACAACTCTGACCGTATTGAGGATATATATCAATAATACGGTCCAAGTTGTCTTAACATACGGTCCGAGTAGTCTTGGACTACGGTTCGACTAGTCCTTTATTACGGTCCGAGTTGTACGCGGACCGAGTTGTCTGGCATTCGCCTACTACTAAAATATAAGAGTCAATCTGATTGGTTGAAATATTTATGAATGGATGCCATTAATCTTATATTATCTTCTGAAAAAATAGATATTACAGAGCTTATTAAACTCAGGGCATAAAAAACATCTAAAAAATCTTTTTTGGGAAGAAGTTTTCAATGCATGGAGAGAACTGCAATTAAAATTACAAATAGACCAATTAAATATAAATACTTGTAATATTTGGAATAATGAAAACATTAAGGTGGGATATCAAACAGTTATGTATAAGGATTGGACAAAAAGGGGTGTTTACATGATAAATAATGCGTTGGATGAAACTGGAAAAATAATGTCATTTCAAAAGTTTCAGGACACCTATAATATACAAACAAACTTTCTTACTTATCATGGTGTTATTACAGCAATAAGTTTTTACATTAAACTAGAGGCTCAGCACTGAGCTGAGCCTGTGTCGCTCACCTTTCATTCTGCTTTGAGGAAACTTAATATAGAACCTTCCATAGGTGCTTTTCACCAAATTTCTGCTCATTTTGGCCAAGCAGTTTCAGAGAAGAAGATTTTTAGAAATCGACCAATCTAAAACAAGAATTGCCTGTGGCAGCCATGTTTGTTAATGGATCAAGACGAAATGAGCAATCTCTATAGAGGACCTTCCATAGATGCTTCTTACCAAGTTTCATATCATTTGGCCAAGCGGTTTCAGAGGAAAAGCTGTTTTAAAAATCGACCAATAAGAAACAAGATTTGCCTAAGATGGACATATTTGTTAACCGATCAAAAAGGAATGAGCAATTCCCATAGAGGACCTTCCATAGATGCTTCCTATCACGTTTTGGTCCATTTAGCCAAGCTGTTTCAGAGTAGAAGATTTTTAGAAATTTATCAATCAGAAACAAGAATTGCCTGTGGCAGCCATGTTTGTTAATGGTTCGGGACTAAATGGGCAATCTTTATAGAGAACCTTCCATAGATGCTTCCTACCAAGTTTCGGTTCGTTTGGCAAAGCGGTTTCACAGGAGAAGATTTGTTTAGAAATCAACCAATCAGAAACAAGAATTGTCTGTGGTGGCCATGTTTGTTAATGGATCGTGACGAAATGAGCAATCATAACACAGGACTTTCCATAGATGCTTCCTACCAAGTTTCAGTTCATTTGACCAACCGGTTTCAGAGGAGAAGAATTTGGCCAAGCGGTTTCAGAGGAAAAGATTTTTAGAAATCGACCAATCAGAAACAAGAATTGCTTGTGGCGGCCATGTCTGTACATGGATCGGGACGAAATTAGCACTCTTTATAGAGGACCGCCCATAGATGCTTCCTACCAAGTTTCGGTTCATTTGGCCAAGCGGTTTCAGAAGAGAAGAATTTTAAAAATCAGCCAATCAGAAACAAGAGTTGCCTGTGGCGGCCATGCTTGTTAACGGATCGGGACGAAATGAGCAATCTTTACAGAGGACCTTCCATAGATGCTTCCTACTAAGTTTCAGTTCATTTGGCCAAGCGGTTTCAGAGAAGATTTTTAAAAATCTGTATAGAGATAAATGCATTTTGAATACAGATATCCATATTTAAACAAGAGTTATCTTTCTTTTCACAGAAGATATTTTAGAAATCAACCAATCTGAAACGAATTGCCTGTGGTGGCCATGTTTGTTAACTAATCGGGACAAAATGAGACTCTTTATAGAAGACCTTCCATAGATGCTTCCTCCCAAGTTTCGGTTCATTTGGACAGGCGGTTTCAGAGGAGAAGATTTTTTTAATTGGCCTATCAGAAACAAGAATTGCCTGTGGCGGTCATGTTTGTTAATGGATCGGGACGAAATGAGCAATCTTTATAGAGGACCTTCCATAGATGCTTCCTACCAAATTTCAGTTCATTTGGGAAAGCGTTTCAGAGGAGAAGATTTTTTCAAAATCAACCAATCAGAAACAAGAATGGCTTGTGGTGGCCATGTTTGTTAACGGATCGGGACGATCTGTATAGAGGAACTTCCATAGATGCTTCCTACCAAGTTTCGGTTCATTTGGCCAAGCAGTTTCAGAGGAGAAGATTTAAAAAAATCGGCCAATCACAAACAAGAATTGCCTGTGGCGGCCATGTTTGTTAATGGATCGGAACAAAATGAGCAATCTCTTTAAAGGACCTTCCATAGATGCCTCCTACCAAGTTTTAGTTCATTTGGCTGAGGGGTTTTAGAGAAGATTAAAATGTGAAAAATTAATGGACGACAGACGGCGGACGACGGACGCCAAGTGATGGCAGAAGCTCCATCATCCCCAGGAAATTCAATATTCATAGGTCATGCATCAAATCCTCCATAGGGGTATTAAAATACAACTAAATCCATCAAATGTGGGCTCAAAATAATCCATATATATTTAACTTCAATTATCAATTTTAATTATTCCATTCCATTTAGTATTTTTCACAATACAACAAAGCGAAAGGAACTATTTTCTTTAAAAGGGACTACTTTCGTATATGTTCTAAGCTCTGATTGGTGAATTATTGGTTTGACACTTTTAAGAATGACCCAAGAAAATCTTGGGGTACAGAAATAGACCCAGTATCTGCACTACAGGGTACAACTCCTCACAAGTGGATCCTCTGGGTTTGTGGGATTAGTTTCATGTTTAGATGTTGATACATTCCTAGCAGTAGCATGTAAAAAGACAACTCGTTAGCAGCTCCCAATGAACAATAGCTGATTGAGTGGTCACAAGTGGCCATTACAAGGACAAATTTTCTGAAGCTATAATTCATCATCTCCCCCATTTCCATGTGAAAATCAAAACATCTGTACATATGCCCATCCCAAAACCACCTTTTAAGGGAACGACCATTAAATTGAAGGGGGGAGGGGGGTTATGTTTTTTTTCTAAAAAAATATTCTGATTTTGGTGGAGGAAAAAAAAAATAATCTGATTCAGAGTTTTCGTCATATAACCTAATGTTGAATTCTGGAAAAAAATTAATATTCTAACTCTTGTGTTGTCCGGAAAAAAAATTCTGATCGAAAAAAAAAAACCATAACCCCCCCCCCTGCAAGTTAAATGGTCGGTCCCTAACTACATTGTGTAGATGAACTATTGTTTGTAAACTTGTTCTTATGTATACAACAGAAAACCTGCTCACTTGAAGTTAAACAACAAACAAACCTTACCAATGTTTGGTCATAAAAGGTGACATTTCAACTCATCAAAAGAGTGGTGAGGGTGGGGGTTATGGTGTTTAATGCCACTTTCAACAATATTTCAGTTATATTTTGGCAGTCTCAGCAAAAGAACCCAGTATCACTAGTTTAAAATTCACTCACTACAGACTTACTTTTCCACAAGTCCATTCATGTTGCTGCATACAAAAGTCTTTTGCCAGTGAATAAAGTTTTATTTCTCAGGTGCTTCTTTAAATTTTAACTTGGTTTTAATTCTCTAGATCTTTTCTCTAAAAGAATTGTTCAATTGGTATTCAACAGGTTTTAATTTTTGGAATGATATTCAATTGGTTTTCTACAGGTTTAAAAAGAAGTCATGTTTAAACGAATGTGTCAAAGTTTTCTATATCCTTTATAAATATTTTGATTGTGAAATTTAATCATTAATCTTTTCCTATACGTAAAATACTTACCAGTAGTACAATTCTTTTTTGTCAATGAAAATAAACGTATTTTACACAGGATTAGAGCTTAAAGCAAGCTTTAAGTACCTCATGGTTTATTTTCTCTATTACATCCTTTTAAGGATTAGATTATTAATTAGGGTATGAGTTTTATATGTTGTACTGTTACTTCAAAAATTGGATTGTCTTTCTTTAGATAATATTTTAGAAGTAAAGAAAAAACAAAATTCAAATACATTATGATACATGTACCTTGTCCTGAAAAGAATTTTGTATCCCCAATTATTAATGGATATAGAAATTATTTTGCTAAATTATTAAATGTGGGCCAGCAGATAATACCTGTTAAAATTGCAGGTAAGGTTAACTCTGATGGCTTGGTTGGGTTGGTGATTTAAATGCCATTTTCAACTTTACAATCTATATCTCAGCAAGGTAATCCGTTTTTAATTTTACCGCAAGAAGAATTCTAAGAAAAGTGGAGAAATTCACCAACCTGCTGGAGGTATATTTTATCTGACAAACTACACCACATGTAAACCTGATCATCGGTAGAGCATACCTGTCAACCACTGAAAGTCAAAAATCTGGTCATGATCTGCCTTGAACCAAAAAAAGCAGGTCATAACGTGTGACAGACTTTATCGGCCTTTTCTTTTTGAAACAAGGATAATATTTGACACTTTAATGTTATCAGTAATAATCATACATGCTGTAAAAATGCATAAAAAACTGACAATACATGTCTTGTTTATTCTTATTTTTTTTAACACAAACTAGTTAGTCCAACAGCAACTAGGCTACATCATTTGGTAGTTGGTTGTGCAATTTCAGATGGAGACTCTTTCTTGTCAAATCTAATGGGTTTTTTTTTAATTTCAAGAAAATACGTAAACGTGTTGTTCATGCTTTGGATGAGTAATTTTCTACTTTGCATTTTTATATGAGTGTAAAAAAGAGAGGTATGAATCATGCAAAATGGTGAGTATCAAGATGTGCTAGTTCCCTTCCTTTCTATCATGATGTGCTTGTTACCTTCCTTTCTATCAAGATATGCTTGTTCCCTTCCTTTCTATCAAGATGTGCTTGTTATCTTCCTTTCTATCAAGATGTCCTTGTTCCCTTCCTTTCTATCAAGATGTGCTTGTTACTTTCCCTTCTATCAAGATGTTCTTGTTCCCTTCCTTTCTATCAAGATGTGATTGTTCCCTTCCTTTCTATCAATGCAAGATGTGCTTGTTACCTTCCTTTCTATCAAGATGTGCTTGTTACCTTCCTTTCTATCAAGATGTGTTTGTTGCCTTCCTTTCTATCAATGCAAGATGTGCTTGTTACCTTCCTTTCTATCAAGATGTGCTTGTTACCTTCCTTTCTATCAAGATGTGCTTGTTACCTTCCTTTCTATCAAGATGTGTTTGTTGCCTTCCTTTCTATCAATGCAAGATGTGCTTGTTACCTTCCTTTCTATCAAGATGTGATTGTTCCCTTCCTTTCTATCAATGCAAGATGTGCTTGTTACCTTCCTTTCTATCAAGATGTGCTTGTTACCTTCCTTTCTATCAAGATGTGCTTGTTACCTTCCTTTCTATCAAGATGTGCTTGTTACCTTCCTTTCTATCAAGATTTGTTTGTTCCCTTCCTTTCTATCAATGCAAGATGTGCTTGTTACCTTCCTTTCTATCAAGATGTGCTTGTTCTCTTCCTTTCTATCAAGATGTGCTTGTTACTTTCCTTTCTATGAAGATGTGCTCGTTATCATCCTTTCTATCAAGATGTGCTTGTTCCCTTCCTTTCTATCAAGATTTGCTTGTTCCCTTTCTTTATATCCAGATGTGCTTGTCACCTTCCTTTCTATCAAGATGTGCTTGCTCCCTTCCTTTCTATCAAGATGTGCTTGTTCTCTTCCTTTCTATCAAAATATGCTTGTTCACTTCCTTTCTAACAATATGTGCTTGTTCCATTCCTTTCTATCAAGATATGCTTGTTCCTTTTCTTTATATCCAGATGTGCTTGTCACCTTCCTTTCTATCAAGATGTGTTTGCTCCCTTCCTTTCTATCAAGATGTGATTGTTACCTTACTTTCTATCAAGATGTGCTTGTTCTCTTCCTTTCTATCAAGATGTGTTTGTTCCATTCCTTTCTATCAAGATATGCTTGTTCCCTTTCTTTATATCCAGATGTGCTTGTCTCCTTCCTTTCTATCAAGATGTGCTTGTTCCCTTCCTTTCTATCAAGATGTGCTTCTTTTCTTCCTTTCTA
Source organism: Bathymodiolus brooksi (assembly GCA_963680875.1). Lineage (NCBI taxonomy): Eukaryota > Metazoa > Mollusca > Bivalvia > Mytilida > Modiolidae > Bathymodiolus > Bathymodiolus brooksi. Next base: position 89,596,565 of record OY804578.1, on the reverse strand, counting down.
TCAAAATATGCTTGTTCATTTCCTTTCTAACAATATGGGCTTGTTACCTTCCTTTCTATCAAGATGTGCCTGTTCCCTTACTTTTTATCAAGATGTGCTTGTTCCCTTCCTTTCTATCAAGATGTGCTTGGTACCTTCCTTTCTATCAAAATGTGCTTGTTCCCTTCCTTTCTATCCAGATGTGCTTGTTACCTTCCTTTCTATCAAGATATGCTGGTTCTCTTCCTATCTGTCAAGATGTGCTTGTTCCCTTCTTTTCTATCAAGATGTACTTGTTCCCTTGCTTTCTATCAAGATATGCTTGTTCCCATCCTTTATATCAAGATGTGCTTGTTACCTCCCTTTCTATCAAGATGTGCTTGTTCCCTTCCTTTCTATTAAGATATGCTTGTTCCCTTCTTTTCAATCAAGATGTATTTGTTCCCCTGCTTTCTATCAAGATATGCTTGTTCCCATCCTTTCTATCAAGATGTGCTTGTTACCTTCCTTTATATCAAGATGTGCTGGTTCTCTTCCTTTCTGTCAAGATATGCCTGTTCCCTTTCTTTATATCCAGATGTGCTTGTCACCTTCCTTTCTATCAAGATGTGCTTGTTTCCTTCCTTTCTATCAAGATGTGCTTGTTCTCTTCCTTTCTATCAAAATATGCTTGTTCACTTCCTTTCTAACAATATAGGCTTGTTACCTTCCTTTCTATCAAGATGTGCTTGTTCCCTTACTTTCTATCAAGATGTGCTTGTTACCGTACTTTCTATCAAGATGTGCTTGTTCCTTTACTTTCTATCCAGATGTGCTTGTTACCTTCCTTTCTATCAAGATGTGCTGGTTCTCTTCCTTTCTGTCAAGATGTGCTTGTTCCCTTCTTTTCTATCAAGATGTACTTGTTCCCTTGCTTTCTATCAAGATATGCTTGTTCCTATCCTTTCTATCAAGATGTGCTTGTTACCTTACTTTCTATCAAGATGTGCTTGTTCCCTTCTTTCTATCAAGATATGCTTGTTTCCTTCCTTTCTATCAAGATGTGCTTGTTCTCTTCCTTTCTATCAAAATATGCTTGTTCACTTCCTTTCTAACAATATAGGCTTGTTACCTTCCTTTCTATCAAGATGTGCTTGTTCCCTTACTTTCTATCAAGATGTGCTTGTTACCGTACTTTCTATCAAGATGTGCTTGTTCCTTTACTTTCTATCCAGATGTGCTTGTTACCTTCCTTTCTATCAAGATGTGCTGGTTCTCTTCCTTTCTGTCAAGATGTGCTTGTTCCCTTCTTTTCTATCAAGATGTACTTGTTCCCTTGCTTTCTATCAAGATATGCTTGTTCCCATCCTTTCTATCAAGATGTGCTTGTTACCTTACTTTCTATCAAGATGTGCTTGTTCCCTTCTTTCTATCAAGATATGCTTGTTCCCTTCTTTTCTATCTAGATGTACTTTTCCCTGGCTTTCTATCAAGATATGCTTGTTCCCATCCTTTCTATCAAGATGTGCTTGTTCCCTTCCTTTCTATCAAGATGTTCGTTTTCCCTTCCTTTCTATCAAGATGTGCTTGTTCCCTTCATTTCTATCAAAATGTGCTTGTTACGTTCCTTTCTGTCACGATGTGCTTAATCGTTTCCTTTCTGTCAAGATGTGGTTGTTCCCTTTCTTTCTATCAAGATGTGCTTGTTCCCTTCTTTTCTATCAGTATCTGCTTGTTTCCTTCCTTTCTATCAAGATCTGCTTGTTCCCTTCCTTTCTATCAAGATATTCTTGTTACTTTCCTTTCCATCAAGATGTGCTTGTTCCCTTCATGTATATCCAGATGTCCTTGTTCCCTTCCTTTCTATCAAGATGTGCTTGTTCCTTCCTTTCTATCAAGATGTGATTGTTCCCTTCCTTTCTATCAGTATGTGCTTGTTTCCTTCCTTTCTATCAAGATGTCCTTGTTCCCTTCCTTTCTATCAAGATGTGCTTGTTACTTTCCCTTCTATCAAGATGTGCTTGTTCCCTTCCTTTCTATCAAGATGTGATTGTTCCTTTCCTTTCTATCAATGCAAGATGTGCTTGTTACCTTCCTTTCAATCAAGATGTGCTTGTTCCCTTCCTTTCTATCAAGATGTGCTTGATGCCTTTCTTTCTATCAAGATGTGCTTGTTATAATCCTTTCTATCAATATGTGCTTGTTACTTTCCTTTCTATGAAGATGTGCTCGTTATCATCCTTTCTATCAAGATGTGCTTGTTCCCTTCCTTTCTATCAAGACGTGCTTGTTTTCTTCCTTTCTATCAAAATATGTTTGTTCACTTCCTTTCTATCAAGATGTGATTGATACCTTACTTTCTATCAAGATGTGCTTGTTCCCTTCCTTTCTAGCATGATGTGCTTGTTCCCTTCCTTTCTATCAAGATGTGCTTGTTCCATTCCTTTCTATCAAGATATGCTTGTTCCCTTTCTTTATATCCAGATGTGCTTGTCACCTTCCTTTCTATCAAGATGTGCTAGTTCCCTTCCTTTCTATCAAGATGTGCTTGTTCTCTTCCTTTCTATCAAAATATGCTTGTTCACCTCCTTTCTAACAATATTGGCTTGTTACCTTCCTTTCTATCAAGATGTGCTTGTTCCCTTACTTTCTATCAAGATGTGATGGTTCTCTTTCTTTCTGTCAAGATATGCTTGTTCCCTTCCTTTCTATCAAGATGTACTTGTTCCCTTGCTTTCTATCAAGATATGCTTGTTCCCATCCTTTCTATCAAGATGTGCTTGTTCTCTTCCTTTCTATCAAGATGTGATTGTTCCCTTCCTTTATATCAATGCAAGATGTGCTAGTTACCTTCCTTTCTATCAAGATGTGCTTGTTCCCTTCCTTTCTATCAATATGTGCTTGTTCCCTTCCTTTCTATCAAGATATGCTTGTTTCCTTCCTTTGTATCAAGATGTGCTTGGTACCTTCCTTTCTATCAAAATGTGCTGGTTACCTTCCTTTCTGTCAAGATGTGCTTGGTACCTTCCTTTCTATCAAGATGTGCTTGTTCCCTTCTTTCCTATCAAGATATGCTTGTCCCTTCTTTTCTATCGAGATGTACTTGTTCCCTGGCTTTCTATCAAGATATGCTTGTTCCCATCCTTTCTATCAAGATGTGCTTGTTCCCTTCCTTTCTATCAAGATGTTCTTTTTCCCTTCCTTTCTATCAAGATGTGCTTGTTCTCTTCCTTTCTATCAAAATATGCTTGTTCACTTCCTTTCTAACAATATGTGCTTGTTCCATTCCTTTCTATCAAGATATGCTTGTTACCTTCCTTTCTATCAAGATGTGCTTGTTCCCTTACTTTCTATCAAGATGTGCTTGTTACCGTACTTTCTATCAAGATGTGCTTGTTCCTTTACTTTCTATCCAGATGTGCTTGTTACCTTCCTTTCTATCAAGATGTGCTGGTTCTCTTCCTTTCTGTCAAGATGTGCTTGTTCCCTTCTTTTCTATCAAGATGTACTTGTTCCCTTGCTTTCTATCAAGATATGCTTGTTCCCATCCTTTCTATCAAGATGTGCTTGTTACCTTACTTTCTATCAAGATGTGCTTGTTCCCTTCTTTCTATCAAGATATGCTTGTTCCCTTCTTTTCTATCTAGATGTACTTTTCCCTGGCTTTCTATCAAGATATGCTTGTTCCCATCCTTTCTATCAAGATGTGCTTGTTCCCTTCCTTTCTATCAAGATGTTGGTTTTCCCTTCCTTTCTATCAAGATGTGCTTGTTCCCTTCATTTCTATCAAAATGTGCTTGTTACGTTCCTTTCTGTCACGATGTGCTTAATCGTTTCCTTTCTGTCAAGATGTGGTTGTTCCCTTTCTTTCTATCAAGATGTGCTTGTTCCCTTCTTTTCTATCAGTATCTGCTTGTTTCCTTCCTTTCTATCAAGATCTGCTTGTTCCCTTCCTTTCTATCAAGATATTCTTGTTACTTTCCTTTCCATCAAGATGTGCTTGTTCCCTTCATGTATATCCAGATGTCCTTGTTCCCTTCCTTTCTATCAAGATGTGCTTGTTCCTTCCTTTCTATCAAGATGTGATTGTTCCCTTCCTTTCTATCAGTATGTGCTTGTTTCCTTCCTTTCTATCAAGATGTCCTTGTTCCCTTCCTTTCTATCAAGATGTGCTTGTTACTTTCCCTTCTATCAAGATGTGCTTGTTCCCTTCCTTTCTATCAAGATGTGATTGTTCCTTTCCTTTCTATCAATGCAAGATGTGCTTGTTACCTTCCTTTCAATCGAGATGTGCTTGTTCCCTTCCTTTCTATCAAGATGTGCTTGTTGCCTTTCTTTCTATCAAGATGTGCTTGTTATAATCCTTTCTATCAATATGTGCTTGTTACTTTCCTTTCTATGAAGATGTGCTCGTTATCATCCTTTCTATCAAGATGTGCTTGTTCCCTTCCTTTCTATCAAGACGTGCTTGTTTTCTTCCTTTCTATCAAAATATGTTTGTTCACTTCCTTTCTATCAAGATGTGATTGATACCTTACTTTCTATCAAGATGTGCTTGTTCCCTTCCTTTCTAGCATGATGTGCTTGTTCCCTTCCTTTCTATCAAGATGTGCTTGTTCCATTCCTTTCTATCAAGATATGCTTGTTCCCTTTCTTTATATCCAGATGTGCTTGTCACCTTCCTTTCTATCAAGATGTGCTAGTTCCCTTCCTTTCTATCAAGATGTGCTTGTTCTCTTCCTTTCTATCAAAATATGCTTGTTCACCTCCTTTCTAACAATATTGGCTTGTTACCTTCCTTTCTATCAAGATGTGCTTGTTCCCTTACTTTCTATCAAGATGTGATGGTTCTCTTTCTTTCTGTCAAGATATGCTTGTTCCCTTCCTTTCTATCAAGATGTACTTGTTCCCTTGCTTTCTATCAAGATATGCTTGTTCCCATCCTTTCTATCAAGATGTGCTTGTTCTCTTCCTTTCTATCAAGATGTGATTGTTCCCTTCCTTTATATCAATGCAAGATGTGCTAGTTACCTTCCTTTCTATCAAGATGTGCTTGTTCCCTTCCTTTCTATCAATATGTGCTTGTTCCCTTCCTTTCTATCAAGATATGCTTGTTTCCTTCCTTTGTATCAAGATGTGCTTGGTACCTTCCTTTCTATCAAAATGTGCTGGTTACCTTCCTTTCTGTCAAGATGTGCTTGGTACCTTCCTTTCTATCAAGATGTGCTTGTTCCCTTCTTTCCTATCAAGATATGCTTGTCCCTTCTTTTCTATCGAGATGTACTTGTTCCCTGGCTTTCTATCAAGATATGCTTGTTCCCATCCTTTCTATCAAGATGTGCTTGTTCCCTTCCTTTCTATCAAGATGTTCTTTTTCCCTTCCTTTCTATCAAGATGTGCTTGTTCTCTTCCTTTCTATCAAAATATGCTTGTTCACTTCCTTTCTAACAATATGTGCTTGTTCCATTCCTTTCTATCAAGATATGCTTGTTCCCTTTCTTTATATCCAGATGTGCTTGTCACCTTCCTTTCTATCAAGATGTGTTTCCTCCCTTCCTTTCTATCAAGATGTGATTGTTACCTTACTTTCTATCAATATGTGCTTGTTCTCTTCCTTTCTATCAAAATATGCTTGTTCACTTCCTTTCTAACAATATGTGCTTGTTCCATTCCTTTCTATCAAGATATGCTTGTTCCCTTTCTTTATATCCAGATGTGCTTGTCACCTTCCTTTCTATCAAGATATGCTTGTTCCCTTCCTTTCTATCAAGATGTGCTTCTTCTCTTCCTTTCTATCAAGATATGCTTGTTCATTTCCTTTCTAACAATATGGGCTTGTTACCTTCCTTTCTATCAAGATGTGCTTGTTCCCTTACTTTTAATCAAGATGTGCTTGTTCCCTTCCTTTCTATCAAGATGTGCTTGGTACCTTCCTTTCTATCAAAATGTGCTTGTTCCCTTCCTTTCTATCCAGATGTGCTTGTTACCTTCCTTTCTATCAAGATGTGCTGGTTCTCTTCCTATCTGTCAAGATGTGCTTGTTCCCTTCTTTTCTATCAAGATGTACTTGTTCCCTTGCTTTCTATCAAGATATGCTTGTTCCCATCCTTTCTATGAAGATGTGCTTGTTACCTTCCTTTCTATCAAGATGTGCTTGTTCCCTTCCTTTCTATCAATATGTGCTTGTTCTCTTCCTTTCTATCAAAATATGCTTGTTCATTTCCTTTCTAACAATATGGGCTTGTTACCTTCCTTTCTATCAAGATGTGCTTGTTCCCTTACTTTTTATCAAGATGTGCTTGTTCCCTTCCTTTCTATCAAGATGTGCTTGGTACCTTCCTTTCTATCAAAATGTGCTTGTTCCCTTCCTTTCTATCCAGATGTGCTTGTTACCTTCCTTTCTATCAAGATGTGCTGGTTCTCTTCCTATCTGTCAAGATGTGCTTGTTCCCTTCTTTTCTATCAAGATGTACTTGTTCCCTTGCTTTCTATCAAGATATGCTTGTTCCCATCCTTTCTATCAAGATGTGCTTGTTACCTTCCTTTCTATCAAGATGTGCTTGTTCTCTTCCTTTTTATTAAGATATGCTTGTTCCCTTCTTTTCAATCAAGATGTATTTGTTCCCTTGCTTTCTATCAAGATGTGCTTGTTACCTTCCTTTCTATCAAGATGTGCTGGTTCTCTTCCTTTCTATCAAAATATGCTTGTTCACTTCCTTTCTAACAATATGGGCTTGTTACCTTCCTTTCTATCAAGATGTGCTTGTTCCCTTACTTTCTATCAAGATGTGCTTGTTCCCTTCCTTTCTATCAATATATGCTTGGTACATTCCTTTCTATCAAGATGTGCTTGTTACTGTACTTTCTATCAAGATGTGTTTGTTACCTTCCTTTCTATCAAGATGTGCTGGTTCTCTTCCTTTCTGTCAAGATGTGCTTGCTCCCTTCTTTTCTATCAAGATGTACTTGTTCCCTTGCTTTCTATGCAGATATTCTTGTTCCCATCCTTTCTATCAAGATGTGCTTGTTACCTTCCTTTCTATCAAGATGTGCTTGTTCCCTTCTTTCTATCAAGATGTGCTTGTTCCCTTCCTTTTTATTAAGATATGCTTGTTCCCTTCTTTTCAATCAAGATGTATTTGTTCCCTTGCTTTCTATCAAGATGTGATTGTTCTCTTCCTTTCTATCAAGATGTGTTTGTTCCATTCCTTTCTATCAAGATATGCTTGTTCCCTTTCTTTATATCCAGATGTGCTTGTCACCTTCCTTTCTATCAAGATGTGCTTGTTCCCTTCCTTTCTATCAAGATGTTCTTGTTCTCTTCCTTTCTATCAAAATATGCTTGTTCATTTCCTTTCTAACAATATGGGCTTGTTACCTTCCTTTCTATCAAGATGTGCTTGTTCCCTTACTTTTTATCAAGATGTGCTTGTTCCCTTCCTTTCTATCAAGATGTGCTTGGTACCTTCCTTTCTATCAAAATGTGCTTGTTCCTTTCCTTTCTATCCAGATGTGCTTGTTACCTTCCTTTCTATCAAGATGTGCTGGTTCTCTTCCTATCTGTCAAGATGTGCTTGTTCCCTTCTTTTCTATCAAGATGTACTTGTTCCCTTGCTTTCTATCAAGATATGCTTGTTCCCATCCTTTCTATCAAGATGTGCTTGTTACCTTCCTTTCTATCAAGATGTGCTTGTTCTATTCCTTTCTATCAAGATATGCTTGTTCCCTTTCTTTATATCCAGATGTGCTTGTCACCTTCCTTTCTATCAAGATGTGCTAGTTCCCTTCCTTTCTATCAAGATGTGCTTGTTCTCTTCCTTTCTATCAAAATATCCTTGTTCACCTCCTTTCTAACAATATTGGCTTGTTACCTTCCTTTCTATCAAGATGTGCTTGTTCCCTTACTTTCTATCAAGATGTGATGGTTCTCTTTCTTTCTGTCAAGATATGCTTGTTCCCTTCCTTTCTATCAAGATGTGCTTGTTCCCTTACTTTCTATCAAGATGTGCTTGTTCCCTTCCTTTCTATCAATATATGCTTGGTACATTCCTTTCTATCAAGATGTGCTTGTTACTGTACTTTCTATCAAGATGTGTTTGTTACCTTCCTTTCTATCAAGATGTGCTGGTTCTCTTCCTTTCTGTCAAGATGTGCTTGCTCCCTTCTTTTCTATCAAGATGTACTTGTTCCCTTGCTTTCTATGCAGATATTCTTGTTCCCATCCTTTCTATCAAGATGTGCTTGTTACCTTCCTTTCTATCAAGATGTGCTTGTTCCCTTCTTTCTATCAAGATGTGCTTGTTCCCTTCCTTTTTATTAAGATATGCTTGTTCCCTTCTTTTCAATCAAGATGTATTTGTTCCCTTGCTTTCTATCAAGATGTGATTGTTCTCTTCCTTTCTATCAAGATGTGTTTGTTCCATTCCTTTCTATCAAGATATGCTTGTTCCCTTTCTTTATATCCAGATGTGCTTGTCACCTTCCTTTCTATCAAGATGTGCTTGTTCCCTTCCTTTCTATCAAGATGTTCTTGTTCTCTTCCTTTCTATCAAAATATGCTTGTTCATTTCCTTTCTAACAATATGGGCTTGTTACCTTCCTTTCTATCAAGATGTGCTTGTTCCCTTACTTTTTATCAAGATGTGCTTGTTCCCTTCCTTTCTATCAAGATGTGCTTGGTACCTTCCTTTCTATCAAAATGTGCTTGTTCCTTTCCTTTCTATCCAGATGTGCTTGTTACCTTCCTTTCTATCAAGATGTGCTGGTTCTCTTCCTATCTGTCAAGATGTGCTTGTTCCCTTCTTTTCTATCAAGATGTACTTGTTCCCTTGCTTTCTATCAAGATATGCTTGTTCCCATCCTTTCTATCAAGATGTGCTTGTTACCTTCCTTTCTATCAAGATGTGCTTGTTCTATTCCTTTCTATCAAGATATGCTTGTTCCCTTTCTTTATATCCAGATGTGCTTGTCACCTTCCTTTCTATCAAGATGTGCTAGTTCCCTTCCTTTCTATCAAGATGTGCTTGTTCTCTTCCTTTCTATCAAAATATCCTTGTTCACCTCCTTTCTAACAATATTGGCTTGTTACCTTCCTTTCTATCAAGATGTGCTTGTTCCCTTACTTTCTATCAAGATGTGATGGTTCTCTTTCTTTCTGTCAAGATATGCTTGTTCCCTTCCTTTCTATCAAGATGTACTTGTTCCCTTGCTTTCTATCAAGATATGCTTGTTCCCATCCTTTCTATCAAGATGTGCTTGTTCTCTTCCTTTCTATCAAGATGTGATTGTTCCCTTCCTTTATATCAATGCAAGATGTGCTAGTTACCTTCCTTTCTATCAAGATGTGCTTGTTCCCTTCCTTTCTATCAATATGTGCTTGTTCCCTTCTTTTCTATCAAGATATGCTTGTTTCCTTCCTTTGTATCAAGATGTGCTTGGTACCTTCCTTTCTATGAAAATGTGCTGGTTACCTTCCTTTCTGTCAAGATGTGCTTGGTACCTTCCTTTCTATCAAGATGTGCTTGTTCCCTTCTTTCCTATCAAGATATGCTTGTCCCTTCTTTTCTATCGAGATGTACTTGTTCCCTGGCTTTCTATCAAGATATGCTTGTTCCCATCCTTTCTATCAAGATGTGCTTGTTCCCTTCCTTTCTATCAAGATGTTCTTTTTCCCTTCCTTTCTATCAAGATGTGCATGTTCTCTTCCTTTCTATCAAAATATGCTTGTTCACTTCCTTTCTAACAATATGGGCTTGTTACCTTCCTTTCTATCAAGATGTGCTTGTTCCCTTACTTTCTATCAAGATGTGCTTGTTCCCTTCCTTTCTATCAATATATGCTTGGTACATTCCTTTCTATCAAGATGTGCTTGTTACTGTACTTTCTATCAAGATGTGTTTGTTACCTTCCTTTCTATCAAGATGTGCTGGTTCTCTTCCTTTCTGTCAAGATGTGCTTGCTCCCTTCTTTTCTATCAAGATGTACTTGTTCCCTTGCTTTCTATGCAGATATTCTTGTTCCCATCCTTTCTATCAAGATGTGCTTGTTACCTTCCTTTCTATCAAGATGTGCTTGTTCCCTTCTTTCTATCAAGATGTGCTTGTTCCCTTCCTTTTTATTAAGATATGCTTGTTCCCTTCTTTTCAATCAAGATGTATTTGTTCCCTTGCTTTCTATCAAGATGTGATTGTTCTCTTCCTTTCTATCAAGATGTGTTTGTTCCATTCCTTTCTATCAAGATATGCTTGTTCCCTTTCTTTATATCCAGATGTGCTTGTCACCTTCCTTTCTATCAAGATGTGCTTGTTCCCTTCCTTTCTATCAAGATGTGCTTGTTCTCTTCCTTTCTATCAAAATATGCTTGTTCATTTCCTTTCTAACAATATGGGCTTGTTACCTTCCTTTCTATCAAGATGTGCTTGTTCCCTTACTTTTTATCAAGATGTGCTTGTTCCCTTCCTTTCTATCAAGATGTGCTTGGTACCTTCCTTTCTATCAAAATGTGCTTGTTCCTTTCCTTTCTATCCAGATGTGCTTGTTACCTTCCTTTCTATCAAGATGTGCTGGTTCTCTTCCTATCTGTCAAGATGTGCTTGTTCCCTTCTTTTCTATCAAGATGTACTTGTTCCCTTGCTTTCTATCAAGATATGCTTGTTCCCATCCTTTCTATCAAGATGTGCTTGTTACCTTCCTTTCTATCAAGATGTGCTTGTTCCCTTCCTTTTTATTAAGATATGCTTGTTCCCTTGCTTTCTATCAAGATTTGCTTGTTACCTTCCTTTCTATCAAGATGTGCTGGTTCTCTTCCTTTCTGTCAAGATATGCCTGTTCCCTTTCTTTATATCCAGATGTGCTTGTCACCTTCCTTTCTATCAAGATGTGCTTGTTTCCTTCCTTTCTATCAAGATGTGCTTGTTCTCTTCCTTTCTATCAAAATATGCTTGTTCACTTCCTTTCTAACAATATGGGCTTGTTACCTTCCTTTCTATCAAGATGTGCTTGTTCCCTTACTTTTTATCACGATGTGCTTGTTCCCTTCCTTTCTATCAAGATGTGCTTGGTACCTTCCTTTCTATCAAAATGTGCTTGTTCCCTTCCTTTCTATCCAGATGTGCTTGTTACCTTCCTTTCTATCAAGATATGCTGGTTCTCTTCCTATCTGTCAAGATGTGCTTGTTCCCTTCATTTCTATCAAGATGTACTTGTTCCCTTGCTTTCTATCAAGATATGCTTGTTCCCATCCTTTCTATCAAGATGTGCTTGTTACCTTCCTTTCTATCAAGATGTGCTTGTTCCCTTCCTTTTTATTAAGATATGCTTGTTCCCTTCTTTTCAATCAAGATGTATTTGTTCCCTTGCTTTCTATCAAGATTTGCTTGTTACCTTCCTTTCTATCAAGATGTGCTGGTTCTCTTCCTTTCTGTCAAGATATGCCTGTTCCCTTTCTTTATATCCAGATGTGCTTGTCACCTTCCTTTCTATCAAGATGTGCTTGTTTCCTTCCTTTCTATCAAGATGTGCTTGTTCTCTTCCTTTCTATCAAAATATGCTTGTTCATTTCCTTTCTAACAATATGGGCTTGTTACCTTCCTTTCTATCAAGATGTGCTTGTTCCCTTACTTTTTATCAAGATGTGCTTGTTCCCTTCCTTTCTATCAAGATGTGCTTGGTACCTTCCTTTCTATCAAAATGTGCTTGTTCCCTTCCTTTCTATCCAGATGTGCTTGTTACCTTCCTTTCTATCAAGATATGCTGGTTCTCTTCCTATCTGTCAAGATGTGCTTGTTCCCTTCTTTTCTATCAAGATGTACTTGTTCCCTTGCTTTCTATCAAGATATGCTTGTTCCCATCCTTTCTATCAAGATGTGCTTGTTACCTTCCTTTCTATCAAGATGTGCTTGTTCCCTTCCTTTTTATTAAGATATGCTTGTTCCCTTCTTTTCAATCAAGATGTATTTGTTCCCTTGCTTTCTATCAAGATTTGCTTGTTACCTTCCTTTCTATCAAGATGTGCTGGTTCTCTTCCTTTCTGTCAAGATATGCCTGTTCCCTTTCTTTATATCCAGATGTGCTTGTCACCTTCCTTTCTATCAAGATGTGCTTGTTTCCTTCCTTTCTATCAAGATGTGCTTGTTCTCTTCCTTTCTATCAAAATATGCTTGTTCACTTCCTTTCTAACAATATGGGCTTGTTACCTTCCTTTCTATCAAGATGTGCTTGTTCCCTTACTTTCTATCAAGATGTGCTTGTTCCCTTCCTTTCTATCAATATATGCTTGGTACATTCCTTTCTATCAAGATGTGCTGGTTCTCTTCCTTTCTGTCAAGATGTGCTTGTTCCCTTCTTTTCTATCAAGATGTACTTGTTCCCTTGCTTTCTATCAAGATATGCTTGTTCCCATCCTTTCTATCAAGATGTGCTTGTTACCTTCCTTTCTATCAAGATGTGCTTGTTCCCTTCTTTCTATCAAGATATGCTTGTTCCCTTTTTTTCTATCTAGATGTACTTTTCCCTGGCTTTCTATCAAGATATGCTTCTTCCCATCCTTTCTATCAAGATGTGCTTGTTCCCTTCCTTTCTATCAAGATGTTCTTTTTTCCTTCCTTTCTATCAAGATGTGCTTGTTCCCTTCATTTCTATCAAAATGTGCTTGTTACGTTCCTTTCTGTCACGATGTGCTTAATCGCTTCCTTTCTGTCAAGATGTGGTTGTTCCCTTTCTTTCTATCAAGATGTGCTTGTTCCCTTCTTTTCTATCAGTATCTGCTTGTTTACTTCCTTTCTATCAAGATCTGCTTGTTCCCTTCCTTTCTATCAAGATATGCTTGTTCCCTTCATGTATATCCAGATGTCCTTGTTCCCTTCCTTTCTATCAAGATGTGATTGTTCCCTTCCTTTCTATCAGTATGTGCTTGTTTCTTTCCTTTCTATCAAGATGTCCTTGTTCCCTTCCTTTCTATCAAGATGTGCTTGTTACTTTCCCTTCTATCAAGATGTGCTTGTTCCCTTCCTTTCTATCAAGATGTGATTGTTCCCTTCCTTTCTATCAATGCAAGATGTGCTTGTTACCTTCCTTTCTATCAAGATGTGCTTGTTACCTTCCTTTCTATCAAGATGTGCTTCTTGCCTTTCTTTCTATCAAGATGTGCTTGTTCCCTTCCTTTCTATCAAGATGTGCTTGTTGCCTTTCTTTCTATCAAGATGTGCTTGTTATAATCCTTTCTATCAATATGTGCTTGTTACTTTCCTTTCTATGAAGATGTGCTCGTTATCATCCTTTCTATCAAGATGTGCTTGTTCCCTTCCTTTCTATCAAGATGTGCTTGTTCCCTTCCTTTCTATCAAGACGTGCTTGTTTTCTTCCTTTCTATCAAAATATGCTTGTTCACTTCCTTTCTATCAAGATGTGATTGTTACCTTACTTTCTATCAAGATGTGCTTGTTCCCTTCCTTTCTATCATGATGTGCTTGTTCCCTTCCTTTCTATCATGATGTGCTTGTTCCATTCCTTTCTATCAAGATATGCTTGTTCCCTTTCTTTATATCCAGATGTGCTTGTCACCTTCCTTTCTATCAAGATGTGCTTGTTCCCTTACTTTCTATCAAGATGTGATGATTCTCTTCCTTTCTATCAATATGTGATTGTTCCCTTCCTTTATATCAATGTAAGATGTGCTAGTTACCTTCCTTTCTATCAAGATGTGCTTGTTCCCTTCCTTTCTATCAATATGTGCTTGTTCCCTTCCTTTCTATCAAGATATGCTTGTTACCATCCTTTCTATCAAGATGTGCTTGTTCCCTTACTTTGTATCAAGATATGCTTGTTTCCTTCCTTTGTATCAAGATGTGCTTGGTACCTTCCTTTCTATCAAAATGTGCTGGTTACCTTCCTTTCTGTCAAGATGTGCTTGTTACCTTCCTTTCTATCAAGATGTGCTTGTTCCCTTCTTTCTATCAAGATATGTTTGTCCCTTCTTTTCTATCGAGATGTACTTGTTCCCTGGCTTTCTATCAAGATATGCTTGTTCCCATCCTTTCTATCAAGATGTGCTTGTTCCCTTCCTTTCTATCAATATGTTCTTTTTCCCTTCCTTTCTATCAAGATGTGCTTGTTCTCTTCATTTCTATCAAAATATGCTTGTTACTTTCCTTTCCATCAAGATGTGCTTGTTCCATTCCTTTATATCAAGATGTCCTTGTTCCCTTCCTTTCTATCAGGATGTGCTTGTTCCTTCCTTTCTATCAAGATGTCCTTGATCCCTTCCTTTCTATCAAGATGTGCTTGTTACTTTCCCTTCTATCAAGGTGTGCTTGTTCCCTTCCTTTCTATCAAGATGTGCTTGTTCCCTTCCTTTCTATCAAGATGTGCTTGGTACCTTCCTTTCTATCAAGATGTGCTTGTTACCGTACTTTCTATAAAGATGTGCTTGTTCCTTTCCTTTCTATCCAGATTTTCTTGTTACCTTCCTTTCTATCAAGATGTGCTGGTTCTCTTCCTTTCTGTCAAGATGTGCTTGTTCCCTTCTTTTCTATCAAGATGTACTTGTTCCCTTGCTTTCTATCAAGATATGCTTGTTCCCATCCTTTCTATCAAGATGTGCTTGTTACCTTCCTTTCTATCAAGATGTGCTTATTCCCTTCCTTTCTATTAAGATATGCTTGTTCCCTTCTTTTCTATCAAGATGTCGGATACAATTTTGAAAGCCAACCCAGGGACCATCCCTTCCAGGTTTGGTTTAATTTGGTTCAGCAGTTTCAGAGGAGAAGATTTAAATGTGATCTTTTATCAAAATATGCCTAATTTGCATAATCGGTATATATCGGCTGAAAGAAACATTTCACAGAAAAACAAGGAATATATGTTAAACTATTCCTTGCCATGTAGCTGCAGTGAAAATTTGAGCTCATTTTGACTTATACTAAAGCAGCAATGGACAATTAAAATTTCATCCCCCCTTTTTTCTATTTTTAGCTTGGTGGCCATCTTGGTTGGAAGTCGGGATCAACGGACACATTTTGTTAAGGGGGCCACCCATGGACCATTCCACCAAAGTTTGGTTGCAATTGGCCCAGTGGTTTCTGAGGAGAAGATTAAAATGTGAAATGTTGACGGACGGACGACAGACGACGGACGACGGACGAAAAGTGATGACAATAGCTCACATGGCCTAAAGGCCAGGTGAGCTAAAAAGGGAAACAAGATGAACTGTGAGCTAATGCTCACCTATGATACCCTTGCTCTTCGGCAAACAGAAAGTATGAATCTGACGGGTCAAAAAACGCTTCCCACGATATGGGGTACCTATATGAAGCTTGTGACCAAATATCAGATTTCTGCCATCAATAGTTGCTGAGAAAAATGCGACGAAAAATGAGCATATATGTTCAATGTGTATAAAAATCAACAAAGTCGACAAACAGGAAGTAGGAATCTGAAGGGCCCAAAGACGCTTCCCACGATATATGAAGCTTGTGACCAAATATCAGATCTCTGCCATCAATAGTTGCTGAGAAAAATGTGACGAAAAATGTGCATATATGTTCAATCTGTATAGAAACCAAACCAACTAAGTCGGCAAACAGGAAGTAGGAATCTGACGGGTCCAAAAACGCTTCCCACAATATGGCACACCTATATGAAGCTTGTGACCAAATATCAGATTCCTGTCATCAATAGTTGCTGAGAAAAATGAGACGAAAAATGTGCATATACAAATGTATGTTAAATGTGTATAAAAATCAACAAAATCGGCAAACAGGAAGTAGGAATCTGATGGGTCCAAAAACGCTTCCCACGATATGGGGTAGGTACCTATATGAAGCTTGTGACCAAATATCAGATTTCTGCCATCAATAGTTGCTGAGAAAAATGCGACGAAAAATGAGAATATATGTTCAATGTGTATAAAAATCAACAAAGGCGACAAACAGGAAGTAGGAATCTGAAGGGCCCAAAGACGCTTCCCACGATATGGTATACCTATATGAAGCTTGTGACCAAATATCAGATCTCTGCCATCAATAGTTGCTGAGAAAAATGTGCATATATGTTCAATGTGTATAGAAACCAACTAAGTCGGCAAACAGGAAGTAGGAATCTGACGGGTCCAAAAACGCTTCCCACAATATGGCATACCTATATGAAGCTTGTGACCAAATATCAGATTCCTGTCATCAATAGTTGCTGAGAAAAATGAGACGAAAAATGTGCATATACAAATGTATGTTAAATGTGTATAAAAATCAACAAAATCGGCAAACAGGAAGTAGGAATCTGATGGGTCCAAAAACGCTTCCCACGATATGGGGTAGGTACCTATATGAAGCTTGTGACCAAATATCAGATTTCTGCCATCAATAGTTGCTGAGAAAAATGCGACGAAAAATGAGCATATATGTTCAATGTGTATAAAAATCAACAAAGTCGACAAACAGGAAGTAGGAATCTGAAGGGCCCAAAGACGCTTCCCACGATATGGTATACCTATATGAAGCTTGTGACCAAATATCAGATCTCTGCCATCAATAGTTGCTGAGAAAAATGTGCATATATGTTCAATGTGTATAGAAACCAACTAAGTCGGCAAACAGGAAGTAGGAATCTGACGGGTCCAAAAACGCTTCCCACAATATGGCATACCTATATGAAGCTTGTGACCAAATATCAGATTCCTGTCATCAATAGTTGCTGAGAAAAATGAGACGAAAAATGTGCATATACAAATGTATGTTAAATGTGTATAAAAATCAACAAAATTGGCAAACAGGAAGTAGGAATCTGATGGGTCCAAAAACGCTTCCCACGATATGGGGTACCTATATGAAGCTTGTGACCAAATATCAGATTTCTGCCATCAACAGTTGCTGAGAAAAATGTGACGAAAAATGTGCATATATGTTCAATGTGTATATAAAAAACCAACTAAGTCGGCAAACAGGAAGTAGGAATCTGACGGCTCCAAAAACGCTACCAACAATATGGTATACCTATATGATGCTTGTGACCAAATATCAGATTTCTGCCATCAACAGTTACTGAGAAAAATGCGACGAAAAATATCTTGGACTGACGGAAGGACGGACAGAGGTAAAACAGTATACTCCATTTTGGAGTATAATAACTCCAAAATGGGTAATGGGATTTACTTCAAAATTGCAGGGTGGGTAGATCTTGACATGCTGCACATTTTTGCAATGTAAACTTAACCTTTATCATTATAGTTTTTGAATTATAAGACGAAAAGTCTAGTACTTTCAGAGGAGAAGATTTTTGAAAAAGTTTACGACATATGACAGACGGACGACGATGACGGATGTCAAGTGATGGCAATAGCTCACCTGACCCTTTGGGGGTCAGGTGAGCTAAAAAAACCAAAACAGGACAGAAATGGTTCTATTGTCTAAATATAATAGTCAGTTTTGTATATAACACTTATCTTTAAACACAAATACAGGAACGTTTACAAGGTCGTCGTCTGATGTATTATGTGCATACAATATATAAATTTACTAGACAAATCTTTTAGAGTGAAGAATGTATTTTTGGACGAGCAAGAACAGTTTGGAGTTTTTGCCATTTTCAAAAGAAGCTTTCCAAATAATATATTTTCGGTATTTATTTCAAAACCCAAATTTCTCATACCACAGAATAGTTGTACTCTTTGTTCAGTATGTACTACATTTGCTCATTGTGCGCGGCAGATCCACGATGGTGATGAAAATGATAGAATTTGTCCACGATCATGGTCCGTGTTGAATCATCGCGACGGTCCGCGAACTGTCGATATTTTCCTTGAAAGGATCGCGGATATTGCGTTTTCCGTTTGGACTATAGGGTATATATACTGTACATATTATAAGTACAGATGTACTTCACATTTATAATATATAATGTATTTATCATTATGAAACCTTCATTTGATATAAAGGACATTGAACCTGCCTTTCTACTTAACCAGCATTATCTAAATATTATTGTCTCAATAGTCTACATGTATGCATTCTGACATCTTTTTAGAATTTTGGGGTTAACAGAAGAGTATGGCCATACTTTTATCAGAGATTCTTGTTACTCGACTAGATGACTCTTGGACTCACCATTTTCAGTTAGGACTCACCAACGTTTTCAAATTGTAGATTTTTACAATGGGGTGGACTATCACCAAACTTTTCAGAAATGTCTTTTGGACTTCAAAATAAATTACTACAAATATCCCTGTTTATGTTGATTGGGATAATATTATAACTGACCAAAACTTCATGTTTTTCAATTCAATATATTAAGTAAAATAATACAATGAGTATATTATTTCATTATAATTAGGTCACAATGCAATCACAATACTAAATTTCTTAAAGCTAAAAGACTTTGTTTCTGGCAACAAACCTAAATTCATTGCTATTTATATATTTAAAAACAATTTAGCATGAACCATACCCTAAATTTGTGTATATATATTACAAAAGACAATCAGAGATTATTTGTCTTGTTTGATACAGAAAGCTGTGACCACGGTCCTTTGATAATTCATAATAGCATGATCTGGATCATGTGTTAAATTACTTGATCAATACAACCTTGACACTGAAATAGATGTAACCAATCATATGCGTAGTAACTATCAACAAACTGACACACCTCCGTGTCAGTATGGTTGTATTTCATCTGAAGTGCTAAATATAGACATTCAACCACAAACAAGTTTTTTCCAAGGTTAAAATATCTAACATTTTTTTAAAGAAAAAAAATGCATGCTATTTACTATATTTAGCAATAACATATTAATTACATATTAAAAAAAACTATAAAGTAACCATACATAAATTATATTTACATAGCTTCAAATTAAATATTTAATAAGATGCACATTAATTACATGCTAGCTCCCATTTCATAGAACCCAAAATTTTAAATCAAAATGTAAACAAGCCAACAAAAACTTGTACTTGCTTGATATCTAATATTTAAACATTTCAAAATAATTTATGTAACATATATTAGTGTTTTGTTTGATCAATTTGTGAGGTCTATTTACATTTAACTAAATCAAACAATTGGCATTATATATGCTATCATTGCAGAGGTAGCAAAAATAAACCAATGTGTCCGAAGAATGACCCCCATAGAGATTATATTACATGTATATGAAGGGGAGATAAACCTGATCACTGATATTCTCCCTAATATATATATCTGAAATATTAATATTGCTGAAGTTAAAACATGCATTATATAAACATAAATCCTCTCCTATCAATGTAACATTCTTGGTGAATTTAGAACATTTAACAATATCTGGCAAAAAAATTTTTTTAAACAATTCTTTGTCATTATTCTGTACATGCTGTATAGATAATAAGAAAACAACCATACAAATTTGTGAATATAATCTTCAATGTTAAAGATTAGTAAAGTCAGATATGCAGTGGGTTTCATTCGGTCTAAACTTCACGCACGATATGTCATAAGCATGCCTTGTGAAAACAAAAAAATTATGTATGTACTCATGAAAATCATGCATGATTTGATTAAGCATGAAACCAAACATGCTGTCAACTTCTTCTCTTTATTTGTTGATAATAAAATTTGCTGTTTGGAATTTCTTCACATGAGACTTACCATTTTTCATATATCTGCACACCAATGATTCTGTTTTGTTTTTATCAGTGTGTGAAGTCTTGTGTGTATGTTTTAAGAATGCATATATCTTAGTTATTCTATATAACTTTGCTTCATTTGTTTTTATATTCAGTAAAAAGCTCATAAGAGCTAATTGTGTTGTATTGTTATTTGTGTATTCATGACAAATAAAAATAATTGTTTTACTTTATACTGGAAACATAGAACAAACATGTAAATATGTTGATTTGTTTGAATGACAGACATATGGATACCAAAGTCAACTGAATGTCAAGATAGATTGAATGATAGGTGTTTAGGGTAAATTCTGGTAAATATGGACACAGCATGTGTACTAAATGAAACATATTGCAGACAGCAACATGTATGTTTGTGGTGTCTTTGTCAAATCTGTACTACAACAAAGTAAACTCCAAAGGCTTTTGAATGTATCATCAATGACAACCCCATGAAGTATGCATCTACATATTGATGGGCTTCCCCAATTTTATATATTATACGAAAAAACTTAAGCTTTGGGCTGTTGGTAATTAAACTGTCCTGTTCATGGCGAGCTGATTCTCATCTGGATTTGTCCTCCATAAAATGTTAGATTGGTGGAGTCAAGGTTTATATACTCAAAGCCCATTTTAGCTTTCATGACTTTAAGACTTTTAACTCACATGTTATTATTTTCGTTTGTGAACTAGGGTATTGTTGGAGTAGACAATATGCTCCCAAATTTAATAATTTAAAGCTGAATTTTAGTTTTCATTGGTAATCTATTCAGTTCAGCTCGGCATGCACAATTGCAAGCCTTGTACTTTACTCAAATAGTTTCTTTAATAAACTTAAGATGTAGGGATTGAAGGGTTCTGAGTCTCTGAAGCTACCCATTCCCCACATTTCACTGCCATACAACAAAATTGGATCGACAAGGGAATCAAAAGGCCTTTCTCTAGGAAATTACATGGGTTGTTTAGACCAACTGTCTTCTTTATTTTAAAATAGGTTTTCCTTCCTTTTTCTATTAATAAGGAGTTTGAGATATTTAAATTCCCTGTATATTTTATTGTCAAACCTAGATAAAAATAGGATTTCAATGTTTCTAGATATGCATTGTAAAACACTGGAATTAAAAACATGCTATAAAAATGTACATGTAGATACCCCAAGTTAGATATCCTACATGTACATTGGTTTGTTTGATTGGACGAAATTTATCCTTTATTACAATTTACAGTATATCAATAGATCAGGTGATACTAAACAGAGTCGACTAGAGTTTACTAGAGTCAACTAGTGAAATAACGCAAAATAAACATGTAAAAGTATTGCATTACTTTGTAGATGATATTAAATGACTTAAATGATATTTATAAGTTAATTTTATTGATGTTTTAGTTCTCACGGAGTGAAAATATACAAGAAAGATCGGCACGATTTACTTTCGGTTTACCAAAATAGAGACAAGTAACTTTTATACTCAATACTTCTAAGAACTCCAACGTGTCTTTTGATGGCCAGCCCAGTTTTTTTCCAGGGTTTGTCAAATATGGTTCCATTGTGGCAAAGGATTGACATTTGTCCACCTGTTGTTTTTATACCTACCATGTGATTAAAAAAGACATTTCATTCTGTTTTTTCTTTTTTTTCTAGGTTTGAAATAGTCCGCCAAATAAATGCATTCGGTAAGCCAGATTTGTTCTTCTAAAGACACGTTGGAGTCCGAGAGAATCCAAAATAGACCTCCGCTTTGGTTGACAATCGGTCTTGGGAACAGATTGTCGGCGGTATATATGTAAAATAGTACGAATACGACAGTAAACCAGTGGCACAACAGCTGATGGGGGCCCACAAGGTTAGTGGATTCCATCCATTTATTTTTCAGAAATCAGGGAAATCAGTAATAATAAGAAATTTAGCAGTACGCCCCCATTTTGTTTCTTACCTTGTGTTTTTTTTCTAGTATTCGTGTGGAGCCAGGACTCACAAATAGAGGCCCTACATCGTTACTAGCCCTAAAAATATGTACCCCTGTGGCAAACACGGGGAAATAAAGGTCCATCTGTCAAATGCCTGTCCTCTCAACCAGGTTAAAATTGCGATCTATTTATAGAACTTTGCAATCTGATTTAAGGTCTGACAAATAATAATTACAGCCTTTACTTGCTTCAGTTTTTGACTGCCAGTGCCAATATACGTTTGTGCTACAATTTCATTCCCTAGTTCAGTTGGAACGTTGAGCAAATTGGCATAAACGTCTCTCTTCTGCTGAAGACTACACAAATATGTATTACATGTACAGTACAGCTGACAGCATACACTGATAAATGCTGAGCATTTAAAAGGCTCAGCATTCACTGCTGAGGTTTTATTGGGGGTCGTAAATCATGGGCTGATAATCAGTTTTATTACCCTCACCTGTACAGATGGTCAGCAATTGAATAAACAATATGATCATAATGATTTCCAGGTAGATGTACCTGATTCAATAGGTATTAGTAAAAATTAACCTGTGATTTGTTACACTTGTGACTTTTTATTTAGTGGAAATATTTACATAATAAATTTTCTATTTTACAATGTAGTAATGTTTTGATAATTCTAAAATTGAATTAAAATTTCTTTGTTTTTCAATTGATTTGTTTTGTTAAAATTTCAATTATTATCTGTATTTTAAAATTTAAAAGTAAATTATTTGAAAATATTTACATGTATACAATAGATGTGTATCTATTCTTTTTTTAACCATTTGTTTGTTGTCTTTTTTTTTTTTATTTGTGTTTGTACTAACAAAAACAGTAAATTATTTAAAAAAAAGTTTAATTCAAAATTCATGAATATTTATGAAAAAGAAATTTATAGTAATTTAATTTTAACCACTGAACATTTCACATGTCATAAAAAAATAATATATGTATTTAATTTAGGAATCTAGTTGAATATGTGTGTGTGTGACTTTCTTTTCCATTAGCCTAGACAGTAGTATGTCTCTTTAAGGTCAATTTATGACATGAGAGTGAATAAGTGGCAAATTACAAGTGTCCATAGATTTTCTATGTTTACCATATCTGTGTGTGTTAATATACAAAAAATACTTAATTTGTCATTTTTTTATATTGAAAAGAATGTATTTATAATCAACTGGCATATTTTTTTTAATGTTTAGAATGTATGTTTAACAAAATAAGAATAAAAATGTGGAAAAAAAATGTTCAAGAAATGTCCTGAATAACAAAAAGAAAAGAAATTAATATTACCTTGGATAAAATGGATTAAAAAAAAATCGAAACATAGTAACAAGTATATTTTTGAAATTGGATTACATTTATTTGATTAAATTGATAAAGCAAATTAAATATATTATTCCTCTGCAAAAACAGATAAAATTAATTACAAATTATTTTTTTTTTAAATTTTAAATACATGTATCATAAAAGAACAACTATAACATTTTTGTCAAAGTTGAAAAAAAAAACCTCTTAAATACATGACTAACATGTACACACATGCACATTACATAGAAAGAAAATTCTTAAAATGTTAAATCTAATCTTAATTAATTAATCTATTGATTAAAATAGCATCACAATTAATCTTGTTCTTCTTTGCCATATTTTCAGTTAAAAATTCTTATATATATCCAACACAAAATTATGATTTCATTTCAATTATTTGTTAATTGTTAGCTGATGCTAATATCACAAAATATTAAATTTTGAAAATATTATTTTATTGACAAATTTTCAAGGTACAGTTAAATGTATTAAAGTCCTTTTTCTACACATCAAAATCACTGAAATCCTAATATGCCCATTTCCTGTTATGTAACACAAACAGATGTATATATTTACCTGTAGATCACCTGTGAAATCAACAAGATACTACTGACCAGGTATTTTATGGCCCTGTTTATTACCTTGGGGTTAATTAGTAGACCATCAGCGAAAATGCTGAGCCTGGTTCAGCATGCAGATTATGCTCAGCATTTATCAGTGTATGCTGTCAGCTGTACTGTATTACAATTTGTGCTATATTAAATCAAAGCAAGTTAGTAATATTTTGTTTTTAAAAAGGGGGGGGGGTAGTCGGTACATATAAAAAATCCCAGGTAGGCAAGACTTGTATAGTAAAGGAAAAGATATCCCTTAGGCAATTGTGAATTAAAAAAAAAATCCATAACAATCAGATCTGACAGCTTTAATACTGCCCCTGCACTCTATTCTTCTGCAAAGTAACAGTAACACCTGAAAATATTGAAGGTCGACTAATCATGAGTCAGCAAAGTATGACACAATTACCAAAACATGAAGGACCTAACGGTGATCACAAAACAATTGTAACCCAAAAAATGCAAAATACCAGAAGTCCAAACAAAATTTTCCAGGGTGAACACAGCCGTTTTCTCCAGACTTGGGCTAGTATTTGAATCTGTCGGGCTAGCAAAAAATCATCTCCAATTAGCCCGGGGCTAGTTACGGTAGGTATGAGAGAAAATTTCAACCCCTGAATTTGTATACTATACATATACATGTATGTATCATGATTCATGACTTATATTACCATATATGCAGGGTTTGAAGCTAAGGAAATATTTTAGGGGCCTACCAAATTAATTTTGGTAGCTCACACAATTTGTCATGGGCCCATCAGGCACAGCGCGCCTGCCAACCTCGCTTGCGAGGTGCCCTACGGCAGGGGGTCCGGGAGCCCTGGGATAAATGGTGTAAAATCCTGCATTCTGGCCATTTCCTGGCAGCAAAATTGGCCATTCAGAAACTATAATTTAATACAGAAGATAAAAAATTTCCAAATCATTTTCCTCAAAATAAACTTATTTTACATGCACCAATACACTATGACTTCAGAAATTTACAGTTGAAATCAAATTTCGGGGCGATTTAGAGCTTGACATATGGTGTGGATGTTTGTAGCTTGTACATCCTGTAGTAAATGAATTTTCATTTTTTTTCTTCTTTGCAATATCAACAAACCATGCCGGTTTCAGTATCAACTAACCATGGACGGTTTTGTTTCCATTCCTTTAAAAATTGTCTAGAGCACTTGGACTTTTCGTAATCTCTAAAATATTGTGTTCTCTGTTCATTTTGCCTTTTAAGAGGCCCAGAGTTCCCCAAAAAGAACTGACTTAAATCGGCTTGGCGAAACATTTCGCCAACCAGATATTTTGAACGAACATGTAAAATTAAAAATCAAAGTCGGAAAAGTGTACTATAAAATTCCGTAATATGACTCAACAGAAAATGGCATGGTTTGTGCAATATAAAGACAACAGAGAAATCATCGTTGTTAAAAGAATTATCTATTACCTAAATCCCTTTACAACAACAACTAAATTCTTTATTTCAATCCTTAAATGACGCAAAATTAATACAAAAATTGACATCCTTATACGGAGGTGTTAAATAGAACAGTCGTAAATCTCCTTAACTGGAGATAAGATTCGCATACATCAAAATAAGCTGGTTCCCGGGCTACTACACTTCGTTACTCTAAGTTCATAGAGCGAAGCGTAATATAAGCGGATATCAGTTTAATATCAAAACAAAAAATCAGGGCTTAAAATCGATCGATGGAAATGTCAATATTTTTCAGATTTCTATCTTGGTGAATAGGAATTATTACATATAGATTTACACTATTTTATTTTTTCTAATTTTCACTCGCCAAGTGGACGACTGCGAATTTACTCGCAAATGGAGAGTGGGTGATCACTAATTTCACAACCTGATATGTACACAGAACATGTGATTCAGTCATGTGCGATCATATAATTCAAAGCATGTGATGATGACTTGACCAAATTTGCAATTTTTTTTTGTTCCTGTCATATAAAATCTGTGCCTATTATGTTCCTCATGTTGAGGAAGTAATTCTTTTTTCCAGACATTCGGGTATCTCGGTCAAATAATTATCTCCCTTGTCGTTAAGGAGGTGAAACATTCGCCATTTTGATTAGGCGAGGTCGATCGGAGTCACCGATAACATTATTATTTTCTGTCACGTTTTTCATTTTATTAGAAAAACCCCTAAAATTATTATTTCGTGAAAAAATTTATATCAGATAAAATTTTAAAACTAGCAATTTATATATTTGGTAATTAAAAGCAATAAAAATATGATTTGGTAGCACTACTGAGCGTTTGAAGTGAAGTGGTTCCGAGAAAATCGGATGCCATGTTGATTTATGTTTCATAGTGTGTGCGTCCCTCAATAATCTTTGTGAGGGCATTGACTATTTCAAACTTAGAAAAAAAACCAAAACAGAATGAAATGTCTTTTTTAATCACATGGTAGGTATAAAAACAACAGCAGGGGCGGATCCAGGGGCGCCCACGCGGCCCCCCACCCCCCCCCCCCCTAAAATTGGAAAAAAAATATGATTTTTTGGCGTAAAATCGTGATTTCTCACACGAAATACCCCAAAAATGTTCACGCCTCCCTAATTTGAAATTCTGGATCCACCCCTGAACAGGTGAACAAATATCAATCCTTTGCCACAATGCAGAGATGCAGCTAACCGTCGGCCCTGTCGGACCTAGGGGGCAGAATTTTAGAGGGTCCGGCAAATGACGTCTTTGTGTCAGACCTAATGACCGGCAAACATTTTTACTGCTTGGGGCTGTCAAAAATCAAATTTCTGTCGGTCCTGGTTACCTCTTAGACCTCTAAGCGAAGGATCTTTGATTATCGTTAATAAAGTCAAAAGTCGTAAACAAATCGGTAAAAATTTCTGTTCCTTTCTGTTTATGCTAAATTTCGGGAACCAGTTCCCATTCCGGATTTTATTTCGTATTCTATCGGTAATCCTTGTAAATTGTAATTTGATCATTTCCGTTATGGCTGCATGGCCAATTAAGTTTACGGAGGGGTCTAAATCTGGAAAAAAGCACCCACTACCTATCGATTTATCTACAGAGAATAAAAAAGCCAAAAGGTCGGCATATGAAAAGGAGAGGCGACCGGGGCGGCCCTTTAATCGAAAATGGAAGAACAAAATGAACAAACAAATGACGACTTGATATCAAAATTAAAGTTTGTTTTTGCCCGCAAAAACGTATGTCTCCCCCCGTCCCAAAAACTGTAGTCATAGGTAAAAAATCTATTTGGGTAACAAATAAAATTAAGCTTCAATGAATAACAAAAAAAACCTGTTTTTAATCCATGAAACACAACAAAAATTTGATCAAAAGTGGTAAAGCAAGGGTTACAGGTACTATTCCATATTGTCATGGCAAAGTTCCCCATTCCAGAAAATTGCTCAGCCCATGTTCTAATGATTTTAAAGGAGTTTTGTTCTTCTAAAATCAATGGATTGGTGATGAAAACTTTTTCAGGGAAATAGTGACATTATGATAGACTTGTACATATATATATATATATACAAGTTTCAGTAAGGGATATTACACTAGAGTGTTTGCAAATAACTTCCACCAAATTTAGGGGATCAACATTTCCTGGTAATATGCACAACTACATATGGTGTCCTTACTACCTACCAAGTTTCATGAAATTCTGTTTAGTAGTTTCAGAGGAGTTGCACTGACAAGCTGCTTCAGAAGTATATTTGGGGAAATTTTTAAGTTCAAAGGGGCATAACTCCCACAAAATTTAGGGGATCAAAATTTCCTGGTAATATGCACAACTACATATGGTGTCCTTACTACCTACCAAGTTTCATGAAATTCTGTTCAGTAGTTTCAAAGGAGTTGCACTGACAAACTGTGATGGACAGGACAAAAACAATATGTCTCCCCAGGGGGGGAGACATAATACTCATTAGAGGAATAATAAAATCTTACTAATATGAAGTATTGATTATTCGATATTGCAGGGCTATCTAAATTGAATGTGGTCTCAGTCACTAACCCCCCTTTGGCAATATCCTTAATCTGATTCTGGTCGTAGTAGTCGTTAGCTGTGTCAAGGCTTTAAGATTGTCCCTTTAATCATACTGTATTGAAAGTGAAATATTAAAAAAATTCTAAAAAAAAAGTAGGTCTGGCAAAAAGTTGATAGGTCTGGCAAAACTCTCTTACTTGCAGGACCCAATGTCTGACAGGAATTTTTTTTTATCTGCAACTCTGCAATGGAACCATATTTGAGTATAAAATAAAATTAACTTATAAATATCATTTAAGTCATTTAATATCATCTACAAAGTAATGCAATACTTTTACTAGTGGACTCTGTTTTGTATCATCGCAATAGATCTATTATAAATTATAAATCCCCACGTGCACATGTCCACCCATGTCTTGCCAATAAAACAATGTTATTCATTAATGACATTATTTTATTCTTTAATTATTAATTTGATAAATGTCTTTAAATATCAAAACATTAGAAAATTTATTTACACAACTGTTTGAAATTTGTATTATTAGGAATAGGCAGGGGATGTCATAGGGAAAGGGGGTGGAATCAGCAAATAATGATGCTAGAAAATGGCCGATTTTACCATTCGATGTATCTCAGGATTTTATAATAAGTAAGGAAATTCTTGTCTAGTTCTCGTATATCCAGATACTTTTCATTGGATAATTTTTTGACGTATTTGAAGTGTCTATGCAAATTTAGAATCGACCCAAATAAATCGGAAAATACCAAAGTATAATTGTAATATACAGAAATTATCGAAGGAAATTTGGCAATATATTTATAAGAAAGTGGGCGTTAATTATATAAATAAATCGAAAGTTCTTCAAGGTAGGTATATTTAATTTAAATAATTGCAACTATAATATTCCATATAAATATGAACATAAAAAAAATTATTGTTTAATATTGATAACAATTTCAAAATATAACAATTAAATGCAAAAAGTTGAATTAACAATAATTATTGGGGAAAATGCTTTATAAGGAATATAAATAAAGGGAGATAATCACAGTACTGTATAGTATTATAAAATTACTACTGAAAAACTTTTTGTAAAAAAAAATTGAACCAATAGTGATTAAAAAAAAATATTGAAATAAATATTTTACAATACTGTCTGTACTCCTGAAGGAGTGTGAAGCCCATCTATGATCTAAATAGATCCTCTGTATTTAATAACAATTTATATTCATAAAATAAAATAATCAAAATGCATATATGTATGCTAAATAAAATTTGGATTAAGTGTTAACTATGTTAGATACAATGTATCTACGTACCATTAGTTGTTTACAAAATACACTTATATATATAATTATTGTTTGTAAACAAACATCTGCTTTGCATGTCATAAACCCTCGGATTTACCATATTCTAAGAAAACACGTGTTTTTTTTAATTAATTTATTTCATGAAAATATATAATCTATATTTTCTGTTTTTATATATAATTATTAAGGTAAAAATACCTTACAAAAGAGCAAAAAGCCATTCAGAAAAATTTGTCAAACTAAAAATCTTCCCGATTCTGATCCTGATCTTACCAGCAACTCGCTGGTAACATTTGGCCCAAATTTTGATTGTATTTTACTTCACATCCAAAATTTTACATGAAGACGTATGTTGAATGTAAAATAATACAAACCTCCTTGGGAAATATATATTTCAAACAATTACATCCATATTTTGTCACAATATATCCATAAATAAATGACTGGCAAACTCATTTACCTAACACGATACACACATTAGCACCCCCCTATATTTTGTAATGGCCGAGTATATAGCCAAGGGAGATAATCGTTTCCATAGCCTGGAATAGGCGATGCTTAACCAATATAAATATATCTATGCATAAAAAATAAAGTTGACAGCGTTACTGTAAAATATATCTTACCCCGATAATTGAGAGTTATCATTTTTTGTTGCCAAAACACAATCAATTCCTTTCAATTCGCCGTTAACTTTAACCTGACCGTTACTTCTCCTCTTCATTTTGCTGTTGTGGTAGATTTCCGAATGTTGGTAAATAAAACATACAGAAAGCAGGACAATTTGCCAGCGGATGAATATCATTGTAAATTTGTCGAACAAAAAAGTAAATTTCATTATTTTTTTCAATTTTATTTCAATATTTGCATAATCATATTTAAATAACGAGGAAATTGTAAGATTTCGAGGTCCATGTTTGTCACATATAAATATACTTAGCAAAACATGCAGAACTATATAATGTGTATTAATATGATTTATATTTTAACGTGGTGGATCAGCGGGTCATGTGGGGTTAATTTATGAATAAAATGCCGGGAGTTTGACATTGCGTCATCGTCTAAGTTTGTTTGCTTTACCAACAATACTGTTTTGTTTATGATGGTGACAATTATAGTGCCGGGTACATTTTCATTCGTGATCTTTCTTGAAAGTATATTTTTTATTTCCCTATGTTTACCGTGTCTTCTTCTCTTCGTAGTTTCCTCCACTGTGGAGCACCCGTGTCACACGGTAAAATTATTGTGTTTTTTAGGATTTATAAAACTTAAAACATAAAAAATAATAAAACACATTGGAACCACAGAATATTTTCTATTGCTCTTAGTATTAGAATAAAACTATTACTTTGGATATTAAAAAGTAAAAGATATTTGCAAAATAAAAAATATTTACAAAATTTACAATCCTAAAATAAAGAATCATTAATCTTATCCATCTGTTAACTCAGATATATATTTATATATCTTACAATAGTTTAGTGTCTTAAATCTATTCCTTTTAAGTATATTTAAAAGGGTTTGGCTTTATTAGTGTAATATCAAGGACGTATATACGTCCTTGGTAATATGTATCATTCCCTTTAACCTTAAACAAGAATACGATCTTTCTGACAGAACAACTACCGTAATTTGATAATTTGATACATTGATTAAAATTGTGATTGTTAGCAAATCTCTAGAAGAGTTACAAAATATTTTTGTCAAAAGCAGTGAACATCCTTAATAAATAAATGAGGGGTATTAAAACTGTAACAAAATGGTAATATGTATTTCATTATAAATGGAAAAATAAGTCAGTTTGGTTTATGGTGTAGCGCCACTTTCAACAATATTTCAGTTATATCTTGGCGGTCAGTTTTATTGGTGGAGGAAAACACCGACCTGTCGTACGTTACTGACAAACTTTATCACATAATGTTGCATCGAGTACACCTCGCCGTGAACGAGGTTAGAACTCACAACTTTAGTAGTGATAGGCACTGACTGCACATGTATTGTTGGTAAAGGTTAAATATAGTGTGTATATGATATGTATAAAACGTCTGAAAAACCAGTCAACGATCAATCTCACGGGGTGTTGGATCGTTACGGTATAACGATACTATACAAGTAAAACAATTATAAACGTCTAAAATGGTTTGTAAAACAACACCAAGTACACAAAACAAAGTGATAAAGAATTAAGCACTTCGTAGAATGACAAAATTTTCGTCCCACCGAGGGACTTTATCAATATCTAATTAAATAAAATCTCGAAACAATATAGCGACTTTTCAAATTTCCAAAAAAAGTTTTTGACGGTCCATGTACGGCACAAAAGAACCAGAAGATGCACATATGAAACTACATGCATAAAAGAATGGAAATCCTACATATAAATTAATAAAAGTACAATAACAATAATATAAATATACAATAGGGCTACACATTTAAATAAATGTTAAATTAGAAATAAAAATCAATATAAAAATGAGACATTATTGGTAAATGTATCAAATAGCACTGTCAAAATATTGTTGAAAACGGTATGATACCCAAACTCATTAAAAAAAACGGCCCGCCACAGTGTGGAATATATACTTTGGGCCAATAGAGCAAACTGTATGTCCTAATACGACTGGAGGAGATCAACACGAATAGGAGTCAAGAGAGAATATTACTTTTTCTCATTGATTCCATTCGGTGATAAGGTCTTAAGTTTTCTAATCCAGAAGCTTTCCCTTTCCTGTCTGCTTTTATCATCCCACTTGGGGTTATGGTCAATTATGGTGACCTTCAGTTTGCCGAAAGAATCATGGTGGCCCGTCGATCTGAGATGTCTGCTGAGTGGAAGGTCAGGTTTGCAATTTGCATCGCTTCTGTGGCGATTCAAGCGTTTACTAAGTTGTTGTTTAGTTTCTCCGATGTATTGAAGACCACAAATTGCACATTCCAGGAGGTAGATAATATTTTCTGTCTTGCAGTTGGCATTGCAGTATATGATGAATTTTTCTCCTGTATGTGTGCTGCTGAATTTTTGTGTGCATTGGATGTTTTTGCACGTCATACATCGTCTCGAATCACATTTTTGACACTGACCATTGTAGGCAGATCGAGGGGAGATGTCAGCTCTCACCAAGATGTCTTTCAAACTTTTGAGTTTCCTGAAGGCCAAGACGGGTGGTTCTTTGAAGATTTTACACAGTTCTGGGTGTTTTTGTATGGTTGTCCAGTGCTCACGAACGATGCTGGATAAATTACTGAACGCAGGATGGTATGTGATGACAAATGCCACTCTCTCAACACTATATGTGCAGTCAGTGCCTATCACTACTAAAGTTGTGACTTCTAACCCCGTTCACGGCGAGGTGTACTCGATGCAACATTATGTGATAAAGTTTGTCAGTAACGTGCGACAGGTCGGTGTTTTCCTCCACCAATAAAACTGACCGCCAAGATATATGATATGTATATATATATATATATATATATATAAACGTCTAGAAGCAAGTGATATATTTGTCCCACTGGATCTCAAAGTTACTAAGGATACTAGGTTAATACTAAATATTATATACGTCTGAAAATTAAACCAAACAGTGTTAGAATTAGATTTTAGAGCTGTCAAATTTTTGTTCTTCCCTCGACGGGATTTGAACCCACACCATTGATACACCGCAGCACCATTCAATGGTGTGGGTTCAAATATATACGTCTGAAAATTAAATCAAACAGTGTTAGAATTAGATTTTTAGAGCTGTCAATTTTTTGTTCTTCCCTCGACGGGATTTGAACCCACACCATTGATACACTGCAGCACCATTCGCTTAGCCTTACGTCCAGCGCCCTAGACCACTCGACCACATCCATATATATATATATATGTGCGTGTGTGTATATTTTATTTTTATTTTTTCCCTTATTTATTAATAATATTATTATTGATTGATTATTATTGGTTGCACATCTCTGATCTACTGACAGTTGTTGTTAAAAGTTTATTTTACTGGAAATAAAACTATTTATATTCAAACAAATTGCACTGGTGGCTTATATAATTATATGACATTATCAATATTTCCTTGTTGTTATTATGTACATTGTATGTTTGTATCCCACATTGACAATCATTGTAATTGCTATGCCCCTTGTGGGTCCTTAATTGGTCAATAAAGTATTCTTCTTCTTCTTCTTCTTCTTCTTCTTCTTCTTCTTCTTCTTCTTCTTCTTCTTCTTCTTCTTCTTCTGTAGTTGTAAATCCACCCAACTACCATCCGATCACAACATTGACGACCCCTTTTAAAGATGGAAAGTGGGAAAATATGACAAATACAATAAGAACTATTCTAAAACTAACTATGATAAAAACAATATTCTAATGGTTTATTTAACCCAATCAACTGATGCCAACATTTTTTCTTACCTTTTTATACTTTTTTTTTTTAATGTTGGCATTGTTTAAATGAACCACTACATCTCATATAAACAGTGATATAAAATTACTTCACACAAAAGTAAAATAACTACATATACATGTACAATATTCTAATGGTAGCAAGTTTCATTACCCATGCAGTCTTTTACTTTAGAAATTTGGATAAAAAACTTAGTGATGAAAATTAATCAAGTTCTAATCTAGCCTGTTGATTATGGATTTAAAAACTTTTATCATCTAATTACACTTCAACAGATTGGCGTGGACAGTGACACTTGGTTTGTACAATTAAGTAGCCAAACTATATAGTACTAGAATACTACAGAAAACGGCCATTTTTTCTTCTTTTACCTTTATACATAATACATAATAAACAGTCTTACTTTCACATGTGAAAAAGTATACAAGTTAAGTATGTTTGGTATAGGATGGATTCTATTGCTACCACGTGATGGGTTGGGTTGATGCATATATGAGGATGCTGTCGTTGAGGGTGTAGTAGTGGTGCTGGGGTGTAGGTATTGATTGACGGGTGATATTCTCTGATATTCAAACGGATCTCTTCCTGAAATTGGTTTTCAACAATAGGTGGTTGAAGTCTTGCTATGAATATGCACTTGAGTATGTGCTTGACAGATTGTTCTATAGACTTCATGTACAAGATATGTAGTCGATAACAGAACTAATAGTATGTATTTAATATACCCTGTAAGACAGTTCAAAAAGTTTGCAATGTTTATTAATAAACATAGCAAACTGTTTGGACTGTCTTCATGATCGAAACTTGCTCATGAATACATCTCTCGTATAATATATAATTACATCTGAACTTGTGACCGAAAGATTATTTTTTCTTTTGTTTCAAAATTGTTTTGCAGAGACTACAACTGAAAGAAAAAAAAACCTATGAATTCCTATCTAAAATTCAAAACTTATTTCCAATAAACATGTATCTGATGATCTATGCAAATTTTTGATGTGATATATCTTCAGTCAAAGGCGCATCTTGGATAGCTGTGAAATCTTGTGATCGATTTCGAGTCCTGCACCCCTCCGTTTTGAACAATAGAGTGAGTGAGTGAGTGAGTGAGTGAGTGAGTGAGTGAGTGATTGTTGTTTAACGCCAACTCAGCAATTTTCCAGCTATGTCGTGGCGAGAACTAGTTAATTTTCAATGAGACGACGAGGAAGTCCGCTTTGTGCTAGATCAACACGCTTAGTTGAATTTTAGAGTAGTAGCCCTCAGAAACAACAGCCCGCGGTTAGACATGTCGCCTCACTTGGACACACATATCCTGATTCCGAGACCACCAGTCTTTGCTCTTTCGCAGTAATGCTGCGTGCTTAGCGGAGAAGTAACAGATACCAATTTTATAGTTTTCGGTTTGACCCGATTGGGGCTCGAACCCAGGATCTATCTCACTCGAGGCGAGCACGATAACCAATACACCACCGATGCAGTTTTTTTAACATCATTATGAGAACTGCAGCAACAACACAATGGTGTCATATATAAACATAAATTCTTTATTAAAGAAAGTTCAATATATAAACATTTTACAGAGAAAGTAGAGAAATTACACAAAAGATAATAGTCATAAAATTAATACTAGTATTAATAATATGAATGATATCGGATTTTAGAGATTACGTGTTCCAAGGGAGACAATAATGAGAGACAAAAACATAATTCCTAGACATATATTAATAGTGCAAAATTTAAAACTCAAGTTAATAAATCTGGTTATTTTTCGACGAAGTCGTATACGATCGCTTTTGACCTACTTTTGTTATGGATGCTGTTGCCTAGCAATTTTAAAGATGAAAATATTTTCTAACTTTTTGATTGGAGAATAATACAAATTTGGTAAGAGTTCGGAGAACGGAGTTAAAATACCTGCAGTGATTTTCCGACTGTGTTTTTTTGGGCCGAATATCGGCCCCAATGTGAAAAAAGTTTTTTCCCCAATTTTATGGGGGGAAATTCGCAATAGCGTGGTGATAAAATTATTCGCGTGGTTAATAAAAGCTTTTTCAAATGAAATTAAAAGTCGAACATTTTCACGCTTATGACCTGGTTTCTATTTGTTTTGATTAACCAAGTGAAATACTACGCACAAGATACCGGGAACCAGTACAGTATAT
Source organism: Bathymodiolus brooksi (assembly GCA_963680875.1). Classification (NCBI taxonomy): domain Eukaryota; kingdom Metazoa; phylum Mollusca; class Bivalvia; order Mytilida; family Modiolidae; genus Bathymodiolus; species Bathymodiolus brooksi. The sequence goes on along the minus strand of OY804578.1, from coordinate 89,561,251 downwards.
TGGGTCGCTTTATTTGTTTACCGGACTGCGATAAAACTTCAGAAAAACGAAAGCGGAAATCTGTAGTATTTGGAATAAATGTTTATTTAAATAAATCTAATATAAAATTTTAATAAAAAATGGTAAATATGTCATGTGATTTACTTTGCTTGATATTTTGTCAATTCATTGGAAATTAAAAACGGAAAACAGTTGATGAAGCGGAATACGCGAATTATTGTTTTAAAGTTAAAAATAAAAATGTCACGATGTTGCATAATTCTAAATAATTTGTTAAGAAATTGACCAGTAATGATGGAAGCAAGTACAAGTAACTTGAATCTTTCGGATTCAATTTTTTTTTACTTCCCCAGGAGAAAAATGAGGTTGATGACGTTAATAAAGCTAGTGAAACTGTTTGTGCTTTGAAGTGAGTCCGACCCACTACTGTACCAGTGATGTCGTCTATCTAATCCCATTAAAAAAACCTATTCCAGGTATTCCAATAGATGTTATTGCAGTTAATTATGCTGTTTTTGCAATTAGTATCTTTATTAATTATTACCTGTGATGTGATGACAAGTATCACGAGATTACTGACCAGATAATCTCAAGAACGCAATGGTGACCTGTTAGGACATTACATTGGCTGTAAGAAACCACAAATAAAATCAAGACAAATGTTAATTTAATGAATATTTAATCACAATATCACAAGGCCAGTTTTTGCAGTAATACATGTCCATTTTAAGTATTGACCTTCACAGTTCAAAAAGCACGATAAGATTGTCATTTCACTTTCAAAACGTCACTTATGAATCACTTGACTACATCTATTGTTCAAAGTTCAGTACCGGGTGTAACCCCCTGCAAATGGGACCACACGTGGCAGGAATGTTCATTTGCATGGTCTAACCAAGTGTTGTTACGATCGGTTATCCAACATGGCTGCCAGGGGCCATAAAAGCCTCTTGATTGGCTGAAATTTTTAATGATCTTCTTCTCTGATACTACATGGAGGACGTAAATTTGTGGTTTTACTATCGTAAATATAAGCTCAATTTGCCAGTGTTGTTTTCGTATGAAGTAAAAACAGGGCCGATATACGGGATGGAAACGAATATAAAATCCGGAAATGGCTGGTTTTAAAATTTCATGGTTTCGGCCATCTACAAATCATACTACATCTAAATAAAATAACAGAATGTTTGAAAATGACCACTTTCAAAATTGTGTTTACTTTTGATGTTTTTTTTAGTGCTGAAACCACATGCACTGCAAGGTGACATGCATTTTATATAAGAAACAGGCACATTTCAGTCAGCTCTTTTGTTTACAAGTACGATCAGTGACCACATGACAGTCACATGACAGGAAGAGCCGGTGTCTGAGAGGCAGACGACATAGTTCAATACGTCTTTAAAAGCAACCATGAACATTTTTGACAGATGTCACGTTGGAGTCCTGTTTACGTTCCAGAAATAGAAACCGGAAGAGACGTCAAAAATAACGCGTGCACTGTGGAAATCAAAATAAAATGGATGATACGAAAACATATGACACACGAAAACATATACCGGGACGATACATGTACATCTAAATTTTAGCAAACATAAATGGTTATTAACCTTTTATACGATATTCCAGGGCTTGTGTTTCCAATCAGAATATCTTTGATAGAGTTGTGGTGCAAACAAATAAAGACTTTAATAGCCATCGGTATACTTTCAACAAGTACCAGTTCCTGGTAATATTATATCGTCACGGTATGTGTTTTCATATGTTTTCGTATCATCCATTTTATTTTGATTTCCACAGTGCACGTAAATACCAAAAATAGTGAACCTACCTTCTGAACCATACTTTTTGTAATGCTAAAAATTTACTTCATTTATAAAGTAGCTGGAAAAATATCCAGAAGGGCTATATAACATTGAACTATGTCGTCTGCCTCTCGGACAATGCTGAAGCATATGATATTAAGTTGATATGTATGAGTTCGCAATTGTAATGACCGTTGCTTTTCCATTTTTGCCTTTAACAAAACTTTCTGTAAAACGAATAAAATGGAGAAAAAACCCCCACAAAAAAACGATTTGACCTAATTTGACGTCCACCATCTTTGGACGATGGTAGCTTAAATTACGATCATCTGTTTAACACCAGTGTTAACGATATTAAAAATAATTATCGACGCGATCTGGTTTTTGTAAACTGAGTGTTATGCATATGTCACACCTCCACTAAATAAATAAGTACTAAAAAATGTGACAAAATTTCCGCATACATGAAGGGTCTATGATTATTGAAGCATTTTGTCACCACCGGATTTTCCCTAATATAGGCAAACCAGACTATCACAAGAACCAAGCATGTTTTGAGATTAAATACACAAGTGTTTAAACTTGATCAATAATGAAATAAAAAAACTTGTTCCACCTTATTTTTGATAATACTGAAACACCTATTTGATCATACATTTACAAAAGATCTAGCAGAAGTATGATTATCAGCTATACCTACCAGTCTCTAGAACTAAGCATAAATATCGTTCTGAAAAAGTAGCTAATAACGTTGTTGTTGTATGGCGTAAATAATTTGTTCATAAAAGAAGAACTGTCAACACAAACAATTTCTAAGACAAATATCATCAAAATGCATGGTTTATCACACCCTCGACAGGTAATATCCACCTATTGACAGGCCACATCCACCCATTGACAGGCCACATCCACCCATTGGCAGGTCACACCCACCCATTGACACGCCACATTCACCCATTGACATGCCACATCCACCCACTGACACGCCACATCCACCCATCGACACGCCACATCCACCCATCGATATATTCCTACTCTCTACTGGCTACCTATAATGCACAAACTTTCGTTTTATATCAGTCTCGAGGAAATGTTCCACAACAAAAATTCTGCTCTCCTAACAAGCGCCTTAACAATAATCAAGCACACTTCGTTCCTTTGATTGTAAATAAAGATAAGTTATCATATGTAATTCAATGAGCGTTCAGTAAATCAGGCTGTATCTTAAAGAACTCCCTTTTAAGGGGGTATGGTGCTTAACGCCACTTTCAACAATATTTAATTACATCGTGGCGGTCAGTTTTATTGGTGGAGGAAACCGGAGTGCCCGGAGAAAACCACCGACCCGCCATAAGTCACTGACTAAATTTATCACATTATGTTGTACACCTTACCATGAACGGGATTTGAACTCACAACATTAGTGGTCATAGGCACCGATTGCATAGGTAGTTGTAACTCCAACTACCATACGATCGTTACCACGACGGTCCCCTATTACCAATATAAATATCTTGTACATAAATATAATTGGTCACACAGAGATCTGATCAAAAAGGTATTTCCCATCCGTATTTCTAAGGAGGCGCTATTAGCAATGCTAAATTTACTCAAATCAGAAACACCTGAACCATAAAATCATTGAAAAATCGTGTGGCTGTAATGTAGCAACTGTAGTTGAATATTTGAAGCAGATATTCTTTGCTGACAGAACTAGCACTAATATCAGCACCTTTATATCTCAGTCACTATCATGTTACTATTTTATATTCAATATTTAATTACAACAAATTGATGACCTAATTATTCTGGTCTCACACGAAGATCATTAATTTCTATAGAAATTCATTGTTTATGACTAATTGAAATTAAATCTGCTAAAAGAATCACTATTATAATTTGTCCTAAGAATAATGGTCTTTAGCCAACATCTTCTACCCTCCTAGATAGTAGTCAGTTAAGTACGAGCCTTCTACCCTCCTAGATAGTAGTCAGTTAAGTACGAGCATTTATTGAGGCTGCTATTGTACTGTTCATGTTATGTTGTCATTTATTGATGGTGCTTTTGTACTGTTCATGTTATGTTGTCATTTATTGATGGTGCTATTGTACTGTTCATGTTATGTTGTCATTTATTGATGCTGCTATTGTACTGTTCATGTTATGCTGTCAATTATTGCCGCTGCTATTGTACTGTTCATGTTATGTTGTCATTTATTGACGCTGCTATTGTACTGTTCATGTTATGTTGTCATTTATTGATGCTGCTATTGTACTGTTCATGTTATGTTGTCATTTATTGATGTTGCTATTGTACTGTTCATGTTATGTTGTCATTTATTGATGCTGCTATTGTACTGTTCATGTTATGTTGTCAATTATTACCGCTGCTATTGTACTGTTCATGTTATGTTGTCATTTATTGACGCTGCTATTGTACTGTTCATGTTATGTTGTCATTTATTGATGCTGCTATTGTACTGTTCATGTTATGTTGTCATTTATTGATGCTGCTATTGTACTGTTCATGTTATATTGTCATTTATTGATGCTGCTATTGTACTGTTCATGTTATATTGTCATTTATTGCCGCTGCTATTGTACTGTTCATGTTATATTGTCATTTATTGATGCTGCTATTGTACTGTTCATGTTATATTGTCATTTATTGATGCTGCTATTGTACTGTTCATGTTATGTTGTCAATTATTGCCGCTGCTATTGTACTATTCATGTTATGTTGTCATTTATTGACGATGCTATTGTACTGTTCATGTTATGTTGTCAATTATTGATGCTGCTATTGTACTGTTCATGTTATATTGTCATTTATTGATGGTGCTATTGTACTGTTCATGTTATGTTGTCATTTATTGATGGTGCTATTGTACTGTTCATGTTATGTTGTCATTTATTGACGCTGCTATTGTACTGTTCATGTTATATTGTCATTTATTGCCGCTGCTATTGTACTGTTCATGTTATATTGTCATTTATTGATGCTGCTATTGTACTGTTCATGTTATATTGTCATTTATTGATGGTGCTATTGTACTGTTCATGTTATGTTGTCATTTATTGATGGTGCTATTGTACTGTTCATGTTATGTTGTCATTTATTGACGCTGCTATTGTACTGTTCATGTTATATTGTCATTTATTGATGGTGCTATTGTACTGTTCATGTTATGTTGTCATTTATTGATGGTGCTATTGTACTGTTCATGTTATGTTGTCATTTATTGACGCTGCTATTATACTGTTCATGTTATATTGTCATTTATTGATGCTGCTATTGTACTGTTCATGTTATGTTGTCATTTATTGATGGTGCTATTGTACTGTCCATGTTATGTTGTCATTTATTGATGCTGCTATTGTACTGTTCATGTTATGTTGTCATTTATTGATGGTGCTATTGTACTGTTCATGTTATGTTGTCATTTATTGACGCTGCTATTGTACTGTTCATGTTATGTTGTCATTTATTGATGCTGCTATTGTACTGTCCATGTTATGTTGTCATTTATTGATGCTGCTATTGTACTGTTCATGTTATGTTGTCATTTATTGATGCTGCTATTGTACTGTTCATGTTATGTTGTCATTTATTGACGCTGCTATTGTACTGTTCATGCTATGTTGTCATTTATTGACGCTGCTATTGTACTGTTCATGTTATGTTGTCATTTATTGATGCTGCTATTGTACTGTTCATGTTATGTTGTCATTTATTGACGCTGCTATTGTACTGTTCATGTTATGTTGTCATTTATTGATGCTGCTATTGTACTGTTCATGTTACGTTGTCATTTATTGATGGTGCTATTGTACTGTTCATGTTATATTGTCATTTATTGATGCTGCTATTGTACTGTTCATGTTATGTTGTCAATTATTGCCGCTGCTATTGTACTGTTCATGTTATGTTGTCATTTATTGACCCTGCTATTGTACTGTTCATGTTATGTTGTCATTTATTGATGCTGCTATTGTACTGTTCATGTTATGTTGTCATTTATTGATGGTGCTATTGTACTGTTCATGTTATGTTGTCATTTATTGACGCTGCTATTGTACTGTTCATGTTATGTTGTCATTTATTGATGCTGCTATTGTACTGTTCATGTTATGTTGTCATTTATTGATGGTGCTATTGTACTGTTCATGTTATGTTGTCATTTATTGATGCTGCTATTGTACTGTTCATGTTATGTTGTCAATTATTGCCGCTGCTATTGTACTGTTCATGTTATGTTGTCATTTATTGACGCTGCTATTGTACTGTTCATGTTATGTTGTCATTTATTGATGCTGCTATTGTACTGTTCATGTTATGTTGTCATTTATTGATGGTGCTATTGTACTGTTCATGTTATGTTGTCATTTATTGATGCTGCTATTGTACTGTTCATGTTATGTTGTCAATTATTGCCGCTGCTATTGTACTGTTCATGTTATGTTGTCATTTATTGACGCTGCTATTGTACTGTTCATGTTATGTTGTCATTTATTGATGCTGCTATTGTACTGTTCATGTTATGTTGTCATTTATTGATGCTGCTATTGTACTGTTCATGTTATATTGTCATTTATTGATGGTGCTATTGTACTGTTCATGTTATGTTGTCATTTATTGATGCTGCTATTGTACTGTTCATGTTATGTTGTCAATTATTGCCGCTGCTATTGTACTGTTCATGTTATGTTGTCATTTATTGACGCTGCTATTGTACTGTTCATGTTATGTTGTCATTTATTGATGCTGCTATTGTACTGTTCATGTTATGTTGTCATTTATTGATGCTGCTATTGTACTGTTCATGTTATATTGTCATTTATTGATGCTGCTATTGTACTGTTCATGTTATATTGTCATTTATTGCCGCTGCTATTGTACTGTTTAGTTATATTGTCATTTATTGATGCTGCTATTGTACTGTTCATGTTATATTGTCATTTATTGATGCTGCTATTGTACTGTTCATGTTATGTTGTCATTTATTGACGCTGCTATTGTACTGTTCATGTTATGTTGTCATTTATTGATGCTGCTATTGTACTGTTCATGTTATGTTGTCATTTATTGATGCTGCTATTGTACTGTTCATGTTATATTGTCATTTATTGATGCTGCTATTGTACTGTTCATGTTATATTGTCATTTATTGCCGCTGCTATTGTACTGTTTAGTTATATTGTCATTTATTGATGCTGCTATTGTACTGTTCATGTTATATTGTCATTTATTGATGCTGCTATTGTACTGTTCATGTTATGTTGTCAATTATTGCCGCTGCTATTGTACTATTCATGTTATGTTGTCATTTATTGACGATGCTATTGTACTGTTCATGTTATGTTGTCAATTATTGATGCTGCTATTGTACTGTTCATGTTATATTGTCATTTATTGATGGTGCTATTGTACTGTTCATGTTATGTTGTCATTTATTGATGGTGCTATTGTACTGTTCATGTTATGTTGTCATTTATTGACGCTGCTATTGTACTGTTCATGTTATATTGTCATTTATTGATGGTGCTATTGTACTGTTCATGTTATGTTGTCATTTATTGATGGTGCTATTGTACTGTTCATGTTATATTGTCATTTATTGATGCTGCTATTGTACTGTTCATGTTATGTTGTCAATTATTGTCGCTGCTATTGTACTGTTTATGTTATGTTGTCATTTATTGACGCTGCTATTGTACTGTTCATGTTATGTTGTCATTTATTGATGGTGCTATTGTACTGTTCATGTTATGTTGTCATTTATTGATGCTGCTATTGTACTGTTCATGTTATGTTGTCAATTATTGCCGCTGCTATTGTACTGTTCATGTTATGTTGTCATTTATTGATGCTGCTATTTTACTGTTCATGTTATGTTGTCATTTATTGATGCTGCTATTGTACTGTTCATGTTATATTGTCATTTATTGATGGTGCTATTGTACTTTTCATGTTATATTGTCATTTATTGATGCTGCTATTGTACTGTTCATGTTATGTTGTCAATTATTGCCGCTGCTATTGTACTGTTCATGTTATGTTGTCATTTATTGACCCTGCTATTGTACTGTTCATGTTATGTTGTCAATTATTGACGCTGCTATTGTACTGTTCATGTTATGTTGTCATTTATTGACGCTGCTATTGTACTGTTCATGTTATGTTGTCATTTATTGATGCTGCTATTGTACTGTTCATGTTATGTTGTCATTTATTGATGGTGCTATTGTACTGTTCATGTTATGTTGTCATTTATTGATGGTGCTATTGTACTGTTCATGTTATGTTGTCATTTATTGATGGTGCTATTGTACTGTTCATGTTATGTTGTCATTTATTGCTGCTGCTATTGTACTGTTCATGTTATGTTGTCAATTATTGCCGCTGCTATTGTACTGTTCATGTTATGTTGTCATTTATTGACGCTGCTATTGTACTGTTCATGTTATGTTGTCATTTATTGATGCTGCTATTGTACTGTTTATGTTATGTTGTCATTTATTGATGCTGCTATTGTACTGTTCATGTTATATTGTCATTTATTGACGCTGCTATTGTACTGTTCATGTTATGTTGTCAATTATTGATGCTGCTATTGTACTGTTCATGTTATGTTGTCATTTATTGATGGTGCTATTGTACTGTTCATGTTATATTGTCATTTATTGATGCTGCTATTGTACTGTTCATGTTATGTTGTCAATTATTGTCGCTGCTATTGTACTGTTTATGTTATGTTGTCATTTATTGACGCTGCTATTGTACTGTTCATGTTATGTTGTCATTTATTGATGGTGCTATTGTACTGTTCATGTTATGTTGTCATTTATTGATGCTGCTATTGTACTGTTCATGTTATGTTGTCAATTATTGCCGCTGCTATTGTACTGTTCATGTTATGAAGTCATTTATTGATGCTGCTATTTTACTGTTCATGTTATGTTGTCATTTATTGATGCTGCTATTGTACTGTTCATGTTATGTTGTGATTTATTGATGCTGCTATTGTACTTTTCATGTTATATTGTCATTTATTGATGCTGCTATTGTACTGTTCATGTTATGTTGTCAATAATTGCCGCTGCTATTGTACTGTTCATGTTATGTTGTCATTTATTGATGCTGCTATTGTACTGTTCATGTTATGTTGTCATTTATTGATGCTGCTATTGTACTGTTTATGTTATGTTGTCATTTATTGATGCTGCTATTGTACTGTTCATGTTATATTGTCATTTATTGATGCTGCTATTGTACTGTTCATGTTATGTTGTCAATTATTGCCGCTGCTATTGTACTGTTCATGTTATGTTGTCATTTATTGACCCTGCTATTGTACTGTTCATGTTATGTTGTCATTTATTGATGCTGCTATTGTACTGTTCATGTTATGTTGTCATTTATTGATGCTGCTATTGTACTGTTCATGCTATGTTGTCATTTATTGATGGTGATATTGTACTGTTCATGTTATGTTGTCATTTATTGACGCTGCTATTGTACTGTTCATGTTATGTTGTCATTTATTGATGCTGCTATTGTACTGTTCATGTTATGTTGTCATTTATTGATGCTGCTATTGTACTGTTCATGCTATGTTGTCAATTATTGCCGCTGCTATTGTACTGTTCATGTTATGTTGTCATTTATTGACGCTGCTATTGTACTGTTCATGTTATGTTGTCATTTATTGATGCTGCTATTGTACTGTTCATGTTATGTTGTCAATTATTGCCGCTGCTATTGTACTGTTCATGTTATGTTGTCATCTATTGATGCTGCTATTGTACCGTTCATGTTATGTTGTCATTTATTGATGGTGCTATTGTACTGTTCATGTTATGTTGTCATTTATTGATGCTGCTATTTTACTGTTCATGTTATGTTGTCAATTATTGCCGCTGCTATTGTACTGTTCATGTTATGTTGTCATTTATTGATGCTGCTATTGTACCGTTCATGTTATGTTGTCATTTATTGATGCTGCTATTGTACTGTTCATGTTATGAAGTCATTTATTGATGCTGCTATTTTACTGTTCATGTTATGTTGTCATTTATTGATGCTGCTATTGTATTGTTCATGTTATGTTGTCATTTATTGATGCTGCTATTGTACTTTTCATGTTATATTGTCATTTATTGATGCTGCTATTGTACTGTTCATGTTATGTTGTCAATAATTGCCGCTGCTATTGTACTGTTCATGTTATGTTGTCATTTATTGACGCTGCTATTGTACTGTTCATGTTATGTTGTCAATTATTGACGCTGCTATTGTACTGTTCATGTTATGTTGTCATTTATTGACGCTGCTATTGTACTGTTCATGTTATGTTGTCATTTATTGATGCTGCTATTGTACTGTTCATGTTATGTTGTCATTTATTGATGGTGCTATTGTACTGTTCATGTTATGTTGTCATTTATTGATGCTGCTATTGTACTGTTCATGTTATGTTGTCATTTATTGATGCTGCTATTGTACTGTTCATGTTATGTTGTCAATTATTGCCGCTGCTATTGTACTGTTCATGTTATGTTGTCATTTATTGACGCTGCTATTGTACTGTTCATGTTATGTTGTCATTTATTGATGCTGCTATTGTACTGTTTATGTTATGTTGTCATTTATTGATGCTGCTATTGTACTGTTCATGTTATATTGTCATTTATTGATGCTGCTATTGTACTGTTCATGTTATGTTGTCAATTATTGCCGCTGCTATTGTACTGTTCATGTTATGTTGTCATTTATTGACCCTGCTATTGTACTGTTCATGTTATGTTGTCATTTATTGATGCTGCTATTGTACTGTTCATGTTATGTTGTCATTTATTGATGCTGCTATTGTACTGTTCATGCTATGTTGTCATTTATTGATGGTGATATTGTACTGTTCATGTTATGTTGTCATTTATTGACGCTGCTATTGTACTGTTCATGTTATGTTGTCATTTATTGATGCTGCTATTGTACTGTTCATGTTATGTTGTCATTTATTGATGCTGCTATTGTACTGTTCATGCTATGTTGTCAATTATTGCCGCTGCTATTGTACTGTTCATGTTATGTTGTCATTTATTGACGCTGCTATTGTACTGTTCATGTTATGTTGTCATTTATTGATGCTGCTATTGTACTGTTCATGTTATGTTGTCAATTATTGCCGCTGCTATTGTACTGTTCATGTTATGTTGTCATCTATTGATGCTGCTATTGTACCGTTCATGTTATGTTGTCATTTATTGATGGTGCTATTGTACTGTTCATGTTATGTTGTCATTTATTGATGCTGCTATTGTACTGTTCATGTTATGTTGTCATTTATTGACCCTGCTATTGTACTGTTCATGTTATGTTGTCATTTATTGATGCTGCTATTGTACTGTTCATGTTATGTTGTCATTTATTGATGCTGCTATTGTACTGTTCATGCTATGTTGTCATTTATTGATGGTGATATTGTACTGTTCATGTTATGTTGTCATTTATTGACGCTGCTATTGTACTGTTCATGTTATGTTGTCATTTATTGATGCTGCTATTGTACTGTTCATGTTATGTTGTCATTTATTGATGCTGCTATTGTACTGTTCATGCTATGTTGTCAATTATTGCCGCTGCTATTGTACTGTTCATGTTATGTTGTCATTTATTGACGCTGCTATTGTACTGTTCATGTTATGTTGTCATTTATTGATGCTGCTATTGTACTGTTCATGTTATGTTGTCAATTATTGCCGCTGCTATTGTACTGTTCATGTTATGTTGTCATCTATTGATGCTGCTATTGTACCGTTCATGTTATGTTGTCATTTATTGATGGTGCTATTGTACTGTTCATGTTATGTTGTCATTTATTGATGCTGCTATTTTACTGTTCATGTTATGTTGTCAATTATTGCCGCTGCTATTGTACTGTTCATGTTATGTTGTCATTTATTGATGCTGCTATTGTACCGTTCATGTTATGTTGTCATTTATTGATGCTGCTATTGTACTGTTCATGTTATGAAGTCATTTATTGATGCTGCTATTTTACTGTTCATGTTATGTTGTCATTTATTGATGCTGCTATTGTACTGTTCATGTTATGTTGTCATTTATTGATGCTGCTATTGTACTTTTCATGTTATATTGTCATTTATTGATGCTGCTATTGTACTGTTCATGTTATGTTGTCAATAATTGCCGCTGCTATTGTACTGTTCATGTTATGTTGTCATTTATTGACGCTGCTATTGTACTGTTCATGTTATGTTGTCAATTATTGACGCTGCTATTGTACTGTTCATGTTATGTTGTCATTTATTGACGCTGCTATTGTACTGTTCATGTTATGTTGTCATTTATTGATGCTGCTATTGTACTGTTCATGTTATGTTGTCATTTATTGATGGTGCTATTGTACTGTTCATGTTATGTTGTCATTTATTGATGCTGCTATTGTACTGTTCATGTTATGTTGTCATTTATTGATGCTGCTATTGTACTGTTCATGTTATGTTGTCAATTATTGCCGCTGCTATTGTACTGTTCATGTTATGTTGTCATTTATTGACGCTGCTATTGTACTGTTCATGTTATGTTGTCATTTATTGATGCTGCTATTGTACTGTTTATGTTATGTTGTCATTTATTGATGCTGCTATTGTACTGTTCATGTTATATTGTCATTTATTGATGCTGCTATTGTACTGTTCATGTTATGTTGTCAATTATTGCCGCTGCTATTGTACTGTTCATGTTATGTTGTCATTTATTGACCCTGCTATTGTACTGTTCATGTTATGTTGTCATTTATTGATGCTGCTATTGTACTGTTCATGTTATGTTGTCATTTATTGATGCTGCTATTGTACTGTTCATGCTATGTTGTCATTTATTGATGGTGATATTGTACTGTTCATGTTATGTTGTCATTTATTGACGCTGCTATTGTACTGTTCATGTTATGTTGTCATTTATTGATGCTGCTATTGTACTGTTCATGTTATGTTGTCATTTATTGATGCTGCTATTGTACTGTTCATGCTATGTTGTCAATTATTGCCGCTGCTATTGTACTGTTCATGTTATGTTGTCATTTATTGACGCTGCTATTGTACTGTTCATGTTATGTTGTCATTTATTGATGCTGCTATTGTACTGTTCATGTTATGTTGTCAATTATTGCCGCTGCTATTGTACTGTTCATGTTATGTTGTCATCTATTGATGCTGCTATTGTACCGTTCATGTTATGTTGTCATTTATTGATGGTGCTATTGTACTGTTCATGTTATGTTGTCATTTATTGATGCTGCTATTTTACTGTTCATGTTATGTTGTCAATTATTGCCGCTGCTATTGTACTGTTCATGTTATGTTGTCATTTATTGATGCTGCTATTGTACCGTTCATGTTATGTTGTCATTTATTGATGCTGCTATTGTACTGTTCATGTTATATTGTCATTTATTGATGCTGCTATTGTACTGTTCATGTTATGTTGTCAATTATTGCCGCTGCTATTGTACTGTTCATGTTATGTTGTCATTTATTGACCCTGCTATTGTACTGTTCATGTTATGTTGTCATTTATTGATGCTGCTATTGTACTGTTCATGTTATGTTGTCATTTATTGATGCTGCTATTGTACTGTTCATGCTATGTTGTCATTTATTGATGGTGATATTGTACTGTTCATGTTATGTTGTCATTTATTGACGCTGCTATTGTACTGTTCATGTTATGTTGTCATTTATTGATGCTGCTATTGTACTGTTCATGTTATGTTGTCATTTATTGATGCTGCTATTGTACTGTTCATGCTATGTTGTCAATTATTGCCGCTGCTATTGTACTGTACATGTTATGTTGTCATTTATTGACGCTGCTATTGTACTGTTCATGTTATGTTGTCATTTATTGATGCTGCTATTGTACTGTTCATGTTATGTTGTCAATTATTGCCGCTGCTATTGTACTGTTCATGTTATGTTGTCATCTATTGATGCTGCTATTGTACCGTTCATGTTATGTTGTCATTTATTGATGGTGCTATTGTACTGTTCATGCTATGTTGTCATTTATTGATGGTGATATTGTACTGTTCATGTTATGTTGTCATTTATTGACGCTGCTATTGTACTGTTCATGTTATGTTGTCATTTATTGATGCTGCTATTGTACTGTTCATGTTATGTTGTCATTTATTGATGCTGCTATTGTACTGTTCATGCTATGTTGTCAATTATTGCCGCTGCTATTGTACTGTTCATGTTATGTTGTCATTTATTGACGCTGCTATTGTACTGTTCATGTTATGTTGTCATTTATTGATGCTGCTATTGTACTGTTCATGTTATGTTGTCAATTATTGCCGCTGCTATTGTACTGTTCATGTTATGTTGTCATCTATTGATGCTGCTATTGTACCGTTCATGTTATGTTGTCATTTATTGATGGTGCTATTGTACTGTTCATGTTATGTTGTCATTTATTGATGCTGCTATTTTACTGTTCATGTTATGTTGTCAATTATTGCCGCTGCTATTGTACTGTTCATGTTATGTTGTCATTTATTGATGCTGCTATTGTACCGTTCATGTTATGTTGTCATTTATTGATGCTGCTATTGTACTGTTCATGTTATGAAGTCATTTATTGATGCTGCTATTTTACTGTTCATGTTATGTTGTCATTTATTGATGCTGCTATTGTACTGTTCATGTTATGTTGTCATTTATTGATGCTGCTATTGTACTTTTCATGTTATATTGTCATTTATTGATGCTGCTATTGTACTGTTCATGTTATGTTGTCAATAATTGCCGCTGCTATTGTACTGTTCATGTTATGTTGTCATTTATTGACGCTGCTATTGTACTGTTCATGTTATGTTGTCATTTATTGATGCTGCTATTGTACTGTTTATGTTATGTTGTCATTTATTGATGCTGCTATTGTACTGTTCATGTTATATTGTCATTTATTGATGCTGCTATTGTACTGTTCATGTTATGTTGTCAATTATTGCCGCTGCTATTGTACTGTTCATGTTATGTTGTCATTTATTGACCCTGCTATTGTACTGTTCATGTTATGTTGTCATTTATTGATGCTGCTATTGTACTGTTCATGTTATGTTGTCATTTATTGATGCTGCTATTGTACTGTTCATGCTATGTTGTCATTTATTGATGGTGATATTGTACTGTTCATGTTATGTTGTCATTTATTGACGCTGCTATTGTACTGTTCATGTTATGTTGTCATTTATTGATGCTGCTATTGTACTGTTCATGTTATGTTGTCATTTATTGATGCTGCTATTGTACTGTTCATGCTATGTTGTCAATTATTGCCGCTGCTATTGTACTGTTCATGTTATGTTGTCATTTATTGACGCTGCTATTGTACTGTTCATGTTATGTTGTCATTTATTGATGCTGCTATTGTACTGTTCATGTTATGTTGTCAATTATTGCCGCTGCTATTGTACTGTTCATGTTATGTTGTCATCTATTGATGCTGCTATTGTACCGTTCATGTTATGTTGTCATTTATTGATGGTGCTATTGTACTGTTCATGTTATGTTGTCATTTATTGATGCTGCTATTTTACTGTTCATGTTATGTTGTCAATTATTGCCGCTGCTATTGTACTGTTCATGTTATGTTGTCATTTATTGATGCTGCTATTGTACCGTTCATGTTATGTTGTCATTTATTGATGCTGCTATTGTACTGTTCATGTTATGAAGTCATTTATTGATGCTGCTATTTTACTGTTCATGTTATGTTGTCATTTATTGATGCTGCTATTGTACTGTTCATGTTATGTTGTCATTTATTGATGCTGCTATTGTACTTTTCATGTTATATTGTCATTTATTGATGCTGCTATTGTACTGTTCATGTTATGTTGTCAATAATTGCCGCTGCTATTGTACTGTTCATGTTATGTTGTCATTTATTGACGCTGCTATTGTACTGTTCATGTTATGTTGTCAATTATTGACGCTGCTATTGTACTGTTCATGTTATGTTGTCATTTATTGACGCTGCTATTGTACTGTTCATGTTATGTTGTCATTTATTGATGCTGCTATTGTACTGTTCATGTTATGTTGTCATTTATTGATGGTGCTATTGTACTGTTCATGTTATGTTGTCATTTATTGATGCTGCTATTGTACTGTTCATGTTATGTTGTCAATTATTGCCGCTGCTATTGTACTGTTCATGTTATGTTGTCATTTATTGATGCTGCTATTGTACCGTTCATGTTATGTTGTCATTTATTGATGCTGCTATTGTACTGTTCATGTTATGAAGTCATTTATTGATGCTGCTATTTTACTGTTCATGTTATGTTGTCATTTATTGATGCTGCTATTGTACTGTTCATGTTATGTTGTCATTTATTGATGCTGCTATTGTACTTTTCATGTTATATTGTCATTTATTGATGCTGCTATTGTACTGTTCATGTTATGTTGTCAATAATTGCCGCTGCTATTGTACTGTTCATGTTATGTTGTCATTTATTGACGCTGCTATTGTACTGTTCATGTTATGTTGTCATTTATTGATGCTGCTATTGTACTGTTTATGTTATGTTGTCATTTATTGATGCTGCTATTGTACTGTTCATGTTATATTGTCATTTATTGACGCTGCTATTGTACTGTTCATGTTATGTTGTCAATTATTGCCGCTGCTATTGTACTGTTCATGTTATGTTGTCATTTATTGACCCTGCTATTGTACTGTTCATGTTATGTTGTCATTTATTGATGCTGCTATTGTACTGTTCATGTTATGTTGTCATTTATTGATGCTGCTATTGTACTGTTCATGCTATGTTGTCATTTATTGATGGTGATATTGTACTGTTCATGTTATGTTGTCATTTATTGACGCTGCTATTGTACTGTTCATGTTATGTTGTCATTTATTGATGCTGCTATTGTACTGTTAATGTTATGTTGTCATTTATTGATGCTGCTATTGTACTGTTCATGCTATGTTGTCAATTATTGCCGCTGCTATTGTACTGTTCATGTTATGTTGTCATTTATTGACGCTGCTATTGTACTGTTCATGTTATGTTGTCATTTATTGATGCTGCTATTGTACTGTTCATGTTATGTTGTCAATTATTGCCGCTGCTATTGTACTGTTCATGTTATGTTGTCATCTATTGATGCTGCTATTGTACCGTCAATGTTATGTTGTCATTTATTGATGGTGCTATTGTACTGTTCATGTTATGTTGTCATTTATTGATGCTGCTATTTTACTGTTCATGTTATGTTGTCAATTATTGCCGCTGCTATTGTACTGTTCATGTTATGTTGTCATTTATTGATGCTGCTATTGTACCGTTCATGTTATGTTGTCATTTATTGATGCTGCTATTGTACTGTTCATGTTATGAAGTCATTTATTGATGCTGCTATTTTACTGTTCATGTTATGTTGTCATTTATTGATGCTGCTATTGTACTGTTCATGTTATGTTGTCATTTATTGATGCTGCTATTGTACTTTTCATGTTATATTGTCATTTATTGATGCTGCTATTGTACTGTTCATGTTATGTTGTCAATAATTGCCGCTGCTATTGTACTGTTCATGTTATGTTGTCATTTATTGACGCTGCTATTGTACTGTTCATGTTATGTTGTCAATTATTGACGCTGCTATTGTACTGTTCATGTTATGTTGTCATTTATTGACGCTGCTATTGTACTGTTCATGTTATGTTGTCATTTATTGATGCTGCTATTGTACTGTTCATGTTATGTTGTCATTTATTGATGGTGCTATTGTACTGTTCATGTTATGTTGTCATTTATTGATGCTGCTATTGTACTGTTCATGTTATGTTGTCATTTATTGATGGTGCTATTGTACTGTTCATGTTATGTTGTCATTTATTGATGCTGCTATTGTACTGTTCATGTTATGTTGTCAATTATTGCCGCTGCTATTGTACTGTTCATGTTATGTTGTCATTTATTGACGCTGCTATTGTACTGTTCATGTTATGTTGTCATTTATTGATGGTGCTATTGTACTGTTCATGTTATGTTGTCATTTATTGATGCTGCTATTGTACTGTTCATGTTATATTGTCATTTATTGATGCTGCTATTGTACTGTTCATGTTATGTTGTCAATTATTGCCGCTGCTATTGTACTGTTCATGTTATGTTGTCATTTATTGACCCTGCTATTGTACTGTTCATGTTATGTTGTCATTTATTGATGCTGCTATTGTACTGTTCATGTTATGTTGTCATTTATTGATGCTGCTATTGTACTGTTCATGTTATGTTGTCATTTATTGATGGTGCTATTGTACTGTTCATGTTATGTTGTCATTTATTGACGCTGCTATGGTACTGTTCATGTTATGTTGTCATTTATTGATGCTGCTATTGTACTGTTCATGTTATGTTGTCATTTATTGATGGTGCTATTGTACTGTTCATGTTATGTTGTCATTTATTGATGCTGCTATTGTACTGTTCATGTTATGTTGTCAATTATTGCCGCTGCTATTGTACTGTTCATGTTATGTTGTCATTTATTGACGCTGATATTGTACTGTTCATGTTATATTGTCATTTATTGATGCTGCTATTGTACTGTTCATGTTATGTTGTCATTTATTGATGCTGCTATTGTACTCTTCATGCTATGTTGTCAATTATTGCCGCTGCTATTGTACTGTTCATGTTATGTGTCATTTATTGATGCTGCTATTGTACCGTTCATGTTATGTTGTCATTTATTGATGCTGCTATTGTACTGTTCATGTTATGTTGTCATTTATTGATGGTGCTATTGTACTGTTCATGTTATGTTGTCATTTATTGATGGTGCTATTGTACTGTTCATGTTATGTTGTCATTTATTGATGCTGCTATTGTACTGTTCATGTTATGTTGTCAATTATTGCCGCTGCTATTGTACTGTTCATGTTATGTTGTCATTTATTGACGCTGCTATTGTACTGTTCATGTTATATTGTCATTTATTGATGCTGCTATTGTACTGTTTATGTTATGTTGTCATTTATTGATGGTGCTATTGTACTGTTCATGTTATGTTGTCATTTATTGATGCTGCTATTTTACTGTTCATGTTATGTTGTCAATTATTGCCGCTGCTATTGTACTGTTCATGTTATGTTGTCATTTATTGATGCTGCTATTGTACCGTTCATGTTATGTTGTCATTTATTGATGCTGCTATTGTACTGTTCATGTTATATTGTCATTTATTGATGCTGCTATTGTACTGTTCATGTTATGTTGTCAATTATTGCCGCTGCTATTGTACTGTTCATGTTATGTTGTCATTTATTGACCCTGCTATTGTACTGTTCATGTTATGTTGTCATTTATTGATGCTGCTATTGTACTGTTCATGTTATGTTGTCATTTATTGATGCTGCTATTGTACTGTTCATGCTATGTTGTCATTTATTGATGGTGATATTGTACTGTTCATGTTATGTTGTCATTTATTGACGCTGCTATTGTACTGTTCATGTTATGTTGTCATTTATTGATGCTGCTATTGTACTGTTCATGTTATGTTGTCATTTATTGATGCTGCTATTGTACTGTTCATGCTATGTTGTCAATTATTGCCGCTGCTATTGTACTGTTCATGTTATGTTGTCATTTATTGACGCTGCTATTGTACTGTTCATGTTATGTTGTCAATTATTGCCGCTGCTATTGTACTGTTCATGTTATGTTGTCATCTATTGATGCTGCTATTGTACCGTTCATGTTATGTTGTCATTTATTGATGGTGCTATTGTACTGTTCATGTTATGTTGTCATTTATTGATGCTGCTATTTTACTGTTCATGTTATGTTGTCAATTATTGCCGCTGCTATTGTACTGTTCATGTTATGTTGTCATTTATTGATGCTGCTATTGTACCGTTCATGTTATGTTGTCATTTATTGATGCTGCTATTGTACTGTTCATGTTATGAAGTCATTTATTGATGCTGCTATTTTACTGTTCATGTTATGTTGTCATTTATTGATGCTGCTATTGTACTGTTCATGTTATGTTGTCATTTATTGATGGTGCTATTGTACTGTTAATGTTATGTTGTCATTTATTGACGCTGCTATTGTACTGTTCATGTTATGTTGTCATTTATTGACGCTGCTATTGTACTGTTCATGTTATGTTGTCATTTATTGATGCTGCTATTGTACTGTTCATGTTATGTTGTCATTTATTGATGGTGCTATTGTACTGTTCATGTTATGTTGTCATTTATTGATGCTGCTATTGTACTGTTCATGTTATGTTGTCATTTATTGATGGTGCTATTGTACTGTTCATGTTATGTTGTCATTTATTGATGCTGCTATTGTACTGTTCATGTTATGTTGTCAATTATTGCCGCTGCTATTGTACTGTTCATGTTATGTTGTCATTTATTGACGCTGCTATTGTACTGTTCATGTTATGTTGTCATTTATTGATGGTGCTATTGTACTGTTCATGTTATGTTGTCATTTATTGATGCTGCTATTGTACTGTTCATGTTATATTGTCATTTATTGATGCTGCTATTGTACTGTTCATGTTATGTTGTCAATTATTGCCGCTGCTATTGTACTGTTCATGTTATGTTGTCATTTATTGACCCTGCTATTGTACTGTTCATGTTATGTTGTCATTTATTGATGCTGCTATTGTACTGTTCATGTTATGTTGTCATTTATTGATGCTGCTATTGTACTGTTCATGTTATGTTGTCATTTATTGATGGTGCTATTGTACTGTTCATGTTATGTTGTCATTTATTGACGCTGCTATGGTACTGTTCATGTTATGTTGTCATTTATTGATGCTGCTATTGTACTGTTCATGTTATGTTGTCATTTATTGATGGTGCTATTGTACTGTTCATGTTATGTTGTCATTTATTGATGCTGCTATTGTACTGTTCATGTTATGAAGTCATTTATTGATGCTGCTATTTTACTGTTCATGTTATGTTGTCATTTATTGATGCTGCTATTGTACTGTTCATGTTATGTTGTCATTTATTGATGCTGCTATTGTACTTTTCATGTTATATTGTCATTTATTGATGCTGCTATTGTACTGTTCATGTTATGTTGTCAATAATTGCCGCTGCTATTGTACTGTTCATGTTATGTTGTCATTTATTGACGCTGCTATTGTACTGTTCATGTTATGTTGTCAATTATTGACGCTGCTATTGTACTGTTCATGATATGTTGTCATTTATTGACGCTGCTATTGTACTGTTCATGTTATGTTGTCATTTATTGATGCTGCTATTGTACTGTTCATGTTATGTTGTCATTTATTGATGGTGCTATTGTACTGTTCATGTTATGTTGTCATTTATTGATGGTGCTATTGTACTGTTCATGTTATGTTGTCATTTATTGATGCTGCTATTGTACTGTTCATGTTATGTTGTCAATAATTGCCGCTGCTATTGTACTGTTCATGTTATGTTGTCATTTATTGACGCTGCTATTGTACTGTTCATGTTATGTTGTCATTTATTGATGCTGCTATTGTACTGTTTATGTTATGTTGTCATTTATTGATGCTGCTATTGTACTGTTCATGTTATATTGTCATTTATTGACGCTGCTATTGTACTGTTCATGTTATGTTGTCAATTATTGCCGCTGCTATTGTACTGTTCATGTTATGTTGTCATTTATTGACCCTGCTATTGTACTGTTCATGTTATGTTGTCATTTATTGATGCTGCTATTGTACTGTTCATGTTATGTTGTCATTTATTGATGCTGCTATTGTACTGTTCATGCTATGTTGTCATTTATTGATGGTGATATTGTACTGTTCATGTTATGTTGTCATTTATTGACGCTGCTATTGTACTGTTCATGTTATGTTGTCATTTATTGATGCTGCTATTGTACTGTTAATGTTATGTTGTCATTTATTGATGCTGCTATTGTACTGTTCATGCTATGTTGTCAATTATTGCCGCTGCTATTGTACTGTTCATGTTATGTTGTCATTTATTGACGCTGCTATTGTACTGTTCATGTTATGTTGTCATTTATTGATGCTGCTATTGTACTGTTCATGTTATGTTGTCAATTATTGCCGCTGCTATTGTACTGTTCATGTTATGTTGTCATCTATTGATGCTGCTATTGTACCGTCAATGTTATGTTGTCATTTATTGATGGTGCTATTGTACTGTTCATGTTATGTTGTCATTTATTGATGCTGCTATTTTACTGTTCATGTTATGTTGTCAATTATTGCCGCTGCTATTGTACTGTTCATGTTATGTTGTCATTTATTGATGCTGCTATTGTACCGTTCATGTTATCAAGTCATTTATTGATGCTGCTATTTTACTGTTCATGTTATGTTGTCATTTATTGATGCTGCTATTGTACTGTTCATGTTATGTTGTCATTTATTGATGCTGCTATTGTACTTTTCATGTTATATTGTCATTTATTGATGCTGCTATTGTACTGTTCATGTTATGTTGTCAATAATTGCCGCTGCTATTGTACTGTTCATGTTATGTTGTCATTTATTGACGCTGCTATTGTACTGTTCATGTTATGTTGTCAATTATTGACGCTGCTATTGTACTGTTCATGTTATGTTGTCATTTATTGACGCTGCTATTGTACTGTTCATGTTATGTTGTCATTTATTGATGCTGCTATTGTACTGTTCATGTTATGTTGTCATTTATTGATGGTGCTATTGTACTGTTCATGTTATGTTGTCATTTATTGATGCTGCTATTGTACTGTTCATGTTATGTTGTCATTTATTGATGGTGCTATTGTACTGTTCATGTTATGTTGTCATTTATTGATGCTGCTATTGTACTGTTCATGTTATGTTGTCAATTATTGCCGCTGCTATTGTACTGTTCATGTTATGTTGTCATTTATTGACGCTGCTATTGTACTGTTCATGTTATGTTGTCATTTATTGATGGTGCTATTGTACTGTTCATGTTATGTTGTCATTTATTGATGCTGCTATTGTACTGTTCATGTTATATTGTCATTTATTGATGCTGCTATTGTACTGTTCATGTTATGTTGTCAATTATTGCCGCTGCTATTGTACTGTTCATGTTATGTTGTCATTTATTGACCCTGCTATTGTACTGTTCATGTTATGTTGTCATTTATTGATGCTGCTATTGTACTGTTCATGTTATGTTGTCATTTATTGATGCTGCTATTGTACTGTTCATGTTATGTTGTCATTTATTGATGGTGCTATTGTACTGTTCATGTTATGTTGTCATTTATTGACGCTGCTATTGTA
This sequence comes from Bathymodiolus brooksi, assembly GCA_963680875.1. Classification (NCBI taxonomy): domain Eukaryota; kingdom Metazoa; phylum Mollusca; class Bivalvia; order Mytilida; family Modiolidae; genus Bathymodiolus; species Bathymodiolus brooksi. The sequence goes on along the minus strand of OY804578.1, from coordinate 89,538,071 downwards.
CTGTTCATGTTATGTTGTCATTTATTGATGCTGCTATTGTACTGTTCATGTTATGTTGTCATTTATTGATGGTGCTATTGTACTGTTCATGTTATGTTGTCATTTATTGATGCTGCTATTGTACTGTTCATGTTATGTTGTCAATTATTGCCGCTGCTATTGTACTGTTCATGTTATGTTGTCATTTATTGACGCTGATATTGTACTGTTCATGTTATATTGTCATTTATTGATGCTGCTATTGTACTGTTCATGTTATGTTGTCATTTATTGATGCTGCTATTGTACTCTTCATGCTATGTTGTCAATTATTGCCGCTGCTATTGTACTGTTCATGTTATGTGTCATTTATTGATGCTGCTATTGTACCGTTCATGTTATGTTGTCATTTATTGATGCTGCTATTGTACTGTTCATGTTATGTTGTCATTTATTGATGGTGCTATTGTACTGTTCATGTTATGTTGTCATTTATTGATGGTGCTATTGTACTGTTCATGTTATGTTGTCATTTATTGATGCTGCTATTGTACTGTTCATGTTATGTTGTCAATTATTGCCGCTGCTATTGTACTGTTCATGTTATGTTGTCATTTATTGACGCTGCTATTGTACTGTTCATGTTATATTGTCATTTATTGATCCTGCTATTGTACTGTTTATGTTATGTTGTCATTTATTGATGGTGCTATTGTACTGTTCATGTTATGTTGTCATTTATTGATGCTGCTATTTTACTGTTCATGTTATGTTGTCAATTATTGCCGCTGCTATTGTACTGTTCATGTTATGTTGTCATTTATTGATGCTGCTATTGTACCGTTCATGTTATGTTGTCATTTATTGATGCTGCTATTGTACTGTTCATGTTATATTGTCATGTATTGATGCTGCTATTGTACTGTTCATGTTATGTTGTCAATTATTGCCGCTGCTATTGTACTGTTCATGTTATGTTGTCATTTATTGACCCTGCTATTGTACTGTTCATGTTATGTTGTCATTTATTGATGCTGCTATTGTACTGTTCATGTTATGTTGTCATTTATTGATGCTGCTATTGTACTGTTCATGCTATGTTGTCATTTATTGATGGTGATATTGTACTGTTCATGTTATGTTGTCATTTATTGACGCTGCTATTGTACTGTTCATGTTATGTTGTCATTTATTGATGCTGCTATTGTACTGTTCATGTTATGTTGTCATTTATTGATGCTGCTATTGTACTGTTCATGCTATGTTGTCAATTATTGCCGCTGCTATTGTACTGTTCATGTTATGTTGTCATTTATTGACGCTGCTATTGTACTGTTCATGTTATGTTGTCAATTATTGCCGCTGCTATTGTACTGTTCATGTTATGTTGTCATCTATTGATGCTGCTATTGTACCGTTCATGTTATGTTGTCATTTATTGATGGTGCTATTGTACTGTTCATGTTATGTTGTCATTTATTGATGCTGCTATTTTACTGTTCATGTTATGTTGTCAATTATTGCCGCTGCTATTGTACTGTTCATGTTATGTTGTCATTTATTGATGCTGCTATTGTACCGTTCATGTTATGTTGTCATTTATTGATGCTGCTATTGTACTGTTCATGTTATGAAGTCATTTATTGATGCTGCTATTTTACTGTTCATGTTATGTTGTCATTTATTGATGCTGCTATTGTACTGTTCATGTTATGTTGTCATTTATTGATGCTGCTATTGTACTTTTCATGTTATATTGTCATTTATTGATGCTGCTATTGTACTGTTCATGTTATGTTGTCAATAATTGCCGCTGCTATTGTACTGTTCATGTTATGTTGTCATTTATTGACACTGCTATTGTACTGTTCATGTTATGTTGTCAATTATTGACGCTGCTATTGTACTGTTCATGTTATGTTGTCATTTATTGACGCTGCTATTGTACTGTTCATGTTATGTTGTCATTTATTGATGCTGCTATTGTACTGTTCATGTTATGTTGTCATTTATTGATGGTGCTATTGTACTGTTCATGTTATGTTGTCATTTATTGATGCTGCTATTGTACTGTTCATGTTATGTTGTCATTTATTGATGGTGCTATTGTACTGTTCATGTTATGTTGTCATTTATTGATGCTGCTATTGTACTGTTCATGTTATGTTGTCAATTATTGCCGCTGCTATTGTACTGTTCATGTTATGTTGTCATTTATTGACGCTGCTATTGTACTGTTCATGTTATGTTGTCATTTATTGATGGTGCTATTGTACTGTTCATGTTATGTTGTCATTTATTGATGCTGCTATTGTACTGTTCATGTTATATTGTCATTTATTGATGCTGCTATTGTACTGTTCATGTTATGTTGTCAATTATTGCCGCTGCTATTGTACTGTTCATGTTATGTTGTCATTTATTGACCCTGCTATTGTACTGTTCATGTTATGTTGTCATTTATTGATGCTGCTATTGTACTGTTCATGTTATGTTGTCATTTATTGATGCTGCTATTGTACTGTTCATGTTATGTTGTCATTTATTGATGGTGCTATTGTACTGTTCATGTTATGTTGTCATTTATTGACGCTGCTATGGTACTGTTCATGTTATGTTGTCATTTATTGATGCTGCTATTGTACTGTTCATGTTATGTTGTCATTTATTGATGGTGCTATTGTACTGTTCATGTTATGTTGTCATTTATTGATGCTGCTATTGTACTGTTCATGTTATGAAGTCATTTATTGATGCTGCTATTTTACTGTTCATGTTATGTTGTCATTTATTGATGCTGCTATTGTACTGTTCATGTTATGTTGTCATTTATTGATGCTGCTATTGTACTTTTCATGTTATATTGTCATTTATTGATGCTGCTATTGTACTGTTCATGTTATGTTGTCAATAATTGCCGCTGCTATTGTACTGTTCATGTTATGTTGTCATTTATTGACGCTGCTATTGTACTGTTCATGTTATGTTGTCAATTATTGACGCTGCTATTGTACTGTTCATGATATGTTGTCATTTATTGACGCTGCTATTGTACTGTTCATGTTATGTTGTCATTTATTGATGCTGCTATTGTACTGTTCATGTTATGTTGTCATTTATTGATGGTGCTATTGTACTGTTCATGTTATGTTGTCATTTATTGATGCTGCTATTGTACTGTTCATGTTATGTTGTCATTTATTGATGGTGCTATTGTACTGTTCATGTTATGTTGTCATTTATTGATGCTGCTATTGTACTGTTCATGTTATGTTGTCAATTATTGATGCTGCTATTGTACTGTTCATGTTATGTTGTCATTTATTGACGCTGCTATTGTACTGTTCATGTTATGTTGTCATTTATTGATGGTGCTATTGTACTGTTCATGTTATGTTGTCATTTATTGATGCTGCTATTGTACTGTTCATGTTATATTGTCATTTATTGACGCTGCTATTGTACTGTTCATGTTATGTTGTCAATTATTGCCGCTGCTATTGTACTGTTCATGTTATGTTGTCATTTATTGACCCTGCTATTGTACTGTTCATGTTATGTTGTCATTTATTGATGCTGCTATTGTACTGTTCATGTTATGTTGTCATTTATTGATGCTGCTATTGTACTGTTCATGCTATGTTGTCATTTATTGATGGTGATATTGTACTGTTCATGTTATGTTGTCATTTATTGACGCTGCTATTGTACTGTTCATGTTATGTTGTCATTTATTGATGCTGCTATTGTACTGTTAATGTTATGTTGTCATTTATTGATGCTGCTATTGTACTGTTCATGCTATGTTGTCAATTATTGCCGCTGCTATTGTACTGTTCATGTTATGTTGTCATTTATTGACGCTGCTATTGTACTGTTCATGTTATGTTGTCATTTATTGATGCTGCTATTGTACTGTTCATGTTATGTTGTCAATTATTGCCGCTGCTATTGTACTGTTCATGTTATGTTGTCATCTATTGATGCTGCTATTGTACCGTCAATGTTATGTTGTCATTTATTGATGGTGCTATTGTACTGTTCATGTTATGTTGTCATTTATTGATGCTGCTATTTTACTGTTCATGTTATGTTGTCAATTATTGCCGCTGCTATTGTACTGTTCATGTTATGTTGTCATTTATTGATGCTGCTATTGTACCGTTCATGTTATGTTGTCATTTATTGATGCTGCTATTGTACTGTTCATGTTATGAAGTCATTTATTGATGCTGCTATTTTACTGTTCATGTTATGTTGTCATTTATTGATGCTGCTATTGTACTGTTCATGTTATGTTGTCATTTATTGATGCTGCTATTGTACTTTTCATGTTATATTGTCATTTATTGATGCTGCTATTGTACTGTTCATGTTATGTTGTCAATAATTGCCGCTGCTATTGTACTGTTCATGTTATGTTGTCATTTATTGACGCTGCTATTGTACTGTTCATGTTATGTTGTCAATTATTGACGCTGCTATTGTACTGTTCATGTTATGTTGTCATTTATTGACGCTGCTATTGTACTGTTCATGTTATGTTGTCATTTATTGATGCTGCTATTGTACTGTTCATGTTATGTTGTCATTTATTGATGGTGCTATTGTACTGTTCATGTTATGTTGTCATTTATTGATGCTGCTATTGTACTGTTCATGTTATGTTGTCATTTATTGATGGTGCTATTGTACTGTTCATGTTATGTTGTCATTTATTGATGCTGCTATTGTACTGTTCATGTTATGTTGTCAATTATTGCCGCTGCTATTGTACTGTTCATGTTATGTTGTCATTTATTGACGCTGCTATTGTACTGTTCATGTTATGTTGTCATTTATTGATGGTGCTATTGTACTGTTCATGTTATGTTGTCATTTATTGATGCTGCTATTGTACTGTTCATGTTATATTGTCATTTATTGATGCTGCTATTGTACTGTTCATGTTATGTTGTCAATTATTGCCGCTGCTATTGTACTGTTCATGTTATGTTGTCATTTATTGACCCTGCTATTGTACTGTTCATGTTATGTTGTCATTTATTGATGCTGCTATTGTACTGTTCATGTTATGTTGTCATTTATTGATGCTGCTATTGTACTGTTCATGTTATGTTGTCATTTATTGATGGTGCTATTGTACTGTTCATGTTATGTTGTCATTTATTGACGCTGCTATGGTACTGTTCATGTTATGTTGTCATTTATTGATGCTGCTATTGTACTGTTCATGTTATGTTGTCATTTATTGATGGTGCTATTGTACTGTTCATGTTATGTTGTCATTTATTGATGCTGCTATTGTACTGTTCATGTTATGTTGTCAATTATTGCCGCTGCTATTGTACTGTTCATGTTATGTTGTCATTTATTGACGCTGATATTGTACTGTTCATGTTATATTGTCATTTATTGATGCTGCTATTGTACTGTTCATGTTATGTTGTCATTTATTGATGCTGCTATTGTACTCTTCATGCTATGTTGTCAATTATTGCCGCTGCTATTGTACTGTTCATGTTATGTGTCATTTATTGATGCTGCTATTGTACCGTTCATGTTATGTTGTCATTTATTGATGCTGCTATTGTACTGTTCATGTTATGTTGTCATTTATTGATGGTGCTATTGTACTGTTCATGTTATGTTGTCATTTATTGATGGTGCTATTGTACTGTTCATGTTATGTTGTCATTTATTGATGCTGCTATTGTACTGTTCATGTTATGTTGTCAATTATTGCCGCTGCTATTGTACTGTTCATGTTATGTTGTCATTTATTGACGCTGCTATTGTACTGTTCATGTTATATTGTCATTTATTGATGCTGCTATTGTACTGTTTATGTTATGTTGTCATTTATTGATGGTGCTATTGTACTGTTCATGTTATGTTGTCATTTATTGATGCTGCTATTTTACTGTTCATGTTATGTTGTCAATTATTGCCGCTGCTATTGTACTGTTCATGTTATGTTGTCATTTATTGATGCTGCTATTGTACCGTTCATGTTATGTTGTCATTTATTGATGCTGCTATTGTACTGTTCATGTTATATTGTCATTTATTGATGCTGCTATTGTACTGTTCATGTTATGTTGTCAATTATTGCCGCTGCTATTGTACTGTTCATGTTATGTTGTCATTTATTGACCCTGCTATTGTACTGTTCATGTTATGTTGTCATTTATTGATGCTGCTATTGTACTGTTCATGTTATGTTGTCATTTATTGATGCTGCTATTGTACTGTTCATGCTATGTTGTCATTTATTGATGGTGATATTGTACTGTTCATGTTATGTTGTCATTTATTGACGCTGCTATTGTACTGTTCATGTTATGTTGTCATTTATTGATGCTGCTATTGTACTGTTCATGTTATGTTGTCATTTATTGATGCTGCTATTGTACTGTTCATGCTATGTTGTCAATTATTGCCGCTGCTATTGTACTGTTCATGTTATGTTGTCATTTATTGACGCTGCTATTGTACTGTTCATGTTATGTTGTCAATTATTGCCGCTGCTATTGTACTGTTCATGTTATGTTGTCATCTATTGATGCTGCTATTGTACCGTTCATGTTATGTTGTCATTTATTGATGGTGCTATTGTACTGTTCATGTTATGTTGTCATTTATTGATGCTGCTATTTTACTGTTCATGTTATGTTGTCAATTATTGCCGCTGCTATTGTACTGTTCATGTTATGTTGTCATTTATTGATGCTGCTATTGTACCGTTCATGTTATGTTGTCATTTATTGATGCTGCTATTGTACTGTTCATGTTATGAAGTCATTTATTGATGCTGCTATTTTACTGTTCATGTTATGTTGTCATTTATTGATGCTGCTATTGTACTGTTCATGTTATGTTGTCATTTATTTATGCTGCTATTGTACTTTTCATGTTATATTGTCATTTATTGATGCTGCTATTGTACTGTTCATGTTATGTTGTCAATAATTGCCGCTGCTATTGTACTGTTCATGTTATGTTGTCATTTATTGACGCTGCTATTGTACTGTTCATGTTATGTTGTCAATTATTGACGCTGCTATTGTACTGTTCATGTTATGTTGTCATTTATTGACGCTGCTATTGTACTGTTCATGTTATGTTGTCATTTATTGATGCTGCTATTGTACTGTTCATGTTATGTTGTCATTTATTGATGGTGCTATTGTACTGTTCATGTTATGTTGTCATTTATTGATGCTGCTATTGTACTGTTCATGTTATGTTGTCATTTATTGATGGTGCTATTGTACTGTTCATGTTATGTTGTCATTTATTTATGCTGCTATTGTACTGTTCATGTTATGTTGTCAATTATTGCCGCTGCTATTGTACTGTTCATGTTATGTTGTCATTTATTGACGCTGCTATTGTACTGTTCATGTTATGTTGTCATTTATTGATGGTGCTATTGTACTGTTCATGTTATGTTGTCATTTATTGATGCTGCTATTGTACTGTTCATGTTATATTGTCATTTATTGATGCTGCTATTGTACTGTTCATGTTATGTTGTCAATTATTGCCGCTGCTATTGTACTGTTCATGTTATGTTGTCATTTATTGACCCTGCTATTGTACTGTTCATGTTATGTTGTCATTTATTGATGCTGCTATTGTACTGTTCATGTTATGTTGTCATTTATTGATGCTGCTATTGTACTGTTCATGTTATGTTGTCATTTATTGATGGTGCTATTGTACTGTTCATGTTATGTTGTCATTTATTGACGCTGCTATGGTACTGTTCATGTTATGTTGTCATTTATTGATGCTGCTATTGTACTGTTCATGTTATGTTGTCATTTATTGATGGTGCTATTGTACTGTTCATGTTATGTTGTCATTTATTGATGCTGCTATTGTACTGTTCATGTTATGAAGTCATTTATTGATGCTGCTATTGTACTGTTCATGTTATGTTGTCATTTATTGATGCTGCTATTGTACTTTTCATGTTATATTGTCATTTATTGATGCTGCTATTGTACTTTTCATGTTATATTGTCATTTATTGATGCTGCTATTGTACTGTTCATGTTATGTTGTCAATAATTGCCGCTGCTATTGTACTGTTCATGTTATGTTGTCATTTATTGACGCTGCTATTGTACTGTTCATGTTATGTTGTCAATTATTGACGCTGCTATTGTACTGTTCATGATATGTTGTCATTTATTGACGCTGCTATTGTACTGTTCATGTTATGTTGTCATTTATTGATGCTGCTATTGTACTGTTCATGTTATGTTGTCATTTATTGATGGTGCTATTGTACTGTTCATGTTATGTTGTCATTTATTGATGCTGCTATTGTACTGTTCATGTTATGTTGTCATTTATTGATGGTGCTATTGTACTGTTCATGTTATGTTGTCATTTATTGATGCTGCTATTGTACTGTTCATGTTATGTTGTCAATTATTGATGCTGCTATTGTACTGTTCATGTTATGTTGTCATTTATTGACGCTGCTATTGTACTGTTCATGTTATGTTGTCATTTATTGATGGTGCTATTGTACTGTTCATGTTATGTTGTCATTTATTGATGCTGCTATTGTACTGTTCATGTTATATTGTCATTTATTGATGCTGCTATTGTACTGTTCATGTTATGTTGTCAATTATTGCCGCTGCTATTGTACTGTTCATGTTATGTTGTCATTTATTGACCCTGCTATTGTACCGTTCATGTTATGTTGTCATTTATTGATGCTGCTATTGTACTGTTCATGTTATGTTGTCATTTATTGATGGTGCTATTGTACTGTTCATGTTATGTTGTCATTTATTGATGGTGCTATTGTACTGTTCATGTTATGTTGTCATTTATTGACGCTGCTATGGTACTGTTCATGTTATGTTGTCATTTATTGATGCTGCTATTGTACTGTTCATGTTATGTTGTCATTTATTGATGGTGCTATTGTACTGTTCATGTTATGTTGTCATTTATTGATGCTGCTATTGTACTGTTCATGTTATGTTGTCAATTATTGCCGCTGCTATTGTACTGTTCATGTTATGTTGTCATTTATTGACGCTGATATTGTACTGTTCATGTTATATTGTCATTTATTGATGCTGCTATTGTACTGTTCATGTTATGTTGTCATTTATTGATGCTGCTATTGTACTCTTCATGCTATGTTGTCAATTATTGCCGCTGCTATTGTACTGTTCATGTTATGTGTCATTTATTGATGCTGCTATTGTACCGTTCATGTTATGTTGTCATTTATTGATGCTGCTATTGTACTGTTCATGTTATGTTGTCATTTATTGATGGTGCTATTGTACTGTTCATGTTATGTTGTCATTTATTGATGGTGCTATTGTACTGTTCATGTTATGTTGTCATTTATTGATGCTGCTATTGTACTGTTCATGTTATGTTGTCAATTATTGCCGCTGCTATTGTACTGTTCATGTTATGTTGTCATTTATTGACGCTGCTATTGTACTGTTCATGTTATATTGTCATTTATTGATGCTGCTATTGTACTGTTTATGTTATGTTGTCATTTATTGATGGTGCTATTGTACTGTTCATGTTATGTTGTCATTTATTGATGCTGCTATTTTACTGTTCATGTTATGTTGTCAATTATTGCCGCTGCTATTGTACTGTTCATGTTATGTTGTCATTTATTGATGCTGCTATTGTACCGTTCATGTTATGTTGTCATTTATTGATGCTGCTATTGTACTGTTCATGTTATATTGTCATTTATTGATGCTGCTATTGTACTGTTCATGCTATGTTGTCAATTATTGCCGCTGCTATTGTACTGTTCATGTTATGTTGTCATTTATTGACCCTGCTATTGTACTGTTCATGTTATGTTGTCATTTATTGATGCTGCTATTGTACTGTTCATGTTATGTTGTCATTTATTGATGCTGCTATTGTACTGTTCATGCTATGTTGTCATTTATTGATGGTGATATTGTACTGTTCATGTTATGTTGTCATTTATTGACGCTGCTATTGTACTGTTCATGTTATGTTGTCATTTATTGATGCTGCTATTGTACTGTTCATGTTATGTTGTCATTTATTGATGCTGCTATTGTAATGTTCATGCTATGTTGTCAATTATTGCCGCTGCTATTGTACTGTTCATGTTATGTTGTCATTTATTGACGCTGCTATTGTACTGTTCATGTTATGTTGTCATTTATTGAAGCTGCTATTGTACTGTTCATGTTATGTTGTCAATTATTGCCGCTGCTATTGTACTGTTCATGTTATGTTGTCATCTATTGATGCTGCTATTGTACCGTTCATGTTATGTTGTCATTTATTGATGGTGCTATTGTACTGTTCATGTTATGTTGTCATTTATTGATGCTGCTATTTTACTGTTCATGTTATGTTGTCAATTATTGCCGCTGCTATTGTACTGTTCATGTTATGTTGTCATTTATTGATGCTGCTATTGTACCGTTCATGTTATGTTGTCATTTATTGATGCTGCTATTGTACTGTTCATGTTATGAAGTCATTTATTGATGCTGCTATTTTACTGTTCATGTTATGTTGTCATTTATTGATGCTGCTATTGTACTGTTCATGTTATGTTGTCATTTATTGATGCTGCTATTGTACTTTTCATGTTATATTTTCATTTATTGATGCTGCTATTGTACTGTTCATGTTATGTTGTCAATAATTGCCGCTGCTATTGTACTGTTCATGTTATGTTGTCATTTATTGACGCTGCTATTGTACTGTTCATGTTATGTTGTCAATTATTGACGCTGCTATTGTACTGTTCATGTTATGTTGTCATTTATTGACGCTGCTATTGTACTGTTCATGTTATGTTGTCATTTATTGATGCTGCTATTGTACTGTTCATGTTATGTTGTCATTTATTGATGGTGCTATTGTACTGTTCATGTTATGTTGTCATTTATTGATGCTGCTATTGTACTGTTCATGTTATGTTGTCATTTATTGATGGTGCTATTGTACTGTTCATGTTATGTTGTCATTTATTGATGCTGCTATTGTACTGTTCATGTTATGTTGTCAATTATTGCCGCTGCTATTGTACTGTTCATGTTATGTTGTCATTTATTGACGCTGCTATTGTACTGTTCATGTTATGTTGTCATTTATTGATGGTGCTATTGTACTGTTCATGTTATGTTGTCATTTATTGATGCTGCTATTGTACTGTTCATGTTATATTGTCATTTATTGATGCTGCTATTGTACTGTTCATGTTATGTTGTCAATTATTGCCGCTGCTATTGTACTGTTCATGTTATGTTGTCATTTATTGACCCTGCTATTGTACTGTTCATGTTATGTTGTCATTTATTGATGCTGCTATTGTACTGTTCATGTTATGTTGTCATTTATTGATGCTGCTATTGTACTGTTCATGTTATGTTGTCATTTATTGATGGTGCTATTGTACTGTTCATGTTATGTTGTCATTTATTGACGCTGCTATGGTACTGTTCATGTTATGTTGTCATTTATTGATGCTGCTATTGTACTGTTCATGTTATGTTGTCATTTATTGATGGTGCTATTGTACTGTTCATGTTATGTTGTCATTTATTGATGCTGCTATTGTACTGTTCATGTTATGAAGTCATTTATTGATGCTGCTATTTTACTGTTCATGCTATGTTGTCATTTATTGATGCTGCTATTGTACTGTTCATGTTATGTTGTCATTTATTGATGCTGCTATTGTACTTTTCATGTTATATTGTCATTTATTGATGCTGCTATTGTACTGTTCATGTTATGTTGTCAATAATTGCCGCTGCTATTGTACTGTCCATGTTATGTTGTCATTTATTGACGCTGCTATTGTACTGTTCATGTTATGTTGTGAATTATTGACGCTGCTATTGTACTGTTCATGTTATGTTGTCATTTATTGACGCTGCTATTGTACTGTTCATGTTATGTTGTCATTTATTGATGCTGCTATTGTACTGTTCATGTTATGTTGTCATTTATTGATGGTGCTATTGTACTGTTCATGTTATGTTGTCATTTATTGATGCTGCTATTGTACTGTTCATGTTATGTTGTCATTTATTGATGGTGCTATTGTACTGTTCATGTTATGTTGTCATTTATTGATGCTGCTATTGTACTGTTCATGTTATGTTGTCAATTATTGCCGCTGCTATTGTACTGTTCATGTTATGTTGTCATTTATTGACGCTGCTATTGTACTGTTCATGTTATGTTGTCATTTATTGATGGTGCTATTGTACTGTTCATGTTATGTTGTCATTTATTGATGCTGCTATTGTACTGTTCATGTTATATTGTCATTTATTGATGCTGCTATTGTACTGTTCATGTTATGTTGTCAATTATTGCCGCTGCTATTGTACTGTTCATGTTATGTTGTCATTTATTGACCCTGCTATTGTACTGTTCATGTTATGTTGTCATTTATTGATGCTGCTATTGTACTGTTCATGTTATGTTGTCATTTATTGATGCTGCTATTGTACTGTTCATGTTATGTTGTCATTTATTGATGCTGCTATTGTACTGTTCATGTTATGTTGTCATTTATTGACGCTGCTATGGTACTGTTCATGTTATGTTGTCATTTATTGATGCTGCTATTGTACTGTTCATGTTATGTTGTCATTTATTGATGGTGCTATTGTACTGTTCATGTTATGTTGTCATTTATTGATGCTGCTATTGTACTGTTCATGTTATGTTGTCAATTATTGCCGCTGCTATTGTACTGTTCATGCTATGTTGTCATTTATTGACGCTGATATTGTACTGTTCATGTTATATTGTCATTTATTGATGCTGCTATTGTACTGTTCATGTTATGTTGTCATTTATTGATGCTGCTATTGTACTGTTCATGCTATGTTGTCAATTATTGCCGCTGCTATTGTACTGTTCATGTTATGTGTCATTTATTGATGCTGCTATTGTACCGTTCATGTTATGTTGTCATTTATTGATGCTGCTATTGTACTGTTCATGTTATGTTGTCATTTATTGATGGTGCTATTGTACTGTTCATGTTATGTTGTCATTTATTGATGGTGCTATTGTACTGTTCATGTTATGTTGTCATTTATTGATGCTGCTATTGTACTGTTCATGTTATGTTGTCAATTATTGCCGCTGCTATTGTACTGTTCATGTTATGTTGTCATTTATTGACGCTGCTATTGTACTGTTCATGTTATATTGTCATTTATTGATGCTGCTATTGTACTGTTTATGTTATGTTGTCATTTATTGATGGTGCTATTGTACTGTTCATGTTATGTTGTCATTTATTGATGCTGCTATTTTACTGTTCATGTTATGTTGTCAATTATTGCCGCTGCTATTGTACTGTTCATGTTATGTTGTCATTTATTGATGCTGCTATTGTACCGTTCATGTTATGTTGTCATTTATTGATGCTGCTATTGTACTGTTCATGTTATATTGTCATTTATTGATGCTGCTATTGTACTGTTCATGTTATGTTGTCAATTATTGCCGCTGCTATTGTACTGTTCATGTTATGTTGTCATTTATTGACCCTGCTATTGTACTGTTCATGTTATGTTGTCATTTATTGATGCTGCTATTGTACTGTTCATGTTATGTTGTCATTTATTGATGCTGCTATTGTACTGTTCATGCTATGTTGTCATTTATTGACGCTGCTATTGTACTGTTCATGTTATGTTGTCATTTATTGATGCTGCTATTGTACTGTTCATGTTATGTTGTCATTTATTGATGCTGCTATTGTACTGTTCATGCTATGTTGTCATTTATTGATGCTGCTATTGTACTGTTCATGTTATGTTGTCATTTATTGATGCTGCTATTGTACTGTTCATGTTATGTTGTCATTTATTGATGGTGCTATTGTACTGTTCATGTTATGTTGTCATTTATTGACGCTGCTATGGTACTGTTCATGTTATGTTGTCATTTATTGATGCTGCTATTGTACTGTTCATGTTATGTTGTCATTTATTGATGGTGCTATTGTACTGTTCATGTTATGTTGTCATTTATTGATGCTGCTATTGTACTGTTCATGTTATGAAGTCATTTATTGATGCTGCTATTTTACTGTTCATGCTATGTTGTCATTTATTGATGCTGCTATTGTACTGTTCATGTTATGTTGTCATTTATTGATGCTGCTATTGTACTTTTCATGTTATATTGTCATTTATTGATGCTGCTATTGTACTGTTCATGTTATGTTGTCAATAATTGCCGCTGCTATTGTACTGTCCATGTTATGTTGTCATTTATTGACGCTGCTATTGTACTGTTCATGTTATGTTGTGAATTATTGACGCTGCTATTGTACTGTTCATGTTATGTTGTCATTTATTGACGCTGCTATTGTACTGTTCATGTTATGTTGTCATTTATTGATGCTGCTATTGTACTGTTCATGTTATGTTGTCATTTATTGATGGTGCTATTGTACTGTTCATGTTATGTTGTCATTTATTGATGCTGCTATTGTACTGTTCATGTTATGTTGTCATTTATTGATGGTGCTATTGTACTGTTCATGTTATGTTGTCATTTATTGATGCTGCTATTGTACTGTTCATGTTATGTTGTCAATTATTGCCGCTGCTATTGTACTGTTCATGTTATGTTGTCATTTATTGACGCTGCTATTGTACTGTTCATGTTATGTTGTCATTTATTGATGGTGCTATTGTACTGTTCATGTTATGTTGTCATTTATTGATGCTGCTATTGTACTGTTCATGTTATATTGTCATTTATTGATGCTGCTATTGTACTGTTCATGTTATGTTGTCAATTATTGCCGCTGCTATTGTACTGTTCATGTTATGTTGTCATTTATTGACCCTGCTATTGTACTGTTCATGTTATGTTGTCATTTATTGATGCTGCTATTGTACTGTTCATGTTATGTTGTCATTTATTGATGCTGCTATTGTACTGTTCATGTTATGTTGTCATTTATTGATGCTGCTATTGTACTGTTCATGTTATGTTGTCATTTATTGACGCTGCTATGGTACTGTTCATGTTATGTTGTCATTTATTGATGCTGCTATTGTACTGTTCATGTTATGTTGTCATTTATTGATGGTGCTATTGTACTGTTCATGTTATGTTGTCATTTATTGATGCTGCTATTGTACTGTTCATGTTATGTTGTCAATTATTGCCGCTGCTATTGTACTGTTCATGTTATGTTGTCATTTATTGACGCTGATATTGTACTGTTCATGTTATATTGTCATTTATTGATGCTGCTATTGTACTGTTCATGTTATGTTGTCATTTATTGATGCTGCTATTGTACTGTTCATGCTATGTTGTCAATTATTGCCGCTGCTATTGTACTGTTCATGTTATGTGTCATTTA
Source organism: Bathymodiolus brooksi (assembly GCA_963680875.1). NCBI lineage: Eukaryota > Metazoa > Mollusca > Bivalvia > Mytilida > Modiolidae > Bathymodiolus > Bathymodiolus brooksi. Next base: position 89,522,677 of record OY804578.1, on the reverse strand, counting down.
TTGATGCTGCTATTGTACCGTTCATGTTATGTTGTCATTTATTGATGCTGCTATTGTACTGTTCATGTTATGTTGTCATTTATTGATGGTGCTATTGTACTGTTCATGTTATGTTGTCATTTATTGATGGTGCTATTGTACTGTTCATGTTATGTTGTCATTTATTGATGCTGCTATTGTACTGTTCATGTTATGTTGTCAATTATTGCCGCTGCTATTGTACTGTTCATGTTATGTTGTCATTTATTGACGCTGCTATTGTACTGTTCATGTTATATTGTCATTTATTGATGCTGCTATTGTACTGTTTATGTTATGTTGTCATTTATTGATGGTGCTATTGTACTGTTCATGTTATGTTGTCATTTATTGATGCTGCTATTTTACTGTTCATGTTATGTTGTCAATTATTGCCGCTGCTATTGTACTGTTCATGTTATGTTGTCATTTATTGATGCTGCTATTGTACCGTTCATGTTATGTTGTCATTTATTGATGCTGCTATTGTACTGTTCATGTTATATTGTCATTTATTGATGCTGCTATTGTACTGTTCATGTTATGTTGTCAATTATTGCCGCTGCTATTGTACTGTTCATGTTATGTTGTCATTTATTGACCCTGCTATTGTACTGTTCATGTTATGTTGTCATTTATTGATGCTGCTATTGTACTGTTCATGTTATGTTGTCATTTATTGATGCTGCTATTGTACTGTTCATGCTATGTTGTCATTTATTGACGCTGCTATTGTACTGTTCATGTTATGTTGTCATTTATTGATGCTGCTATTGTACTGTTCATGTTATGTTGTCATTTATTGATGCTGCTATTGTACTGTTCATGCTATGTTGTCAATTATTGCCGCTGCTATTGTACTGTTCATGTTATGTTGTCATTTATTGACGCTGCTATTGTACTGTTCATGTTATGTTGTCATTTATTGATGCTGCTATTGTACTGTTCATGTTATGTTGTCAATTATTGCCGCTGCTATTGTACTGTTCATGTTATGTTGTCATCTATTGATGCTGCTATTGTACCGTTCATGTTATGTTGTCATTTATTGATGGTGCTATTGTACTGTTCATGTTATGTTGTCATTTATTGATGCTGCTATTTTACTGTTCATGTTATGTTGTCAATTATTGCCGCTGCTATTGTACTGTTCATGTTATGTTGTCATTTATTGATGCTGCTATTGTACCGTTCATGTTATGTTGTCATTTATTGATGCTGCTATTGTACTGTTCATGTTATGAAGTCATTTATTGATGCTGCTATTTTACTGTTCATGTTATGTTGTCATTTATTGATGCTGCTATTGTACTGTTCATGTTATGTTGTCATTTATTGATGCTGCTATTGTACTTTTCATGTTATATTGTCATTTATTGATGCTGCTATTGTACTGTTCATGTTATGTTGTCAATAATTGCCGCTGCTATTGTACTGTTCATGTTATGTTGTCATTTATTGACGCTGCTATTGTACTGTTCATGTTATGTTGTCAATTATTGACGCTGCTATTGTACTGTTCATGTTATGTTGTCATTTATTGACCCTGCTATTGTACTGTTCATGTTATCTTGTCATTTATTGATGCCGCTATTGTACTGTTCATGTTATGTTGTCATTTATTGATGGTGCTATTGTACTGTTCATGTTATGTTGTCATTTATTGATGCTGCTATTGTACTGTTCATGTTATGTTGTCATTTATTGATGGTGCTATTGTACTGTTCATGTTATGTTGTCATTTATTGATGCTGCTATTGTACTGTTCATGTTATGTTGTCAATTATTGCCGCTGCTATTGTACTGTTCATGTTATGTTGTCATTTATTGACGCTGCTATTGTACTGTTCATGTTATGTTGTCATTTATTGATGGTGCTATTGTACTGTTCATGTTATGTTGTCATTTATTGATGCTGCTATTGTACTGTTCATGTTATATTGTCATTTATTGATGCTGCTATTGTACTGTTCATGTTATGTTGTCAATTATTGCCGCTGCTATTGTACTGTTCATGTTATGTTGTCATTTATTGACCCTGCTATTGTACTGTTCATGTTATGTTGTCATTTATTGATGCTGCTATTGTACTGTTCATGTTATGTTGTCATTTATTGATGCTGCTATTGTACTGTTCATGTTATGTTGTCATTTATTGATGGTGCTATTGTACTGTTCATGTTATGTTGTCATTTATTGACGCTGCTATGGTACTGTTCATGTTATGTTGTCATTTATTGATGCTGCTATTGTACTGTTCATGTTATGTTGTCATTTATTGATGGTGCTATTGTACTGTTCATGTTATGTTGTCATTTATTGATGCTGCTATTGTACTGTTCATGTTATGAAGTCATTTATTGATGCTGCTATTTTACTGTTCATGTTATGTTGTCATTTATTGATGCTGCTATTGTACTGTTCATGTTATGTTGTCATTTATTGATGCTGCTATTGTACTTTTCATGTTATATTGTCATTTATTGATGCTGCTATTGTACTGTTCATGTTATGTTGTCAATAATTGCCGCTGCTATTGTACTGTTCATGTTATGTTGTCATTTATTGACGCTGCTATTGTACTGTTCATGTTATGTTGTCAATTATTGACGCTGCTATTGTACTGTTCATGTTATGTTGTCATTTATTGACGCTGCTATTGTACTGTTCATGTTATGTTGTCATTTATTGATGCTGCTATTGTACTGTTCATGTTATGTTGTCATTTATTGATGGTGCTATTGTACTGTTCATGTTATGTTGTCATTTATTGATGCTGCTATTGTACTGTTCATGTTATGTTGTCATTTATTGATGGTGCTATTGTACTGTTCATGTTATGTTGTCATTTATTGATGCTGCTATTGTACTGTTCATGTTATGTTGTCAATTATTGCCGCTGCTATTGTACTGTTCATGTTATGTTGTCATTTATTGACGCTGCTATTGTACTGTTCATGTTATGTTGTCATTTATTGATGGTGCTATTGTACTGTTCATGTTATGTTGTCATTTATTGATGCTGCTATTGTACTGTTCATGTTATATTGTCATTTATTGATGCTGCTATTGTACTGTTCATGTTATGTTGTCAATTATTGCCGCTGCTATTGTACTGTTCATGTTATGTTGTCATTTATTGACCCTGCTATTGTACTGTTCATGTTATGTTGTCATTTATTGATGCTGCTATTGTACTGTTCATGTTATGTTGTCATTTATTGATGCTGCTATTGTACTGTTCATGTTATGTTGTCATTTATTGATGGTGCTATTGTACTGTTCATGTTATGTTGTCATTTATTGACGCTGCTATGGTACTGTTCATGTTATGTTGTCATTTATTGATGCTGCTATTGTACTGTTCATGTTATGTTGTCATTTATTGATGGTGCTATTGTACTGTTCATGTTATGTTGTCATTTATTGATGCTGCTATTGTACTGTTCATGTTATGAAGTCATTTATTGATGCTGCTATTTTACTGTTCATGTTATGTTGTCATTTATTGATGCTGCTATTGTACTGTTCATGTTATGTTGTCATTTATTGATGCTGCTATTGTACTTTTCATGTTATATTGTCATTTATTGATGCTGCTATTGTACTGTTCATGTTATGTTGTCAATAATTGCCGCTGCTATTGTACTGTTCATGTTATGTTGTCATTTATTGACGCTGCTATTGTACTGTTCATGTTATGTTGTCAATTATTGATGCTGCTATTGTACTGTTCATGTTATGTTGTCATTTATTGACGCTGCTATTGTACTGTTCATGTTATGTTGTCATTTATTGATGCTGCTATTGTACTGTTCATGTTATGTTGTCATTTATTGATGGTGCTATTGTACTGTTCATGTTATGTTGTCATTTATTGATGGTGCTATTGTACTGTTCATGTTATGTTGTCATTTATTGATGGTGCTATTGTACTGTTCATGTTATGTTGTCATTTATTGATGCTGCTATTGTACTGTTCATGTTATGTTGTCAATTATTGCCGCTGCTATTGTACTGTTCATGTTATGTTGTCATTTATTGACGCTGCTATTGTACTGTTCATGTTATGTTGTCATTTATTGATGGTGCTATTGTACTGTTCATGTTATGTTGTCATTTATTGATGCTGCTATTGTACTGTTCATGTTATATTGTCATTTATTGATGCTGCTATTGTACTGTTCATGTTATGTTGTCAATTATTGCCGCTGCTATTGTACTGTTCATGTTATGTTGTCATTTATTGACCCTGCTATTGTACTGTTCATGTTATGTTGTCATTTATTGATGCTGCTATTGTACTGTTAATGTTATGTTGTCATTTATTGATGCTGCTATTGTACTGTTCATGTTATGTTGTCATTTATTGATGGTGCTATTGTACTGTTCATGTTATGTTGTCATTTATTGACGCTGCTATGGTACTGTTCATGTTATGTTGTCATTTATTGATGCTGCTATTGTACTGTTCATGTTATGTTGTCATTTATTGATGGTGCTATTGTACTGTTCATGTTATGTTGTCATTTATTGATGCTGCTATTGTACTGTTCATGTTATGTTGTCAATTATTGCCGCTGCTATTGTACTGTTCATGTTATGTTGTCATTTATTGACGCTGATATTGTACTGTTCATGTTATATTGTCATTTATTGATGCTGCTATTGTACTGTTCATGTTATGTTGTCATTTATTGATGCTGCTATTGTACTCTTCATGCTATGTTGTCAATTATTGCCGCTGCTATTGTACTGTTCATGTTATGTGTCATTTATTGATGCTGCTATTGTACCGTTCATGTTATGTTGTCATTTATTGATGCTGCTATTGTACTGTTCATGTTATGTTGTCATTTATTGATGGTGCTATTGTACTGTTCATGTTATGTTGTCATTTATTGATGGTGCTATTGTACTGTTCATGTTATGTTGTCATTTATTGATGCTGCTATTGTACTGTTCATGTTATGTTGTCAATTATTGCCGCTGCTATTGTACTGTTCATGTTATGTTGTCATTTATTGACGCTGCTATTGTACTGTTCATGTTATATTGTCATTTATTGATGCTGCTATTGTACTGTTTATGTTATGTTGTCATTTATTGATGGTGCTATTGTACTGTTCATGTTATGTTGTCATTTATTGATGCTGCTATTTTACTGTTCATGTTATGTTGTCAATTATTGCCGCTGCTATTGTACTGTTCATGTTATGTTGTCATTTATTGATGCTGCTATTGTACCGTTCATGTTATGTTGTCATTTATTGATGCTGCTATTGTACTGTTCATGTTATATTGTCATTTATTGATGCTGCTATTGTACTGTTCATGTTATGTTGTCAATTATTGCCGCTGCTATTGTACTGTTCATGTTATGTTGTCATTTATTGACCCTGCTATTGTACTGTTCATGTTATGTTGTCATTTATTGATGCTGCTATTGTACTGTTCATGTTATGTTGTCATTTATTGATGCTGCTATTGTACTGTTCATGCTATGTTGTCATTTATTGATGGTGATATTGTACTGTTCATGTTATGTTGTCATTTATTGACGCTGCTATTGTACTGTTCATGTTATGTTGTCATTTATTGATGCTGCTATTGTACTGTTCATGTTATGTTGTCATTTATTGATGCTGCTATTGTACTGTTCATGCTATGTTGTCAATTATTGCCGCTGCTATTGTACTGTTCATGTTATGTTGTCATTTATTGACGCTGCTATTGTACTGTTCATGTTATGTTGTCATTTATTGATGCTGCTATTGTACTGTTCATGTTATGTTGTCAATTATTGCCGCTGCTATTGTACTGTTCATGTTATGTTGTCATCTATTGATGCTGCTATTGTACCGTTCATGTTATGTTGTCATTTATTGATGGTGCTATTGTACTGTTCATGTTATGTTGTCATTTATTGATGCTGCTATTTTACTGTTCATGTTATGTTGTCAATTATTGCCGCTGCTATTGTACTGTTCATGTTATGTTGTCATTTATTGATGCTGCTATTGTACCGTTCATGTTATGTTGTCATTTATTGATGCTGCTATTGTACTGTTCATGTTATGAAGTCATTTATTGATGCTGCTATTTTACTGTTCATGTTATGTTGTCATTTATTGATGCTGCTATTGTACTGTTCATGTTATGTTGTCATTTATTGATGCTGCTATTGTACTTTTCATGTTATATTGTCATTTATTGATGCTGCTATTGTACTGTTCATGTTATGTTGTCAATAATTGCCGCTGCTATTGTACTGTTCATGTTATGTTGTCAATTATTGACGCTGCTATTGTACTGTTCATGTTATGTTGTCATTTATTGACGCTGCTATTGTACTGTTCATGTTATGTTGTCATTTATTGATGCTGCTATTGTACTGTTCATGTTATGTTGTCATTTATTGATGGTGCTATTGTACTGTTCATGTTATGTTGTCATTTATTGATGCTGCTATTGTACTGTTCATGTTATGTTGTCATTTATTGATGGTGCTATTGTACTGTTCATGTTATGTTGTCATTTATTGATGCTGCTATTGTACTGTTCATGTTATGTTGTCAATTATTGCCGCTGCTATTGTACTGTTCATGTTATGTTGTCATTTATTGACGCTGCTATTGTACTGTTCATGTTATGTTGTCATTTATTGATGGTGCTATTGTACTGTTCATGTTATGTTGTCATTTATTGATGCTGCTATTGTACTGTTCATGTTATATTGTCATTTATTGATGCTGCTATTGTACTGTTCATGTTATGTTGTCAATTATTGCAGCTGCTATTGTACTGTTCATGTTATGTTGTCATTTATTGACCCTGCTATTGTACTGTTCATGTTATGTTGTCATTTATTGATGCTGCTATTGTACTGTTCATGTTATGTTGTCATTTATTGATGCTGCTATTGTACTGTTCATGTTATGTTGTCATTTATTGATGGTGCTATTGTACTGTTCATGTTATGTTGTCATTTATTGATGCTGCTATTGTACTGTTCATGTTATGTTGTCATTTATTGATGGTGCTATTGTACTGTTCATGTTATGTTGTCATTTATTGATGCTGCTATTGTACTGTTCATGTTATGTTGTCAATTATTGCCGCTGCTATTGTACTGTTCATGTTATGTTGTCATTTATTGACGCTGCTATTGTACTGTTCATGTTATGTTGTCATTTATTGATGGTGCTATTGTACTGTTCATGTTATGTTGTCATTTATTGATACTGCTATTGTACTGTTCATGTTATATTGTCATTTATTGATGCTGCTATTGTACTGTTCATGTTATGTTGTCAATTATTGCCGCTGCTATTGTACTGTTCATGTTATGTTGTCATTTATTGACCCTGCTATTGTACTGTTCATGTTATGTTGTCATCTATTGATGCTGCTATTGTACTGTTCATGTTATGTTGTCATTTATTGATGCTGCTATTGTACTGTTCATGTTATGTTGTCATTTATTGATGCTGCTATTGTACTGTTCATGTTATGTTGTCATTTATTGACGCTGCTATGGTACTGTTCATGTTATGTTGTCATTTATTGATGCTGCTATTGTACTGTTCATGTTATGTTGTCATTTATTGATGGTGCTATTGTACTGTTCATGTTATGTTGTCATTTATTGATGCTGCTATTGTACTGTTCATGTTATGAAGTCATTTATTGATGCTGCTATTTTACTGTTCATGTTATGTTGTCATTTATTGATGCTGCTATTGTACTGTTCATGTTATGTTGTCATTTATTGATGCTGCTATTGTACTTTTCATGTTATATTGTCATTTATTGATGCTGCTATTGTACTGTTCATGTTATGTTGTCAATAATTGCCGCTGCTATTGTACTGTTCATGTTATGTTGTCATTTATTGACGCTGCTATTGTACTGTTCATGTTATGTTGTCAATTATTGACGCTGCTATTGTACTGTTCATGTTATGTTGTCATTTATTGACGCTGCTATTGTACTGTTCATGTTATGTTGTCATTTATTGATGCTGCTATTGTACTGTTCATGTTATGTTGTCATTTATTGATGGTGCTATTGTACTGTTCATGTTATGTTGTCATTTATTGATGCTGCTATTGTACTGTTCATGTTATGTTGTCATTTATTGATGGTGCTATTGTACTGTTCATGTTATGTTGTCATTTATTGATGCTGCTATTGTACTGTTCATGTTATGTTGTCAATTATTGCCGCTGCTATTGTACTGTTCATGTTATGTTGTCATTTATTGACGCTGCTATTGTACTGTTCATGTTATGTTGTCATTTATTGATGCTGCTATTGTACTGTTCATGTTATGTTGTCATTTATTGATGCTGCTATTGTACTGTTCATGTTATATTGTCATTTATTGATGCTGCTATTGTACTGTTCATGTTATGTTGTCAATTATTGCCGCTGCTATTGTACTGTTCATGTTATGTTGTCATTTATTGACCCTGCTATTGTACTGTTCATGTTATGTTGTCATTTATTGATGCTGCTATTGTACTGTTCATGTTATGTTGTCATTTATTGATGCTGCTATTGTACTGTTCATGTTATGTTGTCATTTATTGATGGTGCTATTGTACTGTTCATGTTATGTTGTCATTTATTGACGCTGCTATGGTACTGTTCATGTTATGTTGTCATTTATTGATGGTGCTATTGTACTGTTCATGTTATGTTGTCATTTATTGATGCTGCTATTGTACTGTTCATGTTATGTTGTCAATTATTGCCGCTGCTATTGTACTGTTCATGTTATGTTGTCATTTATTGACGCTGATATTGTACTGTTCATGTTATATTGTCATTTATTGATGCTGCTATTGTACTGTTCATGTTATGTTGTCATTTATTGATGCTGCTATTGTACTCTTCATGCTATGTTGTCAATTATTGCCGCTGCTATTGTACTGTTCATTTTATGTGTCATTTATTGATGCTGCTATTGTACCGTTCATGTTATGTTGTCATTTATTGATGCTGCTATTGTACTGTTCATGTTATGTTGTCATTTATTGATGGTGCTATTGTACTGTTCATGTTATGTTGTCATTTATTGATGGTGCTATTGTACTGTTCATGTTATGTTGTCATTTATTGATGCTGCTATTGTACTGTTCATGTTATGTTGTCAATTATTGCCGCTGCTATTGTACTGTTCATGTTATGTTGTCATTTATTGACGCTGCTATTGTACTGTTCATGTTATATTGTCATTTATTGATGCTGCTATTGTACTGTTTATGTTATGTTGTCATTTATTGATGGTGCTATTGTACTGTTCATGTTATGTTGTCATTTATTGATGCTGCTATTTTACTGTTCATGTTATGTTGTCAATTATTGCCGCTGCTATTGTACTGTTCATGTTATGTTGTCATTTATTGATGCTGCTATTGTACCGTTCATGTTATGTTGTCATTTATTGATGCTGCTATTGTACTGTTCATGTTATATTGTCATTTATTGATGCTGCTATTGTACTGTTCATGTTATGTTGTCAATAATTGCCGCTGCTATTGTACTGTTCATGTTATGTTGTCATTTATTGACGCTGCTATTGTACTGTTCATGTTATGTTGTCAATTATTGACGCTGCTATTGTACTGTTCATGTTATGTTGTCATTTATTGACGCTGCTATTGTACTGTTCATGTTATGTTGTCATTTATTGATGCTGCTATTGTACTGTTCATGTTATGTTGTCATTTATTGATGGTGCTATTGTACTGTTCATGTTATGTTGTCATTTATTGATGCTGCTATTGTACTGTTCATGTTATGTTGTCATTTATTGATGGTGCTATTGTACTGTTCATGTTATGTTGTCATTTATTGATGCTGCTATTGTACTGTTCATGTTATGTTGTCAATTATTGCCGCTGCTATTGTACTGTTCATGTTATGTTGTCATTTATTGACGCTGCTATTGTACTGTTCATGTTATGTTGTCATTTATTGATGGTGCTATTGTACTGTTCATGTTATGTTGTCATTTATTGATGCTGCTATTGTACTGTTCATGTTATATTGTCATTTATTGATGCTGCTATTGTACTGTTCATGTTATGTTGTCAATTATTGCCGCTGCTATTGTACTGTTCATGTTATGTTGTCATTTATTGACCCTGCTATTGTACTGTTCATGTTATGTTGTCATTTATTGATGCTGCTATTGTACTGTTCATGTTATGTTGTCATTTATTGATGCTGCTATTGTACTGTTCATGTTATGTTGTCATTTATTGATGGTGCTATTGTACTGTTCATGTTATGTTGTCATTTATTGACGCTGCTATGGTACTGTTCATGTTATGTTGTCATTTATTGATGCTGCTATTGTACTGTTCATGTTATGTTGTCATTTATTGATGCTGCTATTGTACTGTTCATGTTATGTTGTCAATAATTGCCGCTGCTATTGTACTGTTCATGTTATGTTGTCATTTATTGACGCTGCTATTGTACTGTTCATGTTATGTTGTCATTTATTGATGCTGCTATTGTACTGTTTATGTTATGTTGTCATTTATTGATGCTGCTATTGTACTGTTCATGTTATATTGTCATTTATTGACGCTGCTATTGTACTGTTCATGTTATGTTGTCAATTATTGCCGCTGCTATTGTACTGTTCATGTTATGTTGTCATTTATTGACCCTGCTATTGTACTGTTCATGTTATGTTGTCATTTATTGATGCTGCTATTGTACTGTTCATGTTATGTTGTCATTTATTGATGCTGCTATTGTACTGTTCATGCTATGTTGTCATTTATTGATGGTGATATTGTACTGTTCATGTTATGTTGTCATTTATTGACGCTGCTATTGTACTGTTCATGTTATGTTGTCATTTATTGATGCTGCTATTGTACTGTTCATGTTATGTTGTCATTTATTGATGCTGCTATTGTACTGTTCATGCTATGTTGTCAATTATTGCCGCTGCTATTGTACTGTTCATGTTATGTTGTCATTTATTGACGCTGCTATTGTACTGTTCATGTTATGTTGTCATTTATTGATGCTGCTATTGTACTGTTCATGTTATGTTGTCAATTATTGCCGCTGCTATTGTACTGTTCATGTTATGTTGTCATCTATTGATGCTGCTATTGTACCGTTCATGTTATGTTGTCATTTATTGATGGTGCTATTGTACTGTTCATGTTATGTTGTCATTTATTGATGCTGCTATTTTACTGTTCATGTTATGTTGTCAATTATTGCCGCTGCTATTGTACTGTTCATGTTATGTTGTCATTTATTGATGCTGCTATTGTACCGTTCATGTTATGTTGTCATTTATTGATGCTGCTATTGTACTGTTCATGTTATGAAGTCATTTATTGATGCTGCTATTTTACTGTTCATGTTATGTTGTCATTTATTGATGCTGCTATTGTACTGTTCATGTTATGTTGTCATTTATTGATGCTGCTATTGTACTTTTCATGTTATATTGTCATTTATTGATGCTGCTATTGTACTGTTCATGTTATGTTGTCAATAATTGCCGCTGCTATTGTACTGTTCATGTTATGTTGTCATTTATTGACGCTGCTATTGTACTGTTCATGTTATGTTGTCAATTATTGACGCTGCTATTGTACTGTTCATGTTATGTTGTCATTTATTGACGCTGCTATTGTACTGTTCATGTTATGTTGTCATTTATTGATGCTGCTATTGTACTGTTCATGTTATGTTGTCATTTATTGATGGTGCTATTGTACTGTTCATGTTATGTTGTCATTTATTGATGCTGCTATTGTACTGTTCATGTTATGTTGTCATTTATTGATGGTGCTATTGTACTGTTCATGTTATGTTGTCATTTATTGATGCTGCTATTGTACTGTTCATGTTATGTTGTCAATTATTGCCGCTGCTATTGTACTGTTCATGTTATGTTGTCATTTATTGACGCTGCTATTGTACTGTTCATGTTATGTTGTCATTTATTGATGGTGCTATTGTACTGTTCATGTTATGTTGTCATTTATTGATGCTGCTATTGTACTGTTCATGTTATATTGTCATTTATTGATGCTGCTATTGTACTGTTCATGTTATGTTGTCAATTATTGCCGCTGCTATTGTACTGTTCATGTTATGTTGTCATTTATTGACCCTGCTATTGTACTGTTCATGTTATGTTGTCATTTATTGATGCTGCTATTGTACTGTTCATGTTATGTTGTCATTTATTGATGCTGCTATTGTACTGTTCATGTTATGTTGTCATTTATTGATGGTGCTATTGTACTGTTCATGTTATGTTGTCATTTATTGACGCTGCTATGGTACTGTTCATGTTATGTTGTCATTTATTGATGCTGCTATTGTACTGTTCATGTTATGTTGTCATTTATTGATGGTGCTATTGTACTGTTCATGTTATGTTGTCATTTATTGATGCTGCTATTGTACTGTTCATGTTATGTTGTCAATTATTGCCGCTGCTATTGTACTGTTCATGTTATGTTGTCATTTATTGACGCTGATATTGTACTGTTCATGTTATATTGTCATTTATTGATGCTGCTATTGTACTGTTCATGTTATGTTGTCATTTATTGATGCTGCTATTGTACTCTTCATGCTATGTTGTCAATTATTGCCGCTGCTATTGTACTGTTCATGTTATGTGTCATTTATTGATGCTGCTATTGTACCGTTCATGTTATGTTGTCATTTATTGATGCTGCTATTGTACTGTTCATGTTATGTTGTCATTTATTGATGGTGCTATTGTACTGTTCATGTTATGTTGTCATTTATTGATGGTGCTATTGTACTGTTCATGTTATGTTGTCATTTATTGATGCTGCTATTGTACTGTTCATGTTATGTTGTCAATTATTGCCGCTGCTATTGTACTGTTCATGTTATGTTGTCATTTATTGACGCTGCTATTGTACTGTTCATGTTATATTGTCATTTATTGATGCTGCTATTGTACTGTTTATGTTATGTTGTCATTTATTGATGGTGCTATTGTACTGTTCATGTTATGTTGTCATTTATTGATGCTGCTATTTTACTGTTCATGTTATGTTGTCAATTATTGCCGCTGCTATTGTACTGTTCATGTTATGTTGTCATTTATTGATGCTGCTATTGTACCGTTCATGTTATGTTGTCATTTATTGATGCTGCTATTGTACTGTTCATGTTATATTGTCATTTATTGATGCTGCTATTGTACTGTTCATGTTATGTTGTCAATTATTGCCGCTGCTATTGTACTGTTCATGTTATGTTGTCATTTATTGACCCTGCTATTGTACTGTTCATGTTATGTTGTCATTTATTGATGCTGCTATTGTACTGTTCATGTTATGTTGTCATTTATTGATGCTGCTATTGTACTGTTCATGCTATGTTGTCATTTATTGATGGTGATATTGTACTGTTCATGTTATGTTGTCATTTATTGACGCTGCTATTGTACTGTTCATGTTATGTTGTCATTTATTGATGCTGCTATTGTACTGTTCATGTTATGTTGTCATTTATTGATGCTGCTATTGTACTGTTCATGCTATGTTGTCAATTATTGCCGCTGCTATTGTACTGTTCATGTTATGTTGTCATTTATTGACGCTGCTATTGTACTGTTCATGTTATGTTGTCAATTATTGCCGCTGCTATTGTACTGTTCATGTTATGTTGTCATCTATTGATGCTGCTATTGTACCGTTCATGTTATGTTGTCATTTATTGATGGTGCTATTGTACTGTTCATGTTATGTTGTCATTTATTGATGCTGCTATTTTACTGTTCATGTTATGTTGTCAATTATTGCCGCTGCTATTGTACTGTTCATGTTATGTTGTCATTTATTGATGCTGCTATTGTACCGTTCATGTTATGTTGTCATTTATTGACGCTGCTATGGTACTGTTCATGTTATGTTGTCATTTATTGATGCTGCTATTGTACTGTTCATGTTATGTTGTCATTTATTGATGGTGCTATTGTACTGTTCATGTTATGTTGTCATTTATTGATGCTGCTATTGTACTGTTCATGTTATGTTGTCAATTATTGCCGCTGCTATTGTACTGTTCATGTTATGTTGTCATTTATTGACGCTGCTATTGTACTGTTCATGTTATATTGTCATTTATTGATGCTGCTATTGTACTGTTTATGTTATGTTGTCATTTATTGATGGTGCTATTGTACTGTTCATGTTATGTTGTCATTTATTGATGCTGCTATTTTACTGTTCATGTTATGTTGTCAATTATTGCCGCTGCTATTGTACTGTTCATGTTATGTTGTCATTTATTGATGCTGCTATTGTACCGTTCATGTTATGTTGTCATTTATTGATGCTGCTATTGTACTGTTCATGTTATATTGTCATTTATTGATGCTGCTATTGTACTGTTCATGTTATGTTGTCAATTATTGCCGCTGCTATTGTACTGTTCATGTTATGTTGTCATTTATTGACCCTGCTATTGTACTGTTCATGTTATGTTGTCATTTATTGATGCTGCTATTGTACTGTTCATGTTATGTTGTCATTTATTGATGCTGCTATTGTACTGTTCATGCTATGTTGTCATTTATTGATGGTGATATTGTACTGTTCATGTTATGTTGTCATTTATTGACGCTGCTATTGTACTGTTCATGTTATGTTGTCATTTATTGATGCTGCTATTGTACTGTTCATGTTATGTTGTCATTTATTGATGCTGCTATTGTACTGTTCATGCTATGTTGTCAATTATTGCCGCTGCTATTGTACTGTTCATGTTATGTTGTCATTTATTGACGCTGCTATTGTACTGTTCATGTTATGTTGTCAATTATTGCCGCTGCTATTGTACTGTTCATGTTATGTTGTCATCTATTGATGCTGCTATTGTACCGTTCATGTTATGTTGTCATTTATTGATGGTGCTATTGTACTGTTCATGTTATGTTGTCATTTATTGATGCTGCTATTTTACTGTTCATGTTATGTTGTCAATTATTGCCGCTGCTATTGTACTGTTCATGTTATGTTGTCATTTATTGATGCTGCTATTGTACCGTTCATGTTATGTTGTCATTTATTGATGCTGCTATTGTACTGTTCATGTTATGAAGTCATTTATTGATGCTGCTATTTTACTGTTCATGTTATGTTGTCATTTATTGATGCTGCTATTGTACTGTTCATGTTATGTTGTCATTTATTGATGCTGCTATTGTACTTTTCATGTTATATTGTCATTTATTGATGCTGCTATTGTACTGTTCATGTTATGTTGTCAATAATTGCCGCTGCTATTGTACTGTTCATGTTATGTTGTCATTTATTGACGCTGCTATTGTACTGTTCATGTTATGTTGTCAATTATTGACGCTGCTATTGTACTGTTCATGTTATGTTGTCATTTATTGACGCTGCTATTGTACTGTTCATGTTATGTTGTCATTTATTGATGCTGCTATTGTACTGTTCATGTTATGTTGTCATTTATTGATGGTGCTATTGTACTGTTCATGTTATGTTGTCATTTATTGATGCTGCTATTGTACTGTTCATGTTATGTTGTCATTTATTGATGGTGCTATTGTACTGTTCATGTTATGTTGTCATTTATTGATGCTGCTATTGTACTGTTCATGTTATGTTGTCAATTATTGCCGCTGCTATTGTACTGTTCATGTTATGTTGTCATTTATTGACGCTGCTATTGTACTGTTCATGTTATGTTGTCATTTATTGATGGTGCTATTGTACTGTTCATGTTATATTGTCATTTATTGATGCTGCTATTGTACTGTTCATGTTATGTTGTCAATTATTGCCGCTGCTATTGTACTGTTCATGTTATGTTGTCATTTATTGACCCTGCTATTGTACTGTTCATGTTATGTTGTCATTTATTGATGCTGCTATTGTACTGTTCATGTTATGTTGTCATTTATTGATGCTGCTATTGTACTGTTCATGTTATGTTGTCATTTATTGATGGTGCTATTGTACTGTTCATGTTATGTTGTCATTTATTGACGCTGCTATGGTACTGTTCATGTTATGTTGTCATTTATTGATGCTGCTATTGTACTGTTCATGTTATGTTGTCATTTATTGATGGTGCTATTGTACTGTTCATGTTATGTTGTCATTTATTGATGCTGCTATTGTACTGTTCATGTTATGAAGTCATTTATTGATGCTGCTATTTTACTGTTCATGTTATGTTGTCATTTATTGATGCTGCTATTGTACTGTTCATGTTATGTTGTCATTTATTGATGCTGCTATTGTACTTTTCATGTTATATTGTCATTTATTGATGCTGCTATTGTACTGTTCATGTTATGTTGTCAATAATTGCCGCTGCTATTGTACTGTTCATGTTATGTTGTCATTTATTGACGCTGCTATTGTACTGTTCATGTTATGTTGTCAATTATTGACGCTGCTATTGTACTGTTCATGATATGTTGTCATTTATTGACGCTGCTATTGTACTGTTCATGTTATGTTGTCATTTATTGATGCTGCTATTGTACTGTTCATGTTATGTTGTCATTTATTGATGGTGCTATTGTACTGTTCATGTTATGTTGTCATTTATTGATGCTGCTATTGTACTGTTCATGTTATGTTGTCATTTATTGATGGTGCTATTGTACTGTTCATGTTATGTTGTCATTTATTGATGCTGCTATTGTACTGTTCATGTTATGTTGTCAATTATTGATGCTGCTATTGTACTGTTCATGTTATGTTGTCATTTATTGACGCTGCTATTGTACTGTTCATGTTATGTTGTCATTTATTGATGGTGCTATTGTACTGTTCATGTTATGTTGTCATTTATTGATGCTGCTATTGTACTGTTCATGTTATATTGTCATTTATTGATGCTGCTATTGTACTGTTCATGTTATGTTGTCAATTATTGCCGCTGCTATTGTACTGTTCATGTTATGTTGTCATTTATTGACCCTGCTATTGTACCGTTCATGTTATGTTGTCATTTATTGATGCTGCTATTGTACTGTTCATGTTATGTTGTCATTTATTGATGGTGCTATTGTACTGTTCATGTTATGTTGTCATTTATTGATGGTGCTATTGAACTGTTCATGTTATGTTGTCATTTATTGACGCTGCTATGGTACTGTTCATGTTATGTTGTCATTTATTGATGCTGCTATTGTACTGTTCATGTTATGTTGTCATTTATTGATGGTGCTATTGTACTGTTCATGTTATGTTGTCATTTATTGATGCTGCTATTGTACTGTTCATGTTATGTTGTCAATTATTGCCGCTGCTATTGTACTGTTCATGTTATGTTGTCATTTATTGACGCTGATATTGTACTGTTCATGTTATATTGTCATTTATTGATGCTGCTATTGTACTGTTCATGTTATGTTGTCATTTATTGATGCTGCTATTGTACTCTTCATGCTATGTTGTCAATTATTGCCGCTGCTATTGTACTGTTCATGTTATGTGTCATTTATTGATGCTGCTATTGTACCGTTCATGTTATGTTGTCATTTATTGATGCTGCTATTGTACTGTTCATGTTATGTTGTCATTTATTGATGGTGCTATTGTACTGTTCATGTTATGTTGTCATTTATTGATGGTGCTATTGTACTGTTCATGTTATGTTGTCATTTATTGATGCTGCTATTGTACTGTTCATGTTATGTTGTCAATTATTGCCGCTGCTATTGTACTGTTCATGTTATGTTGTCATTTATTGACGCTGCTATTGTACTGTTCATGTTATATTGTCATTTATTGATGCTGCTATTGTACTGTTTATGTTATGTTGTCATTTATTGATGGTGCTATTGTACTGTTCATGTTATGTTGTCATTTATTGATGCTGCTATTTTACTGTTCATGTTATGTTGTCAATTATTGCCGCTGCTATTGTACTGTTCATGTTATGTTGTCATTTATTGATGCTGCTATTGTACCGTTCATGTTATGTTGTCATTTATTGATGCTGCTATTGTACTGTTCATGTTATATTGTCATTTATTGATGCTGCTATTGTACTGTTCATGCTATGTTGTCAATTATTGCCGCTGCTATTGTACTGTTCATGTTATGTTGTCATTTATTGACCCTGCTATTGTACTGTTCATGTTATGTTGTCATTTATTGATGCTGCTATTGTACTGTTCATGTTATGTTGTCATTTATTGATGCTGCTATTGTACTGTTCATGCTATGTTGTCATTTATTGATGGTGATATTGTACTGTTCATGTTATGTTGTCATTTATTGACGCTGCTATTGTACTGTTCATGTTATGTTGTCATTTATTGATGCTGCTATTGTACTGTTCATGTTATGTTGTCATTTATTGATGCTGCTATTGTAATGTTCATGCTATGTTGTCAATTATTGCCGCTGCTATTGTACTGTTCATGTTATGTTGTCAATTATTGACGCTGCTATTGTACTGTTCATGTTATGTTGTAAATAATTGCCGCTGCTATTGTACTGTTCATGTTATGTTGTCATTTATTGACGCTGCTATTGTACTGTTCATGTTATGTTGTCAATTATTGACGCTGCTATTGTACTGTTCATGTTATGTTGTCATTTATTGACGCTGCTATTGTACTGTTCATGTTATGTTGTCATTTATTGATGCTGCTATTGTACTGTTCATGTTATGTTGTCATTTATTGATGGTGCTATTGTACTGTTCATGTTATGTTGTCATTTATTGATGCTGCTATTGTACTGTTCATGTTATGTTGTCATTTATTGATGGTGCTATTGTACTGTTCATGTTATGTTGTCATTTATTGATGCTGCTATTGTACTGTTCATGTTATGTTGTCAATTATTGCCGCTGCTATTGTACTGTTCATGTTATGTTGTCATTTATTGACGCTGCTATTGTACTGTTCATGTTATGTTGTCATTTATTGATGGTGCTATTGTACTGTTCATGTTATGTTGTCATTTATTGATGCTGCTATTGTACTGTTCATGTTATATTGTCATTTATTGATGCTGCTATTGTACTGTTCATGTTATGTTGTCAATTATTGCCGCTGCTATTGTACTGTTCATGTTATGTTGTCATTTATTGACCCTGCTATTGTACTGTTCATGTTATGTTGTCATTTATTGATGCTGCTATTGTACTGTTCATGTTATGTTGTCATTTATTGATGCTGCTATTGTACTGTTCATGTTATGTTGTCATTTATTGATGGTGCTATTGTACTGTTCATGTTATGTTGTCATTTATTGACGCTGCTATGGTACTGTTCATGTTATGTTGTCATTTATTGATGCTGCTATTGTACTGTTCATGTTATGTTGTCATTTATTGATGGTGCTATTGTACTGTTCATGTTATGTTGTCATTTATTGATGCTGCTATTGTACTGTTCATGTTATGAAGTCATTTATTGATGCTGCTATTTTACTGTTCATGTTATGTTGTCATTTATTGATGCTGCTATTGTACTGTTCATGTTATGTTGTCATTTATTGATGCTGCTATTGTACTTTTCATGTTATATTGTCATTTATTGATGCTGCTATTGTACTGTTCATGTTATGTTGTCAATAATTGCCGCTGCTATTGTACTGTTCATGTTATGTTGTCATTTATTGACGCTGCTATTGTACTGTTCATGTTATGTTGTCAATTATTGACGCTGCTATTGTACTGTTCATGATATGTTGTCATTTATTGACGCTGCTATTGTACTGTTCATGTTATGTTGTCATTTATTGATGCTGCTATTGTACTGTTCATGTTATGTTGTCATTTATTGATGGTGCTATTGTACTGTTCATGTTATGTTGTCATTTATTGATGCTGCTATTGTACTGTTCATGTTATGTTGTCATTTATTGATGGTGCTATTGTACTGTTCATGTTATGTTGTCATTTATTGATGCTGCTATTGTACTGTTCATGTTATGTTGTCAATTATTGATGCTGCTATTGTACTGTTCATGTTATGTTGTCATTTATTGACGCTGCTATTGTACTGTTCATGTTATGTTGTCATTTATTGATGGTGCTATTGTACTGTTCATGTTATGTTGTCATTTATTGATGCTGCTATTGTACTGTTCATGTTATATTGTCATTTATTGATGCTGCTATTGTACTGTTCATGTTATGTTGTCAATTATTGCCGCTGCTATTGTACTGTTCATGTTATGTTGTCATTTATTGACCCTGCTATTGTACCGTTCATGTTATGTTGTCATTTATTGATGCTGCTATTGTACTGTTCATGTTATGTTGTCATTTATTGATGGTGCTATTGTACTGTTCATGTTATGTTGTCATTTATTGATGGTGCTATTGTACTGTTCATGTTATGTTGTCATTTATTGACGCTGCTATGGTACTGTTCATGTTATGTTGTCATTTATTGATGCTGCTATTGTACTGTTCATGTTATGTTGTCATTTATTGATGGTGCTATTGTACTGTTCATGTTATGTTGTCATTTATTGATGCTGCTATTGTACTGTTCATGTTATGTTGTCAATTATTGCCGCTGCTATTGTACTGTTCATGTTATGTTGTCATTTATTGACGCTGATATTGTACTGTTCATGTTATATTGTCATTTATTGATGCTGCTATTGTACTGTTCATGTTATGTTGTCATTTATTGATGCTGCTATTGTACTCTTCATGCTATGTTGTCAATTATTGCCGCTGCTATTGTACTGTTCATGCTATGTGTCATTTATTGATGCTGCTATTGTACCGTTCATGTTATGTTGTCATTTATTGATGCTGCTATTGTACTGTTCATGTTATGTTGTCATTTATTGATGGTGCTATTGTACTGTTCATGTTATGTTGTCATTTATTGATGGTGCTATTGTACTGTTCATGTTATGTTGTCATTTATTGATGCTGCTATTGTACTGTTCATGTTATGTTGTCAATTATTGCCGCTGCTATTGTACTGTTCATGTTATGTTGTCATTTATTGACGCTGCTATTGTACTGTTCATGTTATATTGTCATTTATTGATGCTGCTATTGTACTGTTTATGTTATGTTGTCATTTATTGATGGTGCTATTGTACTGTTCATGTTATGTTGTCATTTATTGATGCTGCTATTTTACTGTTCATGTTATGTTGTCAATTATTGCCGCTGCTATTGTACTGTTCATGTTATGTTGTCATTTATTGATGCTGCTATTGTACCGTTCATGTTATGTTGTCATTTATTGATGCTGCTATTGTACTGTTCATGTTATATTGTCATTTATTGATGCTGCTATTGTACTGTTCATGCTATGTTGTCAATTATTGCCGCTGCTATTGTACTGTTCATGTTATGTTGTCATTTATTGACCCTGCTATTGTACTGTTCATGTTATGTTGTCATTTATTGATGCTGCTATTGTACTGTTCATGTTATGTTGTCATTTATTGATGCTGCTATTGTACTGTTCATGCTATGTTGTCATTTATTGATGGTGATATTGTACTGTTCATGTTATGTTGTCATTTATTGACGCTGCTATTGTACTGTTCATGTTATGTTGTCATTTATTGATGCTGCTATTGTACTGTTCATGTTATGTTGTCATTTATTGATGCTGCTATTGTAATGTTCATGCTATGTTGTCAATTATTGCCGCTGCTATTGTACTGTTCATGTTATGTTGTCATTTATTGACGCTGCTATTGTACTGTTCATGTTATGTTGTCATTTATTGAAGCTGCTATTGTACTGTTCATGTTATGTTGTCAATTATTGCCGCTGCTATTGTACTGTTCATGTTATGTTGTCATCTATTGATGCTGCTATTGTACCGTTCATGTTATGTTGTCATTTATTGATGGTGCTATTGTACTGTTCATGTTATGTTGTCATTTATTGATGCTGCTATTTTACTGTTCATGTTATGTTGTCAATTATTGCCGCTGCTATTGTACTGTTCATGTTATGTTGTCATTTATTGATGCTGCTATTGTACCGTTCATGTTATGTTGTCATTTATTGATGCTGCTATTGTACTGTTCATGTTATGAAGTCATTTATTGATGCTGCTATTTTACTGTTCATGTTATGTTGTCATTTATTGATGCTGCTATTGTACTGTTCATGTTATGTTGTCATTTATTGATGCTGCTATTGTACTTTTCATGTTATATTTTCATTTATTGATGCTGCTATTGTACTGTTCATGTTATGTTGTCAATAATTGCCGCTGCTATTGTACTGTTCATGTTATGTTGTCATTTATTGACGCTGCTATTGTACTGTTCATGTTATGTTGTCAATTATTGACGCTGCTATTGTACTGTTCATGTTATGTTGTCATTTATTGACGCTGCTATTGTACTGTTCATGTTATGTTGTCATTTATTGATGCTGCTATTGTACTGTTCATGTTATGTTGTCATTTATTGATGGTGCTATTGTACTGTTCATGTTATGTTGTCATTTATTGATGCTGCTATTGTACTGTTCATGTTATGTTGTCATTTATTGATGGTGCTATTGTACTGTTCATGTTATGTTGTCATTTATTGATGCTGCTATTGTACTGTTCATGTTATGTTGTCAATTATTGCCGCTGCTATTGTACTGTTCATGTTATGTTGTCATTTATTGACGCTGCTATTGTACTGTTCATGTTATGTTGTCATTTATTGATGGTGCTATTGTACTGTTCATGTTATGTTGTCATTTATTGATGCTGCTATTGTACTGTTCATGTTATATTGTCATTTATTGATGCTGCTATTGTACTGTTCATGTTATGTTGTCAATTATTGCCGCTGCTATTGTACTGTTCATGTTATGTTGTCATTTATTGACCCTGCTATTGTACTGTTCATGTTATGTTGTCATTTATTGATGCTGCTATTGTACTGTTCATGTTATGTTGTCATTTATTGATGCTGCTATTGTACTGTTCATGTTATGTTGTCATTTATTGATGCTGCTATTGTACTGTTCATGTTATGTTGTCATTTATTGACGCTGCTATGGTACTGTTCATGTTATGTTGTCATTTATTGATGCTGCTATTGTACTGTTCATGTTATGTTGTCATTTATTGATGGTGCTATTGTACTGTTCATGTTATGTTGTCATTTATTGATGCTGCTATTGTACTGTTCATGTTATGAAGTCATTTATTGATGCTGCTATTTTACTGTTCATGCTATGTTGTCATTTATTGATGCTGCTATTGTACTGTTCATGTTATGTTGTCATTTATTGATGCTGCTATTGTACTTTTCATGTTATATTGTCATTTATTGATGCTGCTATTGTACTGTTCATGTTATGTTGTCAATAATTGCCGCTGCTATTGTACTGTTCATGTTATGTTGTCATTTATTGACGCTGCTATTGTACTGTTCATGTTATGTTGTGAATTATTGACGCTGCTATTGTACTGTTCATGTTATGTTGTCATTTATTGACGCTGCTATTGTACTGTTCATGTTATGTTGTCATTTATTGATGCTGCTATTGTACTGTTCATGTTATGTTGTCATTTATTGATGGTGCTATTGTACTGTTCATGTTATGTTGTCATTTATTGATGCTGCTATTGTACTGTTCATGTTATGTTGTCATTTATTGATGGTGCTATTGTACTGTTCATGTTATGTTGTCATTTATTGATGCTGCTATTGTACTGTTCATGTTATGTTGTCAATTATTGCCGCTGCTATTGTACTGTTCATGTTATGTTGTCATTTATTGACGCTGCTATTGTACTGTTCATGTTATGTTGTCATTTATTGATGGTGCTATTGTACTGTTCATGTTATGTTGTCATTTATTGATGCTGCTATTGTACTGTTCATGTTATATTGTCATTTATTGATGCTGCTATTGTACTGTTCATGTTATGTTGTCAATTATTGCCGCTGCTATTGTACTGTTCATGTTATGTTGTCATTTATTGACCCTGCTATTGTACTGTTCATGTTATGTTGTCATTTATTGATGCTGCTATTGTACTGTTCATGTTATGTTGTCATTTATTGATGCTGCTATTGTACTGTTCATGTTATGTTGTCATTTATTGATGCTGCTATTGTACTGTTCATGTTATGTTGTCATTTATTGACGCTGCTATGGTACTGTTCATGTTATGTTGTCATTTATTGATGCTGCTATTGTACTGTTCATGTTATGTTGTCATTTATTGATGGTGCTATTGTACTGTTCATGTTATGTTGTCATTTATTGATGCTGCTATTGTACTGTTCATGTTATGTTGTCAATTATTGCCGCTGCTATTGTACTGTTCATGTTATGTTGTCATTTATTGACGCTGATATTGTACTGTTCATGTTATATTGTCATTTATTGATGCTGCTATTGTACTGTTCATGTTATGTTGTCATTTATTGATGCTGCTATTGTACTGTTCATGCTATGTTGTCAATTATTGCCGCTGCTATTGTACTGTTCATGTTATGTGTCATTTATTGATGCTGCTATTGTACCGTTCATGTTATGTTGTCATTTATTGATGCTGCTATTGTACTGTTCATGTTATGTTGTCATTTATTGATGGTGCTATTGTACTGTTCATGTTATGTTGTCATTTATTGATGGTGCTATTGTACTGTTCATGTTATGTTGTCATTTATTGATGCTGCTATTGTACTGTTCATGTTATGTTGTCAATTATTGCCGCTGCTATTGTACTGTTCATGTTATGTTGTCATTTATTGACGCTGCTATTGTACTGTTCATGTTATATTGTCATTTATTGATGCTGCTATTGTACTGTTTATGTTATGTTGTCATTTATTGATGGTGCATTGTACTGTTCATGTTATGTTGTCATTTATTGATGCTGCTATTTTACTGTTCATGTTATGTTGTCAATTATTGCCGCTGCTATTGTACTGTTCATGTTATGTTGTCATTTATTGATGCTGCTATTGTACCGTTCATGTTATGTTGTCATTTATTGATGCTGCTATTGTACTGTTCATGTTATATTGTCATTTATTGATGCTGCTATTGTACTGTTCATGTTATGTTGTCAATTATTGCCGCTGCTATTGTACTGTTCATGTTATGTTGTCATTTATTGACCCTGCTATTGTACTGTTCATGTTATGTTGTCATTTATTGATGCTGCTATTGTACTGTTCATGTTATGTTGTCATTTATTGATGCTGCTATTGTACTGTTCATGCTATGTTGTCATTTATTGATGGTGATATTGTACTGTTCATGTTATGTTGTCATTTATTGACGCTGCTATTGTACTGTTCATGTTATGTTGTCATTTATTGATGCTGCTATTGTACTGTTCATGTTATGTTGTCATTTATTGATGCTGCTATTGTACTGTTCATGCTATGTTGTCAATTATTGCCGCTGCTATTGTACTGTTCATGTTATGTTGTCATTTATTGACGCTGCTATTGTACTGTTCATGTTATGTTGTCATTTATTGATGCTGCTATTGTACTGTTCATGTTATGTTGTCAATTATTGCCGCTGCTATTGTACTGTTCATGTTATGTTGTCATCTATTGATGCTGCTATTGTACCGTTCATGTTATGTTGTCATTTATTGATGGTGCTATTGTACTGTTCATGTTATGTTGTCATTTATTGATGCTGCTATTTTACTGTTCATGTTATGTTGTCAATTATTGCCGCTGCTATTGTACTGTTCATGTTATGTTGTCATTTATTGATGCTGCTATTGTACCGTTCATGTTATGTTGTCATTTATTGATGCTGCTATTGTACTGTTCATGTTATGAAGTCATTTATTGATGCTGCTATTTTACTGTTCATGTTATGTTGTCATTTATTGATGCTGCTATTGTACTGTTCATGTTATGTTGTCATTTATTGATGCTGCTATTGTACTTTTCATGTTATATTGTCATTTATTGATGCTGCTATTGTACTGTTCATGTTATGTTGTCAATAATTGCCGCTGCTATTGTACTGTTCATGTTATGTTGTCATTTATTGACGCTGCTATTGTACTGTTCATGTTATGTTGTCAATTATTGACGCTGCTATTGTACTGTTCATGTTATGTTGTCATTTATTGACCCTGCTATTGTACTGTTCATGTTATCTTGTCATTTATTGATGCTGCTATTGTACTGTTCATGTTATGTTGTCATTTATTGATGGTGCTATTGTACTGTTCATGTTATGTTGTCATTTATTGATGCTGCTATTGTACTGTTCATGTTATGTTGTCATTTATTGATGGTGCTATTGTACTGTTCATGTTATGTTGTCATTTATTGATGCTGCTATTGTACTGTTCATGTTATGTTGTCAATTATTGCCGCTGCTATTGTACTGTTCATGTTATGTTGTCATTTATTGACGCTGCTATTGTACTGTTCATGTTATGTTGTCATTTATTGATGGTGCTATTGTACTGTTCATGTTATGTTGTCATTTATTGATGCTGCTATTGTACTGTTCATGTTATATTGTCATTTATTGATGCTGCTATTGTACTGTTCATGTTATGTTGTCAATTATTGCCGCTGCTATTGTACTGTTCATGTTATGTTGTCATTTATTGACCCTGCTATTGTACTGTTCATGTTATGTTGTCATTTATTGATGCTGCTATTGTACTGTTCATGTTATGTTGTCATTTATTGATGCTGCTATTGTACTGTTCATGTTATGTTGTCATTTATTGATGGTGCTATTGTACTGTTCATGTTATGTTGTCATTTATTGACGCTGCTATGGTACTGTTCATGTTATGTTGTCATTTATTGATGCTGCTATTGTACTGTTCATGTTATGTTGTCATTTATTGATGGTGCTATTGTACTGTTCATGTTATGTTGTCATTTATTGATGCTGCTATTGTACTGTTCATGTTATGAAGTCATTTATTGATGCTGCTATTTTACTGTTCATGTTATGTTGTCATTTATTGATGCTGCTATTGTACTGTTCATGTTATGTTGTCATTTATTGATGCTGCTATTGTACTTTTCATGTTATATTGTCATTTATTGATGCTGCTATTGTACTGTTCATGTTATGTTGTCAATAATTGCCGCTGCTATTGTACTGTTCATGTTATGTTGTCATTTATTGACGCTGCTATTGTACTGTTCATGTTATGTTGTCAATTATTGACGCTGCTATTGTACTGTTCATGTTATGTTGTCATTTATTGACGCTGCTATTGTACTGTTCATGTTATGTTGTCATTTATTGATGCTGCTATTGTACTGTTCATGTTATGTTGTCATTTATTGATGGTGCTATTGTACTGTTCATGTTATGTTGTCATTTATTGATGCTGCTATTGTACTGTTCATGTTATGTTGTCATTTATTGATGGTGCTATTGTACTGTTCATGTTATGTTGTCATTTATTGATGCTGCTATTGTACTGTTCATGTTATGTTGTCAATTATTGCCGCTGCTATTGTACTGTTCATGTTATGTTGTCATTTATTGACGCTGCTATTGTACTGTTCATGTTATGTTGTCATTTATTGATGGTGCTATTGTACTGTTCATGTTATGTTGTCATTTATTGATGCTGCTATTGTACTGTTCATGTTATATTGTCATTTATTGATGCTGCTATTGTACTGTTCATGTTATGTTGTCAATTATTGCCGCTGCTATTGTACTGTTCATGTTATGTTGTCATTTATTGACCCTGCTATTGTACTGTTCATGTTATGTTGTCATTTATTGATGCTGCTATTGTACTGTTCATGTTATGTTGTCATTTATTGATGCTGCTATTGTACTGTTCATGTTATGTTGTCATTTATTGATGGTGCTATTGTACTGTTCATGTTATGTTGTCATTTATTGACGCTGCTATGGTACTGTTCATGTTATGTTGTCATTTATTGATGCTGCTATTGTACTGTTCATGTTATGTTGTCATTTATTGATGGTGCTATTGTACTGTTCATGTTATGTTGTCATTTATTGATGCTGCTATTGTACTGTTCATGTTATGAAGTCATTTATTGATGCTGCTATTTTACTGTTCATGTTATGTTGTCATTTATTGATGCTGCTATTGTACTGTTCATGTTATGTTGTCATTTATTGATGCTGCTATTGTACTTTTCATGTTATATTGTCATTTATTGATGCTGCTATTGTACTGTTCATGTTATGTTGTCAATAATTGCCGCTGCTATTGTACTGTTCATGTTATGTTGTCATTTATTGACGCTGCTATTGTACTGTTCATGTTATGTTGTCAATTATTGATGCTGCTATTGTACTGTTCATGTTATGTTGTCATTTATTGACGCTGCTATTGTACTGTTCATGTTATGTTGTCATTTATTGATGCTGCTATTGTACTGTTCATGTTATGTTGTCATTTATTGATGGTGCTATTGTACTGTTCATGTTATGTTGTCATTTATTGATGGTGCTATTGTACTGTTCATGTTATGTTGTCATTTATTGATGGTGCTATTGTACTGTTCATGTTATGTTGTCATTTATTGATGCTGCTATTGTACTGTTCATGTTATGTTGTCAATTATTGCCGCTGCTATTGTACTGTTCATGTTATGTTGTCATTTATTGACGCTGCTATTGTACTGTTCATGTTATGTTGTCATTTATTGATGGTGCTATTGTACTGTTCATGTTATGTTGTCATTTATTGATGCTGCTATTGTACTGTTCATGTTATATTGTCATTTATTGATGCTGCTATTGTACTGTTCATGTTATGTTGTCAATTATTGCCGCTGCTATTGTACTGTTCATGTTATGTTGTCATTTATTGACCCTGCTATTGTACTGTTCATGTTATGTTGTCATTTATTGATGCTGCTATTGTACTGTTCATGTTATGTTGTCATTTATTGATGCTGCTATTGTACTGTTCATGTTATGTTGTCATTTATTGATGGTGCTATTGTACTGTTCATGTTATGTTGTCATTTATTGACGCTGCTATGGTACTGTTCATGTTATGTTGTCATTTATTGATGCTGCTATTGTACTGTTCATGTTATGTTGTCATTTATTGATGGTGCTATTGTACTGTTCATGTTATGTTGTCATTTATTGATGCTGCTATTGTACTGTTCATGTTATGTTGTCAATTATTGCCACTGCTATTGTACTGTTCATGTTATGTTGTCATTTATTGACGCTGATATTGTACTGTTCATGTTATATTGTCATTTATTGATGCTGCTATTGTACTGTTCATGTTATGTTGTCATTTATTGATGCTGCTATTGTACTCTTCATGCTATGTTGTCAATTATTGCCGCTGCTATTGTACTGTTCATGTTATGTGTCATTTATTGATGCTGCTATTGTACCGTTCATGTTATGTTGTCATTTATTGATGCTGCTATTGTACTGTTCATGTTATGTTGTCATTTATTGATGGTGCTATGGTACTGTTCATGTTATGTTGTCATTTATTGATGGTGCTATTGTACTGTTCATGTTATGTTGTCATTTATTGATGCTGCTATTGTACTGTTCATGTTATGTTGTCAATTATTGCCGCTGCTATTGTACTGTTCATGTTATGTTGTCATTTATTGACGCTGCTATTGTACTGTTCATGTTATATTGTCATTTATTGATGCTGCTATTGTACTGTTTATGTTATGTTGTCATTTATTGATGGTGCTATTGTACTGTTCATGTTATGTTGTCATTTATTGATGCTGCTATTTTACTGTTCATGTTATGTTGTCAATTATTGCCGCTGCTATTGTACTGTTCATGTTATGTTGTCATTTATTGATGCTGCTATTGTACCGTTCATGTTATGTTGTCATTTATTGATGCTGCTATTGTACTGTTCATGTTATATTGTCATTTATTGATGCTGCTATTGTACTGTTCATGTTATGTTGTCAATTATTGCCGCTGCTATTGTACTGTTCATGTTATGTTGTCATTTATTGACCCTGCTATTGTACTGTTCATGTTATGTTGTCATTTATTGATGCTGCTATTGTACTGTTCATGTTATGTTGTCATTTATTGATGCTGCTATTGTACTGTTCATGCTATGTTGTCATTTATTGATGGTGATATTGTACTGTTCATGTTATGTTGTCATTTATTGACGCTGCTATTGTACTGTTCATGTTATGTTGTCATTTATTGATGCTGCTATTGTACTGTTCATGTTATGTTGTCATTTATTGATGCTGCTATTGTACTGTTCATGCTATGTTGTCAATTATTGCCGCTGCTATTGTACTGTTCATGTTATGTTGTCATTTATTGACGCTGCTATTGTACTGTTCATGTTATGTTGTCATTTATTGATGCTGCTATTGTACTGTTCATGTTATGTTGTCAATTATTGCCGCTGCTATTGTACTGTTCATGTTATGTTGTCATCTATTGATGCTGCTATTGTACCGTTCATGTTATGTTGTCATTTATTGATGGTGCTATTGTACTGTTCATGTTATGTTGTCATTTATTGATGCTGCTATTTTACTGTTCATGTTATGTTGTCAATTATTGCCGCTGCTATTGTACTGTTCATGTTATGTTGTCATTTATTGATGCTGCTATTGTACCGTTCATGTTATGTTGTCATTTATTGATGCTGCTATTGTACTGTTCATGTTATGAAGTCATTTATTGATGCTGCTATTTTACTGTTCATGTTATGTTGTCATTTATTGATGCTGCTATTGTACTGTTCATGTTATGTTGTCATTTATTGATGCTGCTATTGTACTTTTCATGTTATATTGTCATTTATTGATGCTGCTATTGTACTGTTCATGTTATGTTGTCAATAATTGCCGCTGCTATTGTACTGTTCATGTTATGTTGTCAATTATTGACGCTGCTATTGTACTGTTCATGTTATGTTGTCATTTATTGACGCTGCTATTGTACTGTTCATGTTATGTTGTCATTTATTGATGCTGCTATTGTACTGTTCATGTTATGTTGTCATTTATTGATGGTGCTATTGTACTGTTCATGTTATGTTGTCATTTATTGATGCTGCTATTGTACTGTTCATGTTATGTTGTCATTTATTGATGGTGCTATTGTACTGTTCATGTTATGTTGTCATTTATTGATGCTGCTATTGTACTGTTCATGTTATGTTGTCAATTATTGCCGCTGCTATTGTACTGTTCATGTTATGTTGTCATTTATTGACGCTGCTATTGTACTGTTCATGTTATGTTGTCATTTATTGATGCTGCTATTGTACTGTTCATGTTATATTGTCATTTATTGATGCTGCTATTGTACTGTTCATGTTATGTTGTCAATTATTGCAGCTGCTATTGTACTGTTCATGTTATGTTGTCATTTATTGACCCTGCTATTGTACTGTTCATGTTATGTTGTCATTTATTGATGCTGCTATTGTACTGTTCATGTTATGTTGTCATTTATTGATGCTGCTATTGTACTGTTCATGTTATGTTGTCATTTATTGATGGTGCTATTGTACTGTTCATGCTATGTTGTCATTTATTGATGCTGCTATTGTACTGTTCATGTTATGTTGTCATTTATTGATGGTGCTATTGTACTGTTCATGTTATGTTGTCATTTATTGATGCTGCTATTGTACTGTTCATGTTATGTTGTCAATTATTGCCGCTGCTATTGTACTGTTCATGTTATGTTGTCATTTATTGACGCTGCTATTGTACTGTTCATGTTATGTTGTCATTTATTGATGGTGCTATTGTACTGTTCATGTTATGTTGTCATTTATTGATGCTGCTATTGTAC
The DNA here is from genome assembly GCA_963680875.1 of Bathymodiolus brooksi. NCBI lineage: Eukaryota > Metazoa > Mollusca > Bivalvia > Mytilida > Modiolidae > Bathymodiolus > Bathymodiolus brooksi. The sequence goes on along the minus strand of OY804578.1, from coordinate 89,490,892 downwards.
TGTTCATGTTATATTGTCATTTATTGATGCTGCTATTGTACTGTTCATGTTATGTTGTCAATTATTGCCGCTGCTATTGTACTGTTCATGTTATGTTGTCATTTATTGACCCTGCTATTGTACTGTTCATGTTATGTTGTCATTTATTGATGCTGCTATTGTACTGTTCATGTTATGTTGTCATTTATTGATGCTGCTATTGTACTGTTCATGTTATGTTGTCATTTATTGATGCTGCTATTGTACTGTTCATGTTATGTTGTCATTTATTGACGCTGCTATGGTACTGTTCATGTTATGTTGTCATTTATTGATGCTGCTATTGTACCGTTCATGTTATGTTGTCATTTATTGATGGTGCTATTGTACTGTTCATGTTATGTTGTCATTTATTGATGCTGCTATTTTACTGTTCATGTTATGTTGTCAATTATTGCCGCTGCTATTGTACTGTTCATGTTATGTTGTCATTTATTGATGCTGCTATTGTACCGTTCATGTTATGTTGTCATTTATTGATGCTGCTATTGTACTGTTCATGTTATGAAGTCATTTATTGATGCTGCTATTTTACTGTTCATGTTATGTTGTCATTTATTGATGCTGCTATTGTACTGTTCATGTTATGTTGTCATTTATTGATGCTGCTATTGTACTTTTCATGTTATATTGTCATTTATTGATGCTGCTATTGTACTGTTCATGTTATGTTGTCAATAATTGCCGCTGCTATTGTACTGTTCATGTTATGTTGTCAATTATTGACGCTGCTATTGTACTGTTCATGTTATGTTGTCATTTATTGACGCTGCTATTGTACTGTTCATGTTATGTTGTCATTTATTGATGCTGCTATTGTACTGTTCATGTTATGTTGTCATTTATTGATGGTGCTATTGTACTGTTCATGTTATGTTGTCATTTATTGATGCTGCTATTGTACTGTTCATGTTATGTTGTCATTTATTGATGGTGCTATTGTACTGTTCATGTTATGTTGTCATTTATTGATGCTGCTATTGTACTGTTCATGTTATGTTGTCAATTATTGCCGCTGCTATTGTACTGTTCATGTTATGTTGTCATTTATTGACGCTGCTATTGTACTGTTCATGTTATGTTGTCATTTATTGATGGTGCTATTGTACTGTTCATGTTATGTTGTCATTTATTGATGCTGCTATTGTACTGTTCATGTTATATTGTCATTTATTGATGCTGCTATTGTACTGTTCATGTTATGTTGTCAATTATTGCAGCTGCTATTGTACTGTTCATGTTATGTTGTCATTTATTGACCCTGCTATTGTACTGTTCATGTTATGTTGTCATTTATTGATGCTGCTATTGTACTGTTCATGTTATGTTGTCATTTATTGATGCTGCTATTGTACTGTTCATGTTATGTTGTCATTTATTGATGGTGCTATTGTACTGTTCATGCTATGTTGTCATTTATTGATGCTGCTATTGTACTGTTCATGTTATGTTGTCATTTATTGATGGTGCTATTGTACTGTTCATGTTATGTTGTCATTTATTGATGCTGCTATTGTACTGTTCATGTTATGTTGTCAATTATTGCCGCTGCTATTGTACTGTTCATGTTATGTTGTCATTTATTGACGCTGCTATTGTACTGTTCATGTTATGTTGTCATTTATTGATGGTGCTATTGTACTGTTCATGTTATGTTGTCATTTATTGATGCTGCTATTGTACTGTTCATGTTATATTGTCATTTATTGATGCTGCTATTGTACTGTTCATGTTATGTTGTCAATTATTGCCGCTGCTATTGTACTGTTCATGTTATGTTGTCATTTATTGACCCTGCTATTGTACTGTTCATGTTATGTTGTCATTTATTGATGCTGCTATTGTACTGTTCATGTTATGTTGTCATTTATTGATGCTGCTATTGTACTGTTCATGTTATGTTGTCATTTATTGATGCTGCTATTGTACTGTTCATGTTATGTTGTCATTTATTGACGCTGCTATGGTACTGTTCATGTTATGTTGTCATTTATTGATGCTGCTATTGTACTGTTCATGTTATGTTGTCATTTATTGATGGTGCTATTGTACTGTTCATGTTATGTTGTCATTTATTGATGCTGCTATTGTACTGTTCATGTTATGAAGTCATTTATTGATGCTGCTATTTTACTGTTCATGTTATGTTGTCATTTATTGATGCTGCTATTGTACTGTTCATGTTATGTTGTCATTTATTGATGCTGCTATTGTACTTTTCATGTTATATTGTCATTTATTGATGCTGCTATTGTACTGTTCATGTTATGTTGTCAATAATTGCCGCTGCTATTGTACTGTTCATGTTATGTTGTCATTTATTGACGCTGCTATTGTACTGTTCATGTTATGTTGTCAATTATTGACGCTGCTATTGTACTGTTCATGTTATGTTGTCATTTATTGACGCTGCTATTGTACTGTTCATGTTATGTTGTCATTTATTGATGCTGCTATTGTACTGTTCATGTTATGTTGTCATTTATTGATGGTGCTATTGTACTGTTCATGTTATGTTGTCATTTATTGATGCTGCTATTGTACTGTTCATGTTATGTTGTCATTTATTGATGGTGCTATTGTACTGTTCATGTTATGTTGTCATTTATTGATGCTGCTATTGTACTGTTCATGTTATGTTGTCAATTATTGCCGCTGCTATTGTACTGTTCATGTTATGTTGTCATTTATTGACGCTGCTATTGTACTGTTCATGTTATGTTGTCATTTATTGATGCTGCTATTGTACTGTTCATGTTATGTTGTCATTTATTGATGCTGCTATTGTACTGTTCATGTTATATTGTCATTTATTGATGCTGCTATTGTACTGTTCATGTTATGTTGTCAATTATTGCCGCTGCTATTGTACTGTTCATGTTATGTTGTCATTTATTGACCCTGCTATTGTACTGTTCATGTTATGTTGTCATTTATTGATGCTGCTATTGTACTGTTCATGTTATGTTGTCATTTATTGATGCTGCTATTGTACTGTTCATGTTATGTTGTCATTTATTGATGGTGCTATTGTACTGTTCATGTTATGTTGTCATTTATTGACGCTGCTATGGTACTGTTCATGTTATGTTGTCATTTATTGATGGTGCTATTGTACTGTTCATGTTATGTTGTCATTTATTGATGCTGCTATTGTACTGTTTATGTTATGTTGTCAATTATTGCCGCTGCTATTGTACTGTTCATGCTATGTTGTCATTTATTGACGCTGATATTGTACTGTTCATGTTATATTGTCATTTATTGATGCTGCTATTGTACTGTTCATGTTATGTTGTCATTTATTGATGCTGCTATTGTACTCTTCATGCTATGTTGTCAATTATTGCCGCTGCTATTGTACTGTTCATTTTATGTGTCATTTATTGATGCTGCTATTGTACCGTTCATGTTATGTTGTCATTTATTGATGCTGCTATTGTACTGTTCATGTTATGTTGTCATTTATTGATGGTGCTATTGTACTGTTCATGTTATGTTGTCATTTATTGATGGTGCTATTGTACTGTTCATGTTATGTTGTCATTTATTGATGCTGCTATTGTACTGTTCATGTTATGTTGTCAATTATTGCCGCTGCTATTGTACTGTTCATGTTATGTTGTCATTTATTGACGCTGCTATTGTACTGTTCATGTTATATTGTCATTTATTGATGCTGCTATTGTACTGTTTATGTTATGTTGTCATTTATTGATGGTGCTATTGTACTGTTCATGTTATGTTGTCATTTATTGATGCTGCTATTTTACTGTTCATGTTATGTTGTCAATTATTGCCGCTGCTATTGTACTGTTCATGTTATGTTGTCATTTATTGATGCTGCTATTGTACCGTTCATGTTATGTTGTCATTTATTGATGCTGCTATTGTACTGTTCATGTTATATTGTCATTTATTGATGCTGCTATTGTACTGTTCATGTTATGTTGTCAATAATTGCCGCTGCTATTGTACTGTTCATGTTATGTTGTCATTTATTGACGCTGCTATTGTACTGTTCATGTTATGTTGTCAATTATTGACGCTGCTATTGTACTGTTCATGTTATGTTGTCATTTATTGACGCTGCTATTGTACTGTTCATGTTATGTTGTCATTTATTGATGCTGCTATTGTACTGTTCATGTTATGTTGTCATTTATTGATGGTGCTATTGTACTGTTCATGTTATGTTGTCATTTATTGATGCTGCTATTGTACTGTTCATGTTATGTTGTCATTTATTGATGGTGCTATTGTACTGTTCATGTTATGTTGTCATTTATTGATGCTGCTATTGTACTGTTCATGTTATGTTGTCAATTATTGCCGCTGCTATTGTACTGTTCATGTTATGTTGTCATTTATTGACGCTGCTATTGTACTGTTCATGTTATGTTGTCATTTATTGATGGTGCTATTGTACTGTTCATGTTATGTTGTCATTTATTGATGCTGCTATTGTACTGTTCATGTTATATTGTCATTTATTGATGCTGCTATTGTACTGTTCATGTTATGTTGTCAATTATTGCCGCTGCTATTGTACTGTTCATGTTATGTTGTCATTTATTGACCCTGCTATTGTACTGTTCATGTTATGTTGTCATTTATTGATGCTGCTATTGTACTGTTCATGTTATGTTGTCATTTATTGATGCTGCTATTGTACTGTTCATGTTATGTTGTCATTTATTGATGGTGCTATTGTACTGTTCATGTTATGTTGTCATTTATTGACGCTGCTATGGTACTGTTCATGTTATGTTGTCATTTATTGATGCTGCTATTGTACTGTTCATGTTATGTTGTCATTTATTGATGGTGCTATTGTACTGTTCATGTTATGTTGTCATTTATTGATGCTGCTATTGTACTGTTCATGTTATGAAGTCATTTATTGATGCTGCTATTTTACTGTTCATGTTATGTTGTCATTTATTGATGCTGCTATTGTACTGTTCATGTTATGTTGTCATTTATTGATGCTGCTATTGTACTTTTCATGTTATATTGTCATTTATTGATGCTGCTATTGTACTGTTCATGTTATGTTGTCAATAATTGCCGCTGCTATTGTACTGTTCATGTTATGTTGTCATTTATTGACGCTGCTATTGTACTGTTCAAGTTATGTTGTCAATTATTGACGCTGCTATTGTACTGTTCATGTTATGTTGTCATTTATTGACGCTGCTATTGTACTGTTCATGTTATGTTGTCATTTATTGATGCTGCTATTGTACTGTTCATGTTATGTTGTCATTTATTGATGCTGCTATTGTACTGTTCATGTTATGTTGTCATTTATTGATGCTGCTATTGTACTGTTCATATTATGTTGTCATTTATTGATGGTGCTATTGTACTGTTCATGTTATGTTGTCATTTATTGATGCTGCTATTGTACTGTTCATGTTATGTTGTCAATTATTGCCGCTGCTATTGTACTGTTCATGTTATGTTGTCATTTATTGACGCTGCTATTGTACTGTTCATGTTATGTTGTCATTTATTGATGGTGCTATTGTACTGTTCATGTTATGTTGTCATTTATTGATGCTGCTATTGTACTGTTCATGTTATATTGTCATTTATTGATGCTGCTATTGTACTGTTCATGTTATGTTGTCAATTATTGCCGCTGCTATTGTACTGTTCATGTTATGTTGTCATTTATTGACCCTGCTATTGTACTGTTCATGTTATGTTGTCATTTATTGATGCTGCTATTGTACTGTTCATGTTATGTTGTCATTTATTGATGCTGCTATTGTACTGTTCATGTTATGTTGTCATTTATTGATGGTGCTATTGTACTGTTCATGTTATGTTGTCATTTATTGACGCTGCTATGGTACTGTTCATGTTATGTTGTCATTTATTGATGCTGCTATTGTACTGTTCATGTTATGTTGTCATTTATTGATGGTGCTATTGTACTGTTCATGTTATGTTGTCATTTATTGATGCTGCTATTGTACTGTTCATGTTATGTTGTCAATTATTGCCGCTGCTATTGTACTGTTCATGTTATGTTGTCATTTATTGACGCTGATATTGTACTGTTCATGTTATATTGTCATTTATTGATGCTGCTATTGTACTGTTCATGTTATGTTGTCATTTATTGATGCTGCTATTGTACTCTTCATGCTATGTTGTCAATTATTGCCGCTGCTATTGTACTGTTCATGTTATGTGTCATTTATTGATGCTGCTATTGTACCGTTCATGTTATGTTGTCATTTATTGATGCTGCTATTGTACTGTTCATGTTATGTTGTCATTTATTGATGGTGCTATTGTACTGTTCATGTTATGTTGTCATTTATTGATGGTGCTATTGTACTGTTCATGTTATGTTGTCATTTATTGATGCTGCTATTGTACTGTTCATGTTATGTTGTCAATTATTGCCGCTGCTATTGTACTGTTCATGTTATGTTGTCATTTATTGACGCTGCTATTGTACTGTTCATGTTATATTGTCATTTATTGATGCTGCTATTGTACTGTTTATGTTATGTTGTCATTTATTGATGGTGCTATTGTACTGTTCATGTTATGTTGTCATTTATTGATGCTGCTATTTTACTGTTCATGTTATGTTGTCAATTATTGCCGCTGCTATTGTACTGTTCATGTTATGTTGTCATTTATTGATGCTGCTATTGTACCGTTCATGTTATGTTGTCATTTATTGATGCTGCTATTGTACTGTTCATGTTATATTGTCATTTATTGATGCTGCTATTGTACTGTTCATGTTATGTTGTCAATTATTGCCGCTGCTATTGTACTGTTCATGTTATGTTGTCATTTATTGATGGTGCTATTGTACTGTTCATGTTATGTTGTCATTTATTGATGCTGCTATTGTACTGTTCATGTTATGTTGTCATTTATTGATGCTGCTATTGTACTGTTCATGCTATGTTGTCATTTATTGATGGTGATATTGTACTGTTCATGTTATGTTGTCATTTATTGACGCTGCTATTGTACTGTTCATGTTATGTTGTCATTTATTGATGCTGCTATTGTACTGTTCATGTTATGTTGTCATTTATTGATGCTGCTATTGTACTGTTCATGCTATGTTGTCAATTATTGCCGCTGCTATTGTACTGTTCATGTTATGTTGTCATTTATTGACGCTGCTATTGTACTGTTCATGTTATGTTGTCATTTATTGATGCTGCTATTGTACTGTTCATGTTATGTTGTCAATTATTGCCGCTGCTATTGTACTGTTCATGTTATGTTGTCATCTATTGATGCTGCTATTGTACCGTTCATGTTATGTTGTCATTTATTGATGGTGCTATTGTACTGTTCATGCTATGTTGTCATTTATTGATGGTGATATTGTACTGTTCATGTTATGTTGTCATTTATTGACGCTGCTATTGTACTGTTCATGTTATGTTGTCATTTATTGATGCTGCTATTGTACTGTTCATGTTATGTTGTCATTTATTGATGCTGCTATTGTACTGTTCATGCTATGTTGTCAATTATTGCCGCTGCTATTGTACTGTTCATGTTATGTTGTCATTTATTGACGCTGCTATTGTACTGTTCATGTTATGTTGTCATTTATTGATGCTGCTATTGTACTGTTCATGTTATGTTGTCAATTATTGCCGCTGCTATTGTACTGTTCATGTTATGTTGTCATCTATTGATGCTGCTATTGTACCGTTCATGTTATGTTGTCATTTATTGATGGTGCTATTGTACTGTTCATGTTATGTTGTCATTTATTGATGCTGCTATTTTACTGTTCATGTTATGTTGTCAATTATTGCCGCTGCTATTGTACTGTTCATGTTATGTTGTCATTTATTGATGCTGCTATTGTACCGTTCATGTTATGTTGTCATTTATTGATGCTGCTATTGTACTGTTCATGTTATTTTGTCATTTATTGATGCTGCTATTTTACTGTTCATGTTATTTTGTCATTTATTGATGCTGCTATTGTACTGTTCATGTTATGTTGTCATTTATTGATGCTGCTATTGTACTTTTCATGTTATATTGTCATTTATTGATGCTGCTATTGTACTGTTCATGTTATGTTGTCAATAATTGCCGCTGCTATTGTACTGTTCATGTTATGTTGTCATTTATTGACGCTGCTATTGTACTGTTCATGTTATGTTGTCATTTATTGATGCTGCTATTGTACTGTTTATGTTATGTTGTCATTTATTGATGCTGCTATTGTACTGTTCATGTTATATTGTCATTTATTGATGCTGCTATTGTACTGTTCATGTTATGTTGTCAATTATTGCCGCTGCTATTGTACTGTTCATGTTATGTTGTCATTTATTGACCCTGCTATTGTACTGTTCATGTTATGTTGTCATTTATTGATGCTGCTATTGTACTGTTCATGTTATGTTATCATTTATTGATGCTGCTATTGTACTGTTCATGCTATGTTGTCATTTATTGATGGTGATATTGTACTGTTCATGTTATGTTGTCATTTATTGACGCTGCTATTGTACTGTTCATGTTATGTTGTCATTTATTGATGCTGCTATTGTACTGTTCATGTTATGTTGTCATTTATTGATGCTGCTATTGTACTGTTCATGCTATGTTGTCAATTATTGCCGCTGCTATTGTACTGTTCATGTTATGTTGTCATTTATTGACGCTGCTATTGTACTGTTCATGTTATGTTGTCATTTATTGATGCTGCTATTGTACTGTTCATGCTATGTTGTCATTTATTGATGCTGCTATTTTACTGTTCATGTTATGTTGTCAATTATTGCCGCTGCTATTGTACTGTTCATGTTATGTTGTCATTTATTGATGCTGCTATTGTACCGTTCATGTTATGTTGTCATTTATTGATGCTGCTATTGTACTGTTCATGTTATGAAGTCATTTATTGATGCTGCTATTTTACTGTTCATGTTATGTTGTCATTTATTGATGCTGCTATTGTACTGTTCATGTTATGTTGTCATTTATTGATGCTGCTATTGTACTTTTCATGTTATATTGTCATTTATTGATGCTGCTATTGTACTGTTCATGTTATGTTGTCAATAATTGCCGCTGCTATTGTACTGTTCATGTTATGTTGTCATTTATTGACGCTGCTATTGTACTGTTCATGTTATGTTGTCAATTATTGACGCTGCTATTGTACTGTTCATGTTATGTTGTCATTTATTGACGCTGCTATTGTACTGTTCATGTTATGTTGTCATTTATTGATGCTGCTATTGTACTGTTCATGTTATGTTGTCATTTATTGATGGTGCTATTGTACTGTTCATGTTATGTTGTCATTTATTGATGCTGCTATTGTACTGTTCATGTTATGTTGTCATTTATTGATGGTGCTATTGTACTGTTCATGTTATGTTGTCATTTATTGATGCTGCTATTGTACTGTTCATGTTATGTTGTCAATTATTGCCGCTGCTATTGTACTGTTCATGTTATGTTGTCATTTATTGACGCTGCTATTGTACTGTTCATGTTATGTTGTCATTTATTGATGGTGCTATTGTACTGTTCATGTTATGTTGTCATTTATTGATGCTGCTATTGTACTGTTCATGTTATATTGTCATTTATTGATGCTGCTATTGTACTGTTCATGTTATGTTGTCAATTATTGCCGCTGCTATTGTACTTTTCATGTTATGTTGTCATTTATTGACCCTGCTATTGTACTGTTCATGTTATGTTGTCATTTATTGATGCTGCTATTGTACTGTTCATGTTATGTTGTCATTTATTGATGCTGCTATTGTACTGTTCATGTTATGTTGTCATTTATTGATGGTGCTATTGTACTGTTCATGTTATGTTGTCATTTATTGACGCTGCTATGGTACTGTTCATGTTATGTTGTCATTTATTGATGCTGCTATTGTACTGTTCATGTTATGTTGTCATTTATTGATGGTGCTATTGTACTGTTCATGTTATGTTGTCATTTATTGATGCTGCTATTGTACTGTTCATGTTATGTTGTCAATTATTGCCGCTGCTATTGTACTGTTCATGTTATGTTGTCATTTATTGACGCTGATATTGTACTGTTCATGTTATATTGTCATTTATTGATGCTGCTATTGTACTGTTCATGTTATGTTGTCATTTATTGATGCTGCTATTGTACTCTTCATGCTATGTTGTCAATTATTGCCGCTGCTATTGTACTGTTCATGTTATGTGTCATTTATTGATGCTGCTATTGTACCGTTCATGTTATGTTGTCATTTATTGATGCTGCTATTGTACTGTTCATGTTATGTTGTCATTTATTGATGGTGCTATTGTACTGTTCATGTTATGTTGTCATTTATTGATGCTGCTATTGTACCGTTCATGTTATGTTGTCATTTATTGATGCTGCTATTGTACTGTTCATGTTATGTTGTCATTTATTGATGGTGCTATTGTACTGTTCATGTTATGTTGTCATTTATTGATGGTGCTATTGTACTGTTCATGTTATATTGTCATTTATTGATGCTGCTATTGTACTGTTCATGTTATGTTGTCAATTATTGCCGCTGCTATTGTACTGTTCATGTTATGTTGTCATTTATTGACGCTGCTATTGTACTGTTCATGTTATGTTGTCATTTATTGATGCTGCTATTGTACTGTTCATGTTATGTTGTCATTTATTGATGCTGCTATTGTACTGTTCATGTTATGTTGTCAATTATTGCCGCTGCTATTGTACTGTTCATGTTATGTGGTCATTTATTGATGCTGCTATTGTACTGTTCATGTTATGTTGTCATTTATTGATGCTGCTATTGTACTGTTCATGATATGTTGTCATTTATTGATGCTGCTATTGTACTGTTCATGTTATGTTGTCATTTATTGATGCTGCTATTGTACTGTTCATGATATGTTGTCATTTATTGATGCTGCTATTGTACTGTTCATGTTATGTTGTCAATTATTGCCGCTGCTATTGTACTGTTCATGTTATGTTGTCAATTATTGATGCTGCTATTGTACTGTTCATGTTATATTGTCATTAATTGATGGTGCTATTGTACTGTTCATGTTATGTTGTCATTTATTGATGCTGCTATTGTACTGTTCATGTTATATTGTCATTTATTGATGCTGCTATTGTACTGTTCATGTTATGTTGTCAATTATTGCCGCTGCTATTGTACTGTTCATGTTATGTTGTCATTTATTGATGCTGCTATTGTACTGTTCATGTTATGTTGTCATTTATTGATGCTGCTATTGTACTGTTCATGTTATGTTGTCATTTATTGATGCTGCTATTGTACTGTTCATGTTATGTTGTCAGTTATGGCCGCTGCTATTGTACTGTTCATGTTATGTTGTCATTTATTGATGGTGCTATTGTACTGTTCATGTTATGTTGTCATTTATTGATGGTGCTATTGTACTGTTCATGCTATGTTGTCATTTATTGATGCTGCTATTTTACTGTTCATGTTATGTTGTCATTTATTGATGCTGCTATTGTACTGTTTATGTTATGTTGTCATTTATTGATGCTGCTATTGTACTATTCATGTTATGTTGTCATTTATTGATGCTGCTATTGTACTGTTCATGTTATGTTTTCATTTATTGATGATGCTATTGTACTGTTCATGTTATGTTGTCAATTATTGCCGCTGCTATTGTACTGTTCATGTTATGTTGTCATTTATTGCCGCTGCTATTGTACTGTTCATGTTATGTTGTCATTTATTGATGCTGCTATTGTACTGTTCATGTTATGTTGTCATTTATTGATGCTGCTATTGTACTGTTCATGTTATGTTGTCAATTAATGCCGCTGCTATTGTACTGTTCATGTTATGTTGTCATTTATTGATGCTGCTATTGTACTGTTCATGTTATGTTGTCAATTATTGATGCTGCTATTGTACTGTTCATGATATGTTGTCATTTATTGACGCTGCTATTGTACTGTTCATGTTATGTTGTCATTTATTGATGCTGCTATTGTACTGTTCATGATATGTTTTCATTTATTGATGCTGCTATTGTACTCTTCATGTTCTTTTGTCAATTATTGCCGCTGCTATTGTACTGTTCATGTTATGTTGTCAATTATTGATGCTGCTATTGTACTGTTCATGTTATATTGTCATTAATTGATGGTGCTATTGTACTGTTCATGTTATGTTGTCATTTATTGATGCTGCTATTGTACTGTTCATGTTATATTGTCATTTATTGATGCTGCTATTGTACTGTTCATGTTATGTTGTCAATTATTGCCGCTGCTATTGTACTGTTCATGTTATGTTGTCATTTATTGATGCTGCTATTGTACTGTTCATGTTATGTTGTCATTTATTGATGCTGCTATTGTACTGTTCATGTTATGTTGTCATTTATTGATGCTGCTATTGTACTGTTCATGTTATGTTGTCATTTATTGATGGTGCTATTGTACTGTTCATGTTATGTTGTCATTTATTGATGCTGCTATTTAACTGTTCATGTTATTTTGTCATTTATTGATGCTGCTATTGTACTGTTCGTGTTATGTTGTCATTTATTGATGCTGCTATTGTACTGTTCATGTTATATTGTCATTTATTGATGCTGCTATTGTACTGTTCATGCTATGTTGTCAATTATTGCCGCTGCTATTGTACTGTTCATGTTATGTTGTCATTTATTGACGCTGCTATTGTACTGTTCATGTTATGTTGTCATTTATTGATGCTGCTATTGTACTGTTCATGTTATGTTGTCATTTATTGATGCTGCTATTGTACTGTTCATGTTATGTTGTCATTTATTGATGGTGCTATTGTACTGTTCATTTTATGTTGTCATTTATTGATGGTGGTATGGTACTGTTCATGTTATGTTGTCATTTATTGATGGTGCTATTGTACTGTTCATGTTATGTTGTCAATTATTGCCGCTGCTATTGTACTGTTCATGTTATGTTGTCATTTATTGATGGTGCTATTGTACTGTTCATGTTATGTTGTCATTTATTGATGCTGCTATTGTACTGTTCATGTTATGTTGTCAATTATTGCCGCTGCTATTGTACTGTTCATGTTATGTTGTCATTTATTGATGCTGCTATTGTACTGTTCATGTTATGTTGTCATTTATTGATGCTGCTATTGTACTGTTCATGTTATGTTGTCATTTATTGACGCTGCTATTGTACTGTTCATGTTATGTTGTCATTTATTGATGGTGCTATTGTACTGTTCATGTTATGTTGTCATTTATTGATGGTGGTATGGTACTGTTCATGTTATGTTGTCATTTATTGATGGTGCTATTGTACTGTTCTTGTTATGTTGTCAATTATTGCCGCTGCTATTGTACTGTTCATGTTATGTTGTCATTTATTGATGCTGCTATTGTACTGTTCATGTTATGTTGTCATTTATTGACGCTGCTATTGTACTGTTCATGTTATGTTGTCATTTATTGATGCTGCTATTGTACTGTTCATGTTATGTTGTCATTTATTGATGGTGCTATTGTACTGTTCATGTTATATTGTCAATTATTGATGCTGCTATTGTACTGTTAATGTTATGTTGGCATTTATTGACGCTGCTATTGTACTATTCATGTTATGTTGTCATTTATTGATGCTGCTATTGTACTGTTCATGTTATGTTTTCATTTATTGATGATGCTATTGTACTGTTCATGTTATGTTGTCAATTATTGCCGCTGCTATTGTACTGTTCATGTTATGTTGTCATTTATTGACACTGCTATTGTACTGCTCATGTTATGTTGTCGTATTGATGCTGCTATTGTACTGTTCATGTTATGTTGTCATTTATTGATGATGCTATAGTACTGTTCATGTTATAATGTCATTTATTGATGGTGCTATTGTACTGTTCATGTTATGTTGTCAATTATTGCCGCTGCTATTGTACTGTTCATGTTATGTTGTCAATTATTGCCGCTGCTATTGTACTGTTCATGTTATGTTGTCATTTATTGACGCTGCTATTGTACTGTTCATGTTATGTTGTCATTTATTGATGCTGCTATTGTACTGTTCATGCTATGTTGTCATTTATTGATGCTGCTATTTTACTGTTCATGTTATGTTGTCAATTATTGCCGCTGCTATTGTACTGTTCATGTTATGTTGTCATTTATTGATGCTGCTATTGTACCGTTCATGTTATGTTGTCATTTATTGATGCTGCTATTGTACTGTTCATGTTATGAAGTCATTTATTGATGCTGCTATTTTACTGTTCATGTTATGTTGTCATTTATTGATGCTGCTATTGTACTGTTCATGTTATGTTGTCATTTATTGATGCTGCTATTGTACTTTTCATGTTATATTGTCATTTATTGATGCTGCTATTGTACTGTTCATGTTATGTTGTCAATAATTGCCGCTGCTATTGTACTGTTCATGTTATGTTGTCATTTATTGACGCTGCTATTGTACTGTTCATGTTATGTTGTCAATTATTGACGCTGCTATTGTACTGTTCATGTTATGTTGTCATTTATTGACGCTGCTATTGTACTGTTCATGTTATGTTGTCATTTATTGATGCTGCTATTGTACTGTTCATGTTATGTTGTCATTTATTGATGGTGCTATTGTACTGTTCATGTTATGCTGTCATTTATTGATGCTGCTATTGTACTGTTCATGTTATGTTGTCATTTATTGATGGTGCTATTGTACTGTTCATGTTATGTTGTCATTTATTGATGCTGCTATTGTACTGTTCATGTTATGTTGTCAATTATTGCCGCTGCTATTGTACTGTTCATGTTATGTTGTCATTTATTGACGCTGCTATTGTACTGTTCATGTTATGTTGTCATTTATTGATGGTGCTATTGTACTGTTCATGTTATGTTGTCATTTATTGATGCTGCTATTGTACTGTTCATGTTATATTGTCATTTATTGATGCTGCTATTGTACTGTTCATGTTATGTTGTCAATTATTGCCGCTGCTATTGTACTTTTCATGTTATGTTGTCATTTATTGACCCTGCTATTGTACTGTTCATGTTATGTTGTCATTTATTGATGCTGCTATTGTACTGTTCATGTTATGTTGTCATTTATTGATGCTGCTATTGTACTGTTCATGTTATGTTGTCATTTATTGATGGTGCTATTGTACTGTTCATGTTATGTTGTCATTTATTGACGCTGCTATGGTACTGTTCATGTTATGTTGTCATTTATTGATGCTGCTATTGTACTGTTCATGTTATGTTGTCATTTATTGATGGTGCTATTGTACTGTTCATGTTATGTTGTCATTTATTGATGCTGCTATTGTACTGTTCATGTAATGTTGTCAATTATTGCCGCTGCTATTGTACTGTTCATGTTATGTTGTCATTTATTGACGCTGATATTGTACTGTTCATGTTATATTGTCATTTATTGATGCTGCTATTGTACTGTTCATGTTATGTTGTCATTTATTGATGCTGCTATTGTACTCTTCATGCTATGTTGTCAATTATTGCCGCTGCTATTGTACTGTTCATGTTATGTGTCATTTATTGATGCTGCTATTGTACCGTTCATGTTATGTTGTCATTTATTGATGCTGCTATTGTACTGTTCATGTTATGTTGTCATTTATTGATGGTGCTATTGTACTGTTCATGTTATGTTGTCATTTATTGATGCTGCTATTGTACTGTTCATGTTATGTTGTCATTTATTGATGCTGCTATTGTACTGTTCATTTTATGTTGTCATTTATTGATGGTGCTATTGTACTGTTCATGTTATGTTGTCATTTATTGATGGTGCTATTGTACTGTTCATGTTATATTGTCATTTATTGATGCTGCTATTGTACTGTTCATGTTATGTTGTCAATTATTGCCGCTGCTATTGTACTGTTCATGTTATGTTGTCATTTATTGACGCTGCTATTGTACTGTTCATGTTATGTTGTCATTTATTGATGCTGCTATTGTACTGTTCATGTTATGTTGTCATTTATTGATGCTGCTATTGTACTGTTCATGTTATGTTGTCAATTATTGCCGCTGCTATTGTACTGTTCATGTTATGTGGTCATTTATTGATGCTGCTATTGTACTGTTCATGTTATGTTGTCATTTATTGATGCTGCTATTGTACTGTTCATGATATGTTGTCATTTATTGATGCTGCTATTGTACTGTTCATGTTATGTTGTCATTTATTGATGCTGCTATTGTACTGTTCATGTTATGTTGTCAATTATTGCCGCTGCTATTGTACTGTTCATGTTATGTTGTCAATTATTGATGCTGCTATTGTACTGTTCATGTTATATTGTCATTAATTGATGGTGCTATTGTACTGTTCATGTTATGTTGTCATTTATTGATGCTGCTATTGTACTGTTCATGTTATATTGTCATTTATTGATGCTGCTATTGTACTGTTCATGTTATGTTGTCAATTATTGCCGCTGCTATTGTACTGTTCATGTTATGTTGTCATTTATTGATGCTGCTATTGTACTGTTCATGTTATGTTGTCATTTATTGATGCTGCTATTGTACTGTTCATGTTATGTTGTCATTTATTGATGCTGCTATTGTACTGTTCATGTTATGTTGTCAGTTATGGCCGCTGCTATTGTACTGTTCATGTTATGTTGTCATTTATTGATGGTGCTATTGTACTGTTCATGTTATGTTGTCATTTATTGATGGTGCTATTGTACTGTTCATGCTATGTTGTCATTTATTGATGCTGCTATTTTACTGTTCATGTTATGTTGTCATTTATTGATGCTGCTATTGTACTGTTTATGTTATGTTGTCATTTATTGATGCTGCTATTGTACTATTCATGTTATGTTGTCATTTATTGATGCTGCTATTGTACTGTTCATGTTATGTTTTCATTTATTGATGATGCTATTGTACTGTTCATGTTATGTTGTCAATTATTGCCGCTGCTATTGTACTGTTCATGTTATGTTGTCATTTATTGCCGCTGCTATTGTACTGTTCATGTTATGTTGTCATTTATTGATGCTGCTATTGTACTGTTCATGTTATGTTGTAATTTATTGATGCTGCTATTGTACTGTTCATGTTATGTTGTCAATTAATGCCGCTGCTATTGTACTGTTCATGTTATGTTGTCATTTATTGATGCTGCTATTGTACTGTTCATGTTATGTTGTCAATTATTGATGCTGCTATTGTACTGTTCATGATATGTTGTCATTTATTGACGCTGCTATTGTACTGTTCATGTTATGTTGTCATTTATTGATGCTGCTATTGTACTGTTCATGATATGTTGTCATTTATTGATGCTGCTATTGTACTCTTCATGTTCTTTTGTCAATTATTGCCGCTGCTATTGTACTGTTCATGTTATGTTGTCAATTATTGATGCTGCTATTGTACTGTTCATGTTATATTGTCATTAATTGATGGTGCTATTGTACTGTTCATGTTATGTTGTCATTTATTGATGCTGCTATTGTACTGTTCATGTTATATTGTCATTTATTGATGCTGCTATTGTACTGTTCATGTTATGTTGTCAATTATTGCCGCTGCTATTGTACTGTTCATGTTATGTTGTCATTTATTGATGCTGCTATTGTACTGTTCATGTTATGTTGTCATTTATTGATGCTGCTATTGTACTGTTCATGTTATGTTGTCATTTATTGATGCTGCTATTGTACTGTTCATGTTATGTTGTCATTTATTGATGGTGCTATTGTACTGTTCATGTTATGTTGTCATTTATTGATGCTGCTATTTAACTGTTCATGTTATTTTGTCATTTATTGATGCTGCTATTGTACTGTTCGTGTTATGTTGTCATTTATTGATGCTGCTATTGTACTGTTCATGTTATATTGTCATTTATTGATGCTGCTATTGTACTGTTCATGCTATGTTGTCAATTATTGCCGCTGCTATTGTACTGTTCATGTTATGTTGTCATTTATTGACGCTGCTATTGTACTGTTCATGTTATGTTGTCATTTATTGATGCTGCTATTGTACTGTTCATGATATGTTGTCATTTATTGATGCTGCTATTGTACTGTTCATGTTATGTTGTCATTTATTGATGGTGCTATTGTACTGTTCATTTTATGTTGTCATTTATTGATGGTGGTATGGTACTGTTCATGTTATGTTGTCATTTATTGATGGTGCTATTGTACTGTTCATGTTATGTTGTCAATTATTGCCGCTGCTATTGTACTGTTCATGTTATGTTGTCATTTATTGACCCTGCTATTGTACTGTTCATGTTATGTTGTCATTTATTGATGCTGCTATTGTACTGTTCATGTTATGTTGTCAATTATTGCCGCTGCTATTGTACTGTTCATGTTATGTTGTCATTTATTGATGCTGCTATTGTACTGTTCATGTTATGTTGTCATTTATTGATGCTGCTATTGTACTGTTCATGTTATGTTGTCATTTATTGACGCTGCTATTGTACTGTTCATGTTATGTTGTCATTTATTGATGGTGCTATTGTACTGTTCATGTTATGTTGTCATTTATTGATGGTGGTATGGTACTGTTCATGTTATGTTGTCATTTATTGATGGTGCTATTGTACTGTTCTTGTTATGTTGTCAATTATTGCCGCTGCTATTGTACTGTTCATGTTATGTTGTCATTTATTGATGCTGCTATTGTACTGTTCATGTTATGTTGTCATTTATTGATGCTGCTATTGTACTGTTCATGTTATGTTGTCATTTATTGATGCTGCTATTGTACTGTTCATGTTATGTTGTCATTTATTGATGGTGCTATTGTACTGTTCATGTTATATTGTCAATTATTGATGCTGCTATTGTACTGTTAATGTTATGTTGGCATTTATTGACGCTGCTATTGTACTATTCATGTTATGTTGTCATTTATTGATGCTGCTATTGTACTGTTCATGTTATGTTTTCATTTATTGATGATGCTATTGTACTGTTCATGTTATGTTGTCAATTATTGCCGCTGCTATTGTACTGTTCATGTTATGTTGTCATTTATTGACACTGCTATTGTACTGCTCATGTTATGTTGTCGTATTGATGCTGCTATTGTACTGTTCATGTTATGTTGTCATTTATTGATGATGCTATAGTACTGTTCATGTTATAATGTCATTTATTGATGGTGCTATTGTACTGTTCATGTTATGTTGTCAATTATTGCCGCTGCTATTGTACTGTTCATGTTATGTTGTCATTTATTGACGCTGCTATTGTACTGTTCATGTTATGTTGTCATTTATTGATGCTGCTATTGTACTGTTCATGTTATGTTGTCATTTATTGATGCTGCTATTGTACTGTTCATGTTATGTTGTCAATTATTGCCGCTGCTATTGTACTGTTCATGTTATGTTGTCATTTATTGACGCTGCTATTGTACTGTTCATGTTATGTTGTCATTTATTGATGCTGCTATTGTACTGTTCATGTTATGTTGTCATTTATTGATGGTGCTATTGTACTGTTCATTTTATGTTGTCATTTATTGATGGTGGTATGGTACTGTTCATGTTATGTTGTCATTTATTGATGGTGCTATTGTACTGTTCATGTTATGTTGTCAATTATTGCCGCTGCTATTGTACTGTTCATGTTATGTTGTCATTTATTGACCCTGCTATTGTACTGTTCATGTTATGTTGTCATTTATTGATGCTGCTATTGTACTGTTCATGTTATGTTGTCAATTATTGCCGCTGCTATTGTACTGTTCATGTTATGTTGTCATTTATTGATGCTGCTATTGTACTGTTCATGTTATGTTGTCATTTATTGATGCTGCTATTGTACTGTTCATGTTATGTTGTCATTTATTGACGCTGCTATTGTACTGTTCATGTTATGTTGTCATTTATTGATGGTGCTATTGTACTGTTCATGTTATGTTGTCATTTATTGATGGTGGTATGGTACTGTTCATGTTATGTTGTCATTTATTGATGGTGCTATTGTACTGTTCTTGTTATGTTGTCAATTATTGCCGCTGCTATTGTACTGTTCATGTTATGTTGTCATTTATTGATGCTGCTATTGTACTGTTCATGTTATGTTGTCATTTATTGACGCTGCTATTGTACTGTTCATGTTATGTTGTCATTTATTGATGCTGCTATTGTACTGTTCATGTTATGTTGTCATTTATTGATGGTGCTATTGTACTGTTCATGTTATATTGTCAATTATTGATGCTGCTATTGTACTGTTAATGTTATGTTGGCATTTATTGACGCTGCTATTGTACTATTCATGTTATGTTGTCATTTATTGATGCTGCTATTGTACTGTTCATGTTATGTTTTCATTTATTGATGATGCTATTGTACTGTTCATGTTATGTTGTCAATTATTGCCGCTGCTATTGTACTGTTCATGTTATGTTGTCATTTATTGACACTGCTATTGTACTGCTCATGTTATGTTGTCGTATTGATGCTGCTATTGTACTGTTCATGTTATGTTGTCATTTATTGATGATGCTATAGTACTGTTCATGTTATAATGTCATTTATTGATGGTGCTATTGTACTGTTCATGTTATGTTGTCAATTATTGCCGCTGCTATTGTACTGTTCATGTTATGTTGTCATTTATTGACGCTGCTATTGTACTGTTCATGTTATGTTGTCATTTATTGATGCTGCTATTGTACTGTTCATGTTATGTTGTCATTTATTGATGCTGCTATTGTACTGTTCATGTTATGTTGTCAATTATTGCCGCTGCTATTGTACTCTTCATGTTATGTTGTCATTTATTGATGCTGCTATTGTACTGTTCATGTTATGTTGTCATTTATTGATGCTGCTATTGTACTGTTCATGATATGTTGTCATTTATTGACGCTGCTATTGTACTGTTCATGTTATGTTGTCATTTATTGATGCTGCTATTGTACTGTTCATGATATGTTGTCATTTATTGATGCTGCTATTGTACTGTTCATGTTATGTTGTCAATTATTGCCGCTGCTATTGTACTGTTCATGTTATGTTGTCATTTATTGATGCTGCTATTGTACTGTTCATGTTATGTTGTCATTTATTGATGCTGCTATTGTACTGTTCATGTTATGTTGTCATTTATTGATGGTGCTATTGTACTGTTCATGTTATGTTGTCATTTATTGATGCTGCTATTTTACTGTTCATGTTATGTTGTCATTTATTGATGCTGCTATTGTACTGTTCATGTTATGTTGTCATTTATTGATGCTGCTATTGTACTGTTCATGTTATATTGTCATTTATTGATGCTGATATTGTACTATTCATGCTATGTTGTCAATTATTGCCACTGCTATTGTACTGTTCATGTTATGTTGTCATTTATTGACGCTGCTATTGTACTGTTCATGATATGTTGTCATTTATTGACGCTGCTATTGTACTGTTCATGTTATGTTGTCATTTATTGACGCTGCTATTGTACTGTTCATGTTATGTTGTCATTTATTGATGGTGCTATTGTACTGTTCATGTTATGTTGTCATTTATTGATGGTGGTATGGTACTGTTCATGTTATGTTGTCATTTATTGATGGTGCTATTGTACTGTTCATGTTATGTTGTCAATTATTGCCGCTGCTATTGTACTGTTCATGTTATGTTGTAATTTATTGACCCTGCTATTGTACTGTTCATGCTATGTTGTCATTTATTGATGCTGCTATTGTACTGTTCATGTTATGTTGTCATTTATTGATGCTGCTATTGTACTGTTCATGTTATGTTGTCAATTATTGCCGCTGCTATTGTACTGTTCATGTTATGTTGTCATTTATTGATGCTGCTATTGTACTGTTCATGTTATGTTGTCATTTATTGATGCTGCTATTGTACTGTTCATGTTATGTTGTCATTTATTGACGCTGCTATTGTACTGTTCATGTTATGTTGTCATTTATTGATGCTGCTATTGTACTGTTCATGTTATGTTGTCATTTATTGATGGTGCTATTGTACTGTTCATGTTATATTGTCATTTATTGATGCTGCTATTGTACTGTTCATGTTATGTTGTCAATTATTGCCGCTGCTATTGTACTGTTCATGTTATGTTGTCATTTATTGACGCTGCTATTGTACTGTTCATGTTATGTTGTCATTTATTGATGCTGCTATTGTACTGTTCATGTTATGTTGTCATTTATTGATGCTGCTATTGTACTGTTCATGTTATGTTGTCAATTATTGCCGCTGCTATTGTACTGTTCATGTTATGTTGTCATTTATTGATGCTGCTATTGTACTGTTCATGTTATGTTGTCATTTATTGATGCTGCTATTGTACTGTTCATGATATGTTGTCATTTATTGACGCTGCTATTGTACTGTTCATGTTATGTTGTCATTTATTGATGCTGCTATTGTACTGTTCATGATATGTTGTCATTTATTGATGCTGCTATTGTACTGTTCATGTTATGTTGTCAATTATTGCCGCTGCTATTGTACTGTTCATGTTATGTTGTCAATTATTGATGCTGCTATTGTACTGTTCATGTTATATTGTCATTAATTGATGGTGCTATTGTACTGTTCATGTTATATTGTCATTTATTGATGCTGCTATTGTACTGTTCATGCTATGTTGTCAATTATTGCCGCTGCTATTGTACTGTTCATGTTATGTTGTCATTTATTGACGCTGCTATTGTACTGTTCATGTTATGTTGTCATTTATTGATGCTGCTATTGTACTGTTCATGTTATGTTGTCATTTATTGACGCTGCTATTGTACTGTTCATGTTATGTTGTCATTTATTGATGGTGCTATTGTACTGTTCATGTTATGTTGTCATTTATTGATGGTGGTATGGTACTGTTCATGTTATGTTGTCATTTATTGATGGTGCTATTGTACTGTTCATGTTATGTTGTCAATTATTGACACTGCTATTGTACTGCTCATGTTATGTTGTCGTATTGATGCTGCTATTGTACTGTTCATGTTATGTTGTCATTTATTGATGATGCTATAGTACTGTTCATGTTATATTGTCATTTATTGATGGTGCTATTGTACTGTTCATGTTATGTTGTCAATTATTGCCGCTGCTATTGTACTGTTCATGTTATGTTGTCATTTATTGACACTGCTATTGTACTGTTCATGTTATGTTGTCATTTATTGATGCTGCTATTGTACTGTTCATGTTATGTTGTCATTTATTGATGCTGCTATTGTACTGTTCATGTTATGTTGTCAATTATTGCCGCTGCTATTGTACTGTTCATGTTATGTTGTCATTTATTGATGCTGCTATTGTACTGTTCATGTTATGTTGTCATTTATTGATGCTGCTATTGTACTGTTCATGATATGTTGTCATTTATTGACGCTGCTATTGTACTGTTCATGTTATGTTGTCATTTATTGATGCTGCTATTGTACTGTTCATGTTATGTTGTCATTTATTGATGCTGCTATTGTACTGTTCATGTTATGTTGTCATTTATTGATGGTGCTATAGTACTGTTCATGTTATATTGTCATTTATTGATGGTGCTATTGTACTGTTCATGTTATGTTGTCAATTATTGCCGCTGCTATTGTACTGTTCATGTTATGTTGTCATTTATTGACGCTGCTATTGTACTGTTCATGTTATGTTGTCATTTATTGATGCTGCTATTGTACTGTTCATGTTATGTTGTCATTTATTGATGGTGCTATTGTACTGTTCATGTTATGTTGTCAATTATTGCCGCTGCTATTGTACTGTTCATGTTATGTTGTCATTTATTGATGCTGCTATTGTACTGTTCATGTTATGTTGTCATTTATTGATGCTGCTATTGTACTGTTCATGATATGTTGTCATTTATTGACGCTGCTATTGTACTGTTCATGTTATGTTGTCATTTATTGATGCTGCTATTGTACTGTTCATGATATATTGTCATTTATTGATGCTGCTATTGTACTGTTCATGTTCTGTTGTCAATTATTGCCGCTGCTATTGTACTTTTCATGTTATGTTGTCAATTATTGACGCTGCTATTGTACTGTTCATGTTATATTGTCATTTATTGATGGTGCTATTGTACTGTTCATGTTATGTTGTCATTTATTGATGCTGCTATTGTACTGTTCATGTTATATTGTCATTTATTGATGCTGCTATTGTACTGTTCATGTTATGTTGTCAATTATTGCCGCTGCTATTGTACTGTTCATGTTATGTTGTCATTTATTGATGCTGTTATTGTACTGTTCATGTTATGTTGTCATTTATTGATGCTGCTATTGTACTGTTCATGTTATGTTGTCATTTATTGATGCTGCTATTGTACTGTTCATGTGATGTTGTCATTTATTGATGGTGCTATTGTACTGTTCATGTTATGTTGTCATTTATTGATGCTGCTGTTTTACTGTTAATGTTATGTTGTCATTTATTGATGCTGCTATTGTACTGTTCATGTTATGTTGTCATTTATTGATGCTGCTATTGTACTGTTCATGTTATGTTGTCATTTATTGATGCTGCTATTGTACTGTTCATGTTATATTGTCATTTATTGATGCTGCTATTGTACTGTTCATGTTATGTTGTCAATTATTGCCGCTGCTATTGTACTGTTCATGTTATGTTGTCATTTATTGATGCTGTTATTGTACTGTTCATGTTATGTTGTCATTTATTGATGCTGCTATTGTACTGTTCATGTTATGTTGTCATTTATTGATGCTGCTATTGTACTGTTCATGTGATGTTGTCATTTATTGATGGTGCTATTGTACTGTTCATGTTATGTTGTCATTTATTGATGCTGCTATTTTACTGTTCATGTTATGTTGTCATTTATTGATGCTGCTATTGTACTGTTCATGTTATATTGTCATTAATTGATGGTGCTATTGTACTGTTCATGTTATGTTGTCATTTATTGATGCAGCTATTGTACTGTTCATTTTATATTGTCATTTATTGACGCTGCTATTGTACTGTTCATGTTATGTTGTCATTTATTGATGGTGCTATTGTACTGTTCATGTTATATTGTCAATTATTGATGCTGCTATTGTACTGTTAATGTTATGTTGGCATTTATTGACGCTGCTATTGTACTATTCATGTTATGTTGTCATTTATTGATGCTGCTATTGTACTGTTCATGTTATGTTTTCATTTATTGATGATGCTATTGTACTGTTCATGTTATGTTGTCAATTATTGCCGCTGCTATTGTACTGTTCATGTTATGTTGTCATTTATTGACACTGCTATTGTACTGCTCATGTTATGTTGTCGTATTGATGCTGCTATTGTACTGTTCATGTTATGTTGTCATTTATTGATGATGCTATAGTACTGTTCATGTTATATTGTCATTTATTGATGGTGCTATTGTACTGTTCATGTTATGTTGTCAATTATTGCCGCTGCTATTGTACTGTTCATGTTATGTTGTCATTTATTGACGCTGCTATTGTACTGTTCATGTTATGTTGTCATTTATTGATGCTGCTATTGTACTGTTCATGTTATGTTGTCATTTATTGATGCTGCTATTGTACTGTTCATGTTATGTTGTCAATTATTGCCGCTGCTATTGTACTGTTCATGTTATGTTGTCATTTATTGATGCTGCTATTGTACTGTTCATGTTATGTTGTCATTTATTGATGCTGCTATTGTACTGTTCATGATATGTTGTCATTTATTGACGCTGCTATTGTACTGTTCATGTTATGTTGTCATTTATTAATGCTGCTATTGTACTGTTCATGATATGTTGTCATTTATTGATGCTGCTATTGTACTGTTCATGTTATGTTGTCAATTATTGCCGCTGCTATTGTACTGTTCATGTTATGTTGTCATTTATTGATGCTGCTATTGTACTGTTCATGTTATGTTGTCATTTATTGATGCTGCTATTGTACTGTTCATGTTATGTTGTCATTTATTGATGGTGCTATTGTACTGTTCATGTTATGTTGTCATTTATTGATGCTGCTATTTTACTGTTCATGTTATGTTGTCATTTATTGATGGTGCTATTGTACTGTTCATGTTATGTTGTCATTTATTGATGGTGGTATGGTACTGTTCATGTTATGTTGTCATTTATTGATGGTGCTATTGTACTGTTCATGTTATGTTGTCAATTATTGCCGCTGCTATTGTACTGTTCATGTTATGTTGTAATTTATTGACCCTGCTATTGTACTGTTCATGCTATGTTGTCATTTATTGATGCTGCTATTGTACTGTTCATGTTATGTTGTCATTTATTGATGCTGCTATTGTACTGTTCATGTTATGTTGTCAATTATTGCCGCTGCTATTGTACTGTTCATGTTATGTTGTCATTTATTGATGCTGCTATTGTACTGTTCATGTTATGTTGTCATTTATTGATGCTGCTATTGTACTGTTCATGTTATGTTGTCATTTATTGACGCTGCTATTGTACTGTTCATGTTATGTTGTCATTTATTGATGCTGCTATTGTACTGTTCATGTTATGTTGTCATTTATTGATGGTGCTATTGTACTGTTCATGTTATATTGTCATTTATTGATGCTGCTATTGTACTGTTCATGTTATGTTGTCAATTATTGCCGCTGCTATTGTACTGTTCATGTTATGTTGTCATTTATTGACGCTGCTATTGTACTGTTCATGTTATGTTGTCATTTATTGATGCTGCTATTGTACTGTTCATGTTATGTTGTCATTTATTGATGCTGCTATTGTACTGTTCATGTTATGTTGTCAATTATTGCCGCTGCTATTGTACTGTTCATGTTATGTTGTCATTTATTGATGCTGCTATTGTACTGTTCATGTTATGTTGTCATTTATTGATGCTGCTATTGTACTGTTCATGATATGTTGTCATTTATTGACGCTGCTATTGTACTGTTCATGTTATGTTGTCATTTATTGATGCTGCTATTGTACTGTTCATGATATGTTGTCATTTATTGATGCTGCTATTGTACTGTTCATGTTATGTTGTCAATTATTGCCGCTGCTATTGTACTGTTCATGTTATGTTGTCAATTATTGATGCTGCTATTGTACTGTTCATGTTATATTGTCATTAATTGATGGTGCTATTGTACTGTTCATGTTATGTTGTCATTTATTGATGCTGCTATTGTACTGTTCATGTTATATTGTCATTTATTGATGCTGCTATTGTACTGTTCATGTTATGTTGTCAATTATTGATGCTGCTATTGTACTGTTCATGTTATGTTGTCATTTATTGATGCTGCTATTGTACTGTTCATGTTATGTTGTCATTTATTGATGCTGCTATTGTACTGTTCATGTTATGTTGTCATTTATTGATGCTGCTATTGTACTGTTCATGTTATGTTGTCAGTTATGGCCGCTGCTATTGTACTGTTCATGTTATGTTGTCATTTATTGATGCTGCTATTGTACTGTTCATGTTATGTTGTCATTTATTGATGGTGCTATTGTACTGTTCATGCTATGTTGTCATTTATTGATGCTGCTATTTTACTGTTCATGTTATGTTGTCATTTATTGATGCTGCTATTGTACTGTTCATGTTATGTTGTCATTTATTGACGCTGCTATTGTACTATTCATGTTATGTTGTCATTTATTGATGCTGCTATTGTACTGTTCATGTTATGTTTTCATTTATTGATGATGCTATTGTACTGTTCATGTTATGTTGTCAATTATTGCCGCTGCTATTGTACTGTTCATGTTATGTTGTCATTTATTGACGCTGCTATTGTACTGTTCATGTTATGTTGTCATTTATTGATGCTGCTATTGTACTGTTCATGTTATGTTGTCATTTATTGATGGTGCTATAGTACTGTTCATGTTATATTGTCATTTATTGATGGTGCTATTGTACTGTTCATGTTATGTTGTCAATTATTGCCGCTGCTATTGTACTGTTCATGTTATGTTGTCATTTATTGACGCTGCTATTGTACTGTTCATGTTATGTTGTCATTTATTGATGCTGCTATTGTACTGTTCATGTGATGTTGTCATTTATTGATGGTGCTATTGTACTGTTCATGTTATGTTGTCATTTATTGATGCTGCTGTTTTACTGTTAATGTTATGTTGTCATTTATTGATGCTGCTATTGTACTGTTCATGTTATGTTGTCATTTATTGATGCTGCTATTGTACTGTTCATGTTATGTTGTCATTTATTGATGCTGCTATTGTACTGTTCATGTTATATTGTCATTTATTGATGCTGCTATTGTACTGTTCATGTTATGTTGTCAATTATTGCCGCTGCTATTGTACTGTTCATGTTATGTTGTCATTTATTGATGCTGTTATTGTACTGTTCATGTTATGTTGTCATTTATTGATGCTGCTATTGTACTGTTCATGTTATGTTGTCATTTATTGATGCTGCTATTGTACTGTTCATGTGATGTTGTCATTTATTGATGGTGCTATTGTACTGTTCATGTTATGTTGTCATTTATTGATGCTGCTATTTTACTGTTCATGTTATGTTGTCATTTATTGATGCTGCTATTGTACTGTTCATGTTATGTTGTCATTTATTGATGCTGCTATTGTACTGTTCATGTTATATTGTCATTTATTGATGCTGCTATTGTACTGTTCATGCTATGTTGTCAATTATTGCCGCTGCTATTGTACTGTTCATGTTATGTTGTCATTTATTGACGCTGCTATTGTACTGTTCATGTTATGTTGTCATTTATTGATGCTGCTATTGTACTGTTCATGTTATGTTGTCATTTATTGACGCTGCTATTGTACTGTTCATGTTATGTTGTCATTTATTGATGGTGCTATTGTACTGTTCATGTTATGTTGTCATTTATTGATGGTGGTATGGTACTGTTCATGTTATGTTGTCATTTATTGATGGTGCTATTGTACTGTTCATGTTATGTTGTCAATTATTGCCGCTGCTATTGTACTGTTCATGTTATGTTGTCATTTATTGACCCTGCTATTGTACTGTTCATGTTATGTTGTCATTTATTGATGCTGCTATTGTACTGTTCATGTTATATTGTCAATTATTGCCGCTGCTATTGTACTGTTCATGTTATGTTGTCATTTATTGATTCTGCTATTGTACTGTTCATGTTATGTTGTCATTTATTGATGCTGCTATTGTACTGTTCATGTTATGTTGTCATTTATTGACGCTGCTATTGTACTGTTCATGTTATGTTGTCATTTATTGATGGTGGTATGGTACTGTTCATGTTATGTTGTCATTTATTGATGGTGCTATTGTACTGTTCATGTTATGTTGTCAATTATTGCCGCTGCTATTGTACTGTTCATGTTATGTTGTCATTTATTGACGCTGCTATTGTACTGTTCATGTTATGTTGTCATTTATTGATGCTGCTATTGTACTGTTCATGTTATGTTGTCAATTATTGCCGCTGCTATTGTACTGTTCATGTTATGTTGTCATTTATTGATGCTGCTATTGTACTGTTCATGTTATGTTGTCATTTATTGATGCTGCTATTGTACTGTTCATGTTATGTTGTCATTTATTGACGCTGCTATTGTACTGTTCATGTTATATTGTCATTTATTGATGCTGCTATTGTACTGTTCATGTTATGTTGTCATTTATTGATGGTGCTATTGTACTGTTCATGTTATATTGTCATTTATTGATGCTGCTATTGTACTGTTCATGTTATGTTGTCAATTATTGATGCTGCTATTGTACTGTTCATGCTATGTTGTCAATTATTGCCGCTGCTATTGTACTGTTCATGTTATGTTGTCAATTATTGCCGCTGCTATTGTACTGTTCATGTTATGTTGTCATTTATTGACGCTGCTATTGTACTGTTCATGTTATGTTGTCATTTGATGATGCTGCTATTGTACTGTTCATGTTATGTTGTCATTTATTGACGCTGCTATTGTACTGTTCATGTTATGTTGTCATTTATTGATGGTGCTATTGTACTGTTCATGTTATGTTGTCATTTATTGATGCTGGTATGGTACTGTTCATGTTATGTTGTCATTTATTGATGGTGCTATTGTACTGTTCATGTTATGTTGTCAATTATTGCCGCTGCTATTGTACTGTTCATGTTATGTTGTCATTTATTGACCCTGCTATTGTACTGTTCATGTTATGTTGTCATTTATTGATGCTGCTATTGTACTGTTCATGTTATGTTGTCAATTATTGATGCTGCTATTGTACTGTTCATGTTATATTGTCATTAATTGATGGTGCTATTGTACTGTTCATGTTATGTTGTCATTTATTGATGCTGCTATTGTACTGTTCATGTTATATTGTCATTTATTGATGCTGCTATTGTACTGTTCATGTTATGTTGTCATTTATTGATGCTGTTATTGTACTGTTCATGTTATGTTGTCATTTATTGATGCTGCTATTGTACTGTTCATGTTATGTTGTCATTTATTGATGCTGCTATTGTACTGTTCATGTGATGTTGTCATTTATTGATGGTGCTATTGTACTGTTCATGTTATGTTGTCATTTATTGATGCTGCTATTTTACTGTTCATGTTATGTTGTCATTTATTGATGCTGCTATTGTACTGTTCATGTTATGTTGTCATTTATTGATGCTGCTATTGTACTGTTCATGTTATATTGTCATTTATTGATGCTGCTATTGTACTGTTCATGCTATGTTGTCAATTATTGCCGCTGCTATTGTACTGTTCATGTTATGTTGTCATTTATTGACGCTGCTATTGTACTGTTCATGTTATGTTGTCATTTATTGATGCTGCTATTGTACTGTTCATGTTATGTTGTCATTTATTGATGCTGCTATTGTACTGTTCATGTTATGTTGTCATTTATTGACGCTGCTATTGTACTGTTCATGTTATGTTGTCATTTATTGATGGTGCTATTGTACTGTTCATGTTATGTTGTCATTTATTGATGGTGGTATGGTACTGTTCATGTTATGTTGTCATTTATTGATGGTGCTATTGTACTCTTCATGTTATGTTGTCAATTATTGCCGCTGCTATTGTACTGTTCATGTTATGTTGTCATTTATTGACCCTGCTATTGTACTGTTCATGTTATGTTGTCATTTATTGATGCTGCTATTGTACTGTTCATGTTATGTTGTCAATTATTGCCGCTGCTATTGTACTGTTCATGTTATGTTGTCATTTATTGATGCTGCTATTGTACTGTTCATGTTATGTTGTCATTTATTGATGCTGCTATTGTACTGTTCATGTTATGTTGTCATTTATTGACGCTGCTATTGTACTATTCATGTTATGTTGTCATTTATTGATGCTGCTATTGTACTGTTCATGTTATGTTTTCATTTATTGATGATGCTATTGTACTGTTCATGTTATGTT
This sequence comes from Bathymodiolus brooksi, assembly GCA_963680875.1. Classification (NCBI taxonomy): domain Eukaryota; kingdom Metazoa; phylum Mollusca; class Bivalvia; order Mytilida; family Modiolidae; genus Bathymodiolus; species Bathymodiolus brooksi. Next base: position 89,459,444 of record OY804578.1, on the reverse strand, counting down.
GTCAATTATTGCCGCTGCTATTGTACTGTTCATGTTATGTTGTCATTTATTGACGCTGCTATTGTACTGTTCATGTTATGTTGTCATTTATTGATGCTGCTATTGTACTGTTCATGTTATGTTGTCATTTATTGATGGTGCTATTGTACTGTTCATGTTATATTGTCATTTATTGATGGTGCTATTGTACTGTTCATGTTATGTTGTCAATTATTGCCGCTGCTATTGTACTGTTCATGTTATGTTGTCATTTATTGACGCTGCTATTGTACTGTTCATGTTATGTTGTCATTTATTGATGCTGCTATTGTACTGTTCATGTTATGTTGTCATTTATTGATGGTGCTATTGTACTGTTCATGTTATGTTGTCAATTATTGCCGCTGCTATTGTACTGTTCATGTTATGTTGTCATTTATTGATGCTGCTATTGTACTGTTCATGTTATGTTGTCATTTATTGATGCTGCTATTGTACTGTTCATGATATGTTGTCATTTATTGATGCTGCTATTGTACTGTTCATGTTATGTTGTCATTTATTGATGCTGCTATTGTACTGTTCATGATATATTGTCATTTATTGATGCTGCTATTGTACTGTTCATGTTCTGTTGTCAATTATTGCCGCTGCTATTGTACTTTTCATGTTATGTTGTCAATTATTGATGCTGCTATTGTACTGTTCATGTTATATTGTCATTTATTGATGGTGCTATTGTACTGTTCATGTTATGTTGTCATTTATTGATGCTGCTATTGTACTGTTCATGTTATATTGTCATTTATTGATGCTGCTATTGTACTGTTCATGTTATGTTGTCAATTATTGCCGCTGCTATTGTACTGTTCATGTTATGTTGTCATTTATTGATGCTGTTATTGTACTGTTCATGTTATGTTGTCATTTATTGATGCTGCTATTGTACTGTTCATGTTATGTTGTCATTTATTGATGCTGCTATTGTACTGTTCATGTGATGTTGTCATTTATTGATGGTGCTATTGTACTGTTCATGTTATGTTGTCATTTATTGATGCTGCTGTTTTACTGTTAATGTTATGTTGTCATTTATTGATGCTGCTATTGTACTGTTCATGTTATGTTGTCATTTATTGATGCTGCTATTGTACTGTTCATGTTATGTTGTCATTTATTGATGCTGCTATTGTACTGTTCATGTTATATTGTCATTTATTGATGCTGCTATTGTACTGTTCATGTTATGTTGTCAATTATTGCCGCTGCTATTGTACTGTTCATGTTATGTTGTCATTTATTGATGCTGTTATTGTACTGTTCATGTTATGTTGTCATTTATTGATGCTGCTATTGTACTGTTCATGTTATGTTGTCATTTATTGATGCTGCTATTGTACTGTTCATGTGATGTTGTCATTTATTGATGGTGCTATTGTACTGTTCATGTTATGTTGTCATTTATTGATGCTGCTATTTTACTGTTCATGTTATGTTGTCATTTATTGATGCTGCTATTGTACTGTTCATGTTATGTTGTCATTTATTGATGCTGCTATTGTACTGTTCATGTTATATTGTCATTTATTGATGCTGCTATTGTACTGTTCATGCTATGTTGTCAATTATTGCCGCTGCTATTGTACTGTTCATGTTATGTTGTCATTTATTGACGCTGCTATTGTACTGTTCATGTTATGTTGTCATTTATTGATGCTGCTATTGTACTGTTCATGTTATGTTGTCAATTATTGATGCTGCTATTGTACTGTTCATGTTATGTTGTCATTTATTGATGGTGCTATTGTACTGTTCATGTTATGTTGTCATTTATTGATGGTGGTATGGTACTGTTCATGTTATGTTGTCATTTATTGATGGTGCTATTGTACTGTTCATGTTATGTTGTCAATTATTGCCGCTGCTATTGTACTGTTCATGTTATGTTGTCATTTATTGACCCTGCTATTGTACTGTTCATGTTATGTTGTCATTTATTGATGCTGCTATTGTACTGTTCATGTTATGTTGTCAATTATTGATGCTGCTATTGTACTGTTCATGTTATGTTGTCATTTATTGATGCTGCTATTGTACTGTTCATGTTATGTTGTCATTTATTGATGCTGCTATTGTACTGTTCATGTTATGTTGTCATTTATTGACGCTGCTATTGTACTGTTCATGTTATGTTGTCATTTATTGATGGTGGTATGGTACTGTTCATGTTATGTTGTCATTTATTGATGGTGCTATTGTACTGTTCATGTTATGTTGTCAATTATTGCCGCTGCTATTGTACTGTTCATGTTATGTTGTCATTTATTGACGCTGCTATTGTACTGTTCATGTTATGTTGTCATTTATTGATGCTGCTATTGTACTGTTCATGTTATGTTGTCAATTATTGCCGCTGCTATTGTACTGTTCATGTTATGTTGTCATTTATTGACGCTGCTATTGTACTGTTCATGTTATGTTGTCATTTATTGATGCTGCTATTGTACTGTTCATGTTATGTTGTCATTTATTGACGCTGCTATTGTACTGTTCATGTTATGTTGTCATTTATTGATGCTGCTATTGTACTGTTCATGTTATGTTGTCATTTATTGATGGTGCTATTGTACTGTTCATGTTATATTGTCATTTATTGATGCTGCTATTGTACTGTTCATGTTATGTTGTCAATTATTGATGCTGCTATTGTACTGTTCATGCTATGTTGTCAATTATTGCCGCTGCTATTGTACTGTTCATGTTATGTTGTCAATTATTGCCGCTGCTATTGTACTGTTCATGTTATGTTGTCATTTATTGACGCTGCTATTGTACTGTTCATGTTATGTTGTCATTTGATGATGCTGCTATTGTACTGTTCATGTTATGTTGTCATTTATTGACGCTGCTATTGTACTGTTCATGTTATGTTGTCATTTATTGATGGTGCTATTGTACTGTTCATGTTATGTTGTCATTTATTGATGCTGGTATGGTACTGTTCATGTTATGTTGTCATTTATTGATGGTGCTATTGTACTGTTCATGTTATGTTGTCAATTATTGCCGCTGCTATTGTACTGTTCATGTTATGTTGTCATTTATTGACCCTGCTATTGTACTGTTCATGTTATGTTGTCATTTATTGATGCTGCTATTGTACTGTTCATGTTATGTTGTCAATTATTGATGCTGCTATTGTACTGTTCATGTTATATTGTCATTAATTGATGGTGCTATTGTACTGTTCATGTTATGTTGTCATTTATTGATGCTGCTATTGTACTGTTCATGTTATATTGTCATTTATTGATGCTGCTATTGTACTGTTCATGTTATGTTGTCATTTATTGATGCTGTTATTGTACTGTTCATGTTATGTTGTCATTTATTGATGCTGCTATTGTACTGTTCATGTTATGTTGTCATTTATTGATGCTGCTATTGTACTGTTCATGTGATGTTGTCATTTATTGATGGTGCTATTGTACTGTTCATGTTATGTTGTCATTTATTGATGCTGCTATTTTACTGTTCATGTTATGTTGTCATTTATTGATGCTGCTATTGTACTGTTCATGTTATGTTGTCATTTATTGATGCTGCTATTGTACTGTTCATGTTATATTGTCATTTATTGATGCTGCTATTGTACTGTTCATGCTATGTTGTCAATTATTGCCGCTGCTATTGTACTGTTCATGTTATGTTGTCATTTATTGACGCTGCTATTGTACTGTTCATGTTATGTTGTCATTTATTGATGCTGCTATTGTACTGTTCATGTTATGTTGTCATTTATTGATGCTGCTATTGTACTGTTCATGTTATGTTGTCATTTATTGACGCTGCTATTGTACTGTTCATGTTATGTTGTCATTTATTGATGGTGCTATTGTACTGTTCATGTTATGTTGTCATTTATTGATGGTGGTATGGTACTGTTCATGTTATGTTGTCATTTATTGATGGTGCTATTGTACTCTTCATGTTATGTTGTCAATTATTGCCGCTGCTATTGTACTGTTCATGTTATGTTGTCATTTATTGACCCTGCTATTGTACTGTTCATGTTATGTTGTCATTTATTGATGCTGCTATTGTACTGTTCATGTTATGTTGTCAATTATTGCCGCTGCTATTGTACTGTTCATGTTATGTTGTCATTTATTGATGCTGCTATTGTACTGTTCATGTTATGTTGTCATTTATTGATGGTGCTATTGTACTGTTCATGTTATGTTGTCATTTATTGATGGTGGTATGGTACTGTTCATGTTATGTTGTCATTTATTGATGGTGCTATTGTACTGTTCATGTTATGTTGTCAATTATTGCCGCTGCTATTGTACTGTTCATGTTATGTTGTCATTTATTGACGCTGCTATTGTACTGTTCATGTTATGTTGTCATTTATTGATGCTGCTATTGTACTGTTCATGTTATGTTGTCAATTATTGACGCTGCTATTGTACTGTTCATGTTATGTTGTCATTTATTGATGCTGCTATTGTACTGTTCATGTTATGTTGTCATTTATTGATGCTGCTATTGTACTGTTCATGTTATGTTGTCATTTATTGACGCTGCTATTGTACTGTTCATGTTATGTTGTCATTTATTGATGCTGCTATTGTACTGTTCATGTTATGTTGTCATTTATTGATGGTGCTATTGTACTGTTCATGTTATATTGTCATTTATTGATGCTGCTATTGTACTGTTCATGTTATGTTGTCAATTATTGCCGCTGCTATTGTACTGTTCATGTTATGTTGTCATTTATTGACGCTGCTATTGTACTGTTCATGTTATGTTGTCATTTATTGATGCTGCTATTGTACTGTTCATGTTATGTTGTTATTTATTGATGCTGCTATTGTACTGTTCATGTTATGTTGTCAATTATTGCCGCTGCTATTGTACTGTTCATGTTATGTTGTCATTTATTGATGGTGCTATTGTACTGTTCATGTTATGTTGTCATTTATTGATGCTGCTATTGTACTGTTCATGATATGTTGTCATTTATTGACGCTGCTATTGTACTGTTCATGTTATGTTGTCATTTATTGATGCTGCTATTGTACTGTTCATGATATGTTGTCATTTATTGATGCTGCTATTGTACTGTTCATGTTATGTTGTCAATTATTGCCGCTGCTATTGTACTGTTCATGTTATGTTGTCAATTATTGATGCTGCTATTGTACTGTTCATGTTATATTGTCATTAATTGATGGTGCTATTGTACTGTTCATGTTATGTTGTCATTTATTGATGCTGCTATTGTACTGTTCATGTTATGTTGTCATTTATTGATGCTGCTATTGTACTGTTCATGTTATGTTGTCATTTATTGATGCTGCTATTGTACTGTTCATGTTATGTTGTCAGTTATGGCCGCTGCTATTGTACTGTTCATGTTATGTTGTCATTTATTGATGCTGCTATTGTACTGTTCATGTTATGTTGTCATTTATTGATGGTGCTATTGTACTGTTCATGTTATGTTGTCAATTATTGCCGCTGCTATTGTACTGTTCATGTTATGTTGTCATTTATTGACCCTGCTATTGTACTGTTCATGTTATGTTGTCATTTATTGATGCTGCTATTGTACTGTTCATGTTATGTTGTCAATTATTGATGCTGCTATTGTACTGTTCATGTTATGTTGTCATTTATTGATGCTGCTATTGTACTGTTCATGTTATGTTGTCATTTATTGATGCTGCTATTGTACTGTTCATGTTATGTTGTCATTTATTGACGCTGCTATTGTACTGTTCATGTTATGTTGTCATTTATTGATGGTGGTATGGTACTGTTCATGTTATGTTGTCATTTATTGATGGTGCTATTGTACTGTTCATGTTATGTTGTCAATTATTGCCGCTGCTATTGTACTGTTCATGTTATGTTGTCATTTATTGACGCTGCTATTGTACTGTTCATGTTATGTTGTCATTTATTGATGCTGCTATTGTACTGTTCATGTTATGTTGTCAATTATTGCCGCTGCTATTGTACTGTTCATGTTATGTTGTCATTTATTGATGCTGCTATTGTACTGTTCATGTTATGTTGTCATTTATTGATGCTGCTATTGTACTGTTCATGTTATGTTGTCATTTATTGACGCTGCTATTGTACTGTTCATGTTATGTTGTCATTTATTGATGCTGCTATTGTACTGTTCATGTTATGTTGTCATTTATTGATGGTGCTATTGTACTGTTCATGTTATATTGTCATTTATTGATGCTGCTATTGTACTGTTCATGTTATGTTGTCAATTATTGATGCTGCTATTGTACTGTTCATGCTATGTTGTCAATTATTGCCGCTGCTATTGTACTGTTCATGTTATGTTGTCAATTATTGCCGCTGCTATTGTACTGTTCATGTTATGTTGTCATTTATTGACGCTGCTATTGTACTGTTCATGTTATGTTGTCATTTGATGATGCTGCTATTGTACTGTTCATGTTATGTTGTCATTTATTGACGCTGCTATTGTACTGTTCATGTTATGTTGTCATTTATTGATGGTGCTATTGTACTGTTCATGTTATGTTGTCATTTATTGATGCTGGTATGGTACTGTTCATGTTATGTTGTCATTTATTGATGGTGCTATTGTACTGTTCATGTTATGTTGTCAATTATTGCCGCTGCTATTGTACTGTTCATGTTATGTTGTCATTTATTGACCCTGCTATTGTACTGTTCATGTTATGTTGTCATTTATTGATGCTGCTATTGTACTGTTCATGTTATGTTGTCAATTATTGATGCTGCTATTGTACTGTTCATGTTATATTGTCATTAATTGATGGTGCTATTGTACTGTTCATGTTATGTTGTCATTTATTGATGCTGCTATTGTACTGTTCATGTTATATTGTCATTTATTGATGCTGCTATTGTACTGTTCATGTTATGTTGTCATTTATTGATGCTGTTATTGTACTGTTCATGTTATGTTGTCATTTATTGATGCTGCTATTGTACTGTTCATGTTATGTTGTCATTTATTGATGCTGCTATTGTACTGTTCATGTGATGTTGTCATTTATTGATGGTGCTATTGTACTGTTCATGTTATGTTGTCATTTATTGATGCTGCTATTTTACTGTTCATGTTATGTTGTCATTTATTGATGCTGCTATTGTACTGTTCATGTTATGTTGTCATTTATTGATGCTGCTATTGTACTGTTCATGTTATATTGTCATTTATTGATGCTGCTATTGTACTGTTCATGCTATGTTGTCAATTATTGCCGCTGCTATTGTACTGTTCATGTTATGTTGTCATTTATTGACGCTGCTATTGTACTGTTCATGTTATGTTGTCATTTATTGATGCTGCTATTGTACTGTTCATGTTATGTTGTCATTTATTGATGCTGCTATTGTACTGTTCATGTTATGTTGTCATTTATTGACGCTGCTATTGTACTGTTCATGTTATGTTGTCATTTATTGATGGTGCTATTGTACTGTTCATGTTATGTTGTCATTTATTGATGGTGGTATGGTACTGTTCATGTTATGTTGTCATTTATTGATGGTGCTATTGTACTGTTCATGTTATGTTGTCAATTATTGCCGCTGCTATTGTACTGTTCATGTTATGTTGTCATTTATTGACCCTGCTATTGTACTGTTCATGTTATGTTGTCATTTATTGATGCTGCTATTGTACTGTTCATGTTATGTTGTCAATTATTGCCGCTGCTATTGTACTGTTCATGTTATGTTGTCATTTATTGATGCTGCTATTGTACTGTTCATGTTATGTTGTCATTTATTGATGCTGCTATTGTACTGTTCATGTTATGTTGTCATTTATTGACGCTGCTATTGTACTGTTCATGTTATGTTGTCATTTATTGATGGTGCTATTGTACTGTTCATGTTATGTTGTCATTTATTGATGGTGGTATGGTACTGTTCATGTTATGTTGTCATTTATTGATGGTGCTATTGTACTGTTCATGTTATGTTGTCAATTATTGCCGCTGCTATTGTACTGTTCATGTTATGTTGTCATTTATTGACGCTGCTATTGTACTGTTCATGTTATGTTGTCATTTATTGATGCTGCTATTGTACTGTTCATGTTATGTTGTCAATTATTGCCGCTGCTATTGTACTGTTCATGTTATGTTGTCATTTATTGATGCTGCTATTGTACTGTTCATGTTATGTTGTCATTTATTGATGCTGCTATTGTACTGTTCATGTTATGTTGTCATTTATTGACGCTGCTATTGTACTGTTCATGTTATGTTGTCATTTATTGATGCTGCTATTGTACTGTTCATGTTATGTTGTCATTTATTGATGGTGCTATTGTACTGTTCATGTTATATTGTCATTTATTGATGCTGCTATTGTACTGTTCATGTTATGTTGTCAATTATTGCCGCTGCTATTGTACTGTTCATGTTATGTTGTCATTTATTGACGCTGCTATTGTACTGTTCATGTTATGTTGTCATTTATTGATGCTGCTATTGTACTGTTCATGTTATGTTGTTATTTATTGATGCTGCTATTGTACTGTTCATGTTATGTTGTCAATTATTGCCGCTGCTATTGTACTGTTCATGTTATGTTGTCATTTATTGATGGTGCTATTGTACTGTTCATGTTATGTTGTCATTTATTGATGCTGCTATTGTACTGTTCATGATATGTTGTCATTTATTGACGCTGCTATTGTACTGTTCATGTTATGTTGTCATTTATTGATGCTGCTATTGTACTGTTCATGATATGTTGTCATTTATTGATGCTGCTATTGTACTGTTCATGTTATGTTGTCAATTATTGCCGCTGCTATTGTACTGTTCATGTTATGTTGTCAATTATTGATGCTGCTATTGTACTGTTCATGTTATATTGTCATTAATTGATGGTGCTATTGTACTGTTCATGTTATGTTGTCATTTATTGATGCTGCTATTGTACTGTTCATGTTATGTTGTCATTTATTGATGCTGCTATTGTACTGTTCATGTTATGTTGTCATTTATTGATGCTGCTATTGTACTGTTCATGTTATGTTGTCAGTTATGGCCGCTGCTATTGTACTGTTCATGTTATGTTGTCATTTATTGATGCTGCTATTGTACTGTTCATGTTATGTTGTCATTTATTGATGGTGCTATTGTACTGTTCATGCTATGTTGTCATTTATTGATGCTGCTATTTTACTGTTCATGTTATGTTGTCATTTATTGATGGTGCTATTGTACTGTTCATGTTATGTTGTCATTTATTGATGCTGGTATGGTACTGTTCATGTTATGTTGTCATTTATTGATGGTGCTATTGTACTGTTCATGTTATGTTGTCAATTATTGCCGCTGCTATTGTACTGTTCATGTTATGTTGTCATTTATTGACCCTGCTATTGTACTGTTCATGTTATGTTGTCATTTATTGATGCTGCTATTGTACTGTTCATGTTATGTTGTCAATTATTGATGCTGCTATTGTACTGTTCATGTTATATTGTCATTAATTGATGGTGCTATTGTACTGTTCATGTTATGTTGTCATTTATTGATGCTGCTATTGTACTGTTCATGTTATATTGTCATTTATTGATGCTGCTATTGTACTGTTCATGTTATGTTGTCATTTATTGATGCTGTTATTGTACTGTTCATGTTATGTTGTCATTTATTGATGCTGCTATTGTACTGTTCATGTTATGTTGTCATTTATTGATGCTGCTATTGTACTGTTCATGTGATGTTGTCATTTATTGATGGTGCTATTGTACTGTTCATGTTATGTTGTCATTTATTGATGCTGCTATTTTACTGTTCATGTTATGTTGTCATTTATTGATGCTGCTATTGTACTGTTCATGTTATGTTGTCATTTATTGATGCTGCTATTGTACTGTTCATGTTATATTGTCATTTATTGATGCTGCTATTGTACTGTTCATGCTATGTTGTCAATTATTGCCGCTGCTATTGTACTGTTCATGTTATGTTGTCATTTATTGACGCTGCTATTGTACTGTTCATGTTATGTTGTCATTTATTGATGCTGCTATTGTACTGTTCATGTTATGTTGTCATTTATTGATGCTGCTATTGTACTGTTCATGTTATGTTGTCATTTATTGACGCTGCTATTGTACTGTTCATGTTATGTTGTCATTTATTGATGGTGCTATTGTACTGTTCATGTTATGTTGTCATTTATTGATGGTGGTATGGTACTGTTCATGTTATGTTGTCATTTATTGATGGTGCTATTGTACTCTTCATGTTATGTTGTCAATTATTGCCGCTGCTATTGTACTGTTCATGTTATGTTGTCATTTATTGACCCTGCTATTGTACTGTTCATGTTATGTTGTCATTTATTGATGCTGCTATTGTACTGTTCATGTTATGTTGTCAATTATTGCCGCTGCTATTGTACTGTTCATGTTATGTTGTCATTTATTGATGCTGCTATTGTACTGTTCATGTTATGTTGTCATTTATTGATGCTGCTATTGTACTGTTCATGTTATGTTGTCATTTATTGACGCTGCTATTGTACTGTTCATGTTATGTTGTCATTTATTGATGGTGCTATTGTACTGTTCATGTTATGTTGTCATTTATTGATGGTGGTATGGTACTGTTCATGTTATGTTGTCATTTATTGATGGTGCTATTGTACTGTTCATGTTATGTTGTCAATTATTGCCGCTGCTATTGTACTGTTCATGTTATGTTGTCATTTATTGACGCTGCTATTGTACTGTTCATGTTATGTTGTCATTTATTGATGCTGCTATTGTACTGTTCATGTTATGTTGTCAATTATTGCCGCTGCTATTGTACTGTTCATGTTATGTTGTCATTTATTGATGCTGCTATTGTACTGTTCATGTTATGTTGTCATTTATTGATGCTGCTATTGTACTGTTCATGTTATGTTGTCATTTATTGACGCTGCTATTGTACTGTTCATGTTATGTTGTCATTTATTGATGCTGCTATTGTACTGTTCATGTTATGTTGTCATTTATTGATGGTGCTATTGTACTGTTCATGTTATATTGTCATTTATTGATGCTGCTATTGTACTGTTCATGTTATGTTGTCAATTATTGCCGCTGCTATTGTACTGTTCATGTTATGTTGTCATTTATTGACGCTGCTATTGTACTGTTCATGTTATGTTGTCATTTATTGATGCTGCTATTGTACTGTTCATGTTATGTTGTTATTTATTGATGCTGCTATTGTACTGTTCATGTTATGTTGTCAATTATTGCCGCTGCTATTGTACTGTTCATGTTATGTTGTCATTCATTGATGGTGCTATTGTACTGTTCATGTTATGTTGTCATTTATTGATGCTGCTATTGTACTGTTCATGATATGTTGTCATTTATTGACGCTGCTATTGTACTGTTCATGTTATGTTGTCATTTATTGATGCTGCTATTGTACTGTTCATGATATGTTGTCATTTATTGATGCTGCTATTGTACTGTTCATGTTATGTTGTCAATTATTGCCGCTGCTATTGTACTGTTCATGTTATGTTGTCAATTATTGATGCTGCTATTGTACTGTTCATGTTATATTGTCATTAATTGATGGTGCTATTGTACTGTTCATGTTATGTTGTCATTTATTGATGCTGCTATTGTACTGTTCATGTTATGTTGTCATTTATTGATGCTGCTATTGTACTGTTCATGTTATGTTGTCATTTATTGATGCTGCTATTGTACTGTTCATGTTATGTTGTCAGTTATGGCCGCTGCTATTGTACTGTTCATGTTATGTTGTCATTTATTGATGCTGCTATTGTACTGTTCATGTTATGTTGTCATTTATTGATGGTGCTATTGTACTGTTCATGCTATGTTGTCATTTATTGATGCTGCTATTTTACTGTTCATGTTATGTTGTCATTTATTGATGCTGCTATTGTACTGTTCATGTTATGTTGTCATTTATTGATGCTGCTATTGTACTGTTCATGTTATGTTGTCATTTATTGATGCTGCTATTGTACTGTTCATGCTATGTTGTCAATTATTGCCGCTGCTATTGTACTCTTCATGTTATGTTGTCATTTATTGACGCTGCTATTGTACTATTCATGTTATGTTGTCATTTATTGACGCTGCTATTGTACTGTTCATGTTATGTTGTCATTTATTGATGGTGCTATTGTACTGTTCATGTTATGTTGTCATTTATTGATGGTGGTATGGTACTGTTCATGTTATGTTGTCATTTATCGATGATGCTATTGTACTGTTCATGTTATGTTGTCAATTATTGATGCTGCTATTGTACTGTTCATGTTATGTTGTCATTTATTGATGCTGCTATTGTACTGTTCATGTTATGTTGTCATTTATTGATGCTGCTATTGTACTGTTCATGTTATGTTGTCATTTATTGATGCTGCTATTGTACTGTTCATGTTATGTTGTCAATTATTGCCGCTGCTATTGTACTGTTCATGTTATGTTGTCAATTATTGCCGCTGATATTGTACTGTTCATGTTATGTTGTCTTTATTTATGCTGTTATTGTACTGTTCATGTTATGTTGTCATTTATTGATGCTGCTATTGTACTGTTCATGTTATGTTGTCATTTATTGATGCTGCTATTGTACTGTTCATGTTATGTTGTCATTTATTGATGCTGCTATTGTACTGTTCATGTTATATTGTCATTTATTGATGCTGCTATTGTACTGTTCATGTTATGTTGTCAATTATTGCCGCTGCTATTGTACTGTTCATGTTATGTTGTCATTTATTGACGCTGCTATTGTACTGTTCATGTTATGTTGTCATTTATTGATGCTGTTATTGTACTGTTCATGTTATGTTGTCATTTATTGATGCTGCTATTGTACTGTTCATGTTATGTTGTCAATTATTGCCGCTGATATTGTACTGTTCATGTTATGTTGTCTTTATTTATGCTGCTATTGTACTGTTCATGTTATGTTGTCATTTATTGATGCTGCTATTGTACTGTTCATGTTATGTTGTCATTTATTGATGCTGCTATTTTACTGTTCATGTTATGTTGTCATTTATTGATGCTGCTATTGTACTGTTCATGTTATATTGTCATTTATTGATGCTGCTATTGTACTGTTCATGCTATGTTGTCAATTATTGCCGCTGCTATTGTACTGTTCATGTTATGTTGTCATTTATTGATGCTGCTATTGTACTGTTCATGTTATGTTGTCAATTATTGACGCTGCTAGAGTACTGTTCATGTTATGTTGTCAATTATTGATGGTGATATTGCACTGTTCATGTTATGTTGTCATTTATTGACGCTGCTATTGTACTGTTCATGTTATGTTGTCAATTATTTACGCTGCTATTGTACTGTTCATGTTATGTTGTCATTTATTGATGGTGCTATTGTACTGTTCATGTTATGTTGTCATTTATTGATGGTGCTATTGTACTGTTCATGTTATGTTGTCATTTATTGACGCTGCTATTGTACTGTTCATGTTATGTTGTCATTTATTGATGCTGCTATTGTACTATTCATGTTATGTTGTCAATTATTGCCGCTGCTATTTTACTGTTCATGTTATGTTGTCATTTATTGACGCTTCTATTGTACTGTTCATGTTATGTTGTCATTTATTGACGCTGCTATTGTACTGTTCATGTTATGTTGTCATTTATTGATGGTGCTATTGTACTGTTCATGTTATGTTGTCATTTATTGATGGTGGTATGGTACTGTTCATGTTATGTTGTCATTTATTGATGGTGCTATTGTACTGTTCATGTTATGTTGTCAATTATTGCCGCTGCTATTGTACTGTTCATGTTATGTTGTCATTTATTGACCCTGCTATTGTACTGTTCATGTTATGTTGTCATTTATTGATGCTGCTATTGTACTGTTCATGTTATGTTGTCAATTATTGCCGCTGCTATTGTACTGTTCATGTTAAGTTGTCATTTATTGATGCTGCTATTGTACTGTTCATGTTATGTTGTCATTTATTGATGCTGCTATTGTACTGTTCATGTTATGTTGTCATTTATTGACGCTGCTATTGTACTGTTCATGTTATGTTGTCATTTATTGATGCTGCTATTGTACTGTTCATGTTATGTTGTCATTTATTGATGGTGCTATTGTACTGTTCATATTATATTGTCATTTATTGATGCTGCTATTGTACTGTTCATGTTATGTTGTCAATTATTGCCGCTGCTATTGTACTGTTCATGTTATGTTGTCATTTATTGACGCTGCTATTGTACTGTTCATGTTATGTTGTCATTTATTGATGCTGCTATTGTACTGTTCATGTTATGTTGTCATTTATTGATGCTGCTATTGTACTGTTCATGTTATGTTGTCAATTATTGCCGCTGCTATTGTACTGTTCATGTTATGTTGTCATTTATTGATGGTGCTATTGTACTGTTCATGTTATGTTGTCATTTATTGATGCTGCTATTGTACTGTTCATGATATGTTGTCATTTATTGACGCCGCTATTGTACTGTTCATGTTATGTTGTCATTTATTGATGCTGCTATTGTACTGTTCATGATATGTTGTCATTTATTGATGCTGCTATTGTACTGTTCATGTTATGTTGTCAATTATTGCCGCTGCTATTGTACTGTTCATGTTATGTTGTCATTTATTGATGCTGCTATTGTACTGTTCATGTTATATTGTCATTAATTGATGGTGCTATTGTACTGTTCATGTTATGTTGTCAATTATTGATGCTGCTATTGTACTGTTCATGTTATATTGTCATTAATTGATGGTGCTATTGTACTGTTCATGTTATGTTGTCAATTATTGATGCTGCTATTGTACTGTTCATGTTATATTGTCATTAATTGATGGTGCTATTGTACTGTTCATGTTATGTTGTCATTTATTGATGCTGCTATTGTACTGTTCATGTTATATTGTCATTTATTGATGCTGCTATTGTACTGTTCATGTTATGTTGTCAATTATTGCCGCTGCTATTGTACTGTTCATGTTATGTTGTCATTTATTGATGGTGCTATTGTACTGTTCATGTTATGTTGTCATTTATTGATGGTGGTATGGTACTGTTCATGTTATGTTGTCATTTATTGATGGTGCTATTGTACTGTTCATGTTATGTTGTCAATTATTGCCGCTGCTATTGTACTGTTCATGTTATGTTGTCATTTATTGACCCTGCTATTGTACTGTTCATGTTATGTTGTCATTTATTGATGCTGCTATTGTACTGTTCATGTTATGTTGTCAATTATTGCCGCTGCTATTGTACTGTTCATGTTATGTTGTCATTTATTGATGCTGCTATTGTACTGTTCATGTTATGTTGTCATTTATTGATGCTGCTATTGTACTGTTCATTTTATGTTGTCATTTATTGACGCTGCTATTGTACTGTTCATGTTATGTTGTCATTTATTGATGCTGCTATTGTACTGTTCATGTTATGTTGTCATTTATTGATGGTGCTATTGTACTGTTCATGTTATATTGTCATTTATTGATGCTGCTATTGTACTGTTCATGTTATGTTGTCAATTATTGCCGCTGCTATTGTACTGTTCATGTTATGTTGTCATTTATTGACGCTGCTATTGTACTGTTCATGTTATGTTGTCATTTATTGATGCTGCTATTGTACTGTTCATGTTATGTTGTCATTTATTGATGCTGCTATTGTACTGTTCATGTTATGTTGTCAATTATTGCCGCTGCTATTGTACTGTTCATGTTATGTTGTCATTTATTGATGGTGCTATTGTACTGTTCATGTTATGTTGTCATTTATTGATGCTGCTATTGTACTGTTCATGATATGTTGTCATTTATTGACGCCGCTATTGTACTGTTCATGTTATGTTGTCATTTATTGCCGCTGCTATTGTACTGTTCATGATATGTTGTCATTTATTGATGCTGCTATTGTACTGTTCATGTTATGTTGTCAATTATTGCCGCTGCTATTGTACTGTTCATGTTATGTTGTCAATTATTGATGCTGCTATTGTACTGTTCATGTTATATTGTCATTAATTGATGGTGCTATTGTACTGTTCATGTTATGTTGTCAATTATTGATGCTGCTATTGTACTGTTCATGTTATATTGTCATTAATTGATGGTGCTATTGTACTGTTCATGTTATGTTGTCAATTATTGATGCTGCTATTGTACTGTTCATGTTATATTGTCATTAATTGATGGTGCTATTGTACTGTTCATGTTATGTTGTCATTTATTGATGCTGCTATTGTACTGTTCATGTTATATTGTCATTTATTGATGCTGCTATTGTACTGTTCATGTTATGTTGTCAATTATTGCCGCTGCTATTGTACTGTTCATGTTATGTTGTCATTTATTGATGCTGCTATTGTACTGTTCATGTTATGTTGTCATTTATTGATGCTGCTATTGTACTGTTCATGTTATGTTGTCATTTATTGATGCTGCTATTGTACTGTTCATGTTATGTTGTCAGTTATGGCCGCTGCTATTGTACTGTTCATGTTATGTTGTCATTTATTGATGCTGCTATTGTACTGTTCATGTTATGTTGTCATTTATTGATGGTGCTATTGTACTGTTCATGCTATGTTGTCATTTATTGATGCTGCTATTTTACTGTTCATGTTATGTTGTCATTTATTGATGCTGCTATTGTACTGTTCATGTTATGTTGTCATTTATTGATGCTGCTATTGTACTGTTCATGTTATGTTGTCATTTATTGATGCCGCTATTGTACTGTTCATGCTATGTTGTCAATTATTGCCGCTGCTATTGTACTCTTCATGTTATGTTGTCATTTATTGACGCTGCTATTGTACTGTTCATGTTATGTTGTCATTTATTGACGCTGCTATTGTACTGTTCATGTTATGTTGTCATTTATTGATGGTGCTATTGTACTGTTCATGTTATGTTGTCATTTATTGATGGTGGTATGGTACTGTTCATGTTATGTTGTCATTTATTGATGGTGCTATTGTACTGTTCATGTTATGTTGTCAATTATTGCCGCTGCTATTGTACTGTTCATGTTATGTTGTCAATTATTGCCGCTGCTATTGTACTGTTCATGTTATGTTGTCATTTATTGATGCTGCTATTGTACTGTTCATGTTATGTTGTCATTTATTGATGCTGCTATTGTAATGTTCATGATATGTTGTCATTTATTGATGCTGCTATTGTACTGTTCATGTTATGTTGTCAATTATTGCCGCTGCTATTGTACTGTTCATGTTATGTTGTCAATTATTGATGCTGCTATTGTACTGTTCATGTTATATTGTCATTAATTGATGGTGCTATTGTACTGTTCATGTTATGTTGTCAATTATTGATGCTGCTATTGTACTGTTCATGTTATATTGTCATTAATTGATGGTGCTATTGTACTGTTCATGTTATGTTGTCAATTATTGATGCTGCTATTGTACTGTTCATGTTATATTGTCATTAATTGATGGTGCTATTGTACTGTTCATGTTATGTTGTCATTTATTGATGCTGCTATTGTACTGTTCATGTTATATTGTCATTTATTGACGCTGCTATTGTACTGTTCATGTTATGTTGTCAATTATTGCCGCTGCTATTGTACTGTTCATGTTATGTTGTCATTTATTGATGCTGCTATTGTACTGTTCATGTTATGTTGTCATTTATTGATGCTGCTATTGTACTGTTCATGCTATGTTGTCATTTATTGATGCTGCTATTGTACTGTTCATGTTATGTTGTCAGTTATGGCCGCTGCTATTGTACTGTTCATGTTATGTTGTCATTTATTGATGCTGCTATTGTACTGTTCATGTTATGTTGTCATTTATTGATGGTGCTATTGTACTGTTCATGCTATGTTGTCATTTAATGATGCTGCTATTTTACTGTTCATGTTATGTTGTCATTTATTGATGCTGCTATTGTACTGTTCATGTTATGTTGTCATTTATTGATGCTGCTATTGTACTGTTCATGTTATGTTGTCATTTATTGATGCCGCTATTGTACTGTTCATGCTATGTTGTCAATTATTGCCGCTGCTATTGTACTCTTCATGTTATGTTGTCATTTATTGACGCTGCTATTGTACTGTTCATGTTATGTTGTCATTTATTGACGCTGCTATTGTACTGTTCATGTTATGTTGTCATTTATTGATGGTGCTATTGTACTGTTCATGTTATGTTGTCATTTATTGATGGTGGTATGGTACTGTTCATGTTATGTTGTCATTTATTGATGGTGCTATTGTACTGTTCATGTTATGTTGTCAATTATTGCCGCTGCTATTGTACTGTTCATGTTATGTTGTCATTTATTGACCCTGCTATTGTACTGTTCATGTTATGTTGTCATTTATTGATGCTGCTATTGTACTGTTCATGTTATGTTGTCATTTATTGATGCTGCTATTGTACTGTTCATGTTATGTTGTCAATTATTGCCGCTGCTATTGTACTGTTCATGTTATGTTGTCATTTATTGATGCTGCTATTGTACTGTTCATGTTATGTTGTCATTTATTGATGCTGCTATTGTACTGTTCATGTTATATTGTCATTTATTGTTGCTGCTATTGTACTGTTCATGCTATGTTGTCAATTATTGCCGCTGCTATTGTACTGTTCATGTTATGTTGTCATTTATTGACGCTGCTATTGTACTGTTCATGTTATGTTGTCATTTATTGATGCTGCTATTGTACTGTTCATGTTATGTTGTCATTTATTGATGCTGCTATTGTACTGTTCATGTTATGTTGTCAATTATTGCCGCTGCTATTGTACTGTTCATGTTATGTTGTCTTTATTTATGCTGTTATTGTACTGTTCATGTTATGTTGTCATTTATTGATGCTGCTATTGTACTGTTCATGTTATGTTGTCATTTATTGATGCTGCTATTTTACTGTTCATGTTATGTTGTCATTTATTGATGCTGCTATTGTACTGTTCATGCTATATTGTCATTTATTGATGCTGCTATTGTACTGTTCATGTTATGTTGTCAATTATTGCCGCTGCTATTGTACTGTTCATGTTATGTTGTCATCTATTGACCCTGCTATTGTACTGTTCATGTTATGTTGTCAATTATTGACGCTGCTAGAGTACTGTTCATGTTATGTTGTCATTTATTGATGCTGCTATTGTACTATTCATGTTATGTTGTCAATTATTGCCGCTGCTATTTTACTGTTCATGTTATGTTGTCATTTATTGACGCTGCTATTGTACTGTTCATGTTATGTTGTCATTTATTGACGCTTCTATTGTACTGTTGATGTTATGTTGTCATTTATTGATGGTGTTATTGTACTGTTCATGTTATGTTGTCATTTATTGTTGGTGGTATGGTACTGTTCATGTTATGTTGTCATTTATTGATGGTGCTATTGTACTGTTCATGTTATGTTGTCAATTATTGCCGCTGCTATTATACTGTTCATGTTATGTTGTCATTTATTGACCCTGCTATTGTACTGTTCATGTTATGTTGTCATTTATTGATGCTGCTATTGTACTGTTCATGTTATGTTGTCAATTATTGCCGCTGCTATTGTACTGTTCATGTTATGTTGTCATTTATTGATGCTGCTATTGTACTGTTCATGTTATGTTGTCATTTATTGATGCTGCTATTGTACTGTTCATGTTATGTTGTCATGTATTGACGCTGCTATTGTACTGTTCATGTTATGTTGTCATTTATTGATGCTGCTATTGTACTGTTCATGTTATGTTGTCATTTATTGATGGTGCTATTGTACTGTTCATGTTATATTGTCATTTATTGATGCTGCTATTGTACTGTTCATGTTATGTTGTCAATTATTGCCGCTGCTATTGTACTGTTCATGTTATGTTGTCATTTATTGACGCTGCTATTGTACTGTTCATGTTATGTTGTCAATTATTGCCGCTGCTATTGTACTGTTCATGTTATGTTGTCATCTATTGACCCTGCTATTGTACTGTTCATGTTATGTTGTCAATTATTGACGCTGCTAGAGTACTGTTCATGTTATGTTGTCATTTATTGATGCTGCTATTGTACTATTCATGTTATGTTGTCAATTATTGCCGCTGCTATTTTACTGTTCATGTTATGTTGTCATTTATTGACGCTGCTATTGTACTGTTCATGTTATGTTGTCATTTATTGACGCTTCTATTGTACTGTTGATGTTATGTTGTCATTTATTGATGGTGTTATTGTACTGTTCATGTTATGTTGTCATTTATTGTTGGTGGTATGGTACTGTTCATGTTATGTTGTCATTTATTGATGGTGCTATTGTACTGTTCATGTTATGTTGTCAATTATTGCCGCTGCTATTGTACTGTTCATGTTATGTTGTCATTTATTGACCCTGCTATTGTACTGTTCATGTTATGTTGTCATTTATTGATGCTGCTATTGTACTGTTCATGTTATGTTGTCAATTATTGCCGCTGCTATTGTACTGTTCATGTTATGTTGTCATTTATTGATGCTGCTATTGTACTGTTCATGTTATGTTGTCATTTATTGATGCTGCTATTGTACTGTTCATGTTATGTTGTCATGTATTGACGCTGCTATTGTACTGTTCATGTTATGTTGTCATTTATTGATGCTGCTATTGTACTGTTCATGTTATGTTGTCATTTATTGATGCTGCTATTGTACTGTTCATGTTATGTTGTCAATTATTGCCGCTGCTATTGTACTGTTCATGTTATGTTGTCATTTATTGACGCTGCTATTGTACTGTTCATGTTATGTTGTCATTTATTGATGCTGCTATTGTACTGTTCATGTTATGTTGTCATTTATTGATGCTGCTATTGTACTGTTCATGTTATGTTGTCAATTATTGCCGCTGCTATTGTACTGTTCATGTTATGTTGTCATTTATTGATGGTGCTATTGTACTGTTCATGTTATGTTGTCATTTATTGATGCTGCTATTGTACTGTTCATGATATGTTGTCATTTATTGACGCCGCTATTGTACTGTTCATGTTATGTTGTCATTTATTGATGCTGCTATTGTACTGTTCATGATATGTTGTCATTTATTGATACTGCTATTGTACTGTTCATGTTATGTTGTCAATTATTGCCGCTGCTATTGTACTGTTCATGTTATGTTGTCAATTATTGATGCTGCTATTGTACTGTTCATGTTATATTGTCATTAATTGATGGTGCTATTGTACTGTTCATGTTATGTTGTCAATTATTGATGCTGCTATTGTACTGTTCATGTTATATTGTCATTAATTGATGGTGCTATTGTACTGTTCATGTTATGTTGTCAATTATTGATGCTGCTATTGTACTGTTCATGTTATATTGTCATTAATTGATGGTGCTATTGTACTGTTCATGTTATGTTGTCATTTATTGATGCTGCTATTGTACTGTTCATGTTATATTGTCATTTATTGATGCTGCTATTGTACTGTTCATGTTATGTTGTCAATTATTGCCGCTGCTATTGTACTGTTCATGTTATGTTGTCATTTATTGATGGTGCTATTGTACTGTTCATGTTATGTTGTCATTTATTGATGGTGGTATGGTACTGTTCATGTTATGTTGTCATTTATTGATGGTGCTATTGTACTGTTCATGTTATGTTGTCAATTATTGCCGCTGCTATTGTACTGTTCATGTTATGTTGTCATTTATTGACCATGCTATTGTACTGTTCATGTTATGTTGTCATTTATTGATGCTGCTATTGTACTGTTCATGTTATGTTGTCAATTATTGCCGCTGCTATTGTACTGTTCATGTTATGTTGTCATTTATTGATGCTGCTATTGTACTGTTCATGTTATGTTGTCATTTATTGATGCTGCTATTGTACTGTTCATGTTATGTTGTCATTTATTGACGCTGCTATTGTACTGTTCATGTTATGTTGTCATTTATTGATGCTGCTATTGTACTGTTCATGTTATGTTGTCATTTATTGATGGTGCTATTGTACTGTTCATGTTATATTGTCATTTATTGATGCTGCTATTGTACTGTTCATGTTATGTTGTCAATTATTGCCGCTGCTATTGTACTGTTCATGTTATGTTGTCATTTATTGACGCTGCTATTGTACTGTTCATGTTATGTTGTCATTTATTGATGCTGCTATTGTACTGTTCATGTTATGTTGTCATTTATTGATGCTGCTATTGTACTGTTCATGTTATGTTGTCAATTATTGCCGCTGCTATTGTACTGTTCATGTTATGTTGTCATTTATTGATGGTGCTATTGTACTGTTCATGTTATGTTGTCATTTATTGATGCTGCTATTGTACTGTTCATGATATGTTGTCATTTATTGACGCCGCTATTGTACTGTTCATGTTATGTTGTCATTTATTGCCGCTGCTATTGTACTGTTCATGATATGTTGTCATTTATTGATGCTGCTATTGTACTGTTCATGTTATGTTGTCAATTATTGCCGCTGCTATTGTACTGTTCATGTTATGTTGTCAATTATTGATGCTGCTATTGTACTGTTCATGTTATATTGTCATTAATTGATGGTGCTATTGTACTGTTCATGTTATGTTGTCAATTATTGATGCTGCTATTGTACTGTTCATGTTATATTGTCATTAATTGATGGTGCTATTGTACTGTTCATGTTATGTTGTCAATTATTGATGCTGCTATTGTACTGTTCATGTTATATTGTCATTAATTGATGGTGCTATTGTACTGTTCATGTTATGTTGTCATTTATTGATGCTGCTATTGTACTGTTCATGTTATATTGTCATTTATTGATGCTGCTATTGTACTGTTCATGTTATGTTGTCAATTATTGCCGCTGCTATTGTACTGTTCATGTTATGTTGTCATTTATTGATGCTGCTATTGTACTGTTCATGTTATGTTGTCATTTATTGATGCTGCTATTGTACTGTTCATGCTATGTTGTCATTTATTGATGCTGCTATTGTACTGTTCATGTTATGTTGTCAGTTATGGCCGCTGCTATTGTACTGTTCATGTTATGTTGTCATTTATTGATGCTGCTATTGTACTGTTCATGTTATGTTGTCATTTATTGATGGTGCTATTGTACTGTTCATGCTATGTTGTCATTTATTGATGCTGCTATTTTACTGTTCATGTTATGTTGTCATTTATTGATGCTGCTATTGTACTGTTCATGTTATGTTGTCATTTATTGATGCTGCTATTGTACTGTTCATGTTATGTTGTCATTTATTGATGCCGCTATTGTACTGTTCATGCTATGTTGTCAATTATTGCCGCTGCTATTGTACTCTTCATGTTATGTTGTCATTTATTGACGCTGCTATTGTACTGTTCATGTTATGTTGTCATTTATTGACGCTGCTATTGTACTGTTCATGTTATGTTGTCATTTATTGATGGTGCTATTGTACTGTTCATGTTATGTTGTCATTTATTGATGGTGGTATGGTACTGTTCATGTTATGTTGTCATTTATTGATGGTGCTATTGTACTGTTCATGTTATGTTGTCAATTATTGCCGCTGCTATTGTACTGTTCATGTTATGTTGTCAATTATTGCCGCTGCTATTGTACTGTTCATGTTATGTTGTCATTTATTGATGCTGCTATTGTACTGTTCATGTTATGTTGTCATTTATTGATGCTGCTATTGTACTGTTCATGATATGTTGTCATTTATTGATGCTGCTATTGTACTGTTCATGTTATGTTGTCAATTATTGCCGCTGCTATTGTACTGTTCATGTTATGTTGTCAATTATTGATGCTGCTATTGTACTGTTCATGTTATATTGTCATTAATTGATGGTGCTATTGTACTGTTCATGTTATGTTGTCAATTATTGATGCTGCTATTGTACTGTTCATGTTATATTGTCATTAATTGATGGTGCTATTGTACTGTTCATGTTATGTTGTCAATTATTGATGCTGCTATTGTACTGTTCATGTTATATTGTCATTAATTGATGGTGCTATTGTACTGTTCATGTTATGTTGTCATTTATTGATGCTGCTATTGTACTGTTCATGTTATATTGTCATTTATTGACGCTGCTATTGTACTGTTCATGTTATGTTGTCAATTATTGCCGCTGCTATTGTACTGTTCATGTTATGTTGTCATTTATTGATGCTGCTATTGTACTGTTCATGTTATGTTGTCATTTATTGATGCTGCTATTGTACTGTTCATGCTATGTTGTCATTTATTGATGCTGCTATTGTACTGTTCATGTTATGTTGTCAGTTATGGCCGCTGCTATTGTACTGTTCATGTTATGTTGTCATTTATTGATGCTGCTATTGTACTGTTCATGTTATGTTGTCATTTATTGATGGTGCTATTGTACTGTTCATGCTATGTTGTCATTTAATGATGCTGCTATTTTACTGTTCATGTTATGTTGTCATTTATTGATGCTGCTATTGTACTGTTCATGTTATGTTGTCATTTATTGATGCTGCTATTGTACTGTTCATGTTATGTTGTCATTTATTGATGCCGCTATTGTACTGTTCATGCTATGTTGTCAATTATTGCCGCTGCTATTGTACTCTTCATGTTATGTTGTCATTTATTGACGCTGCTATTGTACTGTTCATGTTATGTTGTCATTTATTGACGCTGCTATTGTACTGTTCATGTTATGTTGTCATTTATTGATGGTGCTATTGTACTGTTCATGTTATGTTGTCATTTATTGATGGTGGTATGGTACTGTTCATGTTATGTTGTCATTTATTGATGGTGCTATTGTACTGTTCATGTTATGTTGTCAATTATTGCCGCTGCTATTGTACTGTTCATGTTATGTTGTCAATTATTGCCGCTGCTATTGTACTGTTCATGTTATGTTGTCATTTATTGATGCTGCTATTGTACTGTTCATGTTATGTTGTCATTTATTGATGCTGCTATTGTACTGTTCATGATATGTTGTCATTTATTGATGCTGCTATTGTACTGTTCATGTTATGTTGTCAATTATTGCCGCTGCTATTGTACTGTTCATGTTATGTTGTCAATTATTGATGCTGCTATTGTACTGTTCATGTTATATTGTCATTAATTGATGGTGCTATTGTACTGTTCATGTTATGTTGTCAATTATTGATGCTGCTATTGTACTGTTCATGTTATATTGTCATTAATTGATGGTGCTATTGTACTGTTCATGTTATGTTGTCAATTATTGATGCTGCTATTGTACTGTTCATGTTATATTGTCATTAATTGATGGTGCTATTGTACTGTTCATGTTATGTTGTCATTTATTGATGCTGCTATTGTACTGTTCATGTTATATTGTCATTTATTGACGCTGCTATTGTACTGTTCATGTTATGTTGTCAATTATTGCCGCTGCTATTGTACTGTTCATGTTATGTTGTCATTTATTGATGCTGCTATTGTACTGTTCATGTTATGTTGTCATTTATTGATGCTGCTATTGTACTGTTCATGCTATGTTGTCATTTATTGATGCTGCTATTGTACTGTTCATGTTATGTTGTCAGTTATGGCCGCTGCTATTGTACTGTTCATGTTATGTTGTCATTTATTGATGCTGCTATTGTACTGTTCATGTTATGTTGTCATTTATTGATGGTGCTATTGTACTGTTCATGCTATGTTGTCATTTAATGATGCTGCTATTTTACTGTTCATGTTATGTTGTCATTTATTGATGCTGCTATTGTACTGTTCATGTTATGTTGTCATTTATTGATGCTGCTATTGTACTGTTCATGTTATGTTGTCATTTATTGATGCCGCTATTGTACTGTTCATGCTATGTTGTCAATTATTGCCGCTGCTATTGTACTCTTCATGTTATGTTGTCATTTATTGACGCTGCTATTGTACTGTTCATGTTATGTTGTCATTTATTGACGCTGCTATTGTACTGTTCATGTTATGTTGTCATTTATTGATGGTGCTATTGTACTGTTCATGTTATGTTGTCATTTATTGATGGTGGTATGGTACTGTTCATGTTATGTTGTCATTTATTGATGGTGCTATTGTACTGTTCATGTTATGTTGTCAATTATTGCCGCTGCTATTGTACTGTTCATGTTATGTTGTCATTTATTGACCCTGCTATTGTACTGTTCATGTTATGTTGTCATTTATTGATGCTGCTATTGTACTGTTCATGTTATGTTGTCATTTATTGATGCTGCTATTGTACTGTTCATGTTATGTTGTCAATTATTGCCGCTGCTATTGTACTGTTCATGTTATGTTGTCATTTATTGATGCTGCTATTGTACTGTTCATGTTATGTTGTCATTTATTGATGCTGCTATTGTACTGTTCATGTTATATTGTCATTTATTGTTGCTGCTATTGTACTGTTCATGCTATGTTGTCAATTATTGCCGCTGCTATTGTACTGTTCATGTTATGTTGTCATTTATTGACGCTGCTATTGTACTGTTCATGTTATGTTGTCATTTATTGATGCTGCTATTGTACTGTTCATGTTATGTTGTCATTTATTGATGCTGCTATTGTACTGTTCATGTTATGTTGTCAATTATTGCCGCTGCTATTGTACTGTTCATGTTATGTTGTCTTTATTTATGCTGTTATTGTACTGTTCATGTTATGTTGTCATTTATTGATGCTGCTATTGTACTGTTCATGTTATGTTGTCATTTATTGATGCTGCTATTTTACTGTTCATGTTATGTTGTCATTTATTGATGCTGCTATTGTACTGTTCATGTTATATTGTCATTTATTGATGCTGCTATTGTACTGTTCATGTTATGTTGTCAATTATTGCCGCTGCTATTGTACTGTTCATGTTATGTTGTCATCTATTGACCCTGCTATTGTACTGTTCATGTTATGTTGTCAATTATTGACGCTGCTAGAGTACTGTTCATGTTATGTTGTCAATTATTGATGGTGATATTGCACTGTTCATGTTATGTTGTCATTTATTGACGCTGCTATTGTACTGTTCATGTTATGTTGTCAATTATTTACGCTGCTATTGTACTGTTCATGTTATGTTGTCATTTATTGATGGTGCTATTGTACTGTTCATGTTATGTTGTCATTTATTGATGGTGCTATTGTACTGTTCATGTTATGTTGTCATTTATTGACGCTGCTATTGTACTGTTCATGTTATGTTGTCATTTATTGATGCTGCTATTGTACTATTCATGTTATGTTGTCAATTATTGCCGCTGCTATTTTACTGTTCATGTTATGTTGTCATTTATTGACGCTGCTATTGTACTGTTCATGTTATGTTGTCATTTATTGACGCTTCTATTGTACTGTTGATGTTATGTTGTCATTTATTGATGGTGTTATTGTACTGTTCATGTTATGTTGTCATTTATTGTTGGTGGTATGGTACTGTTCATGTTATGTTGTCATTTATTGATGGTGCTATTGTACTGTTCATGTTATGTTGTCAATTATTGCCGCTGCTATTGTACTGTTCATGTTATGTTGTCATTTATTGACCCTGCTATTGTACTGTTCATGTTATGTTGTCATTTATTGATGCTGCTATTGTACTGTTCATGTTATGTTGTCAATTATTGCCGCTGCTATTGTACTGTTCATGTTATGTTGTCATTTATTGATGCTGCTATTGTACTGTTCATGTTATGTTGTCATTTATTGATGCTGCTATTGTACTGTTCATGTTATGTTGTCATGTATTGACGCTGCTATTGTACTGTTCATGTTATGTTGTCATTTATTGATGCTGCTATTGTACTGTTCATGTTATGTTGTCATTTATTGATGGTGCTATTGTACTGTTCATGTTATATTGTCATTTATTGATGCTGCTATTGTACTGTTCATGTTATGTTGTCAATTATTGCCGCTGCTATTGTACTGTTCATGTTATGTTGTCATTTATTGACGCTGCTATTGTACTGTTCATGTTATGTTGTCATTTATTGATGCTGCTATTGTACTGTTCATGTTATGTTGTCATTTATTGATGCTGCTATTGTACTGTTCATGTTATGTTGTCAATTATTGCCGCTGCTATTGTACTGTTCATGTTATGTTGTCATTTATTGATGGTGCTATTGTACTGTTCATGTTATGTTGTCATTTATTGATGCTGCTATTGTACTGTTCATGATATGTTGTCATTTATTGATGCTGCTATTGTACTGTTCATGTTATGTTGTCAATTATTGCCGCTGCTATTGTACTGTTCATGTTATGTTGTCAATTATTGATGCTGCTATTGTACTGTTCATGTTATATTGTCATTAATTGATGGTGCTATTGTACTGTTCATGTTATGTTGTCATTTATTGATGCTGCTATTGTACTGTTCATGTTATGTTGTCATTTATTGATGCTGCTATTGTACTGTTCATGTTATGTTGTCATTTATTGATGCTGCTATTGTACTGTTCATGTTATGTTGTCATTTATTGATGCTGCTATTGTACTGTTCATGTTATGTTGTCAGTTATGGCCGCTGCTATTGTACTGTTCATGTTATGTTGTCATTTATTGATGCTGCTATTGTACTGTTCATGTTATGTTGTCATTTATTGATGGTGCTATTGTACTGTTCATGCTATGTTGTCATTTATTGATGCTGCTATTTTACTGTTCATGTTATGTTGTCATTTATTGATGCTGCTATTGTACTGTTCATGTTATGTTGTCATTTATTGATGCTGCTATTGTACTGTTCATGTTATGTTGTCAATTATTGCCGCTGCTATTGTACTCTTCATGTTATGTTGTCATTTATTGATGCTGCTATTGTACTGTTCATGTTATGTTGTCATTTTTTGACGCTGCTATTGTACTGTTCATGTTATGTTGTCATTTATTGATGGTGCTATTGTACTGTTCATGTTATGTTGTCATTTATTGATGGTGGTATGGTACTGTTCATGTTATGTTGTCATTTATTGATGGTGCTATTGTACTGTTCATGTTATGCTGGCAATTATTGCCGCTGCTATTGTACTGTTCATGTTATGTTGTCATTTATTGACCCTGCTATTGTACTGTTCATGTTATGTTGTCATTTATTGATGCTGCTATTGTACTGTTCATGTTATGTTGTCATTTATTGATGCTGCTATTGTACTGTTCATGTTATGTTGTCAATTATTGCCGCTGCTATTGTACTCTTCATGTTATGTTGTCATTTATTGATGCTGCTATTGTACTGTTCATGTTATGTTGTCATTTATTGACGCTGCTATTGTACTGTTCATGTTATGTTGTCATTTATTGATGGTGCTATTGTACTGTTCATGTTATGTTGTCATTTATTGATGGTGGTATGGTACTGTTCATGTTATGTTGTCATTTATTGATGGTGCTATTGTACTGTTCATGTTATGCTGGCAATTATTGCCGCTGCTATTGTACTGTTCATGTTATGTTGTCATTTATTGACCCTGCTATTGTACTGTTCATGTTATGTTGTCATTTATTGATGCTGCTATTGTACTGTTCATGTTATGTTGTCATTTATTGATGCTGCTATTGTACTGTTCATGTTATGCTGGCAATTATTGCCGCTGCTATTGTACTGTTCATGTTATGTTGTCATTTATTGACCCTGCTATTGTACTGTTCATGTTATGTTGTCATTTATTGATGCTGCTATTGTACTGTTCATGTTATGTTGTCATTTATTGATGCTGCTATTGTACTGTTCATGTTATGTTGTCATTTATTGATGCTGCTATTGTACTGTTCATGTTATGTTGTCAATTATTGATGCTGCTATTGTACTGTTCATGTTATGTTGTCTTTATTTATGCTGTTATTGTACTGTTCATGTTATGTTGTCATTTATTGATGCTGCTATTGTACTGTTCATGTTATGTTGTCATTTATTGATGCTGCTATTGTACTGTTCATGTTATGTTGTCATTTATTGATGGTGCTATTGTACTGTTCATGTTATATTGTCATTTATTGATGCTGCTATTGTACTGTTCATGTTATGTTGTCAATTATTGCCGCTGCTATTGTACTGTTCATGTTATGTTGTCATTTATTGACGCTGCTATTGTACTGTTCATGTTATGTTGTCATTTATTGATGCTGCTATTGTACTGTTCATGTTATGTTGTCATTTATTGATGCTGCTATTGTACTGTTCATGTTATGTTGTCAATTATTGCCGCTGCTATTGTACTGTTCATGTTATGTTGTCATTTATTGATGGTGCTATTGTACTGTTCATGTTATGTTGTCATTTATTGATGCTGCTATTGTACTGTTCATGATATGTTGTCATTTATTGATGCTGCTATTGTACTGTTCATGTTATGTTGTCAATTATTGCCGCTGCTATTGTACTGTTCATGTTATGTTGTCAATTATTGATGCTGCTATTGTACTGTTCATGTTATATTGTCATTTATTGATGGTGCTATTGTACTGTTCATGTTATGTTGTCATTTATTGATGCTGCTATTGTACTGTTCATGTTATGTTGTCATTTATTGATGCTGCTATTGTACTGTTCATGTTATGTTGTCATTTATTGATGCTGCTATTGTACTGTTCATGTTATGTTGTCATTTATTGATGCTGCTATTGTACTGTTCATGTTATGTTGTCAGTTATGGCCGCTGCTATTGTACTGTTCATGTTATGTTGTCATTTATTGATGCTGCTATTGTACTGTTCATGTTATGTTGTCATTTATTGATGGTGCTATTGTACTGTTCATGCTATGTTGTCATTTATTGATGCTGCTATTTTACTGTTCATGTTATGTTGTCATTTATTGATGCTGCTATTGTACTGTTCATGTTATGTTGTCATTTATTGATGCTGCTATTGTACTGTTCATGTTATGTTGTCAATTATTGCCGCTGCTATTGTACTCTTCATGTTATGTTGTCATTTATTGATGCTGCTATTGTACTGTTCATGTTATGTTGTCATTTATTGACGCTGCTATTGTACTGTTCATGTTATGTTGTCATTTATTGATGGTGCTATTGTACTGTTCATGTTATGTTGTCATTTATTGATGGTGGTATGGTACTGTTCATGTTATGTTGTCATTTATTGATGGCGCTATTGTACTGTTCATGTTATGCTGGCAATTATTGCCGCTGCTATTGTACTGTTCATGTTATGTTGTCATTTATTGACCCTGCTATTGTACTGTTCATGTTATGTTGTCATTTATTGATGCTGCTATTGTACTGTTCATGTTATGTTGTCATTTATTGATGCTGCTATTGTACTGTTCATGTTATGTTGTCAATTATTGCCGCTGCTATTGTACTGTTCATGTTATGTTGTCATTTATTGATGCTGCTATTGTACTGTTCATGTTATGCTGGCAATTATTGCCGCTGCTATTGTACTGTTCATGTTATGTTGTCATTTATTGACCCTGCTATTGTACTGTTCATGTTATGTTGTCATTTATTGATGCTGCTATTGTACTGTTCATGTTATGTTGTCATTTATTGATGCTGCTATTGTACTGTTCATGTTATGTTGTCATTTATTGATGCTGCTATTGTACTGTTCATGTTATGTTGTCAATTATTGATGCTGCTATTGTACTGTTCATGTTATGTTGTCTTTATTTATGCTGTTATTGTACTGTTCATGTTATGTTGTCATTTATTGATGCTGCTATTGTACTGTTCATGTTATGTTGTCATTTATTGATGCTGCTATTTTACTGTTCATGTTATGTTGTCATTTATTGATGCTGCTATTGTACTGTTCATGTTATATTGTCATTTATTGATGCTGCTATTGTACTGTTCATGTTATGTTGTCAATTATTGCCGCTGCTATTGTACTGTTCATGTTATGTTGTCATCTATTGACCCTGCTATTGTACTGTTCATGTTATGTTGTCAATTATTGACGCTGCTATAGTACTGTTCATGTTATGTTGTCAATTATTGATGGTGATATTGCACTGTTCATGTTATGTTGTCATTTATTGACGCTGCTATTGTACTGTTCATGTTATGTTGTCAATTATTTACGCTGCTATTGTACTGTTCATGTTATGTTGTCATTTATTGATGGTGCTATTGTACTGTTCATGTTATGTTGTCATTTATTGATGGTGCTATTGTACTGTTCATGTTATGTTGTCATTTATTGACGCTGCTATTGTACTGTTCATGTTATGTTGTCATTTATTGATGCTGCTATTGTACTATTCATGTTATGTTGTCAATTATTCCCGCTGCTATTTTACTGTTCATGTTATGTTGTCATTTATTGACGCTGCTATTGTACTGTTCATGTTATGTTGTCATTTATTGATGCTGCTATTGTACTGTTCATGTTATGTTGTCATTTATTGATGCTGTTGTGATAGTAGCTGTAAGATTGTAGTGATACTAGCTGTAATGTTGTAGTGATAGTAGCTGTAAGATTGTAGTGGTAGTTGCTGTAAGATTGTAGTAATAGTAGATGTAAGATTGTAGTGATAGTAGCAGTAGGATTATAGTGATAGTAGGTGTAAGATTGTAGTGATCGTAAGTGTAAGATTGTAGTGATAGTAACTGTAAGATTGTAGTGATAGTAGGTGCAAGATTGTAGTGATAGTAGGTGTAAGATTGTAGTGATAGTAGCTGGATGATTGTTGTGATAGTAGGTGTAAGATTGTAGTGATAATAGCAGTAATGTTGTAGTGATAGTAGCTGTAAGATTGTAGTGGTAGTAGCTGTAAGATTGTAGTAATAGTAGGTGTAAGATTGTAGTGATAGTAGCAGTAAGATTATAGTGATAGTAGGTGTAAGATTGTAGTGATAGTAAGTGTAAGATTGTAGTGATAGTAACTGTAAGATTGTAGTGATAGTTGGTGTAAGATTGTAGTGATAGTAGGTGTAAATTGTAGTTATAGTAGCTGGATGATTGTAGTGAAAGTAGCTGTAAGATTGTAGTGATAGTAGGTGTAAGATTGTAGTGATAATAAGTGTAAGATTGTAGTGATAGTAGCTGTAAGATTGTAGTGATAGTAGGTGTAAGATTGTAGTGATAGTAACTGTAAGATTGTAGTAATAGTAGCTGGATGATTGTAGTGATAGTAGCTGTAAGATTGTAGTGATAGTAGTTGCTGTTAGATTTTAGTGATAATATCTGCTATTAAATTGTAGTGATAGTAACTGTAAGATTGTGGTGATAGTAGCTGTAAGATTGTAGTAATAGTAGCTGTAAGATTGTAATGATAGTAGCTGCTGTTAGATTGTAGTGATAGTATCTGCTATTAAATTGTAGTGATAGTAACTGTAAGATTGTAGTGATAGTAGCTGTAAGATTGTAGTAATAGTAAGCTGGATGATTGTAGTGATAGTAGCAGTAAGATTGTAGTGATAGTAACTGTAAAATTGTAGTAATAGTAGCTGTATGAATGTGATGATAGTAGCTGCTGTTAGATTGTAGTGATAGTATCTGCTGGA
This sequence comes from Bathymodiolus brooksi, assembly GCA_963680875.1. Lineage (NCBI taxonomy): Eukaryota > Metazoa > Mollusca > Bivalvia > Mytilida > Modiolidae > Bathymodiolus > Bathymodiolus brooksi. The sequence goes on along the minus strand of OY804578.1, from coordinate 89,425,950 downwards.
AGATTGTAGTGATATTAGCTGTAGGATTGCTTTGATAATAGCAGTAAGATTGTAGTGATAGTAACTGTAAGATTGTAGTGATAGTAGCTGTAAGAATGTAGTGATAGTAGCTGTAAGATTGTAGTGATACTAGCTGTAAAATTATAGTGATAGTATCTGTAAGATTGTAGTGATACTATCTGTTAAATTATAGTGATAGTAGCTGTAAGATTGTTTTGATAATAGCAGTAATGTTGTAGTGATAGTAGCTGTAAGCTTGTAGTGATAGTAGCTGTAATATTGTAGTGATAGTAACTGTAAGATTGTAGTGATACTATCTGTAAAATTATAGTGATAGTAGCTGTAAGATTGTTTTGATAATAGCAGTAATTTAGTAGTGATAGTAGCTGTAAGATTGTAGTGGTAGTAGCTGTAAGATTGTAGTAATAGTAGCTGTAAAATTATAGTGATAGTAGCTGTAAGATTGTTTTGATAATAGCAGTAATGTTGTAGTGATAGTAGCTGTAAGATTGTAGTTGTAGTTCCTGTAAGATTGTAGTAATAGTAGATGTAAGATTGTAGTGATAGTAGCAGTAAGATTATAGTGATAGTAGGTGTAAGATTGTAGTGATAGTAAGTGTAAGATTGTAGTGATAGTAACTGTAAGATTGTAGTGATAGTAGGTGTAAGATTGTAGTGATAGTAGGTGTAAGATTGTAGTGATAGTAGCAGTAATTTAGTAGTGATAGTAGCTGTAAGATTGTAGTGGTAGTAGCTGTAAGATTGTAGTAATAGTAGCTGTTAAATTATAGTGATAGTAGCTGTAAGATTGTTTTGATAATAGCAGTAATGTTGTGGTGATAGTAGCTGTAAGATTTTAGTGATAGTAGCTGTAATATTTTAGTGATAGTAACTGTAAAATGATAGTGATAGTAACTGTAAGATTGTAGTGATAGTAGCTGTAAGATTGTGGTGTTAGTAGCTGTAAGATTGTAGTGATAGTAATTGTAAGATTGTAGTGATAGTAGCTGTTAGATTGTAGTAATAGTAATTGTAAGATTGTAGTGATAGTAATTGTAAGATTGTAGTGAGAGTATCTGTAAGATTGTAGTGATCGTAGTTTTAAGATTGTAGTGATAGTAATTGTAAGATTGTAGTGATAGTAGATGTAAGATTATAGTGATAGTAGCTGTAAGATTGTAGTGATAGTAGCGGTAAGATTGTAGTGATAGTAACTGTAAGATTGTAGTGATAGTAGCTATAAGATTGTAGTGATAGTATCTGTAAGATTGTAGTGATAGTAGGTGTAAGATTGTAGTGAAAGTAGCTGTAAGAATGTAGTGATAGTAACTGTAAGATTGTAGTGATAGTAACTGTAAGATTGTAGTAATAGTAGCTGTATGATTGTGATGATAGTAGCTGCTGGAATATTGTAGTGATATTAGCTCTAGGATTGCTTTGCTAATAGCAGTAATATTGTAGTGATAGTAACTGTAAGATTGTAGTGATAGTAGCTGTAAGAATGTAGTGATAGTAGCTGTAAAATTGTAGTGATCCTAGCTGTAAAAGTAAAGTGATAGTATCTGCAAAACTATTTTGATAATAGCAGTAATGTTGTAGTGGTAGTAGCTGTAAAATTGTAGTGATAGTAACTGTAAGATTGTAGTGATAGTAGCTGTAAGATTGTAGTGATAGTAACTGTAAAATTGTAGTGATAGTATCTGTAAGATTGTAGTGATAGTAGGTGTAAGATTGTAGTGAAAGTAGCGGTAAGAATGTAGTGATAATAGCTGTAAAATGATAGTGATAGTAACTGTAAGATTGTAGTGATAGTAGCTGTAAGATTGTAGTGTTAGTAGCTGTAAGATTGTAGTGATAGTAGTTGTAAAATTGTAGTGATAATAGCTATAAGATTGTAGTAATAGTAACTGTAAGATTGTAGTGATAGTAACTGTAAGAATGTAGTGATAGTAGCTGTAAGATATTAGTGATAGTAACTGTAAGATTGTAGTGATAGTAGGTGTAAGATTGTAGTGATAGTAGCTGTAAGATTGCAGTGATAGTAGCTGTAAGATTGTAGTGATAGTAGTTGTAAGATTGTAGTGATGGTAGATGTAAGATTGTAGTGGTAGTAGCTGTAAGATTGTAGTGATAGTAATTGTAAGATTTTAGTGATAGTAGCTGTAAGATTGTAGTAATAGTAATTGTAAGATTGTAGTGATAGTAACTGTAGGATTGTAGTGAGAGTATCTGTAAGATTGTAGTATTCGTAGTTGTAAGAATGTAGTGATAGTAATTGTAAGATTGTAGTGATAGTAGGTGTAAGAGTGTAGTGATAGTAGCTGTAAGATTGTAGTGATAGTATCTGTAAGATTGTAGTGATAGTAACTGTAAGAATGTAGTGATAGTAGCTGTAAGATTGTAGTGATAGTAGCTGTAAGATTGTAGTGATATTAGGTGTAAGATTGTAGTGATAGTATGTGTAAGATTGTAGTGATAGTAACTGTAAGATTGTAGTAATAATATATGTAAGATTGTATTGATAGTAGCTGTAAGATTGTAGTGATAGTAGCTGTAAAATTGTAGTAATAGTAGGTGTAAGATTGTAGTGATAGTAACTGTAAGATTGTAGTGATAGTAGCTGTAAGATTGTATTGATATTAGGTGTAAGATTGTAGCGATATTAACTCTAAGATTGTAGTGATAGTAGCTGTAAGATTGTAGTGATAGTAGCTGTAAGATTGTAGTGATAGTAGCTATAAGATTGTAGTGATAGTAGGTGTAAGATTGTAGTGATAGTAGGTTTAAGATTGTAGTGATAGTAACTGTAAGATTGTAGTGATAGTAGCTGTAAAATTGTAGTGATAGTAACTGTAAGATTGTAGTGATAGTAGCTGTAAGATTGTATTGATAGTAGCTGTAAGATTGTAGTGATAGTAGGTGTAAGATTGTAGTGATCGTAGGTGTAAGATTGTAGTGATATTAGGTGTAAAATTGTAGTGATAGTAGCTGTAAGATTGTAGTGATAGTAAATGCAAGATTGTAGTGATAGTAACTGTAAAATTGTAGTGATAGTAGCAGTAAGATTGTAGTGATAGTAGCTGTAAGATTGTAGTGATAGTAGCTGTAAGAATGTAGTGATATTAGCTGTAAGATTGTAGTGATAGTAGCTGTAAGATTGTAGTGATAGTAGGTGTAAGATTGTAGTGATAGTAGCTGTAAGATTGTATTGATAGTAGGTGTAAGATTGTAGCGATAGTAGCTGTAAGATTGTAGCGATAGTAACTGTAAGATTGTAGTGATAGTAACTGTAAGATTGTAGTGATAGTAGCTGTAAGATTGTAGTGATAGTAACTGTAAGATTGTAGTGATAGTAGCTGTAAGATTGTAGTGATAGTAGGTGTAAGATTGTAGTGATATTAGCTGTAAGATTGTAGTGATAGTAGCTGTAAGATTGTAGTGATATTAGGTGTAGGATTGCAGTGATAGTATGTGTAAGATTGTAGTGATAGTAACTGTAAGATTGTAGTAATAATATATGTAAGATTGTATTGATAGTAGCTGTAAGATTGTAGTGATAGTAACTGTAAGATTGTAGTGATAGTAGCTGTAAATTGTAGTGATAGTAACTGTAAGATTGTAGTGATAGTAGCTGTAAGATTGTAGTGATAGTAGCTATAAGATTGTAGTTATAGTAGCTGTAAGATTGCAGTGATAGTAGCTGTAAGATTGTAGTGATAGTAGTTGTAAGATTGTAGTGATAGTAGGTGTAAGATTGTAGTGATAGAAGCTATAAAATTGTAGTGATAGTAGGTGTAAGATTGTAGTGATAGTAGCTGTAAGATTTTAGTGATAGTAGCTGTAAGATTGTAGTGATATTAGCTGTAAGATTGTAGTGATAGTAACTGTAAGATTGTAGTGATAGTAGGTGTAAGATTGTAGTGATAGTAGCTGTAAGATTGTAGTGATAGTAGCTGTAAGATTGTAGTGATAGTAGCTGTAAGATTGTAGTGATAGTAGCTGTAAGATTGTAGTGATATTAGCTGTAAGATTGTAGTGATAGTAGGTGTAAGATTGTAGTGATAGTAACTGTAATATTGTAGCGATATTAGCTGTACGATTGTAGTGATAGCAGCTGTAAAATTGTAGTGATTGTAGGTGTAAGATTGTAGTGATAGTAACTGTAAGATTGTAGTGATAGTAGCTGTAAGATTGTAGTGATAGTAGGTGTACGATTGTAGCGATATTAGCTGTAAGATTGTAGTGATAGTTGCTGTAAGATTGTAGTGATAGTAGCTGTAAGATTGTAGTGATAGTAGCTATTAGATTGTAGTGATAGTAGGTGTAAGATTGTAGTGATAGTAGGTGTAAGATTGTAGTGATAGTTGGTGTAGGATTGTAGTGATAGTAACTGTAAGATTGTAGTGATAGTAGCTGTAAAATTGTAGTGATAGTAGCTGTAAAATTGTAGTGATAGTAACTGTAAGATAGTAGTGATAATAGCTGTAAGATTGTAGTGATAGTAGCTGTAAGATTGTAGTGATAGTAGGTGTAAGATTGTAGTGATAGTAGGTTTAATATTGTAGTGATAGAAGCTATAAAATTGTAGTGATAGTAGCTGTAAGATTGTAGTGATAGTAACTGCAAGATTGTAGTGATAGTAACTGTAAGATTGTAGTGATAATAGGTGTAAGATTGTAGTGATAGTAGCTGTAAGATTTTAGTGATAGTAGCTGTAAGATTGTAGTGATATTAGCTGTAAGATTGTAGTGATAGTAACTGTAAGATTGTAGTGATAGTAGGTGTAAGATTGTAGTGATAGTAGTTGTAAGATTGTAGTGATAGTAGCTGTAAGATTGTAGTGATAGTAGCTGTAAGATTGTAGAGATAGTAGCTGTAAGATTGTAGTGACATTAGCTGTAAGATTGTAGTGATAGTAGGTGTAAGATTGTAGTGATAGTAATTGTAATATTGTAGCGATATTAGCTGTAAGATTGTAGTGATAGTAGCTGTAAGATTGTAGTTATAGTAGCTGTAAGATTGTAGTGATAGTAGCTATTAGATTGTAGTGATAGTAGATGTAAGATTGTAGTGATAGTAGCTGTAAGATTGTAGTGATAGTAACTGTAAGATTGTAGTGATAGTTGGTGTAGGATTGTAGTGATAGTAACTGTAAGATTGTAGTGATAGTAGCTGTAAAATTGTAGTAATAGTAGCTCTAAAATTGCAGTGATAGTAACTGTAAGATTGTAGTGATAGTAGCAGTAAGATTGTAGTGATAGTAGCTGTAAGATTGTAGTGATAGTAGGTGTAAGATTGTAGTGATAGTAGGTGTAAGATTGTAGTGATAGTAGCTGTAAGATTGTAGTGATATTAGCTGTAAGATTGTAGTCATAGTAACTGTAAGATTGTAGTGATAATAGGTGTAAGATTGTAGTGGTAGTAGCTGTAAGAATGTAGTGATAGTAGCTGTAAGATTGTAGTGATAATAGCTGTAAGATTGTAGTGATAGTAGGTGTAAGATTGTAGTGATAGTAACTGTAAGATTGTAGTGATATTAGCTGTAAGATTGTAGTGATAGTAGGTGTAAGATTGTAGTGATAGTAACTGTAAGATTGTAGTGATAGTAACTGTAAGATTGTAGTGATAGTAGCTGTAAGATTGTAGTGATATTAGCTGTAAGATTGTAGTGATAGTAACTGTAAGATTGTAGTGATAGTAACTGTAAGATTGTAGTGATAGTAACTGTAAGATTGTAGTGATAGTAGCTGTAAGATTGTAGTGATAGTAACTGTAAGATTGTAGTGATAGTAGCTGTAAGATTGTAGTGATAGTAGCTGTAAGATTGTAGTGATAGTAGGTGTAGGATTGTAGTGATAGTAGCTGTAATATTGTAGTGATAGTAGCTGTAAGATTGTAGTGATAGTAGGTGTAAGATTGTAGTGATAGTAGGTGTAAAATTGTAGTGATAGTTGGTGTAGGATTGTAGTGATAGTAACTGTAAGATTGTAGTGATAGTAGCTGTAAAATTGTAGTGATAGTAGCTCTAAAATTGTAGTGATAGTAACTGTAAGATTGTAGTGATAGTAGCAGTAAGATTGTAGTGATAGTAGCTGTAAGATTGTAGTGATAGTAGGTGTAAGATTGTAGTGATAGTAGGTGTAAGATTGTAGTGATAGTAGCTGTAAAATAGTAGTGATAGTAACTGTACGATTGTAGTGATAGTAGCGGTAAGATTGTGGTAATAGTAGGTGTAAGATTGTAGTGATAGTAGCTGTAAGATTGTAGTGATAGTAGCTGTAAGATTGTAGTGATAGTAGGTGTAACATCGGAGTGATAGTAGGTGTAAGATTGTAGTGATAGAAGCTATAAAATTGTGGTGATAGTAGCAGTAAGATTGTAGTGATAGTAACTGCAAGATTGTAGTGATAGTAACTGTAAGATTGTAGTGATAATAGCTGTAAGATTGTAGTGATAGTAGCTGTAAGATTTTAGTGATAGTAGCTGTAAGATTGTAGTGATATTAGCTGTAAGATTGTAGTGATAGTAACTGTAAGATTGTAGTGATAGTAGGTGTAAGATTGTAGTGATAGTAGCTGTAAGATTGTAGTGATAGTAGCTGTAAGATTGTAGTGATAGTAGCTGTAAGATTGTAGTGATAGTAGCTGTAAGATTGTAGTGATAGTAGCTGTAAGATTGTAGTGATAGTAACTGTAAGATTGTAGTGATAGTAGGTGTAAGATTGTATTGATAGTAGCTGTAAGATTGTAGTGATAGCAACTGTAAGATTGTAGTGATAGTAGCTGTAAGATTGTAGTGATAGTAATTGTAAGATTGTAGTGATAGTAGCTGTAAGATTGTAGTGATAGTATCAGTAAGATTGTAGTTATAGTAGCCGTAAGATTGTAGTGATAGTAGCTGTAAGATTGTAGTGATAGTAGCTGTAAGATTGTATTGATAGTAGCTGTAAGATTGTAGTGATAGTAGGAGTAAGATTATAGTGATAATAACTGTAAGATTGTAGTGATAGTAGCTGTAAGATTGTAGTGATAGTAGCAATTAGATTGTAGTGATAGTAGCTGTAAGATTGTAGTGATAGTAGCAGTAAGATTGTAGTGATAGTAACTATAAGATTGTAGTGATAGTAACTGTAAGATTGTAGTGATAGTAGCTGTAAGATTGTAGTGATAGTAGCAGTAAGATTGTAATGATGGTAACTGTAAGATTGTAGTGATAGTAGGTGTAAGATTGTAGTGATAGTAGCTGTAAGATTGTAGTGATAGTAGCTGTAAGATTGTAGTGATAGTAGGTGTAAGATTATAGTGATAGTAGCTGTAATATTGTAGTGATAGTAGCTGTCAGATTGTAGTGATGATAGCTGTAAGGTTGTAGTGATAGTTATTGTAAGATTTTAGTGATAGTAGCTGTAAGATTGTAGTGATAGTAGCTGTAAGATTGTAGTGATAGTAGGTGTAAGATTGTAGTGATAGAAGCTATAAAATTGTAGTGATAGTAGGTGTACGATTGTAGTGATATTAGCTGTAAGATTGTAATGATAGTAGCTGTAAGATTGTAGTGATAGTAACTGTAAGATTGTAGTGATAGTAGCTGTAAGATTGTAGTGATAGTTGCTTTAAGATTGTAGTGAAAGTAACTGTAAGACTGTAGTGATAGTAGCTGTAAGACTGTAGTGATAGTAGCTGTAAGATTGTAGTGATAGTAGCTGTAAGATTGTAGTGATAGTAACTGTAAGATTGTAGTGATAGTAGCTGTAAGATTGTAGTGATAGTAGCAGTAAGATTGTAGTGATAGTAGCTATAAGATTGTAGTGATAGCAGCTGTAAGATTGTAGTGATAGTAGCTGTAAGATTGTAGTGATAGTAGCTGTAAGATTGTAGTGATAGTATCTGTAAGTTTGTATTGATAGTAGGTGTAAGATTATAGTGATAGTAACTGTAAGATTGTAGTGATAGTATCTGTAAGATTGTAGTGATAGTAGGTGTAAGATTGTAGTGATAGTAACTGTAAGATTGTAGTGATAGTAGCTGTAAGATTGTAGTGATAGTAGGTGTAAGATTGTAGCGATATTAGCTGTAAGATTGTAATGATAGTAGCTGTAAGATTGTAGTGATAGTAGCTGTAAGATTGTAGTGATAGTAGCTATAAGATTGTAGTGATAGTAGGTGTAAGATTGTAGTGATAGTAGGTGTAAGATTGTAGTGATAGTAACTGTAAGATTGTAGTGATAGTAGCTGTAATATTGTAGTGATAGTAGCTGTAAAATTGTAGTGATAGTAACTGTCAGATTGTAGTGATAGTAGCTGTAAGATTGTAGTGATAGTAGCTGTAAGATTTAGGTGTAAGATTGTAGTGATAGTTGGTGTAAGATTGTAGTGATAGAAGCTATAAAATTGTAGTGATAGTAGCTGTAAGATTGTAGTGATAGTAACTGCAAGATTGTAGTGATAGTAACTGTAAGATTGTAGTGATAATAGGTTTAAGGTTGTAGTGATAGTAGCTGTAAGATTGTAGTGATAGTAGCTGTAAGATTGTAGTGATAGTAACTGTAAGATTGTAGTGATAGTAACTGTAAGATTGTAGTGATATTAGCTGTATGATTGTAGTGATAGTAGCTGTAAGATTGTAGTGATAGTAGCTGTAAAATTGTAGTGATAGTAGCTATAAGAGTATAGTGATAGTAGCTGTAAGATTGTAGTGATAGTAGCTGTAAGAGTGTAGTGATAGTAGCTGTAAGATTGTAGTGATAGTAGCTGTAAGATTGTAATGATAGTAGCTGTAAGATTGTAGTGATAGTAGCTGTACGATTGTAGTGATTTTAACTGTAAGATTGTAGTGATAGTAACTGTAAGATTGTTGTGTTAGTAACTGTAAGATTGTAGTGATAGTAACTGTAAGATTGTAGTGATAGTAGCTGTAAGATTGTAGTGATAGTAGATGTAAGATTGTAGTGATAGTAGCTGTAAGATTGTAGTGATAGTAATTGTAAGATTGTAGTGATAGTAGGTGTAAGATTGTAGTGATAGTAATTGTAAGATTGTAGTGATAGTAGCAGTAAGATTGTAATGATAGTAGCTGTAAGATTGTAGTGATAATAGCTGTAAGACTGTAGTGATAGTAGCTGTAAGATTGTTGTGATAGTAGCTGTAAGATTGTAGTGATAGTAGCTGTTTGATTGTAGTGATAGTAGCTGTAAGATTGTAGTGATAGTAGCTGTAAGATTGTAGTGATAGTAACTGTAAGATTGTAGTGATAGTAACTGTAAGATTGTAGTGATAGTAACTGTAAGATTGTAGTGGTAGTAGCTGTAAGATTGTAGTGATAATAGTTGTAAGATTGTAGTGATAGTAGCTGTAAGATTGTAGTGATAGTAACAGTAAGGTTGTAGTGATAGTAGCTGTAAGTTTGTAGTGATAGTAGTTGTAAGATTGTAGTGATAGTAGCTGTAAGATTGTAGTGATAGTAGCTGTAAGATTGTAGTAATAGTAACTGTAAGATTGTAGTGATAGTAGCTGTAAGATTGTAGTGATAGTAGCAGTAAGATTGTAGTGATAGTAGCTGTAAGATTGTATTGATAGTATCTGTAAGATTTGTAATGATAGTAGCTGTAAGATTGTAGTGATAGTAGTTGTAAGATTATAGTGATAGTAGGTGTAAGATTGTAGTGATAGTAGCTGTAAGATTGTAGTGATAGTAGATGTAAGATTGTAATGATAGTAGCTGTAAGATTGTAGTGATATTAGCTGTAAGATTGTAGGGATAGTAGCTGTAAGATTGTAATGATAGTAGCTGTAAGATTGTAGTGATAGTAACTGTAAGATTGTAGTGATAGTAATTGTAAGATTGTAGTGATAGTAGGTGTAAGATTGTAGTGATAGTAGCTGTAAGATTGTAGTGATAGTAGGTGTAAGATTGTAGTGATAGTAACTGTAAGATTGTAATGATAGTAGCTGTAAGATTGTAGTGATAGTACCTGTAAGATTGTAGTGATAATAGCTGTAAGATTGGAATGATGGTAGCTGTAAGATTGTAGTGATAGTAACTGTAAGATTGTAGTGATAGTAGTTGTAAGATTGTAGTGATAGTAGATGTAAGATTGTAGTGATAGTAGCTGTAAGATTGTAGTGATAGTAATTGTAAGATTGTAGTGATAGTAGGTGTAAGATTGTAGTGATAGTAATTGTAAGATTGTAGTGATAGTAGCTGTAAGATTATAGTGATAGTAGCTGTAAGATTGTAGTGATAGTAACTGTAAGATTGTAATGATAGTAGCTGTAAGATTGTAGTGATAGTAACTGTAAGATTGTAATGATAGTAGTTGTAAGATTGTAGTGATAGTAACTGTAAGATTGTAGTGATAGTAGCTGTAAGATTGTAGTGATAATAGTTGTAAGATTGTAGTGATAGTAGCTGTAAGATTGTAGTGATAGTAACAGTAAGATTGTAGTGATAGTAGCTGTAAGATTGTAGTGATAGTAGTTGTAAGATTTTAGTGATAATAGGTGTAAGATTGTAATGATAGTAGCTGTAAGATTGTAGTGATATTAGGTGTAAGATTGTAGTGATAGTAGGTGTAAGATTGTAGTGATAGTAACTTTAAGATTGTAGTGATAGTAACTGTAAGATTGTAGTGATAGGTGTAAGAATGTAGTGATAGTAGGTGTAAGATTGTAGTGATATTAGCTGTAAGATTGTAGTGATATTAGGTGTAGGATTGTAGTGATAGTAACTGTAAGATTGTAGTGATAGTAGTTGTAAGATTGTAGTGATAGTAGGTGTAAGATTTTAGAGATAGTAGCTGTAAGATTGTAGTGATAGTAGATGTAAGAGTGTAATGATAGTAGCTGTAAGATTGTAGTGATATTAGCTGTAAGATTGTAGTGATAGTAGGTGTAAGATTGTAGTGATGGTAATTGTAAGATTGTAGTGATAGTAACTGTAAGATTGTAGTGATAGTAGCTGTAAGATTGTAGTGTTAGTAACTATAAGATTGTAGCGATATTAGCTGTAAGATTGTAGTGATAGTAGCTGTAAGATTGTAGTGATAGTAGCTGTAAGATTGTAGTGATAGTAGTTATTAGATTGTAGTGATAGTAGGTGTAAGATTGTAGTGATAGTAGGTGTAAAATTGTAGTGATAGTTGGTGTAGGATTGTAGTGATAGTAACTGTAAGATTGTAGTGATAGTAGCTGTAAAATTGTAGTGATAGTAGCTCTAAAATTGTAGTGATAGTAACTGTAAGATTGTAGTGATAGTAGCAGTAAGATTGTAGTGATAGTAGCTGTAAGATTGTAATGATAGTAGGTGTAAGATTGTAGTGATAGTAGCTGTAAGATTGTAGTGATAGTAGCTGTAAAATTGTAGTGATAGTAGCTGTAAAATTGTAGTGATAGTAGCTGTAAGATTGTAGTGATAGTAGCTGTAAAATTGTAGTGATAGTAACTGTACGATTGTAGTGATAGTAGCGGTAAGATTGTGGTAATAGTAGGTGAAAGATTGTAGTGATAGTAGCTGTAAGATTGTAGTGATAGTAGCTGTAAGATTGTAGTGATAGTAGGTGTAACATCGTAGTGATAGTAGGTGTAAGATTGTAGTGATAGAAGCTATAAAATTGTAGTGATAGTAGCTGTAAGATTGTAGTGTTAGTAGCTGTAAGATTGTAGTGATAGTAGCTGTAAAATTGTAGTGATAGTAACTGTACGATTGTAGTGATAGTAGCGGTAAGAATGTGGTAATAGTAGGTGTAAGATTGTAGTGATAGTAGCTGTAATATTGTAGTGATAGTAGCTGTAAGATTGTAGTGATAGTAGGTGTAACATCGTAGTGATAGTAGGTGTAAGATTGTAGTGATAGAAGCTATAAAATTGTGGTGATAGTAGCTATAAGATTGTAGTGATATTAGCTGTAAGATTGTAGTGATAGTAACTGTAAGATTGTAGTGATAGTAGGTGTAAGATTGTAGTGATAGTAGCTGTAAGATTGTAGTGATAGTAGCTGTAAGATTGTAGTGATAGTAGCTGTAAGATTGTAGTGATAGTAGCTGTAAGATTGTAGTGATAGTAGCTGTAAGATTGTAGTGATAGTAACTGTAAGATTGTAGTGATAGTAGGTGTAAGATTGTAGTGATAGTAACTGTAAGATTGTAGTGATAGTAGCTGTAAGATTGTAGTGATAGTAGCTGTAAGATTGTAGTGATAGTAGCTGTAAGATTGTAGTGATAGTAGCTGTAAGATTGTAGTAATAGTAACTGTAAGATTGTAGCGATAGTAACTGTAAGATTGTAGTGATAGTAGCTGTAAGATTGTAGTGATAGCAGCTGTAAGATTGTAGTGATAGTAGCTGTAAGATTGTAGTAATAGTAGCTGTAAGATTGTAGTGATAGCAACTGTAAGATTGTAGTGATAGTAGCTGTAAGATTGTAGTGATAGTAACTGTAAGATTGTAGTGATAGTAGCTGTAAGATTGTAGTGATAGTATCAGTAAGATTGTAGTTATAGTAGCCGTAAGATTGTAGTGATAGTAGCTGTAAGATTGTAGTGATAGTAGCTGTAAGATTGTATTGATAGTAGCTGTAAGATTGTAGTGATAGTAGGAGTAAGATTGTAGTGATAATAACTGTAAGATTGTAGTGATAGTAGCTGTAAGATTGTAGTGATAGTAGCAATTAGATTGTAGTGATAGTAGCTGTAAGATTGTAGTGATAGTAGCAGTAAGATTGTAGTGATAGTAACTGTAAGATTGTAGTGATAGTAACTGTAATATTGTAGTGATAGTAGCTGTAAGATTGTAGTGATAGTAGCAGTAAGATTGTAGTGATAGTAACTGTAAGATTGTAGTGATAGTAGCAGTAAGATTGTAATGATGGTAACTGTAAGATTGTAGTGATAGTAGGTGTAAGATTGTAGTGATAGTAGCTGTAAGATTGTAGTGATAGTAGCTGTAAGATTGTAGTGATAGTAGGTGTAAGATTATAGTGATAGTAGCTGTAATATTGTAGTGATAGTAGCTGTCAGATTGTAGTGATGATAGCTGTAAGGTTGTAGTGATAGTTATTGTAAGATTTTAGTGATAGTAGCTGTAAGATTGTAGTGATAGTAGCTGTAAGATTTAGGTGTAAGATTGTAGTGATAGTAGGTGTAAGATTGTAGTGATAGAAGCTATAAAATTGTAGTGATAGTAGCTGTACGATTGTAGTGATATTAGCTGTAAGATTGTAGTGATAGTAGCTGTAAGATTGTAGTGATAGTCACTGTAAGATTGTAGTGATAGTAACTGTAAGATTGTAGTGATAGTTGCTGTAAGACTGTAGTGATAGTAGCTGTAAGACTGTAGTGATAGTAGCTGTAAGATTGTAGTGATAGTAGCTGTAAGATTGTAGTGATAGTAACTGTAAGATTGTAGTGATAGTAGCTGTAAGATTGTAGTGATAGTAGCAGTAAGATTGTAGTGATAGTAGCTATAAGATTGTAGTGATAGCAGCTGTAAGATTGTAGTGATAGTAGCAGTAAGATTGTAGTGATAGTAGCTGTAAGATTGTAGTGATAGTATCTGTAAGTTTGTATTGATAGTAGGTGTAAGATTATAGTGATAGTAACTGTAAGACTGTAGTGATAGTATCTGTAAGATTGTAGTGATAGTAGGTGTAAGATTGTAGTGATAGTAACTGTAAGATTGTAGTGATAGTAGCTGTAAGATTGTAGTGATAGTAGGTGTAAGATTGTAGCGATATTAGCTGTAAGATTGTAATGATAGTAGCTGTAAGATTGTAGTGATAGTAGCTGTAAGATTGTAGTGATAGTAGCTATAAGATTGTAGTGATAGTAGGTGTAAGATTGTAGTGATAGTAGGTGTAAGATTGTAGTGATAGTAACTGTAAGATTGTAGTGATAGTAGCTGTAATATTGTAGTGATAGTAGCTGTAAAATTGTAGTGATAGTAACTGTCAGATTGTAGTGATAGTAGCTGTACGATTGTAGTGATAGTAGCTGTAAGATTTAGGTGTAAGATTGTAGTGATAGTTGGTGTAAGATTGTAGTGATAGAAGCTATAAAATTGTAGTGATAGTAGCTGTAAGATTGTAGTGATAGTAACTGCAAGATTGTAGTGATAGTAACTGTAAGATTGTAGTGATAATAGGTGTAAGATTGTAGTGATAGTAGCTGTAAGATTGTAGTGATAGTGGCTGTAAGATTGTAGTGATAGTAACTGTAAGATTGTAGTGATAGTAACTGTAAGATTGTAGTGATATTAGCTGTATGATTGTAGTGATAGTAGCTGTAAGATTGTAGTGATAGTAGCTGTAAAATTGTAGTGATAGTAGCTGTAAGAGTATAGTGATAGTAGCTGTAAGATTGTAGTGATAGTAGCTGTAAGAGTGTAGTGATAATAGCTGTAATATTGTAGTGATAGTAGCTGTAAGATTGTAATGATAGTAGCTGTAAGATTGTAGTGATAGTAGCTGTACGATTGTAGTGATATTAACTGTAAGATTGTAGTGATAGTAACTGTAAGATTGTTGTGTTAGTAACTGTAAGATTGTAGTGATAGTAACTGTAAGATTGTAGTGATAGTAGCTGTAAGATTGTATTGATAGTAGATGTAAGATTATAGTGATAGTAGCTGTAAGATTGTAGTGATAGTAATTGTAAAATTGTAGTGATAGTAGGTGTAAGATTGTAGTGATAGTAATTGTAAGATAGTAGTGATAGTAGCAGTAAGATTGTAATGATAGTAGCTGTAAGATTGTAGTGATAATAGCTGTAAGACTGTAGTGATAGTAGCTGTAAGATTGTTGTGATAGTAGCTGTAAGATTGTAGTGATAGTAGCTCTAAGATTGTAGTGATAGTAGCTGTAAGATTGTAGTGATAGTAACTGTAAGATTGTAGTGATAGTAACTGTAAGATTGTAGTGATAGTAGCTGTAAGATTGTAGTGATAGTAGGTGTAAGATTGTAGCGATATTAGCTGTAAGATTGTAATGATAGTAGCTGTAAGATTGTAGTGATAGTAGCTGTAAGATTGTAGTGATAGTAGCTATAAGATTGTAGTGATAGTAGGTGTAAGATTGTAGTGATAGTAGGTGTAAGATTGTAGTGATAGTAACTGTAAGATTGTAGTGATAGTAGCTGTAATATTGTAGTGATAGTAGCTGTAAAATTGTAGTGATAGTAACTGTCAGATTGTAGTGATAGTAGCTGTAAGATTGTATTGATAGTAGCTGTAAGATTTAGGTGTAAGATTGTAGTGATAGTTGGTGTAAGATTGTAGTGATAGAAGCTATAAAATTGTAGTGATAGTAGCTGTAAGATTGTAGTGATAGTAACTGCAAGATTGTAGTGATAGTAACTGTAAGATTGTAGTGATAATAGGTGTAAGATTGTAGTGACAGTAGCTGTAAGATTGTAGTGATAGTAGCTGTAAGATTGTAGTGATAGTAACTGTAAGACTGTAGTGATAGTAGCTGTAAGATTGTAGTGATAGTAGCAGTAAGATTGTAGCGATAGTAGCTATAAGATTGTAGTGATAGCAGCTGTAAGATTGTAGTGATAGTAGCAGTAAGATTGTAGTGATAGTAGCTGTAAGATTGTAGTGATAGTATCTGTAAGTTTGTATTGATAGTAGGTGTAAGATTATAGTGATAGTAACTGTAAGATTGTAGTGATAGTATCTGTAAGATTGTAGTGATAGTAGGTGTAAGATTGTAGTGATAGTAACTGTAAGATTGTAGTGATAGTAGCTGTAAGATTGTAGTGATAGTAGGTGTAAGATTGTAGCGATATTAGCTGTAAGATTGTAATGATAGTAGCTGTAAGATTGTAGTGATAGTAGCTGTAAGATTGTAGTGATAGTAGCTGTAAGATTGTAGTGATAGTAGGTGTAAGATTGTAGTGATAGTAGGTGTAAGATTGTAGTGATAGTAACTGTAAGATTGTAGTGATAGTAGCTGTAATATTGTAGTGATAGTAGCTGTAAAATTGTAGTGATAGTAACTGTCAGATTGTAGTGATAGTAGCTGTAAGATTGTAGTGATAGTAGCTGTAAGATTTAGGTGTAAGATTGTAGTGATAGTTGGTGTAAGATTGTAGTGATAGAAGCTATAAAATTGTAGTGATAGTAGCTGTAAGATTGTAGTGATAGTAACTGCAAGATTGTAGTGATAGTAACTGTAAGATTGTAGTGATAATAGGTGTAAGATTGTAGTGATAGTAGCTGTAAGATTGTAGTGATAGTGGCTGTAAGATTGTAGTGATAGTAACTGTAAGATTGTAGTGATAGTAACTGTAAGATTGTAGTGATATTAGCTGTATGATTGTAGTAATAGTAGCTGTAAGATTGTAGTGATAGTAGCTGTAAGATTGTAGTGATAGTAGCTGTAAGAGTGTAGTGATAGTAGCTGTAAGATTGTAGTGATAGTAGCTGTAAGATTGTAATGATAGTAGCTGTAAGATTGTAGTGATAGTAGCTGTACGATTGTAGTGATATTAACTGTAAGATTGTAGTGATAGTAACTGTAAGATTGTTGTGTTAGTAACTGTAAGATTGTAGTGATAGTAACTGTAAGATTGTAGTGATAGTAGCTGTAAGATTGTATTGATAGTAGATGTAAGATTGTAGTGATAGTAGCTGTAAGATTGTAGTGATAGTAATTGTAAAATTGTAGTGATAGTAGGTGTAAGATTGTAGTGATAGTAATTGTAAGATTGTAGTGATAGTAGCAGTAAGATTGTAATGATAGTAGCTGTAAGATTGTAGTGATAATAGCTTTAAGACTGTAGTGATAGTAGCTGTAAGATTGTTGTGATAGTAGCTGTAAGATTGTAGTGATAGTAGCTCTAAGATTGTAGTGATAGTAGCTGTAAGATTGTAGTGATAGTAACTGTAAGATTGTAGTGATAGTAACTGTAAGATTGTAGTGATAGTAGCTGTAAGATTGTAGTGATAGTAGGTGTAAGATTGTAGCGATATTAGCTGTAAGATTGTAATGATAGTAGCTGTAAGATTGTAGTGATAGTAGCTGTAAGATTGTAGTGATAGTTGCTATAAGATTGTAGTGATAGTAGTTGTAAGATTGTAGTGATAGTAGGTGTAAGATTGTAGTGATAGTAACTGTAAGATTGTAGTGATAGTAGCTGTAATATTGTAGTGATAGTAGCTGTAAAATTGTAGTGATAGTAACTGTCAGATTGTAGTGATATTAGCTGTAAGATTGTATTGATAGTAGCTGTAAGATTTAGGTGTAAGATTGTAGTGATAGTTGGTGTAAGATTGTAGTGATAGAAGCTATAAAATTGTAGTGATAGTAGCTGTAAGATTGTAGTGATAGTAACTGCAAGATTGTAGTGATAGTAACTGTAAGATTGTAGTGATAATAGGTGTAAGATTGTAGTGACAGTAGCTGTAAGATTGTAGTGATAGTAGCTGTAAGATTGTAGTGATAGTAACTGTAAGACTGTAGTGATAGTAGCTGTAAGATTGTAGTGATAGTAGCAGTAAGATTGTAGCGATAGTAGCTATAAGATTGTAGTGATAGCAGCTGTAAGATTGTAGTGATAGTAGCAGTAAGATTGTAGTGATAGTAGCTGTAAGATTGTAGTGATAGTATCTGTAAGTTTGTATTGATAGTAGGTGTAAGATTATAATGATAGTAACTGTAAGATTGTAGTGATAGTATCTGTAAGATTGTAGTGATAGTAGGTGTAAGATTGTAGTGATAGTAACTGTAAGATTGTAGTGATAGTAGCTGTAAGATTGTAGTGATAGTAGGTGTAAGATTGTAGCGATATTAGCTGTAAGATTGTAATGATAGTAGCTGTAAGATTGTAGTGATAGTAGCTGTAAGATTGTAGTGATAGTAGCTATAAGATTGTAGTGATAGTAGGTGTAAGATTGTAGTGATAGTAGGTGTAAGATTGTAGTGATAGTAACTGTAAGATTGTAGTGATAGTAGCTGTAATATTGTAGTGATAGTAGCTGTAAAATTGTAGTGATAGTAACTGTCAGATTGTAGTGATAGCAGCTGTAAGATTGTAGTGATAGTAGCTGTAAGATTTAGGTGTAAGATTGTAGTGATAGTTGGTGTAAGATTGTAGTGATAGAAGCTATAAAATTGTAGTGATAGTAGCTGTAAGATTGTAGTGATAGTAACTGTCAGATTGTAGTGATAGTAGCTGTAATTTTGTAGTGATAGTAGCTGTAAAATTGTAGTGATAGTAACTGTCAGATTGTAGTGATAGTAGCTGTAACATTGTAGTGATAGTAGCTGTAAGATTTAGGTGTAAGATTGTAGTGATAGTTGGTGTAAGATTGTAGTGATAGAAGCTATAAAATTGTAGTGATAGTAGCTGTAAGATTGTAGTGATAGTAACTGCAAGATTGTAGTGATAGTAACTGTAAGATTGTAGTGATAATAGGTGTAAGATTGTAGTGACAGTAGCTGTAAGATTGTAGTGATAGTAGCTGTAAGATTGTAGTGATAGTAACTGTAAGACTGTAGTGATAGTAGCTGTAAGATTGTAGTGATAGTAGCAGTAAGATTGTAGCGATAGTAGCTATAAGATTGTAGTGATAGCAGCTGTACGATTGTAGTGATAGTAGCAGTAAGATTGTAGTGATAGTAGCTGTAAGATTGTAGTGATAGTATCTGTAAGTTTGTATTGATAGTAGGTGTAAGATTATAGTGATAGTAACTGTAAGATTGTAGTGATAGTATCTGTAAGATTGTAGTGATAGTAGGTGTAAGATTGTAGTGATAGTAACTGTAAGATTGTAGTGATAGTAGCTGTAAGATTGTAGTGATAGTAGGTGTAAGATTGTAGCGATATTAGCTGTAAGATTGTAATGATAGTAGCTGTAAGATTGTAGTGATAGTAGCTGTAAGATTGTAGTGATAGTAGCTATAAGATTGTAGTGATAGTAGGTGTAAGATTGTAGTGATAGTAGGTGTAAGATTGTAGTGATAGTAACTGTAAGATTGTAGTGATAGTAGCTGTAATATTGTAGTGATAGTAGCTGTAAAATTGTAGTGATAGTAACTGTCAGATTGTAGTGATAGTAGCTGTAAGATTGTAGTGATAGTAGCTGTAAGATTTAGGTGTAAGATTGTAGTGATAGTTGGTGTAAGATTGTAGTGATAGAAGCTATAAAATTGTAGTGATAGTAGCTGTAAGATTGTAGTGATAGTAACTGCAATATTGTAGTGATAGTAACTGTAAGATTGTAGTGATAATAGGTGTAAGATTGTAGTGATAGTAGCTGTAAGATTGTAGTGATAGTAGCTGTAAGATTGTAGTGATAGTAACTGTAAGATTGTAGTGATAGTAACTGTAAGATTGTAGTGATATTAGCTGTATGATTGTAGTGATAGTAGCTGTAAGATTGTAGTGATAGTAGCTGTAAAATTGTAGTGATAGTAGCTGTAAGAGTATAGTGATAGTAGCTGTAAGATTGTAGTGATAGTAGCTGTAAGAGTGTAGTGATAGTAGCTGTAAGATTGTAGTGATAGTAGCTGTAAGATTGTAATGATAGTAGCTGTAAGATTGTAGTGATAGTAGCTGTACGATTGTAGTGATATTAACTGTAAGATTGTAGTGATAGTAACTGTAAGATTGTAGTGATAGTAGCTGTAAGATTGTAGTGATAGTATCTGTAAGTTTGTATTGATAGTAGGTGTAAGATTATAGTGATAGTAACTGTAAGATTGTAGTGATAGTATCTGTAAGATTGTAGTGATAGTAGGTGTAAGATTGTAGTGATAGTAGCTGTAAGAGTATAGTGATAGTAGCTGTAAGATTGTAGTGATAGTAGCTGTAAGAGTGTAGTGATAGTAGCTGTAAGATTGTAGTGATAGTAGCTGTAAGATTGTAATGATAGTAGCAGTAAGATTGTAGCGATAGTAGCTATAAGATTGTAGTGATAGCAGCTGTAAGATTGTAGTGATAGTAGCAGTAAGATTGTAGTGATAGTAGCTGTAAGATTGTAGTGATAGTAACTGCAAGATTGTAGTGATAGTAACTGTAAGATTGTAGTGATAATAGGTGTAAGATTGTAGTGATAGTAGCTGTAAGATTGTAGTGATAGTAGCTGTAAGATTGTAGTGATAGTAACTGTAAGATTGTAGTGATAGTAACTGTAAGATTGTAGTGATATTAGCTGTATGATTGTAGTGATAGTAGCTGTAAGATTGTAGTGATAGTAGCTGTAAAATTGTAGTGATAGTAACTGTCAGATTGTAGTGATAGTAGCTGTAAGATTGTAGTGATAGTAGCTGTAAGATTTAGGTGTAAGATTGTAGTGATAGTTGATGTAAGATTGTAGTGATAGAAGCTATAAAATTGTAGTGATAGTAGCTGTAAGATTGTAGTGATAGTAACTGCAAGATTGTAGTGATAGTAACTGTAAGATTGTAGTGATAATAGGTGTAAGATTGTAGTGATAGTAGCTGTAAGATTGTAGTGATAGTGGCTGTAAGATTGTAGTGATAGTAACTGTAAGATTGTAGTGATAGTAACTGTAAGATTGTAGTGATATTAGCTCTATGATTATAGTGATAGTAGCTGTAAGATTGTAGTGATAGTAGCTGTAAAATTGTAGTGATAGTAGCTGTAAGAGTATAGTGATAGTAGCTGTAAGATTGTAGTGATAGTAGCTGTAAGAGTGTAGTGATAGTAGCTGTAAGATTGTAGTGATAGTAGCTGTAAGATTGTAATGATAGTAGCTGTAAGATTGTAGTGATAGTAGCTGTACGATTGTAGTGATATTAACTGTAAGATTGTAGTGATAGTAACTGTAAGATTGTTGTGTTAGTAACTGTAAGATTGTAGTGATAGTAACTGTAAGATTGTAGTGATAGTAGCTGTAAGATTGTATTGATAGTGGATGTAAGATTGTAGTGATAGTAGCTGTAAGATTGTAGTGATAGTAATTGTAAGATTGTAGTGATAGTAGGTGTAAGATTGTAGTGATAGTAATTGTAAGATAGTAGTGATAGTAGCAGTAAGATTGTAATGATAGTAGCTGTAAGATTGTAGTGATAATAGCTGTAAGACTGTAGTGATAGTAGCTGTAAGATTGTTGTGATAGTAGCTGTAAGATTGTAGTGATAGTAGCTCTACGATTGTAGTGATAGTAGCTGTAAGATTGTAGTGATAGTAGCTGTAAGATTGTAGTGATAGTTGCTGTAAGATTGTAGTGAAAGTAACTGTAAGACTGTAGTGATAGTAGCTGTAAGACTGTAGTGATAGTAGCTGTAAGATTGTAGTGATAGTAGCTGTAAGATTGTAGTGATAGTAACTGTAAGATTGTAGTGATAGTAGCTGTAAGATTGTAGTGATAGTAGCAGTAAGATTGTAGCGATAGTAGCTATAAGATTGTAGTGATAGCAGCTGTAAGATTGTAGTGATAGTAGCAGTAAGATTGTAGTGATAGTAGCTGTAAGATTGTAGTGATAGTATCTGTAAGTTTGTATTGATAGTAGGTGTAAGATTATAGTGATAGTAACTGTAAGATTGTAGTGATAGTATCTGTAAGATTTTAGTGATAGTAGGTGTAAGATTGTAGTGATAGTAACTGTAAGATTGTAGTGATAGTAGCTGTAAGATTGTAGTGATAGTAGGTGTAAGATTGTAGCGATATTAGTTGTAAGATTGTAATGATAGTAGCTGTAAGATTGTAGTGATAGTAGCTGTAAGATTGTAGTGATAGTAGCTATAAGATTGTAGTGATAGTAGGTGTAAGATTGTAGTGATAGTAGGTGTAAGATTGTAGTGATAGTAACTGTAAGATTGTAGTGATAGTAGCTGTAATATTGTAGTGATAGTAGCTGTAAAATTGTAGTGATAGTAACGGTCAGATTGTAGTGATAGTAGCTGTAAGATTGTAGTGATAGTAGCTGTAAGATTTAGGTGTAAGATTGTAGTGATAGTTGGTGTAAGATTGTAGTGATAGAAGCTATAAAATTGTAGTGATAGTAGCTGTAAGATTGTAGTGATAGTAACTGCAAGATTGTAGTGATAGTAACTGTAAGATTGTAGTGATAATAGGTGTAAGATTGTAGTGATAGTAGCTGTAAGATTGTAGTGATAGTAGCTGTAAGATTGTAGTGATAGTAACTGTAAGATTGTAGTGATAGTAACTGTAAGATTGTAGTGATATTAGCTGTATGATTGTAGTGATAGTAGCTGTAAGATTGTAGTGATAGTAGCTGTAAAATTGTAGTGATAGTAGCTGTAAGAGTATAGTGATAGTAGCTGTAAGATTGTAGTGATAGTAGCTGTAAGAGTGTAGTGATAGTAGCTGTAAGATTGTAGTGATAGTAGGTGTAAGATTGTAATGATAGTAGCTGTAAGATTGTAGTGATAGTAGCTGTACGATTGTAGTGATATTAACTGTAAGATTGTAGTGATAGTAACTGTAAGATTGTAGTGATAGTAGCTGTAAGATTGTAGTGATAGTATCTGTAAGTTTGTATTGATAGTAGGTGTAAGATTATAGTGATAGTAACTGTAAGATTGTAGTGATAGTATCTGTAAGATTGTAGTGATAGTAGGTGTAAGATTGTAGTGATAGTAGCTGTAAGAGTATAGTGATAGTAGCTGTAAGATTGTAGTGATAGTAGCTGTAAGAGTGTAGTGATAGTAGCTGTAAGATTGTAGTGATAGTAGCTGTAAAATTGTAATGATAGTAGCAGTAAGATTGTAGCGATAGTAGCTATAAGATTGTAGTGATAGCAGCTGTAAGATTGTAGTGATAGTAGCAGTAAGATTGTAGTGATAGTAGCTGTAAGATTGTAGTGATAGTATCTGTAAGATTGTAGTGATAGTAGGTGTAAGATTGTAGTGATAGTAACTGTAAGATTGTAGTGATAGTAGCTGTAAGATTGTAGTGATAGTAGGTGTAAGATTGTAGCGATATTAGCTGTAAGATTGTAATGATAGTAACTGTAAGATTGTAGTGATAGTAGCTGTAAGATTGTAGTGATAGTAGCTATAAGATTGTAGTGATAGTAGGTGTAAGATTGTAGTGATAGTAGGTGTAAGATTGTAGTGATAGTAACTGTAAGATTGTAGTGATAGTAGCTGTAATATTGTAGTGATAGTAGCTGTAAAATTGTAGTGATAGTAACTGTCAGATTGTAGTGATAGTAGCTGTAAGATTGTAGTGATAGTAGCTGTAAGATTTAGGTGTAAGATTGTAGTGATAGTTGGTGTAAGATTGCAGTGATAGAAGCTATAAAATTGTAGTAATAGTAGCTGTAAGATTGTAGTGATAGTAGGTGTAAGATTGTAGCGATATTAGCTGTAAGATTGTAATGATAGTAGCTGTAAGATTGTAGTGATAGTAGCTGTAAGATTGTAGTGATAGTAACTGCAAGATTGTAGTGATAGTAACAGTAAGATTGTAGTGATAATAGGTGTAAGATTGTAGTGATAGTAGCTGTAAGATTGTAGTGATAGTAGCTGTAAGATTGTAGTGATAGTAACTGTAAGATTGTAGTGATAGTAACTGTAAGATTGTAGTGATATTAGCTGTATGATTGTAGTGATAGTAGCTGTAAGATTGTAGTGATAGTAGCTGTAAAATTGTAGTGATAGTAGCTGTAAGAGTATAGTGATAGTAGCTGTAAGATTGTAGTGATAGTATCTGTAAGAGTGTAGTGACAGTAGCTGTAAGATTGTAGTGATAGTAGCTGTAAGATTGTAATGATAGTAGCTGTAAGATTGTAGTGATAGTAGCTGTACGATTGTAGTGATATTAACTGTAAGATTGTAGTGATAGTAACTGTAAGATTGTTGTGTTAGTAACTGTAAGATTGTAGTGATAGTAACTGTAAGATTGTAGTGATAGTAGCTGTAAGATTGTAGTGATAGTAGATGTAAGATTGTAGTGATAGTAGCTGTAAGATTGTAGTGATAGTAATTGTAAGATTGTAGTGATAGTAGGTGTAGGATTGTAGTGATAGTAATTGTAAGATAGTAGTGATAGTAGCAGTAAGATTGTAATGATAGTAGCTGTAAGATTGTAGTGATAATAGCTGTAAGACTGTAGTGATAGTAGCTGTAAGATTGTTGTGATAGTAGCTGTAAGATTGTAGTGATAGTAGCTCTAAGATTGTAGTGATAGTAGCTGTAAGATTGTAGTGATAGTAGGTGTAAGATTGTAGTGATAGTAACTGTAAGATTGTAGTGATAGTAGCTGTAAGATTGTAGTGATAGTAGGTGTAAGATTGTAGCGATATTAGCTGTAAGATTGTAATGATAGTAGCTGTAAGATTGTAGTGATAGTAGCTGTAAGATTGTAGTGATAGTAGCTATAAGATTGTAGTGATAGTAGGTGTAAGATTGTAGTGATAGTAGGTGTAAGATTGTAGTGATAGTAACTGTAAGATTGTAGTGATAGTAGCTGTAATATTGTAGTGATATTAGCTGTAAAATTGTAGTGATAGTAACTGTCAGATTGTAGTGATAGTAGCTGTAAGATTGTAGTGATAGTAGCTGTAAGATTTAGGTGTAAGATTGTAGTGATAGTTGGTGTAAGATTGTAGTGATAGAAGCTATAAAATTGTAGTGATAGTAGCTGTAAGATTGTAGTGATAGTAACTGCAAGATTGTAGTGATAGTAACTGTAAGATTGTAGTGATAATAGGTGTAAGATTGTAGTGATAGTAGCTGTAAGATTGTAGCGATAGTAGCTGTAAGATTGTAGTGATAGTAACTGTAAGATTGTAGTGATAGTAACTGTAAGATTGTAGTGATATTAGCTGTATGATTGTAGTGATAGTAGCTGTAAGATTGTAGTGATAGTAGCTGTAAAATTGTAGTGATAGTAGCTGTAAGAGTATAGTGATAGTAGCTGTAAGATTGTAGTGATAGTAGCTGTAAGAGTGTAGTGATAGTAGCTGTAAGATTGTAGTGATAGTAGCTGTAAGATTGTAATGATAGTAGCTGTAAGATTGTAGTGATAGTAGCTGTACGATTGTAGTGATATTAACTGTAAGATTGTAGTGATAGTAACTGTAAGATTGTTGTGTTAGTAACTGTAAGATTGTAGTGATAGTAACTGTAAGATTGTAGTGATAGTAGCTGTAAGATTGTAGTGATAGTAGATGTAAGATTGTAGTGATAGTAGCTGTAAGATTGTAGTGATAGTAATTGTAAGATTGTATTGATAGTAGGTGTAAGATTGTAGTGATAGTAATTGTAAGATAGTAGTGATAGTAGCAGTAAGATTGTAATGATAGTAGCTGTAAGATTGTAGTGATAATAGCTGTAAGACTGTAGTGATAGTAGCTGTAAGATTGTTGTGATAGTAGCTGTAAGATTGTAGTGATAGTAGCTGTAAGATTGTAGTGATAGTAGCTGTAAGATTGTAGTGATAGTAGCTGTAATATTGTAGTGATAGTAGCTGTAAAATTGTAGTGATAGTAACTGTCAGATTGTAGTGATAGTAGCTGTAAGATTGTAGTGATAGTAGCTGTAAGATTTAGGTGTAAGATTGTAGTGATAGTTGGTGTAAGATTGTAGTGATAGAAGCTATAAAATTGTAGTGATAGTAGCTGTAAGATTGTAGTGATAGTAACTGCAAGATTGTAGTGATAGTAACTGTAAGATTGTAGTGATAGTAACTGTAAGATTGTAGTGATAGTAGCTGTAAGATTGTAGTGATAGTAGCTGTAAAATTGTAGTGATAGTAGCTGTAAGAGTATAGTGATAGTAGCTGTAAGATTGTAGTGATAGTAGCTGTAAGAGTGTAGTGATAGTAGCTGTAAGATTGTAGTGATAGTAGCTGTAAGATTGTAATGATAGTAGCTGTAAGATTGTAGTGATAGTAGCTGTACGATTGTAGTGATATTAACTGTAAGATTGTAGTGATAGTAACTGTAAGATTGTTGTGTTAGTAACTGTAAGATTGTAGTGATAGTAACTGTAAGATTGTAGTGATAGTAGCTGTAAGATTGTAGTGATAGTAGATGTAAGATTGTAGTGATAGTAGCTGTAAGATTGTAGTGATAGTAATTGTAAGATTGTAGTGATAGTAGGTGTAAGATTGTAGTGATAGTAATTGTAAGATAGTAGTGATAGTAGCAGTAAGATTGTAATGATAGTAGCTGTAAGATTGTAGTTATAATAGCTGTAAGACTGTAGTGATAGTAGCTGTAAGATTGTTGTGATAGTAGCTGTAAGATTGTAGTGATAGTAGCTGTAAGATTGTAGTGATAGTAGCTGTAAGATTGTAGTGAAAGTAGCTGTAAGATTGTAGTGATAGTAACTGTAAGATTGTAGTGATAGTAACTGTAAGATTGTAGTGATAGTAACTGTAAGATTGTAGTGATAGTAGCTGTAAGATTGTAGTGATAATAGTTGTAAGATTGTAGTGATAGTAGCTGTAAGATTGTAGTGATAGTAACAGTAAGGTTGTAGTGATAGTAGCTGTAAGTTTGTAGTGATGGTAGTTGTAAGATTGTAGTGATAGTAGCTGTAAGATTGTAGTGATAGTAGCTGTAAGATTGTAGTGATAGTAACTGTAAGATTGTAGTGATAGTAGCTGTAAGATTGTAGTGATAGTAGCAGTAAGATTGTAGTGATAGTAGCTGTAAGATTGTAGTGATAGTATCTGTAAGATTTGTAATGATAGTAGCTGTAAGATTGTAGTGATAGTAGTTGTAAGATTGTAGTGATAGTAGGTGTAAGATTGTAGTGATATTAGCTGTAAGATTGTAGTGATAGTAGATCTAAGATTGTAATGATAGTAGCTGTAAGATTGTAGTGATATTAGCTGTAAGATTGTAGTGATAGTAGCTGTAAGATTGTAATGATAGTAGCTGTAAGATTGTAGTGATAGTAACTGTAAGATTGTAGTGATAGTAATTGTAAGATTGTAGTGATAGTAGGTGTAAGATTGTAGTGATAGTAGCTGTAAGATTGTAGTGATAGTAGCTGTAAGATTGTAGTGATAGTAACTGTAAGATTGTAATGATAGTAGCTGTAAGATTGTAGTGATAGTACCTGTAAGATTGTAGTGATAGTAGCTGTAAGATTGGAATGATGGTAGCTGTAAGATTGTAGTGATAGTAACTGTAAGATTGTAGTGATAGTAATTGTAATATTGTAGTGATAGTAGATGTAAGATTGTAGTGATAGTAGCTGTAAGATTGTAGTGATAGTAGCTGTAAGATTGTAGTGATAGTAGGTGCAAGATTGTAGTGATAGTAATTGTAAGATTGTAGTGATAGTAGCTGTAAGATTATAGTGATAGTAGCTGTAAGATTTTAGTGATAGTAACTATAAGATTGTAATTATAGTAGCTGTAAGATTGTAGTGATAGTAACTGTAAGATTGTAATGATAGTAGCTGTAAGATTGTAGTGATAGTAGCTGTAAGATTGTAGTGATAGTAGCTATAAGATTGTAGTGATAGTAGGTGTAAGATTGTAGTGATAGTAGGTGTAAGATTGTAGTGATAGTAACTGTAAGATTGTAGTGATAGTAGCTGTAATATTGTAGTGATATTAGCTGTAAAATTGTAGTGATAGTAACTGTCAGATTGTAGTGATAGTAGCTGTAAGATTGTAGTGATAGTAGCTGTAAG
This sequence comes from Bathymodiolus brooksi, assembly GCA_963680875.1. Lineage (NCBI taxonomy): Eukaryota > Metazoa > Mollusca > Bivalvia > Mytilida > Modiolidae > Bathymodiolus > Bathymodiolus brooksi. Next base: position 89,398,372 of record OY804578.1, on the reverse strand, counting down.
ATTTAGGTGTAAGATTGTAGTGATAGTTGGTGTAAGATTGTAGTGATAGAAGCTATAAAATTGTAGTGATAGTAGCTGTAAGATTGTAGTGATAGTAACTGCAAGATTGTAGTGATAGTAACTGTAAGATTGTAGTGATAATAGGTGTAAGATTGTAGTGATAGTAGCTGTAAGATTGTAGCGATAGTAGCTGTAAGATTGTAGTGATAGTAACTGTAAGATTGTAGTGATAGTAACTGTAAGATTGTAGTGATATTAGCTGTATGATTGTAGTGATAGTAGCTGTAAGATTGTAGTGATAGTAGCTGTAAAATTGTAGTGATAGTAGCTGTAAGAGTATAGTGATAGTAGCTGTAAGATTGTAGTGATAGTAGCTGTAAGAGTGTAGTGATAGTAGCTGTAAGATTGTAGTGATAGTAGCTGTAAGATTGTAATGATAGTAGCTGTAAGATTGTAGTGATAGTAGCTGTACGATTGTAGTGATATTAACTGTAAGATTGTAGTGATAGTAACTGTAAGATTGTTGTGTTAGTAACTGTAAGATTGTAGTGATAGTAACTGTAAGATTGTAGTGATAGTAGCTGTAAGATTGTAGTGATAGTAGATGTAAGATTGTAGTGATAGTAGCTGTAAGATTGTAGTGATAGTAATTGTAAGATTGTATTGATAGTAGGTGTAAGATTGTAGTGATAGTAATTGTAAGATAGTAGTGATAGTAGCAGTAAGATTGTAATGATAGTAGCTGTAAGATTGTAGTGATAATAGCTGTAAGACTGTAGTGATAGTAGCTGTAAGATTGTTGTGATAGTAGCTGTAAGATTGTAGTGATAGTAGCTGTAAGATTGTAGTGATAGTAGCTGTAAGATTGTAGTGATAGTAGCTGTAATATTGTAGTGATAGTAGCTGTAAAATTGTAGTGATAGTAACTGTCAGATTGTAGTGATAGTAGCTGTAAGATTGTAGTGATAGTAGCTGTAAGATTTAGGTGTAAGATTGTAGTGATAGTTGGTGTAAGATTGTAGTGATAGAAGCTATAAAATTGTAGTGATAGTAGCTGTAAGATTGTAGTGATAGTAACTGCAAGATTGTAGTGATAGTAACTGTAAGATTGTAGTGATAGTAACTGTAAGATTGTAGTGATAGTAGCTGTAAGATTGTAGTGATAGTAGCTGTAAAATTGTAGTGATAGTAGCTGTAAGAGTATAGTGATAGTAGCTGTAAGATTGTAGTGATAGTAGCTGTAAGAGTGTAGTGATAGTAGCTGTAAGATTGTAGTGATAGTAGCTGTAAGATTGTAATGATAGTAGCTGTAAGATTGTAGTGATAGTAGCTGTACGATTGTAGTGATATTAACTGTAAGATTGTAGTGATAGTAACTGTAAGATTGTTGTGTTAGTAACTGTAAGATTGTAGTGATAGTAACTGTAAGATTGTAGTGATAGTAGCTGTAAGATTGTAGTGATAGTAGATGTAAGATTGTAGTGATAGTAGCTGTAAGATTGTAGTGATAGTAATTGTAAGATTGTAGTGATAGTAGGTGTAAGATTGTAGTGATAGTAATTGTAAGATAGTAGTGATAGTAGCAGTAAGATTGTAATGATAGTAGCTGTAAGATTGTAGTGATAATAGCTGTAAGACTGTAGTGATAGTAGCTGTAAGATTGTTGTGATAGTAGCTGTAAGATTGTAGTGATAGTAGCTGTAAGATTGTAGTGAAAGTAGCTGTAAGATTGTAGTGATAGTAACTGTAAGATTGTAGTGATAGTAACTGTAAGATTGTAGTGATAGTAACTGTAAGATTGTAGTGATAGTAGCTGTAAGATTGTAGTGATAATAGTTGTAAGATTGTAGTGATAGTAGCTGTAAGATTGTAGTGATAGTAACAGTAAGGTTGTAGTGATAGTAGCTGTAAGTTTGTAGTGATGGTAGTTGTAAGATTGTAGTGATAGTAGCTGTAAGATTGTAGTGATAGTAGCTGTAAGATTGTAGTGATAGTAACTGTAAGATTGTAGTGATAGTAGCTGTAAGATTGTAGTGATAGTAGCAGTAAGATTGTAGTGATAGTAGCTGTAAGATTGTAGTGATAGTATCTGTAAGATTTGTAATGATAGTAGCTGTAAGATTGTAGTGATAGTAGTTGTAAGATTGTAGTGATAGTAGGTGTAAGATTGTAGTGATATTAGCTGTAAGATTGTAGTGATAGTAGATCTAAGATTGTAATGATAGTAGCTGTAAGATTGTAGTGATATTAGCTGTAAGATTGTAGTGATAGTAGCTGTAAGATTGTAATGATAGTAGCTGTAAGATTGTAGTGATAGTAACTGTAAGATTGTAGTGATAGTAATTGTAAGATTGTAGTGATAGTAGGTGTAAGATTGTAGTGATAGTAGCTGTAAGATTGTAGTGATAGTAGCTGTAAGATTGTAGTGATAGTAACTGTAAGATTGTAATGATAGTAGCTGTAAGATTGTAGTGATAGTACCTGTAAGATTGTAGTGATAGTAGCTGTAAGATTGGAATGATGGTAGCTGTAAGATTGTAGTGATAGTAACTGTAAGATTGTAGTGATAGTAATTGTAATATTGTAGTGATAGTAGATGTAAGATTGTAGTGATAGTAGCTGTAAGATTGTAGTGATAGTAGCTGTAAGATTGTAGTGATAGTAGGTGCAAGATTGTAGTGATAGTAATTGTAAGATTGTAGTGATAGTAGCTGTAAGATTATAGTGATAGTAGCTGTAAGATTTTAGTGATAGTAACTATAAGATTGTAATTATAGTAGCTGTAAGATTGTAGTGATAGTAACTGTAAGATTGTAATGATAGTAGTTGTAAGATTGTAGTGATAGTAACTGTAAGATTGTAGTGATAGTAGCTGTAAGATTGTAGTGATAGTAGCTGTAAGATTGTAGTGATTGTAGCTGCAAGATTGTAGTGATAGTATCTGTAAGATTGTAGTGATAGTAACTGTAAGATTGTAGTGATAGTAACTGTAAGATTGTAGTGATGGTAGCTGTAAGATTGTAGTGATAATAGTTGTAAGATTGTAGTGATAGTAGCTGTAAGATTGTAGTGATAGTAACAGTAAGATTGTAGTGATAGTAGCTGTAAGATTGTAGTGATAGTAGTTGTAAGATTTTAGTGATAGTAATTGTAAGATTGTAATGATAGTAGCTGTAAGATTGTAGTGATATTAGCTGTAAGATTGTAGTGATAGTAGGTGTAAGATTGTAGTGATAGTAACTGTAAGATTGTAGTGATAGTAACTGTAAGATTGTAGTGATAGGTGTAAGATTGTAGTGATAGTAGGTGTAAGATTGTAGTGATATTAGCTGTAAGATTGTAGTGATATTAGGTGTAAGATTGTAGTGATAGTAACTGTAAGATTGTGGTGATAGTATCTGTAAGATTGTAGTGATAGGTGTAAGAATGTAATGATAGTAGCTGTAAGATTGTAGTGATAGTAACTGTAAGATTATAGTGATAGTAGCTGTAAGATTGTAGTGATAGTAGCAGTAAGATTGTAGTGATAGTAGCTGTAAGAGTGTAGTGATAGTAGATGTAAGAGTGTAATGATAGTAGCTGTACGATTGTAGTGATAGTAGTTGTAAGATTGTAGTGATAGTAGGTGTAAGATTGTAGTGATAGTAGCTGTAAGAATGTAGTGATAGTAGCTGTAAGATTGTAGTGATAGTACCTTTAAGATTGTACTGATATTAGCTGTAAGATTGTAGTGATATTAGCTGTAAGATTGTAGTGATAGTAGGTGTAAGATTGTAGTGATAGTAACTGTAAGATTGTAGTGATAGTAACAGTAAGATTGTAGTGATAGTAGCTGTAAGATTGTAGTGATAGTAACTGTAAGATTGTAGTGATAGTAGCTGTAAGATTGTAGTGATAGTAGCAGTAAGATTATAGTGATAGTAGCTGTAAGATTGTAGTGATAGTAGCTGTAAGATTGTAGTGATAGTAGCTGTAATATTGTAGTGATAGTAACTGTAAGATTGTAATGATAGTAGCTGTGAGATTGTAGTGATAGTAGTTGTAAAATTGTAGTGATAGTAGCTGTAAGATTGTAGTGATAGTAACTGTAAGATTGTAGTGATAGTAGCTGTAAGATTGTAGTGATAGTTGTTGTAAGATTGTAGTGATAGTAGCTGTAAGATTGTAGTGATAGTAGCTGTAAGATTGTAGTGATAGTAACTGTAAGATTATAGTGATAGTAGCTGTAAGATTGTAGTGATAGTAGCAGTAAGATTGTAGTGATAGTAGCTGTAAGATTGTAGTGATAGTATCTGTAAGATTGTAATGATAGTAGCTGTAAGATTGTAGTGATAGTAGTTGTAAGATTGTAGTGATAGTAGGTGTAAGATTGTAGTGATAGTAGCTGTAAGAATGTAGTGATAGTAGCTGTAAGATTTTAGTGATAGTACCTTTAAGATTGTAGTGATATTAGCTGTAAGATTGTAGTGATATTAGCTGTAAGATTGTAGTGATAGTAGCTGTAAGATTGTAGTGATAGTAACAGTAAGATTGTAGTGATAGTAGCTGTAAGATTGTAGTGATAGTAACTGTAAGATTGTAGTGATAGTAGCTGTAAGATTGTAGTGATAGTAGCAGTAAGATTATAGTGATAGTAGCTGTAAGATTGTAGTGATAGTAACTGTAAGATTGTAGTGATAGTAGCTGTAATATTGTAGTGATAGTAGCTGTAAGATTGTAGTGATAGTAGGTGTAAGATTGTAGTGATAGTATCTGTAAGATTGTAGTGATATTAGCTGTAAGATTGTAGTGATAGTAGGTGTAAGATTGTAGTGATAGTAACTGTAAGATTGTAGTGATAGTAACTGTAAGATTGTAGTGATAGTAGCTGTAAGATTGTAGTGATAGTAACTGTAAGATTGTAGTGATAGTAGCTGCAAGATTGTAGTGATAGTAGCAGTAAGATTGTAGTGATAGTAGCAGTAAGATTGTAGTGATAGTAACTGTATGATTGTAGTGATAGTAGCTGTAAGATTGTAGTGATAGTAACTGTAAGATTGTAGTGATAGTAGCTGTAAGATTGTAGTGATAGTAGCTGTAAGATTGTAGTGATAGTAGCTGTAAGATTTAGGTGTAAGATTGTAGTGATAGAAGCTATAACATTGTAGTGATAGTAGCTGTACGATTGTAGTGATATTAGCTGTAAGATTGTATTGATAGTAGCTGTAAGATTGTAGCGATAGTAACTGTAAGATTGTAGTGATAGTAACTGTAAGATTGTAGTGATAGTTGCTGAAAGATTGTATTGAAAGTAACTGTAAGACTGTAGTGATAGTAGCTGTAAGACTGTAGTGATAGTAGCTGTAAGATTGTAGTGATAGTAGCTGTAAGATTGTAGTGATAGTAACTGTAAGATTGTAGTGATAGTAGCTGTAAGATTGTAGTGATAGTAGCAGTAAGATTGTAGTGATAGTAGCTATAAGATTGTAGTGATAACAGCTGTAAGATTGTAGTGATAGTAGCAGTAAGATTGTAGTGATATTAGCTGTAAGATTGTAGTGATAGTATCTGTAAGTTTGTATTGATAGTAGGTGTAAGATTATAGTGATAGTAACTGTAAGATTGTAGTGATAGTATCTGTAAGATTGTAGTGATAGTAGGTGTAAGATTGTAGTGATAGTAACTGTAAGATTGTAGTGATAGTAGCTGTAAGATTGTAGTGATAGTAGGTGTAAGATTGTAGCGATATTAGCTGTAAGATTGTAATGATAGTAGCTGTAAGATTGTAGTGATAGTAGCTGTAAGATTGTAGTGATAGTAGCTATAAGATTGTAGTGATAGTAGGTGTAAGATTTTAGTGATAGTAGGTGTAAGATTGTAGTGATAGTAACTGTAAGATTGTAGTGATAGTAGCTGTAAGATTTAGGTGTAAGATTGTAGTGATAGTTGGTGTAAGATTGTAGTGATAGAAGCTATAAAATTGTAGTGATAGTAGCTGTAAGATTGTAGTGATAGTAACTGCAAGATTGTAGTGATAGTAACTGTAAGATTGTAGTGATAATAGGTGTAAGATTGTAGTGATAGTATCTGTAAGATTGTAGTGATAGTAGCTGTAAGATTGTAGTGATAGTAACTGTAAGATTGTAGTGATAGTAGCTGTAAGATTGTAGTGATATTAGCTGTATGATTGTAGTGATAGTAGCTGTAAGATTGTAGTGATAGTAGCTGTAAAATTGTAGTGATGGTAGCTGTAAGAGTGTAGTGATAGTAGCTGTAAGATTGTAGTGATAGTAGCTGTAAGAGTGTAGTGATAGTAGGTGTAAGATTGTATTGATAGTAGCTGTAAGATTGTAATGATAGTAGCTGTAAGATTGTAGTGATAGTAGCTGTAAGATTGTAGTGATATTAACTGTAAGATTGTAGTGATAGTAACTGTAAGATTGTTGTGTTAGTAACTGTAAGATTGTAGTGATAGTAACTGTAAGATTGTAGTGATAGTAGCTGTAAGATTGTAGTGATAGTAGATGTAAGATTGTAGTGATAGTAGCTGTAAGATTGTAGTGATAGTAATTGTAAGATTGTAGTGATAGTAGGTGTAAGATTGTAGTGATAGTAATTGTAAGATTGTAGTGATAGTAGCAGTAAGATTGTAATGATAATAGCTGTAAGATTGTAGTGATAGTAGCTGTAAGATTGTTGTGATAGTAGCTGTAGGATTGTAGTGATAGTAGCTGTAAGATTGTAGTGATAGTAGGTGTAAGATTGTAGTGATAGTAGCTGTAAGATTGTAGTGATAGTAACTGTAAGATTGTAGTGATAGTAACTGTAAGATTGTAGTGATAGTAACTGTACGATTGTAGTGATAGTAGCTGTAAGATTGTAGTGATTATAGTTGTAAGATTGTAGTGATAGTAGCTGTAAGATTGTAGTGATAGTAACAGTAAGGTTGTAGTGATAGTAGCTGTAAGTTTGTAGTGATAGTAGTTGTAAGATTGTAGTGATAGTAGCTGTAAGATTGTAGTGATAGTAGCTGTAAGATTGTAGTGATAGTAACTGTAAGATTGTAGTGATAGTAGCTGTAAGATTGTTGTGATAGTAGCAGTAAGATTGTAGTGATAGTAGCTGTAAGATTGTAGTGATAGTATCTGTAAGATTTGTAATGATAGTAGCTGTAAGATTGTAGTGATAGTAGTTGTAAGATTGTAGTGATAGTAGGTGTAAGATTGTAATGATAGTAGCTGTAAGATTGTAGTGATAGTAGATGTAAGATTGTAATGATAGTAGCTGTAAGATTGTAGTGATATTAGTTGTAAGATTGTAGTGATAGTAGCTGTAAGATTGTAATGATAGTAGCTGTAAGATCGTAGTGATAGTAACTGTAAGATTGTAGTGATAGTAATTGCAAGATTGTAGTGATAGTAGGTGTAAGATTGTAGTGATAGTAGCTGTAAGATTGTAGTGATAGTAACTGTAAGATTGTAATGATAGTAGCTATAAGATTGTAGTGATAGTAGCTGTAAGATTGTAGTGATAGTGGTTGTAAGATTGTAATGATGGTAGCTGTAAGATTGTAGTGATAGTAGTTGTAAGATTGTAGTGATAGTAGATGTAAGATTGTAGTGATAGTAGCTGTAAGATTGTAGTGATAGTAATTGTAAGATTGTAGTGATAGTAGGTGTAAGATTGTAGTGATAGTAATTGTAAGATTGTAGTGATAGTAGCTGTAAGATTATAGTGATAGTAGCTGTAAGATTGTAGTGATAGTAACTGTAAGATTGTAATGATAGTAGCTGTAAGATTGTAGTGATAGTAACTGTAAGATTGTAATGATAGTAGTTGTAAGATTGTAGTGATAGTAACTGTAAGATTGTAGCGATAGCAGCTGTAAGGTTGTAGTGATAGTAGCTGTAAGATTGTAGTGATTGTAGCTGTAAGATTGTAGTGATAGTATCTGTAAGATTGTAGTGATAGTAACTGTAAGATTGTAGTGATAGTAACTGTAAGATTGTAGTGATAGTAGCTGTAAGATTGTAGTGATAATAGTTGTAAGATTGTAGTGATAGTAGCTGTAAGATTGTAGTGATAGTAAAAGTAAGATTGTAGTGATAGTAGCTGTAAGATTGTAGTGATAGTAGTTGTAAGATTGTAGTGATAGTAGCTGTAAGATTGTAGTGATAGTAGCTGTAAGATTGTAGTGATAGTAACTGTAAGATTGTAGTGATAGTAGCTGTAAGATTGTAGTGATAGTAGCAGTAAGATTGTAGTGATAGTAGCTGTAAGATTGTAGTGATAGTAGGTGTAAGATTGTAGTGATAGTAGCTGTAAGATTGTAGTGATAGTAGCTGTAATATTGTAGTGATAGTAACTGTAAGATTGTAATGATAGTAGCTGTGAGATTGTAGTGATAGTAGTTGAAAAATTGTAGTGATAGTAGCTGTAAGATTGTAGTGATAGTAACTGTAAGATTGTAGTGATAGTAGCTGTAAGATTGTAGTGATAGTTGTTGTAAGATTGTAGTGATAGTAGCTGTAAGATTGTAGTGATAGTAGCTGTAAGATTGTAGTGATAGTAACTGTAAGATTATAGTGATAGTAGCTGTAAGATTGTAGTGATAGTAGCAGTAAGATTGTAGTGATAGTAGCTGTAAGATTGTAGTGATAGTATCTGTAAGATTGTAATGATAGTAGCTGTAAGATTGTAGTGATAGTAGTTGTAAGATTGTAGTGATAGTAGGTGTAAGATTGTAGTGATAGTAGCTGTAAGAATGTAGTGATAGTAGCTGTAAGATTTTAGTGATAGTACCTTTAAGATTGTAGTGATATTAGCTGTAAGATTGTAGTGATATTAGCTGTAAGATTGTAGTGATAGTAGCTGTAAGATTGTAGTGATAGTAACAGTAAGATTGTAGTGATAGTAGCTGTAAGATTGTAGTGATAGTAACTGTAAGATTGTAGTGATAGTAGCTGTAAGATTGTAGTGATAGTAGCAGTAAGATTATAGTGATAGTAGCTGTAAGATTGTAGTGATAGTAACTGTAAGATTGTAGTGATAGTAGCTGTAATATTGTAGTGATAGTAGCTGTAAGATTGTAGTGATAGTAGGTGTAAGATTGTAGTGATAGTATCTGTAAGATTGTAGTGATATTAGCTGTAAGATTGTAGTGATAGTAGGTGTAAGATTGTAGTGATAGTAACTGTAAGATTGTAGTGATAGTAACTGTAAGATTGTAGTGATAGTAGCTGTAAGATTGTAGTGATAGTAACTGTAAGATTGTAGTGATAGTAGCTGCAAGATTGTAGTGATAGTAGCAGTAAGATTGTAGTGATAGTAGCAGTAAGATTGTAGTGATAGTAACTGTATGATTGTAGTGATAGTAGCTGTAAGATTGTAGTGATAGTAACTGTAAGATTGTAGTGATAGTAGCTGTAAGATTGTAGTGATAGTAGCTGTAAGATTGTAGTGATAGTAGCTGTAAGATTTAGGTGTAAGATTGTAGTGATAGAAGCTATAACATTGTAGTGATAGTAGCTGTACGATTGTAGTGATATTAGCTGTAAGATTGTATTGATAGTAGCTGTAAGATTGTAGCGATAGTAACTGTAAGATTGTAGTGATAGTAACTGTAAGATTGTAGTGATAGTTGCTGAAAGATTGTATTGAAAGTAACTGTAAGATTGTAGTGATAGTAGCTGTAAAATTGTAGTGATAGTAACTGTAAGATTGTAGTGATAGTAGCTGTAAGACTGTAGTGATAGTAGCTGTAAGATTGTAGTGATAGTAGCTGTAAGATTGTAGTGATAGTAACTGTAAGATTGTAGTGATAGTAGCTGTAAGATTGTAGTGATAGTAGCAGTAAGATTGTAGTGATAGTAGCTATAAGATTGTAGTGAAAACAGCTGTAAGATTGTAGTGATAGTAGCAGTAAGATTGTAGTGATATTAGCTGTAAGATTGTAGTGATAGTATCTGTAAGTTTGTATTGATAGTAGGTGTAAGATTATAGTGATAGTAACTGTAAGATTGTAGTGATAGTATCTGTAAGATTGTAGTGATAGTAGGTGTAAGATTGTAGTGATAGTAACTGTAAGATTGTAGTGATAGTAGCTGTAAGATTGTAGTGATAGTAGGTGTAAGATTGTAGCGATATTAGCTGTAAGATTGTAATGATAGTAGCTGTAAGATTGTAGTGATAGTAGCTGTAAGATTGTAGTGATAGTAGCTATAAGATTGTAGTGATAGTAGGTGTAAGATTTTAGTGATAGTAGGTGTAAGATTGTAGTGATAGTAACTGTAAGATTGTAGTGATAGTAGCTGTAAGATTTAGGTGTAAGATTGTAGTGATAGTTGGTGTAAGATTGTAGTGATAGAAGCTATAAAATTGTAGTGATAGTAGCTGTAAGATTGTAGTGATAGTAACTGCAAGATTGTAGTGATAGTAACTGTAAGATTGTAGTGATAATAGGTGTAAGATTGTAGTGATAGTATCTGTAAGATTGTAGTGATAGTAGCTGTAAGATTGTAGTGATAGTAACTGTAAGATTGTAGTGATAGTAGCTGTAAGATTGTAGTGATATTAGCTGTATGATTGTAGTGATAGTAGCTGTAAGATTGTAGTGATAGTAGCTGTAAAATTGTAGTGATAGTAGCTGTAAGAGTGTAGTGATAGTAGCTGTAAGATTGTAGTGATAGTAGCTGTAAGAGTGTAGTGATAGTAGGTGTAAGATTGTATTGATAGTAGCTGTAAGATTGTAATGATAGTAGCTGTAAGATTGTAGTGATAGTAGCTGTACGATTGTAGTGATATTAACTGTAAGATTGTAGTGATAGTAACTGTAAGATTGTTGTGTTAGTAACTGTAAGATTGTAGTGATAGTAACTGTAAGATTGTAGTGATAGTAGCTGTAAGATTGTAGTGATAGTAGATGTAAGATTGTAGTGATAGTAGCTGTAAGATTGTAGTGATAGTAATTGTAAGATTGTAGTGATAGTAGGTGTAAGATTGTAGTGATAGTAATTGTAAGATTGTAGTGATAGTAGCAGTAAGATTGTAATGATAATAGCTGTAAGATTGTAGTGATAGTAGCTGTAAGATTGTTGTGATAGTAGCTGTAGGATTGTAGTGATAGTAGCTGTAAGATTGTAGTGATAGTAGGTGTAAGATTGTAGTGATAGTAGCTGTAAGATTGTAGTGATAGTAACTGTAAGATTGTAGTGATAGTAACTGTAAGATTGTAGTGATAGTAACTGTAAGATTGTAGTGATAGTAGCTGTAAGATTGTAGTGATTATAGTTGTAAGATTGTAGTGATAGTAGCTGTAAGATTGTAGTGATAGTAACAGTAAGGTTGTAGTGATAGTAGCTGTAAGTTTGTAGTGATAGTAGCTGTAAGATTGTAGTGATAGTAACTGTAAGATTGTAGTGATAGTAGCTGTAAGATTGTAGTGATAGTAGCAGTAAGATTGTAGTGATAGTAGCTGTAAGATTGTAGTGATAGTATCTGTAAGATTTGTAATGATAGTAGCTGTAAGATTGTAGTGATAGTAGTTGTAAGATTGTAGTGATAGTAGGTGTAAGATTGTAGTGATAGTAGCTGTAAGATTGTAGTGATAGTAGATGTAAGATTGTAATGATAGTAGCTGTAAGATTGTAGTGATATTAGCTGTAAGATTGTAGTGATAGTAGCTGTAAGATTGTAATGATAGTAGCTGTAAGATCGTAGTGATAGTAACTGTAAGATTGTAGTGATAGTAATTGCAAGATTGTAGTGATAGTAGGTGTAAGATTGTAGTGATAGTAGCTGTAAGATTGTAGTGATAGTAACTGTAAGATTGTAATGATAGTAGCTATAAGATTGTAGTGATAGTAGCTGTAAGATTGTAGTGATAGTGGTTGTAAGATTGTAATGATGGTAGCTGTAAGATTGTAGTGATAGTAGTTGTAAGATTGTAGTGATAGTAGATGTAAGATTGTAGTGATAGTAGCTGTAAGATTGTAGTGATAGTAATTGTAAGATTGTAGTGATAGTAGGTGTAAGATTGTAGTGATAGTAATTGTAAGATTGTAGTGATAGTAGCTGTAAGATTATAGTGATAGTAGCTGTAAGATTGTAGTGATAGTAACTGTAAGATTGTAATGATAGTAGCTGTAAGATTGTAGTGATAGTAACTGTAAGATTGTAATGATAGTAGTTGTAAGATTGTAGTGATAGTAACTGTAAGATTGTAGCGATAGCAGCTGTAAGGTTGTAGTGATAGTAGCTGTAAGATTGTAGTGATTGTAGCTGTAAGATTGTAGTGATAGTATCTGTAAGATTGTAGTGATAGTAACTGTAAGATTGTAGTGATAGTAACTGTAAGATTGTAGTGATAGTAGCTGTAAGATTGTAGTGATAATAGTTGTAAGATTGTAGTGATAGTAGCTGTAAGATTGTAGTGATAGTAACAGTAAGATTGTAGTGATAGTAGCTGTAAGATTGTAGTGATAGTAGTTGTAAGATTGTAGTGATAGTAGCTGTAAGATTGTAGTGATAGTAGCTGTAAGATTGTAGTGATAGTAACTGTAAGATTGTAGTGATAGTAGCTGTAAGATTGTAGTGATAGTAGCAGTAAGATTGTAGTGATAGTAGCTGAAAGATTGTAGTGATAGTAGGTGTAAGATTGTAGTGATAGTAACTGTAAGATTGTAGTGATAGTAACTGTAAAATTGTAGTGATAGGTGTAAAATTGTAGTGATAGTAACTGTAAGATTGTAGTGATATTAGCTGTAAGATTGTAGTGATAGTAGGTGTAAGATTGTAGTGATAGTAACTGTAAGATTGTAGTGATAGTAACTGTAAGATTGTAGTGATAGTAGCTGTAAGATTGTAGTGATAGTAGATGTAAGATTGTAGTGATAGTAGCTGTAAGATTGTAGTGATAGTAATTGTAAGATTGTAGTGATAGTAGGTGTAAGATTGTAGTGATAGTAATTGTAAGATAGTAGTGATAGTAGCAGTAAGATTGTAATGATAGTAGCTGTAAGATTGTAGTGATAATAGCTGTAAGACTGTAGTGATAGTAGCTGTAAGATTGTTGTGATAGTAGCTGTAAGATTGTAGTGATAGTAGCTGTAAGATTGTAGTGATAGTAGCTGTAAGATTGTAGTGATAGTAGCTGTAAGATTGTAGTGATAGTAACTGTAAGATTGTAATGATAGTAACTGTAAGATTGTAGTGATAGTAACTGTAAGATTGTAGTGATAGTAGCTGTAAGATTGTAGTGATAATAGTTGTAAGATTGTAGTGATAGTAGCTGTAAGATTGTAGTGATAGTAGCTGTAAGATTGTAGTGATAGTAACTGTAAGATTGTAGTGATAGTAGCTGTAAGATTGTAGTGATAGTAGCAGTAAGATTGTAGTGATAGTAGCTGTAAGATTGTAGTGATAGTATCTGTAAGATTTGTAATGATAGTATCTGTAAGATTGTAGTGATAGTAGTTGTAAGATTGTAGTGATAGTAGGTGTAAGATTGTAGTGATATTAGCTGTAAGATTGTAGTGATAGTAGATCTAAGATTGTAATGATAGTAGCTGTAAGATTGTAGTGATATTAGCTGTAAGATTGTAGTGATAGTAGCTGTAAGATTGTAATGATAGTAATTGTAAGATTGTAGTGATAGTAGGTGTAAGATTGCAGTGATAGTAGCTGTAAGATTGTAGTGATAGTAGCTGTAAGATTGTAGTGATAGTAACTGTAAGATTGTAATGATAGTAGCTGTAAGATTGTAGTGATAGTACCTGTAAGATTGTAGTGATAGTAGCTGTAAGATTGGAATGATGGTAGCTGTAAGATTGTAGTGATAGTAACTGTAAGATTGTAGTGATAGTAGTTGTAAGATTGTAGTGATAGTAGATGTAAGATTGTAGTGATAGTAGCTGTAAAATTGTAGTGATAGTAATTGTAAGATTGTAGTGATAGTAGGTGTAAGATTGTAGTGATAGTAATTGTAAGATTGTAGTGATAGTAGCTGTAAGATTATAGTGATAGTAGCTGTAAGATTTTAGTGATAGTAACTGTAAGATTGTAATGATAGTAGCTGTAAGATTGTAGTGATAGTAACTGTAAGATTGTAATGATAGTAGTTGTAAGATTGTAGTGATAGTAACTGTAAGATTGTAGTGATAGTAGCTGTAAGATTGTAGTGATAGTAGCTGTAAGATTGTAGTGATTGTAGCTGCAAGATTGTAGTGATAGTATCTGTAAGATTGTAGTGATAGTAACTGTAAGATTGTAGTGATAGTAACTGTAAGATTGTAGTGATGGTATCTGTAAGATTGTAGTGATAATAGTTGTAAGATTGTAGTGATAGTAGCTGTAAGATTGTAGTGATAGTAACAGTAAGATTGTAGTGATAGTAGCTGTAAGATTGTAGTGATAGTAGTTGTAAGATTTTAGTGATAGTAGGTGTAAGATTGTAATGATAGTAGCTGTAAGATTGTAGTGATATTAGCTGTAAGATTGTAGTCATAGTAGGTGTAAGATTGTAGTGATAGTAACTGTAAGATTGTAGTGATAGTAACTGTAAGATTGTAGTGATAGGTGTAAGATTGTAGTGATAGTAGGTGTAAGATTGTAGTGATATTAGCTGTAAGATTGTAGTGATATTAGGTGTAAGATTGTAGTGATAGTAACTGTAAGATTGTAGTGATAGTAACTGTAAGATTGTAGTGATAGGTGTAAGATTGTAATGATAGTAGCTGTAAGATTGTAGTGATAGTAGTTGTAAGATTGTAGTGATAGTAGGTGTAAGATTTTAGTGATAGTAGCTGTAAGATTGTAGTGATATTAGCTGTAAGATTGTTGTGATAGTAGGTGTAAGATTGTAGTGATAGTAACTGTAAGATTGTAGTGATAGTAACTGTAAGATTGTAGTGATAGGTGTAAGATTGTAGTGATAGTAGCTGTAAGATAGTAGTGATAGTATCTGTAAGATTGTAGTTATAGTAACTGTAAGATTGTAATGATAGTAGCTGTGAGATTGTAGTGATAGTAGTTGTAAGATTGTAATGATAGTAGCTGTAAGATTGTAGTGATAGTAACTGTAAGATTGTAGTGATAGTAGCAGTAAGATTGTAGTGATAGTTGTTGTAAGATTGTAGTGATAGTAGCTGTAAGATTGTAGCGATAGTAGCTGTAAGATTGTAGTGATAGTAACTGTAAGATTATAGTGATAGTAGCTGTAAGATTGTAGTGATAGTAGCAGTAAGATTGTAGTGATAGTAGCTGTAAGATTGTAGTGATAGTATCTGTAAGATTGTAATGATAGTAGCTGTAAGATTGTAGTGATAGTAGTTGTAAGATTGTAGTGATAGTAGGTGTAAGATTGTAGTGATAGTAGCTGTAAGAATGTAGTGATAGTAGCTGTAAGATTGTAGTGATAGTACCTTTAAGATTGTAGTGATATTAGCTGTAAGATTGTAGTGATAGTAGGTGTAAGGTTGTAGTGATAGTAACTGTAAGATTGTAGTGATAGTAACTGTAAGATTGTAGTGATAGTAGCTGTAAGATTGTAGTGATAGTGACTGTAAGATTGTAGTGATAGTAGCTGTAAGATTGTAGTGATAGTAGCAGTTAGATTGTAGTGATAGTAGCTGTAAGATTGTAGTGATAGTAACTGTAAGATTGTGGTGATAGTAGCTGTAATATTGTAGTGATAGTAGCTGTAAGATTGTAGTGATAGTAGGTGTAAGATTGTAGTGATAGTAGCTGTAAGATTGTAGTGATAGTAGCTGTAAGATTGTAGTGATAGTAGCTGTAAGATTATAGTGATAGTAACTGTAAGATTGTAGTGATAGTAGCTGTAAGATTGTAGTGATGGTAGCAGTAAGATTGTAGTGATAGTATTTGTAAGATTGTAATGATAGTAGCTGTAAGATTGTAGTGATAGTAGTTGTAAGATTGTAGTGATAGTAGCTGTAAGATTGTAGTGATAGTAGCTGTAAGATTGTAGTGATAGTAGCTGTAAGATTGTAGTGATATTAGCTGTAAGATTGTAGTGATAGTAGGTGTAAGATTGTAGTGATAGTAACTGTAAGATTGTAGTGATAGTAACAGTAAGATTGTAGTGATAGTAGCTGTAAGATTGTAGTGATAGTAACTGTAAGATTGTAGTGATAGTAGCTGTATGATTGTAGTGATAGTAGCAGTAAGATTATAGTGATAGTAGCTGTAAGATTGTAGTGATAGTAACTGTAAGATTGTTGTGATAGTAGCTGTAATATTGTAGTGATAGTAGCTGTAAGATTGTAGTGATAGTAGGTGTAAGATTGTAGTGATAGTATCTGTAAGATTGTAGTGATATTAGCTGTAAGATTGTAGTGATAGTAGGTGTAAGATTGTAGTGATAGTAACTGTAAGATTGTAGTGATAGTAGCTGTAAGATTGTAGTGATAGTAGCTGTAAGATTTAGGTGTAAGATTGTAGTGATAGTAGGTGTAAGATTGTAGTGATAGAAGCTATAAAATTGTAGTGATAGTAGCTGTACGATTGTAGTGATATTAGCTGTAAGATTGTAGTGATAGTAGCTGTAAGATTGTAGCGATAGTAACTGTAAGATTGTAGTGATAGTAACTGTAAGATTGTAGTGATAGTTGCTGAAAGATTGTATTGAAAGTAACTGTAAGACTGTAGTGATAGTAGCTGTAAGACTGTAATGATAGTAGCTGTAAGATTGTAGTGATAGTAGCTGTAAGATTGTAGTGATAGTAAATGTAAGATTGTAGTGATAGTAGCTGTAAGATTGTAGTGATAGTAGCAGTAAGATTGTAGTGATAGTAGCTATAAGATTGTAGTGATAGCAGCTGTAAGATTGTAGTGATAGTAGCCGTAAGATTGTAGTGATATTAGCTGTAAGATTGTAGTGATAGTATCTGTAAGTTTGTATTGATAGTAGGTGTAAGGTTATAGTGATAGTAACTGTAAGATTGTAGTGATAGTATCTGTAAGATTGTAGTGATAGTAGGTGTAAGATTGTAGTGATAGTTACTGTAAGATTGTAGTGATAGTAGCTGTAAGATTGTAGTGATAGTAGGTGTAAGATTGTAGCGATATTAGCTGTAAGATTGTAATGATAGTAGCTGTAAGATTGTAGTGATAGTAGCTGTAAGATTGTAGTGATAGTAGCTATAAGATTGTAGTAATAGTAGGTGTAAGATTTTAGTGATAGTAGGTGTAAGATTGTAGTGATAGTAACTGTAAGATTGTAGTGATAGTAGCTGTAATATTGTAGTGATAGTAGCTGTAAAATTGTAGTGATAGTAACTGTCAGATTGTAGTGATAGTAGCTGTAAGATTGTAGTGATAGTAGCTGAAAGATTTAGATGTAAGATTGTAGTGATAGTTGGTGTAAGATTGTAGTGATAGAAGCTATAAAATTGTAGTGATAGTAGCTGTAAGATTGTAGTGATAGTAACTGCAAGATTGTAGTGATAGTAACTGTAAGATTGTAGTGATAATAGGTGTAAGATTGTAGTGATAGTAGCTGTAAGATTGTAGTGATAGTAGCTGTAAGATTGTAGTGATAGTAACTGTAAGATTGTAGTGATAGTAACTGTAAGATTGTAGTGATATTAGCTGTATGATTGTAGTGATAGTAGCTGTAAGATTGTAGTGATAGTAGCTGTAAAATTGTAGTGATAGTAGCTGTAAGAGTGTAGTGATAGTAGCTGTAAGATTGTAGTGATAGTAGCTGTAAGAGTGTAGTGATAGTAGCTGTAAGATTGCAGTGATAGTAGCTGTAAGATTGTAATGATAGTAGCTGTAAGATTGTAGTGATAGTAGCTGTACGATTGTAGTGATATTAACTATAAGATTGTAGTGATAGTAACTGTAAGATTGTTGTGTTAGTAACTGTAAGATTGTAGTGATAGTAACTGTAAGATTGTAGTGATAGTAGCTGTAAGATTGTAGTGATAGTAGATGTAAGATTGTAGTGATAGTAGCTGTAAGATTGTAGTGATAGTAATTGTAAGATTGTAGTGATAGTAGGTGTAAGATTGTAGTGATAGTAATTGTAAGATTGTAGTGATAGTAGCAGTAAGATTGTAATGATAATAGCTGTAAGATTGTAGTGATAATAGCTGTAAGACTGTAGTGATAGTAGCTGTAAGATTGTTGTGATAGTAGCTGTAAGATTGTAGTGATAGTAGCTGTAAGATTGTAGTGATAGTAGCTGTAAGATTGTAGTGATAGTAGCTGTAAGATTGTAGTGATAGTAACTGTAAGATTGTAGTGATAGTAACTGTAAGATTGTAGTGATAGTAACTGTAAGATTGTAGTGATAGTAGCTGTAAGATTGTAGTGATAATAGTTGTAAGATTGTAGTGATAGTAGCTGTAAGATTGTAGTGATAGTAACAGTAAGGTTGTAGTGATAGTAGCTGTAAGTTTGTAGTGATAGTAGTTGTAAGATTGTAGTGATAGTAGCTGTAAGATTGTAGTGATAGTAGCTGTAAGATTGTAGTGATAGTAACTGTAAGATTGTAGTGATAGTAGCTGTAAGATTGTAGTGATAGTAGCAGTAAGATTGTAGTGATAGTAGCTGTAAGATTGTAGTGATAGTATCTGTAAGATTTGTAATGATAGTAGCTGTAAGATTGTAGTGATAGTAGTTGTAAGATTGTAGTGATAGTAGGTGTAAGATTGTAGTGATAGTAGCTGTAAGATTGTAGTGATAGTAGATGTAAGATTGTAATGATAGTAGCTGTAAGATTGTAGTGATAGTAGCTGTAAGATTGTAGTGAGAGTAGCTGTAAGATTGTAATGATAGTAGCTGTAAGATTGTAGTGATAGTAACTGTAAGATTGTAGTGATAGTAATTGTAAGATTGTAGTGATAGTAGGTGTAAGATTGTAGTGATAGTAACTGTAAGATTGTAATGATAGTAGCTATAAGATTGTAGTGATAGTAGCTGTAAGATTGTAGTGATAGTGGCTGTAAGATTGTAATGATGGTAGCTGTAAGATTGTAGTGATAGTAGTTGTAAGATTGTAGTGATAGTAGATTTAAGATTGTAGTGATAGTAGCTGTAAGATTGTAGTGATAGTAATTGTAAGATTGTAGTGATAGTAGGTGTAAGATTGTAGTGATAGTAATTGTAAGATTGTAGTGATAGTAGCTGTAAGATTATAGTGATAGTAGCTGTAAGATTGTAGTGATAGTAACTGTAAGATTGTAATGATAGTAGCTGTAAGATTGTAGTGATAGTAACTGTAAGATTGTAATGATAGTAGTTGTAAGATTGTAGTGATAGTAACTGTAAGATTGTAGCGATAGTAGCTGTAAGGTTGTAGTGATAGTAGCTGTAAGATTGTAGTGATTGTAGCTGTAAGATTGTAGTGATAGTATCTGTAAGATTGTAGTGATAGTAACTGTAAGATTGTAGTGATAGTAACTGTAAGATTGTAGTGATAGTAGCTGTAAGATTGTAGTGATAATAGTTGTAAGATTGTAGTGATAGTAGCTGTAAGATTGTAGTGATAGTAACAGTAAGATTGTAGTGATAGTAGCTGTAAGATTGTAGTGATAGTAGTTGTAAGATTGTAGTGATAGTAGCTGTAAGATTGTAGTGATAGTAGCTGTAAGATTGTAGTGATAGTAACTGTAAGATTGTAGTGATAGTAGCTGTAAGATTGTAGTGATAGTAGCAGTAAGATTGTAGTGATAGTAGATGTAAGATTGTAATGATAGTAGCTGTAAGATTGTAGTGATAGTAGCTGTAAGATTGTAGTGATAGTAGCTGTAAGATTGTAATGATAGTAGCTGTAAGATTGTAGTGATAGTAACTGTAAGATTGTAGTGATAGTAATTGTAAGATTGTAGTGATAGTAGGTGTAAGATTGTAGTGATAGTAGCTGTAAGATTGTAGTGATAGTAACTGTAAGATTGTAATGATAGTAGCTATAAGATTGTAGTGATAGTAGCTGTAAGATTGTAGTGATAGTAACTGTAAGATTGTAATGATAGTAGCTATAAGATTGTAGTGATAGTAGCTGTAAGATTGTAGTGATAGTAGCTGTAAGATTGTAATGATGGTAGCTGTAAGATTGTAGTGATAGTAGTTGTAAGATTGTAGTGATAGTAGATTTAAGATTGTAGTGATAGTAGCTGTAAGATTGTAGTGATAGTAATTGTAAGATTGTAGTGATAGTAGGTGTAAGATTGTAGTGATAGTAATTGTAAGATTGTAGTGATAGTAGCTGTAAGATTATAGTGATAGTAGCTGTAAGATTGTAGTGATAGTAACTGTAAGATTGTAATGATAGTAGCTGTAAGATTGTAGTGATAGTAGCTGTAAGATTGTAGTGATAGTAGGTGTAAGATTGTAGTGATAGTAACTGTAAGATTGTAGCGATAGTAGCTGTAAGATTGTAGTGATAGTAGCTGTAAGATTGTAGTGATAGTAGGTGTAAGATTGTAGTGATAGTAACTGTAAGATTGTAGCGATAGTAGCTGTAAGGTTGTAGTGATAGTAGCTGTAAGATTGTAGTGATTGTAGCTGTAAGATTGTAGTGATAGTATCTGTAAGATTGTAGTGATAGTAACTGTAAGATTGTAGTGATAGTAACTGTAAGATTGTAGTGATAGTAGCTGTAAGATTGTAGTGATAATAGTTGTAAGATTGTAGTGATAGTAGCTGTAAGATTGTAGTGATAGTAACAGTAAGATTGTAGTGATAGTAGCTGTAAGATTGTAGTGATAGTAGTTGTAAGATTGTAGTGATAGTAGCTCTAAGATTGTAGTGATAGTAGCTGTAAGATTGTAGTGATAGTAACTGTAAGATTGTAGTGATAGTAGCTGTAAGATTGTAGTGATAGTAGCAGTAAGATTGTAGTGATAGTAGCTGTAAGATTGTAGTGATAGTAGGTGTAAGATTGTAGTGATAGTAACTGTAAGATTGTAGTGATAGTAACTGTAAGATTGTAGTGATAGGTGTAAGATTGTAGTGATAGTAATTGTAAGATTGTAGTGATATTAGCTGTAAGATTGTAGTGATAGTAGGTGTAAGATTGTAGTGATAGTAACTGTAAGATTGTAGTGATAGTAACTGTAAGATTGTAGTGATAGGTGTAAGATTGTAATGATAGTAGCTGTAAGATTGTAGTGATAGTAGTTGTAAGATTGTAGTGATAGTAGGTGTAAGATTGTAGTGATAGTAGCTGTAAGATTGTAGTGATAGTAGATGTAAGAGTGTAATGATAGTAGCTGTAAGATTGTAATGATATTAGCTGTAAGATTGTAGTGATAGTAGGTGTAAGATTGTAGTGATAGTAACTGTAAGATTGTAGTGATAGTAACTGTAAGATTGTAGTGATAGGTGTAAGATTGTAGTGATAGTAGCTGTAAGATAGTAGTGATAGTATCTGTAAGATTGTAGTGATAGTAACTGTAAGATTGTAATGATAGTAGTTGTAATATTGTAGTGATAGTAGCTGTAAGATTGTAGTGATAGTAACTGTAAGATTGTAGTGATAGTAACTGTAAGATTGTAGTGATAGGTGTAAGATTGTAATGATAGTAGCAGTAAGATTGTAGTGATAGTAGGTGTAAGATTGTAGTGATAGTAACTGTAAGATTGTAGTGATAGTAACTGTAAGATTGTAGTGATAGGTGTAAGATTGTAGTGATAGTAGCTGTAAGATAGTAGTGATAGTATCTGTAAGATTGTAGTGATAGTAACTGTAAGATTGTAGTGATAGTAGTTGTAATATTGTAGTGATAGTAGCTGTAAGATTGTAGTGATAGTAACTGTAAGATTGTAGTGATAGTAACTGTAAGATTGTAGTGATAGGTGTAAGATTGTAATGATAGTAGCAGTAAGATTGTAGTGATAGTAGTTGTAAGATTGTAGTGAAAGTAGCTGTAAGATTGTAGTGATAGTAGCTGTAAGATTGTAGTGATAGTAGCTGTACGATTGTAGTGATATTAACTGTAAGATTGTAGTGATAGTAACTGTAAGATTGTTGTGTTAGTAACTGTAAGATTGTAGTGATAGTAACTGTAAGATTGTAGTGATAGTAGCTGTAAGATTGTAGTGATAGTAGATGTAAGATTGTAGTGATAGTAGCTGTAAGATTGTAGTGATAGTAATTGTAAGATTGTAGTGATAGTAGGTGTAAGATTGTAGTGATAGTAATTGTAAGATTGTAGTGATAGTAGGTGTAAGATTGTAGTGATAGTAATTGTAAGATTGTAGTGATAGTAGCTGTAAGATTATAGTGATAGTAGCTGTAAGATTGTAGTGATAGTAACTGTAAGATTGTAATGATAGTAGCTGTAAGATTGTAGTGATAGTAGCTGTAAGATTGTAGTGATAGTAGGTGTAAGATTGTAGTGATAGTAACTGTAAGATTGTAGCGATAGTAGCTGTAAGATTGTAGTGATAGTAGCTGTAAGATTGTAGTGATAGTAGGTGTAAGATTGTAGTGATAGTAACTGTAAGATTGTAGCGATAGTAGCTGTAAGGTTGTAGTGATAGTAGCTGTAAGATTGTAGTGATTGTAGCTGTAAGATTGTAGTGATAGTATCTGTAAGATTGTAGTGATAGTAACTGTAAGATTGTAGTGATAGTAACTGTAAGATTGTAGTGATAGTAGCTGTAAGATTGTAGTGATAATAGTTGTAAGATTGTAGTGATAGTAGCTGTAAGATTGTAGTGATAGTAACAGTAAGATTGTAGTGATAGTAGCTGTAAGATTGTAGTGATAGTAGTTGTAAGATTGTAGTGATAGTAGCTCTAAGATTGTAGTGATAGTAGCTGTAAGATTGTAGTGATAGTAACTGTAAGATTGTAGTGATAGTAGCTGTAAGATTGTAGTGATAGTAGCAGTAAGATTGTAGTGATAGTAGCTGTAAGATTGTAGTGATAGTAGGTGTAAGATTGTAGTGATAGTAACTGTAAGATTGTAGTGATAGTAACTGTAAGATTGTAGTGATAGGTGTAAGATTGTAGTGATAGTAATTGTAAGATTGTAGTGATATTAGCTGTAAGATTGTAGTGATAGTAGGTGTAAGATTGTAGTGATAGTAACTGTAAGATTGTAGTGATAGTAACTGTAAGATTGTAGTGATAGGTGTAAGATTGCAATGATAGTAGCTGTAAGATTGTAGTGATAGTAGTTGTAAGATTGTAGTGATAGTAGGTGTAAGATTGTAGTGATAGTAGCTGTAAGATTGTAGTGATAGTAGATGTAAGAGTGTAATGATAGTAGCTGTAAGATTGTAATGATATTAGCTGTAAGATTGTAGTGATAGTAGGTGTAAGATTGTAGTGATAGTAACTGTAAGATTGTAGTGATAGTAACTGTAAGATTGTAGTGATAGGTGTAAGATTGTAGTGATAGTAGCTGTAAGATAGTAGTGATAGTATCTGTAAGATTGTAGTGATAGTAACTGTAAGATTGTAATGATAGTAGTTGTAATATTGTAGTGATAGTAGCTGTAAGATTGTAGTGATAGTAACTGTAAGATTGTAGTGATAGTAACTGTAAGATTGTAGTGATAGGTGTAAGATTGTAATGATAGTAGCAGTAAGATTGTAGTGATAGTAGGTGTAAGATTGTAGTGATAGTAACTGTAAGATTGTAGTGATAGTAACTGTAAGATTGTAGTGATAGGTGTAAGATTGTAGTGATAGTAGCTGTAAGATAGTAGTGATAGTATCTGTAAGATTGTAGTGATAGTAACTGTAAGATTGTAGTGATAGTAGTTGTAATATTGTAGTGATAGTAGCTGTAAGATTGTAGTGATAGTAACTGTAAGATTGTAGTGATAGTAACTGTAAGATTGTAGTGATAGGTGTAAGATTGTAATGATAGTAGCAGTAAGATTGTAGTGATAGTAGTTGTAAGATTGTAGTGAAAGTAGCTGTAAGATTGTAGTGATAGTAGCTGTAAGATTGTAGTGATAGTAGCTGTACGATTGTAGTGATATTAACTGTAAGATTGTAGTGATAGTAACTGTAAGATTGTTGTGTTAGTAACTGTAAGATTGTAGTGATAGTAGCTGTAAGATTGTAGTGATAATAGTTGTAAGATTGTAGTGATAGTAGCTGTAAGATTGTAGTGATAGTAACAGTAAGGTTGTAGTGATAGTAGCTGTAAGTTTGTAGTGATAGTAGTTGTAAGATTGTAGTGATAGTAGCTGTAAGATTGTAGTGATAGTAGCTGTAAGATTGTAGTGATAGTAACTGTAAGATTGTAGTGATAGTAGCTGTAAGATTGTAGTGATAGTAGCAGTAAGATTGTAGTGATAGTAGCTGTAAGATTGTAGTGATAGTATCTGTAAGATTTGTAATGATAGTAGCTGTAAGATTGTAGTGATAGTAGTTGTAAGATTGTAGTGATAGTAGGTGTAAGATTGTAGTGATAGTAGCTGTAAGATTGTAGTGATAGTAGATGTAAGATTGTAATGATAGTAGCTGTAAGATTGTAGTGATAGTAGCTGTAAGATTGTAGTGAGAGTAGCTGTAAGATTGTAATGATAGTAGCTGTAAGATTGTAGTGATAGTAACTGTAAGATTGTAGTGATAGTAATTGTAAGATTGTAGTGATAGTAGGTGTAAGATTGTAGTGATAGTAACTGTAAGATTGTAATGATAGTAGCTATAAGATTGTAGTGATAGTAGCTGTAAGATTGTAGTGATAGTGGCTGTAAGATTGTAATGATGGTAGCTGTAAGATTGTAGTGATAGTAGTTGTAAGATTGTAGTGATAGTAGATTTAAGATTGTAGTGATAGTAGCTGTAAGATTGTAGTGATAGTAATTGTAAGATTGTAGTGATAGTAGGTGTAAGATTGTAGTGATAGTAATTGTAAGATTGTAGTGATAGTAGCTGTAAGATTATAGTGATAGTAGCTGTAAGATTGTAGTGATAGTAACTGTAAGATTGTAATGATAGTAGCTGTAAGATTGTAGTGATAGTAACTGTAAGATTGTAATGATAGTAGTTGTAAGATTGTAGTGATAGTAACTGTAAGATTGTAGCGATAGTAGCTGTAAGGTTGTAGTGATAGTAGCTGTAAGATTGTAGTGATTGTAGCTGTAAGATTGTAGTGATAGTATCTGTAAGATTGTAGTGATAGTAACTGTAAGATTGTAGTGATAGTAACTGTAAGATTGTAGTGATAGTAGCTGTAAGATTGTAGTGATAATAGTTGTAAGATTGTAGTGATAGTAGCTGTAAGATTGTAGTGATAGTAACAGTAAGATTGTAGTGATAGTAGCTGTAAGATTGTAGTGATAGTAGTTGTAAGATTGTAGTGATAGTAGCTGTAAGATTGTAGTGATAGTAGCTGTAAGATTGTAGTGATAGTAACTGTAAGATTGTAGTGATAGTAGCTGTAAGATTGTAGTGATAGTAGCAGTAAGATTGTAGTGATAGTAGATGTAAGATTGTAATGATAGTAGCTGTAAGATTGTAGTGATAGTAGCTGTAAGATTGTAGTGATAGTAGCTGTAAGATTGTAATGATAGTAGCTGTAAGATTGTAGTGATAGTAACTGTAAGATTGTAGTGATAGTAATTGTAAGATTGTAGTGATAGTAGGTGTAAGATTGTAGTGATAGTAGCTGTAAGATTGTAGTGATAGTAACTGTAAGATTGTAATGATAGTAGCTATAAGATTGTAGTGATAGTAGCTGTAAGATTGTAGTGATAGTAACTGTAAGATTGTAATGATAGTAGCTATAAGATTGTAGTGATAGTAGCTGTAAGATTGTAGTGATAGTAGCTGTAAGATTGTAATGATGGTAGCTGTAAGATTGTAGTGATAGTAGTTGTAAGATTGTAGTGATAGTAGATTTAAGATTGTAGTGATAGTAGCTGTAAGATTGTAGTGATAGTAATTGTAAGATTGTAGTGATAGTAGGTGTAAGATTGTAGTGATAGTAATTGTAAGATTGTAGTGATAGTAGCTGTAAGATTATAGTGATAGTAGCTGTAAGATTGTAGTGATAGTAACTGTAAGATTGTAATGATAGTAGCTGTAAGATTGTAGTGATAGTAGCTGTAAGATTGTAGTGATAGTAGGTGTAAGATTGTAGTGATAGTAACTGTAAGATTGTAGCGATAGTAGCTGTAAGATTGTAGTGATAGTAGCTGTAAGATTGTAGTGATAGTAGGTGTAAGATTGTAGTGATAGTAACTGTAAGATTGTAGCGATAGTAGCTGTAAGGTTGTAGTGATAGTAGCTGTAAGATTGTAGTGATTGTAGCTGTAAGATTGTAGTGATAGTATCTGTAAGATTGTAGTGATAGTAACTGTAAGATTGTAGTGATAGTAACTGTAAGATTGTAGTGATAGTAGCTGTAAGATTGTAGTGATAATAGTTGTAAGATTGTAGTGATAGTAGCTGTAAGATTGTAGTGATAGTAACAGTAAGATTGTAGTGATAGTAGCTGTAAGATTGTAGTGATAGTAGTTGTAAGATTGTAGTGATAGTAGCTCTAAGATTGTAGTGATAGTAGCTGTAAGATTGTAGTGATAGTAACTGTAAGATTGTAGTGATAGTAGCTGTAAGATTGTAGTGATAGTAGCAGTAAGATTGTAGTGATAGTAGCTGTAAGATTGTAGTGATAGTAGGTGTAAGATTGTAGTGATAGTAACTGTAAGATTGTAGTGATAGTAACTGTAAGATTGTAGTGATAGGTGTAAGATTGTAGTGATAGTAATTGTAAGATTGTAGTGATATTAGCTGTAAGATTGTAGTGATAGTAGGTGTAAGATTGTAGTGATAGTAACTGTAAGATTGTAGTGATAGTAACTGTAAGATTGTAGTGATAGGTGTAAGATTGTAATGATAGTAGCTGTAAGATTGTAGTGATAGTAGTTGTAAGATTGTAGTGATAGTAGGTGTAAGATTGTAGTGATAGTAGCTGTAAGATTGTAGTGATAGTAGATGTAAGAGTGTAATGATAGTAGCTGTAAGATTGTAATGATATTAGCTGTAAGATTGTAGTGATAGTAGGTGTAAGATTGTAGTGATAGTAACTGTAAGATTGTAGTGATAGTAACTGTAAGATTGTAGTGATAGGTGTAAGATTGTAGTGATAGTAGCTGTAAGATAGTAGTGATAGTATCTGTAAGATTGTAGTGATAGTAACTGTAAGATTGTAATGATAGTAGTTGTAATATTGTAGTGATAGTAGCTGTAAGATTGTAGTGATAGTAACTGTAAGATTGTAGTGATAGTAACTGTAAGATTGTAGTGATAGGTGTAAGATTGTAATGATAGTAGCAGTAAGATTGTAGTGATAGTAGGTGTAAGATTGTAGTGATAGTAACTGTAAGATTGTAGTGATAGTAACTGTAAGATTGTAGTGATAGGTGTAAGATTGTAGTGATAGTAGCTGTAAGATAGTAGTGATAGTATCTGTAAGATTGTAGTGATAGTAACTGTAAGATTGTAGTGATAGTAGTTGTAATATTGTAGTGATAGTAGCTGTAAGATTGTAGTGATAGTAACTGTAAGATTGTAGTGATAGTAACTGTAAGATTGTAGTGATAGGTGTAAGATTGTAATGATAGTAGCAGTAAGATTGTAGTGATAGTAGTTGTAAGATTGTAGTGAAAGTAGCTGTAAGATTGTAGTGATAGTAGCTGTAAGATTGTAGTGATAGTAGCTGTACGATTGTAGTGATATTAACTGTAAGATTGTAGTGATAGTAACTGTAAGATTGTTGTGTTAGTAACTGTAAGATTGTAGTGATAGTAACTGTAAGATTGTAGTGATAGTAGCTGTAAGATTGTAGTGATAGTAGATGTAAGATTGTAGTGATAGTAGCTGTAAGATTGTAGTGATAGTAATTGTAAGATTGTAGTGATAGTAGGTGTAAGATTGTAGTGATAGTAATTGTAAGATTGTAGTGATAGTAGGTGTAAGATTGTAGTGATAGTAATTGTAAGATTGTAGTGATAGTAGCTGTAAGATTATAGTGATAGTAGCTGTAAGATTGTAGTGATAGTAACTGTAAGATTGTAATGATAGTAGCTGTAAGATTGTAGTGATAGTAGCTGTAAGATTGTAGTGATAGTAGGTGTAAGATTGTAGTGATAGTAACTGTAAGATTGTAGCGATAGTAGCTGTAAGATTGTAGTGATAGTAGCTGTAAGATTGTAGTGATAGTAGGTGTAAGATTGTAGTGATAGTAACTGTAAGATTGTAGCGATAGTAGCTGTAAGGTTGTAGTGATAGTAGCTGTAAGATTGTAGTGATTGTAGCTGTAAGATTGTAGTGATAGTATCTGTAAGATTGTAGTGATAGTAACTGTAAGATTGTAGTGATAGTAACTGTAAGATTGTAGTGATAGTAGCTGTAAGATTGTAGTGATAATAGTTGTAAGATTGTAGTGATAGTAGCTGTAAGATTGTAGTGATAGTAACAGTAAGATTGTAGTGATAGTAGCTGTAAGATTGTAGTGATAGTAGTTGTAAGATTGTAGTGATAGTAGCTCTAAGATTGTAGTGATAGTAGCTGTAAGATTGTAGTGATAGTAACTGTAAGATTGTAGTGATAGTAGCTGTAAGATTGTAGTGATAGTAGCAGTAAGATTGTAGTGATAGTAGCTGTAAGATTGTAGTGATAGTAGGTGTAAGATTGTAGTGATAGTAACTGTAAGATTGTAGTGATAGTAACTGTAAGATTGTAGTGATAGGTGTAAGATTGTAGTGATAGTAATTGTAAGATTGTAGTGATATTAGCTGTAAGATTGTAGTGATAGTAGGTGTAAGATTGTAGTGATAGTAACTGTAAGATTGTAGTGATAGTAACTGTAAGATTGTAGTGATAGGTGTAAGATTGCAATGATAGTAGCTGTAAGATTGTAGTGATAGTAGTTGTAAGATTGTAGTGATAGTAGGTGTAAGATTGTAGTGATAGTAGCTGTAAGATTGTAGTGATAGTAGATGTAAGAGTGTAATGATAGTAGCTGTAAGATTGTAATGATATTAGCTGTAAGATTGTAGTGATAGTAGGTGTAAGATTGTAGTGATAGTAACTGTAAGATTGTAGTGATAGTAACTGTAAGATTGTAGTGATAGGTGTAAGATTGTAGTGATAGTAGCTGTAAGATAGTAGTGATAGTATCTGTAAGATTGTAGTGATAGTAACTGTAAGATTGTAATGATAGTAGTTGTAATATTGTAGTGATAGTAGCTGTAAGATTGTAGTGATAGTAACTGTAAGATTGTAGTGATAGTAACTGTAAGATTGTAGTGATAGGTGTAAGATTGTAATGATAGTAGCAGTAAGATTGTAGTGATAGTAGGTGTAAGATTGTAGTGATAGTAACTGTAAGATTGTAGTGATAGTAACTGTAAGATTGTAGTGATAGGTGTAAGATTGTAGTGATAGTAGCTGTAAGATAGTAGTGATAGTATCTGTAAGATTGTAGTGATAGTAACTGTAAGATTGTAGTGATAGTAGTTGTAATATTGTAGTGATAGTAGCTGTAAGATTGTAGTGATAGTAACTGTAAGATTGTAGTGATAGTAACTGTAAGATTGTAGTGATAGGTGTAAGATTGTAATGATAGTAGCAGTAAGATTGTAGTGATAGTAGTTGTAAGATTGTAGTGAAAGTAGCTGTAAGATTGTAGTGATAGTAGCTGTAAGATTGTAGTGATAGTAGCTGTACGATTGTAGTGATATTAACTGTAAGATTGTAGTGATAGTAACTGTAAGATTGTTGTGTTAGTAACTGTAAGATTGTAGTGATAGTAACTGTAAGATTGTAGTGATAGTAGCTGTAAGATTGTAGTGATAGTAGATGTAAGATTGTAGTGATAGTAGCTGTAAGATTGTAGTGATAGTAATTGTAAGATTGTAATGATAGTAGTTGTAAGATTGTAGTGATAGTAGGTGTAAGATTGTAGTGATAGTAGGTGTAAGATTGTAGTGATAGTAGGTGTAAGATTGTAGTGATAGTAGCTGTAAGATTGTAGTGATAGTAGCTGTAAGATTGTAGTGATAGTAGCTGTAAGATTGTAGTGATAGTAACTGTAAGATTGTAGTGATAGTAACTGTAAGATTGTAGTGATAGTAACTGTAAGATTGTAGTGATAGTAGCTGTAAGATTGTAGTGATAATAGTTGTAAGATTGTAGTGATAGTAGCTGTAAGATTGTAGTGATAGTAACAGTAAGGTTGTAGTGATAGTAGCTGTAAGTTTGTAGTGATAGTAGTTGTAAGATTGTAGTGATAGTAGCTGTAAGATTGTAGTGATAGTAGCTGTAAGATTGTAGTGATAGTAACTGTAAGATTGTAGTGATAGTAGCTGTAAGATTGTAGTGATAGTAGCAGTAAGATTGTAGTGATAGTAGCTGTAAGATTGTAGTGATAGTATCTGTAAGATTTGTAATGATAGTAGCTGTAAGATTGTAGTGATAGTAGTTGTAAGATTGTAGTGATAGTAGGTGTAAGATTGTAGTGATAGTAGCTGTAAGATTGTAGTGATAGTAGATGTAAGATTGTAATGATAGTAGCTGTAAGATTGTAGTGATAGTAGCTGTAAGATTGTAGTGATAGTAGCTGTAAGATTGTAATGATAGTAGCTGTAAGATTGTAGTGATAGTAACTGTAAGATTGTAGTGATAGTAATTGTAAGATTGTAGTGATAGTAGGTGTAAGATTGTAGTGATAGTAACTGTAAGATTGTAATGATAGTAGCTATAAGATTGTAGTGATAGTAGCTGTAAGATTGTAGTGATAGTGGCTGTAAGATTGTAATGATGGTAGCTGTAAGATTGTAGTGATAGTAGTTGTAAGATTGTAGTGATAGTAGATTTAAGATTGTAGTGATAGTAGCAGTTAGATTGTAGTGATAGTAATTGTAAGATTGTAGTGATAGTAGGTGTAAGATTGTAGTGATAGTAATTGTAAGATTGTAGTGATAGTAGCTGTAAGATTATAGTGATAGTAGCTGTAAGATTGTAGTGATAGTAACTGTAAGATTGTAATGATAGTAGCTGTAAGATTGTAGTGATAGTAACTGTAAGATTGTAATGATAGTAGTTGTAAGATTGTAGTGATAGTAACTGTAAGATTGTAGCGATAGTAGCTGTAAGATTGTAGTGATAGTAGCAGTAAGATTGTAGTGATAGTAGATGTAAGATTGTAATGATAGTAGCTGTAAGTTTGTAGTGATAGTAGCTGTAAGATTGTAGTGATAGTAGCTGTAAGATTGTAATGATAGTAGCTGTAAGATTGTAGTGATAGTAACTGTAAGATTGTAGTGATAGTAATTGTAAGATTGTAGTGATAGTAGGTGTAAGATTGTAGTGATAGTAGCTGTAAGATTGTAGTGATAGTAACTGTAAGATTGTAATGATAGTAGCTATAAGATTGTAGTGATAGTAGCTGTAAGATTGTAGTGATAGTAACTGTAAGATTGTAATGATAGTAGCTATAAGATTGTAGTGATAGTAGCTGTAAGATTGTAGTGATAGTAGCTGTAAGATTGTAATGATGGTAGCTGTAAGATTGTAGTGATAGTAGTTGTAAGATTGTAGTGATAGTAGATTTAAGATTGTAGTGATAGTAGCTGTAAGATTGTAGTGATAGTAATTGTAAGATTGTAGTGATAGTAGGTGTAAGATTGTAGTGATAGTAATAGTAAGATTGTAGTGATAGTAGCTGTAAGATTATAGTGATAGTAGCTGTAAGATTGTAGTGATAGTAACTGTAAGATTGTAATGATAGTAGCTGTAAGATTGTAGTGATAGTAACTGTAAGATTGTAATGATAGTAGTTGTAAGATTGTAGTGATAGTAACTGTAAGATTGTAGCGATAGTAGCTGTAAGGTTGTAGTGATAGTAGCTGTAAGATTGTAGTGATTGTAGCTGTAAGATTGTAGTGATAGTATCTGTAAGATTGTAGTGATAGTAACTGTAAGATTGTAGTGATAGTAACTGTAAGATTGTAGTGATAGTAGCTGTAAGATTGTAGTGATAATAGTTGTAAGATTGTAGTGATAGTAGCTGTAAGATTGTAGTGATAGTAACAGTAAGATTGTAGTGATAGTAGCTGTAAGATTGTAGTGATAGTAGTTGTAAGATTGTAGTGATAGTAGCTGTAAGATTGTAGTGATAGTAGCTGTAAGATTGTAGTGATAGTAACTGTAAGATTGTAGTGATAGTAGCTGTAAGATTGTAGTGATAGTAGCAGTAAGATTGTAGTGATAGTAGCTGTAAGATTGTAGTGATAGTAGGTGTAAGATTGTAGTGATAGTAACTGTAAGATTGTAGTGATAGTAACTGTAAGATTGTAGTGATAGGTGTAAGATTGTAGTGATAGTAATTGTAAGATTGTAGTGATATTAGCTGTAAGATTGTAGTGATAGTAGGTGTAAGATTGTAGTGATAGTAACTGTAAGATTGTAGTGATAGTAACTGTAAGATTGTAGTGATAGGTGTAAGATTGTAATGATAGTAGCTGTAAGATTGTAGTGATAGTAGTTGTAAGATTGTAGTGATAGTAGGTGTAAGATTGTAGTGATAGTAGCTGTAAGATTGTAGTGATAGTAGATGTAAGAGTGTAATGATAGTAGCTGTAAGATTGTAATGATATTAGCTGTAAGATTGTAGTGATAGTAGGTGTAAGATTGTAGTGATAGTAACTGTAAGATTGTAGTGATAGTAACTGTAAGATTGTAGTGATAGGTGTAAGATTGTAGTGATAGTAGCTGTAAGATAGTAGTGATAGTATCTGTAAGATTGTAGTGATAGTAACTGTAAGATTGTAATGATAGTAGTTGTAAGATTGTAGTGATAGTAGTTGTAATATTGTAGTGATAGTAGCTGTAAGATTGTAGTGATAGTAACTGTAAGATTGTAGTGATAGTAACTGTAAGATTGTAGTGATAGGTGTAAGATTGTAATGATAGTAGCAGTAAGATTGTAGTGATAGTAGTTGTAAGATTGTAGTGAAAGTAGCTGTAAGATTGTAGTGATAGTACCTGTAAGATTGTAATGATAGTAACTGTAAGATTGTAGTGATAGTAGCTGTAAGATTGTAGTGATAGTAGCAGTAAGATTGTAGTGATAGTAGCTGTAAGATTGTAGTGATAGTATCTGTAAGATTGTAATGATAGTAGCTGTAAGATTGTAGTGATAGTAGTTGTGAGATTGTAGTGATAGTAGCTGTAAAATTGTAGTGATAGTAGCTGTAAGATTGTAATGATAGTAGCTGTAAGATTGTAGTGATATTAGCTGTAAGATTGTAGTGATAGTAGGTGTAAGATTGTAGTGATAGTAACTGTAAGATTGTAGTGATAGTAACTGTAAGATTGTAGTGATAGTAGCTGTAAGATTGTAGTGATAGTAACTGTAAGATTGTAGTGATAGTAGGTGTAAGATTGTAGTGATAGTAACTGTAAGATTGTAGTGATAGTAACTGTAAGATTGTTGTGATAGTAGCAGTAAGATTGTAGTGATAGTAGCTGTAAGATTGTAGTGATAGTAGGTGTAAGATTGTAGTGATAGTAACTGTAAGATTGTAGTGATAGTAACTGTAAGATTGTAGTGATAGTAGCTGTAATATTGTAGTGATAGTAGCTGTAAGATTGTAGTGATATTAGCTGTAAGATTGTAGTGATAGTAGGTGTAAGATTGTAGTTATAGTAACTGTAAGATTGTAGTGATAGTAACTGTAAGATTGTAGTGATAGTAGCTGTAAGATTGTAGTGATAGTAACTGTAATATTGTAGTGATAGTAGCTGTAAGATTGTAGTGATAGTAGCAGTAAGATTATAGTGATAGTAGCTGTAAGATTGTAGTGATAGTAACTGTAAGATTGTAGTGATAGTAGCTGTAATATTGTATTGATAGTAGCTGTAAGATTGTAGTGATAGTAGGTGTAAGATTGTAGTGATAGTAGCTGTAAGATTGTAGTGATATTAGCTGTAAGATTGTAGTGATAGTAGGTGTAAGATTGTAGTGATAGTAACTGTAAGATTGTAGTGATAGTAACTGTAAGATTGTAGTGATAGTAGCTGTAAGATTGTAGTGATAGTAACTGTAAGTTTGTAGTGATAGTAGCTGCAAGATTGTATTGATAGTAGCAGTAAGATTGTAGTGATAGTAGCAGTAAGATTGTAGTGATAGTAACTGTATGATTGTAGTGATAGTAGCTGTAAGATTGTAGTGATAGTAACTGTAAGATTGTAGTGATAGTAGCTGTAAGATTGTAGTGATAGTAACTGTAAGATTGTAGTGATAGTAACTGTAAGATTGTAGTGATAGGTGTAAGATTGTAGTGATAGTAGCTGTAAGATAGTAGTGATAGTATCTGTAAGATTGTAGTGATAGTAACTGTAAGATTGTAATGATAGTAGCTGTAAGATTGTAGTGATAGTAGTTGTAATATTGTAGTGATAGTAGCTGTAAGATTGTAGTGATAGTAACTGTAAGATTGTAGTGATAGTAGTAGTAAGATTGTAGTGATAGTAGTTGTAAGATTGTAGTGATAGTAGCTGTAAGATTGTAGTGATAGTAGCTGTAAGATTGTAGTGATAGTAACTGTAAGATTGTAGTGATAGTAACTGTAAGATTGTAGTAATAGTAGCAGTAAGATTGTAGTGATAGTAGCTGTAAGATTGTAGTGATAGTATCTGTAAGATTGTAATGATAGTAGCTGTAAGATTGTAGTGATAGTAGTTGTAAGATTGTAGTGATAGTAGGTGTAAGATTGTAGTGATAGTAGCTGTAAGAATGTAGTGATAGTAGCTGTAAGATTGTAGTGATAGTACCTTTAAGATTGTAGTGATATTAGCTGTAAGATTGTAGTGATAGTAGGTGTAAGATTGTAGTGATAGTAACTGTAAGATTGTAGTGATAGTAACTGTAAGATTGTAGTGATAGTAGCTGTAAGATTGTAGTGATAGTAACTGTAAGATTGTAGTGATAGTAGCTGTAAGATTGTAGTGATAGTAACAGTTAGATTGTAGTGATAGTAGCTGTAAGATTGTAGTGATATTAGCTGTAAGATTGTAGTGATAGTAGGTGTAAGATTGTAGTGATAGTAACTGTAAGGTTGTAGTGATAGTAGCTGTAAGATTGTAGTGATTGTAGCTGTAAGATTGTAGTGATAGTAACTGTAAGATTGTAGTGATAGTAGCTGTAAGATTGTAGTAATAGTAACTGTAAGATTATAGTGATAGTAGCTGTAAGATTGTAGTGATAGTAACTGTAAGATTGTGGTGATAGTAGCTGTAATATTGTAGTTATAGTAGCTGTAAGATTGTAGTGATAGTAGGTGTAAGATTGTAGTGATAGTAGCTGTAAGATTGTAGTGATATTAGCTGTAAGATTGTAGTGATAGTAGGTTTAAGATTGTAGTGATAGTAACTGTAAGATTGTAGTGATAGTAACTGTAAGATTGTAGTTATAGTAGCTGTAAGATTGTAGTGATAGTAGGTGTAAGATTGTAGTGATAGTAGCTGTAAGATTGTAGTGATATTAGCTGTAAGATTGTAGTGATAGTAGGTGTAAGATTGTAGTGATAGTAACTGTAAGATTGTAGTGATAGTAACTGTAAGATTGTAGTGATAGTAGCTGTAAGATTGTAGTGATAGTAACTGTAAGATTGTAGTGATAGTAGCTGCAAGATTGTAGTGATAGTAGCAGTAAGATTGTAGTGATAGTAGCAGTAAGATTGTAGTGATAGTAACTGTATGATTGTAGTGATAGTAGCTGTAAGATTGTAGTGATAGTAACTGTAAGATTGTAGTGATAGTAGCTGTAAGATTGTAGTGATAGTAACTGTAAGATTGTAGTGATAGTAACTGTAAGATTGTAGTGATAGGTGTAAGATTGTAGTGATAGTAGCTGTAAGATAGTAGTGATAGTATCTGTAAGATTGTAGTGATAGTAACTATAAGATTGTAATGATAGTAGCTGTAAGATTGTAGTGATAGTAGTTGTAATATTGTAGTGATAGTAGCTGTAAGATTGTAGTGATAGTAACTGTAAGATTGTAGTGATAGTAGCAGTAAGATTGTAGTGATAGTAGTTGTAAGATTGTAGTGATAGTAGCTGTAAGATTGTAGTGATAGTAGCTGTAAGATTGTAGTGATAGTAACTGTAAGATTGTAGTGATAGTAACTGTAAGATTGTAGTGATAGTAGCAGTAAGATTGTAGTGATAGTAGCTGTAAGATTGTAGTGATAGTATCTGTAAGATTGTAATGATAGTAGCTGTAAGATTGTAGTGATAGTAGTTGTAAGATTGTAGTGATAGTAGGTGTAAGATTGTAGTGATAGTAGCTGTAAGAATGTAGTGATAGTAGCTGTAAGATTGTAGTGATAGTACCTTTAAGATTGTAGTGATATTAGCTGTAAGATTGTAGTGATAGTAGGTGTAAGATTGTAGTGATAGTAACTGTAAGATTGTAGTGATAGTAACTGTAAGATTGTAGTGATAGTAGCTGTAAGATTGTAGTGATAGTATCTGTAAGATTGTAGTGATAGTAGCTGTAAGATTGTAGTGATAGTAGCAGTTAGATTGTAGTGATAGTAGCTGTAAGATTGTAGTGATATTAGCAGTAAGATTGTAGTGATAGTAGGTGTAAGATTGTAGTGATAGTAACTGTAAGGTTGTAGTGATAGTAACTGTAAGATTGTAGTGATAGTAGCTGTAAGATTGTAGTGATAGTAACTGTAAGATTGTAGTGATAGTAGCTGTAAGATTGTAGTGATAGTAGCAGTAAGATTATAGTGATAGTAGCTGTAAGATTGTAGTGATAGTAACTGTAAGATTGTAGTGATAGTAGCTGTAAGATTGTAGTGATAGTAGGTGTAAGATTGTAGTGATAGTAGCTGTAAGATTGTAGTGATATTAGCTGTAAGATTGTAGTGATAGTAGGTTTAAGATTGTAGTGATAGTAACTGTAAGATTGTAGTGATAGTAACTGTAAGATTGTAGTGATAGTAACTGTAAGATTGTAGTGATAGTAACTGTAAGATTGTAGTGATAGTAGCTGCAAGATTGTAGTGATAGTAGCAGTAAGATTGTAGTGATAGTAGCAGTAAGATTGTAGTGATAGTAACTGTATGATTGTAGTGATAGTAGCTGTAATATTGTAGTGATAGTAGCTGTAAGATTGTAGTGATAGTAGCTGTAAGATTGTAGTGATAGTAGCAGTAATATTGTAGTGATAGTAGCTGTAAGATTGTAGTGATAGTAGATGTAATATTGTAGTGATAGTAGCAGTAGGATTGTAGTGATAGTAGCTGTAAGATTGTAGTGATGGTAGCAGTAAGATTGTAGTGATAGTATATGTAAGATTGTAATGATAGTAGCTGTAAGATTGTAGTGATAGTAGTTGTAAGATTGTAGTGATAGTAGGTGTAAGATTGTAGTGAAAGTAGCTGTAAGATTGTAGTGATAGTAGCTGTAAGATTGTAGTGATATTAGCTGTAAGATTGTAGTGATAGTAGCTGTAAGATTGTAGTGATAGTAACTGTAAGGTTGTAGTGATAGTAACTGTAAGATTGTAGTGATAGTAGCTGTAAGATTGTAGTGATAGTAACTGTAAGATTGTAGTGATAGTAGCTGTAAGATTGTAGTGATAGTAGCAGTAAGATTATAGTGATAGTAGCTGTAAGATTGTAGTGATAGTAACTGTAAGATTGTGGTGATAGTAGCTGTAATATTGTAGTGATAGTAGCTGTAAGATTGTAGTGATAGTAGGTGTAAGATTGTAGTGATAGTAGCTGTAAGATTGTAGTGATATTAGCTGTAAGATTGTAGTGATAGTAGGTGTAAGATTGTAGTGATAGTAACTGTAAGATTGTAGTGATAGTAACTGTAAGATTGTAGTGATAGTAGCTGTAAGATTGTAGTGATAGTAACTGTAAGATTGTAGTGATAGTAGCTGCAAGATTGTAGTGATAGTAACTGTATGATTGTAGTGATAGTAGCTGTAAGATTGTAGTGATAGTAACTGTAAGATTGTAGTGATAGTAGCTGTAAGATTGTAGTGATAGTAACTGTAAGATTGTAGTGATAGTAACTGTAAGATTGTAGTGATAGGTGTAAGATTGTAGTGATAGTAGCTGTAAGATAGTAGTGATAGTATCTGTAAGATTGTAGTGATAGTAACTGTAAGATTGTAATGATAGTAGCTGTAAGATTGTAGTGATAGTAGTTGTAATATTGTAGTGATAGTAGCTGTAAGATTGTAGTGATAGTAACTGTAAGATTGTAGTGATAGTAGCAGTAAGATTGTAGTGATAGTAGTTGTAAGATTGTAGTGATAGTAGCTGTAAGATTGTAGTGATAGTAGCTGTAAGATTGTAGTGATAGTAACTGTAAGATTGTAGTGATAGTAACTGTAAGATTGTAGTGATAGTAGCAGTAAGATTGTAGTGATAGTAGCTGTAAGATTGTAGTGATAGTATCTGTAAGATTGTAATGATAGTAGCTGTAAGATTGTAGTGATAGTAGTTGTAAGATTGTAGTGATAGTAGGTGTAAGATTGTAGTGATAGTAGCTGTAAGAATGTAGTGATAGTAGCTGTAAGATTGTAGTGATAGTACCTTTAAGATTGTAGTGATATTAGCTGTAAGATTGTAGTGATAGTAACTGTAAGATTGTAGTGATAGTAACTGTAAGATTGTAGTGATAGTAGCTGTAAGATTGTAGTGATAGTAACTGTAAGATTGTAGTGATAGTAGCTGTAAGATTGTAGTGATAGTAGCAGTTAGATTGTAGTGATAGTAGCTGTAAGATTGTAGTGATATTAGCAGTAAGATTGTAGTGATAGTAGGTGTAAGATTGTAGTGATAGTAACTGTAAGGTTGTAGTGATAGTAACTGTAAGATTGTAGTGATAGTAGCTGTAAGATTGTAGTGATAGTAACTGTAAGATTGTAGTGATAGTAGCTGTAAGATTGTAGTGATAGTAGCAGTAAGATTATAGTGATAGTAGCTGTAAGATTGTAGTGAT
This sequence comes from Bathymodiolus brooksi, assembly GCA_963680875.1. Lineage (NCBI taxonomy): Eukaryota > Metazoa > Mollusca > Bivalvia > Mytilida > Modiolidae > Bathymodiolus > Bathymodiolus brooksi. The sequence goes on along the minus strand of OY804578.1, from coordinate 89,359,422 downwards.
AGTAACTGTAAGATTGTGGTGATAGTAGCTGTAATATTGTAGTGATAGTAGCTGCAAGATTGTAGTGATAGTAGGTGTAAGATTGTAGTGATAGTAGCTGTAAGATTGTAGTGATATTAGCTGTAAGATTGTAGTGATAGTAGGTTTAAGATTGTAGTGATAGTAACTGTAAGATTGTAGTGATAGTAACTGTAAGATTGTAGTGATAGTAGCTGTAAGATTGTAGTGATAGTAACTGTAAGATTGTAGTGATAGTAGCTGCAAGATTGTAGTGATAGTAGCAGTAAGATTGTAGTGATAGTAGCAGTAAGATTGTAGTGATAGTAACTGTATGATTGTAGTGATAGTAGCTGTAATATTGTAGTGATAGTAGCTGTAAGATTGTAGTGATAGTAGCTGTAAGATTGTAATGATAGTAGCAGTAATATTGTAGTGATAGTAGCTGTAAGATTGTAGTGATAGTAGATGTAATATTGTAGTGATAGTAGCAGTAGGATTGTAGTGATAGTAGCTGTAAGATTGTAGTGATGGTAGCAGTAAGATTGTAGTGATAGTATATGTAAGATTGTAATGATAGTAGCTGTAAGATTGTAGTGATAGTAGTTGTAAGATTGTAGTGATAGTAGGTGTAAGATTGTAGTGAAAGTAGCTGTAAGATTGTAGTGATAGTAGCTGTAAGATTGTAGTGATATTAGCTGTAAGATTGTAGTGATAGTAGGTGTAAGATTGTAGTGATAGTAACTGTAAGGTTGTAGTGATAGTAACTATAAGATTGTAGTGATAGTAGCTGTAAGATTGTAGTGATAGTAACTGTAAGATTGTAGTGATAGTAGCTGTAAGATTGTAGTGATAGTAGCAGTAAGATTATAGTGATAGTAGCTGTAAGATTGTAGTGAGAGTAACTGTAAGATTGTGGTGATAGTAGCTGTAATATTGTAGTGATAGTAGCTGTAAGATTGTAGTGATAGTAGGTGTAAGATTGTAGTGATAGTAGCTGTAAGATTGTAGTGATATTAGCTGTAAGATTGTAGTGATAGTAGGTGTAAGATTGTAGTGATAGTAACTGTAAGATTGTAGTGATAGTAACTGTAAGATTGTAGTGATAGTAGCTGTAAGATTGTAGTGATAGTAACTGTAAGATTGTAGTGATAGTAGCTGCAAGATTGTAGTGATAGTAGCAGTAAGATTGTAGTGATAGTAGCAGTAAGATTGTAGTGATAGTAACTGTATGATTGTAGTGATAGTAGCTGTAAGATTGTAGTGATAGTAACTGTAAGATGGTAGTGATAGTAGCTGTAAGATTGTAGTGATAGTAGCTGTAAGATTGTAGTGATAGTAACTGTAAGATTATAGTGATAGTAGCTGTAAGATTGTAGTGATAGTAGCAGTAAGATTATAGTGATAGTAGCTGTAAGATTGTAGTGATAGTAACTGTAAGATTGTAGTGATAGTAGCTGTAATATTGTAGTGATAGTAGCTGTAAGATTGTAGTGATAGTAGGTGTAAGATTGTAGTGATATTAGCTGTAAGATTGTAGTGATATTAGCTGTAAGATTGTAGTGATAGTAGGTGTAAGATTGTAGTGTAAGTAACTGTAAGATAGTAGTGATAGTAACTGTAAGATTGTAGTGATAGTAGCTGTAAGATTGTAGTGATAGTAACTGTAAGATTGTAGTGATAGTAGCTGCAAGATTGTAGTGATAGTAGCAGTAAGATTGTAGTGATAGTAGCAGTAAGATTGTAGTGATAGTAACTGTATGATTGTAGTGATAGTAGCTGTAAGATTGTAGTGATAGTAACTGTAAGATTGTAGTGATAGTAGCTGTAAGATTGTAGTGATAGTAGCAGTAATATTGTAGTGATAGTAGCTGTAAGATTGTAGTGATAGTAGATGTAATATTGTAGTGATAGTAGCAGTAGGATTGTAGTGATAGTAGCTGTAAGATTGTAGTGATAGTAGCTGTAAGATGGTAGTGATAGTAACTGTAAGATTGTAGTGATAGTAGCTGTAAGATTGTAGTGATAGTAGTAGTAAGATTGTAGTGATAGTAACTGTAAGATTGTAGTGATAGTAACTGTAAGATTGTAATGATAGTAGCTGTAAGATTGTAGTGATAGTAGCTGTAAGATTGTAGTGATAGTAGCTGTAAGATTGCAGTGATAGCAGCTGTAAGATTGTAGTGATAGTAGCAGTAAGATTGTAGTGATAGTAACTGTATGATTGTAGTGATAGTAGCTGTAAGATTGTAGTGATAGTAACTGTAAGATTGTAGTGATAGTAGCTGTAAGATTGTAGTGATAGTAGCAGTAATATTGTAGTGATAGTAGCTGTAAGATTGTAGTGATAGTACATGTAATATTGTAGTGATAGTAGCAGTAGGATTGTAGTGATAGTAGCTGTAAGATTGTAGTGATAGTAGCTGTAAGATGGTAGTGATAGTAACTGTAAGATTGTAGTGATAGTAGCTGTAAGATTGTAGTGATAGTAGCAGTAAGATTGTAGTGATAGTAACTGTAAGATTGTAGTGATAGTATATGTAAGATTGTAATGATAGTAGCTGTAAGATTGTAGTGATAGTAGTTGTAAGATTGTAGTGATAGTAGCTGTAAGATTGTAGTGATAGTAGCTGTAAGATTGTAGTGATAGTAGCTGTAAGATTGTAGTGATATTAGCTGTAAGATTGTAGTGATAGTAGGTGTAAGATTGTAGTGATCGTAACTGTAAGATTGTAGTGATAGTAACTGTAAGATTGTAGTGATAGTAGCTGTAAGATTGTAGTGATAGTAACTGTAAGATTGTAGTGATAGTAGCTGTAAGATTGTAGTGATAGTAGCAGTAATATTGTAGTGATAGTAGCTGTAAGATTGTAGTGATAGTAGATGTAATATTGTAGTGATAGTAGCAGTAGGATTGTAGTGATAGTAGCTGTAAGATTGTAGTGATAGTAGCTGTAAGATGGTAGTGATAGTAACTGTAAGATTGTAATGATAGTAGCTGTAAGATTGTAGTGATAGTAGCAGTAAGATTGTAGTAATAGTAACTGTAAGATTGTAGTGATAGTATATGTAAGATTGTAATGATAGTAGCTGTAAGATTGTAGTGATAGTAGTTGTAAGATTGTAGTGATAGTAGCTGTAAGATTGTAGTGATAGTAGCTGTAAGATTGTAGTGATAGTAGCTGTAAGATTGTAGTGATATTAGCTGTAAGATTGTAGTGATAGTAGGTGTAAGATTGTAGTGATCGTAACTGTAAGATTGTAGTGATAGTAACTGTAAGATTGTAGTGGTAGTAGCTGTATGATTGTAGTGATAGTAACTGTAAGATTGTAGTGATAGTAGCAGTAAGATTATAGTGATAGTAGCTGTAAGATTGTAGTGATAGTAACTGTAAGATTGTAGTGATAGTAGCTGTAATATTGTAGTGATAGTAGCTGTAAGATTGTAGTGATAGTATGTGTAAGATTGTAGTGATAGTAGCTGTAAGATTGTAGTGATATTAGCTGTAAGATTGTAGTGATAGTAGGTGTAAGATTGTAGTGATAGTAACTGTATGATTGTAGTGATAGTAGCTGTAAGATTGTAGTGATAGTAACTGTAAGATTGTAGTGATAGTAGCTGTAAGATTGTAGTGATAGTAGCAGTAATATTGTAGTGATAGTAGCTGTAAGATTGTAGTGATAGTACATGTAATATTGTAGTGATAGTAGCAGTAGGATTGTAGTGATAGTAGCTGTAAGATTGTAGTGATAGTAGCTGTAAGATGGTAGTGATAGTAACTGTAAGATTGTAATGATAGTAGCTGTAAGATTGTAGTGATAGTAGCAGTAAGATTGTAGTGATAGTAACTGTAAGATTGTAGTGATAGTATATGTAAGATTGTAATGATAGTAGCTGTAAGATTGTAGTGATAGTAGTTGTAAGATTGTAGTGATAGTAGCTGTAAGATTGTAGTGATAGTAGCTGTAAGATTGTAGTGATATTAGCTGTAAGATTGTAGTGATAGTAGGTGTAAGATTGTAGTGATCGTAACTGTAAGATTGTAGTGATAGTAACTGTAAGATTGTAGTGATAGTAGCTGTAAGATTGTAGTGATTGTAACTGTAAGATTGTAGTGATAGTAGCTGTAAGATTGTAGTGATAGTAGCAGTAATATTGTAGTGATAGTAGCTGTAAGATTGTAGTGATAGTAGATGTAATATTGTAGTGATAGTAGCAGTATGATTGTAGTGATAGTAGCTGTAAGATTGTAGTGATAGTAGCTGTAAGATGGTAGTGATAGTAACTGTAAGATTGTAATGATAGTAGCTGTAAGATTATAGTGATAGTAGCAGTAATATTGTAGTAATAGTAACTGTAAGATTGTAGTGATAGTATATGTAAGATTGTAATGATAGTAGCTGTAAGATTGTAGTGATAGTAGTTGTAAGATTGTAGTGATAGTAGCTGTAAGATTGTAGTGATAGTAGCTGTAAGATTGTAGTGATAGTAGCTGTAAGATTGTAGTGATATTAGCTGTAAGATTGTAGTGATAGTAGGTGTAAGATTGTAGTGATCGTAACTGTAAGATTGTAGTGATAGTAACTGTAAGATTGTAGTGATAGTAGCTGTATGATTGTAGTGATAGTAACTTTAAAATTGTAGTGATAGTAGCAGTAAGATTATAGTGATAGTAGCTGTAAGATTGTAGTGATAGTAACTGTGAGATTGTAGTGATAGTAGCTGTAATATTGTAGTGATAGTAGCTGTAAGATTGTAGTGATAGTAGGTGTAAGATTGTAGTGATAGTAGCTGTAAGATTGTAGTGATATTAGCTGTAAGATTGTAGTGATAGTAGGTGTAAGATTGTAGTGATAGTAACTGTAAGATTGTAGGGATTGTAACTGTAAGATTGTATTGATAGTAGCTGTAAGATTGTAGTGATAGTAACTGTAAGATTGTAGTGATAGTAGCTGCAAGATTGTAGTGATAGTAGCAGTAAGATTGTAGTGATAGTAGCAGTAAGATTGTAGTGATAGTAACTGTATGATTGTAGTGATAGTAGCTGTAAGATTGTAGTGATAGTAACTGTAAGATTGTAGTGATAGTAGCTGTAAGATTGTAGTGATAGTAGATGTAATATTGTAGTGATAGTAGCAGTAGGATTGTAGTGATAGTAGCTGTAAGATTGTAGAGATAGTAGCTGTAAGATGGTAGTGATAGTAACTGTAAGATTGTAGTGATAGTAGCTGTAAGATTGTAGTGATAGTAGCAGTAAGATTGTAGTGATAGTAACTGTAAGATTGTAGTGATAGTAACTGTAAGATTGTAATGATAGTAGCTGTAAGATTGTAGTGATAGTAGCTGTAAGATTGTAGTGATAGTAGCTGTAAGATTGCAGTGATAGCAGCTGTAAGATTGTAGTGATAGTAGCAGTAAGATTGTAGTGATAGTATCTGTATGATTGTAGTGATAGTAGCTGTAATATTGTAGTGATAGTAACTGTAAGATTGTAGTGATAGTAGCTGTAAGATTGTAGTGATAGTAGCAGTAATATTGTAGTGATAGTAGCTGTAAGATTGTAGTGATAGTAGATGTAATATTGTAGTGATATTAGCAGTAGGATTGTAGTGATAGTAGCTGTAAGATTGTAGTGATAGTAGCTGTAAGATGGTAGTGATAGTAACTGTAAGATTGTAATGATAGTAGCTGTTAGATTGTAGTGATAGTAGCAGTAAGATTGTAGTGATAGTAACTGTAAGATTGTAGTGATAGTAACTGTAAGATTGTAATGATAGTAGCTGTAAGATTGTAGTGATAGTAGCAGTAAGATTGTAGTGATAGTAGCTGTAAGATTGTAGTGATAGTAGCTGTAAGATTGTAGTGATAGTAACTGTAAGATTGTAGTGATAGTAGCTGTAAGATTGTAGTGATAGTAGCAGTAAGATTGTAGTGATAGTAGCTGTAAGATTGTAGTGATAGTATCTGTAAGATTGTAATGATAGTAGCTGTAAGATTGTAGTGATAGTAGTTGTAAGATTGTAGTGATAGTAGGTGTAAGATTGTAGTGATAGTAGCTGTAAGATTGTAGTGATAGTAGATGTAAGATTGTAATGATAGTAGCTGTAAGATTGTAGTGATATTAGCTGTAAGATTGTAGTGATAGTAGGTGTAAGATTGTAGTGATAGTAACTGTAAGATTGTAGTGATAGTAACTGTAAGATTGTAGTGATAGGTGTAAGATTGTAGTGATAGTAGCTGTAAGATAGTAGTGATAGTATCTGTAAGATTGTAGTGATAGTAACTGTAAGATTGTAATGATAGTAGCTGTAAGATTGTAGTGATAGTAGTTGTAAGATTGTAGTGATAGTAGCTGTAAGATTATAGTGATAGTAACTGTAAGATTGTAGTGATAGTAGCAGTAAGATTGTAGTGATAGTAGTTGTAAGATTGTAGTGATAGTAGCTGTAAGATTGTAGTGATAGTAGCTGTAAGATTGTAGTGATAGTAACTGTAAGATTGTAGTGATAGTAGCTGTAAGATTGTAGTGATAGTAGCAGTAAGATTGTAGTGATAGTAGCTGTAAGATTTTAGTGATAGTATCTGTAAGATTGTAATGATAGTAGCTGTAAGATTGTAGTGATAGTAGTTGTAAGATTGTAGTGATAGTAGGTGTAAGATTGTAGTGATAGTAGCTGTAAGAATGTAGTGATAGTAGCTGTAAGATTGTAGTGATAGTAGCTTTAAGATTGTAGTGATATTAGCTGTAAGATTGTAGTGATAGTAGGTGTAAGATTGTAGTGATGGTAACTGTAAGATTGTAGTGATAGTAACTCTAAGATTGTAGTGATAGTAACTGTAAGATTGTAGTGATAGTAACTGTAAGATTGTAGTGATAGTAGCTGTAAGATTGTAGTGATAGTAGCAGTTAGATTGTAGTGATAGTAGCTGTAAGATTGTAGTGATAGTAACTGTAAGATTGTAGTGATAGTAGCTGTAATATTGTAGTGATAGTAGCTGTAAGATTGTAGTGATAGTAGGTGTAAGATTGTAGTGATAGTAGCTGTAAGATTGTAGTGATAGTAGCTGTATGATTGTAGTGATGGTAGCAGTAAGATTGTAGTGATAGTATCTGTAAGATTGTAATGATAGTAGCTGTAAGATTGTAGTGATAGTAGTTGTAAGATTGTAGTGATAGTAGCTATAAGATTGTAGTGATAGTCGCTGTAAGATTGTAGTGATAGTAGATGTAAGATTGTAGTGATATTAGCTGTAAGATTGTAGTGATAGTAGGTGTAAGATTGTAGTGATAGTAACTGTAAGATTGTAGTGATAGTAACTGTAAGATTGTAGTGATAGTAGGTGTAAGATTGTAGTGATAGTAACTGTAAGATTGTAGTTATAGTAGCTGTAAGATTGTAGTGATAGTAGCAGTAAGATTATAGTGATAGTAGCTGTAAGATTGTAGTGATAGTAACTGTAAGATTGTAGTGATAGTAGCTGTAATATTGTAGTGATAGTATCTGTAAGATTATAGTGATAGTAGGTGTAAGATTGTAGTGATAGTAGCTCTAAGATTGTAGTGATATTAGCTGTAAGATTGTAGTGATAGTAGGTGTAAGATTGTTGTGATAGTAACTGTAAGATTGTAGTGATAGTAACTGTAAGATTGTAGTGATAGTAGCAATAAGATTGTAGTGATAGTAACTGTAAGATTGTAATGATATTAGCTGCAAGATTGTAGTGATAGTAGCAGTAAGATTGTAGTGATAGTAGCAGTAAGATTGTAGTGATAGTAACTGTATGATTGTAGTGATAGTAGCTGTAAGATTGTAGTGATAGTAACTGTAAGATTGTAGTGATAGTAGCTGTAAGATTGTAGTGATAGTAGCAGTAATATTGTAGTGATAGTAGCTGTAAGATTGTAGTGATAGTAGATGTAATATTGTAGTGATAGTAGCAGTAGGATTGTAGTGATAGTAGCTGTAAGATTGTAGTGATAGTAGCTGTAAGATGGTAGTGATAGTAACTGTAAGATTGTAATGATAGTAGCTGTAAGATTGTAGTGATAGTAGCTGTAAGATTGTAGTGATAGTAGGTGTAAGATTGTAGTGATAGTAACTGTAAGATTGTAATGATAGTAGCTGTAAGATTGTAGTGATAGTAGCAGTAAGATTGTAGTGATAGTAGCTGTAAGATTGCAGTGATAGCAGCTGTAAGATTGTAGTGATAGTAGCTGTAAGATTGTAGCGATAGTAGCTGTAAGATTGTAGTGATAGTAGTTGTAAGATTGTAGTGATAGTAGCTGTAAGATTGTAGTGATAGTAGCTGTAAGATTGTAGTGATAGTAAATGTAAGATTGTAGTGATAGTAGCTGTAAGATTGTAGTGATAGTAGCTGTAAGATTGTAGTGATAGTAGCAGTAAGATTGTAGTGATTGTAGTTGTAAGATTGAAGTGAGAGTAGCAGTAAGATTGTAGTGATAGTAGGTGTAAGATTGTAATGATAGTAGCTGTAAGATTGTAGTGATAGTAGCTGTAAGATTGTAGTGATAGTAGCTGTAAGATTGTAGTGATAGTAGCAGTAACATTGTAGTGATAGTAACTGTAAGATTGTAGTGATAGTAACTGTAAGATTTAGTGATAGTAGCTGTAAGATTGTAATGATTGTAGCAGTAAGATTGTAGTGATAGTAGCTGTAAGATTGTAGTGATAGTAGCAGTAAGATTGTAGTGATAGTAGTTGTAAGATTGAAGTGAGAGTAGCAGTAAGATTGTAGTGATAGTAGCTGTAAGATTGTAGTGATAGTAGCTGTAAGATTGTAGTGATAGTAGCTGTAAGATTGTAGTGATAGTAGCTGTAAGATTGTAGTGATAGTAGCAGTAACATTGTAGTGATAGTAACTGTAAGATTGTAGTGATAGTGACTGTAAGATTTAGTGATAGTAGCTGTAAGATTGTAGTGATTGTAGCAGTAAGATTGTAGTGATAGTAGCTGTAAGATTGTAGTGATAGTAGCAATAAGATTGTAGTGATAGTAGCTGTAATATTGTAGTGATAGTAGCTGTCAGATTGTAGTGATGATAGCAGTAAGATTGTAGTGATCGTAACTGTAAGATTGTAGTGATAGGTGTAAGATTGTAGTGATAGTAGCTGTAAGATAGTAGTGATAGTATCTGTAAGATTGTACTGATAGTAACTGTAAGATTGTAATGATAGTAGCTGTAAGATTGTAGTGATAGTAGTTGTAAGATTGTAGTGATAGTAGCTGTAAGATTGTAGTGATAGTAACTGTAAGATTGTAGTGATAGTAGCAGTAAGATTGTAGTGATAGTAGTTGTAAGATTGTAGTGATAGTAGCTGTAAGATTGTAGTGATAGTAGCTGTAAGATTGTAGTGATAGTAACTGTAAGATTGTAGTGATAGTAGCTGTAAGATTGTAGTGATAGTAGCAGTAAGATTGTAGTGATAGTAGCTGTAAGATTTTAGTGATAGTATCTGTAAGATTGTAATGATAGTAGCTGTAAGATTGTAGTGATAGTAGTTGTAAGATTGTAGTGATAGTAGGTGTAAGATTGTAGTGATAGTAGCTGTAAGAATGTAGTGATAGTAGCTGTAAGATTGTAGTGATAGTACCTTTAAGATTGTAGTGATATTAGCTGTAAGATTGTAGTGATAGTAGGTGTAAGATTGTAGTGATGGTAACTGTAAGATTGTAGTGATAGTAACTCTAAGATTGTAGTGATAGTAACTGTAAGATTGTAGTGATAGTAACTGTAAGATTGTAGTGATAGTAGCTCTAAGATTGTAGTGATAGTAGTAGTTAGATTGTAGTGATAGTAGCTGTAAGATTGTAGTGATAGTAACTGTAAGATTGTAGTGATAGTAGCTGTAATATTGTAGTGATAGTAGCTGTAAGATTGTAGTGATAGTAGGTGTAAGATTGTAGTGATAGTAGCTGTAAGATTGTAGTGATAGTAGCTGTAAGATTATAGTGATAGTAACTGTAAGATTGTAGTGATAGTAGCTGTATGATTGTAGTGATGGTAGCAGTAAGATTGTAGTGATAGTATCTGTAAGTTGTAATGATAGTTGCTGTAAGATTGTAGTGATAGTAGTTGTAAGATTGTAGTGATAGTAGCTATAAGATTGTAGTGATAGTAGCTGTAAGATTGTAGTGATAGTAGATGTAAGATTGTAGTGATATTAGCTGTAAGATTGTAGTGATAGTAGGTGTAAGATTGTAGTGATAGTAACTGTAAGATTGTAGTGATAGTAACTGTAAGATTGTAGTGATAGTAGGTGTAAGATTGTAGTGATAGTAACTGTAAGATTGTAGTTATAGTAGCTGTAAGATTGTAGTGATAGTAGCAGTAAGATTATAGTGATAGTAGCTGTAAGATTGTAGTGATAGTAACTGTAAGATTGTAGTGATAGTAGCTGTAATATTGTAGTGATAGTATCTGTAAGATTATAGTGATAGTAGGTGTAAGATTGTAGTGATAGTAGCTCTAAGATTGTAGTGATATTAGCTGTAAGATTGTAGTGATAGTAGGTGTAAGATTGAAGTGATAGTAACTGTAAGATTGTAGTGATAGTAACTGTAAGATTGTAGTGATAGTAGCAATAAGATTGTAGTGATAGTAACTGTAAGATTGTAATGATAGTAGCTGCAAGATTGTAGTGATAGTAGCAGTAAGATTGTAGTGATAGTAGCAGTAAGATTGTAGTGATAGTAACTGTATGATTGTAGTGATAGTAGCTGTAAGATTGTAGTGATAGTAACTGTAAGATTGTAGTGATAGTAGCTGTAAGATTGTAGTGATAGTAGCAGTAATATTGTAGTGATAGTAGCTGTAAGATTGTAGTGATAGTAGATGTAATATTGTAGTGATAGTAGCAGTAGGATTGTAGTGATAGTAGCTGTAAGATTGTAGTGATAGTAGCTGTAAGATGGTAGTGATAGTAACTGTAAGATTGTAATGATAGTAGCTGTAAGATTGTAGTGATAGTAGCTGTAAGATTGTAGTGATAGTAGGTGTAAGATTGTAGTGATAGTAACTGTAAGATTGTAATGATAGTAGCTGTAAGATTGTAGTGATAGTAGCAGTAAGATTGTAGTGATAGTAGCTGTAAGATTGCAGTGATAGCAGCTGTAAGATTGTAGTGATAGTAGCTGTAAGATTGTAGCGATAGTAGCTGTAAGATTGTAGTGATAGTAGTTGTAAGATTGTAGTGATAGTAGCTGTAAGATTGTAGTGATAGTAGCTGTAAGATTGTAGTGATAGTAAATGTAAGATTGTAGTGATAGTAGCTGTAAGATTGTAGTGATAGTAGCTGTAAGATTGTAGTGATAGTAGCAGTAAGATTGTAGTGATAGTAGTTGTAAGATTGAAGTGAGAGTAGCAGTAAGATTGTAGTGATAGTAGGTGTAAGATTGTAATGATAGTAGCTGTAAGATTGTAGTGATAGTAGCTATAAGATTGTAGTGATAGTAGCTGTAAGATTGTAGTGATAGTAGCAGTAACATTGTAGTGATAGTAACTGTAAGATTGTAGTGATAGTAACTGTAAGATTTAGTGATAGTAGCTGTAAGATTGTAGTGATTGTAGCAGTAAGATTGTAGTGATAGTAGCTGTAAGATTGTAGTGATAGTAGCAGTAAGATTGTAGTGATAGTAGCTGTAATATTGTAGTGATAGTAGCTGTCAGATTGTAGTGATGATAGCTGTAAGATTGTAGTGATAGTAATTGTAAGATTGTAGTGAATGTAGCTGTAAGATTGTAGTGATAGTAACTGTAAGATTGTAGTGATAGTAGCTGTAAGATTGTAGTGATAGTAGCAGCAAGATTGTAGTGATTGTAGCTGTAAGATTGTAGTGATAGTATCTGTAAGATTGTAATGATAGTAGCTGCAAGATTGTAGTGATAGTAGTTGTAAGATTGTAGTGATAGTTGGTGTAAGATTGTAGTGATAGTAGCTGTAAAGTTGTAGTGATAGTAGCTGTAAGATTGTAGTGATAGTAGCTGTAAGATTGTAGTGATAGTAACTGTAAGATTGTAGTGATAGTAGCTGTAAGATTGTGGTGATAATAACTGTAAAATTATAGTGATAGTAGCTGTAAAATGGTAGTTATAGTAGCAGTAAGATTGTAGTGATAGTAGCTGTAAGATGGTAGTGATAGTAGCTGTAAGATTGTAGTGATAGTAGCTGTAAGATTGTAGTGATAGTAGCTGTAAGATTGTAGTGATAGTAATTGTAAGATTGTAGTGATAGTAGCAGTAAGATTGTAATGATAGTAGCTGTAAGATTGTAGTGATAGTAGCAGTAAGATTGTAGTGATAGTAACTGTAAGATTGTAGTGGTAGTAACTGTAAGATTGTAGTGATAGTAACTGTAAGATTGTAGTGATAGTAGCTGTAAGATTGTAGTGATAGTAGCTGTAAGATTGTAGTGATAGTAGCTGTAAGATTGTAGTGATAGTAGCAATAAGATTGTAGTGATAGTAACTGTAAGATTGTAGTGATAGAAGGTTTAAGATTGTAGAGATAGTAGCTTCAAGATTGTAGTGATAGTAGCTGTAAGATTGTAGTGATAGTAGCTGTAAAATTGTAGTGATAGTAGCTGTAAGATTGTAGTGATAGTAACTGTAAGATTTTAGTGATAGTAACTGTAAGATTGTAATGATAGTAACTGTAAGATTGTAGTGATAGTAGCTGTAAGATTGTAGTGATAGTAGCTGTAAGATTGTAGTGATAGTAGCTGTAAGATTGTAGTGATAGTAGCAGTAAGATTGTAGTGATAGTAACTGTAAGATTGTAGTGATAGTAGGTGTAAGATTGTAGAGATAGTAGCTGCATGATTGTAGTGATAGTAGCTGTAAGATTGTAGTGATAGTAGCTGTAAAATTGTAGTGATGGTAGCTGTAAGATTGTAGTGATAGTAACTGTAAGATTGTAGTGATAGTAACTGTAAGATTGTAGTGATAGTATCTGTAAGATTGTAGTGATAGTAGCTGTAAGATTGTAGTGATAGTAACTGTAAGATTGTAGTGATAGTAGCTGTAAGATTGTAGTGATAGTAGCTGTAAGATTGTAGTGATAGTAGCTGTAAGATTATAGTGATAGTAGGTGTAAGATTGTAGTGTTAGTAGCTGTAAGATTGTAGTGATAGTAGCTGTAAGATTGTAGTGATAGTAGCTGTAAGATTGTAATGATAGTAGCTGTAAGATTGTAGTGATAGTAATTGTAGTATTGTAGTGATAGTAACTGTAAGATTGTAGTGATAGTAGCTGTAAGATTGTAGTGATAGTATTTGTAAGATTGTAGTGATAGTAGGTGCAAGATTGTAGTGATAGTAATTGTAAGATTGTAGTGATAGTAGCTGTAAGATTGTAGCGATAGTAGCTGTAAGATTGTAATGATAGTAGCTGTAAGATTGTAATGATAGTATCTTTAAGATTGTAGTGATCGTAGTTGTAATATTGTAGTGATAGTAATTGTAAGATTGTAGTGATTGTAGGTGTAAGATTGTAGTGATAGTATCTGTAAGATTGTAGTGATAGCAACTGTAAGATTGTAGAATTCCATTCCGTTATAATACATTGTTCCATTAGAATAACGCAGTATGAATGCTAAGTGGTTTGCATAGAAAATATTAACAAGAAAGAGTAAATTTTTATCCTTCATAGTTTTGTACCTTATTTAGAACACTTAAAAGTACAGTCTTAGATACGTATTTTATTGTTAGAAATGTATTTACCTGGCATGCACAAGATATGCTATGCATTTTGTCCGATTAATTTCATAGATTAAGCTTACAATTGGATAAAGGTAGGATTTAATCAGTACTGGAGTAACGCAACGAAACTGTATATAATCCCGCAAATGTAGAGTAAGTAGACGTCTCTATGAGGTCAGGTTTGGATAGAATACCATCATGAGACTGACAAGAACAATTATTACAGCAATTCTCAAATACAGAAAGATATTACACTATGTCAATAAGAATGACTTTCATATATGATAGTTGTTTAACGTCCAGAGAGAAGGATATGTGACAGGCCATGAGATGTTGGGTCCAAATGAGGTCTCGGGCCAAAATGAGTTTTTTGCATTTTTGTGAAGGTTATATATCCAAAAGTTCACATGTAAAATTTTATAGGTATATACCAAGTAGTTTCAGATATATTAAAGAATTAAATTTTAATGGTTCTCCGGATATTTGAAAAAAATCATTTTTTTTCCATAACACAGCATGCATATCATTTTCACTGGGGGGAATTATGGATCCTTTAAAGCAATTAATATGAACCTTGTATTCCAATGATGATATGCTAGCTATATAGTACATCTACACACATTAAATTAATTTGACCTTGACCTTTGACATCAAGGTCAATGAAATATCATGGATATTTGTCGGCATATAAAACATTGTGTTTATCTTAGTATTGTATCTTCTGTGAATTCATGTAGTTATGTTTAGTCTTCCTCATGTCATGCCATTTGTATATGTAGTTTGTGTCCATGTTATAGTGTTCATAAATTTGAAAGTCAACATGGAAACGTAGAGGTCAAGGTAAAAAAAAATATTTGGCATAGTGATTTCAATGTTTCCAACGATGTTATTTTTTACTTTGGTATTTATGAAAAGCATCATGACTATATAATAAAGGATAAAACACTTTTTATTGAAAATAACAATACATTTATTTTGTATCCATCTTTATGATTGGCTTAGGGACACTCGGCTTAGGACACACTTCCTTGTTTTGACAGTAAGGAGCCACTTGCTGGTAGAGATACCACTGACGTTGTGCGTCTAAACCTTTTTGAGGGATAACTGTTGGTAACTGAGCTAGTTGTAAATTTTGCATTGTTCCAGATTTCATAATATTTATAGTAATTTCATCACTACCCGCATAGTCTCTAGCAAAAATTATTCCTGGATGATTCTTCTCAATTCTGAAAAACAATGTATATATATGTACAAAATGTATATTGTATATTGCAGTAATACATTGCAAAATACCTATAATAAATCAATTTTATGTACCGGTATATGTTGTTACTCATAATTAGTACACATGAATACTTTTAGTCATCTCAATTGATATAAAGTTGTGCAATGCAGTTAAGAAATTGTCAAGATTGGCTTCTTCCACCACTAAAACTGGTTGCCATGATATAGTTGAAATATTGCTGAAAGTGGCGTTAAAACACTAAAAATCAAATCAAATGTAACAGAGCTTTTACATTGACATTTTGCAAGTACCTGAAGTGATGGTAAGATTTTAGCTGTGGTATGAGCTTGAACATCTTCTTCAAAAATGAGGCCCAGTCATAAAACACTACAGGTTTCTCATCGTCATCAACTAGTTGAGGAATGTTGTGGCCATTTTTGGAAGACCTAGTTACACTGTCTGCCATTTCCTGAAGTGTTTCTACAGATGTATGTCTCCATTTCACCTTCCAAAGCCCAAAGTGCCAATCTGGATTATATTTCGTGTGACCAGCTTCCATCAGAGAATACTCAACAGAATCATGAAGACCAATTAGTGTACGCCACATTCCATATCTGTAAAAAATCAGTTCTTATTAATAAAAGAGTATCATGTAATCGATATACGACACCCCACTTTTTTGAAATTACAATTGTCTCCTCTTGGAAATTTTGGAGCAAATTTTTATTATTTCATACACATCTACATATAATGCACATTTGTATTTTTTTGTTTTTTATTTGTACATGCATGTATATTTCGATTGTTTTATAGACAAGTATGTTTTATTTCTAAAGGTCTTGTAGGTGTCTAAGTTATTGAAAATAAAATTTGTTAATGCGACGATATAGCTGAAATATTGCTAAAGTTGGCGTTATACACCAATCAATCAATCAATCAATCCATATACATGTAAATGTTCATTTATCTCCTCAACTGCAATATATTCAAAATTATATACATTTGTATACCCAATTACTGTATTATTTTAATTTTGTCCACTACTGTTGTCCATATGTAACTTCACACCAGTCTCTCCATAGCTAAGGTATTCAAAATGATAATGCAACATGCTTGTTACAGTATTGGCCCCTTTATTAGAATGTTGTGCTTCATCAACCAAATAGAACATTTGTGTACCTACAAACAGAGTGTGTGTTAATTTCAACTATAATATGTAATAACCTCCAAATAAATGAAATACAGTAATATTACAAGAAGTCTAGTTAAAATCATGACATTAAATTGATAGAGAATATTATTATATTGCTGGTAAGTAACTGGTTTCACTCTAAGCTGAAATTTACTGCAACGACAAAACACCAAAGTTCCAATATCATTTTACATGCATGTATGTGCTTGTATTATGTGATAAATAATATAAAATGTAGTGTCTCATGTACAATTACCAACTATCCTTTCATTTTTATATCAAATGACATGAGTTTGTTTACACATAATATTCATATGTAATGTCATAAATATGATATTTTATCCTGCAATGGACCTATTTGTGGCTAAATATAGTGGGACTAATAAAGCAAGGTGTTATTTTGGTCAAAACAATATTTTAAATCAGTTATTTATCAAAATACCATACAATTTGTGTGTTCACATACCTGAACCTTCTGAACAAACTCCAAAGCACTGACATGTTCTTTGTGTCTTAAAGAAAAGAGGTCCAACTTGTTGACAATAGTGTGGATAATGCACTTGTTGTGCATAATCAAAACAGTAGTGGAGTTCAGTTTTAACTGTACAAGGCCTTTGTCCTGTAAAATAAGATAACCATCATCAGGCACGCTCAAGTTCAAAAGATTTGAAGGCAGTCATCTTTCAGAGCAAGAAAATCAAAAGGTGTAAACAAGTACTGGTATTGACCTTGTGGCGACTGGTGTATATGGATCGTTCGACTTCTACACCTCGAGACTTCGTAGGTATATTTTCCACAGGCTAATGCATCATGTATATACAGTTTTAATAGTATATTTGAACACAATAAACACATTTGTATACAGTTTCAATAGTATATTTGAACACAATAAACACATTTATATACAGTTTAAATAGTATATTTGAACACAATAAACACATTTATATACAGTTTAAATAGTATATTTGAACACAATAAACACATTTATATACAGTTTAAATAGTATATTTGAACACAATAAACACATTTATATACAGTTTCAATAGTATATTTGAACACAATAAACACATTTATATACAGTTTAAATAGTATATTTGAACACAATAAACATATTTATATACAGTTTTAATAGTATATTTGAACATAATAAACACAAAGTTTTCCCCCTTTTTTGTTAAATATTGTTCATCCATGGTACAATTTGCTTTTCCAGAATATTATTGGATACGAGTACATTAGCTATCCCTATCTTACGATAGTATCATGTTTTTGTGACACGTCTACCTATTTTTTAATAAAACGACCTTCTTATATGTCAATGCGTTTGAATATAAACTTGAACTACATTTAGGACTAATATGATTATTATATATATATCTGCAACCGTGACTATATCACGGACATATTACTCATCATAAATATATTTTTATAAAATCAAGTTTCATTTACGTATATTTTTTTCATACCACATTTTTTGCCAGTCCCAAGTCAGGACCTGAATTTCCCACGTCATTAGTGTCCAATGAGTTGCGGTGATTGTTCGTTTTGTTGACATTGGTAGAATATGTTGACCATCACTGTTTAAAATGTTTTTTTTTAATGAGTATATAATTAAAGAAAAAACAAGAACTATCTTTAAAAAAAGATGCACGACGAAGCACAGATATTATATTCTTCTACGAACAGTATTTCACTGAAATAACCTAAATATATTGGTTTTATAGGATTTGATAAGACATGTAAAACCTTGCATCCTACTTAATGTGCAAGGAATCGTTAATTTTTAGTAACAGCGTCCATCTTGGTCCTAGGACGGGACTGCCAGACACAATTTTGAAAGGGGATCACCAAAGGATCATTTTAGCAAAGCTTGGATCCAATTGGCCCAGTAGTTTCAGAGGAAAAACAAAATTCATCCCCCTTTTTCTATTTTTAGCAACGGTGGCCATGTTGGTTGGAGGTCTGGATTGCCGGACACAATTTGAAAGGGAATTATCCAAGGATTATTTAAGCAAAGATTAGTTCCAATTGACACAATAGTTTCAGAGATGAAGATTTTTTTAATTTCATCCCTCTTTTTTATTTTTAGTAACAGCGGCCATGTTGGCTGGAGGTCGGGTCTGTCGGACACAATTTTGGAAGGGGATCACCCAAGGATCATTCCACCAAAGTTTCGTCTTAATTGGCCAAGTGGTCTCAGAAGAGAAGATTTTTTTAGTTAAATAATACATTAAAAATAAAACTTTACGACATATAATACCTTAAATTTAAAGTTTAATACACATGTACCATTAAAAGTAATCATATTATAAGTTATACTCAAACTCCCTTTGTCTGTGCGGGGCGTAAGACGACGGACGCAACCAATCAGCAAACTACTAAATGACTTGCTTATTACAAGTGCTTTAAATCCGTTCTCCGAACTCTTACCAAATTTGTATTATTCTCCAATCAAAAAGTTAGAAAATATTTTAATTTCTAAAATTGTTAGGCAAAAGCGTCCATAGTTACAAAAGTAGGTCAAAACCGATCGTATATGAATTCGTCGAACAAAGATATTATATAAAAATCTGGGTTTTCTAAAACATAGTCAGAATGAAAATTTCTCTCAAGTGTGAGTTAATTTAGTGTAAACATATTTTATTAATCAATACATATGAATATAGTACAACAATTTAAATACAACAATAGTAATGACTATGAATTAATTAAGAGGATCCGAAAACAAGTTATTAAACTTATATAAATCCGTATCCCAAGTTTAATTAAATCTACTTTTAATAATCTCAGAAGTTAGATTACGTTGTAAGGATCAGTGAAATGATAATTGTATTTACACCATAGGGGTTGAATTGTGCAGGAAAATGAGAGGGGTTGGTGAATTGTGCAGGAAAATGAAAGGGGTTGGTGAGTTGTGAATTACGGGGTAAATCGTTTACTACTTAAAATGAACTTTTGTACTGACAAGAAGATTTCTGTGTTCTGGTTAATTGTTAACTCATTAGATCCTACCAATAGAAGTTCAGTGGACAATGGAATAGGAAGGTTAAGGGCAAATATGTGGCGTTGTCTAGGTATGTTATAGTGAGGACAGTTGAGAAGATAATGAGTAGGAGTCTCTATAGCACCACATGTACAATGCGGTGAATTTACAATATTTTTCCGAAATAGATCGGAATTAAGAGCACTACACCCCATACGTATTCTAGCGTGAAAAATCTGTCCTAAACGGCTACCGACGTAAAAAAATGTGGGTTTATCATGTATAATATTAAGGTTCAGTCGCGATTTGAATACATTAATAGAAGGACAGTTTTTTGTGCTATCCGGAAGAAGATTCCAAGACCGTACTGTCTGAGGTAAAAAGTAATGTGCATATAAAGTGGTTCGAGCTCTGACAGGCGGAATTAACGTTGCATGTCTTGTATTGTGATCGTGAATATTTCGGAGGGTGTTAGGGACAAGACTACTCAAATACCCCGGGGTTAAGCCATTATTCATTTTATAAAAATATGTCAATCTATGTTTTTCCCTTCTGTCTTTCAAATATTCCCACCCGGTTTCTGCATATAACTTTAAAAGGGATACCAGGCGGGTACCCCCGGTAACAACCCTGGCAGCCTCTGCTTGTACGCTTTCTAATTTATTCGTAAGGTAAACAGTTTTACAGTCCCAAACGACATCCCCATATTCTAATAAAGGCCGAATAAATGTCAAATAAATTTTTTCAAGGGTTCTTCGATCTAAAATGAATTTAAATTTTCTCATAATGTTGACTCTGGTAAAGGCTTTCTTGGTAATCAGGTCTACGTGCTTACCCCAATTTCCATCATTAGATATGGTAAGGCCTAAATGTTTATGTTCAGATACCATGTTAATGATCTTATTATCCATCATGAGTGGTGGATGAAGTGGGCGGTTAGATTTCCTAGATACGATCATACTTTCTGTTTTATCAGGGTTAAATCTAACCAGCCACTCCATAGACCAGTCATGAATTTTCGACAAGTCCGTATTCAAAGTCTCAGCAGCATCAACAGGATCGTCAACAATTATATAAAGACTAGTATCATCTGCAAATAACTTTATTGACGAATTTATGTCTGCTACTATATCGTTAATATATATAATAAAGAACAGAGGTCCCAGAATTGATCCTTGAGGGACACCCGCACAAACATTCCGCCAGTCAGAGCAACAACCGTTTATAACAACCCTTTGTTTTCTATCCAATAAATAATTTTCAATCCAAGACAATAACGGCCCGTGAATGCCAATCGATTTTAATTTAGTCAACAATCCCTTATGCCAAACCCGATCGAACGCTTTGCTAACGTCGCAAAAGACTACTCTAACTTCCTTTCCGTCGTCAAGTGCCTTACCGAATTCGTTCGTTATATATAAAAGCTGATTAATCGCAGAGTCGCCAGGAGTAAAACCAGATTGATTAGACGATATAATCCTATTTTCTAAAAGAAAATTGTAGATGTGCTTGTAGACACAGCGTTCCATAACTTTACCGATTATGCTAATGAGTGATATCGGGCGATAATTTTTCAATATACCAGGACTATCGTTTTTAAATACCGGAGTGACATTAGTCAATTTCCATTCGGATGGAAAAGAAGACAATGACAGTGATATGTTGAATAATTTACACAGCGGATACTTTAATATCGGTGCGGCTTCGCGCAAAAGTCGTGGATTAATACAGTCAGGACCGGTCGCTTTGCTAGTATCTAAAATTTTCAGTATATCCTCTACTTCCGTTTCGGTAATGAGAATCTGTCGTAGTCCGTCAGTCTGTAATTCAGTTAGGTCGGGAGGTGTGTGGTCACTATCGTCCAGTGTTGATTGTTCACAGAAGAACTTGTTGAACAATTCAGATTTTTCTATGTCATTAACTACAAGATTACCATTATGTTCAATCGGGGGTATAGTTCGGCTGCATTCATTGTTTCCTGTTAAGCTTTTGACTAAGGTCCACCAGTTTTTACTGCCAGCCTTTTCTAATCTTATATTCTCAGAAACCTTAGAATAATGCGTTATTTTTGCATTAGAGACTAGGTTATTACACTTATTTCGGGCAATACGGAATCGTTCCCAATGACCTGGTAAGTTTGACCTTTTTGCTCTTTTATGGAGTCTATTCTTTCGACGTATAACACGCTTGATACTGCTTGTTAACCACAGAGGGTTGTCTTTCCTTACAGTTATTACCCTGTTGGGAATGTTGGTATTTGCAGCATCAATTAAGGCACGTGTTATGTTACTGGTAGATATATCGATATCATCTCTTACGAGTAAAGAGTCCCAATCCACAAGAGACAACTGTTGTCTATAAGACTCAAAGTCACCCCTGTCGAACATAAAAACTTTCCGCTTATATGATGAATGGGATTTGATTGGATGATTCAATACTCCTATAGTGGGCATATGATAGCGAGTCTGGTCCAACAAGGGTGGGCCAACCTCAGAGTATAATATACTATGGGGATTATTCACTAACACTAGGTCTAACAGGGACGAACTACGTTCAGTCACATATGTAGGTTCAGTGATTAGCTGATGAAAACTGAATTGTGCAAGTAAATTATCGGTTTTTGTAGTATTATTTCCAAACTGATTTATGTTAAAATCACCTGTGATAATGATATCATGGTTACTATTCAATGCGAGATCTATAGACTGCTCAAGTTCTTCCCAAATCTGCTGACCACTGTTCGGAGGAATATAAAACGTTCCATATAGGTATTTCTTATTATTAATCTTGATTTCAAGCCAAATACACTCAACAGAACCAACGTGCAGGTCTAATCTTGTAACACAATTAATTTCGTCCTTGACAAAGACAACAACACCCCCTCCTAAACGGTCTACCCTGTCTCTCCGATAAGGAGGCTTGTAGCCTGGTAACTTGAGGCTGTCAGTGGAAATATTTGGTTTCAACCAGCTCTCTGTAAATGATAATATATCATGACAGGTATATTCAGCAACTATAAAATCAAGTTTAGGGACGATACTCTGAATATTAAGGTGTAAAAATGAGACGGAGTTAGTCATAAGGTTACTCATATTTGATAACAAGGATTCAGCACTGCTGACGCTACTGGATGACTCAGATGCTACGCTAGGTCCGGGGTTAATTTCTATACCCGATATAATCAATAAAATACATAATACAAAAAACAGGTACTTACATATATCTATTACAGAACTGTCAGAGTCAAAAGTAGGATCGACAGATTTTCTACCAGCGACGCTTTCTCTGATTTCACAGGGAAGTCTCGCATTGAAATTAAACAACGAACAGAATGTCATCAATGGCAAGGCTCGTATGCCGTAGCGTGCAAAGAGAATAAAGCAAAATACATCAACGACGGTTAATCGCAGACTCTTCTTGACAGTAAGCGAAGCGAAATAGTGTCTACCGATGCTCCCTCTATGCTGGTTTATGTCGATGCCCATACTAAGTAATGCCAGAAGGACGCACGAGGAATACGAGAGAGCATAGACGACGGATTTTAATAAGTGTAATTCGATTCACCGTAAAGTGCGAGAGGTAATGTGATGACGTGCAGGGAGGACATGTTAATAAAACAATATGTTTATGAAAAGGGGGGAAATATCTGAAAAAAATAATGATGAAATATAGAGGTGAGGGTACCTAAGGGTTCAATAATTTGTTTCAACATATAATTCTCAAATTATTTACGTAGTGCGAGTTATTTTAGTAATTTATATATTTTCAGCGTAGAAGGTTTTGACGTGATTTGACATTATTATTGTATAACAACATGAATGAAAAAAACAACAATAATAACAATCAAAGCAAAAGTCTAAATTTAAATTCATACAATGTACGATATATTTATATTGTCTATATACTGTACAGTAAAGCCAACAACAACATATACTTTCATAAGTCAAAAGATAAAAGAAACCCAGAAAAGGTCTGATCTATTCTTATTTTACAAACTGAAACTGGTGTACTCGACTTCTTTCAATCGCGTGTGAAAACAATCACAAGCGTGGAAAGAAAACTTTTGATTGGTCGACAATATTCAGAACGGTATATTGATTGGTTCGCAAATTTCAATGAATAACCTTGACACCCAAGTGAATTTACTATAATACAAATCGATTTTTTGTGAATGTATGAATGAGAATGATTGACAACATTTAACTTATTTACCAATACTGATTTGCAGTAAGTAAAAAAAAATCAAAAAAAAAATTAAAAAAATCAAATTGGATTCATAAGTTATTCATGGATGACAACTGCATTTTATAACACAATTAAGCACAATTGAAAAATAATAGATAAGACAATGTCAGAGTAACATGTTAGATGCATAATAATTTGTTACTCAGTGATATAAATTGTCAAGTTTTTATTTATTCAGTCAATTTAGAAGTTCTCCGGCTTCACAAAAGATGGATCGGTCTGTCTGGCCGTGGTCAAGAAGGCGTCTTTGGTGCTAATATTGTGTATTTCACCTGTATTGTCCTTCAAACTTATTTTTCCGTTGGTTGTCCATACGTTTTTAGCTTTACGTCGTTTGACTAACTGCCTGGCATGGTAGCAAATTGTACTGCGCGTTACTGTTAGATCTTCATTTAAGTACACATGTCTATATTCTGGATTTTGTTTCAGGTTTTTCCCGCACTTTAAAATTCTAAATTTAACGCCAGGATCTGACAAACGCACAATTATTTGGCGATGTTTAACTACAGCGGCAGCTTTTTCATCTGGTTTACCAACTCTGTGTGAACGGATGATGTTGGTAATTTCATAACTTGGGTCAATATCAGATATGATTTTGCGAACTTTTTCGGTAGTGTCACCTTCTTCCGTCGGTTCCGGAATCCCGGAAATTCTAATAAGGCTGCGGCGTCCATACTGCTCCAGAGCATCGACTTCATTTTTGAGCTTTCTGTTCTCTTTTTCGAGATTGTCTATTTTTGTTATCAGTGGGGCAGTCTTTTCATTAATAATTTTGACAATGTCTTCTGACAATTTGGATTTTACTGCGTCAGCAATTTTCTGAATGTCTTCATTAGAGATAGCGAACTGTTGTGGGATAGGAAGATCAGTGATATTGAAGTCCATTTCTGGATTATTTTGGCTCATATCAATTTTGTATTTTTTAGAACTTTCTGGCTCAGGTGGGGTTGGATTGCTGGTTCGTTGCAAGCGTGTCTTTGGTGTTGATGCTTTTGACATCAGAAGATATAGGAGTAATATATTGTCAAATCAAATGTAAACAAACAATTGCTTTACCTTTGTAAATAATGAATGCTGACAATCACCATTCGAACATTCCTTTGTTCTTTGTCCTTACGAAATCACATCAAATGTCAATTTCTACATCACAAATTGTCATAAATTTCGGAAATTGCCATCACATGATATATAAAGTCACATATTTTATAACTTTTGGTACCCCGAAAAGTGTAGAAAAACGAAAATTTTACATATTTTAGAGCTCAGAGAAAACAAACAACATCTAACTCCCGAGCATGCGCAGTTAATTTCACACTGCTGTGGTCACACATTCTTGGTTTAGTTATTAGTTTTCTTTATTTTAAAGCCCCACTGCCCAAGATACGACCGTTTTTTTAATGAGCTGCATTCTCCAAAAAATGCACTATACATGCTTTATATTTAATAAAATAATGTTTTAACTCATTTTCGTGTTGATATGTGTGAGAAAGAATGGGTGAGAGAACGATATTTGTTGACGAATTCCAGGATGCTGCATCAAAAGATGGCGACTGATTAATTATCGGCAAATTTACGGAGTCTGTCGAATGATCCAATCGTAACTACTCGGTCGTATACGATTGCCGAATGATCGTGTTGTTCTAGTCTGGTACCCGTGACCCCTCGGATTTTTTTGTTTGATATCGGGGTCAGGTAACGGCTGAATATAAAGGTAATAACAAAATTACCGAACTCCGAACAATCTTACAAAGGGAAAGTCAAAACTCATAATTATATAAACAGACAAAATCAGTCAACAACCGGAAAACTGTGAAAACCGTAATGACCCTGACTTGGTACAGGCATTTCTAAAGAAATGGTGGGTTGAATCAGATTTTAAGGCGCCAAACCTCCCGCTCTCATTACGGTTCAAAGGTTGCGGCTGTCACTGTAACAGTATTTAAATACAGGAACAAAATAGGTAAAATAGTTGTCAAAGCAGTACCATATTCGGTGACGTAAATGTCAAAAATATTTTTACGTCACACATTGACAAAAAATTTCTTGACATCTGCGACTTCTTTATCTTTATACATTTTCACTATATGAAAATGCATCGCTTATAATTTTTTCTGCAGAGACGGAATATATTTCGACAAGATATTGGTATCGGAATATAAACTTTTTAAGAGATCGAATAAGGCGAATCTTTTTATAGCCCTGGTCCAGTAGCCTGTTTCTCAGATGAAGATGACGTTTCAGGAAATCAGAATAATTGCTACTGGCCCTTGCATAGCGAATCAATTGCGAGATGTAAACACCATATGCAGGAGAAGCTGGTATATTGCTGCACATGTTTGGAAAATTTATGATTTTAAAATTGAAGTCGTCCCGCTTATCATAAATTTTAGTACTGAGTTGACCACTGTCGTCAAATTCGAGGTATAAGTCCAAAAATGATGCGGACGAAGCTGTATCGGTGGTCTCTTTAACTTCCAGCTCTGGAGGATATATCAATGGAAGAAATTCTGCAAATCTAGAATTATTGATAGATAAAACGTCATCAATATACCTGTATGTGAAATTAAAGGCTCTAGCCTCATGAATCTTCTTATCTTTTACAAGCTTTTGAAGAAACTCCGACTCATATGAGTATAAAAATAAATCGGCTAGAAGAGGGGCACAATTCGTACCCATTGGTATGCCGACGACCTGCTGAAACAGTGTCCCTCCAAAGGAGACAAATATGTTATCGATGAGGAACTCCAGCATACTGATCACTTGTTCCTCGGAGTAGCATGTTTTACCTTTATGAATTTTGTTTGAAAAATATGTGGAATTGTAGCCTAACACAACAAATTTTGAGCCATAGTTTCTATGACTAAAAGCTTTATGAATTGTTTCTTTTAAGCGGGTTTTTAATTTGTCATGCGGTAGGGTGGTATATAGAGTTGAAAAATCAAATGTTTTGATGGAGGATACCTGAGAGAAAGATCTTGATTTCAGGTTATCCAAAAGATCTTTAGAGTTTTTCAAAATCCACATGTGATTTATGCCACTACGCGAGTAAACAGTTTCACAATATTTCTGTTGTCCCTCTTTTACTGCAGACAGAATCTTTGTCAGGTGAATAAACAATTCTTTCGTCGAACAAGTTGATGATCCCGCTATGTACCTTTCTTTGTATGGTGTCTTATGGAGCTTAGGTATCCAATATAAGTAGGGTAAATCCTCAGACTCTTTACCAGAGAGAATGTTTAAAGAGGTCATGAATGATCTGTGGTTAGCTAGGATTTCATCTTTGTCGAACGAAGTTGGTTTGTATGTGATATTACTAGAGGTGTTGCTATTTATGCCTAATTCCTTGATTAGGCATTCGAAGTAATATGATTTACATACAAACACGATATTGTTGGAAGCCTTGTCAGCAGGAACGATAACATATTTGTCATGAATCCATGTTTTTAATGGCGGCCGCCATAGCGTACAGATATTCCCATCTCAGCAAAGGAAATGATGCACAGCATTGAATGAAGGCGTGTCTTAAGTGGGTAATTGGCACAGTTCAGATCAGATACATTTGTTTGTCCCTTTTAGTTATTTTAGAGGTTGAAGACATCACGCGGAAATGTACTTTTGGTCACATTACACAAAAAAGGGGGGGGGGGTGTTATCACGACACACCATCTCCAGCGCTCCATTTCTCCAATCTAAACAATGTCTGAACCCGAAAATGTTTTTAAAACAAATAAAAACATATTGAAATATCCTCCCATTGTAACCAAACTGTATGACACGTCTGTTTTATCTCAATAATTACTACCTTGTCAATGTACTTAGGAAAGTACAACTTCACAACTTGTCTCCATTGTCTTAACTTGTACATGTGCCCCACAATAATGTGTGCAATCCTTTACATCTATTATTGGTTGCAGTATGATATAAAGAAGGAAAATGTCAAAAATAAATATCTTCTACAGTAAAAAAAAGTTACAAGGTACACCTCGTCACAAATCTGTCATCTTTTTAGAATGGTGCATGACTCATTGTCCTATAAAATGAGTTTGTCCAACACCCAAGCATTTCTTGAGTGATAGACAGGGTACACCGCTTCCATATTTAGGCCCTGTTTCTCTCTGATAGAAGTAAGATAAGATAAGATAAGATAAGTTTTATTTATAGTCGGCATATTTAAATAACAATACAACACAAGCCCTAGTGGGCTTTTGACCGAGATATGGGGTAAATGTCGATGAGAAAACGACCCATAACCATCGGAATTAATACTGCAATCAAATACAAAAATGAGGCTAATGACAGCAGTTTTAATTGATGAACATGTTCATGAAAAGGTATTTAATGACAGAATTGCTGAGCTGCTTGCCTTATTTGTGATCAAAGAAAGTGCATTATACTTTGAGGGGCTACTATTATTTTAATTTGCATATTTCTTTTTTATTTTGCTTGCTTTTAATTAATTTGTTTTTGTTTTATGTTTTGCTTTGCAGTTAGCACAATCCAGTTTGATGTTTGGATCTTAGATACATGCTATGACAATAGTTTCATGCTTATGATACTTGCTTCTGTTTATTTGCAATTACATTTGTATGGTCCTATTGTCAATAAAAGTCATCAGAAAAAGGAAATTCTTATTCAAACCTAGTTAACACAGCCTGATGAGGATACCAACATGAATGAACCACTCATTGAAGTTTTAAGGTGAAATTCAGCACAGGATAGAGGATATAAACATAATAAAGGACTTCAATCAATTCTGTTAACTTTGAATCAATGTTCTTGCTTATTCAAAGTGACCGACATACTGTAAATTCAGAAATTATTGAGATGTTTCATTATTGCGGAAAATGCAACTGAACTTAAAACTCGTATTTTAGAAGCATTTGTATCATTTTGCACTAGAGATCTTTGAGTTTTGCATTAATTAAAAATCGCAATCCGGGCTGATTAAATTTTCTTAGATCGCAGTAATAAATGAATGCATTAATTTCCGAATTTACAGTATATCATCATGAATTACATGGATGTAGTGTTGATTGACATTTCGTAATGAATACTGCTTAAGCAGGTGCTATGACCCGTCTTGAACTAAATATGAAGTATGATGATTTCCTCATTGTCAAAGACCTCATGTTGACTGCAAGATGAAAAATAACAATTATATCATTGTTCTATTGCTTTGTTTTACTCATTATAAATTGGGGATTTTGCCTCATGTACATTTACTCTATATCCTTTCATTGTGTACTTGTTACAATATCTCCGTAGCAAACCTCATTGACAAGGAGAGTATTACATTGTATGTGTGAATGTATGAAAATAGGATACATGTATTTATGATATTTTATGCATTGTACATGTATGTGTTATTTGGTTGTCATAATAATAAATAAAGAAACTAATAATAGAAACTCAGCACAATTAGCAAATAACAAATAAAGTATTGCCAAAAAAACATAGCACATTGAAAGTTTACTATATCCTATTCCCTTTTTATACGACCCCAAAACAATTTTTGAGGTTGTAAAATGGTATGGCGTTGTCATTGTTATCGTCTGTAGAAATTTAGTTTCTGTATGATAACTTCAGTTTTAGTTGACTATTAAACCCTTATGCAATTTTTACTCAATGTTCCTTTTTAGAAACTTAATGTTTTCAAACTTTGAAAAGTGTCTTATAGATACACCCTTCTCCTTAAAGCCAAATGGCATTCAAGGAAAGCATGAAATAAAGGTCAAGGTCACCTAATAATCAGTATTTCAATGTCCAATGTTTAATACAAAGTTTAACCAAATTAACCAAGAATGTGGATAATTAGATGATGAATGTTAGAAATATGACCATCCTTTTCAACCAAATACTATTTCTTGAAGCTGAGAAAAAGATCTAACCATGCAACATAGAGAGTGAAATTGGCACAATTCTTAGCTGTACTGTCCAAGTGTTATTCCTTAACTCATCTTTCATGTTGAGTATTTAAAGTATTCAGGATATTTAATGTAAAGAAGGAAGATTAACTGATATACATTTTTATGCTGAATCCACCTTAAATCTAGGCTATAAATATTACAATGTATATCTTTCAACATATTTTAATTAAAATATAGAATTGATTGAAGTCGTTTATATCCACTATCCTGTGCTGAATTTCACCTTAAAACTTCAATGAGTGGTTCATTCATGTTGGTATCCTCATCAGGCTGTGTTAACTAGGTTTGAATAAGAATTTCCTTTTTCTGATGACTTTTATTGACAATAGGACCATACAAATGTAATTGCAAATAAACAGAAGCAAGTATCATAAGCATGAAACTATTGTCATAGCATGTATCTAAGATCCAAACATCAAACTGGATTGTGCTAACTGCAAAGCAAAACATAAAACAAAAACAAATTAATTAAAAGCAAGCAAAATAAAAAAGAAATATGCAAATTAAAATAATAGTAGCCCCTCAAAGTATAATGCACTTTCTTTGATCACAAATAAGGCAAGCAGCTCAGCAATTCTGTCATTAAATACCTTTTCATGAACATGTTCATCAATTAAAACTGCTGTCATTCGCCTCATTTTTGTATTTGATTGCAGTATTAATTCCGATGGCTATGGGTCGTTTTCTCATCGACATTTACCCCATATCTCGGTCAAAAGCCCACTAGGGCTTGTGTTGTATTGTTATTTAAATATGCCGACTATAAATAAAACTTATCTTATCTTATCTTATCTTACTTCTATCAGAGAGAAACAGGGCCTAAATATGGAAGCGGTGTACCCTGTCTATCACTCAAGAAAAGCTTGGGTGTTGGACAAACTCATTTTATAGGACAATGAGTCATGCACCATTCTAAAAAGATGACAGATTTGTGACACCTTGTACCTTATAACTTTTTTTTACTGTAGAAGATATTTATTTTTGACATTTTCCTTCTTTATATCATACTGCAACCAATAATAGATGTAAAGGATTGCACACATTATTGTGGGGCACATGTACAAGTTAAGACAATGGAGACAAGTTGTGAAGTTGTACTTTCCTAAGTACATTGACAAGGTAGTAATTATTGAGATAAAACAGACGTGTCATACAGTTTGGTTACAATGGGAGGATATTTCAATATGTTTTTATTTGTTTTAAAAACATCTTCGGGTTCAGACATTGTTTAAATTGGAGAAATGGAGCGCTGGAGATGGTGTGTCGTGATAACACCCCCCCCCCTTTTTTTTGTGTAATGTGACCAAAAGTACATTTCCGCGTGATGTCTTCAACCTCTAAAATAACTAAAAGGGACAAACATATGTATCTGATCTGAACTGTGCCAATTACCCACTTAAGACACGCCTTCATTCAATGCTGTGCATCATTTCCTTTGCTGAAATGGGAATATCTGTACGCTATGGCGGCCGCCATTAAAAACATGGATTCAGCCGTTACCTGACCCCGATATCAAACAAACAAAATTCGAGGGGTCACGGGTACCAGACTAGTGTTGTTCCAACTATAAATAAACAGCGATGGAAGAGGTAAGCACATGTACTCTTTTCTCACTATATTATTCTTTTATTTCAAATGTTTTCCCGATAAAAAGTAGTCATTTCGCATGGTTTTAAAAAAGAAAAGTACGTTAGTAATTTGTGCATAGCTCGAGAGAGGAGAAATAAAGTTAATTGTCAAAAAAAAAACGTATTTTGACAAAATTGGGGTACGATAAGGGAAATACCAAGTGAACAATAAATATGTTGTATTCGTAAACAAATTCTGAATGAATCCACATTATTCAGTAAATAATGTTCGCAAATTAAATATTTTAGGATTTTATCTTTATTATATTTGCTATCAGTATGAAGAACTTGCAAAGTGTAACCGTCCTAACGGAAATCGTACCGTTTAGGCTCTTTCATTTCTCTGTTAGCCCTCTAAATTCTTTGATTTTCTGTTTTCTAAATGTTTTGATTCTAAGTGTATCGAGGTTACATAAATTGTCGAAGTTACCCTATACAACAATACATTTTACTGTAATTTCTGTACTACAGTCATCTGTCAAAAGTTTTGGGAAATGTAAAAAAAAAATCCCTGCATAATCAACCAAAACAATATTTTTTTTGGGGTTTATTTACCGGTACTCATTATGTTGTTATGAGTGATTTTTATTTGTACATAATTTAACACAACGAATAAAAATTGACTGATTTTCCTATATATTTCAACTAAAAATTTAAATCATGGAAAAAGTATGTACAAATAAAAACCACTCATATAAACATAATGAACAAATAAACAAACAAAATATAGACAATTTTGAATGTTTTGGTGTAAAATTTGTTAAAATCTATCCAGAAATGACTTCACAATAAATTTTTGAAAAAATTTAGTTTTGGTTGATTATATATGGATTTTTTTTGACATTTTCCAATACTGTTGACAGATGACTGTATTTTGTTTGGTCCTCATTTTTGGTTGCCATAAAAGATTGAATTGAAGATCTTTTGATTTATTCATACAAGATGATAAAAAAAGTCGATTTATTTTAGAATTCAGATCAAACACACAGCCTTCATTTGTCTTCAATTTATTGGAGCAAGAAAATGAAAGAAATCCAGATCCATCCTGCTCCTCAGCCTGGTCAACCTGACTGGTGCACCTGCACCTATTGCAGGGAGATGCCGGAGGGAGAGAAAGTGTGTTGCAAGGAGAACAGTGAGTGGTGCCACTCAAGAATGCCTGTAAATATTATTTTTTTCATATACCTTTACTATTCTGTTGCATGATTTTATTTTTGACAGTTTTGTGGTTACATCAGTATTGACTTTGCCATCACCATCTGTTGTTTGTATGCAACATACCATCTAATGTTTAAACATGTATTTACCATTTAAATAAAATGAGATATGGGGTAAATAACCAACAAATCACACAAGAATAATCCTCGGAATTAAATACAAGACAGGTTACCATACAGCCCTCAACAAGCAAAAACCCACATCTCATGACAAACTGTTGATGGCCCCTCAAATAAAGCATAACTGAGAAAGTATTCATCCAGCACCACAATATCTTTTTCAAACTAGCTTATCTGAATGAAGTGATGTATTACAACGGAAAACTATGGATTGTTTCTCATCTATATTTTTCCTTTCTTTTCAGGATTTCTATACCATAGTTTTGGATGAACTTGTTTTGGAGGTTGTTGCTCGCCATAGAGATGATGTTCTGGCACAACCTCCAGATCAAGATTACAACAGAGACAGACGACACTGTGTACAGACAGTACATTTTGTGGAGACATGGCTATTTGGGAGCAGGAAACAGGCGTGTTGTACCAAGTTGCTGTGTATGGCGGATAAGGGGAAAATATCCAGACCCACTTGGACAGTATGTTGGCTTCATGCCTGGAAGACTCGGATAGATAATCCAAAATAAAATTATTTTCTGTTCCAAATTTATTTACACACTTTGTTTGTTTACAATTTTGTACATCTGTTTTGCAGTGAAGGCAAGTAGTCAACAACAGTATGAAGCAACATTATTGATGTGATGGTTTCTGATTGACACTTCCCCCATATACACATGTATATCTTGTCGTGCATATATTGATAAAACTGCTGGATTTGTCAAATGCTTTCTTAGTGGAATATTTGCTGACAGCAATGCCCGACATTTCAACTTCTGTCCTAAAACAAAAAAAATGTATAACTGACATGTGTAGCTGTTACACAATAGCCTGGCTTTGTAAATTACAAAAAAGGGTGCACTCGACTCGCATCCGCAAGTGATAAAGTTTACCAATTGCTTGCCCATGGTCGATGGTTCTCTCCGGGTACTCCGGCTTCCTCCATCACTAAAACTGGTCGTCATGATATAGCTGAAAATATTGTAGAAAGTGGCGTTAAAACACCAAAAATCAAAATCATGTTACACAATACTTGCATTTTACTTGAGTAAATCTCTATTTTATTCAATGTAATGAAATATTGTCAGATTTGTCAAAACTAAAGTGCATATATGAAAATTAAAAGCATCATTCATGGTGTAAATATATAGATTACACAACAAGACCCTGTTGATTTATACCTTATTTTATTAATACAAAAATGTATAATTATCTCCCATGAGCAAAGCTTTGTACTTAGCTAAATTTGGCATTACTGTTCAGGCCCTTAATTGTTCTCTCCGAGTCTCAGTCTTTCAACTGCTTTTTTTCTTCTTCAATTTTTCAAATGTTTTCATTCTAGCTGTACGAAAGTGACATAAATTGTTTAAAATACCATAAACAGCAATACAATTTATATATACTTTCACTACTATGTTGTTTTATTAAACTTACATTCTACCAATCTCATGTTCTGATGCTGAAATCTCAGAAACATCTGCAACAGTAATGTTGGGCTTCTGATGGGCACGTTCTGGAGTGGACGTAAATGCAGCACATGCTGTATTATCAGACAATGGCACACTTGTGGCAAACACACTATCATCGTGTAATCTATGTTGTTTTGCTGTGTGTGTCTCCTGAGTTTTCTCATCATAGCTGACAATAGCCTAGGAATATTGCAAAATTGTAAAATGACAAAAGTAATGAAGATCTGTGATAGATATATAGTGTGATTACTAGTACAGTTAGGGGCAGAAGCCCATTTCCGGGATGCCTTGATTGTGGAGCAAATACTTTACTTTACACTAATTTGGGATTTACATTGTACTCTGTAAATACGTTTTTATACCACTAACCAAATTTATACAACATGGAAATGATGAACTTTTAACTACTACGTATATTTGATCATAGCTGTAAATACGTATCTTTTTAAGTATGTGCCCGTTAAGATAGGTTTTATAATTTTATCCATAATTGGAGAGCTCCGAATTCCGGAGGAATTTTACCTGTACAAAGACAAAGACAAAAAGACAAAAGATTATATTCACAACAATACCCCCCCCCCCCCTCCCCAATGTTTGCCACATAGGTTGTTAGAATATATACTTAATTAAAATACTTAAGAATTAAAGCAAAATTCGATACAAAGCACTGAAGAACATTGCTTGCAATTTAGGACGCCGTATTAAAAGCGATAATTTGTATTTTAAAAATTCCCTTTGACTGGCCTCAATATTTTCGCCTCGATTTTACCTTTGGTATTTGACAGGTTTTATCACCTATTTCGAAATAAATAACATACATTTAAGATATAGATGATAAATAAATATATATTTCCTTCAATGTTTTCACCTACGGAATAAATTTATAACTTCTATCAACCACAATGTACGATTTATTTTCATCGTTAAAATGTAAACATTGCACTTACCAGTCCAAAAGTATTTTCGCCAATTCAGCGTTGGTTTTCACTCGTAGAACTGATCTGAGCTCATTCCAACGATCACACTGGTCTCCAATCCATATCCTGCTCAGATTACTCAATTTAGCATTCGATTCTCTTTTCCGGTGTTTTCTTTCTGAATCTGTAAATCTTCTCTTTGGACCACGCTTCGAACTAGATTCCGACATGTTTCTTTCATAGACAACAATCAATCTCAATACGCATGCGTAGCGTTCAAGTTCAACAGAGGCTGTATGAATACGGAAAATCTTCGGTGGGAATTATTGCATGACAGGACTTAATTCTCGCTACTTGTTTCCCCCTTTATTATATAGTAATGCTAGCGGAAAGACCAATTTTATTGCGTTTTTTAAATGTTTTAACAAGTTTAAATGATTTTATTATTAAAAGAATTGTGTTTTTATTTTTAGTCAAATATATAGCTAGTGGGACTTTAAAGTACAACAATTTAAATAATTTTTATTCATGTTGATCTTTTTTTTTAATATAAACATAATTTATTATTTTCATCTTATTTTAAAGTAATGTAGCGCGCTAGAGGTGGTACAATTAGCGGTTGACCCCTATGGTATCTTCAAACTTCTCTTTTAAAGTGCTCCTGAATATCTGTTTAACCCAGGGTCACTTAAGTTCCGTTGCAGTCTATGGGAGATAACTCACACAAATAAATGATTCACAAAGGTTAATGATTTATTATCTACCTAAATAATTATATTTCATTTACAAACTGTGAAATTACACTCTGCAGTTGAGACAATAAAACTATCTAGTGTCAACAATATTGAATATCAACTAGAATTATTACTGGATACTTATAATAAAAATTTTAACTTCCAAAAATAAGATTAGTTTATAAAACAAATTCAACTGTCAGTGTCCATAAATATGGCTATTGGACAGTTTACTTTAATAATTGACAAACTATTCACTTAATTTATCCAAACATTCCTACTGAGATCAATAACTTGAAGTGATATTAAAAGAATAATTGATGCATTAAATGAACATATTTACATCAGAATTGGAATATGGTAGTTCCAGGTAATTCGAAATAAAATAATGATAGTTCCCAATTAAAATCTGAGATACTATCTACCTTAGATGAAAAATTGATGTATGTAATGAATTGATGTACCTTGGTATACTTTTTTTTTATTATACTGGTAACTTTGTTCATACACAGAAAATGCTTTCAAATCAGGGTAGAAAAGCTGTTTTTTCCACTATGTAGTAAAATCAATGAAGATTTTTTTAACTGTGAAACATTATTATCACTTTTTGACCCATGAATTATGGATGTGAAGTTTAGGGATATCATAAAGCTGATGATGTGGAGAAGGTTCATATTAGTTATTTAAAGCGTATTTTAAAAGTAAGAAAATCTGCTGTTAAATATATGGTATATTGTGAGTTAGGAAGATTCCCTATGTATATTGAAAGATATTGTAGAATGCTCAGATATTGGTTTATATTGCTTTATACTGATAACTGTATTTTAAAATGTTTGTATGAAGATATGTTTGAAAGTTCAGTGGTAAAGCCTAATGATAAATTAAACTGGGCATGTAAAGTAAGAGATATTCTTTTTAAATATGGTTTTCATAATATCTGGATATCTCAGTATGTTAACCATGTAGATTTTTTTATATGTGAATTTAAACAAAGAATGAAGGATAACTTTATTAGTGAAATGAATACATTTTTCAATGAGTCTCCTAAATGTCATTTATACAGATATATTTTTGACAATAATGTTTTACAATTTTATCTTGATCGTCCACTTAATTATATTTATAAGCCATATATTTGTAAAATGCGTATATCAGCACATAATCTTAATATTGAAACTGGAAGATTCTATAATTTAGATCGTCATGAAAGAGTGTAGTATATGTAACTTAATGTTGTTGAAGATGAATACCATTTTATTCTGCAATGTGAAAAATATATTGATGTAAGAAGAAGATATCTTAAGAAATATTATTGGCAAATGCCGTCATGTTTTAAATTAGTACAATTACTGTCTGTACATAACATTAAAGAACTTAATAATCTTGGTAAATATTTATTACTAGCTGAAAAAGTTCGCAAAGCTTAATTTCATTTCATTTCGTATTATTGTTTTACATATATATTATCATGCTCCGCTGTTATTATCATAATTGTATATGTATTTTCACTGATGTATTGAATAATTGTATATTATATGTATATTTCTATAAACAGTATTGCTTTTGAATAAAAGAATTTATTATAACAATGCTGGATAACAATTTAGCAATGTTCTGTATAGCTACTTATGCTACACATGTGAACAATGATGTTTCTAAGCATGTATTAATTGATTACAAGTAGTTGAATAACAATTTAACAATGTTCTGTATAGCTACCTATGCTATACATGTGAACAATGCCGTTTTTAAACATGTATTATTTGATTAATTGAATAACAATTTAGCAATGTTCTGTATAGCTACTTATGCTACACATGTGAACAATGATGTTTCTAAGCATGTATTAATTGATTACAAGTAGTTGAATAACAATTTAGCAATGTTCTGTATAGCTACCTATGCTACACACGTGAACAATGACGTTTCTAAACATGTATTATTTGATTTAGTTGAATAACAATTTAACAATGTTCTGTATAGCTACTTATCACAGGCACTTGTTTCATTCAAAAAATATATGCCCCCTCCTCTTCCTTACATCAAGGTAAACATCTGCCCTTTACCCCTTCCCCACTTCGCCTCAATATTTTTCGCTTATTTATGATCCTTTCGCTGACCCAATTATATCGTTACACTCCCGAGATATTTCTCTTTTCGACTGCCACATTTAAATATAAATACCGGGCCCCCATCAGACGAATTGGACAAGAATATTCAGCGAAAGTCGCATTTTCTCTTTTTCAGTCTCTGAAACGGATACAACCACTTCCGGTTTGCACTAGATTTTTCATATGCATTCGGAATTCTCTAGACCGGCCATGTGTAACAATGCCATCATGATCATCTCCTCTCAAATGTAAAGTAAGCCTTTAAAATACAGATAATTGTTCCAATGCAAATTATAAAAATATGTTCAACTCCAAATTACTGACATTTGATTTTTAAAACACCTTTTTTTTTAGTTTCTAAATCAATTTAGAACGGACCGGAAGTGACTGTATCCGTTTCAGTGACTGAAAAATAGAAAATGCGACTTTCGCTGAATATTCTTGTCCTATTCGTCTGAGGGGGGTCCGGTATATTTATATTTAAATGTGGCAGTCGAAAAGAGAAATATCTCGGGAGTGTAACGATATAATTGGGTCAGCGAAAGGATCACAAATAAGCGAAAAATATTGATCCGAAGTGGGGAAGGGGTAAAGGGCAGATGTTTACCTTGAAGTAAGGAAGAGGAGGGGGCATATATTTTTTGATTGAAAGAAGTGCCTGTGCTACTTATGCTATACATGTGAACAATGACGTTTCTAAACATATATTATTTAATTAGTTGAATAACAATTTAGCAATGTTCTGTATAGCTACTTAGGCTACACATGTGAACAATGATGTTTCTAAACATATATTATTTGATTAGTTGAATAACAATTTAGCAGTGTTCTGTATTATCCTATTATGGACTTCTCACAAGGGAACCGTTCTCCTATAGTGTTGTCTGGGTAGGTATAGTGCCCAAGCCGATAGGCGAGTGCTCTATACCTTCCCAGACAACACTATAGGAGAACGGTTCCCAAGGGAGAAGTACATAATAAATTTAGTACATAACATGTCTAATGCCTAATGAGCTTTTAGAATAATAATCTCCACTGCTGGTTCTGACATTCGCGTAAAAGTCTTGTTTTAAAATGCCATTGAGTACAACAATATCCATTCTGCCTATCTCCCGGTCATAATTTTATTCCAACATGAAGTCCGAGAGAACTTTAACTGCATATTTGGTTGCCGCTTTTGTCTTTACATTTTGTTGTTGCATTCGTGAATTGTGAATTGTGAATTCGTCGGCATCAGTGCTGCCGAATCTGGCAGCCGGTGTCGGCAATGTAAACAATGACGTAATCAACTGTTAATCGTAGCGCCGCGCATACAAGGAAAGTAACTTTTATTGAAAATTCATCACGTAAATTCGCGGGAAATTTGGTATAGTCCCGCGGGAAGAATGGTCGTTTTAGTATAGTGCCTGTTGCGAAGTATAGTCTCCCGTAGTCAAGAAGTAAACTATACTGTTGATATATAGTGCCTAGCTAACAATCAATGACAATTTACTATTTCTATATGTTATGTACTAAAGCTACTTATGCTATACATGTGAACAAGGACGTTTCTAAACTATATTATTTGATTACAAGTAGTTGAATAACAATTTAGCAGTGTTCTGTATAGCTACCTATGCTACACATGTGAACAATGACTTTCTAAAAAATATTATTTAATTAGTTGAATAACAATTTAGCAATGTTCTGTATAGCTACTTATGCTACACATGTGAACAATGATGTTTCTAAACATATATTGTACAATGTTGTATTTATTTGACGACCTATGATTGAATAAAATCATTCCTAAAAATAACGATGAAGGCAGAGCCATATATGGAAATCTAGAGAATAAGATTAATACGCTTTACTTGCCAGTGGAAAATTCCATTCCTAAAAATAACGACAGAAGCAGACTGTAGCATTGTGTAATCTATTATTGCATAATTTGACCTTGACGCTGTCCGAAATAAAGAAATATTGTAATCGATAACTGAGACGACGTATTTGACCAGGCTCTCTATATACAATGTATATATGTGTGTATTTTAATTTAGCAAAATTAAACACAACTGCAAGAAAGATGATGATTGATATTTTCTTCTAAAGATGCAGATGGAAAATTACAGAAGGTCAGTGGACGGTGCTTAATTTTGTGTATTGACCATTACGTTTTTAGCCTTAGAACTTCCAAGAAAGTCCGTCAAACATAGTTCGTGGAAAAAACTTAGTTACTGTTTCAAGTTATAGATCAGCAACATCGTACAAAAATGTTATAAGCTCCCGTGACCGACTATGGTTATTTAGACGGTAAGTAAATAGTTGAAGGGTTCGCGCTGGAGCGCTCACCCTTCCACGATTTACTGACCGTCTGAATAACGATAGACAGTCACTAGGGAGCTTATAACTTATATTATTTGATTACAAGTAGTTGAATAACAATTTAGCAATGTTCTGTATAGCTACTTATGCTACACATGTGAACAATGATGTTTCTAAAAATATAATATTTGATTAGTTGAATAACAATTTAGCAGTGTTCTGTATAGCTACTATACTGTACATGTGAACAATGACGTTTCTAAACATATATTATTTGATTAGTTGAATACAAATTTAGCCAGATCCTGTATTGACAACCTAAGCCAATAATATGGGTCTGATGTTAAAAATGATTATGTTGGGACATACTAATATATTTGGTTAAGTCCTATATTAATAACATATGCTAATAATGTGGACCTAAGACTTCAAAAATTAATTTGGTGTGTTAGATTCAATTATCTTCTGTTAACTGGAAAAACTATTTAAAACATGAAGTTCTTATATAAAATTATACCCATTTATCAACCTTTTAAGAATATTGGTGTAGAAGAATCGATAAATATTATTTATGTTGACTGTAGCTGGATTTCTAAATTTATTTAGAAATATGTGCACAGTAATAAAATTTAACTCCTATTCTATTCTAAACTCAAACATTATTAAAGGACGAAGTCCTTCTAACGGTAAACTGTCCGATTTTTCCTTCTATATTGATAGCCAAAAATCTGCTCACCGGAAGTTTAAAAAATAGATCAAGTGATAATTTAGAAACGCAAAAGAAATATATTTCAATGAAAAATTCCCAATTCTTTGATTATTTACTCTATGCAAAATCGAAATAAACTTGAAATAAAATTCTAATAAAAAAATCTCTTTCTACGAAACTCCCGATGGAAGAGCGGCGTAGCCATAACAAATCGGCTACACAATTCATTCAAAATAAAAGATAATAGCCTCACCGGACGCAATTACGAACGGACACAATTACGAACGAAATAAAAAGTATGTCCCCTAATTGTTCCTTCAAAACATGAATTAAAAAAATGCTTTTATAAATAGATACCCCGCTAAATTACACGTGTTTTGGGAGAAAATTATTCATGCGCAGTTGTTGAATGTTGCAGACGACGGGTTTTCATATTTGTAAACAGAAAACGATCGACAATTGCACTTGGAATCTATCGCTAAAATTCATTGAGGTACGCATATTTTGTTATCTTATGCCTGTAATTGGAAAGCATATGATCTCCTGGTTCTATGCATATGTAGAACACATTGACATTAAAACAAAAACAGTCAATATAATATATTTTCCTTACCTTGACCTATCCCAAAATGTCAAAATCCGTGATGTACCTTATTCATTGAAGAGTCCAAGGAATTCCGAATGCAAACTGGCACACATTTATGGTATGAATAAAGGAAAGGTTTTTATGTCATGTGTATTATATACAAATGGATATGTGAACGTAAATGAATGAATGCTCTTTCAATTTTAACAGTTGTCATTAAATAATTTACACTAGAAAGGTTATTATGATGTCGTTCGAAATTGTGTCCGGATCTAGGTCACAGAGTGACTAGAACGGGGTCATGAAAATCTGTGTAAAACCTGTAATAATGCATTGAATAATATATGGGCTATGATTCAAAAGGAATATTGGTGTTTAATCTGAAATATGAACATGCAATCAGCTTCATCAATTTGGTCAAATTTATTATCAAATGTCAATATCTTCGAAATTGTTCGTAATTGCGTCCGGTGAGGCTAACGTGTACCAGTCGGAAAGCAAACCCATGATTTGACCGTTAAAGCTAGTGATTTTTAAACCACGCAGTCAGGGGGCGATAACCGCAAAAAATTCCCGCTAGGTGCCGCTTTACAAGTCCCGCAAAATTTTCCATTCGCGCTGTTGTAGGAGAAACGTGAAATAAAGTATTAAATAGACAAAAATGTGACAGAAACGTGATGTCTATAAAATATTTATATATTTTTTGCAATGACTGGCTATATCAGACAAGCGACCGAGGTTTATATTAGTCAAAAACGTGTTTCGAATCGTGCATTCTAGAATGTGTAAAAACACGAGGTTCGGTTTGTTTACATTTTTCGGCCAATGAAAAAGCTGACACAATTCTATATTAGGACATGAAATTGATGATACAGGAGTGATATAGCATCATCAACCAATAGAAAATGCTCCCTCAACTGGAAATTCCGTCACCCTGAACGGAAATCATACCTGAAAGAAAATTCGACGAGGCATGTTTTTTTTTAATTTTCGCCTTGTTTTAGTGTAACATTTGCCCATTTCTCCCCCAGAACACCCATGGAGTGTGTATATGTCTGTCTTTTATTAGATTTATTAATATCTTTAAAAGACTTTATATTTTAACCGAAAGTTTACAAGAAAACTGCATTGTTTACATCAGATTACGATCCCCTTTCCCCATCTCGTCAATACACTTTGTTTAGACTCCTTTCCCGTTTGCTGTCAGTTAATCTTGTACATATCTAGTGTGGCGATTATTTCAAAGGCCATTAGTTTATCAAATATATTTAGGAATGCTGACTTTTAAGTTTTACCTGATTTTCTTCTGCAAATGAATTATGAATTTATGTGTAACAGGTATACAATGATTGAATGAATGTGACTGAAAACAAAAACCACACACTGTGTGTTATAAATAGAAAGTAGGCTAAATTTGTTATCTGTATGTAACTGCATATATGATATTTAATTGATTAAACAACTGTATTTTGCAAGACTGTGATTTACCATAGTTGACTAGACTAGTAATGCCCCAAAAAATCTAACTGTTCTGAAGCCCACAGTGGCAGGGACCCTGGGCCCTGTGTTCATTGTCTGCAGGCAAAACCATTTTATGCCTTACATGTTATAACAATTTTAGCAAATTTGTGAGGTCTGATGATTCTCTAAATGAACTTTCAAAAACTGATGACTACCAGTTAACTAAATGTTTTCACAGTTTGATCAGGTGGAAGATTGCAATGTAGACTCTGACAATCTTGACCGTAACTGTTTTATCCTGTTTTAGAATTTGTAGTCGGTGACTTTTTATCCAACAAAGCTTTATTGTTGCCAGATTTGTACAAAAAAATTGAAGATTTAGTTGACAAAACAGCTTTAATTAAATCACTGAAAGAACCAGAAGACAAAATTGATGAACCCTCTCCCATTAGAGGCAATAAATTCTCCCATTTAAGTTTGGAAGATTTCAAGGAAACGGGTGATGAAACCTTTGCATGGGAAAGTTTCGAGAAGAAATTGTCAGCTTACAGTTTTCTGAAATATTTGGTACAGGAAAATGATATACATGTAGATCTCCCAGGTCTTAAGACTTTTCTTTCATTTTCTGAAACTGACACTGAAAAATCAGAGTTTTGTTCAATTGAAGTTTTAGATGAGACAACAGATTCAAAAGCCACAGTTTTGAAAACTTTGAATATTCTTCACAAAAAGTTTCAGATTGGGATAAAGCTTCAGTATCTAGTTGTTGCTGGGGATGAGAAATCTTATGACCATTTAATAAAATTAAAATCAGAATATGGAGGTTCATTAAGCTGGGTTTTGCCATATCCTGGAGACTGTCACATACTTTTTTTTAATCTCATTTTCTATTAAATTAAAAATTCATTGTACTTAGGATTTGTTCAACTTTTATAAAAATTTATGGACTTTTTACTCTGTTAATAGT
Source organism: Bathymodiolus brooksi (assembly GCA_963680875.1). Classification (NCBI taxonomy): domain Eukaryota; kingdom Metazoa; phylum Mollusca; class Bivalvia; order Mytilida; family Modiolidae; genus Bathymodiolus; species Bathymodiolus brooksi. The sequence goes on along the minus strand of OY804578.1, from coordinate 89,315,921 downwards.
TTATGGAAAAGAAATACACTTAAAAACTAATATGTACAGTCATCTGTCAAAAGTATTAGGAAATGTGAAAAATATCCCTATAAAATCAACCAAAACCATATTTTTTTCAAAAAATTATTGTGAAATCATTTCTGGATAGATTGTAACAAATTTTACACCAAAACATTTGGAATTGTCTATATTTTGTTTGTTTATTTGCTCAAATCTTTATATGAGTGGTTTTTATTTGTACATATTTTTTCCATGATTGTTAATTTTTAGGATTTATTTTTAGTTGAAATATATAGGAAAATCAAAATAAATTTTTATTTGTTGTGTTTAAATTATGTACAAATAAAAATCACTCATAACTACATAATGAGTAAATAAACAATCAAAATATTGACAATTCTGAATGTTTTGGTGTAAAATTTGTTAAAATCTATCCAGAAATTACTTCACAATATTTTTTTGAAAAAATATGGTTTTGGTTGATTATATAGGTATTTTTTTTACATTTCCCAATACTTTTGACAGATGACTATATACATTTTCTTTAAATATTTATACATTTTTTTAATCTTTATATTAAATTTTATTTTCATGCCTAGAAAAAAATTACACGAGTTCTGTTCATGATTCATCAAAAGGATATAGAAATGTTTTTTGTTGAATCGCTAGAGGGCCTGTGAAAATAACAATTCAAAGTTTTCACAGTGATCCACCAATAAAACCGGTGGACGTGTAAATTTTAGTCGCCTATCCTTTCTTTTGGGGATAGGAGACCATTTATAAATGTTTGTATATTCCAAAACTTGTTGTTAGTTATATGCATATGCTATTAAAATAGCAGACTGCATCGGCATTAACATTTGTGCACAGCGTGTTTTTAAGTCATTAGGTTAGTTCTAAATTTATTTTTAGAAATACGAAAATTCATACGGAGTTATCTTTCTTGACTAACAATTTTTCTGAATCTGAATAATTTTCGGCACTAAAAGCTGACAGAAACTCTTATTAATGAATAAAATCGTGTACCAGAGAAACATTTCGTTAAATAAATATATAACCTAACGCAGTGTGAAGTTTGGGAATGTCATTCTACTGCAAACTTAATATATTTGCATTTTATTTCAAAGCGATGGTACGGAGTTATCTTTCTTGGCTGACAATTTTACGGCACTAAAAGCTGACACAATTTTTTATTAATGAATAAAAATGTGTACCAGAGAAACATTTCGTTAAATAAATATATAACCTAGCGCAGTGTGAAGTTTGGGAATGTCACTCTACTGCAAACTTAATATATTTGCATTTTATTCCAATGCGATGGCGACATTCAATCATCAAAATTTTAATAATAATCTCCGGTTTTAACTCAAATCTAATAAACAAATCGTGGAAGTAATTATTGCTGAAAAGAAAAAAATATAAGACGTTTCGATATTTTCTACGGTATAAATAAACGAGGTCTTTGTTCTACAATTTTCATGACCGACGAAAATGTCAACATTTTCAAATTAGAATCACGTGACCCGTGGTTTTACCAGCGACGCCATTAATGAGTTTGCTTTCCGACTGTACGGATCATCGTATTATTGAAATTTGAGGATTTCGTCCTTCAAACAGGTTGCCTGTCTCATATTAAAAAAAAACCAAAGACATATTGTTTTAAGCTCTAAAATCATTTACCTTTCTTAAATTTTACTTTTACAAACTTGTCCTTAATGCCAAAGAAATTTAATAACAGAGTCCAAACGACTGTATGTCTAAAATATTAGCAGAACTCTGACGTCATTTCGAGCGTCGCCGCTTTTATACTGACGTTTCACACGACCGTGCGATTTTGGGGCAATTTCTGTGCGACCGAACAGCACGCATGTCAAAAAATGACAAATGACCAATAACTAAAAATCAGCGATTTACTTTACAAATTTCCTAATGATGAATTTTAAAATTAGATTTTAACACAAATTTATTGCATTATAATAAAAGACAAAATTTATTCATACTTTGAATACGAAATATAACATTACTATGAAAGTTCTAAAAGTATCGACCAATGAAATCGTTTGTTACTCCTTACTTCGTTTTATCGAAAGATGGCACACCACGAAGAAACGTGTGTGGATTATGTAGTGAAAAATGCCAAAAATGTCGTATTTAAGCCAATTATTATGGTTGAAATTACTGATTCTCGGATTCTACAACATTTAGAGAATTGAACATATAAGTGAGTCATGTTGCCATGCAAAAATAACGATGTAAACAGGTTGAGTTGTACATTGACACTTCACAGGGAACATGTCAAAGTTTTGAAAACATAAATAAAAAATACAACATACAATGTAGTTTATAAATTACAATAATTATTGGAATCTGTTCATAATTCCGCAACCAATCGGTTACAACATAATATATTTATATTTCAGCATAGATAACAAAATCCCATAATCAATAAAAGCAACATTATAAGTCGAACCAATTAACAATAATATTCATGAATACTGTAGTGAATCGTGGGGGATGGGGGCCGAGGGGTTCCGAAGAGCACCCATGATGCACGAGAAACTGACCACGCTTACCAGAACTTAACTGAACCCAAAACATACCAGACGTATATAAAACTGAGAGAATAAACAGACTTAGAGTTGCAAAGCAAAAGCTAGTAATAGTAAGTAATACAAATTACTATATTGGCGCTGCGACTAAAAGTCGAATTCTATTCGCGAGGAAGGTTATTAAATTAACCAAAAGTGATTTTTAAATAAAATCACAACTCCGCCATTTATTTTTGAATTTTTTTTTAGGGGTGAATTTTTTTTCTTTGGTTTCAGCTTTGCCTGGCTAATAGGTCCTGGTATTTTCAGGGGAAATTGTCCGTTAGGAAATTTCAAGGGAAAATATGCAGGTAGGTTTGGCAGACAAAGTTGGAAATCGTTAAATTTTTTGCCCGTTCAAAGAAGTACCCCTTTCCCACCCACGTGTAGACCCCACCACGTGTAAAAAAAAAAAAAAAAATTTGTTTTTTTCTAATGTTGTAGAGCTGATAGGACCTGGTATTTTCAGGGGAAATGGAAATTGTCCGTTAGGAAATTTCAAGGGAAGATACGCAGGTAGGATTGTCAAACAAGATTGGAAATCTTTAGATTTTTTTTCCCCGTGATATGACAATATCCCTTTCCCACTCACGTGTAAACCCCAGCACGTGTTTCAGCAATGTGAACCCCAAACCGGAAGCAGCTTGTTTCTAGAAGCCATCTTTAAATAAGAGCTGGTTAAAAATAAGTTGTAAGTCCGGTGCCCAAAAAAAAGAATTTTTTTGTTGTTTTTTTTGTTTGACATTATCGATTTTAAACAAAAATAGACAAAAGCGGCCCAGTGTACAAATCTGGTCCGTTATAAATTGTACATACACATATACACCACAGAATAAAGAGCCACGTGTTTTTGTTGTTTATTTTTATTAACAATGCCGCGTGTTTTCATTAACAATTGTTCCATCGAGGAGCTGATGTCTGTACCAGGGATAGGGGCAAAAGTGGCCGATAAAATTTTGGAATTAAGGGAGGCTAAGGGCGATCTGGAATTGGATGACCTAAATCAGGTTCCATATCTTAGGATAACACAACCGTTACTGGATAGTTTGGATTTTACCTCTTTTGAAAATAAAGAGGGAATGGGATCCCCATATGATCGACATAGAGAAAGGGTTAGGAGTGTAGACAAGTTAATAGGGAAGTGGGATGGGGTAGGACAGGGCCAACTTAAAGGAAGGGGGAAGGAAATGGGTTCATTTGATAAAGTCCCGTTAACAGGGGAAAGATCATATTATAATAAACGGGAAAGGGATTGGTGGCAACAGGCCAATTTATTCGAGAGATTGGATGATGATTATAGTGCGATGGAAAGACAAACCCCAGGGGGAGTTAAATATACATCAGCTCCGGGACAAAATCCGCCGCCATCAATTTGTCGATCGCGACGGGACGATTTGGATTGGGATTCGAGCAGCGATGAGAGGGATCGGGCGTATATGCAGAACGTGCATATAAGAGACTCGGATATTCGTGCGGGTTTTGCGTTCCCTAGAGAACCAGGCCTTTGTCATAGTGGGGTTTTAGCCAGTGGGGGGGGGGGGGGGGCTGAAGTAAGAGTGCCAAACATACGAACTGTAGCCCCGGCTAATAGAGAAAGTGTTTGGAAAGACAGGGGGGGGGGGGGGCGCTATTCCCCTCCGAGGAACACCGGAGGGGGGTGGAGTAGGGAAAATACTAATCCCTTGTTGAGGGAAAGTAGAGGTAGAACAAGACATACCCTAGGAAGGGAAAATGAAGTCCCTAGAATAGTTCAACGTAGAGATGAGTATGATAGGGAAAGGGAAAGGGGACATTACCGCCCAAGTGGGGAAGACATTGAAGGCCCAGGAGGAAGAAACCCATCGATTCCTAGGGTACCGAGTAGTGGGAACAGGCCTGGGTGTCCCCCCAGAAGAGACCCCGAAAATCCTAGCAGGTATGCAAGAAGGGAGGAGTATGAAGGGGAGAGAGGTCAAAGGGGAAGGGGAAAGAGTGTTAGTTTGCCGATGTCCCTAAAGTTTGATGGGAAATCAAATTGGAAAGCATTCTACGCTAAATTTTCCCGATACGCGGAAGTTAGTGAGTGGACGGAAGGGGAATGCAGGGACCAGTAATGCTGGTGCCTGGATGGGAAAGCAAGTGAATATTATACCCTCCTGGTTGAGCGGAACCAGGAAATGGTATATATGGACCTAATACGGAAATTGAAGAAACGGTTTGGTTTCCGTGAACTCCCCGAAACAGCCCAGGTCCAATTTAATAATGCCCGTCAGACTCCGGATGACCTCCTGGAGGACTGGGCGGATCGGGTCTTGTCCCTAGCCACTAGGGCATTTAGAGATTTGCCCGAAACTCACATGTATAAACAAGCAGTGGTGAGGCTATGCCAAGGGGCAGCAGATAAAGAGGCCGGGAGTTATGCCTCTAATATCCGACCTAAAAACATAGAGGAGGCTATTGACAGAATGAGGTGGTTCCAGCATAACTCTCAAGCTATATATGGGACCACCCTTGGGCGAAATCCTCGAAGGGAGGTTAAACAAGTATCTCCGGGGCCTCGCTACGAGGGAGAAGCCAGGGTGTGCGCAATAGGGACTGATCGAGTTGCAGATAAGGGTTTGGAGAGAAAAATGGGGGAAGTACTGTCAGCACAGGGGAAGGAAATGAGTAAGATAAAGTCCAACATAGCGGCACTTTCCACTCAAATGGCAGCCATTATGGAGGAGGTGAAGAGAAATCAAGAAGTCCATCCCCAAGAAAGGGGGACAAACAGGGATGCTTCCACTGTGGGGTCATGGGACACTTCAAGAGGGAGTGCCCAAAGTTGGAGTCTCCGTCAGGGGAGAAACGAGTGTCATTTCAGGAGAATAAGGAGGCTTTAAACTCCAAAGGGGCAACTCACGAGGCTTGAGTCAACCCCTTATTGCCAATATACATGGTCTCAAAGAAGTAAAAGAGGGGGGAGAAGTAGAGATGGAGGAAATATGGAATATGGAGGAGGGGAATCAGCAGGATAGTCTCCTACGGGTAAATAGGGAAGTGGGGGACCCTCCGGAGGGACGGGTAAAATTTGAAGGTGCGAGTCAGGGGTACGAGTTCTCAAGTGAGGAGTCAGAAGGAGAGGAAACCAATAGGGAAGTAGAGGACGACCCTCCGGATTCTAGTAGTCCGGAGGGACGGGTAAAAATTGAAGGTGCGAGTCAGGGGTACGAGTTCTCAAGTGAGGAGTCAGAAGGAGAGGAAACCAATAGGGAAGTAGAGGACGACCCTCCGGATTCTAGTAGTCCGGAGGGACGGGTAAAATTTGAAGGTGCGAGTCAAGGGTACGAGTTCTCAAGTGAGGAGTCAGAAGGAGAAGAAAACAATAGGGAAGTCAGGGACGACCCTCTGGAGACTAGTAGTTCGGAGGGACGGGTCAAATCTGAAGGTGCGAGTCGGGTTAATGAGTCCTCAAGTGAGGAGTCAATAGGGGAGGAAAACAATAGGGATAAGAGGGACACGGACGAGTCCATAGAGGAGGAGGAAAAGGGGGGAGAGGATAATATAGGGACTTGTGTTACGGACGAGGAAGAGGACGGAGCAGTAACGGTGCTCAAGCTGTCCAATGGGGTAATGTTTAGGGTCCCAGTGGAGGTACAAGGCATGCAGTTACAAGCGGTAGTAGATACAGCAGCACAGGTAACACTGGTGTCCGAGGAATTCTACAAATCATTGGACCCTGCCCCACCCATCCGTAAGGAAGTGGTTATGAACACCGCAGGGAAGGGAATGCAGATGAATGGGTATATTGCTGGCCCTTTTCAAGTAGTCCTAGGGACACATCTATTCACAGTAGAAAATTACGTGGCCCCAATAGAGGAGGATATGTTACTGGGTTTAGACTTTTTAGAGGCTAATGGGGTGTCCCTACATCTCAAAGAAAAGGAACTACAGATCGCAGGGGATGTTATACCCATGCGTTTGGGAACAGGAAGCCCTTTAGTCAATGAGAAAGAGGTGGGGGTGTTCCTAGCCAAGGGGTGTAATGTACCCCCTAATTCAGTCATGAGAGTGGGGGCACAGCTGAGTGAGTCTATGGCAGGGGAGTATATAGTAAAGGCAGCCACCAAGGGTGAGCTATTAATACCTCGAACATTGCACAATGGGGGTGATAACCCAGTGCTTTGTCTGATTAACATATCCGATCACTATGTAGAAGTAGAGAAGGGGGAGGTTTTGGCCTATGCAGAAGAGGTGTGTTCGAACGTAGAGACTATCGGAGTACAAAAGGTAGAGGTTGCGGAAAAGGTGGGTCCAGAGAATGGAAAAAGGGAAATTCCCGAGCATTTGACTAATCTCTTTGATAAATCCAAAGGGGAGCTGAATGAGCAGGAGCAGACACAGCTTAGTGAGTTATTATGCGAGTTTGAAGATGTGTTTGCTAAAAGTGAGTTTGACTTAGGGAAATTTAATACAATCCAGCATGGGATTGATACTGGGACCAATCGCCCAGTTAAGCAAAGAATCAGGCGTACCCCATTTGGGTTTGCAGGAGAAGAAGAGGCCCAATTAAAGAAAATGTTGAGTGCGGGGGTGATCCGGCCATCAGTGTCTGAGTGGGCATCGGCTCCGGTTCTTATCCGGAAACGATGTGGGTCAGTACGGTGGTGTGTGGATTACAGGGCCTTAAATGCTCTCACCATTAAGGATGTGTTCCCATTGCCCCTAGTGGACGAGTGTCTTGACACTTTAGCCGGGAATGTATGGTATTCCAAACTGGATGCCAATTCAGCATATTGGCAGGTGAAAATCAAACCTGAAGACTGCTCCAAAACGGCCTTTATTACTAAATACGGGTTGTTTGAGTTCGCTAGAATGGCCTTTGGGTTATGTAACTCACCAGCCACTTATACGAGAGTTATCAACCTGGTGCTGAGGGGTTTAAATTGGAAAGTGGTTCTGGCTTTCCTGGACGATATCCTGGTCCTGGGAAAGGATTTCGAGGGGCACTTGGCAAACCTAAGGGCTGTATTGGTTAGGTTTAGGGAGTATGGGCTAAAATTGAAGCCCAAAAAATGTGAACTGTTTCAAAAGGAAGTAGAGTTCCTGGGTAGAGTAGTGGGACCTAGAGGAATATACATTGGGCCAGGATATATCAAAGATATAAAAAACTGACCAAGGCCTAAGAATAAAAAGGAGGTGGAGAGGTTTTTGGGGTTCACCAATTACCATAGGGCCTTTATTGAAGAATATACTCAAATGGCATTTCCCCTTCAGTCCCTAACAGGGAAACGTACATATCAATGGGGAGATGAACAGGAAAAGGCGTTTGATGAGTTGAGGAATGCAATGGTGAGAGCACCAGTTCTAGCCCTGCCTAACGCGACTGATCCCTTTATACTGGATACGGATGCATCCGATAAATCGGTGGGGGCTGAATTGATTCAAATACAAGAGGGTGAAGAGAGGGCAGTAGCGTACGGGAGTCTTACCTTGACTCCGGAGCAACAAAAATACTGCACCACTCGAAAGGAATTATTAGCAATTATTAGGTTCTCTCGACAGTTTAGGCATTACTTGTTGGGTAGGCATTTCACGGTCAGGACACACCATAATAGTCTGACCTGGCTGATGAATTTTAAGGAGCCACAGGGGCAACTGGCTAGATGGTTAGAAGAACTGAGTCAGTTCAATATGGAAATCCAGCATAGGCCTGGGAAGAAACATACGAATGCAGATGCCTTGTCAAGGATCCCTGGGGGGGAACCATGTTCAGACTTCAATCTAAGAGTGAAATTACAGGATTTGCCCTGTGGGGGTGTCCCTACTGTACTAGGGCCCATTTAAACTGGTCCGGTTTTGACCAGGATGTAGATGACGTGGTTCCCTTGGCAAATAAACCTTGGGGGCAACCCGTGAGAAAGGGTCAAGATCAGGAGGAAGAAGAAATGGGACCTAGGGTGGCTGAGATCTGGGTCTCTACGGGGGAAGCGGGAAATAGGCTTAGATGGGAAAGTATCAAGGGAGTCCAAATAGTTAGAGAGGCAGAGGGCATTAGTTTTCAAGGCCCAAGTGAGGACGAAATGAAGGAACAGCAACGGGTGGACCCCGAGTTAGCCTGGGTGGTCAGGTGGAGGGAGACAGGGGAGGAGCCCACTGAAGGAGAATTGTTTATAGGGGACTCTAGAAGCAAATATTATTGGATAAACAGGGAAGTTTTTGTCTTGGAAAAAGGGGTCCTGTGGAGAAAAGGGGATGAGGGGAAGTCAGCAAGGAGGGTGGTCCCAAAGATGTACAGGGAACAAATTGTGAAGCTTTGTCACGATCCCCCATTAGCTGGACATCAGGGCATAGAAAGAACAATCGAGAAAGTGAAGTCTAGGTATTATTGGAGGGGGATAAGTAAAGATGTATCGGCTTACGTGAAAGGGTGTATGGAGTGTAACCAAACTAAAAAGGCAACGGTCTCAGCTAGACACCCAATGTTATCCTACCATTCAGGATCGCCAATGGAACGAGTCCATTTAGACTTCATTGGGCCCCTACCTCGCACGGAGAGAGGAAATGAACACATCTTGATGATGGTTGACCAATTTACCAAGTGGGTAGAGTGCATCCCCTTGCCTTCTCAGAGTGCAGAGGAAACGGCAAGAGCCGCGGTGAATCAGTTCTTTTCTAGATTTGGGTGCCCGTTCCAAGTGTTCACTGATCAGGGGAGGAATTTTGAGTCCTCTTTGTTCAGGGAAATGTGTGAATTACTTCACATACATAAATCGAGAACTACCCCTTACCGTCCCTCGGCGAACGGACAAGTAGAGCGATGCAATCGTACACTGATGGCGGCGGTGCGGTGTTTCATTGGAAAAAATCAGCGGAGCTGGGATCAATACTTACCGCAGTTGGCAGGGGCATTAAGGTCCTCTGTAAATAGAAGCACAGGGTACACACCCAATATGATGATGTTGGGTAGGGAAATTGGGTTACCGGCGGAACTGATGTTCGGGAGTCCGGGGAACACCGGACAGCCCGAAGGGGACCAATATGTAGGAGAGTTGCAAACAGCTATTGAAGGGGCTCACAGGGTGGCTAGGGAGACTCTCAAACAGTCCCAAAAACGAATGAAAAGAGATTACGATGTCAAAGTAAGGGTCACAGAGTTAAAACTGGGGGATTTGGTGTATCAGTTGGATACTGCCACAGTTAAAGGAAAAACTCGAAAATTGAGTTCCTCGTGGAAAGGCCCCGGAGTGGTAATTGAAAAGTTGACCCCCTATCTCTATAAAATAAAGTTAAAGCGGGGGATAATCACCGCTAATCACGATAGGTTGAAGTTATGTCAAGACCGCGAGGTTCCAGAGTGGGCCCAAAAATTGAGTCAACAAATCATTAAGGGGACAGGATATACCAAGGAGAAGGGGGGTGTCAAAGATCAACGGGGGTATAGAGATAAGCTTTATTGTGTTTGTCGGAAGCCATATACTGGGGAGTTCATGATCAGGTGCGAGGAGTGCAAAGAATGGTATCATGGTAAATGTGTAAAGGTAACGCAGGAAGAGGCAAAGGCCATGGGAGATGTTGTCTGCTCGGGGTGTCACATGCATCCCCGGGAGAAGGTATAGTGCAGAGGGGGAAATATTGGGGAAGCAGGGGGCATAATGACAGTGCTTGGAGGAAAAGGGGAAGGTAAGGTCCACCCATCGCGACATATTTATTATCTAAAAATACTTGGGGGAGGGATATTATGGATAATGACGATAAGGGGGTTTTTAATCAGAAAAGATGGTTGGTGCATTGTGGGTGTAGGGGGTGATACAGAGTCTGGTGACTCCTGGAAACGCTGTCCCATGGATATCGGAAGCTTAGGGCTTGTGGAGGCTTTATCCGCCTCTTGTGAGCCCTAGGGTAATTTTTGGATTTGTTATTACATCCAGGATGGCCCCTTGTTTCTGGGGGTTTCTCAGTGGCTGCAGTCCGGGGTCCTTTAAGATAAAACGGGGAAGAGTGTAGTGAATCGTGGGGGATGGGGGCCGAGGGGTTCCGAAGAGCACCCATGATGCACGAGAAACTGACCACGTTTACCAGAACTTAACTGAACCCAAAACATACCAGACGTATATAAAACTGAGAGAATAAACAGACTTAGAGTTGCAAAGCAAAAGCTAGTAATAGTAAGTAGTACAAATTACTATAATACAACATCACAATAGTCAATATTCAGTTTGTTTCAGTAATATTACACCAGTTTTGGGTGAAGAATTTTCCCCCTGAAAATTCAATTTGGAATACGGCGGTACCTTTACTAAGCTATTCATGCATGTTTCAAGTCGAAATATGTTCCCAACAATTAGAAATCTGCAAATCCGTGTGAAAGTTTATCGTCCTCGCCATTGTTGTAGAGACTGATTAACTTTCGGTTGTTTTGTTCCGATGATTGCCGATCATGACCTCGTGACGAAAAGATAAATAATCATGGATGCTGAGGTAAGAACGCACACATTCCTGACAATGATTATTGAGGAATCTGTCTGTTTCATGTTGTGTGAACCATTTTTTTTGGGTGCAATTATTCTTATGTGGTACACACGGAATATATTTTTAGTTGCATCCGACATTTTTTTCATCAACTGAACATGAGCGATAATCTCCCCGAAAGAGTTCAAATCTTGGTTCACGCGCATATCATTTGCATTTGACAGAATTATCTGCTATCAAATATTTTGCGATTTGCTCTTAAAATCTGCTCTTGAGCGGATTTTTAATGTTATGCAGTTGATTTTTAGTTAAAATCAAGTGACATATTAAGTGAAAATATTCAATCTAAAAATTCCACGATATTTGCCTTTCATATTACTTTAAGAACTTGCTCATCCTTTAAATTTTCGTAAAACTATGCAAGTTCTGTTTTGAGATGCGTGGTTTTATTAATTGATCACTTTTTAAATCTTCACATTTTCCCAATATAAGCTTACTCCACCCGTATACAATGTCTAAATTCAACAGGCTAGCGACCAATTTCTAGCGACAACTTTAGCTAGCGACCAATAAGGCGATATGTATCAAAACCAAAAAAATAAATAAGAGCAAAATGTACTTTTAAATATTTCGAGCGACCAATAATAAATATATTACTGTAAATGCACATTCAATACATTGAATCGACATCTGGGCATACAGGAAATATTTCTGGACGCCCCAGACCCTCCATAATACAAAGTTGACATTTGATACCCTACTGTGGACCTAAGGTGCAGAATCTCACACAGACACTCATGCGAGTAAAAGACAATACATTGTATGTTCTATTTCCCATGTTCACCCGAACATAACATATTTCTTCTCTTTACTGGGCTAAATAACGAAGACACATATATATTTTGGGATGGCGAGCTTACAAAACAGTCGGCCAACTTTAAATAAACACAGCGTAAAATAATTTACTTTCATGTAAACCGGTATATAATTTGGATTTGCCAGTGTCTTGTCAAACAAAATAAAGTCCTAAGATTCCTCGTTCACATGAAGACGTCTCATAAATCAGAAAAATATAGCAATACGTTTTATAAAAATAAACAAAATATAAGCCCTGCATGTGCGTGTCACATTTATTTAATAAATAGTATTATTTTGTTTTATCTATTTATTTATAAATTGTATATTGAAAGGTGCCAAACCACAAATTTAATTCACCAATCAGAGCTAGTTCCTTTTAAAGAAAAAAGTTCCTTTCACCTTGTTGTATTGTGAATAATACTGAATGGAATAATTAAAATTGATAATTAATGTTAAATATATAAGGATTATATTGAGCCCAAATTTGGTTGCATTTAGTTGTTTTTGAGCCTTTATGGAGGTCTTGATGTATATATTATCAGTAGGACAGCCATCGTGACAGGAGAGCTCCAAAGTCAAGTCCCAGTCACGTGACTTTCGCTTCATTTTTGATGAAAAATGACGTTCAACCCTTCGCTTAAAATACGTCGGTTTACAATAAATATTTATGCTTGAAATCAATTAAAATATACGGAAGATGTCTATGGGTAAATAGAAATTTATTGTATCACTTCAGTTTTTATTTATATTGTGTACAAACATCGAATTTTGTCACTTGAAGTGGACTCAATTTCAAAACAAATGTCAAGATGGTTCTATTTAAAAGAGAAAATTTAATTAAAACAATATGATGGCTTTCTGTAACATACATTGCCTGAGGAAATCATCTAGGATCATTGGCATACCGACAACTAGTGTCAATGTCTTGTGGGATGCAATTGTTCCACTTAGCCCTACACCCACCTTGATCGGATCGACCATTTGCCAAACATCGAAATTCATTGTTTTTCGGAACACATCGGTGGTGTTTCTTAACATCAACAATAAACGACACCTAAACGTACATCCGAAAGAGTATATTTCATTTGGGAAAGGGGTGTCTATGTCTTTTTTTAATTTTCTTGTATTAATACCGTATTTTTCAGTTTAATTGAATTATTTGTATTGCAATATTGTTTTAGACATTGTGCATTTTGTAATTTAGACTGGGGAATTACTATTTATTATCACTTTAAATTTAAAAAAAAAATCATCTATGATACTAGACTTGCACAGGGAATGTACAACAATTAATAATTTCAATTTAATTTAATTTCAATCCAACAGGTACAAGATAAATAGAAAGAAATAAATGTGTGGACAAAATAAAACAAAAATTAAGCGAATTGAAAAAATATGAAAATATTAAAAAAAACCATGTAAAAAAATTAATAATTTTTTTGAAATCTAAAAAAAAAGAGTGAAACCTTGAGACAAAAAGGGGCATAAAAAATTGTATTCAGATATCTTAACCCTTCCTATTATATCAAGGCAAATAATAAAAAAAATCAGTGTAAGCAAATATTTTTCTTGAAATTACGAAATTATATTATCTGAATGAAAGCTACCAAGTTTCATGTTTATCTCACAATGTAAATATCAATGTATTTGGAATATTCATGTGTTTGACACAACTACAAACTAGCTTTTATAACATATATGGGTGGTCAAGTTGTAACAATTCTTTCCCCTTGACATTCACAAAATGACCAGCATTTACAAATATGAGTACTTAGGTTGCAATAATTCTTTCTCCAGGACATTCACAAAACGACCAGCATTTACAAATATGGGTACTTAGTTTGCAATAATTCTTTCTCCAGGACATTCACAAAATTACCAGCATTTACAAATATGGATACTTAGATTGCAATAATTTTTCCACCATGACAAACAGAATGACTATAGCATTCACATAAAAGACAGACACAAAATGACTAGCATTCACATAAAAGACACATACAGAATAACTAGCATTCACATAAAAGAGCATATTGAATGACTACCATTCACATAATTTTAAGACACATACAGAATACTTGCTGAAAAGGACATGAAAGGACAAACCAGAATTCCAAATTTCACTAAGTAAATTAAATGACTAGAATAGAATGAATATGTTTTCTGTTGGCAAAATAACCAAGTATTGGTTAATATTGTTTAAAATTGAAGTTAAAAAATTTATTTTATTTGTTCCAATGACTGGAAAAAAGTTAATAAATGGGCACATTTTGAAAAATTCTTTTCTGTAAAAGAAAATTTATAACTTTCGGCATTAATATTCATAGATAAAAGATAATTATATTTGTCATAAACAACAGGCAACATAATTACCTTTTCATCTAAAAAAAATAATGAATAACAAATTCAACAACATGTTGGAGTGTATACAGGTCTAAATGTCTGTAGAAACTTGTTCAACAACTTGGTTATGGTTCAATATATCTATAAGAAATTGAAAAGTTTGAGATCTTGTTTCAGCTCCACTTTCTGACCTAGAAAATGTGTTGCAACTGTTATAACAATATGTACCACAATATAATTTATCTTCTGAGCCAAATTCTTTACAGAAATTTAATTCATTCTTGAAATGTTTAAGACAAGTCCTGGTTTTCAATTGAAATTGAAATAAACCTTTTGTCTTTCAGATGAAGTTTCACAAATTACACAATCAAAAAGTTTTTTTCTGAATGACTTTATTATAATTTATGACACAAGGTGTCTTGAAAACTCATGGCATTTATTTGATGATGTACTTTAAAAATAATTGGAATGCTGCTCCATTTTTTTTTACTTCATCGATATTTTAGAAGAAAAAAAACATATATATATATATATATATATATATATATATATATATATATATATATATATATATATATATTGATTTTCAAACCTGTATGAATATATATATAAGACTTATCATATATTCTTATTTTTATTTATTCAAATATTCAACCAATAAACATCACAGGAAACTTTGCATTTATACTCATAGAATCTGAAACTAACAGAAAATGAACATCCATTTTATTTAATAGAATCTGTAACTTTGCCCCTTTGGTATCTTCAGACTCTTGTTAAAAAAAAATAAACATCCCATGTCCAATCTGTATATATATATATCTACCTACAATGATCTAAAACTAATTAAAACTGGAGGTTGTCAATACCATTGGCACTGAAAAGTAGCATGTACACACATCAATAAGTATTTCAGGAAAACAGACTGAAAATGAAAAAAAAGGGGGGGGGGGTGTAAATGCTTGACATGAACTAAATATGTAGCCTTATGCTATGCCATGTTAATCTAGAGTGAATTTAACATAATCTTTCACCATTCTCTGCATGACAAGATCATACATTATAATGCAGACCTTTTTATTTCTAAAATGTATTTATTAATTATGTCAATATGTTGACATGTCCATAAATGCCATGGAACGAGTCAACGAAAATGAAAGATTTGTTGTTAAAAATGGAATAAAATGACTCTAAATATGTGTGACTATGATTGGTCAAGTGGTTCTTTCGTGTTTAAACAGAAACAGTCACATTTTCATCCTAATAGATCGATCAATCTATGAAAAAAAACAGAAATATTTGGTTAGAATCTCGAAATATAGTGCTTCTTGTTTACATCCAAATATGGAATACTAGTGACGAATGATGGGGAAATATGCAAATAATCCATACTCTAATACGTGATTCTAGCTATTTTTACCAAATTTATTAATAAACAGCCAATGGGATGCAATTGTTCCACTTAGTTAAAGAGTCTATTTTTAGCGCCATTTTTTTTTTTACAACATTTCATCAGCAGCGGTATCCCGAGTTCCAACGTTGATTTCAAGCAAACGATATCATAAATACACGTATTCACGCGTCAGTCACGTTACAATTTTATTTAAAAAATGGATTCAATAAAAATGAATACTTCTTTCAGTTTTATTTATGAAGATATTCAGTAAAAACACATGGGGTGTCGACGTAAACAATGCATGGCCGCTCACTTGTAAAGCGTCATGTCTAAAAAAAATAGAGTTACGTCCCTTGATTTCGGGATTTGACTTTGCATTGTTGGAGGTACGGAATCTGTGCGTGGCTTCCCGACTGTATAGAATACATGTTTTATAGAATACATGTTAATGATTTGGAAAGATGTTTCTTGGGGCATTTGGCAGAAACAGCAATACAGCCTGTTTGTAAAGGACACTTGTGTAATTTAGGTATCCAGTAGGATATTGTCATATATAATTTATTTTATTTTATATGATTTCTATTATTATTACTACATGAAACTGTGTTTTGAATTAACCTCATATTTACATTTCGTTAGTCAGTTAGAATCGAAGATTTGATACTGACAGAACCCAATCTGTATTTTTGATTTTGAATTGGTGATAGTTGATAAATATCGGTGATTGTTGATGAACGTCAAATGAACACCATGTCCAGAACAAGTTATTTTTGATGAGATAATAATACGGTTTGCTTTGTACTAGACCAAGACGTTGAACTGGATTCTTAATATTGTCCACCAAAACATCAGTCCAAATGTAGACATGTCGCTCCACAATGACAACTCACTTCGACTCTGTGCCAACATGTCTTCAACCTTAATGTTGTGTGCGGAAAAGTAAAAAGTGCCTTTAGTTTCATTTGAACCTACGCTCTTTCGCACTGCCTGCAAGTACACTGACCCCTATACTCGAAGTGGCGATCGACAATATAAAGTTATCATTGTTTGTGCATATTACAGCCGAGCCACATCTTGTAGAAGTAGAAAAAAAAACAATAATCACACTTCGATGTAACCGAACATTCGAATTAGGCAGGAATATGAAGCTTATTACTTCTACCACAAGGAAACTCCAAGTAATCCAAGAAATCTACTAATCAGAAGTTTAGAAAACGTGGTTCTACTGTAATATGTTTTATACGGTAATATTATGGAATTATTAATTTCATAGATAGTGGTTAAATACATTTAGATCTATATATCTTTTGGTATTGCATCACTAAGTTTAGGTCATGTTTGTTACAATTCGTCTAACCACAACAAGGTGAGCAATATTACAAATGATTTTCTGTTATATTAAACAATCAGTATATACATATGTAACGTAGGACTGTATTAAGAAAAGATGGGAAGATAAGTTATTGATAAAGCCCCGAATAATTAGTTGGCCAACTCTTGATCACGTGATGTTTTTATATGTATAATAAATAATTGATTGTTTCTATAGGTGATTTGATAATATCCAGTTTTAAAAAAGAAATAAAATATTCTTATGATTATCCTGCAAGTCACTGGATTAAAAAAATCATTAACTTATAATTTTATTGTATAGACTCACAGATTTATCTTGTTTAATTTCTGTTAAGGTAACTACAAAAATGTAGTATATAGTATCTTCTCTGAATACTAGGTGGTATCTTTTTAAGTGTCTGTCTCACAGAAAACCATGCAAAATCCAAAAAAAAATGTAACAAAGCTAATTTCAGTAAGAAAAAAAAGTTATACATTTTCTAAATATTTGATGTCTAGTATTTTAGAATATATCATACATATTTCCCATATATTTTCATTTTTGTTGTAAAATGAGGATTTTCATTTTAGCCCTTAACCATTGCAAAAATCCTTAAAAATGGTTAAAAACGCCCCTATTTTTGACGGATTATTATTGTTAATATATATCTCGGATTGTTTCCTCAAAGTATAATGTTTAAAGACAATGATCACCAAAAACAATTTTTGAAAAAAACTTTGTGAAAATTTTTAAGGCTATCACAAAATATGCTATATAGACAAATTTTCAAAATCAGTAAAAATCCTTAATTTTGATACACAATATTGGAGTTGGGGGAGATTTCTTTGACTTGAAATGAACATTTTTAAACAGACCAATCTCAAAACTAAAATATATAAAAAATCTGCCTTTGGCAAATAATTTGCAAAAAAGTTCTTGCACCCAAAAGTATGGTCATGTGTGCAATTTTAGCTTAAAATATATGCAAATTTTTGCAATAAACTATTAGTGATTCTTATCAAAGGTGATTTGTGTGTTTATTGTAAATAAATTACATATGATATATCATTTTAATTCCCTTTTTCAATCCGGACTTTAACGTTGAGCAAGAAAATACACATGTCTATCTGATACAATCGTAACTACTCGGCCATTCTCGCTACCCTGCAAATAACCTCGTATGCATTAGGCGTATAAATCGCACTATTTTTCACATGTCAGTTACATGAAAGTTTGATAAAGTTATATTTTAAGCAATTTTCTATATTTCAATTAAAGTTTTAATTAGTTTTGCATGATTAGATTTTACTTAGTATGTCTTCCTTAATGGATTTTCGTGGACTGTATTTTTGTGCGGCTTAACTTAACTTAACTTCCGGCAAACAATTTAAGAAGAATTTCTACTATGTACGTACGAGGTTATTTGCAGGGTAGCGAGAATGGCCGAGTAGTTACGATTGTATCTGATAGAGAAAGTGACGGAGTAACCTCCCCTTTCGGAAGTCTTCACTTCTAAGATTATAAAATTAGAAATGGCAGCCTCCAATGGATAAAAACACCGTGTTTTTTTTCTAACTTTTGCAACTTGCCATGCAATTCAAACATTATACATATATTCCAATGTAAAGCTGATGCAGCTTTCCTTATCGTTGGCCTGAAATCATCTGAAAATATACGTGGAAAGGCACTGCCTGAGGCCCTTTTTTTCTTGTACATAGCGGAATTGTCACCATCGACAACGATTCATTGAATCTCAAGATATACCAGAAAAAGAGAATACTTTGGGACTAGATGGAGGAGAGGCAAAGTTTTATGTGTATATTCAAAGCACAACAATGGAAAGGCCAGATCTAGAGAGGGCCATGAAGCAAGTCCTTCCTTATGAAAACAAGACAAACTATTCAAGTTGGTTCTGGTAGGCTAAATACCTCAAGAGAAAAACATTTTTAAGTGGTTATTGCTAGAAATCCATTCAGTGAACAAACTTGTTAAGAGGCTAACTATTCAACTTGAGAAAAGAGGGCTATGTTTTTTTACAAATACTAAACAACTATTTTAGTGTAGGAGCTCGAGGTGAAGAAGAAAATAACATATGAAATAATGATAAATTTAGAAAAAAAAATATTTGTTGCAGTGTCAATTATTTTTAACTCCAGGGTAAACAGTTTAAAACCATAGCCCCCCCCCCCCCCCCCCCCCCCTTTACATGTATATAAGTTGAATGCTGCAAACTTGGTCCCTTAGTTTGGTCTGTGAAATACAGGTTTACATTATTATTGTGCAACAATAAATTCCATCCCACTGCACACTATATCTGTTCAATAACTTCCAAACCTCAACTGAATCTTGATTGATTTGAAATTTGGTTATGCTGTAATCAACAATAAAGGACATGTCAAACTTGAATTTTGGGTTTTAAAGTTATGGGAGGCCGGGCATTTGTATCACATTGACACATTTCTGTTATTTTGGATAATGTTATTTCAGCCATTGAATTATGCTGTTTCAAGCTTATAAAAATAAGGCCTATTGGCTATTTTGAGTGCAAATGTACATGTAGTGAAACTGAGACAGATGAAATATTTTGTTGTATAGAGCAAGGATACAATTATTTATTTTCATAGAAATCTGGAGTAATATCTGATATACATGTATATCCATTTCCGAAAAATATAGAATGAATTAAAGCAAGTCTTAGAAACATGTAGTAACTACTTCCCTATATATTTTGGCTGGAGTATAGTGTATTTTAATCACGTTGAGATTATATTTCCAAAGAAATTTTCTGCTCTATCTCCAGAAGACAGCCAATTAAAAAAAAAATTGGTTTATTTTTTTTCGTCAACAGATTTACTTGACAACAAAGGCATAATTAAAGAAACTAGCAACTCATTAAGAAACCACTTAACATGAACTTCCAACACTGAAGAATAAGGTTGACAAATGCAAATTATGAAGTACGTCATGTATACATGTAATGTATATATCGTATATCACTTTTATTTTCCAGAAGCATTCTTACAAGTAAAGAAATTGATGGAAAAAACATATAGTGAAACTGAACAAAATATGTCTGAAAAACAGGAAAAAGGCCAGATTATGTTGCACTTGCCAATGAAGTTCGAAAATCATGCGATGAATAGGGAGAACGAGTTTCTAAGAAGTTGGAGTGGTTGAATCCAAGTCAGATAAAAAGTTACATGGCATCTTTCCTAACAAAGCCGAAGACAAAATCAGAAACTTCTTCGAGTACTCTACAAGTTCAGTTTAAAGAAATTCCCAATGAAGATGTCGGTCAAGATGAAACTCTATCAGAGGTCATTGCAGTGCTAGAAACTAATGATTATAATTCCAATATTGAAAATATTGTGGAAGAAGTGTACACTGCTGTGAACATGTAAATTAGCCATTATATGCAGGGATTCTAATTTATTTTCATTTTTTCAAATTAAAGTTAACTTTGAACACTTCAAGCTTTGCATAGTGGTTAGACAGAATATGTTAAATGTTCACCTGTGAATAAGTATGATATATGTTCAACCTCTTGTTTTTATTTCATTTCATATTGATGGGATATCCTTTTTCTGATAATTAGAATATCAACTTGCCAATTTCTTGGCCTATTTACAATGTACATGTACCAAAATGCACAAATCTAACACATATAAACTTGTAATCTGTGATTATTTAAGAGTATAAGAGAAGGTTTTTGATACAGATCCATGATAGAAGAACCTCAGAAAAATAAACGTATTATTGAGAAGAAGTTTCACTATCTCATGTAGGATATAAGATGGACAGAGCCAACAAAAAAAATTGGCTTATTTTAACACAATCACATATATATTGTTTCAAAAATTGTTTAGGAGCTGGCTGCAAATTCATATGCTTATTGTAATGGCATTTGATTTCTTCACTTTTTTTAACAATAGGATTAATTTAATTTCAATTATTATTTCATTATTCAAACATAAGCTGCATATCACATAAATGATTCAATATATTTCGGTATGGGGGCATTATAATCACTGCTGTCAGCACTTTGATTAAGATTTGTTTTGGAGTGCACTGTCAAAAAATAAATCAATAGATTATTCTGAAGCTGCTTTGAAAGTTTGATGATCAAATTGACTTTAGAATTTTAACCCTAAAACAATAGGTTATTGGGGGGAAAACAAATTGTCTATTTTTTGATAAAGGAAATGGTAGCTTTAGATGGAAAATTAAGCAACAGATATTTTTCATTAAACACTTTAAAAGTATAAAATAGGAAATCGGGGTCACAAACCCTATTCTAAAAAATTTGAGAAAATGTGATTTTCCTCTACAAATTATCTCCCCTTACAAAATATGAAATTTCAATAAGTATGAAATACCTCATACAAACTAAAAAAGAGTTTACTTATTTTATCTAATTTATCACCAATAAATCTTATTAGATCATTTTGAAAACAAAGTTTTAATTTAAATTCCATTTTAGCCAGATTCACAAAATGGATGCATCGTCCCACCCACCCCCCAAAACCACAATGTACCTTAATTTTATATCTTCATTAAACTCTTTTTTATACCTCTGGAATACTATACATAACTTCTGTATTGAAATTTTGGTATTTATTGAGCATTAACACTGCTCTACTGTTTTTCCTATTCACCTTGTCTATTTTCGGTTAAGTGCACATGTACTTAACTTTTGTCCTTATTTTCACCATTTTATCTTAATTTGCGGAAGGTGGATTTTTTATATGTTTTTGTATGAAAACAAAGTTATATCGAAATAAATTAGGCATATTTTTATTTTCTCCCCCAAGGGAGATATTTCCTGTTATATATGTACAATGTTTGCATAAAAGGCCATTTACTGATTTATGGGTATATTAAAGTGTGGCCTGTAAAAAATCCATGCGACCAAATATTGAGTATATTATGTTAAATGATACAGTGAAAGTTGATTAATCCTGGATACTATATGAGATAGACACATTTTATGCTATACAAGATATATTGGAGGTTGAAATATTGTAAAATTCATTGTTTTTGGCTTCATTGTACAAACATGTATATTGAAATACTGGATAAATCAAAAAACCCTAATAATTCAGTCAAATAAGAAAATTTGAAAAAAATATTTTGTGTGTTAATTGTACTTGGCCAATGTATTTCATGGACAAGATTTCATAAGGTTTTGAAAATATCACTATGTTACGAGTTTGCATGGTTTTCTGTGAGACAGACACTTAATCACAAAAAAAATTAATCAAAATTAGTGCACATGACACGTTTCTTGAATAAACTTCATCAGGTACACTCAAAGTGAAAAGATTGGGAAACTAAAGTGCCTTAACAGGATAGCCCAAAATCAACCTATTTTAGTTTCCATTTTTACTTAAAATAGTTATTTACCTTTTTTAGGTAGATTTCATTTCCTTTGTATATTATGAGTAATTGATGATGCATCATTTAAATTATTAAACGAAGTACAACAGAACCTTGATATAAGGAAGTAGCATAGACTAATGACTTTATTTTCTAATTAACGAAGTATTCCAGTTATATAAACTTTATTATTATCATAAATAGACTACAATTTGTCTTGGAGTTATCTTAGAAAACGGAATAGACTTCCAGATAACAAGGCCTCACTGTATAAAGAGTAAAGAATTAAATTTATCACAAAGTTATTGTTATATTAATCCAAATTTAACCAACATTTTATTTGGATTTATTATATTTATATAATGTATAAAGATTTCATGGATGTGATTTTAAGTTATGTGTGTTTTGATGGATTGGACAGTATAGTTACTGTCAAGATAACACACGGGGATTGAAAGGATATTGGTAGCCTTGTAGATGAATTAAAGTGCTTGTACATAAATTAAAGTGTTGTATTTAAATAGAAGTGTTGTATGTGCTTGGAAGTATCATACAGAAATATTAGAATTGCAGAGAGATGCGTGGAAGAGAAATAGAAGTGATGCAAAGAAATAAATGTGTTACCAAGAATGGGAGTGGGTTTGTCTCCGAACAGCAACATAGAAGTGGTGTAGATAAATAGAAGGGTTATGGTTTAAGTTTATGCTGTTTAACGCCACTTTCAACAATATTTCAGCTATATCGTGGTCAGTTTTATTGCTGGAGGAAACTGGAATATCATGAGAAAACCACCGATCTGTCGCAAGTCAATGACAAACTTTATCACATAATGTTGTATCGAATACACCTTGCCATGAGCGTGATTCGAACTCAGAACTTTGGTGGTGATAGGTACTGATTGCATAGGAAGTTGTAAATCCAACTACCATAAGTTCATGACCACGACGGCTCCTTAAATAGAAGTATTATAGTAAAACATTAACGTTTCAGATATATAGTAGTGTTAAAGAGTATACAGTTCCTGTGATAAAATATAATATTTCTTCACCATGAAACTACTACAGATATGTCCCTCTTCACACACTGGATAAACACATGATCTTCAAGGCAGGCAAATCAGCAGTTGATACCAATAAGTTTGTTATTCACCAGATACCACGAAGTTTGAACGGCAGAGACGAATGATATGGCCTCAGAAAAAAAAACATTATTAAAGACTCCAGGTTATTGTGTCATATTCATTGATTAGATGGACATTCACAGGGCACGTACAAGATTAATTCAGCTCTGAAATGCGAGATAGATCTATTACGACATCGGCAAATGATGTGTTCCACGCAAAAACAAAATTGACAACTGCAGCAATGAAACGAGATGAACCGAACAGGTAGAAGTATTTGAATATTTGATAGACCACATCAGCAGTCAAGTGACAGATTCTATTTTCATTGCATTACATTTTCTCTTTTTATAATCATTTGAACCGAGATGCACGAATTCTTTGTTGAATTCTGATGATACCATAAACAAATGAATGTTAAACAACTGTGGATGGTGTTACGTGAAGTTATTTTCTAGAATATTCCAGTAACAGAAAGAAACGACCAATAATCAATTAAATTACTAATAACAAAATTTACTTAATTACAATATACAATTTCAAATATCAAATTAATAAATTACAACTGGCCTGTCAATGTTCAAAGTTAAATTCCTTTTAGCGTTCTTGTCCTATCTGGAGTATTAGTTCGATCCTTTCCTATGAAAATGAATTCCCGTTGAATTAAAAAATCATTTAGTTCTTATCCACAAAGTTTCCAAGCATTGTCTGTTGAAATTGTTAATAGTTCAATGTTCAAGTCACGTGACTTCACTAAGTAAATATATATATATATATTTTTTTATATCGATATGACATTCAAACGTCTATAAAAAGTGCAAAACAAGAACTTTATGTTCCCTCCTAAAATTTGCAAGGGGATTGAAGGAGGTGTTATTTAGGTTTAAAATATCGTAGCTGAAAACAAGTAGTCCCTGATTTTACTCTCATGTACATTTGTGAAAATAGTTGTCTCAAAAAGAATTCGAAGTTCGCTTTTTCATGTCAGTATTACACCACTACATCCGGGAACCAGTCAAAAGGATGTTGATTAAGTAGTATGTAAAATACAAAACGAAACCCTACACTGTTAGATTAAAAAAAACCCACAACCCCTGGTAGATACTGCAAAATACTGAATGTCAGCAGAAACCAACAGATTTTTAGGATAATCTTAAACCCCATATGTTATGACCTTTCAGTCTTAAATACAAAATTAATAGTATTGCAGAGTAACCACCTGAATTTGCGTAAAAGCGAACGTGAAAGTAGGATTTTCGAGGGTTGACAACTTCAAGCAGACGATTTGTTCTTATTTGTCATTAAATGTATGTTGATTTTCAGAGGTAAGTTTCCAATTAGGTATGTATACCCCACCCCTTCCATGCGATATGAGGGTCGTTAATATTAAACTTCAGCTGAAACCTGTATAAAAGCTAAAAAAGATTTGATTTAGCATAGAATTCTTTATTGGTATTAACACGACGGAGCACAATACGTATAAGATTTGTCTCCCTTATCCTGTTTACCAACTTATTTCCAAACAAAGGCCCACGAGGGACAAAATGAGCACTTACATTAAAAGGAAAATAGATGCTGATGGTCAAAGAGAGACATAGTACATCAAATAAAATAAAACAAACAACAAATATTAGTGGTGTTATAGTAGAACAAATTTGTTCAGTGTTATAGTAGAACAAATTTGTTCAGTGTTATAGTAGAACAAATTTGTTCAGTGTTATAGTAGAACAAATTTGTTCAGTGTTATAGTAGAACAAATTTGTTCAGTGTTATAGTAGAACAAATTTGTTCAGTGTTATAGTAGAACAAATTTGTTCAGTGTTATAGTAGAACAAATTTGTTCAGTGTTATAGTAGAACAAATTTGTTCAGTGTTATAGTAGAACAAATTTGTTCAGTGTTATAGTAGAACAAATTTGTTCTACTATAACACCACTAATATTTGTAAAAGATGCTACCTTTAACTATACATATTGAAAGTGGCGTTAAACACCAAAACCCAAACTCAAAACAGAGCTAAACACGATCTACTAAGAACAAACAATGGTTGGGCAACTATCGATGGTACTATAGCGAATATCATAAATGTGTTTGTAAACAACTGCGCATCAGAATATTTATGTATTCTTTTTACTACATGTTCAAATTATACAAATTATTACGAGATCATCTGAAAATGGAAATTTATTTGTTCCAACACATGAAGTTTGATGGAAAAAAAAGCATTCTATTACTCAGGTACTATACTATGGAATAACACACACAAACATACACGCACGCACTTGGAGTTTTGGTTAATTCCTAACTCTTTTAAGGACGTCCCATTAATGGGATTGTCTGAGGGAGCTGTAATTGGAACCTACTTGAAGATTTTTAGAGCCAGATATATTTATTTTTGCATATACAATTGCACAGCCTGTTTTTTTGTTCTTTTACTTCTGTACTTATGAATTCATTTATAATTTTGATTTTAAAATACAATCATGACAAACTGCTAAACAAAAAGGAAAGTTAAGAACTTATATAAAAATCAAGCAAAATATAGGATTTGAATACCATTTCCTTACACAAATGAAAAATAGAATTCGACCGTTTTTCTAAAACTCTGGTGATGAAAGAATATGTACTAAATACACATCTGGGAACAGTGGCGTAGGTGCCGGAGTCAAGGGGATACCAATGTTTTGCCTGCTCCACTTTCTTTGGCAAACATTCAGAAATGCTGGATTTTTAGCATGGAAGCAACAAATGTTCAGTTTATCAGGAGACTTTGAAGCCAAGCGATATTTAAATTTCTTTGAACACTTGCCTACCAACTTTCTGGTCCATCTGAAGATTGCCGCGACCCACACTTTCTGTTCCACCTGAAGCTTCCCCCCACCCCACGCTTTCTGGTCCGCTTCTAAAGCTTCCCTACTTACCGGTCACTTCTAAACCTTCCCCTCCAGATTCTGGTCCACTCCTAGAGCTTGTCTTTTCCTTTTTGTGTACAGGTAATTGCTCATTTTGTCCCTTATGGGGCCTTTAATTGGAAATAAAGAATTGTTATTGTATTTGTAAACAGGATAAAAGAGATAAATCTTACACGTTTATGTTACACTGTATATTTGTTTTCATGAATGTTTACAATAGCACAATTATTTGTTTACAATCAACGGCAATATATAATAATTTAACACTTGAGATTCAATAATTGTGTGTAAATTTTGAAAGTTTAATACTAAATGATTTCTTTTTGCGATGTAAGTTTCTAAATTTCTAAATTTTCTAGATTCTTCATACAGATAGTACGACATTAAATCCATTTTGATTACAGCTGATGTGAAGACTGCGATTGGGATACAGAGAGCATCAATGATAAAAAAAAAAATGAAGAAACAGTTTGAAAATTAGTGAAAAAAATGAGCATATTTGACAGTTTTAACCAGTAATAAATTTAGAGATAAACTTATACGTGCATAAAGAAATATAATATATACATATATAAAAACATCACAAACACTCATACCAGTCAAACTTGACTACTGATCTGTTCTATTTTATTTGTATGGCATGATACTTTAATGACAAGCAAGGGTTACTGTTACTCGGAAAAAGCCACCACCAATGACTTTCATGTTGGATGTGTGTAGCAATATATGGCACCTTTATTGACGGGTAGTCCGCTCGTCCGATTCTGAAAGTGTTCATGTTTTCGATAGGTTACATTAACACAATCATTTCTTTACAATCCACCGGGAAGAATATAAGAATTAGAAATCTTTCATATAAACAGAAATAATTAATGGATAGATTGATTGATTGATTGGTGTTTAATGCCAACCGTAGCAATATTTCAGCTATATGGTTGCGTGTTTACTTTAGCATGTCCTCTTTCATAGACTGAAAACAAATTTAATTATCATTTGTAGATTTTTTAATGGTATTTTTCCTAATGAATACCCTATGGAAAATGCATTGCAAATAATTGCAACCAAGTTTTATTATTTGACCTTGAGTTTTAATATTTACACAATATTGCCTGAACGTTCTAGATGTTTCTACATACCTATATATGGGCGAGCAAATTTGAGAGTGTCAGTCAGAAATATGGGATCTATAAAACAGCTAGCATTTATAGCATTGTATTTGGATAATTTACTCCAGTGAAGTCATGTGACTTGAACAAAACAATTTCAGTGGAAAATAATGAAACTTTGTGTTATGGAACCAACGGATATCATAATTCAAAGAAATCGAACTACTTCTGGAATTTGCTATGCAACATGTACGTATCATTTTCCGGAAGAAGAATTTTGTGAACAAATATATACATGTATTTAGAATATAAGAATTGCAGGTCTTAAGGAGTGGCTTGTTAGTTCATCCATCATTAAAATGTCATGTATTGATGTAAGCAAAAGGACTGTGTGTGGGAAGACTTGATATGAGCCTATGGCTACAGGGAAGATCCACAATGTGTGTTTGGGAAGACTTGATATGAGCCTATGGCTACAGGGAAGATCCACAATGTGTGTGTGGGAAGACTTGATATGAGCCTATGGCTACAGGGAAGATCCACAATGTGTGTGTGGGAAGACTTGATATGAGCCTATGGCTACAGGGAAGATCCAGAATATCACTGGATAAACTAAGAACACAAGTTAGAATACTAACAAAATTTGAGGACGTATCAGAATTTATTTTAATTCATATCGGTGACATTGCAAAACTAGATCTTAAAGAAACGAGGAAGAAATTACGAGTTTAAGTGGACCAAGAGAAAGATCCGTTGGGTTAGATATCTCCCCCAATTATACGGGAAATCGAATGGACATAATAAAAAAGTCAATGGAATAATGTTGGCTTAGAATTAACAAGGAAGTAGCATCGTGTGCATTACGTTGCTATGTGCGCTACCCGTATGATTCAGACATATCATCAGTCATTGGTATGATTCAGACATATTATCAGTCATTGGTATGATTAAGGCATATCATCAGTGATTGCTATGATTCAGACATACTATCAGTGATTGGTATGATTCAGACATATTATCAGTGATTGGTATGATTCAGGTATAGCATCAGTGATTGGTATGATTAAGACATATTATCAGTGATTGGTATCATTCAGGTATACTATCAGTGATTGGTATGATTAAGACATATTATCAGTCATTGGTATGATTCAGACATACTATCAGTGATTGGTATGATTCAGACATACTATCAGTCATTGGTATGATTCAGAAATACTATCAGTGATTGGTATGATTCAGACATATCATCAGTCATTGGTATGATTCAGAAATATCATCAGTCATTGGTATGATTCAGAAATACTATTGGTCATTGGAATGATTCAGAACTACTATCAGTCATTGGTATGATTCAGACATATTATCAGTGATTGATATGATTCAGACATATTATCAGTCATTGGTATGATTCAGACATATTAAAGTCATTGGTATGATTCAGGTATATGATCAGCCATTGGTATGATTCAGACATATTATCAGTGATGGGTATGACTCAGACATACTATCAATCATTGGTATGATTTAGGTATACTATCAGTGATAGGTATGATTGAGACATCCTATCAGTCATTGGTATGATTCAGAGATATCAGTCATTGGTATTATTCAGATATATCATCAGTGATTGGTATGATTCAGACATACTATCAGTCATGATTGGTATGATTCAGACATATTATCAGTTATTGGTATGATTCAGGTATATTATCAGTGATTGGTATGATTCAGACATGCTATCAGTCATTGGTATGATTCAGACATATCATCAGTGATTGGTATGATTCAGGTATATTATCAGTGATTGGTATGATTCAGACATATCATCAGTCATTGGTATGATTCAGACATATCATCAGTCATTGGTATGATGCAGACACACTATCAGTCATTGGAATGATTCAGACATAGTATCAGTCATTGGTATGAATCAGACATATCATCAGTCATTGGCATAATTCAGACATACAATCAGTCATTGGTATGATTAAGACATATTATCAGTGATCGGTATGATTCAGGTATATTATCAGTTATTGGTATGATTGAGACAGACTATCAGTCATTAGTATGATTCAGGTATACTATCAGTCATTGGTATGATTCAGACATACCATCAGTCATTGGCATGATTCAGACATACCATCAGTCATTGGTATGATTAAGACATATCATCAGTCATTGGTATAATTCAGGTATAATATCAGTGATTGGTATGATTCAGACAGAGTATCAGTCATTGGTATGATTCAGGTATATTATCAGTCATTGGTATGATTCAGACATACCATCAGTCATTGGCATGATTCAGACATACCATCAGTCATTGGTATGATTCAGACATATTATCAGTCATTGGTATGATTCAGGTATATTATCAGTCATTGGTATGATTCAGATATATTATCAGTCATTGGTATGATTCAGAAATATCATCAGTCATTGGTATGATTCAGACATACAATAATCATTGGAATGATTCAGAACTACTATCAGTCATTGGTATGATTCAGACATATTATCAGTGATTGATATGATTCAGACATATTATCAGTCATTGGTATGATTCAGACATATTAAAGTCATTGGTATGATTCAGGTATATTATCAGCTATTGGTATGATTCAGAAATATTATCAGTGATGGGTATGACTCAGACATACTATCAATCATTGGTATGATTTAGGTATACTATCAGTGATAGGTATGATTGAGACATCCTATCAGTCATTGGTATGATTCAGACATATCAGTCATTGGTATTATTCAGACATATCATCAGTGATTGGTATGATTCAGACATACTATCAGTCATGATTGGTATGATTCAGACATATTATCAGTTATTGGTATGATTCAGGTATATTATCAGTGATTGGTATGATTCAGACATATCATCAGTCATTGGTATGATTAAGTCATATCATCAGTCATTGGTATGATTCAGACATATTATCAGTGATTGATATGATTCAGACATATTATCAGTCATTGGTATGATTCAGACATATTAAAGTCATTGGTATGATTCAGGTATATTATCAGCTATTGGTATGATTCAGAAATATTATCAGTGATGGGTATGACTCAGACATACTATCAATCATTGGTATGATTTAGGTATACTATCAGTGATAGGTATGATTGAGACATCCTATCAGTCATTGGTATGATTCAGACATATCAGTCATTGGTATTATTCAGACATATTATCAGTGATTGGTATGATTCAGACATACTATCAGTCATTATTGGTATGATTCAGACATATTATCAGTTATTGGTATGATTCAGGTATATTATCAGTGATTGGTATGATTCAGACATATCATCAGTCATTGGTATGATTAAGTCATATCATCAGTCATTGGTATGATTCAGACATATCATCAGTCATTGGTATGATTAAGACATACTATCAGTCATTGGTATGATTCAGACATAGTATCAGTCATTGGTATGAATCAGACATATCATCAAGTCATTGGCATAATTCAGACATACAATCAGTCATTGGTATCATTAAGACATATTATCAGTGATCGGTATGATTCAGGTATATTATCAGTTATTGGTATGATTGAGACGGACTATCAGTCATTAGTATGATTCAGGTATACTATCAGTCATTGATATGATTCAGACATACTATCAGTCATTGGTATGATTCAGACATATCATCAGTCATTGGTATGATTAAGACATATCATCAGTCATTGGTATAATTCAGGTATATTATCAGTGATTGGTATGAATCAGACAGACTATCAGTCATTGGTATGATTCAGGTATATTATCAGTCATTGGTATGATTCAGACATACCATCAGTCATTGGTATGATTCAGACATATCATCAGTCATTGGTATGATTCAGACATACTATTAGTCATTGGAATGATTCAGACATATTATCAATGATTGATATGATTCAGACAAATTATCAGTCATTGGTATGATTCAGACATACTAAAGTCATTGGTATGATTCAGGTATATTATCAGCCATTGGTATGATTAAGACATATTATGAGTGATGGGTATGACTCAGACATACTATCAATCATTGGTAGGATTTAGGTATATTATCAGTGATAGGAATGATTGAGACATCCTATCAGTCATTGGTATGATTCAGACATATCAGTCATTGGTATTATTCAGACATATCATCAGTGATTGGTATGATTCAGACATACTATCAGTCATGATTGGTATGATTCAGACATATTATCAGTTATTGGTATGCTTCAGGTATATTATCAGTGATTGGTATGATTCAGACATGCTATCAGTCATTGGTATGATTCAGACATATCATCAGTGATTGGTATGATTCAGGTATATTATCAGTGATTGGTATGATTCTGACATATCATCTGTCATTGGTATGATTAAGTCATATCATCAGCCATTGGTATGATTCAGAAATATCATCAGTCATTGGTATGATGCAGACATACTATCAGTCATTGGTATGATTCAGACATAGTATCAGTCATTGGTATGATTCAGACATAGAATCAGTCATTAGTATGATTCAGGTATATTATCAGTCATTGGTATGATTCAGACATATCATCAGTGATTGGGATGATTCAGGTATATTACCAATCATTGGTATGATTCAGATATGTTATCAATTATTGGTATGATACAGGCATATTGCCATTCATTTGTATGATTCAAACAAATTATCAGTGATTGGTATGATTCAGACATATCATCAATCATTTGTATGATTCAGGCATTACATCAGTCATTGGTATGATTTTGACATAGTATGAGTCATTGTTATGATTCAGACATATTATCAGTCATTGGTATGATTCAGAAATATCATCAGTCATTGGTATGATTCAAATATATTATCAGTCAATGGTATGATTCAGGTATATTATCAGTCATTGGCATGATTCAGACATAATATCAGTCATTGGTATGATTCAGACGTAATATCAGTCATTGTTATGATTAAGATATATTATTAATGATTGGTATGATTCAGGTATATTATCAGTCATTGGTATGATTCTGACATACTATGAGTCATTGGTATGATTCAGACATTTTATCAGCCATTGGTATGATTCAGGCATATCATCATTCATTGGTATGATTCAAACATATTATCATTGATTGGTATTATTCAGACATACTATCAATTATTGGTATGATTCAGGCATATCATCAGTCATTGGTATGATTCAGACATAGTATGAGTCATTGGTATGATTCAGACATAGTATGAGTCATTGGTATGATTCAGACATATTATCAGTCATTGGTATGATTCAGACATATCATCAGGCATTGGTATGATTCAGACATAATATCAGTCATTTGTTTGATTCAGACATATAATTAGTCATTGGTATGATTCAGACATATCATCAGTCATTGGTATGATACAGACATATTATCAGTCATTGGCATGATTCAGGTATATCATCAGCTATTGGTATGATTCAGACATAATATCACTCATTGGTATGATTCAAACATAATATCAGTCATTGTTATGATTAAGATATATTATCAATGATTGGTATGATTCAGGTATATTATCAGTCATTTGCATGATTCAGACATATTATCAGTCATTGGTATGATTTAGACAAATCATCAGTCATTGGTATGATTCAGACATAATATTAGTCATTGGTATGATTCAGGTATATTATCAGTCATTGGCATGATTCAGGTATATTATCAGTCATTGGTATGATTCAGACATATTATCAGTCATTGGTATGATTCAGACATACTACCAGTCATTGGTATGATTCAGACATAGTATCAGTCATTGGTATGATTCAGAGATATTATCAATCATTGGTATGATTCAGGCATATCATCATTCATTGGAATGATTCAAACATATTATCAGTGATTGGTATGATTCAGACATATCATCAGTGATTGGGATGATTCAGGTATATTATCAGTCATTGGTATGATTCAAACATATTATCAGTAATTGGTATGATTCAGACATACTAATAATCATTGGTATGATTCAGGCATATCATCATTCATTGGTATGATTCAGGCATATCATCATTCATTGGTATGATTCAGACATTGTATGAGTCATTGGTATGATTCAGACATACTATCAGTCATTGGTATGATTCAGACATATTATCAGTCATTGGTATTATTCAGACTTATAATTAGTCATTGGTATGATTCAGACATATCATCAGTCATTGGTATGATACAGACATAATATTAGTCATTGGTATGATTCAGGTATATTATCAGTCATTGGCATGATTCAGACATATTACCAGTCATTGGTATGATTCAGACAAATCATCAGTCTTTGGTATGATTCAGACATAATATTAGTCATTGGTATGATTCAGGTATATTATCAGTCATTGGCATGATTCAGGTATATCATCAGTTATTGGTATGATTCAGACATAATATCACTCATTGATATGATTCAGACATAATATCAGTCATTGTTATGATTAAGATATATTATCAATGATTGGTATGATTAAGGTATATTATCAGTCATTGGTATGATTCAGACATATTATCAGTCATTGGTATGATTCAGACCTATTATCAGTCATTGGTATGATTCAGACATATTACCAGTCATTGGTATGATTCAGACATACTATCAGTCATTGGTATGATTCAAATATAATATCAGTCATTGTTATGATTAAGATATGTCATCAATGATTGGTAAGATTCAGGTATATTATCAGTCATTGGTATGATTCAGACATACTATCAGTCATTGGTATGATTCAGACATATTATCAGTCATTGGTATGATTCAGAGATATTATCAATCATTGGTATGATTCAGGCATATCATCATTCATTGGAATGATTCAATCATATTATCAGTGATTGGTATGATTCAGACATATCATCAGTGACTGGGATGATTCAGGTATATTATCAGTCATTGGTATGATTCAAACATACTATCAGTCATTGGTATGATTCAGACATATTATCAGTCATTGGTATGATTCAGGAATATCATCATTCATTGGTATGATTCAAACATATTATCAGTAATTGGTATGATTCAGACATACTAATAATCATTGGTATGATTCAGGCATATCATCGTTCATTGGTATGATTCAGACATAGTATGAGTCATTGGTATGATTCAGACATACTATCAGTCATTGCTATGATTCAGACATATTATCAGTCATTGGTATGATTCAGACATATCATCAGTCATTGGTATGATTCAAACATATCATCATTCATTGGAATGATTCAATCATATTATCAGTGATTAGTATGATTCCAACATATCATCAGTGATTGGGATGATTCAGGTATATTATCAGTCATTGGTATGATTCAGACATACTATCAGTCACTGGTATGATTCAGACATATTATCAGTCATTGGTATGATTCAGGAATATCATCATTCATTGGTATGATTCAAATATAATATCAGTCATTGTTATGATTAAGATATATTATCAATGATTGGTATGATTCAGGTATATTTTCAGTCATTGGTATGATTCAGACATACTATCAGTCATTGGTATGATTCAGACATATTCTCAGTCATTGGTATGATTCAGAGATATTATCAATCATTGGTATGATTCAGGCATATTATCATTCATTGGAATGATTCAATCATATTATCAGTGATTGGTATGATTCAGACATATCATCAGTGATTGGGATGATTCAGGTATATTATCAGTCATTGGTATGATTCAGACATACTATCAGTCATTGGTATGATTCAGACATATTATCAGTCATTGGTATGATTCAGGAATATCATCATTCATTGGTATGATTCAAACATATTATCAGTAATTGGTATGATTCAGACATACTAATAATTATTGGTATGATTCAGGCATATCATCATTCATTGGTATGATTCAGACATAGTATGAGTCGTTGGTATGATTCAGACATACTATCAGTCATTGGTAGGATTCAGACATATTATCAGTCATTGGTATGATTCAGACATATCATCAGTCATTGGTATGATTCAGACATAATATTAGTCATTGGTATGATTCAGAGATATTATCAGTCATTGGCATTAATCAGGTATATCATCAGTTATTGGTATGATTCAGACATAATATTAGTCATTGGTATGATTCAGACATATTATCAGTCATTGGTATGATTCAGACATATCATCAGTTATTGGTATGATTCAGACATATCGTCAGTCATTGGTATGATTCAGACATACTATCAGTCATTGGTATGATTCAGACCTATTATCAGTCATTGGTATGATTCAGACATATTACCAGTCATTGGTATGATTCAGACATACTATCAGTCATTGGTATGATTCAAATATAATATCAGTCATTGTTATGATTAAGATATGTTATCAATGATTGGTAAGATTCAGGTATATTATCAGTCATTGGTATGATTCAGACATACTATCAGTCGTTGGTATGATTCAGACATATTATCAGTCATTGGTATGATTCAGAGATATTATCAATCATTGGTATGATTCAGGCATATCATCATTCATTGGAATGATTCAATCATATTATCAGTGATTGGTATGATTCAGACATATCATCAGTGACTGGGATGATTCAGGTATATTATCAGTCATTGGTATGATTCAGACATACTATCAGTCATTGGTATGATTCAGACATATTATCAGTCATTGGTATGATTCAGGAATATCATCATTCATTGGTATGATTCAAACATATTATCAGTAATTGGTATGATTCAGACATACTAATAATCATTGGTATGATTCAGGCATATCATCATTCATTGGTATGATTCAGACATAGTATGAGTCATTGGTATGATTCAGACATACTATCAGTCATTGCTATGATTCAGACATATTATCAGTCATTGGTATGATTCAGACATATCATCAGTCATTGGTATGATTCAAACATATCATCATTCATTGGAATGATTCAATCATATTATCAGTGATTAGTATGATTCCAACATATCATCAGTGATTGGGATGATTCAGGTATATTATCAGTCATTGGTATGATTCAGACATACTATCAGTCACTGGTATGATTCAGACATATTATCAGTCATTGGTATGATTCAGGAATATCATCATTCATTGGTATGATTCAAATATAATATCAGTCATTGTTATGATTAAGATATATTATCAATGATTGGTATGATTCAGGTATATTTTCAGTCATTGGTATGATTCAGACATACTATCAGTCATTGGTATGATTCAGACATATTCTCAGTCATTGGTATGATTCAGAGATATTATCAATCATTGGTATGATTCAGGCATATTATCATTCATTGGAATGATTCAATCATATTATCAGTGATTGGTATGATTCAGACATATCATCAGTGATTGGGATGATTCAGGTATATTATCAGTCATTGGTATGATTCAGACATACTATCAGTCATTGGTATGATTCAGACATATTATCAGTCATTGGTATGATTCAGGAATATCATCATTCATTGGTATGATTCAAACATATTATCAGTAATTGGTATGATTCAGACATACTAATAATTATTGGTATGATTCAGGCATATCATCATTCATTGGTATGATTCAGACATAGTATGAGTCGTTGGTATGATTCAGACATACTATCAGTCATTGGTAGGATTCAGACATATTATCAGTCATTGGTATGATTCAGACATATCATCAGTCATTGGTATGATTCAGACATAATATTAGTCATTGGTATGATTCAGAGATATTATCAGTCATTGGCATTAATCAGGTATATCATCAGTTATTGGTATGATTCAGACATAATATTAGTCATTGGTATGATTCAGACATATTATCAGTCATTGGTATGATTCAGACATATCATCAGTTATTGGTATGATTCAGACATATCGTCAGTCATTGGTATGATACAGACATATTATCAGTGATTGGCATCATTCAGACATATTATCAGTCATTGGTATGATGCAGACATACTATCAGTCATTGGTATGATTCAGACATATCGTCAGTCATTGGTATGATACAGACATATTATCAGTCATTGGTATGATTCAGACATAATATCAGTCATTGGTATGATTCAGGTATATTATCAGTCATTGGCATGATTCAGTTATATCATCAGTTATTGGTATGATTCAGACATATTATCAGTCATTGGTATGATTCAGACATATCATCAGTCATTGGTATGATTCAAACATATGATCAGTCATTGGTATGATTCAGACATAATATCAGTCATTGGTATGATTCAGGTATATTATCAGTCATTGGCATGATTCAGTTATATCATCAGTTATTGGTATGATTCAGACATATTATCAGTCATTGGTATGATTCAGACATATCATCAGTCATTGGTATGATTCAAACATATGATCAGTCATTGGTATGATTCAGACATAATATCAGTCATTGGTATGATTCAGACATACTATCAGTCATTGGTATGATTCAGATATAATATCAGTCATTGGTATGATTCAGACATATCATCAGTCATTAGTTTGATTCAAACATATTATCAGTCATTGGTATGATTCAGGCATATTATCAGTCATTGGCATGATTCAGGTATATCATCAGTTATTGGTATGATTCAGACATAATATAAATCATTGGTATGATTCAGACATAATATCAGTCATTGTTATGATTGAGATATATTATCAATGATTGGTATGATTCAGGCATATCATCATTCATTGGAATGATTCAAACATATTATTAGTGACTGGTATGATTCAGACATATCATCAGTGATTGGGATGATTCAGGTATATTATCAGTCATTGGTATGATTCAGACATACTATCAGTCATTGGTATGATTCAGACATATTATCAGTCATTGGTATGATTCAGACATATCATCAATCATTGGTATGATTCAGGCATATCATCATTCATTGGTATGATTCAAACATAGTATGAGTAATTGGTATGATTCAGACATAC
Organism: Bathymodiolus brooksi; assembly: GCA_963680875.1. NCBI lineage: Eukaryota > Metazoa > Mollusca > Bivalvia > Mytilida > Modiolidae > Bathymodiolus > Bathymodiolus brooksi. The sequence goes on along the minus strand of OY804578.1, from coordinate 89,277,510 downwards.
TAATAATCATTGGTATGATTCAGGCATATCATCAGTCATTGGTATGATTCAGACATAGTATGAGTAATTGGTATGATTCAGACATACTATCAATCATTGGTATGATTCAGACATATTATCAGTCATTGGTATGATTCAGACATATCATCAGTCATTGGTACGATTCAAACATATTTTTAGTCAATGGTATGATTCAGGTATATTATCAGTCATTGGCATGATTCAGGTATATCATCAGTTATTGGTATGATTCAGACATAATATCAGTCATTGGTATGATTCACACATATCATCAGTCATTGTTATGATGCAGACATATTATCAGTCATTGGTATGATTCAGACATATCGTCAGTCATTGGTATGATTAAAACATATTATCAGTCATTGGTATGATTCAGACATAATATCAGTCATTGGTATGATTCAGTTATACTATCAGTTATTGGAATGATTCAGACATATTATCAGTCATTGGTATGATTCAGACATAATATCAGTCATTGGTATGATTCAGTTATACTATCAGTTATTGGAATGATTCAGACATATTATCAGTCATTGGTATGATTCAGACATATCATCAGTCATTGCTATGATTCAAACATACTATCAGTCATTTGTATGATTCACACATAGTATCAGTCATTGGCATGATTCAGACATACTATCAGTCATTGGTATGATTCAGACATAGTATCAGTCATTGGTATGATTCAGACATACTATCAGTCATTGGTATGATTCAGACATATTATCAGTGATTGTTATCATTCAGGTATACTATCAGTCATTGGTATGATTCAGACATATTATCAGTCATTGGCATGATTCAGGTATATCATCAGTCATTGGTATGATTCAAACATATTATCAGTCAATGGTATAATTCAGGTATATTATCAGTCATTGGGATGATTCAGGTATATCATCAGTTAATGGTATGATTCAGACATAATATCAGTCATTGGTATGATTCAGACATAGCATCAGTCATTGGAATAAGGCAGACATACTATCAGTCATTGGTATGATTCAGACATAGTATCAGTCATTGGTATCATTCAGACATAGTATGAGTCATTGGTATGATTCAGGTATATTATCAGTCATTGGTATGATTCAGACAAATCATCAGTCATTGGTATGATTCAGACATAATATTAGTCATTGGTATGATTCAGGTATATTATCAGTTATTGGCATGATTCAGGTATATCATCAGTTATTGGTATGATTCAGACATAATATCAGTCATTGGTATGATTCAGACATAGTATCAGTCATTGTTATGATTAAGATATATTATCAATGATTGGTATGATTCAGGTATATTATCAGTCATTGGTATGATTCAGACATATTATCAGTCATTGGTATGATTCAGACATACTCTCAGTCATTGGTATGATTCAGACATATTATCAGTCATTGGTATGATTCAGACATATTATCGGTCATTGGTATGATTCAGACATACTATCAGTCATTGGTATGATTCATATATAATATCAGTCATTGGAATGATTCAGACATATCATCAGTCAATGGTATGATTCAAACATATTATCAGTCATTGGTATGATTCAGGTATATTATCAGCCATTGGCATGATTCAGGTATATCATCAGTTATTGGTATGATTCAGACATAATATAAATCATTGGTATGATTCAGACATAATATCAGTCATTGTTATGATTAAGATATATTATGAATGATTGGTATGATTCAGGTATATTATCAGTCATTGGTATGATTCAGACATACTATCAGTAATTGGTATGATTCTGACATATTATCAGTCATTGGTATGATTCAGAGATATTATCAATCATTGGTATGATTCAGGCATATCATCATTCATTGGTATGATTCAAACATATTATCAGTAATTGGTATGATTTAGACATACTAATAATCATTGGTATGATTCAGGCATATCATCAGTCATTGGTATGATTCAGACATAGTATGAATCATTGGTATGATTCAGACATACTATCAGTCATTGGTATGATTCACACATATGATCAGTCATTGGTATCATTCAGACATACCATCAGTCATTGGTATGATTCAAACATATTATCAGTCAATGGTATGATTCAGACATAATATCAGTCATTGGTATGATTCAGGTATATCATCAGTTATTGGTATGATTCAGACATAATATCAGTCATTGGTATGATTCACACATATTATCAGTCATTGGTATGATTCAGACATATCATCAGTCATTGGTATGATTCAAACATATTATCAGTCAATGGTATGATTCAGGTATATTATCAGTCATTGGTATGATTCAGACATAATATCAGTCATTGGTATGATTCAGACATAATATCAGTCATTGGTATGATTCAAACATATTATCAGTCATTGGTATGATACAGACATATCATCAGTCATTGGTATGATGCAGACATACTATCAGTCATTGGTATGTTTCAGACATAATATCAGTTATTGGTATGATTCAAACATATTATCAGTCAATGGTATGATTCAGGTATATTATCAGTCATTGCCATGATTCAGACATAATATCAGTCATTGGTATGATTGAGACATACTATCAGTCATTGGTATGATTCAGACATATTATCAGTCATTGGTATGATTCAGACATATCATCAGTCATTGGTATGGTTCAAACATATGATCAGTAATTGGTATGATTCAGACATAATATCAGTCATTGGTATGATTCCGGTATAGTATCAGTCATTGGCATGTTTCATGTGTATCATCAGTCATTGGTATGATTCAGACATAATATCAGTCATTGGTATGATTCAGACATACTATCAGTCATTGGTATGATTCAGAAAAAGTATCAGTCATTGGCATGATTCAGACATACTATCACTCATTGGTATGATTCAGACATAGTATCAGTCATTGGTATGATTCAGACATATTATCAGTGATTGGTATCATTCAGGTATACTATCAGTCATTTGTATGATTCAGACATACCATCAGTCATTGGTATGATTCAGACATATTATCAGTCATTGGAATGATTCAGGTATATTATGAGTCATTGGTATGATTCAGATATATTTTCAATCATTGGTACGATTCAGACATATTATCAGTCATTGGTATGATTCAGACATATTATCAGTCATTGGTATGATTTAGGTATATTATCAGTCAATGGTATGATTCAGATATATTTTCAATCATTGGTACGATTCAGACATATTATCAGTCATTGGTATGATTCAGACATATTATCAGTCATTGGTATGATCTAGGTATATTATCAGTCAATGGTATGTTTAAAGTATTTATCAATCATTGGTATGATTCAGATATAACAGTCATTGGTATGATTAAGGTATATTATCAGTCATTGGTATGATTCAGACATATTATCAGTCATTACTTATTTGAAAACTTTTTTTGATGGAATAACAAAAATACGACAATTAAAATGCCAGCATCTAAATCAAATCTAATACTTTTGGGTTAAATATCTACACGTATATATATGTCAAATTGATTTTAATTTTCATATATGATTAAAATGTGGTTTAAATTTCTTACGTTGTTACAGTTCTTTGTTTGGAATTTTCACAACCATTCTAAATTGACATTTAAAAAAAATACCCATTTCATATGATAAGAAAGACTTAATGTCATCATTCGCAAAGATTCACACGACGGGTTCTACATGTGGAGTAGGAACTCCTCACCCTTCCGGAGCACATGGGTTCACCTTATTGGGGTTCGTGCTGCTCTATTTTTATTTTTCTGTGTAGTGAATTGCAGATCGTTGTTTGTCCTTTCTGATTATCCCTTTGATATTGTCAAGCTCTTCTTACACATACAGCATACATATAACTGTTCAGACTTTTAAATTCTAGAAAACCATGTCTATACTAAGGATTGTTTTATGATTTGTGGACTTCCCTGTTTTTAATTATGTTGGTGATCTTCAAAGGAGTACATTCCTGCTGGGCTTTGGACTCGTGATTATTCAATGTTGTATTAGAGGAAATATGCAGAAGAGATGGAACGTCATAGCTGCCTTATGTGAACGAATACTTTATATGATGATATTTTTTCTTTATATGATGATAGTTTATCATTATATGATGATACCTTTTCGTTATATGATGATACTTCTTCATTATATGATGATACCTTTCCATCATATGATGATACATTTTCGCTATATGATGATACTTCTTCATTATATGATGATACTTTTCCATTATATGATGATACTTCTTCATTATATGATGATACTTCTTCATTAAATGATGATACTTTTCCATTATATGATGATACTTTTTTATTTTATGATGATACTTTTTATTATATGATGATACTTCTTCATTATATGATGATACTTTTTCGGCCTCAATAGTAGCGTTTCCCTCCCCTATACCTTGATTCCTGTAATTAAGAAAATGGCGCAAAATATGAAGGAAATACTTGAAGAACTAAATTTACATGCATTAATACCACAGTTTGAGAGAGAGAGAGAGAGAGAGAGAGAGAGAGAGAGAGAGAGAGAGGATCGATCTAAATGTTTTTCAAAGTCTTAATGACACTCAATTTAGTAGATTAAGTTTAACACACATGGCTGCCACAGGCAATTCTTGTTTTAGATTGGTCGATTTCTAAGAATCTTCTTCTCTGAAACTACTTTGCCAAACTGAACCGATATTTGGTGGGAAGCACCTATGGAAGGTTCTGTATTAAGTTTCCTTAAAGCAGAATCAAAGATGAGTGACACAGGCTCAGCTCAATGCTGAGCCTCTAGTCTTTTATACAATCTGAGGAAATTTTTATCTAAAACCTCTTCTTCTGAGTCTTCTGTGTTAAACTGTATTTTTTAGGGTCCTAAGCCCGCTTTGAAAAGGGTATCTTTTTCCAATGGGGTTGGAACCTCTTTAGAGTCTTTTTTACTTTTTTTTACAAACTACAGTTACTGTCCAAGTTCTTGCAGTTTTATGTTTTGGTCGTTTAGGATGGTCGACAGACTCTCTGGGGATTGAAAAAGTGGCACTGGATCTTTTAGATTTTTTCTTTCCCCCAAGCAAAACATTTCTTTGTTGAAGTAAGCCTAAGTTTCTTGCTAGTGACAGAGATGTGGATGGTAATTCATGTTCATTATTTATTGGAGCCTCGACCTGTACTGCCTGCAGTTCCGATCTAACCTTGCTGGTTAATCGTATTCTATCCCCTATGGTAGAAACCCCTAATCAACTGAGTGTCATTAAGACTTTGAAAAACATTTAGTTCTTCAAGTATTTCCTTCATTTTTTGCGCTATTTTCTTAATTACAGGAATCATAGGTATAGGGGAGGGAAACGTTACTATTGAGGCCGAAAAAGTATCATCATATAATGAAGAAGTATCATCATATAATGCAAAATTATCATCATATAATGAAGAAGTATCATCATATAATAAGAAAGTATCATCATATAATAAAAAAGTAGTGAAGACGTATCATCATATAACGAAAAAAGTATCATCATATAAAGAAAAATATCATCATATAAAGTATTCGTTCACATAAGGCAGCTATGGCGTTCCATAGAAGAGAGTTACTACAACGTTTATACTTGTAAGAAAAATAAAAAATAAATGATCACCGGAAAAACCTCTTATCTTTCCACCGGCATATACATGTAGTTGTGTATATCGACTGCCAGTATAGACCAAATGATCGCTGATAGATATCATCACAGGAACACATTTCTCGCTCCAATTTGTTTCTGGGGTTAATGATTATTTTCTGTTGAGCAAAAACTTGGCAAATCCAAGAATATATTTATTTCTTACATGAGCAATGTTTGTCTCGTTAATCACAGCAGAAATAACTGGTTGTAAAATACACCGGACATTGAACACAATAATATCGGAAGCGCGAAGAATTTTTATCTCGACAAAAGAAGCGATTTAATGTTTGCATCAGAAACATCAACTACAAAGCAGACGAAGTCGCGTGCAACATGCACTTCATACGCAATCATGTACTTCCGGTCGAGAAACAAACATCATTATAAATGACGCTTGGTATATCCGGTACTTTTATATATTCTTTGATTATTGATGTTGAACGACATGTTAATGTAAAGAAATTGCTTCCTGTAAGTCATTATCTTGTTACGTTTGATGAAACGGATGATAAGATATAATATTATGCAGGTCTTGTATCATCCAAGTATTCAATCTCTGGATTGTCCAATCTTTATTGCCTTCCGGTTTTCTCTAACGTTTATTTTCAATCCAATCTTGCTTCTCCACTGAATATATTATTATTAAAACTTGCAATCAATACAATCAATTCTAAACGCGGGTATTTTTCAATTTTCTTAGGGCATCGTGGCCGCGATCGTATGGCAAATTGATTAACATCTATATATGCAGTCACTGCCTATCATCACCGAAGTTGAGAGTTCGATCCTCGTTAGAAGCGAGGTGTTGACGTCCTGATAAAACTTCGTTATAAAATTTGTCAGTGACTTGCGGTAAGTTTTCTCTTGGAATCCCGGTCCGATTTCCTTCACAAATAAAAGCGATTTCTACGATAAAACTGAAATATTGTTGGTAAACACTCATAACCCTAACATCACCCTTTTTGTTCTAAAAATTATTTAAAATCAAACACAATCTGAAATGGTAAAGAGAACAATATGAGTGTAGTCAATATAACAAGTACTTTTTTGTAACATTTTGTAACTATCACAATTCCGTTGAGTGATTGCTTTCTAATTACACGTATACTGCAAGTGAAACAGGTCATTTAGCAGAGCGAAACGACTCAAATAAACTAAGAGTTATCCTTTGCGACGTAAATGAGTGCCTCGTGTATTGTGAATCTAGCGCTCATTGCACATAAAAGACAACTTGTAGCAGCTCATATAGGAGTAATTATTGATGGCCAAATTGTATTATATCCCCTTTTAGCTGTGTAACTTCCATCAATTAACCAATCACAGTGTCACCTTCTAATCTACATGATTGCTTGTTTGTAAACTTATTGTGTCATGAATATAGTTGAAATACTGTTCACTAGACGTTAAATTAAATTAAATTATTTGAGTTTAATAGATAGACAAGAATAACAAACACGGTAACCAAGCAGGTAAGTTTGTAAATAATCTTATTACCTCCTAGAACATAGTGCTCTCGATCAATCAGGTAGCTGTATTTTGTTGTTCTTAATTGTGAAGAACGTTACACACCATGTTCTTAATTGTGAAGAACGTTACACACCATGTTCTTAATTGTAAAGAACGTTACACACCATGTTCTTAATAAGGGATTAAATGATCACTTTCTCTTGTCTCGTGTCTAAAGCTTTGTAATGCAGTGATGCATGGGTGAAAAATACATTTGATTAATTGTGAGATACAAAAAAAAAACCAATCAAAAATATAAATCTAAAAAGTGCGAGGGAACTCTGGTTAATGCCAACTTTACAAAGCATTATTCATAATTGTCTTTGGCATTCCGTTTCTTTTAATAAGAAATTAATATTTGAAAGCATTTATCCTAAGCTATACGTAAATTTCACACAACCCTTTTTCGTCCGTTTGCATTTTTATTTAATTTATACGACTGATAATTTTAAAGAAAATTAATAGATACCCCTGAAGTGTTGAGGCAATTTGCACTTAAAAGATAGGTGGGTAAGGACTTGCATTTTGTCTTTTGCTATTTTGTATGAAGGTCGCCATCCAGTAATTCAGGATTTCATTTGACAAAAAGCTTGGGTCACTTGAGATTGCTTTTCCACCATCTTGGAATGTGACAGGATACACATTTCTCTCCAAAGTCCACGCTACCAAATTAGATAGTTCCCACTTGTCTTGATTTTAAGTCATTTGTAGTATTGAATTATTTATCTTTCTCTGAAAGATGCGAAAAACGCCTTTCCTCAATATCATCACTTTTTGTCTCCACTAATACTTGAGCAGAAAAAAAGCACGAGTTCAGCAGCAGAAACATCTTCCTCAACGTCAAAATTCTCTAACTTATGTGTAGGTTCTATATTCATGTAGATTTAGAGATTGTGCTGAAATAGATGACATACTTTCAATAGGTGTCAGTAGTAAACATCTGTTTGTCTCAATCTGTTTATTCATGATTACTGTTAAATTAATTTAATCAGGTAATGAATCATAAAGACTAAGATGGATCTCAACCACTTTACGATGTTCTAAGTTTGTAAGAACATGATACTATTATACCAAGGTTTGTTCTAAGTTTGTAAGAACATGATACTATTATACCAAGGTTTGTTCTAAGTTTGTAAGAACATGATACTATTATACCAAGGTTCGTCAATGATAACAAAACTAAGGTTTTATATTACAGTCAGAAGGGGGCATTTTTTCTTATCTGGGTGGGTGCTAAAAGTCTTTTTTATCTCATTTTTCTAACTAGTTTTTCGTTCACGATGCACTTGTGTCCCTTTTGTTTGTTTTTGTAGATAATGAAAGTGAGTGATTTAAAAAACAATAAAACACAAACACTCACACAAAACACAAAGCTCAAATGGTGTCCAGACCTACTAATGGTGTCCAGACCTACTAATGGTGTCCAGACCTACTAATGGTGTCCAGACCTACTAATGGTGTCCAGACCTACTAATTGTGTCCAGACCTACTAATGGTGTCCAGACCTACTAATGGTGTCCAGACCTACTAATGGTGTCCAGACCTACTAATTGTGTCCAGACCTACTAATGGTGTCCAGACCTACTAATGGTGTCCAGACCTACTAATGGTGTCCAGACCTACTAATGGTGTCCAGACCTACTAATTGTGTCCAGACCTACTAATGGTGTCCAGACCTACTAATTGTGTCCAGACCTACTAATGGTGTCCAGACCTACTAATGGTGTCCAGACCTACTAATGGTGTCCAGACCTACTAATTGTGTCCAGACCTACTAATTGTGTCCAGACCTACTAATGGTGTCCAGACCTACTAATGGTGTCCAGACCTACTAATTGTGTCCAGACCTACTAATGGTGTCCAGACCTACTAATGGTGTCCAGACCTACTAATGGTGTCCAGACCTACTAATTGTGTCCAGACCTACTAATGGTGTCCAGACCTACTAATTGTGTCCAGACCTACTAATGGTGTCCAGACCTACCAATGGTGTCCAGACCTACTAATGGTGTCCAGACCTACTAATTGTGTCCAGACCTACTAATGGTGTCCAGACCTACTAATGGTGTCCAGACCTACTAATTGTGTCCAGACCTACTAATGGTGTCCAGACCTACTAATGGTGTCCAGACCTACTAATGGTGTCCAGACCTACTAATGGTGTCCAGACCTACTAATGGTGTCCAGACCTACTAATTGTGTCCAGACCTACTAATGGTGTCCAGACCTACCAATGGTGTCCAGACCTACTAATGGTGTCCAGACCTACTAATTGTGTCCAGACCTACTAATGGTGTCCAGACCTACTAATTGTGTCCAGACCTACTAATTGCTTGTATACAAAATATATTCAGGACTCCCCATGCATAAACAAAAACCCCATTTAATTGTTCTCTATATACCACACTTCTACTACAAGTCTATTTCAAATTCTCACCAATTTTATTTTAAAAAAAATGGTCCCTAACAAATTAAGCTATTACACTTAAAAGTATTTTAGCCTGACGAGCATAGTTTATGAGCACATATTTAATTTTATAAGATATTTTTAAAAAAGGTGATAACAAATTCAGTTTTAAATATTGAAAACAAATTACCGATCCCACTTATACTACTTAATGCATGTACTGTTACAATTCATTCATATAAGAAAGGTTTGAAGATACCAAAGGGATAACCAGAAGCCGTAAATCTAAAATACCAAAGGGATAATCAGAAGCCGTATATCTAAGATACCAAAGGGATAATCAGAAGCCGTATATCTAAGATACCAAAGGGATAAGCAGAAGCCGTATATCTAAGATACCAAAGGGATAATCAGAAGCCGTATATCTAAGATACCAAAGGGATAATCAGAAGCCGTATATCTAAGATACCAAAGGGATAATCAGAAACCGTATACCTACGATACTAAAGGGATAATCAGAAGCCGTATATCTAAGATACCAAAGGGATAATCAGAAGCCGTATATCTAAGATGCCAAAGGGATAATCAGAAGCTGTATATCTAAGATACCAAAGGGATAATCAGAAGCCGTATATCTAAGATACCAAAGGGATAATCAGAAGCCGTATATCTAAGATACCAAAGGGATAATCAGAAGCCGTATATCTAAGATACCAAAGGGATAATCAGAAGTCGTATATCTAAGATACCAAAGGGATAATCAGAAGCCGTATATCTAAGATACCAAAGGGATAATCAGAAGCCGTATATCTAAGATACCAAAGGGAGTGGATTACTTGCCCTTGAGTATGAAGGCGTAAGAAAATTTACGAGTTTCAAAATAGGGAAAATGTTATAATATTGATCGTAAATTACTATTTCCAGCCACTAAGTTATGTAATTTGATGTTGTGGAACAAAGTCTGAGTGTACTTTTGACATTTTTTGTGCATATATAGTGACTTTCTGTGATTTTGTGGACGACAAAGGATTGTAAACAACATTCAAGATGGCGAAGGACGGTAAACAAGAATCATTAGATAGGTTTCTAACACAAACTCCTAAAAATAACAATAAAAGATCAGATCCATTTAGTCCAGATAACATATCACCATCCCTACTCCAAGTGCAGAAACAAGCCAGATTAAACTCTAGTCCTACCACACCTGAACACCCTAGTAGACTCGCATCCAACTCTGATCCACCACCCTGTTCAGAAGTACAAGAAGTACAAGATGATACAGTTGTTCAGTTGTCGCACGTCGTTTGTGCCACCCTACAAAATCAAAAATTTATGGACCAACTGATACCTATGATAAGTCAGAAAGTCATTGAGTCAATTAAACCCACTCTGAAAAAAATGGTAGATGATAGCCTTCTCCCACACACTGAAAAAATCCAAAGTGCTCACCATGTAATTAACTTACAAAGAGAAGAAATTGACAAACAAAACACAATTATTCAGACATTACAAGACAAGTTGGACAAAGTTGGAAAGGGTTGAAGAACAGGAACAATACAGTAGACGAACAAGTCTGAGATTCAACAATGTCAGAGTTCCAACTAACAGTAATGGTGACATTATCCAACCCATTGATACCGACTCTATTGTCCTCCAAATCTGTAAAAATCAGCTTGGTGTTAAGCTCAATCTTAATGACATAGGCAGATCTCATCCAATAGGTCAATCTAGAGATGGCAAAATCTCAAGTATTGTCAGGTTCCTAACCTACAGACAACGAGCAATGGTCTTCAGTAATAAAAAAAAACTCAAAGGAAACAAGGACAAAATATTCATATGTGAAAACCTCACCAAACACAGATATGACATGTCTGAATACCCATCGAATAAACAACAAAGTTCACTCCTACTGGACTCATGATGGTTCCATCATTGTGAAAAAGAGCGAACATTCGGGTACTAAAGTTGTTAGGAACCTAAAAGATGTTGACAGACTTGCTCTTGGTTCCCTAAATTAAATTGAAATGATGATTGCTGTTTTATATTTGAACTCACAATGTGAACACTATGCTTTACTTGTAATTTGTCATAAGTACCAATTTGCTTATTTACTTTGTTACTCATTTTGTCCCTTCTTTACATACATTACTCGACCACGTGCATTTGTTTATACATATATACCGCATGTTTACAAACAGTATTCACGCAATCATGGCAATAGTGTATCGTTATTTAAATACATTATATTTTGTATTGGTCATTTAAATTCATCTCGGCCTTCATGCTTCACTGCGCAAATAAATTGCTCTACCTACAAGTTTTTGTATAAGAAATATATATTAGTTCGCCTATATATACTTTAGATTTGCCACAAACATCATACAAAGAGTGACATGAAATAAAACTGAAACATAAATAACTCGACCACGTGCATTTGTATACAAATATACCGCAGGTTTACAAACATTACACACTCATTATTGTGTTGTTATCCAAATATAACAATTTAAATACACTATATATATAATAGTTTGTATTGGTCATTTAAGCCATCTCATCTGTCATGCTCTACTGAGTAACCTAAGAGTTGTTTGTTTATATGAATGCGTTTACATATAAATTTGCCAAAGGAAAAAAAAAAGAAAAAAAAAAAAAGAAAAAGAAAAAGAGGCATGAAAATCAACTGATTTTACACGTATTGCAATATTAATAATGTAAATTTCAACATGTTCTAGATCTGTTGACCACACATTATAAATTGAACCCTGACTTGCCTACTATTTATTAAAAAAAAAAAAAAAAGTAAAAAAAGAAAGACATTTATCTACTGAATATTTTATTTTAGTGATATAAGTCGAATAGCTGTTAGCACATACCCGAGGTCAATGATGCTACAGCTATCCGTCCTATAGCTACATGTATATAGATTTATTTATTTAGTAGATACTATTCATTTGGTTACAAGTAAATAACGCAACCACGTGTATGTGTATACAAGCACAGTCACGTTTACCGTATGTTTATAAACAATCAAGCAATTGTACATTCAATGTCGTATTGGTCATTTAAATCCACCTCACCCAGCACGCTTAACCACATAGCTATTTTTTCTACTTAAAAGAGTATTGTTTTATTCTGAATATATGAACACTTAAATGCGCATACATAATAATACCCCCGCTTCTAAAAAAGAGGCATGAAAAACAACGGATAAATCCCAATATACTATGTCAATTACGCATTATAAATGAACCAGTATTTGGCTAAACCTACATGTATTATTTGTTGCTGTTTTCTTTGGAAAAAAAAAAACCAAAAGAAAACCAACATTAAATGCAATGTTATCAAAAGTACAATTTACATTCAAGGTGAACTCGATTGATTCACTTCAAGGCATTGAAATTGAAATTCATATTGACCGACCGTAACAATGTAATCATGTAATCAAACGGGACGGTTAACAGTAAACCCGAATTGTTTTCAAAAAGAATATACAAATCGTCCTATTATACAATATGTTTGTGTGTGTATGTGTATTTGTATGAATCTATGCGTATATATATAATGTATGGATATTATTTTTGCATATATATATATATATTTTTCTTTTTTTTATTTTCTTTGGCATATATATATATATATTTATATATAGTATGTAATTCTCTTCTTTTAAATGACGGTGATCTAGTGAATTTAGATCAAACAATATTAATAATTTGAATTACTTAGCAATTTCCCTATTTTTGCTTACTTAAAATTCCATCCATACAAGATCGATGGAAAAAGTTTCCTTTGCATCTTGTATATACATGTATTTTCTTTCCCTTATGTTTTTCACTCGATACCTACAGTGCGACCATTTGAAGTTTATTTTCATGTTTTTCCTGTATTATGACTGTTGTCTACATGTACTAATAAAGCAACCCAATTTTTCTTATGTAATGTTGTTTATTTTTGATAATGGGTAATGATATTGTAGCACATAGAATTGTAATTGGGTTGTTTTATCATAAAATAGGTATGGCTTGTTGTAGAAAAGTTAAACTGATTGTATCTTTCGATTTATATGACATTTTACATTGGTTAATATTATATGTACATGCCTTATGTAGGACTGCGTTGACCAGGTTCAGATCTACATACTCTGTTATCTCATTTAACTTGCTTCTCATCAGCTTATTGTTATTATCTGGCGATGTTGAAATAAACCCTGGCCCAGGAGGCACATCCAATATTGCGAATGAAAATATATTGTCCATCTTCCATTGCAACATTAGAAGTCTCAGAAATAAACTTAATTATATAGCTGATATTATCGAAGAGTTCGATATTGTATTTTTTACTGAGACCCATCTAGATAATCAAGTATTAGACAGCGATATTATTATCGAGGGTTTTGAAACACCAAGTAGGAAAAATAGGGATTCAAGAGGGGGTGGAATTATTACGTATCATAAAAGTTGTGTAAATTTGACTAGGAGGTTGGATTTAGAACATGAACATGTTGAAAGTATGTGGTACGAGCTTAAGACAAAATTACATAATATTTTAATAAATATAAATTACAGATCTGAGAGACAATCTCATATTTATTACTGGCAATATTTTGAGCATATGCTTAAGCAGGCTCATGATGAGAATAATAATATGATCTGTTTGGGAGATATGAACAAAAATTTTCTTGGTAATCTTCCTCATAACGTTAATGACATTCTTGTCATCAACGGATTAGTTAATATAATAAATAAACCTACACATTTCGACGCACGATCAGGCAACACGTCTCTATTGGACCCAATTTTAATTACCGATTCAAAACCGGTTATTGATTGTGATACAATACCTATTGAAAGGGAAATAAGTGACCATGACGGCACTTATGTCAGTATAGACTGTGGCTATTGTAACAGGAAAACCTTTCAGCGTACCATCTGGGATTATAAGAGGGGGGACTATTTACTTATGAAAAACAAAATAATTGAAACAGACTGGGAAAACGTGATTGATGCAGAAATTGATATTAACTCGGCATGTTCAAACTTTACTAAAACATTTCTTAATATAGCAAAAACGTGCATTCCTACAAGGGAGGTAACTATTCGTAGTGATGATAAAGTTTGGTTCGATTCGAATTTACGGCGTGAATCGCGTAAACGCGACAGACTACGGCAAATATTTTTTAGGACGAAAACGGAAACAGCCGAAAAAAATTTAAAACACAAAGAAACAAATTTAATAACTTAAAGAAACAGGCGAAACAACGGTTTTACGATAATATTAACGAACATCTTGATGATCTCAAAACAGTAAATAGCAAAATGTATTGGAAAACAATTCACATGTTATATGATGCCACTCAGAAATCCAATGTTTTGAACAAATATTTTTGCTCGATTACCAAGTTGAACGACGATGATGCTGTCTTGCCAGATTTTCATGACAGATGTGAAAATATTATATCCCAAGTTATCGTTACTGGAACAAGAAGTAATCGATATGTTATGTACTCTTAATGCTAATAAAGCTGTTGGTCCCGATATAATTAGTAATAGGATGTTGGTGTCTGTAAAGGAGGAGATATCGAAACCATTGTGTAGTTTATTTAATAAATCCTTACGTGAAAAAGTATTTCCATCGGACTGGAAAATCGCCCATGTAATCCCTTTGTTTAAAAATGGGGACAAATCTTTACCGTCTAACTATAGACCTATTTCTTTACTTTCTTGTGTAAGTAAGGGGCTGGAAAAAATAATTTTCAAGCATGTGTTTAATCACCTACTTGAAAATAAACTATTATACAAGTTCCAGTCGGGATTTATACCAGGTCACTCTACAAGTCATCAACTAATAGAGTTGTATCATACAATATTACTTGCATTAGAGGCAAAACAAGTGACCAGCGTTACATTTGCTGATATAAGCAAAGCATTTGATACAGTTTGGGTAAAAGCACTTTTATATAAACTTGGCAAATATGGTATTAAAGGTGATCTGCTTTGTTGGTTAAAAAGTTATTTTTCTAACCGTACTCAAAGGGTTATGATAAAAGATGCTTTATCCGGGATTGGTCATTTGCATGCGGGTGTGCCTCAGGGGTCAGTATTGGGTCCTTTAATGTTCTTGATCTTCATAAACGATATTACTGATGAGATAGTAGGTCTAGGTCGTCTTTTTGCTGATGACACGTCTATTGGACATATAGCACAAGATGAAAGCACACTAAGAAATGTGATTAATACAGATCTGAATCACCTGAAAAAATGGTCAAACAGGTGGTTATTAAAGTTTAATCCCACCAAAACTGAAATTATTATTTTTAATGTCAATGGGGTTGAATGTAATTTAACATTTGATTTTGACCAAACAACTATTGATCCAGTACATACACACAAACATTTAGGGATTGTATTCAGCAGCGACTGTAAGTGGACTAAGCACATAGACAAATTAATTGAATCAGCTTCGAAACAACTTAATGTACTCAGAAAATTAAAATACCGTCTTAACAGAAATTACTTAGAAAAAATTTATTTAACATTTATTAGACCTGTATTGGAATATGCATCTGAAGTGTGGGATAATTGTGGACAAACAATTTCGGACAGATTAGAAAAAGTACAACTTGAAGCTGCGCGTATTGTTACGGGATTATCATCGTTTGCCAGTATACATTCTATTTATATCGAGACGGGGTGGGAAAAGTTGAAAACTAGAAGGGAGGTAAGAAAATTGGTGCTATTTTATAAAATCGTCAACGGTCAAGTACCTGATTATTTAACAGAATTAGTACCACCTACAGTCGCTGACACTAATAATTATAATTTAAGGAACAGACTTAATATTTCACAACCATCATACCGATTATCTACATATCAACAGTCTTATTTTCCCACTACGATTAAATTATGGAACACTCTAGATCTGAACCTTCGTCAACTGCCGACACTCCCGTCTTTTAAATCCAAATTGCAACAAAAATATTTTCAACCGAAAACTGTACCTTCTTACTTTTCTTTTGGAGACCGATATCTTAGTGTATTGCATGCTAGGCTTAGAAATAAATGTAGTTCTCTGAACAGCGATTTATTTAAATCGAAGTTGGTGCCTAGTGCTTCTTGTTCATGTGGATATAAAAACGAATGTTCCGAGCATTTTCTATTATATTGTAATAAATTCAATTTACTTAGAAATAACATGATCATTGAATTAAATATGCTTGATATGGGGGGTCTACCGGTAAATATCGATATTTTGTTATTTGGAAATGATGACCTGTCTGTAGAAATAAACACGTTTATATTTTCATGTGTACAAAAATACATAAAAGATACACGGCGTTTCGCTTGAACTAACAAGTCAACATGTATAACGTTATTGACAATTGTCAACATTATGTACTTCTACATGTATGTATATTCTTTTCTTGGTCGCGCTGTGGGGTGTTGATTGATTGACGTGTCAAAGGTCGATGAAATATACATGTGTTATTCAGTTCAAATTGTACTTACCTATGCAAGATCTCCATGAATTAATTAAATCCCAACATATAAACTATGTCTAATCGTAATACGATCCAAGTATGCAACACACATACACCACGTGTTTAAGAATGGTCTTTGAGGTGTGCTCGACTTGCCATATATTATACCTTAGCACACAGTATGTTTCATCGACCTTTGAAATTTGCATTTTTCGTTCTATTTTATTTTTTATTTTTTTTTTATTCGTCTTCATATTCTGAACAAATATGTTATTATTATGTAATTAATGCTGTTCTGATTATATGTAAATTGATGTAACTAGCGGAGAAGACATTTCTAAGTTGTAAAACTTGTGTCTGATCCATTTGTTGTTATTATGAACAATAAAATAAGTTTAAATCAACCAAAGGGATAATCAGAAGCCGTATATCTAAGATACCAAAGGGATAATCAGAAGCCGTATACCTAAGATACCAAAGGGATAATCAGAAGCCGTATACCTAAGATACCAAAGGGATAATCAGAAGCCGTATACCTACGATACCAAAGGGATAATCAGAAGCCGTATACCTAAGATATCAAAGGGATAATCAGAAGCCGTATATCTAAGATACCAAAGGGATAATCAGAAGCCGTATATCTAAGATACCAATGGGATAATCAGAAGCCGTATATCTAAGATACCAAAGGGATAATCAGAAGCCGTATATCGAATAATATGGGACAATCAATAAAATCGAACCACACCAGTGGTGTAATGGTTAGCGTGCTTGTCTCGAGTGCAGTAGATCGTGGGTTCGAGCCCCGGTCGGGTCAAACCAAAGACTTTAAAATTGGTATTTGTTGCTTCTCCGCTAAGCATGCAGCATTAATGAGAAAGAGCAAAGACGGGTTGGCTCGGAATCATAATAATGTGTTCGAGTGGAGCGACATGTCTACCCGCGGACTGTTGTTTCAGTGAGCTAGCACTATACAAATCCAACTCAGCGTGTTGGTCTAGAACAAAGCGGTCCTCATCATCACTTCATTGAAAATTAACTTGTTCTCGCCATGATATAGGTGAAAAATTGCTGAATTGGCGTAAAACAACAATCACTCACTCACTCAATACAATCGAATAGCCAAGAGTAAAAATGAACAAACAATGATTTACGAATAATCATACGGACAACTAAAGATCAAGTAACGCGAACCCCACTAAAACCGGGATAAACTCGGGCTCTCTGGAAGGGTCAGCAGTTCCTGCATAACCAACGATACAGTCGTATTATTGACAACCGACACGAACATCATCTGACATAGAAATCGTGTTACCCTTTTAGTATCTTCAAGCTCTCCTTGACACCAGTATGCCTAAATAAATACAAAAATAACATTTCTAAAGCATTAACTTTAAACAAAACAAATGGGAGTAAAGACGAACCGAACAACGTTTCACGTGGAAATCGTAGCGTACATCACAACACGGAACTAAAAACGAGAAGAGATGTCATTTGTTAAAATAAACAACACGAAACCCATCTAATGCATGTAAGTTTCCCGTGCGTTATGAAATCACATCTGTACCAATATCGCAAATGTACGAATAATAATGTTTTCAAAAATTAATTTCTTAATATTGTATCAATACACGTGTATATGTATTTTCTTTTATTTCTACGTTACTAATATGTATTAATCAAATTATAATCACGCAACTCGAGGCAGAATATAGCAGTTTATTATTCTTATTACTTACTCAATGCTTTATATTCAACTTCTGACAAAATCTGAAAAGTTTGAAGATACCAAAGGGTAATCAAAGGGGACAATACAATGGCAAAACGAAATATGAAAAAATGATAATGGGCAACATATCATTAGACAGAAAACAAATGTCTGAGCAACACAAACCCAACTAACAATCGGTGGTGAACACAGGTGTTCTGAAGGTGTAAATAGTCCATTGTGTGTGCTACATGTATTGCTTGTACTAATATAATAGTTTTACATTTTTTATTTGGTAATTTAGCACTTGAATACATATGTGTATAGAAGCTGATGGTCCAGCTACTTAGAAGTGTAAATGTTTGCTTTAAGATTTAATTGTATGCTTGTACATTTTATATTTGCATACTTCCATTACGCATTGTTTTTTTTGTCGGTTCAAAATCTCACTGTGAGTTTCTGATATTTGTTTATATGTCATAAAAGTTATTTAAGTAAATGGTCAGTCTTGATAACGCTTAGTTTTGTAGACATTTCAGATATTTCAAAAGCAATTAAACTGTTTATAAAGAAATTTTCTGTCTATCCTAAACGGATAATACTACTATTAAATGACGCAGTAGAAGTCCTATGGTTTAGGTGTGATGTATGTAGTTTACTGTGGTACCACTAGAGGTCATTAAATCACTGTAACAACAACAAAACTAACATAAAGTTATAGTCATGAGTGTTCTATACTACTTTTAGCAAAATTCAATTATATCATGGAGGTGAGTGTTGATTGAGCATAAAGGGGGTAAGAGCACAAACCTACCGATCTGCCGCAATTCCCTGGCAAACCGGCTTTATCACATAATGTTGTATTGAGTACACTGCGTGCTCTGCAATAGATAATCTGGATTTTAACTATTTATGATTACTTCACCGAATGGCGGCGATAAATACAGAAGCCCAGTAGATCTTACTATTGCATAGGTAGTTGTAAATCCAACTACCACGACACCCCTTCTTTGACCTATAATAGACAACAATACACCCTCCTGTGATTTTGAAAACACCTTCCATATTAACCAGACTTTAAGTCATAGACAAACACCTCGAAGTATACGGAAGTCTGGTTGAATGAGATTAAGATATGCCGTGATGCAAACGCTAGTCGGCACAAATCCAGCTACCGAATAATTGACCACGACGATACATTAAAAATACTCCAAAATTGTGAAAAATATTACCGATGTGTTAAAATAAGATAAAATGAAGATAATTAGTAAAAGTTTTAAAACAACTAATATGTTGGTGAAATGTTAGTTAATTTCTTTTGCCAAATGTCATAAAATTGCACCTTTCTGTAAATTAATTGTAATAGATATAAACATAACGTTTGGTGATTACGATAATGTTTATTTCTTATTGTATACTATTTAAAATATTTGATTATTCTTTCAGGAAATACACCACTTGTTTTAAACACAGATCGAAACATTTGATATTTACCTAATTAAAAGAAGTGCTTAAAGAAAGAGACAAACATAAAAGTATGAAGACTTATGAAATACTATATACACCTACACTAGATGCTGCGGAGCCAGTTTGGTAACGTGAAATAGTCCCCAACCTCCCTTTTTTATCGAAATATAATTTATCGAAACATTATTTCATTTTACCGAAATAGTATTTCGTTTTATCGAAATAATATTTCGTTTCTACAAATATTTTAGTGACAATAAAAATATGGCCCTTATAATGCAATGTTTGTTGGACCACGAATACACGTACTTATGTATGTTGGACAATTAGGATGAGGGAAAAATTGGAAGCTACCAAATGAGGAAACTGGAGCCGTAGCTCAAAGGACAGACAAATGCAATGGCCAAAAGAAAAGGGACAAAAAGACAAACAATAGTCCATAAAACATTACACAGAAAACAAACGATTGAGAAACAAGAACTTACTTAAAAACGATGAAAACCTGGTAACAACATATTATACTTATGTGAGATCTTATGACATCAATATGAAGAACAGATATGAACTTAACATTAAATAATGCACGATTTCCAGCATACCTCACAAAACACAGAAGTGCCTAGACTTGATGACAAATAATTCAATACAAGTAGATATAGAAGAAACTAACTATTTAACAATGAATAATACTTTACAACTAAAACGTGTCAAACAGACAAACAGAAAATAAATATTGTATAAACATATATCGTGTATAAAGCTTATAGCAAACAGAAGTAAACATAGAAATAATTTGTCAATGCAGATAATATGATCTCTAGTTCTACGAATAGCTTAAAAAGGGAACTTAACTGCTACTTAACCGATTCAACTATATAACAGTGAACTAAACTAAGACATTCACCGACTCAGTCTGACTGTAATGTCAATGTTTATGTTGTCATTTCTGTGATAGTTTGCGATATTTCTTTAATTGAACGAATTTGTGCACTTATTGTCTATTCATTGTTTATATCTATTGGATCGCTGGTAATTTGGTTATCAAAATGGGAGGATTGTGAGCCTATTAACACAATTTGGTTATCAAAATGGGAGGATTGTGAGCCTATTAACACATCAAATGTCTATGTCTGTCTCAAACCTGGGTTTATGTCTTCAATTGCCTGTTTTTAGTCTAAAGTTTGCCAAAGGTGTTTGCTGATATACTTGTGTTTGACATTTGTGTAAGAAATTTAATTTGTGATGCACACATTTTAGAAATAATAGCAGGTGACATTGGATGACACTTTATGAATCAAAAGTATAGCAATATCCTAAGTAAAATAATTCATATTAAAATAGAAGATATGTTTTATAATATAACATAAACAAAGAGAATTTATGTGATTATTAAGGAACATTTATACACAGTAACGGCTAATTACAGTTAATCTGACTTCTATCTTTAAGTTAATGTCACTACACATCATTACAAGTAGCCTATATATGAACATAGCCATATTAAATTGATTATTGGTTCAAAGACTAAAATTTATTTTGAGGGAAGGGGGGGGGGGAGGGGAGGGAGACAAGATATAACTTACTCTTGATTCTGGATTGCAAATTTGTCAAAGACATGTATGACTTCTACATTTTCTTGTGGATATTTGTGAGAATACTAAAACTAAACTATACTCTGCAAAACAAAAACAAAAAAACAAACCTCAAAGGTCCGATTCATTCTTAAAATAAAGTTGACAATAAATAAATGAATATTGAATAATTAAATATTTAAACAATGAGCTATCAAATGTGTATTTAAGATGCAAAATGCCGGTGCGAGGAATTTGGCAACTCGCCAAGTGTATTTTTCAAGACATGAAAAATGAAGGTTGTAGTTGCCGTGCAGGAAAAAAAACTGTTCATGTGTTCCACGGGAAACTTGTCGTTAAACAACCCAAGAAACTATCGTGTATATAACTTGGTTTTTAAACAGGCGATTGTCATTGCTACTGTACTACCAAGATTGGACCCTGCTACACGTAACAACACCATAAGCTGTCTTCAGACCTTCAGACTGGATAATCTCAAACTGAACTCGCCCCACAATTCAACGTTCATCAGAGCACAATTTCACGCCTTTGGCAGAGATTACATTTTACTGGATATGCTCAAGATCGCCCTAGAAATGGTAGGCCACGCATCACTACTCCAGCACAAGATAGGTATATCTGGGTGTTCTACGGTAATTGAACAGTCGCTGCTACAACCACTGATGCTGGTATCCCAGGTTTACGGAGAAAAATTCCGCCCAGATAGCCTAACATGCTTCGCCAACGCGGAAATCGGCTATGAAGACCTTATGTTGGTCCAGTTTTGACCCAGATACACATACGTGCACGTGTTCGTTTGTGTCATACATTTGCAGGTCTTGACTTTGAGGAACTGGGGTCGTGTCAATGAAACTACCCTAAGATTTGTCCTAAAACATATCTTAGCACATAATTTAGAATAATCTTAGGACTATCCTAGGACATATCTAAGACTGTAAAACAAAGCTATCTTAGGACTATCTTAACTAGGATGGTCTTATGATTGTCCTAACATAATAAACAAAGCAATAAATACATGTAGATGAAATTTACAGTCAATGTATTTAATATTTGGCGATATCTTCTAAACACAAAATACATGTAGATGAAATTAATTTAAATAAATAAAATTTATATTGAAAATAAAATATGACTTTAAAAAATAATTAATGATAACTTTTTGTATTTCTAATATTTCATTTAAACAATTAAAAACTTTCCAACAATGTACAAGTAAGTGAAATCTATTCAATTTAAAGTGTCACCGTGTCACACAGTCTTTCATGTATAAGGGTTAAAGGACAATCTCGTGCATTTTATATTATAAATAAAGCCAAAGTACATGTACATTCATTTTATTACAAATCGTGTTTGCCAGTGGTACTGTATATCGTCATAATGAGTAGGAAATGAAGTCCGAATTTTACTGAGTCCGAACTACAAACGCTTTTGGATGAAGTTGAACGCCACAAAAGTATTTTATTCAGCAAGCTGTCAAATGTCATCACCAACAGCGCAAAGAAAAAAGTTTGGGACACTATTTGTACTAAGATAAATGCCGCTAATCAAACAGACCATCGGAGGAGTGTGGATGAAATACGAAAGAAATGGACAACTTATATGAGCAACACCAAGAAGCAGGTGTCCTATAACCGTCGAGAAGCCCGTAGGACAGGCGGATGATCTCTTCTAGACGGACTATCATCTTTGCAAGACAAGGTTGTCGAAATTATAGGAGAGACCCCTATTGAAGGCATTGCAGGTGGCACAGATACATGTAGTGCAGCTGGGGAGATTATTTGTGACGATATTCTCGATTTTTCATTGGCAACATGCACACAATCCAGTCAGAGTTAAAATTCGTCCATAGAACACTGTCGTCAAAGAGCTCCGATCGAAAATGCTTGGTCAACATCCGGGATATTTTAAAGCGGTATTTTTAAGGAAGACACAGATAATTATCGTAAGTATTTATGAATATACTGTGTATATAATGTTTTGAATTATGATGCTTTATGATTGTTATTATTATTAATTTCATTTTTTGACCAAATATCATTTATTTTTGCAGTGTAAAATTAGATTTTTCTATAATTTATAAGGAATCCGGCTTCAAAATCATTACAATCAACTGAAATATCGCTATATCTTGCATTTACGAATGAATTAAATGTTGCCCAAAAAGAAAAAAATATTGATGAATGATTGATTTTACTTAAAAATACTATTTTGTTGATGAAAAGTCAATTAGTAACTAGTTATACCCTAAAACATGATGTCAACAGATGTTTTTGAAATCCGGATTGGTCAAAATGTAAACATGTATACAAACCGGTTGGGTCATTTAAAAATAGCCGGGTTTGTCAGTATGTAAATACCACTGATCTTATTGTTATTGAGCATTATATTGCAATTTAACGATAGTTATGATTAGGAAATATCTCAAAGGAAATAAATACTGATCAATAGTATGAATATTTGCCATGGCTGCTAATTTCAGCTACTTTGTACAATAAAACAAATCGTTATTTCTATGTTAAATTGCCACTGTCGCGAACACTTGATTTTTTTTATGCTTTTTGTGGCACTGACATCACGGTTGGTGCTCAATACGCTACAATCACTTTAAGTAGTTGTCCAGGCGCATCGATTGAGTAGTGGGAGATTTTTTTTATAAGGCAATATTTTGATTTTATACTCGTTGATAACGAAGTAAGTCACTCTGTGGAAATAACTTCATGGATACGATATTTAAGTTTCTTCACAGTATAATGTTTACATTAACATTACAGATAAGCAAATTAACAAAGGCTGTAGTATTGAATTCCTTTCCGCACGGACGATTTTGGCAGTTTGTATACAAAGAAAATGTTAGGTGTACTCGATTAATGCAACGTTCGTTACAAGTTGTAATACGACAAAAGTTCGTTCTTTGGATGTTATAGTTCCCGCCCATCCACCAATATTAATGCCAAAAGAATTTCAATCACTCGTATATATTTTGCATTTTTTTTCGGGGGGGAAATAGAAATGACAGACTCAATGAATTTGTTATGTTGATATATATTTATAATAAATGCTATGCGATCTTGTAACGAACGCAATATCCTACACTGTCTCGAATCTTATTTATATTACGTTATTTTAGTTAATAAAAAAATATTTTCTGAGGAGAGAAAAAAATAGACAATATATATATACATTGTCGAAAATATAAAATTTATATATACGAGTTTTGACGAGTTTTTCTTACCTGTTTCGCAGCGAGTGGAAATGAATTATATATTTTCCGACATTGTACGTATATTGTATCTATCGCCCCAAAGAAACTGTCAAATTGTCTAAAAAGAGCAGAAACAAGCGTTGTTCTTATCGTTTTTGATTGTGTCCGCGCTTATAAGTTTATAAGCATAAATCCTGTTCCTGTTTCTTACCGTCGCTCAACATGAATCAAGTACCAGAAAAAGATATCTTGGTCAGAAACCAAATACAAATGTATAGCAAAAAAATATCTGGTCAATGCAATGTGACTACTCGAATAGAACAAGTGCAGGATAAAACAATAACATTAACTGGGCAGCGAAGAAATACTATTAAAACATCTTATGTTTCAATCTTGCGATTATCCTCATTTTATTTGTATAAGCTTCAGACAATTTGATTGCTACATTTATATTATATTGTGAGCGCCATACAGATGTTTGTGTATCTTTACATTCAACATTCACTTACTAGTATCTGCTATACATCAAATTTTCTTTACAGATGAATCCTATCAGTATAATAGCCGTTGAGGAGTCTGTGGCGACCATGTTTGTCAACGGATCGGGATGAAATGAGCAATCTTTATAGAAGACCTTCCATAGTTGCTTCCTACCAAGTTTCGGTTTTTATTGTATCTAGCTTTAGTGAAATAATGTGTACAGATTTTGTCTGTTTATATACTTATGAGTTTTGACTTTCCCTTTGGAAGATTGTTTGGAGTTCGGTAATTTTGTTATTACCCATATTCATTTGGCTAAGCAGTTTGAGAGGAGAAGATTTGATAAAATCGACCAATTAGAAACAAGAACCGCTTGATGCTTCCTACTAAGCTCCACTTCATTTGATTGAGGCGTTTCAGAGGAGAAGATTAAAATGTGAATAGTTAATGGACGAAAGACGACGGACGACGGGCGCTAAGTGATGGTAAAAGCTCACATTGTCTTTGGCAAGATGAGCTAATAACAGTCATTGGGTAGATATGTCGCTCCACTCGGACACATTATTCTGATTCCGAGCTAACCAGTCTCTGCTATTTCTCCTTAATGCTGCGTTCTTAGAGGAGAAGCAACAAATACCATTTTATAGTCTTTTGTTTGACAAAACCACGGCTCGTACCCACAATCTATCGCACTCGAGGCGAGCACGCTAACCATTACGCTAGCGATGCGGTTCCCTATTTTTATTTAATTTTTATTAATTTTTTATTGTCCTTCAATATATTATTTGAAAACAAAAATTAGTCCAAAACAATAAGAGTTACTTGATATCTATATAAACAGTGAGAGTTCCTACTTTTGATCAAACACTCTTTGAATATTGCAATAATTCAACTGCATAGCAAATAAAGAAAAATAATTAAAAGTTCTATACAAAATCATGACCATTCTGTCGAAGGTGACTTGGCGAAAGCCAATTCTGCGCAAACCGTTTTGTATTTCTTCCTTTTAATGTTATACAAACATCCACATGTAAAATATTTTTAATATGTGCTGTTGTTGTTTCTTTTCACAACTTTTATTCATTGAAGACATTTTTTTTGTTTTTTTTCTTTTTATCAATTTGCAAGTCGAACATACCCTTGACAAGTGTTATAATGAACCTTAAATAAATTACAGAAAGAAACATAATTGTGATATTGAGCTGTTTTCGCTATTCTTTCAATTTTTTACATAGACAAAACCGGTTCTACTTAAACACAATTTTTGCGACCCAACCGGAAAGTAGTGGCTGGCAGAGCCGGAACGAATATACGTAAATAATCATTGTGTTTTTCACTGTAGCAAGTCTAAAACTATTCATGGTAGCACGCCAGTGCAAACTATCCTATATATAAGCATTACAAAGGGTTTGTGTACTTTAATTACACATATAAACTACTTTTTATAGCTTTATTTGATGATTTCAATCTCATTATTAGCATTTTTCATTGTTTATGTCCATCATTTTATCTATATCTGAGTAATCGATAAAGATAACTACAGTAATATATAGGTAAAAACAAGCAAAAATAATCGACCGATAACGACATCTTCTGGATTCAAGATATAATAATACTATATAATACTTACTTTTTGTCGTCGCCTGTATGTCAAATATGCCTATTTGACTTGTACCGGAAGATGACAGAGCATTTCCGACCGGAGCTCTTTGACGACAGTGTAGAAAGCGGTAAGTAAAATAATTTATGTTTCAAAATATAATTATAGTGTAGCTGTGAGAAATTCAACTCAGATTTGCCGAAAACATTAGAAGGCTATTGAAATTTAATGAATGTATGCAGGAGGAAAACCATTTATACATCGATACGTTAAAAAGGGGAAGTGAATACAATGCCTCCCCCTTTTTTGCAGCAGACCTTAACAGACTTATATCAATACATATATAAAATGGACTAATGTTAACATATATAGTTAGGGTGATTAACATTATTGTTTATAAAATGGGATAATGTTACATATATAGTTAGGATGATTGACATTAGTTTTTATAAAATGGACAAATGTTACATATATAGTTAGGATGATTGACATTAGTTTTTATAAAATGGGCTAATGTTAACATATATAGTTAGGATGATTGACATTATGTTTTATAAAATGGACTAATTTTACATATATAGTTAGGATGATTGACATTATGTTTTATAAAATGGACTAATTTTACATATATAGTTAGGATGATTGACATTAGTTTTTATAATGTTACATATATAGATAGGATGTTTGACATTAGTTTTAATAAAATGGGCTAATGTTAACATATATAGTTAGGATGATTAACATTATTGTTTATAAAATGGGATAATGTTACATATATAGTTAGGATGATTGACATTAGTTTTTATAAAATGGGCTAATGTTACATATATAGTTAGGATGATTGACATTGTCATTTATAAAATGGGCGAATGTTACATATATAGTTAGGATGATTGACATTAGTTTTTATGAAATGGACGAATGTTAACATATATAGTTAGGATGATTGACATTAGTTTTTATAAAATGGACTAATGTTACATATATAGTTAGGATGATTGACATTAGTTTTTATAAAATGGGCTAATGTTACATATATAGTTAGGATTATTGACATTATGTTTTATAAAATGGACTAACTTTACATATATAGTTAGGATGATTGACATTAGTTTTTATAATGTTACATATATAGATAGGATGTTTGACATTAGTTTTAATAAAATGGGCTAATGTTAACATATATAGTTAGGATGATTAACATTATTGTTTATAAAATGGGATAATGTTACATATATAGTTAGGATGATTGACATTAGTTTTTATAAAATGGGCTAATGTTACATATATAGTTAGGATGATTGACATTAGTTTTTATAAAATGGGCTAATGTTACATATATAGTTAGGATGATTGACATTGTCATTTATAAAATGGGCGAATGTTACATATATAGTTAAGATGATTGACATCAGTTTTAATAAAATGGGCTAATGCCACATATATAGTTAGGATGATTGACATTAGTTTTTATGAAATGGGCGAATGTTACATATATAGTTAGGATGATTGAAATTAGTTTTTATAAAATGGGCTAATGTTACATATATAGTTAGGATGATTGACATTAGATTTTATAAAATGGACTAATGTTACATATATAGTTAGGATGATTGACATTAGTTTTTATAAAATGGACTAATTTTACATATATAGTTAGGATGATTGACATTAGTTTTTATAATGTTACCTATATAGTTAGGATAATTGACATTAGTTTTAATAAAATGGGCTAATGTTACATATATAGTTAGGATGATTGACATTAGTTTTTATAATGTTACATATATAGTTAGGATAATTGACATTAGTTTTTATAATGTTACATATATAGTTGGAATGATTGACATTAGTTTTTATAATGTTACATATATAGTTAGGATGATTGACATTAGTTTTTATAAAATGGGCGAATGTTACATATATAGTTAGGATGATTGACATTAGTTTTTATAAATTGAGCTAATGTTACATATATAGTTAGGATGATTGACATTGTCGTTGATAAAATGGGCTAATGTTACATACATAGTTGGGATGATTGACATTAGTTTTAATAAAATGGAATAATGTGAACATATATAGTTAGGATGATTGACATTAGTTTTTATAAAATGGGTGAATGTTACATATATAGTTAGGATGATTGGCATTAATTTTTATAATGTTACATATATAGTTAGGATGATTGACATTAGTTTTTATAAAATGGGCGAATGTTACATATATATTTAGGAAGATTGACATTAGTTTTTATAATGTTACATATATAATTAGAATGATTGACATTAGTTTTTATAAAATGGGCTAATGTTACATATATAGTTAGGATGATTGACATTAGTTTTTATAATGTTACATATATAGTTAGGATGATTGACATTAGTTTTTATAAAATGGGCTAATGTTACATATATAATTAGGATGAATGACATTAGTTTTTATAAATGTACTAATGTTACATATATAGTTAGGATGATTGACATTAGTTTTTATCAAAATAGGCGAATGTTACATATATTGTTATGATGATTGACATTAGTTTTTATAAAATGGACTAATGTTACATATATAGTTAGGATGATTAATATTAGTTTTTATAAAATGGACTAATGTTACATATATAGTTAGGATGATTGACATTAGTTTTTATTATGTTACATATATAGTTAGGATGATTGACATAATTTTTATAAATTGGACTAATGTTACATATATAGTTAGGATAATTGTCATTACTTTTTATAAAATGAGTGAATGTTACATATATAGTTAGGATGATTGACATTAGTTTTTATAAAATGGACTAATGTAACATATATAGTTAGGATGATTAATATTAGTTTTTATAAAATGGGCTAATGTTACATATATAGTTAGGATGATTGACATTAGTTTTTATAAATTGGACTAATGTTACATATATAGTTAGGATAATTGTCATTACTTTTTATAAAATGAGCGAATGCTACATATATAGTTAGGATGATTGACAATAGTTTTTATAATGTTACATACATAGTTAGGATGATTGACATTAAATTTTATAAAATGGGCTAATGTTACATATATAGTTAGGATGATTGACATTAGTTTTTATAATGTTACATATATAGTTAGGATGATTGACATTAGATTTTATAAAATGGGCTAATGTTACATATATAGTTAGGATGATTGACATTAGTTTTTATAATGTTACATATATAGTTAGGATGATTGACATTAGTTTTTATAAAATGGGCTAATGTTACATATATAGTTAGGATGAATGACATTAGTTTTTATAAATGGACTAATGTTACATATATAGTTAGGATGATTGACATTAGTTTTTATCAAAATAGGCGAATGTTACATATATAGTTAGGATGATTGACATTAGTTTTTATAAAATGGACTAATGTTACATATATAGTTAGGATGATTAATATTAGTTTTTATAAAATGGATTAATGTTACATATATAGTTAGGATGATTGACATTAGTTTTTATCAAAATAGGCGAATGTTACATATATAGTTAGGATGATTGACATTAGTTTTTATAAATTGGACTAATTTTACATATATAGTTAGGATAATTGACATTACTTTTTATAAAATGAGCGAATGCTACATATATAGTTAGGATGATTGACAATAGTTTTTATAATGTAACATACATAGTTAGGGTGATTGACATTAAATTTTATAATGTGGCATATATAGTTAGGATGATTGACATTAGTTTTTATGATGTTACATATATAGTTAGGATGATTGACATTAGTTTTTATAAAATGGGCGAATGCTACATATATAGTTAGGAAGATTGACATTAGTTTTTATAAAATGTTCTAATGTTACATATATAGTTAGATTGATTGACATTAGTTTTTATAAAATGAGCTAATGTTACATATATAGATAAGATGATTGACATTAGTTTTTATAATGTTACATATATAGTTAGAATGATTGACATTAGTTTTTATAAAATGGACTAATGCTACATATATAGTTAGGATGATTGACATTAGTTTTTATAAAATGGGCTACTGTTACATATATAGTTAGGATGAATGATATTAGTTTTTATAAAATGGACTAATGTTACATATATAGTTAGGATGATTGACATTAGTTTTTATAAAATAGGTGAATGTTACATATATAGTTAGGATGATTGACATTAGTTTTTATAAAATGGACTAATGTTACATATATAGTTAGGATGATTAATATTAGTTTTTATAAAATGTACTAATGTTACATATATAGTTAGGATGATTGACATTAGTTTTTATAATGTTACATATATTGTTAGGATGATTGACATTAGTTTTTATAAATTGGACTAATGTTACATATATAGTTAGGATAATTAACATTAGTTTTTATAGAATGACTGAATGCTACATACATAGTTAGGATGATTGACATTAGTTTTTATAAAATGGACTAATGTTACATATATAGTTAGGATGATTGACATTAGTTTTTTTATAAAATGGACTAATGTTACATATATAGTTAGGATGATTGACATTAGTTTTTATAATGTTACATATATAGTTAGGATGATCGACATTAGTTTTTATAAATTGGACTAATGTTACATATATAGTTAGGATAATTGACATTAGTTTTTATAAAATGAGCGAATGTTACATATAAAGTTAGGATGATTGACATTAGTTTTTTATGAAATAGACTAATGTTAACATATATAGTTAGGATGATTGACATTAGTTTTTATAAAATGGACTAATGTTAAAATATATAGTTAGGATGATTGACATTAGTTTTTATGAAATGGACTAATGTTGCATATATAATTAGGATGATTGACATTAGTTTTTATGAAATGGGCTAATGTTCACATAAATAGCTATGATGATTGACATTAGTTTTTATAAAATGGGTTAATGTTACATATATAGTTAGGATGATTGACATTAGTTTTGATAAAATGGGCGAATGTTACATCTATAGTTAGGAAGATTGACATTAGTTTTTATAAAATGGACTAATTTTACATATATAGTTAGGATGATTGACATTAGTTTTTATAATGTTACATATATAGTTAGGATGATTGACATTAATTTTTATAAAATCGAATAATGTTACATATATAGATAGGATGTTTGATATTAGTTTTAATAAAATGGGCTAATGTTAACATATATAGTTAGGATGATTAACATTATTGTTTATAAAATGGGATAATGTTACATATATAGTTAGGATGATTGACATTAGTTTTTATAAAATGGGCTAATGTTACATATATAGTTAGGATGATTGACATTGTCATTTATAAAATGGGCTAATGTTACATATATAGTTAGGATGATTGACATTAGTTTTTATAAAATGAGTGAATGTTACATATAAAGTTAGGATGATTGACATTAGTTTTTATAAAATGGACTAATGTTAACATATATAGTTAGGATGATTGACATTAGTTTTTATGAAATGGACTAATGTTACATATATAATTAGGATGATTGACATTAGTTTTTATGAAATGGGCTAATGTTCACATTAATAGTTATGATGATTGACATTAATTTTTATAAATTGGGTTAATGTTACATATATAGTTAGGATGATTAACATTAATTTTTATAAAAATGGATTAATGTTACATATATAGTTAGGATGATTGACATTGTCGTTTATAAAATGGGATAATGTTACATATATAGTTAAGATGATTGACATTAGTTTTTATAAAATGGACTAATGTTACATATATAGTTAGGATGATTGACATTATTTCTAATAAAATGGACTAATTTTACATATATAGTTAGGATGATTGACATTAGTTTTTATAATGTTACATATATTGCTAGGATGATTGACATTAGTTTTTATAAAATCGAATAATGTTATATATATAGTTAAGATGATTGACATTAGTTTTTATAATGTTACATATATAGATAGGATGTTTGACATTAGTTTTAATAAAATGGGCTAATGTTAACATATATAGTTAGGATGATTAACATTATTGTTTATAAAATGGGATAATGTTACATATATAGTTAGGATGATTGACATTAGTTTTTATAAAATGGGCTAATGTTACATATATAGTTAGGATGATTGACATTGTCATTTATAAAATGGGCTAATGTTACATATATAGTTAGGATGATTGACATTAGTTTTGATAAATTTGGCAAATGTTACATATATAGTTAGGATGATTGACATTAGTTTTTATAATGTTACATATATAGTTAGGATGTTTGACATTAGTTTTTATAAAATGGGCTAATGTTACATATGTAGTTAGGATGATTGACATTAGTTTTTATAATGTTACATATATAGTTAGGATGATTGACATTAGTTTTTATAAAATGGGCTAATGTTAACATATATAGTTAGGATGATTGACATTAGTTTTTATCAAATGAGCTAATGTTAACATATATAGTTAGGATGATTGACATTGATTTTTATCAAATGTGCTAATGTTTACATACACAGTTAGGAAGATTGACATTAGTTTTAATAAAATGGGCTGATGTTACATACATAGTTAGGATGATTGACATTATTTTTTATAAAATGGACTAATGTTAACATATATAGTTAGGATGATTGACATTAGTTTTTATAAAATGGACTAATGTTACATATATAGTTAGGATGATTGACATTAGTTTTTTTATAAAATGGACTAATGTTACATATATAGTTAGGATGATTGACATTAGTTTTTATAATGTTACATATATAGTTAGGATGATTGACATTAGTTTTTATAAATTGGACTAATGTTACATATATAGTTAGGATAATTGACATTAGTTTTTATAAAATGAGCGAATGTTACATATAAAGTTAGGATGATTGACATTAGTTTTTTATGAAATAGACTAATGTTAACATATATAGTTATGATGATTGACATTAGTTTTTATAAAATGGGTTAATGTTACATATATAGTTAGGATGATTGACATTATTTTTTATAAAATGGACTAATTTTACATATATAGTTAGGATGATTGACATTAGTTTTTATAATGTTACATATATAGATAGGATGTTTGACATTAGTTTTAATAAAATGGGCTAATGTTAATATATATAGTTAGGATGATTAACATTATTGTTTATAAAATGGGATAATGTTACATATATAGTTAGGATGATTGACATTAGTTTTTATAAAATGGGCTAATGTTACATATATAGTTAGGATGATTGACATGGTCATTTATAAAATGGGCTAATGTTACATATATAGTTAGGATGATTGACATTAGTTTTGATAAATTTGGCAAATGTTACATATATAGTTAGGATGATTGACATTAGTTTTTATAAAATGGACTAATTTTACATATATAGTTAGGATGATTGACATTAGTTTTTATAATGTTACATATATAGTTAGGATGTTTGACATTAGTTTTTATAAAATGGGCTAATGTTACATATGTAGTTAGGATGATTGACATTAGTTTTTATAATGTTACATATATAGTTAGGATGATTGACATTAATTTTTATAAAATGGGCTAATGTTAACATATATAGTTAGGATGATTGACATTAGTTTTTATCAAATGAGCTAATGTTAACATATATAGTTAGGATGATTGACATTGATTTTTATCAAATGGGCTAATGTTAACATACACAGTTAGGAAGATTGACATTAGTTTTAATAAAATGGGCTGATGTTACATACATAGTTAGGATGATTGACATTATTTTTTATAAAATGGACTAATGTTAACATATATAGTTAGGATGATTGACATTAGTTTTTATAAAATGGACTAATGTTACATATATAGTTAGGATGATTGACATTAGTTTTTTTATAAAATGGACTAATGTTACATATATAGTTAGGATGATTGACATTAGTTTTTATAATGTTACATATATAGTTAGGATGATTGACATTAGTTTTTATAAATTGGACTAATGTTACATATATAGTTAGGATAATTGACATTAGTTTTTATAAAATGAGCGAATGTTACATATAAAGTTAGGATGATTGACATTAGTT
The DNA here is from genome assembly GCA_963680875.1 of Bathymodiolus brooksi. NCBI lineage: Eukaryota > Metazoa > Mollusca > Bivalvia > Mytilida > Modiolidae > Bathymodiolus > Bathymodiolus brooksi. The sequence continues at coordinate 89,242,377 of OY804578.1, read as the reverse complement.
TTTTATGAAATAGACTAATGTTAACATATATAGTTATGATGATTGACATTTGTTTTTATAAAATGGGTTAATGTTACATATATAGTTAGGATGATTGACATTATTTTTTATAAAATGGACTAATTTTACATATATAGTTAGGATGATTGACATTAGTTTTTATAATGTTACATATATAGTTAGGATGATTGACATTAGTTTTTATAAAATCGAATAATGTTATATATATAGTTAAGATGATTGACATTAGTTTTTATAATGTTACATATATAGATAGGATGTTTGACATTAGTTTTAATAAAATGGGCTAATGTTAACATATATAGTTAGGATGATTAACATTATTGTTTATACAATGGGATAATGTTACATATATAGTTAGGATGATTGACATTAGTTTTTATAAAATGGGCTAATGTTACATATATAGTTAGGATGATTGACATTGTCATTTATAAAATGGGCTAATGTTACATATATAGTTAGGATGATTGACATTAGTTTTTATAAAATGAGTGAATGTTACATATAAAGTTAGGATGATTGACATTAGTTTTTTATGAAATGGACTAATGTTAACATATATAGTTAGGATGATTGACATTAGTTTTTATAAAATGGACTAATGTTAGCATATATAGTTAGGATGATTGACATTAGTTTTTATGAAATGGACTAATGTTACATATATAATTAGGATGATTGACATTAGTTTTTATGAAATGGGCTAATGTTCACATAAATAGTTATGATGATTGACATTAGTTTTTATAAAATGGGTTAATGTTACATATATAGTTAGGATGATTAACATTAATTTTTATAAAAATGGATTATTGTTACATATATAGCTAGGATGATTGACATTAGTTTTTATAAAATGGACTAATGTTACATATATAGTTAGGATGATTGACATTGTCGTTTATAAAATGGGATAATGTTACATATATAGTTAGGATGATTGACATTAGTTTTTATAAAATGGACTAATGTTACATATATAGTTAGGATGATTGACATTAGTTTTGATAAAACGGGCGAATGCTACATATATAGTTAGGATGATTGACATTATTTCTAATAAAATGGACTAATTTTACATATATAGTTAGGATGATTGACATTAGTTTTTATAAAATCGAATAATGTTATATATATAGTTAAGATGATTGACATTAGTTTTTATAATGTTACATATATAGATAGGATGTTTGACATTAGTTTTAATAAAATGGGCTAATGTTAACATATATAGTTAGGATGATTAACATTATTGTTTATAAAATGGGATAATGTTACATATATAGTTAGGATGATTGACATTAGTTTTGATAAATTGGGCAAATGTTACATATATAGTTAGGATGATTGACATTAGTTTTGATAAATTGGGCAAATGTTACATATATAGTTAGGATGATTGACATTAGTTTTTATAAAATGGACTAATGTTAACATATATAATTAGGATGATTGAAATTAGTTTTTATAATGTTACATATATAGTTAGGATGTTTGACATTAGTTTTCATAAAATGAGCTAATGTTACATATATAGTTAGGATGATTGACATTAGTTTTTATAATGTTACATATATAGTTAGGATGATAGACATTAGTTTTTATAAAATGGGCTAATGTTAACATATATAGTTAGGATGATTGATATTAGTTTTTATCAAATGAGCTAATGTTAACATATATAGTTAGGATGATTGACATTAGTTTTTATCAAATGGGCTAATGTTAACATATACAGTTAGGAAGATTGACATTAGTTTTAATAAAATGGGCTGATGTTACATACATAGTTAGGATGATTGAAATTAGTTTTTATAATGTTACATATATAGTTAGGATGATTGACATTAGTTTTTATGAAATGGACTAATGTTACATATATAATTAGGATGATTGACATTAGTTTTTATGAAATGGGCTAATGTTCACATAAATAGTTATGATGATTGACATTAGTTTTTATAAAATGGGTTAATGTTACATATATAGTTAGGATGATTAACATTAATTTTTATAAAAATGGATTATTGTTACATATATAGTTAGGATGATTGACATTAGTTTTTATAAAATGGACTAATGTTACATATATAGTTAGGATGATTGACATTGTCGTTTATAAAATGGGATAATGTTACATATATAGTTAGGATGATTGACATTAGTTTTTATAAAATGGACTAATGTTACATATATAGTTAGGATGATTGACATTAGTTTTGATAAAACGGGCGAATGCTACATATATAGTTAGGATGATTGACATTATTTCTAATAAAATGGACTAATTTTACATATATAGTTAGGATGATTGACATTAGTTTTTATAAAATCGAATAATGTTATATATATAGTTAAGATGATTGACATTAGTTTTTATAATGTTACATATATAGATAGGATGTTTGACATTAGTTTTAATAAAATGGGCTAATGTTAACATATATAGTTAGGATGATTAACATTATTGTTTATAAAATGGGATAATGTTACATATATAGTTAGGATGATTGACATTAGTTTTGATAAATTGGGCAAATGTTACATATATAGTTAGGATGATTGACATTAGTTTTGATAAATTGGGCAAATGTTACATATATAGTTAGGATGATTGACATTAGTTTTTATAAAATGGACTAATGTTAACATATATAATTAGGATGATTGAAATTAGTTTTTATAATGTTACATATATAGTTAGGATGTTTGACATTAGTTTTCATAAAATGAGCTAATGTTACATATATAGTTAGGATGATTGACATTAGTTTTTATAATGTTACATATATAGTTAGGATGATAGACATTAGTTTTTATAAAATGGGCTAATGTTAACATATATAGTTAGGATGATTGATATTAGTTTTTATCAAATGAGCTAATGTTAACATATATAGTTAGGATGATTGACATTAGTTTTTATCAAATGGGCTAATGTTAACATATACAGTTAGGAAGATTGACATTAGTTTTAATAAAATGGGCTGATGTTACATACATAGTTAGGATGATTGACATTATTTTTTATAAAATGGACTAATGTTAACATATATAGTTAGGATGCTTGACATTAGTTTTTATAAAATGGACTAATGTTAACATATATAGTTAGGATGATTGACATTAGTTTTTATGAAATGGACTAATGTTACATATATAATTAGGATGATTGACATTAGTTTTTATTAAATGGGCTAATGTTCACATAAATAGTTATGATGATTGACATTAGTTTTTATAAAATGTGTTAATGTTACATATATAGTTAGGATGATTGACATTATTTTTTATAAAATGAGCGAATGTTACATATAAAGTTAGGATGATCGACATTATTTTTCTATGAAATGGACTAATGTTAACATATATAGTTAGGATGATTGACATTAGTTTTTATAAAATGGACTAATGTTAACATATATAGTTAGGATGATTGACATTAGTTTTTATGAAATGGACTAATGTTACATATATAATTAGGATGATTGACATTAGTTTTAATGAAATGGGCTAATGTTCACATAAATAGTTATGATGATTGACATTAGTTTTTATAAAATGGGTTAATGTTACATATATAGTTAGGATGATTGACATTATTTTTTATAAAATGGACTAATTTTACATATATAGTTAGGATGATTGACATTAGTTTTTATAATGTTACATATATAGTTATGATGATTGACATTAATTTTTATAAAATCGAATAATGTTATATATATAGTTAAGATGATTGACATTAGTTTTTATAATGTTACATATATAGATAGGATGTTTGACATTAGTTTTAATAAAATGGGCTAATGTTAACATATATAGTTAGGATGATTAACATTATTGTTTATAAAATGGGATAATGTTACATATATAGTTAGGATGATTGACATTGTCATTTATAAAATGGGCTAATGTTACATATATAGTTAGAATGATTGACATTAGTTTTTATAAATTGGACTAATGTTACATATATAGTTAGGATAATTGACATTAGTTTTTATAAAATGAGCGAATGTTACATATAAAGTTAGGATGATTGACATTAGTTTTTTATGAAATGGACTAATGTTAACATATATAGTTAGGATGATTGACATTAGTTTTTATTAAATGGACTAATGTTAACATATACAGTTAGGATGATTGACATTAGTTTTTATGAAATGGACTAATGTTACATATATAATTAGGATGATTGACATTAGTTTTTATGAAATGGGCTAATGTTCACATAAATAGTTATGATGATTGACATTAGTTTTTATAAAATGGATTAATGTTACATATATAGTTAGGATGATTAACATTAGTTTTTATAAAAATGGATTAATGTTACATATATAGTTAGGATGATTGACATTAGTTTTTATAAAATGGACTAATGTTACATATATAGTTAGGATGATTGACATTGTCATTTATAAAATGGGATAATGTTACATATATAGTTAGGATGATTGACATTAGTTTTTATAAAATGGACTAATGTTACATATATAGTTAGGATGATTGACATTAGTTTTGATAAAATGGGCGAATGCTACATATATAGTTAGGATGATTGACATTATTTCTAATAAAATGGACTAATTTTACATATATAGTTAGGATGATTGACATTAGTTTTTATAATGTTATATATATAGTTATGATGATTGACATTAGTTTTTATAATGTTACATATATAGATAGGATGTTTGACATTAGTTTTAATAAAATGGGCTAATGTTAACATATATAGTTAGGATGATTAACATTATTGTTTATAAAATGGGATAATGTTACATATATAGTTAGGATGATTGACATTAGTTTTTATAAAATGGGCTAGTGTTACATATATAGTTAGGATGATTGACATTGTCATTTATAAAATGGGCTAATGTTACATATATAGTTAGGATGATTGACATTAGTTTTGATAAATTGGGCGAATGTTACATATATAGTTAGGATGACTGACATTAGTTTTTATAATGTTACATATATAGTTAGGATGTTTGACATTAGTTTTTATAAAATGGGCTAATGTTAACATATATAGTTAGGATGATTGACATTAGTTTTTATCAAATGAGCTAATGTTAACATATATAGTTAGGATGATTGACATTATTTTTTATAAAATGGACTAATGTTAACATATATAATTAGGATGATTGAAATTAGTTTTTTTTTATAAAATGGACTAATGTTACATATATAGTTAGGATAATTGATATTAGTTTTTATAAAATGGGCGAATGTTACCTATATTGTTAGGATGATTGACATTAGTTTTTATAAAATGGGCTAATGTTACATATATAGTTAGGATGATTGACATTAGTTTTTATTAAATGGGCTAATGTTCACATAAATAGTTATGATGATTGACATTAGTTTTTATAAAATGGGTTAATGTTACATATATAGTTAGGATGATTGACATTATTTTTTATAAAATGAGCGAATGTTACATATAAAGTTAGGATGATCGACATTATTTTTCTATGAAATGGACTAATGTTAACATATATAGTTAGGATGATTGACATTAGTTTTTATAAAATGGACTAATGTTAACATATATAGTTAGGATGATTGACATTAGTTTTTATGAAATGGACTAATGTTACATATATAATTAGGATGATTGACATTAGTTTTTATGAAATGGGCTAATGTTCACATAAATAGTTATGATGATTGACATTAGTTTTTATAAAATGGGTTAATGTTACATATATAGTTAGGATGATTGACATTATTTTTTATAAAATGGACTAATTTTACATATATAGTTAGGATGATTGACATTAGTTTTTATAATGTTACATATATAGTTAGGATGATTGACATTAGTTTTTATAAAATCGAATAATGTTATATATATAGTTAAGATGATTGACATTAGTTTTTATAATATTACATATATAGATAGGATGTTTGACATTAGTTTTAATAAAATGGGCTAATGTTAACATATATAGTTAGGATGATTAACATTATTGTTTATAAAATGGGATAATGTTACATATATAGTTAGGATGATTGACATTAGTTTTTATAAAATGGGCTAATGTTACATATATAGTTAGGCTGATTGACATTGTCATTTATAAAATGGGCTAATGTTACATATATAGTTAGGATGATTGACATTAGTTTTTATAAATTGGACTAATGTTACATATATAGTTAGGATAATTGACATTAGTTTTTATAAAATGAGCGAATGTTACATATAAAGTTAGGATGATTGACATTAGTTTTTTATGAAATGGACTAATGTTAACATATATAGTTAGGATGATTGACATTAGTTTTTATAAAATGGACTAATGTTAACATATACAGTTAGGATGATTGACATTAGTTTTTATAAAATGGACTAATGTTACATATATAGTTAGGATGATTGACATTGTCATTTATAAAATGGGATAATGTTACATATATAGTTAGGATGATTGACATTAGTTTTTATAAAATGGACTAATGTTACATATATAGTTAGGATGATTGACATTAGTTTTGATAAAACGGGCGAATGCTACATATATAGTTAGGATGATTGACATTATTTCTAATAAAATGGACTAATTTTACATATATAGTAAGGATGATTGACATTAGTTTTTATAATGTTAGATATATTGTTAGGATGATTGACATTAGTTTTTATAATGTTAAATATATAGTTAGGATGATTGACATTAGTTTTTATAATGTTACATATATAGATAGGATGCTTGACATTAGTTTTAATAACATGGGCTAATGTTAACATATATAGTTAGGATGATTAACATTATTGTTTATAAAATGGGATAATGTTACATATATAGTTAGGATGATTGACATTAGTTTTAATAAAATGGGCTAATGTTACATATATAGTTAGGATGATTGACATTGTCATTTATAAAATGGGCTAATGTTACATATATAGTTAGTATGATTGACATTAGTTTTGATAAATTGGGCGAATGTTACATATATAGTTAGGATGATTGACATTAGTTTTTATAATGTTACATATATAGTTAGGATGTTTGACATTATTTTTATTAAATGGGCTAATGTTAACATATATAGTTAGGATGATTGACATTATTGTTTATAAAATTGGCTAACGTTACATATATAGTTAGGATGATTGACATTAGTTTTTATAATGTTGCATATATAGTTAGGATGATTGACATTAGTTTTTATAAAATGGGCTAATGTTAACATATATAGTTAGGATGATTGACATTAGTTTTTATCAAATGAGCTAATGTTAACATACATAGTTAGGATGATTGACATTATTTTTTATAAAATGGACTAATGTTAACATATATAATTAGACTGATTGAAATTAGTTTTTTTTTATAAAATGGACTAATGTTACATATATAGTTAGGATAATTTATATTAGTTTTTATAAAATGGGCGAATGTTACCTATATAGTTAGGATGATTGACATTAGTTTTTATAATGTTACATATATAGTTAGGATGATTGACATTAGTTTTTATAAAATGGGCTAATGGTAACATATATAGTTGGGATGATTGACATTAGTTTTTATCAAATGAGCTAATGTTAACATATATAGTTAGTATGATTGACATTAGTTTTTATCAAATGGGCTGATGTTAACATATATAGTTAGGATAATTGACATTACTTTTAATAAAATGGGCTGATGTTACCTATATTGTTAGGATGATTGACATTAGTTTTTATAAAATGGGCTAATGTTACATATATAGTTAGGATGATTGACATTAGTTTTTATAATGTTACATATATAGTTAGGATAATCGACATTAGTTTTTATAAAATGGACTAATGCTACATATATAGTTAGGAGAATTGACATTAGTTTTTATAAAATGATCGAATGTTACATATAAAGTTAGGATGATTGACATTAGTTTTTATAAAATAGGCTAATGTTCACATAAATAGTTATGATGATTGACATTAGTTTTTATAAAATGGACTAATGTTACATATATAGTTAGGATGATTGACATTGTCATTTATAAAATGGGATAATGTTACATATATAGTTAGGATGATTGACATTAGTTTTGATAAAATGGCCTAATGTTACATATATAGTTAGGATGATTGACATTAATTTTGATAAAATGGGCAAATGCTACATATATAGTTAGGATGATTGACATTATGTTTTATAAAATGGAATAATTTTACATATATAGTTAGGATGATTGACATTAGTTTTTATAATGTTACATATATAGATAGGATGGTTGACATTAGTTTTAATAAATTGGGCTAATGTTAACATATATATTTAGGATGATTGACATTATTGTTTATAAAATGGGATAATGTTACATATATAGTAAGATGATTGACATTAGTTTTTATAAAATGGGCTAATGTTACATATATAGTTAGGATGATTGACATTAGTTTTTATAATGTTACATATATAGTTAGGATGCTTGACATTAGTTTTTATAAAATGGGCTAATGTTTACATATATAGTTAGGATGATTGACATTATTGTTTATAAAATGGGCTAATGTTACATATATAGCTAGGATGATTGACATTAGTTTTTATAATGTTACATATATAGTTAGGATGATTGACATTAGTTTTTATAAAATGGGCTAATGTTAACATATATAGTTAGGATGATTGACATTAGTTTTTATCAAATGAGCTAATGTTAACATATATAGTTAGGATGATTGACATTAGTTTTTATCAAATGGGCTAATGTTAACATTTATAATTAGGATGATTGACATTAGTTTTAATCAAATGGGCTGATGTTACCTATATATTTAGGATGATTGACAGTAGTTTTGATAAAATGGGCAAATGCTACATATATAGTTAGGATGATTGACATTAGTTTTTATAATGTTACATATATAGTTAGGATGATTGACATAAGTTTTTATAAAATCGAATAATGTTATATATATAGTTAAGATGATTGACATTAGTTTTTATAATGTTACATATATAGATAGGATGTTTGACATTAGTTTAAATAAAATGGGCTAATGTTAACATATATAGTTAGGATGATTGACATTATTGTTTATAAAATGGGATAATGTTACATATATAGTTAGGATGATTGACATTACTTTTTATTAAATGGGCTAATGTTACATATATAGTTAGGATGATTGACATTGTCGTTTATAAAATGGGCTAATGTTACATATATAGTTAGGATGATTGACATTAGTTTTGATAAATTGGGTGAATGTTACATATATAGTTAGGATGATTGACATTAGTTTTTATAAAATGGACTAATTTTACATATATAGTTAGGATGAATGACATTAGTTTTTATAAAATGGACTAATGTTACATATATAGTTAGGATGATTGACATTAGTTTTTATAAAATAGATGAATGTTACATATATAGTTAGGATGATTGACATTAGTTTTTTTTATAAAATGGATTAATGTTACATATATAGTTAGGATGATTAATATTAGTTTTTATAAAATGGACTAATGTTACATATATAGTTAGGATGATTGACATTAGTTTTTATAATGTTACATATATAGTTAGGATGATTGACATTATGTTTTATAAAATGGACTAATTTTACATATATAGTTAGGATGATTGACATCAGTTTTTATAATGTTACATATATAGATATGATGGTTGACATTAGTTTTAATAAATTGGGCTAATGTTAACATATATAGTTAGGATGATTGACATTATTGTTTATAAAATGGGATAATGTTACATATATAGTAAGATGATTGACATTAGTTTTTATTAAATGGGCTAATGTTACATATATAGTTAGGATGATTGACATTAGTTTTTATAATGTTACATATATAGTTAGGATGCTTGACATTAGTTTTTATAAAATGGGCTAATGTTAACATATATAGTTAGGATGATTGACATTATTGTTTATAAAATGGGCTAATGTTACATATATAGCTAGGATGATTGACATTAGTTTTTATAATGTTACATATATAGTTAGGATGATTGACATTAGTTTTTATCAAATGAGCTAATGTTAACATATATAGTTAGGATGATTGACATTAGTTTTTATCAAATGGGCTAATGTTAACATTTATAGTTAGGATGATTGACATTAGTTTTGATAAATTGGGTGAATGTTACATATATAGTTAGGATGATTGACATTAGTTTTTATAAAATGGACTAATGTTAACATATATAGTTAGGATGATTGACATTATTGTTTATAAAATGGGCTAATGTTACATATATAGTTAGGATGATTGACATTGTCGTTTATAAAATGGGCTAATGTTACATATATAGTTAGGATGATTGACATTAGTTTTTATAAAATGGACTAATTTTACATATATAGTTAGGATGAATGACATTAGTTTTTATAAAATGGACTAATGTTACATATATAGTTAGGATGATTGACATTAGTTTTTATAAAATAGATGAATGTTACATATATAGTTAGGATGATTGACATTAGTTTTTTTATAAAATGGACTAATGTTACATATATAGTTAGGATGATTAATATTAGTTTTTATAAAATGGACTAATGTTACATATATAGTTAGGATGATTGACATTAGTTTTTATAATGTTACATATATAGTTAGGATGATTGACATTAGTTTTTATAATGTTACATATATAGTTAGGATGATTGACATTGGTTTTTATAAAATGGACTAATGTTACATATATAGTTAGGATAATTGACATTAGTTTTTATAAAATGAGCGAATGTTACATATAAAGTTAGGATGATTGTTATTAGTTTTTTATGAAATGGACTAATGTTAACATATATAGTTAGGATGATTGACATTAGTTTTTATAAAATGGACTAATGTTAACATATATAGTTAGGATGATTGACAATAGTTTTTATGAAATGGACTAATGTTACATATATAATTAGGATGATTGACATTAGTTTTTATAAAATGGGTTAATATTACATATATAGTTAGGATGATTAACATTAGTTTTTATAAAAATGGATTAATGCTACATATATAGTTAGGATGATTGACATTAGTTTTTATAAAATGGACTAATGTAAACATATATAGTTAGGATGATTGACATTAGTTTTTATAAAATGGACTAATGTTACATATATGGTTAGGATGATTGACATTGTCATTTATAAAATGGGATAATGTTACATATATAGTTAGGATGATTGACATTAGTTTTTATAAAATGGACTAATGTTACATATATAGATAGGATGTTTGACATTAGTTTTAATAAAATGGGCTAATGTTACATATATAGTTAGGATGATTAACATTATTGTTTATAAAATGGGATAATGTTACATATATAGTTAGGATGATTGACACTGTCATTTATAAAATGGGCTAATGTTACATATATAGTTAGGATGATTGACATTAGTTTTTATAAATTGGACTAATGTTACATATATAGTTAGGATAATTGACATTAGTTTTTATAAAATGAGCGAATGTTACATATAAAGTTAGGATGATTGACATTAGTTTTTTATGAAATGGACTAATGTTAACATATATAGTTAGGATGATTGACATTAGTTTTTATAAAATGGACTAATGTTAACATATATAGTTAGGATGATTGACATTAGTTTTTATGAAATGGACTAATGTTACATATATAATTAGGATGATTGACATTAGTTTTAATAAAATGGGCTAATGTTAACATATATAGTTAGGATGATTAACATTATGGTTTATAAAATGGGATCATGTTACATATATAGTTAGGATGATTGACATTAGTTTTTATAAAATGGGCTAATATTACATATATAGTAAGGATGATTGACATTGTCATTTATAAAATGGGCTAATGTTAACATATATAGTTAGGATGATTGACATTAGTTTTTATAAATTGGACTAATGTTACATATATAGTTAGGATAATTGACATTAGTTTTTATAAAATGAGCGAATGTTACATATAAAGTTAGGATGATTGACATTAGTTTTTTATGAAATGGACTAATGTTACATATATAATTAGGATGATTGACATTAGTTTTTGTGAAATGGGCTAATGTTCACATAAATAGTTAGGATGATTGACATTAGTTTTTATAAAATGGACTAATGTTACATATATAGTTAAGATGATTGACATTGTCGTTTATAAAATGGGATAATGTTACACATAAAGTTAGGATGATTGACATTAGTTTTTTATGAAATGCACTAATGTTACATATATAGTAAGGATGATTGACATTAGTTTTTATAAAATGGACTAATTTTACATATATAGTTAGGATGTTTGACATGAGTTTTTATAAAATGGGCTATTGTTAACATATTATATAGTTAGGATGATTGACATTAGTTTTTATAAAATGGGCTAATGTTACATATATAGTTAGGATGATTGACATTAGTTTTTATGAAATCGGCGAATGTTACATATATAGTTAGGATGATTGACATTAGTTTTTATAATGTTACATATATAGTTAGGATAATTGACATTAGTTTTAATAAAATGGGCTAATGTTACATATATAGTTAGGATGTTTGACATTAGTTTTTATAATGTTACATATATAGTTAGGATAATTGACATTAGTTTTTATAATATTACATATATAGTTGGGATGATTGACATTAGTTTTTATAATGTTACATATATAGTTAGGATGATTGACATTAGTTTTTATAAAATGGGCGAATGTTACATATATAGTTAGGATGATTGACATTAGTTTTTATAAAATGAGCTAATGTTACATATATAGTTAGGATGATTGACATTGTCATTTATAAAATGGTCTAATGTTACATATATAGTTAGGATAATTGACATTAGTTTTTATAGAATGGAATAATGTTACATATATAGTTATGATGATTGACATTAGTTTTGATAAAATGGGCGTATGTTACATCTATAGTTAGGAAGATTGACATTAGTTTTTATAAAATGGACAAATTTTACATATATAGTTAGGATGATTGACATTAGTTTTTATAAAATGGGCCAATGTTAACATATATAGTTAGGATGATTGACATTATTGTTCATAAAGTGGGCTAATGTTGCATATATAGTTAGGATGATTGACATTAGTTTTTATAAAATGGGCTAATGTTACATATATAGTTAGGATGATTGATATTAGTTTTGATAAATTGGGCGAATGTTACATATATAGTTAGGATGATTGACATTAGTTTTTATAAAATGGGCTAATGTTACATATATAGTTAGGATGATTGACATTGTCGTTTATAAAATGGGCTAATGTTACATATATAGTAAGGATGTTTGACATTAGTTTTTATAAAATGGGCTAATGTTAACATATTATATAGTTAAGATGATTGACATTAGTTTTTATAAAATGGGCTAATGTTACATATATAGTTAGGATGATTGACATTAGTTTTTATAAAATCGGCAAATGTTACATATATAGTTAGGATGATTGACATTAGTTTTTATAATGTTACATATATAGTTAGGATAATTGACATTAGTTTTAATAAAATGGGCTAATGTTACATATATAGTTTGGATGTTTGATATTAGTTTTTATAATGTTACATATATAGTTAGGATAATTGACATTAGTTTTTATAATGTTACATATATAGTTAGGATGATTGACATTAGTTTTTATTAAATGGGCAAATGTTAAATATATAGTTAGGATGATTGACATTAGTTTTTATAAAATGAGCTAATGTTACATATATGGTTAGGATGATTGACATTGTCATTGATAAAATGGGCTAATGTTACATACATAGTTATGATGATTGACATTAGTTTTAATAAAATGGAATAATGTGAACATATATAGTTAGGATGATTGAAATTAGGTTTTTTTTATAAAATGGACTAATGTTAGATATATAGTTAGGATAATTGATATTAGTTTTTATAAAATGGACTAATGTTACACATATAGTTAGGATGATTGACATTAGTTTTTATAATGTTACATACATAGTTAGGATGATTGGCATTAGTTTCTATAATGTTACATATATAGTTAGGATGATTGACATTAGTTTTTATAATGTTACATATAGTTAGGATGATTGACATTAGTTTTTATAATGTTACATATAGTTAGGATGATTGACATTAGTTTTTATAATGTTACATATAGTTAGGATGATTGACATTAGTTTTTATAATGTTACATACATAGTTAGGATGATTGACATTAAATTTAATAATATTGCATATATAGTTAGGATGATTGACATTAGTTTTTATGATTTTACATATATAGTTAGGATGATTGACATTAGTTTTTATAATGTTACATATATAGTAAGGATGATTGACATTAGTTTTTATGATGTTACATATATAGTTAGGATGATTGACATTAGATTTTATAAAATGGGCTAATGTTATATATATAGTTAGGAAGATTGACATTAGTTTTTATGAAATGATCTAATGTTACATATATAGTTAGGCTAATTGACATTATCTTTTATAGAATGGGCTAATGTTATCATATATATAGTTAGGATGATTGACATTAGTTTTTATAATGTTACATATATAGTTAGGATGATTGACATTAGTTTTTATAAAATGGACTAATGTTACATATATAGTTAGGATGATTGACATTAGTTTTTATAAAATGGGCTAATGTTACATATATAGTTAGGATGATTGACATTAGTTTTGATAAATTGGGTGAATGTTACATATATAGTTAGGATGATTGACATTAGTTTTTATAATGTTACATATATAGTAAGTATGATTGACATTAGTTTTTATAAAATGGACTAATGTTACTTATATAGTTAGGATGATTGACATTAATTTTTATAATGCTACATATATAGTTAGGATGATTGACATTAGTTTTTATATAATGGGCGAATGTTACATATATAATTAGGATGATTGACATTAGTTTTTATAAAATGAGCTAATGTTACATATATAGTTAGGATGATTGACATTGTCGTTTATAAAATGGTCTAATGTTACATATATAGTTAGGATGATTGACATTTGTTTTTATAATGTTACATATATAGTTAGGATGATTGACATTAGTTTTTATAAAATGGGTTAATATTACATATATAGTTAGGATGATTAACATTAGTTTTTATAAAAATGGATTAATGCTACATATATAGTTAGGATGATTGACATTAGTTTTTATAAAATGGACTAATGTAAACATATATAGTTAGGATGATTGACATTAGTTTTTATAAAATGGACTAATGTTACATATATGGTTAGGATGATTGACATTGTCATTTATAAAATGGGATAATGTTACATATATAGTTAGGATGATTGACATTAGTTTTTATAAAATGGACTAATGTTACATATATAGATAGGATGTTTGACATTAGTTTTAATAAAATGGGCTAATGTTACATATATAGTTAGGATGATTAACATTATTGTTTATAAAATGGGATAATGTTACATATATAGTTAGGATGATTGACACTGTCATTTATAAAATGGGCTAATGTTACATATATAGTTAGGATGATTGACATTAGTTTTTATAAATTGGACTAATGTTACATATATAGTTAGGATAATTGACATTAGTTTTTATAAAATGAGCGAATGTTACATATAAAGTTAGGATGATTGACATTAGTTTTTTATGAAATGGACTAATGTTAACATATATAGTTAGGATGATTGACATTAGTTTTTATAAAATGGACTAATGTTAACATATATAGTTAGGATGATTGACATTAGTTTTTATGAAATGGACTAATGTTACATATATAATTAGGATGATTGACATTAGTTTTAATAAAATGGGCTAATGTTAACATATATAGTTAGGATGATTAACATTATGGTTTATAAAATGGGATCATGTTACATATATAGTTAGGATGATTGACATTAGTTTTTATAAAATGGGCTAATATTACATATATAGTAAGGATGATTGACATTGTCATTTATAAAATGGGCTAATGTTAACATATATAGTTAGGATGATTGACATTAGTTTTTATAAATTGGACTAATGTTACATATATAGTTAGGATAATTGACATTAGTTTTTATAAAATGAGCGAATGTTACATATAAAGTTAGGATGATTGACATTAGTTTTTTATGAAATGGACTAATGTTACATATATAATTAGGATGATTGACATTAGTTTTTGTGAAATGGGCTAATGTTCACATAAATAGTTAGGATGATTGACATTAGTTTTTATAAAATGGACTAATGTTACATATATAGTTAAGATGATTGACATTGTCGTTTATAAAATGGGATAATGTTACACATAAAGTTAGGATGATTGACATTAGTTTTTTATGAAATGCACTAATGTTACATATATAGTAAGGATGATTGACATTAGTTTTTATAAAATGGACTAATTTTACATATATAGTTAGGATGTTTGACATGAGTTTTTATAAAATGGGCTATTGTTAACATATTATATAGTTAGGATGATTGACATTAGTTTTTATAAAATGGGCTAATGTTACATATATAGTTAGGATGATTGACATTAGTTTTTATAAAATCGGCGAATGTTACATATATAGTTAGGATGATTGACATTAGTTTTTATAATGTTACATATATAGTTAGGATAATTGACATTAGTTTTAATAAAATGGGCTAATGTTACATATATAGTTAGGATGTTTGACATTAGTTTTTATAATGTTACATATATAGTTAGGATAATTGACATTAGTTTTTATAATATTACATATATAGTTGGGATGATTGACATTAGTTTTTATAATGTTACATATATAGTTAGGATGATTGACATTAGTTTTTATAAAATGGGCGAATGTTACATATATAGTTAGGATGATTGACATTAGTTTTTATAAAATGAGCTAATGTTACATATATAGTTAGGATGATTGACATTGTCATTTATAAAATGGTCTAATGTTACATATATAGTTAGGATAATTGACATTAGTTTTTATAGAATGGAATAATGTTACATATATAGTTATGATGATTGACATTAGTTTTGATAAAATGGGCGTATGTTACATCTATAGTTAGGAAGATTGACATTAGTTTTTATAAAATGGACAAATTTTACATATATAGTTAGGATGATTGACATTAGTTTTTATAAAATGGGCTAATGTTAACATATATAGTTAGGATGATTGACATTATTGTTCATAAAGTGGGCTAATGTTGCATATATAGTTAGGATGATTGACATTAGTTTTTATAAAATGGGCTAATGTTACATATATAGTTAGGATGATTGATATTAGTTTTGATAAATTGGGCGAATGTTACATATATAGTTAGGATGATTGACATTAGTTTTTATAAAATGGGCTAATGTTACATATATAGTTAGGATGATTGACATTGTCGTTTATAAAATAGGCTAATGTTACATATATAGTAAGGATGTTTGACATTAGTTTTTATAAAATGGGCTAATGTTAACATATTATATAGTTAAGATGATTGACATTAGTTTTTATAAAATGGGCTAATGTTACATATATAGTTAGGATGATTGACATTAGTTTTTATAAAATCGGCAAATGTTACATATATAGTTAGGATGATTGACATTAGTTTTTATAATGTTACATATATAGTTAGGATAATTGACATTAGTTTTAATGAAATGGGCTAATGTTACATATATAGTTTGGATGTTTGATATTAGTTTTTATAATGTTACATATATAGTTAGGATAATTGACATTAGTTTTTATAATGTTACATATATAGTTAGGATGATTGACATTAGTTTTTATTAAATGGGCAAATGTTAAATATATAGTTAGGATGATTGACATTAGTTTTTATAAAATGAGCTAATGTTACATATATGGTTAGGATGATTGACATTGTCATTGATAAAATGGGCTAATGTTACATACATAGTTATGATGATTGACATTAGTTTTAATAAAATGGAATAATGTGAACATATATAGTTAGGATGATTGAAATTAGGTTTTTTTTATAAAATGGACTAATGTTAGATATATAGTTAGGATAATTGATATTAGTTTTTATAAAATGGACTAATGTTACATATATAGTTAGGATGATTGACATTAGTTTTTATAATGTTACATACATAGTTAGGATGATTGGCATTAGTTTCTATAATGTTACATATATAGTTAGGATGATTGACATTAGTTTTTATAATGTTACATATAGTTAGGATGATTGACATTAGTTTTTATAATGTTACATATAGTTAGGATGATTGACATTAGTTTTTATAATGTTACATATAGTTAGGATGATTGACATTAGTTTTTATAATGTTACATACATAGTTAGGATGATTGACATTAAATTTAATAATATTGCATATATAGTTAGGATGATTGACATTAGTTTTTATGATTTTACATATATAGTTAGGATGATTGACATTAGTTTTTATAATGTTACATATATAGTAAGGATGATTGACATTAGTTTTTATGATGTTACATATATAGTTAGGATGATTGACATTAGATTTTATAAAATGGGCTAATGTTATATATATAGTTAGGAAGATTGACATTAGTTTTTATGAAATGATCTAATGTTACATATATAGTTAGGCTAATTGACATTATCTTTTATAGAATGGGCTAATGTTATCATATATATAGTTAGGATGATTGACATTAGTTTTTATAATGTTACATATATAGTTAGGATGATTGACATTAGTTTTTATAAAATGGACTAATGTTACATATATAGTTAGGATGATTGACATTAGTTTTTATAAAATGGGCTAATGTTACATATATAGTTAGGATGATTGACATTAGTTTTGATAAATTGGGTGAATGTTACATATATAGTTAGGATGATTGACATTAGTTTTTATAATGTTATATATATAGTAAGTATGATTGACATTAGTTTTTATAAAATGGACTAATGTTACTTATATAGTTAGGATGATTGACATTAATTTTTATAATGCTACATATATAGTTAGGATGATTGACATTAGTTTTTATATAATGGGCAAATGTTACATATATAATTAGGATGATTGACATTAGTTTTTATAAAATGAGCTAATGTTACATATATAGTTAGGATGATTGACATTGTCGTTTATAAAATGGTCTAATGTTACATATATAGTTAGGATGATTGACATTTGTTTTTATAATGTTACATATATAGTTAGGATGATTGACATTATTGTTTATAAAATGGGCTAATGTTACATATATAGTTAGGATGATTGACATTAGTTTTTATAATGTTACATATATAGTTAGTATGATTGACACTAGTTTTTATAAAATGGGCTAATGTTAACATATATAGTTAGGATGATTGACATTAGTTTTTATAAAATGGACTAATGTTAGCATATATAATTAGGATTATTGACATTAGTTTTTATAAAATGGTCTAATGTTACATATATAGTTAGGATGATTGACATTAGTTTTTATATAATGGACGAATGTTACATATATAGTTAGGATGATTGACATTAGTTTTTATAATGTTACATATATAGTAAGTATTATTGACATTAGTTTTTATAAAATGGACTAATGTTACTTAAATAGTTAGGATGATTGACATTAATTTTTATAATGCTACATATATAGTTAGGATGATTGACATTAGTTTTTATATAATGGGCGAATGTTACATATATAGTTAGGATGATTGACATTAGTTTTTATAAAATGAGCTAATGTTACATATATAGTTAGGATGATTGACATTGTTGTTTATAAAATGGTCTAATGTTACATATATAGTTAGGATGATTGACATTAGTTTTTATAAAATGGAATAATGTTACATATATAGTTAGGATGATTGACATTAGTTTTGATAAAATGAGCGAATGTTACATCTATAGTTAGGAAGATTGACATTAGTTTTTATAAAATGGACAAATTTTACATATATAGTTAGGATGATTGACATTAGTTTTTATAAAATGGACTAATGTTACATATATAGTTAAGATGAATGACATTAGTTTTTATAATGCTACATATATAGATAGAATGTTTGACCTTTGTTTTTATAAAATGGGCTAATGTCACATATATAGTTAGGATGATTGACATTAGTTTTTATAAAATGGGCTAATGTTACATATATAGTTAGGATGATTGACATTAGTTTTTATAAAATGGACTAATGTTACATATATAGATAGGATGATTGACATTAGTTTTTTTAATGTTACATATATAGATAGGATTATTGACATTAGTTTTTATAAATTGGGCTAATGTTACATATATAGTTAGGATAATTGACATTAGTTTTTATAAAATGAGCGAATGTTACATATATAGTTAGGATGATTAACATTAGTTTTTATAAAATGGACTAATGTTACATATATAGTTAGGATGATTGACATTAGTTTTTATAAAATAACAAATGTTACATATATAGTTAGGATGATTGACATTAGTTTTTATAAAATGGACTAATGTCACATATATAGTTAGGATAATTGACATTATTTTTTTAAAAATTGGCAAATGTTACATATATAGTTAGGATGATTGACATTAGTTTTTATAAATGGACTAATGTTAACATATATAGTGAGGATGATTGACATAAGTTTTTATTAAATGGACTAATGTTACATAAATAGTTAGGATGATTGACATTAGTTTTTATAAAATGGGCTAATGTTAACATATATAATTATGATGACTGACATTAGTTTTTTAAAATGGGCTATTTTTACATATATTATTAGGATGATAGACATTAGTTTTTATAAAATGGGCAAATGTTACATATATAGTTAGGATGATTGAGTTCAGTTTTTATAAATTGGACGAATGTTACATATATAGTTAGAATGATTGACATTAGTTTTTATAATGTTACATATATAGTTAGGATGATTGACATTAGTTTTTATAAAATGGACTAATGTTACTTATATAGTTAGGATGATTGACATTAGTTTTTATATAATGGGCGAATGTTACATATATATTTAGGATGATTGACATTAGTTTTTATAAAATGAGCTAATGTTACATATATAGTTAGGATGATTGACATTGTCGTTTGTAAAATGGTCTAATGTTACATATATAGTTAGGATGATTGACATTAGTTTTTATAAAATGGTATAATGTTACATATATAGTTAGAATGATTGACATTAGTTTTGATAAAATGGGCGAATGTTACATCTATAGTTAGGAAGATTGACATTAATTTTTATAAAATGGACAAATTTTACATATATAGTTAGGATGATTGACATTAGTTTTTATAAAATGGACTAATGTTACATATATAGTTAAGATGATTGACATTAGTTTTTATAATGCTACATATATAGATAGAATGTTTGACCTTTGTTTTTATAAAATGGGCTAATGTTAACATATATAGTTAGGATGATTGACATTGTTGTTCATAAAATGGGCTATTGTTACATATATAGTTAAGATGATTGACATTAGTTTTTATAAAATGGGCTAATGTTACATATATAGTTAGGAAGATTGACATTGTCGTTAATAAAATAGGCTAATGTTACATATATAGTAAGGATGATTGACATTAGTTTTTATAAAATGGACTAATGTTACATATATAGTTAGGATGATTGATATTAGTTTTGATAAATTGGGCGAATGTTACATATATAGTTAGGATGATTGACATTAGTTTTTATAAAATGGGCTAATGTTACATATATAGTTAGGATGATTGACATTGTCGTTAATAAAATGGGCTAATGTTACATATATAGTAAGGATGATTGACATTAGTTTTTATAAAATGGACTAATGTTACATATATAGTTAGGATGATTGATATTAGTTTTGATAAATTGGGCGAATGTTACATATATAGTTATGATGATTGACATTAGTTTTTATAAAATAGGTTATGTTACATATATAGTTAGGATGATTGACATTAGTTTTTATAAAATGGGCTAATGTTTACATATATAGTTAAGATGATTGACATTAGTTTTTATAAAATGGGCTAATGTTACATATATAGTTAGGATGATTGACATTGTCGTTTATAAAATGTGCTAATGTTACATATATAGTAAGGATGATTGACATTAGTTTTTATAAAATGGGCTAATGTTACATATATAGTTAGGATGATTGACATTAGTTTTTATAATGTTACATATATAGCTAGGATAATTGACATTAGTTTTTATAATGTTACATATATAGTTGGGATGATTGACATTAGTTTTTATAAAATGGGCGAATGTTACATATATAGTTAGGATGATTGACATTAGTTTTTATAAAATGAGCTAATGTTACATATATAGTTAGGATGATTGACATTGTCGTTTATAAAATTGTCTAATGTTACATATATAGTTAGGATGATTGACATTAGTTTTTATAAAATGGAATAATGTTACATATATAGTTAGGATGATTGACATTAGTTTTGATAAAATGGGCGAATGTTACATCTATAGTTAGGAAGATTGACATTAGTTTTTATAAAATGGACAAATTTTACATATATAGTTAGGATGATTGACATTAGTTTTTATAAAATGGACTAATGTTACATATATAGTTAAGATGAATGACATTAGTTTTTATAATGCTACATATATAGATAGAATGTTTGACCATTGTTTTTATAAAATGGGCTAATGTTACATATATAGTTAGGATGATTGACATTTGTTTTTATAAAATGTGCTTATGTTACATATATAGTTAGGATGATTGACATTAGTTTTTAAAAAATGGACTAATGTTACATATATAGATAGGATGATTGACATAAGTTTTTATAATGTTACATATATAGATAGGATTATTGACATTAGTTTTTATAAATTGGGCTAATGTTACATATATAGTTAGGATAATTGACATTAGTTTTTATAAAATGAGCGAATGTTACATATATAGTTAGGATGATTAACATTAGTTTTTATTAAATGGACTAATGTCACATATATAGTTAGGATAATTGACATTATTTTGTTAAAAATTGGCAAATGTTACATATATAGTTAGGATAATTGACATTAGTTTTTATGAAATGGACTAATGTTAACATATATAGTTAGGATGATTGACATTAGTTTTTATAAATGGACTAATGTTAACATATATAGTGAGGATGATTGACATAGGTTTTTATTAAATGGACTAATGTTACATAAATAGTTAGAATGATTGACATTAGTTTTTTATAAAATGGGCTAATGTTAACATATATAATTATGATGACTGACATTAGTTTTTATAAAATGGGCTATTTTTACATATATAGTTAGGATGATAGACATTAGTTTTTATAAAATGGGCTAATATTACATATATAGTAAGGATGATTGACATTGTCATTTATAAAATGGGCTAATGTTAACATATATAGTTAGGATGATTGACATTAGTTTTTATAAATTGGACTAATGTTACATATATAGTTAGGATAATTGACATTAGTTTTTATAAAATGAGCGAATGTTACATATAAAGTTAGGATGATTGACATTAGTTTTTTATGAAATGGACTAATGTTACATATATAATTAGGATGATTGACATTAGTTTTTGTGAAATGGGCTAATGTTCACATAAATAGTTAGGATGATTGACATTAGTTTTTATAAAATGGACTAATGTTACATATATAGTTAAGATGATTGACATTGTCGTTTATAAAATGGGATAATGTTACACATAAAGTTAGGATGATTGACATTAGTTTTTTATGAAATGCACTAATGTTACATATATAGTAAGGATGATTGACATTAGTTTTTATAAAATGGACTAATTTTACATATATAGTTAGGATGTTTGACATGAGTTTTTATAAAATGGGCTATTGTTAACATATTATATAGTTAGGATGATTGACATTAGTTTTTATAAAATGGGCTAATGTTACATATATAGTTAGGATGATTGACATTAGTTTTTATAAAATCGGCGAATGTTACATATATAGTTAGGATGATTGACATTAGTTTTTATAATGTTACATATATAGTTAGGATGATTGACATTAGTTTTTATAAAATGGAATAATGTTACATATATAGTTAGGATGATTGACATTAGTTTTGATAAAATGGGCGAATGTTACATCTATAGTTAGGAAGATTGACATTAGTTTTTATAAAATGGACAAATTTTACATATATAGTTAGGATGATTGACATTAGTTTTTATAAAATGGACTAATGTTACATATATAGTTAAGATGAATGACATTAGTTTTTATAATGCTACATATATAGATAGAATGTTTGACCATTGTTTTTATAAAATGGGCTAATGTTACATATATAGTTAGGATGATTGACATTTGTTTTTATAAAATGTGCTTATGTTACATATATAGTTAGGATGATTGACATTAGTTTTTAAAAAATGGACTAATGTTACATATATAGATAGGATGATTGACATAAGTTTTTATAATGTTACATATATAGATAGGATTATTGACATTAGTTTTTATAAATTGGGCTAATGTTACATATATAGTTAGGATAATTGACATTAGTTTTTATAAAATGAGCGAATGTTACATATATAGTTAGGATGATTAACATTAGTTTTTATTAAATGGACTAATGTCACATATATAGTTAGGATAATTGACATTATTTTGTTAAAAATTGGCAAATGTTACATATATAGTTAGGATAATTGACATTAGTTTTTATGAAATGGACTAATGTTAACATATATAGTTAGGATGATTGACATTAGTTTTTATAAATGGACTAATGTTAACATATATAGTGAGGATGATTGACATAGGTTTTTATTAAATGGACTAATGTTACATAAATAGTTAGAATGATTGACATTAGTTTTTTATAAAATGGGCTAATGTTAACATATATAATTATGATGACTGACATTAGTTTTTATAAAATGGGCTATTTTTACATATATAGTTAGGATGATAGACATTAGTTTTTATAAAATGGACGAATGTTACATATATAGTTAGGATGATTGACATTAGTTTTTATAATGTTACATATATAGTTAGGATGATTGACATTAGTTTTTATAAAATGGACTAATGTTACTTATATAGTTAGGATGATTGATATTAATTTTTATAATGCTACATATATAGTTAGGATGATTGACATTAGTTTTTATATAATGGGCGAATGTTACATATATAGTTAGGATGATTGACATTAGTTTTTATAAAATGAGCTAATGTTACATATATAGTTAGGATGATTGACATTGTCGTTTATAAAATGGTTTAATGTTACATATATAGTTAGGATGATTGACATTAGTTTTTATAAAATGGAATAATGTTACATATATAGTTAGGATGATTGACATTAGATTTGATAAAATGGGCAAATGTTAAATATATAGTAAGGATGATTGACATTAGTTTTTATAAAATGGGCTAATGTTAACATATATAGTTAAGATGATTGACATTAGTTTTTATAAAATGGGCTAATGTTACATATATAGTTAGGATGATTGACATTGTCGTTTATAATATGTGCTAATGTTACATATATAGTAAGGATGATTGACATTTTTTTTTATAAAATGGGCTAATGTTACATATATAGTTAGGATGATTGACATTAGTTTTTATAAAATGGGCGAATGTTACATATATAGTTAGGATGATTGACATTAGTTTTTATAATGTTACATATATAGTTAGGATAATTGACATTAGTTTTTATAATGTTACATATATAGTTGGGATAATTGACATTAGTTTTAATAAAATGGGCTAATGTTACATATATAGTTAGGATGATTGACATTAGTTTTTATAATGTTACATATATAGCTAGGATAATTGACATTAGTTTTTATAATGTTACATATATAGTTGGGATGATTGACATTAGTTTTTATAAAATGGGCGAATGTTACATATATAGTTAGGATGATTGACATTAGTTTTTATAAAATGAGCTAATGTTACATATATAGTTAGGATGATTGACATTGTCATTGTTAAAATGGGCTAATGTTACATACATAGTTAAGATGATTGACATTAGTTTTAATAAAATGGAATAATGTGAACATATATAGTTAGGATGATTGAAATTAGTTTTTTTTTATAAAATGGACTAATGTTAGATATATAGTTAGGATAATTGATATTAGTTTTTATAAAATGGGCGAATGTTACCTATATAGTTAGGATGATTGACATTAGTTTTTATAATGTTACACATATAGTTAGGATTATTGACATTAGTTTTTATAATGTTACATATAGTAAGGATGATTTACATTAGTTTTTATAATGTTACATACATAGTTAGGATGATTGACATTAAATTTTATAATGTGGCATATATAGTTAGGATGATTGACATTACTTTTTATGATGTTACATATATAGTTAGGATGATTGACATTAGTTTTTATAATGTTACATATATAGTAAGGATGATTGACATTAGTTTTTATGATGTTACATATATAGTTAGGATGATTGACATTAGTTTTTATAAAATGGGCGAATGTTACATATATAGTTAGGAAGATTGACATATCTTTTATAGAATGGGATAATGTTATCATATATATAGTTAGGATGATTGACATTAGTTTTCATAATGTTACATATATGATTAGAATGATTGAAATTAGTTTTTATAAAATGGGCTAATGTTACATATATAGTTAGGATGATTGACATTAGTTTTTATAAAATGGGCGAATGTTACATATATAGTTAGGATGATTGACATTAGTTTTTATAAAATGAGCTAATGTTACATATATAGTTAGGATGATTGACATTGTCATTGTTAAAATGGGCTAATGTTACATACATAGTTAAGATGATTGACATTAGTTTTAATAAAATGGAATAATGTGAACATATATAGTTAGGATGATTGAAATTAGTTTTTTTTTATAAAATGGACTAATGTTAGATATATAGTTAGGATAATTGATATTAGTTTTTATAAAATGGGCGAATGTTACCTATATAGTTAGGATGATTGACATTAGTTTTTATAATGTTACACATATAGTTAGGATTATTGACATTAGTTTTTATAATGTTACATATAGTAAGGATGATTTACATTAGTTTTTATAATGTTACATACATAGTTAGGATGATTGACATTAAATTTTATAATGTGGCATATATAGTTAGGATGATTGACATTACTTTTTATGATGTTACATATATAGTTAGGATGATTGACATTAGTTTTTATAATGTTACATATATAGTAAGGATGATTGACATTAGTTTTTATGATGTTACATATATAGTTAGGATGATTGACATTAGTTTTTATAAAATGGGCGAATGTTACATATATAGTTAGGAAGATTGACATATCTTTTATAGAATGGGATAATGTTATCATATATATAGTTAGGATGATTGACATTAGTTTTCATAATGTTACATATATGATTAGAATGATTGAAATTAGTTTTTATAAAATGGGCTAATGTTACATATATAGTTAGGATGATTGACATTAGTTTTTATAAAATGGACTAATGTTACATATATAGTTAGGATGATTGACATTAGTTTTTATAAAATGAACTAATGTTACATATATAGTTAGGATGATTGACATTAGTTTTTATCATGTTACAGATATAGTTAGGATGATTGACATTAGTTTTTATAAATTGGACTAATGTTACATATATAGTTAGGATAATTGACATTACTTTTTATAAAATGAGCGAATGCTACATATATAGTTAGGATGATTGACAATAGTTTTTATAATGTTACATACATAGTTAGGATGATTGACATTAAATTTTATAATGTGGCATATATAGTTAGGATGATTGACATTAGTTTTTATGATGTTACATATATAGTTAAGATGATTGACAATAGTTTTTATAATGTTACATATATAGTTAGGATGATTGACATTAGTTTTTATAATGTTACATATATAGTTAGAATGATTGACATTAGTATTTATAAAATGGGCAAATGTTACATATATAGTTAGGAAGATTGACATTAGTTTTTATAAAATGGTCTAATGTTACATATATAGTTAGGATGATTGACATTAGTTTTTATCAAATGGGCTAATGTTAACATATATAATTAGAATGATTGACATTAGTTTTTATAAAATGGGTAAATGTTATATATATAGTTTGGATGATTGACATTAGTTTTTATAAAATGGGCTAATGTTACATATATAGTTAGGATGATTGACATTAGTTTTTATAATGTTACATATATAGTAAGGATGATTGACATTAGTTTTTATGATGCTACATATATAGTTAGGATGATTGACATTAGTTTTTATAAAATGGGCGAATGTTACATATATAGTTAGGAAGATTGACATTAATTTTTATAAAATGGTTTAATGTTACATATATAGTTAGGATGATTGACATTATCTTTTATAGAATGGGCTAATGTTATCATATATATAATTAGAATGATTGACATTAGTTTTTATAAAATGGGCTAATGTTACATATATCGTTAGGATGATTGACATTAGTTTTTATAATGTTACATATATAGTTAGGATGATTGACATTAGTTTTTATAAAATGGACTAATGTTGCATATATAGTTAGGATGATTGACATTATTTTTTATAAAATGGTCTAATGTTACATATATAGTTAGGATGATTGACATTAGTTTTGATAAAATAGGCGAATGCTACATATATAGTTAGGATGATTGACATTAGTTTTTATCATGTTACATATATACATTATTAGTTAAGATGGTTGACATTAGTTAGGATGATTGACATTAAATTTTATAATGTGACATATATAGTTAGGATGATTGACATTAGTTTTTATGATGTTACATATATACATTATTAGTTAAGATGGTTGACATTAGTTTTTATAATGTTACATATATAGTTAGAATGATTGACATTAGTTTTTATAATGTTACATATATAGTTAGGATGATTGACATTAGTTTTTATAAAATGGACTAATGTTACATATATAGTTAGGATGATTGACATTAGTTTTTATAAAATGGGCTAATGTTACATATATAGTTAGGATGAATGACATTAGTTTTAATAAATGGACTAATGTTACATAGATAGTTAGGATGATTGACATTAGTTTTTATAAAATAGGCAAATGTTACATATATAGTTAGGATAATTGACATTAGTTTTTATAAAATGGACTAATGTTACATATATAGTTAGGATGATTAATATTAGTTTTTATAAAATGGACTAATGTTACATATATAGTTAGGATGAATGAAATTAGTTTTTATCATGTTACATATATAGTTAGGATGATTGACATTAGTTTTTATAAATTGGACTAATGTTACATATATAGTTAGGATGATTGACTTCAGTTTTTATAAAATGGACGAATGTTACATATATAGTTAGAATGATTGACATTAGTTTTTATAATGTTACATATATAGTTAGGATGATTGACATTAGTTTTTATAAAATGGACTAATGTTACTTATATAGTTAGGATGACTGACATTAATTTTTATAATGCTACATATATAGTTAGGATGATTGACATTAGTTTTTATATAATGTGCAAATGTTACATATATAGTTAGGATAATTGACATTGTCGTTTATAAAATGGTCTAATGTTACATATATAGTTAGGATGATTGACATTAGTTTTTATAAAATGGAATAATGTTACATATATAGTTAGGATGATTGACATTAGTTTTGATAAAATGGGCAAATGTTACATCTATAGTTAGGAAGATTGACATTAGTTTTTATAAAATGGACAAATTTTACATATATAGTTAGGATGATTGACATTAGTTTTTATAAAATGGACTAATGTTACATATATAGTTAAGATGATTGACATTGTCGTTAATAAAATGGGCTAATGTTACATATATAGTAAGGATGATTGACATTATTTTTTATAAAATGGACTAATGTTACATATATAGTTAGGATGATTGATATTAGTTTTGATAAATTGGGCGAATGTTACATATATAGTTAGGATGATTGACATTAGTTTTTATAAAATGGGCTAATGTTACATATATAGTTAGGATGATTGACATTGTCATTTATAAAATGTGCTAATGTTACATATATAGTAAGGATGATTGACATTAGTTTTTATAAAATGGACTAATTTTACATATATAGTTAGGATGTTTGACATTAGTTTTTATAAAATGGGCTAATGTTAACATATATAGTTAGGATGATTGACATTAGTTTTTTATAAAATGGGCTAATGTTACATATATAGTTAGGATGATTGACATTAGTTTTTATAAAATGGGCGAATGTTACATATATAGTTAGGATGATTGACATTAGTTTTTATAATGTTACATATATAGTAAGGATGATTGACATTAGTTTTTATGATGTTACATATATAGTTAGGATGATTGACATTAGTTTTTATAAAATGGGCGAATGTTACATATATAGTTAGGAAGATTGACATTAGTTTTTATAAAATGGTCTAATGTTACATATATAGTTAGGATGATTGACATTATCTTTTATAGAATGGGCTAATGTTATCATAAATATAATTAGAATGATTGACATTAGTTTTTATAAAATGGGCTAATGTTACATATATCGTTAGGATGATTGACATTAGTTTTTATAATGTTGCAAATATAGTTAGGATGATTGACATTAGTTTTTATAAAATGGACTAATGTTACATATATAGTTAGGATGATTGACATTATTTTTTATAAAATGGTCTAATGTTACATATATAGTTAGGATGAATGACATTAGTTTTTATAAATGGACTAATGTTACATATATAGTTAGGATGATTGACATTAGTTTTGATAAAATAGGCGAATGTTACATATATAGTTAGGATGACTGACATTAGTTTTTATCA
The DNA here is from genome assembly GCA_963680875.1 of Bathymodiolus brooksi. Taxonomy (NCBI): domain Eukaryota; kingdom Metazoa; phylum Mollusca; class Bivalvia; order Mytilida; family Modiolidae; genus Bathymodiolus; species Bathymodiolus brooksi. Next base: position 89,211,468 of record OY804578.1, on the reverse strand, counting down.
TGTTACATATATAGTTAGGATGATTGACATTATTTTTTATAAATTGGACTAATGTTACATATATAGTTAGGATAATTGACATTACTTTTTATATAATGAGCGAATGCTACATATATAGTTAGGATGATTGACAATAGTTTTTATAATGTTACATACATAGTTAGGATGATTGACATTAAATTTTATAATGTGGCATATATAGTTAGGATGATTGACATTAGTTTTTATGATGTTACATATATACATTATTAGTTAAGATGATTGACATTAGTTTTTATAATGTTACATATATAGTTAGAATGATTGACATTAGTTTTTATAAAATTGGTGAATGTTACATATATAGTTAGGAAGATTGACATTAGTTTTTATAAAATGGGCTAATGTTACATATATAGTTAGGATAATTGACATTGTCGTTTATAAAATGGTCTAATGTTACATATATAGTTAGGATGATTGACATTAGTTTTTATAAAATGGAATAATGTTACATATATAGTTAGGATGATTGACATTAGTTTTGATAAAATGGGCGAATGTTACATCTATAGTTAGGAAGATTGACATTAGTTTTTATAAAATGGACAAATTTTACATATATAGTTAGGATGATTGACATTAGTTTTTATAAAATGGACTAATGTTACATATATAGTTAAGATGATTGACATTGTCGTTAATAAAATGGGCTAATGTTACATATATAGTAAGGATGATTGACATTAGTTTTTATAAAATGGACTAATGTTACATATATAGTTAGGATGATTGATATTAGTTTTGATAAATTGGGCGAATGTTACATATATAGTTAGGATGATTGACATTAGTTTTTATAAAATGGGCTAATGTTACATATATAGTTAGGATGATTGACATTGTCATTTATAAAATGTGCTAATGTTACATATATAGTAAGGATGATTGACATTAGTTTTTATAAAATGGACTAATTTTACATATATAGTTAGGATGTTTGACATTAGTTTTTATAAAATGGGCTAATGTTAACATATATAGTTAGGATGATTGACATTAGTTTTTTATAAAATGGGCTAATGTTACATATATAGTTAGGATGATTGACATTAGTTTTTATAAAATGGGCGAATGTTACATATATAGTTAGGATGATTGACATTAGTTTTTATAATGTTACATATATAGTAAGGATGATTGACATTAGTTTTTATGATGTTACATATATAGTTAGGATGATTGACATTAGTTTTTATAAAATGGTCTAATGTTACATATATAGTTAGGATGATTGACATTTTCTTTTATAGAATGGGCTAATGTTATCATAAATATAATTAGAATGATTGACATTAGTTTTTATAAAATGGGCTAATGTTACATATATCGTTAGGATGATTGACATTAGTTTTTATAATGTTACAAATATAGTTAGGATGATTGACATTAGTTTTTATAAAATGGACTAATGTTACATATATAGTTAGGATGATTGACATTATTTTTTATTAAATGTTCTAATGTTACATATATAGTTAGGATGAATGACATTAGTTTTTATAAATGGACTAATGTTACATATATAGTTAGGATGATTGACATTAGTTTTGATAAAATAGGCGAATGTTACATATATAGTTAGGATGACTGACATTAGTTTTTATCATGTTACATACATAGTTAGGATGATTGACATTATTTTTTATAAATTGGACTAATGTTACATATATAGTTAGGATAATTGACATTACTTTTTATAAAATGAGCGAATGCTACATATATAGTTAGGATGATTGACAATAGTTTTTATAATGTTACATACATAGTTAGGATGATTGACATTAAATTTTATAATGTGGCATATATAGTTAGGATGATTGACATTAGTTTTTATGATGTTACATATATACATTATTAGTTAAGATGATTGACATTAGTTTTTATAATGTTACATATATAGTTAGAATGATTGACATTAGTTTTTATAAAATTGGTGAATGTTACATATATAGTTAGGAAGATTGACATTAGTTTTTATAAAATGGGCTAATGTTACATATACAGTTAGGATGATTGACATTAGTTTTTATAAAATGGACTAATGTTGCATATATAGTTTGGATGATTAATATTAGTTTTTATAAAATGGACTAATGTTACATATATAGTTAGGATGATTGACTTCAGTTTTTATAAAATGGACGAATGTTAAATATATAGTTAGAATGATTGACATTAGTTTTTATAATGTTACAAATATAGTTAGGATGATTGACATTAGTTTTTATAAAATGGACTAATGTTACTTATATAGTTAGGATGATTGACATTAATTTTTAAAATGCTACATATATAGTCACGATGATTGACATTAGTTTTTATATAATGGGCGAATGTTACATATATAGTTAGGATGATTGACATTAGTTTTTATAAAATGAGCTAATGTTACATATATAGTTAGGATGATTGACATTGTTGTTTATAAAATGGTCTAATGTTACATATATAGTTAGGATGATTGACATTAGTTTTTATAAAATGGAATAATGTTACATATATAGTTAGGATGATTGACATTAGTTTTGATAAAATGGGCGAATGTTACATCTATAGTTAGGATGATTGACATTAGTTTTTATAAAATGGGCAAATGTTACATATATAGTTAGGATGATTGACATTTTCATTAATAAAATGGGCTAATGTTACATATATAGTAAGGATGATTGACATTAGTTTTTATAAAATGGACTAATGTTACATATATAGTTAGGATGATTGATATTAGTTTTGATAAATTGGGCGAATGTTACATATATAGTTAGGATGATTGACATTAGTTTTCATAAAATTGGCTAATGTTACATATATAGTTAGGATGATTGACATTAGTTTTTATAATGTTACCTATATAGTTAGGATGATTGACATTAGTTTTTATAAAATGGACTAATGTTACATATATAGTTAGGATGATTGACATTAGTTTTTATAAAATGGGCTAATGTTACCTATGTAGTTAGGGTGAATGACATTAGTTTTTATCATGTTACATATATAGTTAGGATGATTGACATTAGTTTATATAAATTGGACTAATGTTACATATATAGTTAGGATGATTGACTTCAGTTTTTATAAAATGGACGAATGTTACATATATAGTTAGAATGATTGACATTAGTTTTTATAATGTTACATATATAGTTAGAATGATTGACATTAGTTTTTATAAAATGGACTAATGTTACATATATAGTTAGGATGATTGATATTAGTTTTGATAAATTGGGCGAATGTTACATATATAGTTAGGATGATTGACATTAGTTTTTATAAAATGGGCTAATGTTACATATATAGTTAGGATGATTGACATTATTTTTATAATGTTACATATATAGTTAGGATGATTGACATTAGTTTTTATAAAATGGGCTAATGTTACATATGTAGTTAGGATGAATGACATTAGTTTTAATAAATGGACTAATGTTACATAGATAGTTAGGATGATTGACATTAGTTTTTATAAAATAGGCAAATGTTACATATATAGTTAGGATGATTGACATTAGTTTTTATAAAATGGACTAATGTTACATAATAGTTAGGATGATTGACATTAGTTTTTATAAAATGGGCTAATGTTACATATGTAGTTAGGATGAATGACATTAGTTTTAATAAATGGACTAATGTTACATCTATAGTTAGGATGATTGACATTAGTTTTTATAAAATGGACTAATGTTACGTATATAGTTAGGATGATTGACATTAGTTTTTATCATGTTACATATGAAGTTAGGATGATTGACATTAGTTTTTATAAATTGGACTAATGTTACATATATAGTTAGGATGATTGACTTCAGTTTTTATAAAATGGACGAATGTTACATATATAGTTAGAATGATTGACATTAGTTTTCATAATGTTACATATATAGTTAGGATGATTGACATTAGTTTTTATAAAATGGACTAATGTTACTTATATAGTTAGGATGATTGACATTAATTTTTATAATGCTACATATATAGTTAGGATGATTGACATTAGTTTTTATATAATGGGCAAATGTTACATATATAGTTAGGATGATTGACATTAGTTTTTATAAAATGAGCTAATGTTACATATATAGTTAGGATGATTGACATTGTCGTTTATAAAATGGTCTAATGTTACATATATAGTTAGGATGATTGACATTAGTTTTTATAAAATGGAATAATGTTACATATATAGTTAGGATGATTGACATTAGTTTTGATAAAATGGGCGAATGTTACATCTATAGTGAGGAAGATTGACATTAGTTTTTATAAAATGGACAAATTTTACATATATAGTTAGGATGATTGACATTAGTTTTTATAAAATGGGCTAATGTTACATATATAGTTAGGATGATTGACATTGTCGTTAATAAAATGGGCTAATGTTACATATATAGTAAGGATGATTGACATTAGTTTTCATAAAATGAACTAATGTTACATATATTGTTAGGATGATTGATATTAGTTTTGATAAATTGGTCGAATGTTACATATATAGTTAGGATGATTGACATTAGTTTTTATAAAATGGGCTAATGTTACATATATAGTTAGGATGATTGACATTGTCGTTTATAAAATGTGCTAATGTTACATATATAGTAATGATGATTGACATTAGTTTTTATAAAATGGACTAATTTTACATATATAGTTAGGATGTTTGACATTAGTTTTTATAAAATGGGCTAATGTTAACATATATAGTTAGGATGATTGACATTAGTTTTTAAAAAATGGGCTAATGTTACATATATAGTTAGGATGATTGACATTAGTTTTTATAAAATGGGCGAATGTTACATATATAGTTAGGATAATTGACATTAGTTTTTATAATGTTACATATATAGTAAGGATGATTGACATTAGTTTTTATGATGTTACATATATAGTTAGGATGATTGACATTAGTTTTTATAAAATGGGCGAATGTTACATATATAGTTAGGAAGATTGACATTAGTTTTTATAAAATGGTCTAATGTTACATATATAGTTAGGATGATTGACATTATCTTTTATAGAATGGGCTACTGTTATCATATATATAATTAGAATGATTGACATTAGTTTTTATAAAATGGGCTAATGTTACATATATCGTTAGGATGATTGACATTATTGTTCATAAAATGGTCTAATGTTACATATATAGTTAAGATGATTGACATTAGTTTTTATAAAATGGGCTAATGTTACATATGTAGTTAGGATGATTGACATTGTCGTTAATAAAATGGGCTAATGTTACATATATAGTAAGGATGATTGACATTAGTTTTTATAAAATGGACTAATGTTACATATATAGTTAGGATGATTGATATTAGTTTTGATAAATTGGGCGAATGTTACATATATAGTTAGGATGATTGACATTAGTTTTTATAAAATGGGCTAATGTTACATATATAGTTAGGATGATTGACATTGTCATTTATAAAATAGATTAATGTTACATATATCGTTAGGATGATTGACATTAGTTTTTATAATGTTACCTATATAGTTAGGATGATTGACATTAGTTTTTATAAAATGGACTAATGTTACTTATATAGTTAGGATGATTGACATTAGTTTTTATAATGTTACATATATCATTAGGATAATTGACATTAGTTTTAATAAAATGGGCTAATGTTACATATATAGTTAGGATGATTGACATTAGTTTTTATAATGTTACATATATAGTTAGGAAAATTGAAATTAGTTTTTATAATGTTACATATATAGTTGGGATGATTGACATTAGTTTTTATAATGTTACATATATAGTTAGGATGATTGACATTAGTTTTTATAAAATGGGCGAATGTTACATACATAGTTAGGATGATTGACATTAGTTTTTATAAAATGAGCTAATATTACATATATAGTTAGGATGATTGACATTGTCATTGTTAAAATGGGCTAATGTTACATACATAGTTAGGATGAATGACATTAGTTTTAATAAAATGGAATAATGTGAACATATATAGTTAGGATGAATGACATTAGTTTTAATAAAATGGAATAATGTGAACATATATAGTTAGGATGATTGAAATTAGTTTTTTTTTATAAAATGGACTAATGTTAGATATATAGTTAGGATAATTGATATTAGTTTTTATAAAATGGGCGAATGTTACATATATAGTTAGGAAGATTGACATTAGTTTTTATAAAATGGTCTAATGTTACATATATAGTTAGGATGATTGACATTATCTTTTATAGAATGGGCTAATGTTATCATATATATAATTAGAATGATTGACATTAGTTTTTATAAAATGGGCTAATGTTACATATATCATTAGGATGATTGACATTATTGTTCATAAAATGGGCTAATGTTACATATATAGTTAAGATGATTGACATTAGTTTTTATAAAATGGGCTAATGTTACATATATAGTTAGGATGATTGACATTGTCGTTAATAAAATGGGCTAATGTTACATATATAGTAAGGATGATTGACATTAGCTTTTATAAAATGGACTAATGTTACATATATAGTTAGGATGATTGATATTAGTTTTGATAAATTGGGCGAATGTTACATATATAGTTAGGATGATTGACATTAGTTTTTATAAAATGGGCTAATGTTACATATATAGCTAGGATGATTGACATTGTCGTTTATAAAATGTGCTAATGTTACATATATAGTTTTTATAATGTTACATATATAGTTAGGATGATTGACATTAGTTTTTATAATGTTACATATATAGTAAGGATGATTGACATTAGTTTTTATGATGTTACATATATAGTTAGGATGATTGACATTAGTTTTTATAAAATGGTCTAATGTTACATATATAGTTAGGATGATTGACATTAGTTTTTATAAAATGGAATAATGTTACATATATAGTTAGGATGATTGACATTAGTTTTGATTAAATGGGCGAATGTTACATCTATAGTTAGGAAGATTGACATTAGTTTTTATAAAATGGACAAATTTTACATATATAGTTAGGATGATTGACATTAGTTTTTATAAAATGGGCTAATGTTACATATATAGTTAGGATGATTGACATTGTCGTTAATAAAATGGGCTAATGTTACATATATAGTAAGGATGATTGACATTAGTTTTTATAAAATGAACTAATGTTACATATATTGTTAGGATGATTGATATTAGTTTTGATAAATTGGTCGAATGTTACATATATAGTTAGGATGATTGACATTAGTTTTTATAAAATGGGCTAATGTTACATATATAGTTAGGATGATTGACATTGTCGTTTATAAAATGTGCTAATGTTACATATATAGTAAGGATGATTGACATTAGTTTTTATAAAATGGACTAATTTTACATATATAGTTAGGATGTTTGACATTAGTTTTTATAAAATGGGCTAATGTTAACATATATAGTTAGGATGATTGACATTAGTTTTTAAAAAATGGGCTAATGTTACATATATAGTTAGGATGATTGACATTAGTTTTTATAAAATGGGCGAATGTTACATATATAGTTAGGATGATTGACATTAGTTTTTATAATGTTACATATATAGTAAGGATGATTGACATTAGTTTTTATGATGTTACATATATAGTTAGGATGATTGACATTAGTTTTTATAAAATGGGCGAATGTTACATATATAGTTAGGAAGATTGACATTAGTTTTTATAAAATGGTCTAATGTTACATATATAGTTAGGATGATTGACATTATCTTTTATAGAATGGGCTACTGTTATCATATATATAATTAGAATGATTGACATTAGTTTTTATAAAATGGGCTAATGTTACATATATCGTTAGGATGATTGACATTATTGTTCATAAAATGGTCTAATGTTACATATATAGTTAAGATGATTGACATTAGTTTTTATAAAATGGGCTAATGTTACATATGTAGTTAGGATGATTGACATTGTCGTTAATAAAATGGGCTAATGTTACATATATAGTAAGGATGATTGACATTAGTTTTTATAAAATGGACTAATGTTACATATATAGTTAGGATGATTGATATTAGTTTTGATAAATTGGGCGAATGTTACATATATAGTTAGGATGATTGACATTAGTTTTTATAAAATGGGCTAATGTTACAAATATAGTTAGGATGATTGACATTGTCATTTATAAAATAGATTAATGTTACATATATCGTTAGGATGATTGACATTAGTTTTTATAATGTTACCTATATAGTTAGGATGATTGACATTAATTTTTATAAAATGGACTAATGTTACTTATATAGTTAGGATGATTGACATTAGTTTTTATAATGTTACATATATCATTAGGATAATTGACATTAGTTTTAATAAAATGGGCTAATGTTACATATATAGTTAGGATGATTGACATTAGTTTTTATAATGTTACATATATAGTTAGGAAAATTGAAATTAGTTTTTATAATGTTACATATATAGTTGGGATGATTGACATTAGTTTTTATAATGTTACATATATAGTTAGGATGATTGACATTAGTTTTTATAAAATGGGCGAATGTTACATATATAGTTAGGATGATTGACATTAGTTTTTATAAAATGAGCTAATATTACATATATAGTTAGGATGATTGACATTGTCATTGTTAAAATGGGCTAATGTTACATACATAGTTAGGATGAATGACATTAGTTTTAATAAAATGGAATAATGTGAACATATATAGTTAGGATGAATGACATTAGTTTTAATAAAATGGAATAATGTGAACATATATAGTTAGGATGATTGAAATTAGTTTTTTTTTATAAAATGGACTAATGTTAGATATATAGTTAGGATAATTGATATTAGTTTTTATAAAATGGGCGAATGTTACATATATAGTTAGGAAGATTGACATTAGTTTTTATAAAATGGTCTAATGTTACATATATAGTTAGGATGATTGACATTATCTTTTATAGAGTGGGCTAATGTTATCATATATATAATTAGAATGATTGACATTAGTTTTTATAAAATGGGCTAATGTTACATATATCATTAGGATGATTGACATTATTGTTCATAAAATGGGCTAATGTTACATATATAGTTAAGATGATTGACATTAGTTTTTATAAAATGGGCTAATGTTACATATATAGTTAGGATGATTGACATTGTCGTTAATAAAATGGGCTAATGTTACATATATAGTAAGGATGATTGACATTAGTTTTTATAAAATGGATTAATGTTACATATATAGTTAGGATGATTGATATTAGTTTTGATAAATTGGGCGAATGTTACATATATAGTTAGGATGATTGACATTAGTTTTTATAAAATGGGCTAATGTTACATATATAGCTAGGATGATTGACATTGTCGTTTATAAAATGTGCTAATGTTACATATATAGTTTTTATAATGTTACATATATAGTTAGGATGATTGACATTAGTTTTTATAATGTTACATATATAGTAAGGATGATTGACATTAGTTTTTATGATGTTACATATATAGTTAGGATGATTGACATTAGTTTTTATAAAATGGTCTAATGTTACATATATAGTTAGGATGATTGACATTAGTTTTTATAAAATGGGCTAATGTTACATATATAGCTAGGATGATTGACATTGTCGTTTATAAAATGTGCTAATGTTACATATATAGTTTTTATAATGTTACATATATAGTTAGGATGATTGACATTAGTTTTTATAATGTTACATATATAGTAAGGATGATTGACATTAGTTTTTATGATGTTACATATATAGTTAGGATGATTGACATTAGTTTTTATAAAATGGAATAATGTTACATATATAGTTAGGATGATTGACATTAGTTTTGATAAAATGGGCAAATGTTACATCTATAGTTAGGAAGATTGACATTAGTTTTTATAAAATGGACAAATTTTACATATATAGTTAGGATGATTGACATTAGTTTTTATAAAATGGGCTAATGTTACATATATAGTTAGGATGATTGACATTGTCGTTAATAAAATGGGCTAATGTTACATATATAGTAAGGATGATTGACATTAGTTTTTATAAAATGAACTAATGTTACATATATTGTTAGGATGATTGATATTAGTTTTGATAAATTGGGCGAATGTTACATATATAGTTAGGATGATTGACATTAGTTTTTATAAAATGGGCTAATGTTACAAATATAGTTAGGATGATTGACATTGTCATTTATAAAATAGATTAATGTTACATATATCGTTAGGATGATTGACATTAGTTTTTATAATGTTACCTATATAGTTAGGATGATTGACATTAATTTTTATAAAATGGACTAATGTTACTTATATAGTTAGGATGATTGACATTAGTTTTTATAATGTTACATATATCATTAGGATAATTGACATTAGTTTTAATAAAATGGGCTAATGTTACATATATAGTTAGGATGATTGACATTAGTTTTTATAATGTTACATATATAGTTAGGAAAATTGAAATTAGTTTTTATAATGTTACATATATAGTTGGGATGATTGACATTAGTTTTTATAATGTTACATATATAGTTAGGATGATTGACATTAGTTTTTATAAAATGGACGAATGTTACATATATAGTTAGGATGATTGACATTGTCATTGTTAAAATGGGCTAATGTTACATACCTAGTTAGGATGAATGACATTAGTTTTAATAAAATGGAATAATGTGAACATATATAGTTAGGATGAATGACATTAGTTTTAATAAAATGGAATAATGTGAACATATATAGTTAGGATGATTGAAATTAGTTTTTTTTTATAAAATGGACTAATGTTAGATATATAGTTAGGATAATTGATATTAGTTTTTATAAAATGGGCGAATGTTACATATATAGTTAGGAAGATTGACATTAGTTTTTATAAAATGGTCTAATGTTACATATATAGTTAGGATGATTGACATTAGTTTTTATAAAATGGACTAATGTTACATATATAGTTAGGATGATTGATATTAGTTTTGATAAATTGGGCGAATGTTACATATATAGTTAGGATGATTGACATTAGTTTTTATAAAATGGGCTAATGTTACATATATAGCTAGGATGATTGACATTGTCGTTTATAAAATGTGCTAATGTTACATATATAGTTTTTATAATGTTACATATATAGTTAGGATGATTGACATTAGTTTTTATAATGTTACATATATAGTAAGGATGATTGACATTAGTTTTTATGATGTTACATATATAGTTAGGATGATTGACATTAGTTTTTATAAAATGGTCTAATGTTACATATATAGTTAGGATGATTGACATTAGTTTTTATAAAATGGGCTAATGTTACATATATAGCTAGGATGATTGACATTGTCGTTTATAAAATGTGCTAATGTTACATATATAGTTTTTATAATGTTACATATATAGTTAGGATGATTGACATTAGTTTTTATAATGTTACATATATAGTAAGGATGATTGACATTAGTTTTTATGATGTTACATATATAGTTAGGATGATTGACATTAGTTTTTATAAAATGGAATAATGTTACATATATAGTTAGGATGATTGACATTAGTTTTGATAAAATGGGCAAATGTTACATCTATAGTTAGGAAGATTGACATTAGTTTTTATAAAATGGACAAATTTTACATATATAGTTAGGATGATTGACATTAGTTTTTATAAAATGGGCTAATGTTACATATATAGTTAGGATGATTGACATTGTCGTTAATAAAATGGGCTAATGTTACATATATAGTAAGGATGATTGACATTAGTTTTTATAAAATGAACTAATGTTACATATATTGTTAGGATGATTGATATTAGTTTTGATAAATTGGGCGAATGTTACATATATAGTTAGGATGATTGACATTAGTTTTTATAAAATGGGCTAATGTTACAAATATAGTTAGGATGATTGACATTGTCATTTATAAAATAGATTAATGTTACATATATCGTTAGGATGATTGACATTAGTTTTTATAATGTTACCTATATAGTTAGGATGATTGACATTAATTTTTATAAAATGGACTAATGTTACTTATATAGTTAGGATGATTGACATTAGTTTTTATAATGTTACATATATCATTAGGATAATTGACATTAGTTTTAATAAAATGGGCTAATGTTACATATATAGTTAGGATGATTGACATTAGTTTTTATAATGTTACATATATAGTTAGGAAAATTGAAATTAGTTTTTATAATGTTACATATATAGTTGGGATGATTGACATTAGTTTTTATAATGTTACATATATAGTTAGGATGATTGACATTAGTTTTTATAAAATGGACGAATGTTACATATATAGTTAGGATGATTGACATTGTCATTGTTAAAATGGGCTAATGTTACATACCTAGTTAGGATGAATGACATTAGTTTTAATAAAATGGAATAATGTGAACATATATAGTTAGGATGAATGACATTAGTTTTAATAAAATGGAATAATGTGAACATATATAGTTAGGATGATTGAAATTAGTTTTTTTTTATAAAATGGACTAATGTTAGATATATAGTTAGGATAATTGATATTAGTTTTTATAAAATGGGCGAATGTTACATATATAGTTAGGAAGATTGACATTAGTTTTTATAAAATGGTCTAATGTTACATATATAGTTAGGATGATTGACATTAGTTTTTATAAAATGGACTAATGTTACATATATAGTTAGGATGATTGATATTAGTTTTGATAAATTGGGCGAATGTTACATATATAGTTAGGATGATTGACATTAGTTTTTATAAAATGGGCTAATGTTACATATATAGCTAGGATGATTGACATTGTCGTTTATAAAATGTGCTAATGTTATATATATAGTTTTTATAATGTTACATATATAGTTAGGATGATTGACATTAGTTTTTATAATGTTACATATATAGTAAGGATGATTGACATTAGTTTTTATGATGTTACATATATAGTTAGGATGATTGACATTAGTTTTTATAAAATGGGCGAATGTTACATATATAGTTAGGAAGATTGACATTAGTTTTTATAAAATGGTCTAATGTTACATATATAGTTAGGATGATTGACATTATCTTTTATAGAATGGGCTAATGCTATCATATATATAATTAGAATGATTGACATTAGTTTTTATAAAATGGGCTAATGTTACATATATCATTAGGATGATTGACATTATTGTTCATAAAATGGGCTAATGTTACATATATAGTTAAGATGATTGACATTAGTTTTTATAAAATGGGCTAATGTTACATATATAGTTAGGATGACTGACATTGTCGTTAATAAAATGGGCTAATGTTACATATATAGTAAGGATGATTGACATTAGTTTTTATAAAATGGACGAATGTTACATATATAGTTAGGATGATTGACATTGTCATTGTTAAAATGGGCTAATGTTACATACCTAGTTAGGATGAATGACATTAGTTTTAATAAAATGGAATAATGTGAACATATATAGTTAGGATGAATGACATTAGTTTTAATAAAATGGAATAATGTGAACATATATAGTTAGGATGATTGAAATTAGTTTTTTTTTATAAAATGGACTAATGTTAGATATATAGTTAGGATAATTGATATTAGTTTTTATAAAATGGGCGAATGTTACATATATAGTTAGGAAGATTGACATTAGTTTTTATAAAATGGTCTAATGTTACATATATAGTTAGGATGATTGACATTATCTTTTATAGAATGGGCTAATGTTATCATATATATAATTAGAATGATTGACATTAGTTTTTATAAAATGGGCTAATGTTACATATATCATTAGGATGATTGACATTATTGTTCATAAAATGGGCTAATGTTACATATATAGTTAAGATGATTGACATTAGTTTTTATAAAATGGGCTAATGTTACATATATAGTTGGGATGATTGACATTGTCGTTAATAAAATGGGCTAATGTTACATATATAGTAAGGATGATTGACATTAGTTTTTATAAAATGGACTAATGTTACATATATAGTTAGGATGATTGATATTAGTTTTGATAAATTGGGCGAATGTTACATATATAGTTAGGATGATTGACATTAGTTTTTATAAAATGGGCTAATGTTACATATATAGCTAGGATGATTGACATTGTCGTTTATAAAATGTGCTAATGTTACATATATAGTTTTTATAATGTTACATATATAGTTAGGATGATTGACATTAGTTTTTATAATGTTACATATATAGTAAGGATGATTGACATTAGTTTTTATGATGTTACATATATAGTTAGGATGATTGACATTAGTTTTTATAAAATGGGCGAATGTTACATATATAGTTAGGAAGATTGACATTAGTTTTTATAAAATGGTCTAATGTTACATATATAGTTAGGATGATTGACATTATCTTTTATAGAATGGGCTAATGCTATCATATATATAATTAGAATGATTGACATTAGTTTTTATAAAATGGGCTAATGTTACATATATCATTAGGATGATTGACATTATTGTTCATAAAATGGGCTAATGTTACATATATAGTTAAGATGATTGACATTAGTTTTTATAAAATGGGCTAATGTTACATATATAGTTAGGATGACTGACATTGTCGTTAATAAAATGGGCTAATGTTACATATATAGTAAGGATGATTGACATTAGTTTTTATAAAATGGACTAATGTTACATATATAGTTAGGATGATTGATATTAGTTTTGATAAATTGGGCGAATGTTACATATATAGTTAGGATGATTGACATTAGTTTTTATAAAATGGGCTAATGTTACATATATAGTTAGGATGATTGACATTGTCGTTTATAAAATGTGCTAATGTTACATATATAGTTTTTATAATGTTACATATATAGTTAGGATGATTGACATTAGTTTTTATAATGTTACATATATAGTTAGGATAATTGACATTAGTTTTAATAAAATGGGCTAATGTTACATATATAGTTAGGATGATTGACATTAGTTTTTATAATGTTACATATATAGTTAGGAAAATTGACATTAGTTTTTATAATGTTACATATATAGTTAGGATGATTGACATTAGTTTTTATAATGTTACATATATAGTTAGGATGATTAATATTAGTTTTTATAAAATGGACTAATGTTACATATATAGTTAGGATGATTGACATTAGTTTTTATCATGTTACATATATAGTTAGGATGATTGACATTAGTTTTTATAAATTGGACTAATGTTACATATATAGTTAGGATGATTGACTTCAGTTTTTATAAAATGGACGAATGTTACATATATAGTTAGAATGATTGACATTAGTTTTTATAATGTTACATATATAGTTAGAATGATTGACATTAGTTTTTATAAAATGGACTAATGTTACATATATAGTTGTTACATATATAGTTAGGATGATTGATATTAGTTTTGATAAATTGGGCGAATGTTACATATATAGTTAGGATGATTGACATTAGTTTTTATAAAATGGGCTAATGTTACATATATAGTTAGGATGATTGACATTATTTTTATAATGTTACATATATAGTTAGGATGATTGACATTAGTTTTTATAAAATGGACTAATGTTACATATATAGTTAGGATGATTGACATTAGTTTTTATAAAATGGGCTAATGTTACATATGTAGTTAGGATGAATGACATTAGTTTTAATAAATGGACTAATGTTACATAGATAGTTAGGATGATTGACATTAGTTTTTATAAAATAGGCAAATGTTACATATATAGTTAGGATGATTGACATTAGTTTTTATAAAATGGACTAATGTTACATATATAGTTAGGATGATTAATATTAGTTTTTATAAAATGGACTAATGTTACATATATAGTTAGGATGATTGACATTAGTTTTTATCATGTTACATATGAAGTTAGGATGATTGACATTAGTTTTTATAAATTGGACTAATGTTACATATATAGTTAGGATGATTGACTTCAGTTTTTATAAAATGGATGAATGTTACATATATAGTTAGAATGATTGACATTAGTTTTCATAATGTTACATATATAGTTAGGATGATTGACATTAGTTTTTATAAAATGGACTAATGTTACTTATATAGTTAGGATGATTGACATTAATTTTTATAATGCTACATATATAGTTAGGATGATTGACATTAGTTTTTATAAAATGAGCTAATGTTACATATATAGTTAGGATGATTGACATTGTCGTTTATAAAATGGTCTAATGTTACATATATAGTTAGGATGATTGACATTAGTTTTTATAAAATGGAATAATGTTACATATATAGTTAGGATGATTGACATTAGTTTTGATAAAATGGGCAAATGTTACATCTATAGTTAGGAAGATTGACATTAGTTTTTATAAAATGGACAAATTTTACATATATAGTTAGGATGATTGACATTAGTTTTTATAAAATGGGCTAATGTTACATATATAGTTAGGATGATTGACATTGTCGTTAATAAAATGGGCTAATGTTACATATATAGTAAGGATGATTGACATTAGTTTTTATAAAATGAACTAATGTTACATATATTGTTAGGATGATTGATATTAGTTTTGATAAATTGGTCGAATGTTACATATATAGTTAGGATGATTGACATTAGTTTTTATAAAATGGGCTAATGTTACATATATAGTTAGGATGATTGACATTGTCGTTTATAAAATGTGCTAATGTTACATATATAGTAAGGATGATTGACATTAGTTTTTATAAAATGGACTAATTTTACATATATAGTTAGGATGTTTGACATTAGTTTTTATAAAATGGGCTAATGTTAACATATATAGTTAGGATGATTGACATTAGTTTTTAAAAAATGGGCTAATGTTACATATATAGTTAGGATGATTGACATTAGTTTTTATAAAATGGGCGAATGTTACATATATAGTTAGGATGATTGACATTAGTTTTTATAATGTTACATATATAGTAAGGATGATTGACATTAGTTTTTATGATGTTACATATATAGTTAGGATGATTGACATTAGTTTTTATAAAATGGGCGAATGTTACATATATAGTTAGGAAGATTGACATTAGTTTTTATAAAATGGTCTAATGTTACATATATAGTTAGGATGATTGACATTATCTTTTATAGAATGGGTTACTGTTATCATATATATAATTAGAATGATTGACATTAGTTTTTATAAAATGGGCTAATGTTACATATATCGTTAGGATGATTGACATTAATTTTTATAATGCTACATATATAGTTAGGATGATTGACATTAGTTTTTATAAAATGAGCTAATGTTACATATATAGTTAGGATGATTGACATTGTCGTTTATAAAATGGTCTAATGTTACATATATAGTTAGGATGATTGACATTAGTTTTTATAAAATGGAATAATGTTACATATATAGTTAGGATGATTGACATTAGTTTTGATAAAATGGGCAAATGTTACATCTATAGTTAGGAAGATTGACATTAGTTTTTATAAAATGGACAAATTTTACATATATAGTTAGGATGATTGACATTAGTTTTTATAAAATGGGCTAATGTTACATATATAGTTAGGATGATTGACATTGTCGTTAATAAAATGGGCTAATGTTACATATATAGTAAGGATGATTGACATTAGTTTTTATAAAATGAACTAATGTTACATATATTGTTAGGATGATTGATATTAGTTTTGATAAATTGGTCGAATGTTACATATATAGTTAGGATGATTGACATTAGTTTTTATAAAATGGGCTAATGTTACATATATAGTTAGGATGATTGACATTGTCGTTTATAAAATGTGCTAATGTTACATATATAGTAAGGATGATTGACATTAGTTTTTATAAAATGGACTAATTTTACATATATAGTTAGGATGTTTGACATTAGTTTTTATAAAATGGGCTAATGTTAACATATATAGTTAGGATGATTGACATTAGTTTTTAAAAAATGGGCTAATGTTACATATATAGTTAGGATGATTGACATTAGTTTTTATAAAATGGGCGAATGTTACATATATAGTTAGGATGATTGACATTAGTTTTTATAATGTTACATATATAGTAAGGATGATTGACATTAGTTTTTATGATGTTACATATATAGTTAGGATGATTGACATTAGTTTTTATAAAATGGGCGAATGTTACATATATAGTTAGGAAGATTGACATTAGTTTTTATAAAATGGTCTAATGTTACATATATAGTTAGGATGATTGACATTATCTTTTATAGAATGGGTTACTGTTATCATATATATAATTAGAATGATTGACATTAGTTTTTATAAAATGGGCTAATGTTACATATATCGTTAGGATGATTGACATTATTGTTCATAAAATGGTCTAATGTTACATATATAGTTAAGATGATTGACATTAGTTTTTATAAAATGGGCTAATGTTACATATGTAGTAAGGATGATTGACATTAGTTTTTATAAAATGGACTAATGTTACATATATAGTTAGGATGATTGATATTAGTTTTGATAAATTGGGCGAATGTTACATATATAGTTAGGATGATTGACATTAGTTTTTATAAAATGGGCTAATGTTACATATATAGTTAGGATGATTGACATTGTCATTTATAAAATAGATTAATGTTACATATATCGTTAGGATGATTGACATTAGTTTTTATAATGTTACCTATATAGTTAGGATGATTGACATTAGTTTTTATAAAATGGACTAATGTTACTTATATAGTTAGGATGATTGACATTAGTTTTTATAATGTTACATATATCATTAGGATAATTGACATTAGTTTTAATAAAATGGGCTAATGTTACATATATAGTTAGGATGATTGACATTAGTTTTTATAATGTTACATATATAGTTAGGAAAATTGAAATTAGTTTTTATAATGTTACATATATAGTTGGGATGATTGACATTAGTTTTTATAATGTTACATATATAGTTAGGATGATTGACATTAGTTTTTATAAAATGGGTGAATGTTACATATATAGTTAGGATGATTGACATTAGTTTTTATAAAATGAGCTAATATTACATATATAGTTAGGATGATTGACATTGTCATTGTTAAAATGGGCTAATGTTACATACATAGTTAGGATGAATGACATTAGTTTTAATAAAATGGAATAATGTGAACATATATAGTTAGGATGAATGACATTAGTTTTAATAAAATGGAATAATGTGAACATATATAGTTAGGATGATTGAAATTAGTTTTTTTTTATAAAATGGACTAATGTTAGATATATAGTTAGGATAATTGATATTAGTTTTTATAAAATGGGCAAATGTTACATATATAGTTAGGAAGATTGACATTAGTTTTTATAAAATGGTCTAATGTTACATATATAGTTAGGATGATTGACATTATCTTTTATAGAATGGGCTAATGTTATCATATATATAATTAGAATGATTGACATTAGTTTTTATAAAATGGGCTAATGTTACATATATCATTAGGATGATTGACATTATTGTTCATAAAATGGGCTAATGTTACATATATAGTTAAGATGATTGACATTAGTTTTTATAAAATGGGCTAATGTTACATATATAGTTAGGATGATTGACATTGTCGTTAATAAAATGGGCTAATGTTACATATATAGTAAGGATGATTGACATTAGTTTTTATAAAATGGACTAATGTTACATATATAGTTAGGATGATTGATATTAGTTTTGATAAATTGGGCGAATGTTACATATATAGTTAGGATGATTGACATTAGTTTTTATAAAATGGGCTAATGTTACATATATAGTTAGGATGATTGACATTGTCGTTTATAAAATGTGCTAATGTTACATATATAGTTTTTATAATGTTACATATATAGTTAGGATGATTGACATTAGTTTTTATAATGTTACATATATAGTTAGGATAATTGACATTAGTTTTTATAATGTTACATATATAGTTAGGATGATTGACATTAGTTTTTATAATGTTACATATATAGTTAGGATGATTGACATTAGTTTTTATAAAATGGGCGAATGTTACATATATAGTTAGGATGATTGACATTAGTTTTTATAAAATGAGCTAATGTTACATATATAGTTAGGATGATTGATATTGTCATTGTTAAAATGGGCTAATGTTACATACATAGTTAGGATGATTGACATTAGTTTTAATAAAATGGAATAATGTGAACATATATAGTTAGGATGATTGAAATTAGTTTTTTTTTTATAAAATGGACTAATGTTAGATATATAGTTAGGATAATTGATATTAGTTTTTATAAAATGGGCGAATGTTACCTATATAGTTAGGATGATTGACATTAGTTTTTGTAATGTTACATATATAGTTAGGATGATTGACATTAGTTTTTATAATGTTACATATAGTTAGGATGATTTACATTAGTTTTTATAATGTTAAATACATAGTAAGGATGATTGACATTAGTTTTTATAATGTTACATATATAGTTAGGATGATTGACATTAGTTTTTATAAAATGGGGGAATGTTACATATATAGTTAGGAAGATTGACATATCTTTTATAGAATGGGATAATGTTATCATATATATAATTAGAATGATTGAAATTAGTTTTTATAAAATGGGCTAATGTTACATATATAGTTAGGATGATTGACATTAGTTTTTATAATGTTACATATATAGTTAGGATGATTGACATTAGTTTTTATAAAATGGACTAATGTTACATATATAGTTAGGATGATTGACATTAGTTTTTATAAAATGGGCTAATGTTACATATATAGTTAGGATGAATGACATTAGTTTTTATAAATGGACTAATGTTACATATATAGTTAGGATGATTGACATTAGTTTTTATAAAATAGGCGAATGTTACATATATAGTTAGGATGATTGACATTAGTTTTAATAAAATGGACTAATGTTACATATATAGTTAGGATGATTAATATTAGTTTTTATAAAATGGACTAATGTTACATATATAGTTAGGATGATTGACATTAGTTTTTATCATGTTACATATATAGTTAGGATGATTGACATTAGTTTTTATAAATTGGACTAATGTTACATATATAGTTAGGATAATTGACATTACTTTTTATAAAATGAGCGAATGCTACATATATAGTTAGGATGATTGACAATAGTTTTTATAATGTTACATACATAGTTAGGATGATTGACATTAAATTTTATAATGTGGCATATATAGTTAGGATGATTGACATTAGTTTTAATAAAATGGAATAATGTGAACATATATAGTTAGGATGATTGAAATTAGTTTTTTTTTTATAAAATGGACTAATGTTAGATATATAGTTAGGATAATTGATATTAGTTTTTATAAAATGGGCGAATGTTACCTATATAGTTAGGATGATTGACATTAGTTTTTGTAATGTTACATATATAGTTAGGATGATTGACATTAGTTTTTATAATGTTACATATATAGTTAGGATGATTGACATTAATTTTTATAAAATGGACTAATGCGACATATATAGTTAGGATGATTGACATTAGTTTTTATAAAATGGGCTAATGTCACATATATAGTTAGGATGATTGACATTAGTTTTTATAATGTTACATATATAGTAAGGATGATTGACATTAGTTTTTATGATGTTACATATATAGTTAGGATGATTGACATTAGTTTTTATAAAATGGGCGAATGTTACATATATAGTTAGGAAGATTGACATTAGTTTTTATAAAATGGTCTAATGTTACATATATAGTTAGGATGATTGACATTAGTTTTTATAAAATGGATTAATGTTACATATATCGTTAGGATGATTGACATTAGTTTTTATAATGTTACATATATAGTTAGGATGATTGACATTAGTTTTTATAAAATGGACTAATGTTACATATATAGTTAGGATGATTGACATTAGTTTTGATAAATTGGGCGAATGTTATATATATAGTTAGGATGATTGACATTTGTTTTTATAAAATGGGCTAATGTTACATATATAGTTAGGATGTTTGACATTAGTTTTTATAAAATGGACTAATGTTAACATATATAGTTAGGATGATTGACATTAGTTTTTATAAAATGGGCTAATGTTACATATATAGTTAGGATGATTGACATTAGTTTTTATAAAATGGGCGAATGTTACATATATAGTTAGGATGATTGACATTAGTTTTTATAATGTTACATATATAGTTAGGATAATTGACATTAGTTTTAATAAAATGGGCTAATGTTACATATATAGTTAGGATGATTGACATTAGTTTTTATAATGTTACATATATAGTTGGGATGATTGACATTAGTTTTTATAATGTTAGATATATAGTTAGGATGATTGACATTAGTTTTTATAAAATGGGCGAATGTTACATATATAGTTAGGATAATTGACATTAGTTTTTATAATGTTACATATATAGTTGGGATGATTGACATTAGTTTTTATAATGTTACATATATAGATAGGATGATTGACATTAGTTTTTATAAAATGGGCAAATGTTACATATATAGTTAGGATAATTGACATTAGTTTTTATAAAATGGGCTAATGTTACATATATAGTTAGGATAATTGACATTAGTTTTTATAATGTTACATATATAGTTAGGATGATTGACATTAGTTTTTATAAAATGGACTAATGTTACATATATAGTTAGGATGATTGACATTAGTTTTTATAAAATGGACTAATGTTACATATATAGTTAGGATGAATGACATTAGTTTTTATAAATGGACTAATGTTACATATATAGTTAGGATGATTGACATTAGTTTTTATAAAATAGGCGAATGTTACATATATAGTTAGGATGATTGACATTAGTTTTTATAAAATGGACTAATGTTACATATATAGTTAGGATGATTAATATTAGTTTTTATAAAATGGACTAATGTTACATATATAGTTAGGATAATTGACATTAGTTTTTATCATGTTACATATATAGTTAGGATGATTGACATTAGTTTTTATAAATTGGACTAATGTTACATATATAGTTAGGATAATTGACATTACTTTTTATAAAATGAGCGAATGCTACATATATAGTTAGGATGATTGACAATAGTTTTTATAATGTTACATACATAGTTAGGATGATTGACATTAAATTTTATAATGTGGCATATATAGTTAGGATGATTGACATTAGTTTTTATGATGTTACATATATAGTTAAGATGATTGACAATAGTTTTTATAATGTTACCGGTACATATATAGTTAGGATGATTGACATTAGTTTTTATAATGTTACATATATAGATAGAATGATTGACATTAGTTTTTATAAAATGGGCGAATGTTACATATATAGTTAGGAAGATTGACATTAGTTTTTATAAAATGGTCTAATGTTACATATATAGTTAGGAAGATTGACATTAGTTTTTATCAAATGGGCTAATGTTAACATATATAATTAGAATGATTGACATTAGTTTTTATAAAATGGGTTAATGTTATATATATAGTTTGGATGATTGACATTAGTTTTTATAATGTTACATATATAGTTAGGATGATTGACATTAATTTTTATAAAATGGACTAATGCGACATATATAGTTAGGATGATTGACATTAGTTTTTATAATGTTACATATATAGTAAGGATGATTGACATTAGTTTTTATGATGTTACATATATAGTTAGGATGATTGACATTAGTTTTTATAAAATGGGCGAATGTTACATATATAGTTAGGAAGATTGACATTAGTTTTTATAAAATGGTCTAATGTTACATATATAGTTAGGATGATTGACATTATCTTTTATAGAATGGGCTAATGTTATCATATATATAATTAGGATGATTGACATTAGTTTTTATAAAATGGACTAATGTTACATATATCGTTAGGATGATTGACATTAGTTTTTATAATGTTACATATATAGTTAGGATGATTGACATTAGTTTTTATAAAATGGACTAATGTTACATATATAGTTAGGATGATTGACATTAGTTTTGATAAATTGGGCGAATGTTATATATATAGTTAGGATGATTGACATTAGTTTTTATAAAATGGGCTAATGTTACATATATAGTTAGGATGTTTGACATTAGTTTTTATAAAATGGGCTAATGTTAACATATATAGTTAGGATGATTGACATTAGTTTTTATAAAATGGGCTAATGTTACATATATAGTTAGGATGATTGACATTAGTTTTTATAAAATGGGCGAATGTTACATATATAGTTAGGATGATTGACATTAGTTTTTATAATGTTACATATATAGTTAGGATAATTGACATTAATTTTAATAAAATGGGCTAATGTTACATATATAGTTAGGATGATTGACATTAGTTTTTATAATGTTACATATATAGTTGGGATGATTGACATTAATTTTTATAATGTTACATATATAGTTAGGATGATTGACATTAGTTTTTATAAAATGGGCGAATGTTACATATATAGTTAGGATAATTGACATTAGTTTTTATAATGTTACATATATAGTTGGGATGATTGACATTAGTTTTTATAATGTTACATATATAGATAGGATGATTGACATTAATTTTTATAAAATGGGCAAATGTTACATATATAGTTAGGATAATTGACATTAGTTTTTATAATGTTGCATATATAGTTAGGATGATTGACATTAGTTTTTTATAAAATCGAATAATGTTATATATATAGTTAAGATGATTGACATTAGTTTTTATAATGTTACATATATAGATAGGATGTTTTAGGATGTTTTAAATAGTTAGGATGAATGACATTAGTTTTTATAAATGGACTAATGTTACATATATAGTTAGGATGATTGACATTAGTTTTTATAAAATTGGCGAATGTTACATATATAGTTAGGATGATTGACATTAGTTTTTATCATGTTACATATATAGTTAGGATGATTGACATTAGTTTTTATAAATTGGACTAATGTTACATATATAGTTAGGATAATTGACATTACTTTTTATAAAATGAGCGAATGCTACATATATAGTTAGGATGATTGACAATAGTTTTTACAATGTTACATACATAGTTCGGATGATTGACATTAAATTTTATAATGTGGCATATATAGTTAGGATGATTGACATTAGTTTTTATGATGTTACATATATACATTATTAGTTAAGATGATTGACATTAGTTTTTATAATGTTACATATATAGTTAGAATGATTGACATTAGTTTTTATAAAATGGGTGAATGTTACATATATAGTTAGGAAGATTGACATTAGTTTTTATAAAATGGACTAATGTTACATATATCGTTAGGATGATTGACATTAGTTTTTATAATGTTACATATATAGTTAGGATAATTGACATTACTTTTAATAAAATGAGCGAATGCTACATATATAGTTAGGATGATTGACAATAGTTTTTATAATGTTACATACATAGTTAGGTTGATTGACATTAAATTTTATAATGTGGCATATATAGTTAGGATGATTGACATTAGTTTTTATGATGTTACATATATACATTATTAGTTAAGATGATTGACATTAGTTTTTATAATGTTACATATATAGTTAGAATGATTGACATTAGTTTTTATAAAATGGGTGAATGTTACATATATAGTTAGGAAGATTGACATTAGTTTTTATAAAATGGACTAATGTTACATATATCGTTAGGATGATTGACATTAGTTTTTATAATGTTACATATATAGTTAGGATGATTGACATTAGTTTTTATAAAATGGACTAATGTTACATATATAGTTAGGATGAATGACATTAATTTTTATAAATGGACTAATGTTACATATATAGCTAGGATGATTGACATTAGTTTTGATAAAATAGGCGAATGTTACATATATAGTTAGGATGATTGACATTAGTTTTTATCATGTTACATATATAGTTAGGATGATTGACATTAGTTTTTATAAATTGGACTAATGTTACATATATAGTTAGGATAATTGACATTAGTTTTTAAAAAATGAGCGAATTTTATATATAAAATTAGGTCGATTGACATTAGTTTTTTATGAAATGGACTAATGTTAACATATATAGTTAGGATGATTGACATTAGTTTTTATGAAATGGACTAATGTTACATATATAATTAGGATGATTGACATTAGATTTTATAAAATGGGCTAATGTTCACATAAATAGTAATGATGATTGACATTAGTTTTATAAAAATGGATTAATGTTACATATATAGTTAGGATGATTGACATTAGTTTTTATAAAATGGGCGAATGTTATATATATAATTAGGATGATTGACATTAGTTTTTATAAAATGGACTAATGTTACATATATAGTTAGGATGATTGACATTAGTTTTTATAAAATGAACTAATGTAAACATATATAGTTAGGATGATTGACATTAGTTTTTATAAAATGGACTAATGTTACATATATAGTTAGGATGATTGA
The DNA here is from genome assembly GCA_963680875.1 of Bathymodiolus brooksi. Lineage (NCBI taxonomy): Eukaryota > Metazoa > Mollusca > Bivalvia > Mytilida > Modiolidae > Bathymodiolus > Bathymodiolus brooksi. The sequence goes on along the minus strand of OY804578.1, from coordinate 89,184,962 downwards.
CATTAGTTTTTATAATGTTACATATATAGTTAGGATGATTGACATTAGTTTTTATAAAATGGACTAATGTTACATATATAGTTAGGATGATTGACATTAGTTTTGATAAAATGGGTGAATGCTACATATATAGTTAGGATGATTGACATTATTTTTTATAAAATGGACTAATTTTACATATATAGTTAGGTTGAATGACATTAGTTTTTATAATGTTACATATATAGTTAGGATGATTGACATTAGTTTTTTATAAAATCGAATAATGTTATATATATAGTTAAGATGATTGACATTAGTTTTTATAATGTTACATATATAGATAGGATGTTTGACATTAGTTTTAATAAAATGGGCTAATGTTAGCATATATAGTTGGGATGATTGACATTATTGTTTATAAAATGGGATAATAATACATATATAGTTGGGATGATTGACATTAGTTTTTATAAAATGGGCTAATATTACATATATAGTTAGGATGATTGACATTGTCGTTTATAAAATGGGCTAATGTTACATATATAGTTAGGATGATTGACATTAGTTTTGATAAATTGGGCGAATGTTACATATATAGTTAGGATGATTGACATTAGTTTTTATTAAATGGACTAATGTTACATATATAGTTAGGATGATTGACATTAGTTTTTATAAAATGGGCTAATGTTACATATATAGTAAGGATGATTGACATTAGTTTTTATAAAATGGACTAATGTTACATATATAGTTAGGATAATTGACATTAGTTTTTATAAAATGGGCTAATGTTACATATATAGTTAGGATAATTGACATTAGTTTTTATAATGTTACATATATAGCTAGGATGATTGACATTAGTTTTTATAATGTTACATATATAGTTAGGATGATTGACATTAGTTTTTATAAAATGGGCAAATGTTACATATATAGTTAGGATGATTGACATTATTTTTTATAAAATGAGCTATTGTTACATATATAGTTAGGATGATTGACATTAGTTTTAATAAAATGGAATAATGTGAACATATATAGTTAGGATGATTGAAATTAGTTTTTTTTTATAAAATGGACTAATGTTAGATATATAGTTAGGATGATTGACATTAGTTTTTATAAAATGGACTAATGTTACATATATAGTTAGGATGATTGACATTATTTTTTATTAAATGGGCTAATGTTACATATATAGTTAGGATGAATGACATTAGTTTTTATAAATGGACTAATGTTACATATATAGTTAGGATGATTGACATTAGTTTTGATAAAATAGGCGAATGTTACATATATAGTTAGGATGATTGACATTAGTTTTTATCATGTTACATATATAGGTAAGATGATTGACATTAGTTTTTATAAATTGGACTAATGTTACATATATAGTTAGGATAATTGACATTACTTTTTATAAAATGAGTGAATGCTACATATATAGTTAGGATGATTGACAATAGTTTTTATAATGTTACATACATAGTTAGGATGATTGACATTAAATTTTATAATGTGGCATATATAGTTAGAATGATTGACATTAGTTTTTATAAAATGGGTGAATGTTACATATATAGTTAGGAAGATTGACATTAGTTTTTATAAAATGGGCTAATGTTACATATATAGTTAGGATGAATGACATTAGTTTTTATAAATGGACTAATGTTACATATATAGTTAGGATGATTGACATTAGTTTTTATAAAATAGGCGAATGCTACATATATAGTTAGGATGATTGACATTAGTTTTTATCATGTTACATATATAGTTAGGATAATTGACATTACTTTTTATAAAATGAGCGAATGTTACATATATAGTTAGGATGATTGACAATAGTTTTTATAATGTTACATACATAGTTAGGATGATTGACATTAAATTTTATAATGTGGCATATATAGTTAGGATGATTGACATTAGTTTTTATGATGTTACATATATAGTTAAGATGATTGACATAAGTTTTTATAATGTTACATATATAGTTAGGATGATTGACATTAGTTTTTATAAAATGGACTAATTCTACATATATAGTTAGGATGATTGATATTATTTTTATAAAATGGGCTAATGTTACATATATAGTTAGGATGAATGACATTAGTTTTTATGAAATGGACTAATGTTACAAATATAGTTAGGATGATTGACATTAGTTTTTATAAAATAGGTGAATGTTACATATATAGTTAATAAGATTGACATTAGTTTTTTTATAAAATGGACTAATGTTACATTTATAGTTAGGATGATTAATATTAGTTTTTATAATATGGACTAATGTTACATATATAGTTAGGATGATTGACATTAGTTTTTATAATGTTACATATATAGTTAGGATGATTGACATTAGTTTTTATAAATTGGACTAATGTTACATATATAGTTAGGATAATTGACATTAGTTTTAATAAAATGATTGAATGCTACATATATAGTTAGGATGATTGACATTAGTTTTTAATAAAATGGACTAATGTTACATATATAGTTAGGATGATTGACATTAGTTTTTATAATGTTACATATATAGTTAGGATGATTGACATTAGTTTTTATAAATTGGACTAATGTTACATATATAGTTAGGATAATTGACATTAGTTTTTATAAAATGAGCGAATTTTATATATAAATTTAGGATGATTGACATTAGTTTTATAAAAATGGAATAATGTTACATATATAGTTAGGATGATTGACATTGGTTTTTATAGAATGGGCGAATGTTATATATATAATTACGATGATTGACATTAGTTTTTATAAAATGGACTAATGTTACATATATAGTTAGGATGATTGACATTAGTTTTTATAATGTTACATATATAGTTAGGATGATTGACATTAGTTTTTATAATGTTACATATATAGTTAGGATGATTGACATTAGTTTTTATAAAATGGACTAATGTTACATATATAGTTAGGATGATTGACATTAGTTTTGATAAAATGGGCGAATGCTACATATATAGTTAGGATGATTGACATTATTTTTTATAAAATGGACTAATTTTACATATATAGTTAGGTTGATTGACATTAGTTTTTATAATGTTACATATATAGTTAAAATGATTGACATTAGTTTTTTTATAAAATCGAATAACGTTATATATATAGTTAAGATGATTGACATTAGTTTTTATAATGTTACATATATAGATAGGATGTTTGACATTAGTTTTAATAAAATGGGCTAATGTTAGCATATATAGTTAGGATGATTGACATTATTGTTTATAAAATGGGATAATAATACATATATAGTTAGGATGAATGACATTAGTTTTTATAAAATGGACTAATGTTACAAATATAGTTAGGATGATTGACATTAGTTTTTATAAAATAGGTGAATGTTACATATATAGTTAGGATAATTGACATTAGTTTTTTTATAAAATGGACTAATGTTGCATATATAGTTAGGATGATTAATATTAGTTTTTATAAAATGGACTAATGTTACATATATAGTTAGGATGATTGACATTAGTTTTTATAATGTTACATATATAGTTAAGATGATTGACATTAGTTTTTATAATGTTACATATATAGTTAGGATGATTGACATTAGTTTTTATAAATTGGACTAATGTTACATATATAGTTAGGATAATTGACATTAGTTTTAATAAAATGAGTGAATGCTACATATATAGTTAGGATGATTGACATTAGTTTTTATAAAATAGACTAATGTTACATATATAGTTAGGATGATTGACATTAGTTTTTTATAAAATGGACTAATGTTACATATATAGTTAGGATGATTGACATTAGTTTTTATAATGTTACATATATAGATAGGATGATTGACATTAGTTTTTATAAATTGGACTAATGTTACATATATAGTTAGGATAATTGACATTAGTTTTTATAAAATGAGCGAATTTTATATATAAAATTAGGATGATTGACATTAGTTTTTTATGAAATGGACTAATGTTAACATATATAGTTAGGATGATTGACATTAGTTTTTATGAAATGGACTAATGTTACATATATAATTAGGATGATTGACATTAGATTTTATAAAATGGGCTAATGTTCACATAAATAGTAATGATGATTGACATTAGTTTTATAAAAATGGATTAATGTTACATATATAGTTAGGATGATTGACATTAGTTTTTATAAAATGGGCAAATGTTATATATATAATTAGGATGATTGACATTAGTTTTTATAAAATGGACTAATGTTACATATATAGTTAGGATGATTGACATTAGTTTTTATAAAATGGACTAATGTAAACATATATAGTTAGGATGATTGACATTAGTTTTTATAAAATGGATTAATGTTACATATATAGTTAGGATGATTGACATTAGTTTTTATAAAATGGACTAATGTTACATATATAGTTAGGATGATTGACATTAGTTTTGATAAAATGGGCAAATGCTACATATATAGTTAGGATGATTGACATTATTTTTTATAAAATGGACTAATGTTACATATATAGTTAGGATGATTGACATTAGTTTTTATGATGTTACATATATAGTTAAGATGATTGACATAAGTTTTTATAATGTTACATATAAAGTTAGGATGATTGACATTTGTTTTTATAAAATGGACTAATGCTACATATATAGTTAGGATGATTGATATTAGTTTTTATAAAATGGGCTAGTGTTACATATATAGTTAGGATGAATGACATTAGTTTTTATGAAATGGACTAATGTTACAAATATAGTTAGGATGATTGACATTAGTTTTTATAAAATAGGTGAATGTTACATATATAGTTAGGATGATTGACTTTAGTTTTTTTATAAAATGGACTAATGTTACATATATAGTTAGGATGATTAATATTAGTTTTTATAAAATGGACTAATGTTACATATATAGTTAGGATGATTGACATTAGTTTTTATAATGTTACATATATAGTTAGGATGATTGACATTAGTTTTTATAATGTTACATATATAGTTAGGATGATTGACATTAGTTTTGATAAATTGGACTAATGTTACATATATAGTTAGGATAATTGACATTAGTTTTAATAAAATGAGTGAATGCTACATATATAGTTAGGATGATTGACATTTGTTTTTATAAAATAGACTAATGTTACATATATAGTTAGGATGATTGACATTAGTTTTTTATAAAATGGACTAATGTTACATATATAGTTAGGATGATTGACATTAGTTTTTATAATGTTTCATATATAGTTAGGATGATTGACATTAGTTTTTATAATGTTTCATATATAGTTAGGATGATTGACATTAGTTTTTATGATGTTACATATATAGTTAAGATGATTGACATAAGTTTTTATAATGTTACATATATAGTTAGGATGATTGACATTAGTTTTTATAAAATGGACTAATGCTACATATATAGTTAGGATGATTGATATTAGTTTTTATAATGTTTCATATATAGTTAGGATGATTGACATTAGTTTTTATGATGTTACATATATAGTTAAGATGATTGACATAAGTTTTTATAATGTTACATATATAGTTAGGATGATTGACATTAGTTTTTATAAAATGGACTAATGCTACATATATAGTTAGGATGATTGATATTAGTTTTTATAAAATGGACTAATGTTACATATATAGTTAGGATGATTGACATTAGTTTTTATAAAATAGGTGAATGTTACATATATAGTTAGGATGATTGACATTAGTTTTTTTTATAAAATGGACTAATGTTACATATATAGTTAGGATGATTAATATTAGTTTTTATAAAATGGACTAATGTTACATATATAGTTAGGATGATTGACATTAGTTTTTATAATGTTACATATATAGTTAGGATGATTGACATTAGTTTTTATAATGTTACATATATAGTTAGGATGATTGACATTAGTTTTTATAAATTGGACTAATGTTACATATATAGTTAGGATAATTGACATTAGTTTTAATAAAATGAGTGAATGCTACATATATAGTTAGGATGATTGACATTTTTTTTATAAAATAGGCGAATGTTACATATATAGTTAGGATGATTGACATTAGTTTTTTATAAAATGGACTAATGTTACATATATAGTTAGGATGATTGACATTAGTTTTTATAATGTTACATATATAGATAGGATGATTGACATTAGTTTTTATAAATTGGACTAATGTTACATATATAGTTAGGATAATTGACATTAGTTTTTATAAAATGAGCGAATTTTATATATAAAATTAGGATGATTGACATTAGTTTTTTATGAAATGGACTAATGTTAACATATATAGTTAGGATGATTGACATTAGTTTTTATGAAATGGACTAATGTTACATATATAATTAGGATAATTGACATTAGATTTTATAAAATGGGCTAATGTTCACATTAATAGTAATGATGATTGACATTAGTTTTATAAAAATGGATTAATGTTACATATATAGTTAGGATGATTGACATTAGTTTTTATAAAATGGGCGAATGTTATATATATAATTAGGATGATTGACATTAGTTTTTATAAAATGGACTAATGTTACATATATAGTTAGGATGATTGACATTAGTTTTTATAAAATGGACTAATGTAAACATATATAGTTAGGATGATTGAAATTAGTTTTTATAAAATGGATTAATGTTGCATATATAGTTAGGATGATTGACATTAGTTTTTATAAAATGGACTAATGTTACATATATAGTTAGGATGATTGACATTAGTTTTGATAAAATGGGCAAATGCTACATATATAGTTAGGATGATTGACATTATTTTTTATAGAATGGGCTAATGTTATCATATATAGTTAGGATGATTGACATTAGTTTTTATGATGTTACATATATAGTTAAGATGATTGACATAAGTTTTTATAATGTTACATATATAGTTAGGATGATTGACATTAGTTTTTATAAAATGGGCAAATGCTACATATATAGTTGGATGATTGACATTAGTTTTTATAAAATGGGCTAATGTTACATATATAGTTGGATGTTTGACATTAGTTTTTTATAAAATGGGCTAATGTTAACATATATAGTTAGGATGATTGACATTAGTTTTTATAAAATGGGCTAATGTTACATATATAGTTAGGATGATTGACATTAGTTTTTATAAAATGGGCAAATGTTACATATATAGTTAGGATGATTGACATTAGTTTTTATAATGTTACATATATAGTTAGGATAATTGACATTAGTTTTAATAAAATGGGCTAATGTTACATATATAGTTAGGATGATTGACATTAATTTTTATAATGTTACATATATAGTTAGGATAATTGACATTAGTTTTTATAAAATGGGCGAATGTTACATATATAGTTAGGATAATTGACATTAGTTTTTATGATGTTACATATATAGTTGGGATGATTGACATTAGTTTTTATAATGTTACATATATAGTTAGGATGATTGACATTAGTTTTTATAAAATGGGCAAATGATACATATATAGTTAGGATAATTGACATTAGTTTTTATAAAATGGGCTAATGTTACATATATAGTTAGGATAATTGACATTAGTTTTTATAATGTTACATATATAGTTGGGATGATTGACATTAGTTTTTATAATGTTACATATATAGTTAGGATGATTGACATTAGTTTTTATAAAATGGGCGAATGTTACATATATTATTAGGATGATTGACATTAGTTTTAATAAAATGGAATAATGTGAACATATATAGTTAGGATGATTGAAATTAGTTTTTTTTTATAAAATGGACTAATGTTAGATATATAGTTAGGATGATTGACATTAGTTTTTATAATGTTACATACATAGTTAGGATGATTGACAATAAATTTTATAATGTGGCATATATAGTTAGGATGATTGACATTAGTTTTTATAATGTTACATATATAGTAAGGATGATTGACATTAGTTTTTATGATGTTACATATATAGTTAGGATTATTGACATCAGTTTTTATAAAATGGGCGAATGTTACATATATAGTTAGGAAGATTGACATTAGTTTTTATAATGTTACATATATAGTAAGGATGATTGAAATTAGTTTTTATAATGTTACATATATAGTTAGGATGATTGACATTAGTTTTTATAATGTTACATATATAGTAAGGATGATTGACATTAGTTTTTATGATGTTACATATATAGTTAGGATTATTGACATTAGTTTTTATAAAATGGGCGAATGTTACATATATAGTTAGGAAGATTGACATAAGTTTTTATAAAATGGTCTAATGTTACATATATAGTTAGGATGATTGACATTATCTTTTATAGAATGGGCTAATGTTATCATATATATAGTTAGGATGATTGACATTAGTTTTTATAATGTTACATATATAATTAGAATGATTGATATTAGTTTTTATAAAATGGTCTAATGTTACATATATAGTTAGGATGATTGACATTATCTTTTATAGAATGGGCTAATGTTATCATATATATAGTTAGGATGATTGACATTAGTTTTTATAATGTTATATATATAGTTAGGATGATTGACATTAGTTTTTATAAAATGGACTAATGTTACATATATAGTTAGGATGATTAATATTAGTTTTTATAAAATGGACTAATGTTACATATATAGTTAGGATGATTGACATTAGTTTTTATCATGTTACATATATAGTTAGGATGATTGACATTAGTTTTTATAAATTGGACTAATGTTACATATATAGTCAGGATAATTGACATTACTTTTGATAAAATGAGCGAATGCTACATATATAGTTAGGATGATTGACAATAGTTTTTATAATGTTACATACATAGTTAGGATGATTGACATTACATTTTATAATGTGGCATATATAGTTAGGATGATTGACATTAGTTTTTATAATGTTACATATATAGTTAGGATGATTTACATTACATTTTATAATGTGGCATATATAGTTAGGATGATTGACATTAGTTTTTATAAAATGGTCTAATGTTACATATATAGTTAGGATGATTGACATTATCTTTTATAGAATGGGCTAATGTTATCATATATATAGTTAGGATGATTGACATTAATTTTCATAATGTTACATATATAATTAGAATGATTGACATTAGTTTTTATAAAATGGGCTAATGTTACATATATAGTTAGGATGATTGACATTAGTTTTTATAAAATGGACTAATGTTACATATATAGTGAGGATGAATGACATTAGTTTTTATAAATGGACTAATGTTACATATATAGTTAGGATGATTGACATTAGTTTTTATAAAATAGGCAAATGTTACATATATAGTTAGGATGATTGACATTAGTTTTTATAAAATGGACTAATGTTACATATATAGTTAGGATGATTAATATTAGTTTTTATAAAATGGACTAATGTTACATATATAGTTAGGATGATTGACATTAGTTTTTATCATGTTACATATATAGTTAGGATGATTGACATTAGTTTTTATAAATTGGACTAATGTTACATATATAGTTAGGATGATTGACAATAGTTTTTATAATGTTACATACATAGTTAGGATGATTGACATTAAATTTTATAATGTGGCATATATAGTTAGGATGATTGACATTAGTTTTTATAATGTTACATATATAGTTAGGATGATTGACATTACATTTTATAATGTGGCATATATAGTTAGGATGATTGACATTAGTTTTTATAAATTGGACTAATGTTACATATATAGTTAGGATAATTGACATTACTTTTTATAAAATGAGCGAATGCTACATATATAGTTAGGATGATTGACATTAGTTTTTATAATGTTACATATATAGTTAGGATGATTGACATTACATTTTATAATGTGGCATATATAGTTAGGATGATTGACATTAGTTTTTATAAATTGGACTAATGTTACATATATAGTTAGGATAATTGACATTACTTTTTATAAAATGAGCGAATGCTACATATATAGTTAGGATGATTGACAATAGTTTTTATAATGTTACATACATAGCTAGGATGATTGACATTACATTTTATAATGTGGCATATATAGTTAGGATGATTGACATTAGTTTTTATGATGTTACATATATAGTTAAGAAGATTGACAATAGTTTTTATAATGTTACATACATAGCTAGGATGATTGACATTACATTTTATAATGTGGCATATATAGTTAGGATGATTGACATTAGTTTTTATGATGTTACATATATAGTTAAGAAGATTGACAATAGTTTTTATAATGTTACATATATAGTTAGGATGATTGACATTAGTTTTTATAATGTTACATATATAGTTAGAATGATTGACATTAGTTTTTATAAAATGGGCGAATGTTACATATATAGTTAGGAAGATTGACATTAGTTTTTATAAAATGGTCTAATGTTACATATATAGTTAAGATGATTGATATTAGTTTTTATAATGTTACATATATAGTTAGGATGATTGACATTAGTTTTTATAAAATGGGCGAATGTTACATATATAGTTAGGATGATTGACATTAGTTTTTATAAAATGGACTAATGTTACATATATAGTTAGGATGATTAATATTAGTTTTTATAAAATGGACTAATGTTAGATATATAGTTAGGATGATTGACATTAGTTTTTATAATGTTACATACATAGTTAGGATGATTGACAATAAATTTTATAATGTGGCATATATAGTTAGGATGATTGACATTAGTTTTTATAATGTTACATATATAGTAAGGATGATTGACATTAGTTTTTATGATGTTACATATATAGTTAGGATTATTGACATCAGTTTTTATAAAATGGGCGAATGTTACATATATAGTTAGAAAGATTGACATTAGTTTTTATAATGTTACATATATAGTAAGGATGATTGAAATTAGTTTTTATAATGTTACATATATAGTTAGGATGATTGACATTAGTTTTTATAATGTTACATATATAGTAAGGATGATTGACATTAGTTTTTATGATGTTACATATATAGTTAGGATTATTGACATTAGTTTTTATAAAATGGGCGAATGTTACATATATAGTTAGGAAGATTGACATAAGTTTTTATAAAATGGTCTAATGTTACATATATAGTTAGGATGATTGACATTATCTTTTATAGAATGGGCTAATGTTATCATATATATAGTTAGGATGATTGACATTAGTTTTCATAATGTTACATATATAATTAGAATGATTGATATTAGTTTTTATAAAATGGTCTAATGTTACATATATAGTTAGGATGATTGACATTATCTTTTATAGAATGGGCTAATGTTATCATATATATAGTTAGGATGATTGACATTAGTTTTTATAATGTTATATATATAGTTAGGATGATTGACATTAGTTTTTATAAAATGGACTAATGTTACATATATAGTTAGGATGATTAATATTAGTTTTTATAAAATGGACTAATGTTACATATATAGTTAGGATGATTGACATTAGTTTTTATCATGTTACATATATAGTTAGGATGATTGACATTAGTTTTTATAAATTGGACTAATGTTACATATATAATCAGGATAATTGACATTACTTTTGATAAAATGAGCGAATGCTACATATATAGTTAGGATGATTGACAATAGTTTTTATAATGTTACATACATAGTTAGGATGATTGACATTACATTTTATAATGTGGCATATATAGTTAGGATGATTGACATTAGTTTTTATAATGTTACATATATAGTTAGGATGATTTACATTACATTTTATAATGTGGCATATATAGTTAGGATGATTGACATTAGTTTTTATAAAATGGTCTAATGTTACATATATAGTTAGGATGATTGACATTATCTTTTATAGAATGGGCTAATGTTATCATATATATAGTTAGGATGATTGACATTAATTTTCATAATGTTACATATATAATTAGAATGATTGACATTAGTTTTTATAAAATGGGCTAATGTTACATATATAGTTAGGATGATTGACATTAGTTTTTATAAAATGGACTAATGTTACATATATAGTGAGGATGAATGACATTAGTTTTTATAAATGGACTAATGTTACATATATAGTTAGGATGATTGACATTAGTTTTTATAAAATAGGCAAATGTTACATATATAGTTAGGATGATTGACATTAGTTTTTATAAAATGGACTAATGTTACATATATAGTTAGGATGATTAATATTAGTTTTTATAAAATGGACTAATGTTACATATATAGTTAGGATGATTGACATTAGTTTTTATCATGTTACATATATAGTTAGGATGATTGACATTAGTTTTTATAAATTGGACTAATGTTACATATATAGTTAGGATGATTGACAATAGTTTTTATAATGTTACATACATAGTTAGGATGATTGACATTAAATTTTATAATGTGGCATATATAGTTAGGATGATTGACATTAGTTTTTATAATGTTACATATATAGTTAGGATGATTGACATTACATTTTATAATGTGGCATATATAGTTAGGATGATTGACATTAGTTTTTATAAATTGGACTAATGTTACATATATAGTTAGGATAATTGACATTACTTTTTATAAAATGAGCGAATGCTACATATATAGTTAGGATGATTGACATTAGTTTTTATAATGTTACATATATAGTTAGGATGATTGACATTACATTTTATAATGTGGCATATATAGTTAGGATGATTGACATTAGTTTTTATAAATTGGACTAATGTTACATATATAGTTAGGATAATTGACATTACTTTTTATAAAATGAGCGAATGCTACATATATAGTTAGGATGATTGACAATAGTTTTTATAATGTTACATACATAGCTAGGATGATTGACATTACATTTTATAATGTGGCATATATAGTTAGGATGATTGACATTAGTTTTTATGATGTTACATATATAGTTAAGAAGATTGACAATAGTTTTTATAATGTTACATACATAGCTAGGATGATTGACATTACATTTTATAATGTGGCATATATAGTTAGGATGATTGACATTAGTTTTTATGATGTTACATATATAGTTAAGAAGATTGACAATAGTTTTTATAATGTTACATATATAGTTAGGATGATTGACATTAGTTTTTATAATGTTACATATATAGTTAGAATGATTGACATTAGTTTTTATAAAATGGGCGAATGTTACATATATAGTTAGGAAGATTGACATTAGTTTTTATAAAATGGTCTAATGTTACATATATAGTTAAGATGATTGATATTAGTTTTTATAATGTTACATATATAGTTAGGATGATTGACATTAGTTTTTATAAAATGGGCGAATGTTACATATATAGTTAGGATGATTGACATTAGTTTTTATAAAATGGACTAATGTTACATATATAGTTAGGATGATTAATATTAGTTTTTATAAAATGGACTAATGTTACATATATAGTTAGGATGATTGACATTAGTTTTTATCATGCTACATATATAGTTAGGACGATTGACATTAATTTTTATAAATTGGACTAATGTTACATATATAGTTAGGATAATTAACATTACTTTTTATAAAATGAGCGAATGCTACATATATAGTTAGGATGATTGACAATAGTTTTTATAATCTTACATACATAGTTAGGATGATTGACATTAAATTTTATAATGTGGCATATATAGTTAGGATGATTGACATTAGTTTTTATAATGTTACATATATAGTTAGGATGATTGACATTACATTTTATAATGTGGCATATATAGTTAGGATGATTGACATTAGTTTTTATAAAATGGGCTAATGTTAACATATATAGTTAGGATGATTGACATTAGTTTTTATAAAATGGGCTAATGTTACATATATAGTTAGGATGATTGACATTAGTTTTTATAAAATGGGCGAATGTTACATATATTATTAGGATGATTGACATTAGTTTTTATAAAATGAGCTATTGTTACATATATAGTTAGGATGATTGACTTTGTCATTGTTAAAATGGGCTAATGTTACATACATAGTTTGGATGATTGACATTAGTTTTAATAAAATGGAATAATGTGAACATATATAGTTAGGATGATTGAAATTAGTTTTTTTTTATAAAATGGACTAATGTTAGATATATAGTTAGGATGATTGACATTAGTTTTTATAATGTTACATACATAGTTAGGATGATTGACAATAAATTTTATAATGTGGCATATATAGTTAGGATGATTGACATTACTTTTTATGATGTTACATATATAGTTAGGATGATTGACATTAGTTTTTATAATGTTACATATATAGTAAGGATGATTGACATTAGTTTTTATGATGTTACATATATAGTTAGGATTATTGACATTAGTTTTTATAAAATGGGCGAATGTTACATATATAGCTAGGAAGATTGACATTAGGTTTTATAGAATGGGCTAATGTTACCATATATATAGTTAGGATGATTGACATTAGTTTTTATAATGTTACATATATAGTTAGGATGATTGACACTAGTTTTTATAAAATGGGCTAATGTTACATAGATAGTTAGGATGAATGACATTAGTTTTTATAAATGGACTAATGTTACATATATAGCTAGGATGATTGACATTTTTTTTATAAAATAGGCGAATGTTACATATATAGTTAGGATGATTGACATTAGTTTTTATAAAATGGACTAATGTTACATATATAGTTAGGATGATTAATATTAGTTTTTATAAAATGGACTAATGTTACATATATAGTTAGGATGATTGACATTAGTTTTTATCATGTTACATATATAGTTAGGATGATTGACATTACTTTTTATAAATTGGACTAATGTTACATATATAGTCAGGATAATTGACATTACTTTTGATAAAATGAGCGAATGCTACATATATAGTTAGGATGATTGACAATAGTTTTTATAATGTTACATACATAGTTAGGATGATTGACATTAAATTTTATAATGTGGCATATATAGTTAGGATGATTGACATTAGTTTTTATAATGTTACATATATAGTTAGGTTGATTGACATTACATTTTATAATGTGGCATATATAGTTAGGATGATTGACATTAGTTTTTATAAATTGGACTAATGTTACATATATAGTTAGGATAATTGACATTACTTTTTATAAAATGAGCGAATGCTACATATATAGTTAGGATGATTGACAATAGTTTTTATACTGTTACATACATAGTTAGGATGATTGACATTACATTTTATAATGTGGCATATATAGTTAGGATGATTGACATTAGTTTTTATAATGTTACATATATAGTTAGGATGATTGACATTACATTTTATAATGTGGCATATATAGTTAGGATGATTGACATTAGTTTTTATAAATTGGACTAATGTTACATATATAGTTAGGAAGATTGACATTAGTTTTTATAAAATGGTCTAATGTTACATATATAGTTAGGATGATTGACATTATCTTTTATAGAATGGGCTAATGTTATCATATATATAGTTAGGATGATTGACATTAGTTTTCATAATGTTACATATATAATTAGAATGATTGACATTAGTTTTTATAAAATGGCTAATGTTACATATATAGTTAGGATGATTGACATTAGTATTTATAATGTTACATATATAGTTAGGATGATTGACATTAGTTTTTATAAAATGGACTAATGTTACATATATAGTTAGGATGAATGACATTAGTTTTTATAAATGGACTAATGTTACATATATAGTTAGGATGATTGACATTAGTTTTTATAAAATAGGCAAATGTTACATATATAGTTAGGATGATTGACATTAGTTTTTATAAAATGGACTAATGTTACATATATAGTTAGGATGATTAATATTAGTTTTTATAAAATAGACTAATGTTACATATATAGTTAGGATAATTGACATTACTTTTTATAAAATGAGCGAATGCTACATATATAGTTAGGATGATTGACAATAGTTTTTATAATGTTACATATATAGTTAGGATGATTGACATTAAATTTTATAATGTGGCATATATAGTTAGGATGATTGACATTAGTTTTTATAATGTTACATATATAGTTAGGATGATTGACATTACATTTTATAATGTGGCATATATAGTTAGGATGATTGACATTAGTTTTTATGATGTTACATATATAGTTAAGAAGATTGACAATAGTTTTTATAATGTTACATACATAGCTAGGATGATTGACATTACATTTTATAATGTGGCATATATAGTTAGGATGATTGACATTAGTTTTTATGATGTTACATATATAGTTAAGAAGATTGACAATAGTTTTTATAATGTTACATATATAGTTAGGATGATTGACATTAGTTTTTATAAAATGGGCGAATGTTACATATATAGTTAGGAAGATTGACATTAGTTTTTATAAAATGGTCTAATGTTACATATATAGTTAGGATGATTGACATTAGTTTTTATAATGTTACATATATAGTTAGGATGATTGACATTAGTTTTTATAAAATGGGTGAATGTTACATATATAGTTAGGATGATTGACATTAGTTTTTATAAAATGGACTAATGTTACATATATAGTTAGGATTATTAATATTAGTTTTTAAAAAATGGACTAATGTTACATATATAGTTAGGATGATTGACATTAGTTTTTATCATGCTACATATATAGTTAGGATGATTGACATTAATTTTTATAAATTGGACTAATGTTACATATATAGTTAGGATAATTAACATTACTTTTTATAAAATGAGCGAATGCTACATATATAGTTAGGATGATTGACAATAGTTTTTATAATCTTACATACATAGTTAGGATGATTGACATTACATTTTATAATGTGGCATATATAGTTAGGATGATTGACATTAGTTTTTATAATGTTACATATATAGTTAGGATGATTGACATTACATTTTATAATGTGGCATATATAGTTAGGATGATTGACATTAGTTTTTATAAAATGGGCTAATGTTAACATATATAGTTAGGATGATTGACATTAGTTTTTATAAAATGGGCTAATGTTACATATATAGTTAGGATGATTGACATTAGTTTTTATAAAATGGGCAAATGTTACATATATAGTTAGGATGATTGACATTAGTTTTTATAATGTTACTTATATAGTTAGGATAATTGACATTAGTTTTAATAAAATGGGCTAATGTTACATATATAGTTAGGATGATTGACATTAGTTTTTATAATGTTACATATATAGTTGGGATAATTGACATTAGTTTTTAGAATGTTACATATATAGTTGGGATGATTGACATTAGTTTTTATAATGTTACATATATAGTTAGGATGATTGACATTAGTTTTTATAAAATGGGCGAATGTTACATATATAGTTAGGATAATTGACATTAGTTTTTATAATGTTACATATATAGTTGGGATGATTGACATTAGTTTTTATAATGTTACATATATAGTTAGGATGATTGACATTAGTTTTTATAAAATGGGCAAATGTTACATATATAGTTAGGATAATTGACATTAGTTTTTATAAAATGGGCTAATGTTACATATATAGTTAGGATAATTGACATTATTTTTATAATGTTACATATATAGTTGGGATGATTGGCATTAGTTTTTATAATGTTACATATATAGTTAGGATGATTGACATTAGTTTTTATAAAATGGGCGAATGTTTCATAAATAGTTAGGATGATTGACATTAGTTTTTATAAAATGAGCTATTGTTACATAAATAGTTAGGATGATTGACATTGTCATTGTTAAAATGGGCTAATGTTATATACATAGTTTGGATGATTGACATTAGTTTTAATAAAATGGAATAATGTGAACATATATAGTTAGGATGATTGAAATTAGTTTTTTTTTATAAAATGGACTAATGTTAGATATATAGTTAGGATGATTGACATTAGTTTTTATAATGTTACATACATAGTTAGGATGATTGACAATAAATTTTATAATGTGGCATATATAGTTAGGATGATTGACATTACTTTTTATGATGTTACATATATAGTTAGGATGATTGACATTAGTTTTTATAATGTTACATATATAGTAAGGATGATTGACATTAGCTTTTATGATGTTACATATATAGTTAGGATTATTGACATTAGTTTTTATAAAATGGGCGAATGTTACATATATAGTTAGGAAGATTGACATAAGTTTTTATAAAATAGTCTAATGTTACATATATAGTTAGGATGATTGACATTATCTTTTATAGAATGGGCTAATGTTATCATATATATAGTTAGGATGATTGACATTAGTTTTCATAATGTTACATATATAATTAGAATGATTGATATTAGTTTTTATAAAATGGGCTAATGTTACATATATAGTTAGGATGATTGACATTAGTTTTTATAATGTTACATATATAGTTAGGATGATTGACATTAGTTTTTATAATGTTACATATATAGTTAGGATGATTGACATTAGTTTTTATAATGTTACATATATAGTTAGGATGATTGACATTAGTTTTTATAAAATGGGCTAATGTTACATATATAGTTAGGATGAATGACATTAGTTTTTATAAATGGATTAATGTTACATATATAGTTAGGATGATTGACATTAATTTTGATAAAATAGGCGAATGTTACATATATAGTTAGGATGATTGACATTAGTTTTTATAAAATGGACTAATGTTACATATATAGTTAGGATGATTAATATTAGTTTTTATAAAATGGACTAATGTTACATATATAGTTAGGATGATTGACATTAGTTTTTATCATGTTACATATATAGTTAGGATGATTGACATTAGTTTTTATAAATTGGACTAATGTTACATATATAGTTAGGATAATTGACATTACTTTTTATAAAATGAGCGAATGCTACATATATAGTTAGGATGATTGACAATAGTTTTTATAATGTTACATACATAGTTAGGATGGTTGACATTAAATTTTATAATGTGGCATATATAGTTAGGATGATTGACATTAGTTTTTATAATGTTACATATATAGTTAGGATGATTGACATTACATTTTATAATGTGGCATATATAGTTAGGATGATTGACATTAGTTTTTATAAATTGGACTAATGTTACATATATAGTTAGGATAATTGACATTACTTTTTATAAAATGAGCGAATGCTACATATATAGTTAGGATGATTGACAATAGTTTTTATAATGTTACATTCATAGTTAGGATGATTGACATTACATTTTATAATGTGGCATATATAGTTAGGATGATTGACATTAGTTTTTATAATGTTACATATATAGTTAGGATGATTGACATTACATTTTATAATGTGGCATATATAGTTAGGATGATTGACATTAGTTTTTATAAATTGGACTAATGTTACATATATAGTTAGGAAGATTGACATTAGTTTTTATAAAATGGTCTAATGTTACATATATAGTTAGGATGATTGACATTATTTTTTATAGAATGGGCTAATGTTATCATATATATAGTTAGGATGATTGACATTAGTTTTCATAATGTTACATATATAATTAGAATGATTGACATTAGTTTTTATAAAATGGGCAAATATTACATATATAGTTAGGATGAATGACATTTGTTTTTATAAATGGACTAATGTTACATATATAGTTAGGATGATTGACATTAGTTTTTATAAAATAGGCAAATGTTACATATATAGTTAGGATGATTGACATTAGTTTTTATGAAATGGACTAATGTTACATATATAGTTAGGAAGATTGACATTAGTTTTTATAAAATGGTCTAATGTTACATATATAGTTAGGATGATTGACATTATCTTTTATAGAATGGGCTAATGTTATCATATATATAGTTAGGATGATTGACATTAGTTTTCATAATGTTACATATAAAATTAGAATGATTGACATTAGTTTTTATAAAATGGGCTAATGTTATATATATAGTTAGGATGATTGACATTAGTTTTTATAATGTTACATATATAGTTAGGATGATTGACATTAGTTTTTATAAAATGGACTAATGTTACATATATAGTTAGGATGATTGACATTAGTTTTTATAAAATGGGCTAATGTTACATATATAGTTAGGATGAATGACATTAGTTTTTATAAATGGACTAATGTTACATATATAGTTAGGATGATTGACATTAGTTTTTATAAAATAGGCAAATGTTACATATATAGTTAGGATGATTGACATTAGTTTTTATAAAATGGACTAATGTTACATATATAGTTAGGATGATTAATATTAGTTTTTATAAAATGGACTAATGTTACATATATAGTTAGGATGATTGACATTACTTTTTATAAAATGAGCGAATGCTACATATATAGTTAGGATGATTGACAATAGTTTTTATAATGTTACATACATAGTTAGGATGATTGACATTACATTTTATAATGTGGCATATATAGTTAGGATGATTGACATTAGTTTTTATAAATTGGACTAATGTTACATATATAGTTAGGATAATTGACATTACTTTTTATAAAATGAGCGAATGCTACATATATAGTTAGGATGATTGACAATAGTTTTTATAATGTTACATACATAGTTAGGATGATTGACATTACATTTTATAATGTGGCATATATAGTTAGGATGATTGACATTAGTTTTTATGATGTTACATATATAGTTAAGAGGATTGACAATAGTTTTTATAATGTTACATATATAGTTAGGATGATTGACATTAGTTTTTATAATGTTACATATATAGTTAGAATGATTGACATTAGTCTTTATAAAATGGGCGAATGTTACATATATAGTTAGGATGATTGACATTAGTTTTTATAAATTGGACTAATGTTACATATATAGTTAGGATAATTGACATTACTTTTTATAAAATGAGCGAATGCTACATATATAGTTAGGATGATTGACAATAGTTTTTATAATGTTACATACATAGTTAGGATGATTGACATTAAATTTTATAATGTGGCATATATAGTTAGGATGATTGACATTAGTTTTTATAATGTTACATACATAGTTAGGATGATTGACATTACATTTTATAATGTGGCATATATAGTTAGGATGATTGACATTAGTTTTTATAAATTGGACTAATGTTACATATATAGTTAGGATAATTGACATTACTTTTTATTAAATGAGCGAATGCTACATATATAGTTAGGATGATTGACAATAGTTTTTATAATGTTACATACATAGTTAGGATGATTGACATTACATTTTATAATGTGGCATATATAGTTAGGATGATTGACATTAGTTTTTATGATGTTACATATATAGTTAAGAAGATTGACAATAGTTTTTATAATGTTACATATATAGTTAGGATGATTGACATTAGTTTTTATAATGTTACATATATAGTTAGAATGATTGACATTAGTCTTTATAAAATGGGCGAATGTTACATATATAGTTAGGAAGATTGACATTAGTTTTTATAAAATGGTCTAATGTTACATATATAGTTAGGATGATTGACATTAGTTTTTATAAAATGGGCTAATGTTAACCTATATAATTAGAATGATTGAGATTAGTTTTTATAAAATTGGCTAATGTTATATATATATAGTTAGGATGATTGACATTAGTTTTTATAAAATGGGCGAATGTTACATATATAGTTAGGATGATTGACATTAGTTTTTATAAAATGGACTAATGTTACATATATAGTTAGGATAATTGACATTAGTTTTTATCATGTTACATATATAGTTAGGATGATTGACATTAGTTTTTATAAATTGGACTAATGTTACATATATAGTTAGGATAATTGACATTACTTTTTATAAAATGAGCGAATGCTACATATATAGTTAGGATGATTGACAATAGTTTTCATAATGTTACATACATAGTTAGGATGATTGACATTAAATTTTATAATGTGGCATATATAGTTAGGATGATTGACATTAGTTTTTATAATGTTACATATATAGTTAGGATGATTGACATTACATTTTATAATGTGGCATATATAGTTAGGATGATTGACATTAGTTTTTATAAATTGGTCTAATGTTACATATATAGTTAGGATGATTGACATTAGTTTTTATAAAATGGGCTAATGTTAACCTATATAATTAGAATGATTGAGATTAGTTTTTATAAAATTGGCTAATGTTATATATATAGTTAGGATGATTGACATTAGTTTTTATAAAATGGGCGAATGTTACATATATAGTTA
Organism: Bathymodiolus brooksi; assembly: GCA_963680875.1. Lineage (NCBI taxonomy): Eukaryota > Metazoa > Mollusca > Bivalvia > Mytilida > Modiolidae > Bathymodiolus > Bathymodiolus brooksi. Next base: position 89,162,774 of record OY804578.1, on the reverse strand, counting down.
GGATGATTGACATTAATTTCTATAAAATGGACTAATGTTACATATATAGTTAGGATAATTGACATTAGTTTTTATCATGTTACATATATAGTTAGGATGATTGACATTAGTTTTTATAAATTGGACTAATGTTACATATATAGTTAGGATAATTGACATTACTTTTTATAAAATGAGCGAATGCTACATATATAGTTAGGATGATTGACAATAGTTTTCATAATGTTACATACATAGTTAGGATGATTGACATTAAATTTTATAATGTGGCATATATAGTTAGGATGATTGACATTAGTTTTTATAATGTTACATATATAGTTAGGATGATTGACATTACATTTTATAATGTGGCATATATAGTTAGGATGATTGACATTAGTTTTTATAAATTGGACTAATGTTACATATATAGTTAGGATGATTGACATTACATTTTATAATGTGGCATATATAGTTAGGATAATTGACATTACTTTTTATAAAATGAGCGAATGCTACATATATAGTTAGGATGATTGACAATAGTTTTTATAATGTTACATACATAGTTAGGATGATTGACATTACATTTTATAATGTGGCATATATAGTTAGGATGATTGACATTAGTTTTTATAATGTTACATATATAGTTAGAATGATTGACATTAGTTTTTATAAAATGGGCGAATGTTACATATATAGTTAGGAAGATTGACATTAGTTTTTATAAAATGGTCTAATGTTACATATATAATTAGAATGATTGACATTAGTTTTTATAAAATGGGCTAATTTTATATATATATAGTTAGGATGAATGACATTAGTTTTTATAAATGGATTAATGTTACATATATAGTTAGGATGATTGACATTAGTTTTTATAAAATAGGCAAATGTTACATATATAGTTAGGATGATTGACATTAGTTTTTATAAAATGGACTAATGTTACATATATAGTTAGGATGATTGACATTAGTTTTTATAATGTTACATATATAGTTAGGATGATTGACATTACATTTTATAATGTGGCATATATAGTTAGGATGATTGACATTAGTTTTTATAAATTGGACTAATGTTACATATATAGTTAGGATAATTGACATTACTTTTTATAAAATGAGCGAATGCTACATATATAGTTAGGATGATTGACAATAGTTTTTATAATGTTACATACATAGTTAGGATGATTGACATTACATTTTATAATGTGGCATATATAGTTAGGATAATTGACAATAGTTTTTATAATGTTACATACATAGTTAGGATGATTGACATTACATTTTATAATGTGGCATATATAGTTAGGATGATTGACATTAGTTTTTATAAATTGGACTAATGTTACATATATAGTTAGGATGATTGACATTACATTTTATAATGTGGCATATATATTTAGGATAATTGACATTACTTTTTATAAAATGAGCGAATGCTACATATATAGTTAGGATGATTGACAATAGTTTTTATAATGTTACATACATAGTTAGGATGATTGACATTACATTTTATAATGTGGCATATATAGTTAGGATGATTGACATTAGTTTTTATAATGTTACATATATAGTTAGAATGATTGACATTAGTTTTTATAAAATGGGCGAATGTTACATATATAGTTAGGAAGATTGACATTAGTTTTTATAAAATGGTCTAATGTTACATATATAATTAGAATGATTGACATTAGTTTTTATAAAATGGGCTAATTTTATATATATATAGTTAGGATGAATGACATTAGTTTTTATAAATGGATTAATGTTACATATATAGTTAGGATGATTGACATTAGTTTTTATAAAATAGGCAAATGTTACATATATAGTTAGGATGATTGACATTAGTTTTTATAAAATGGACTAATGTTACATATATAGTTAGGATGATTGACATTAGTTTTTATAATGTTACATATATAGTTAGGATGATTGACATTACATTTTATAATGTGGCATATATAGTTAGGATGATTGACATTAGTTTTTATAAATTGGACTAATGTTACATATATAGTTAGGATAATTGACATTACTTTTTATAAAATGAGCGAATGCTACATATATAGTTAGGATGATTGACAATAGTTTTTATAATGTTACATACATAGTTAGGATGATTGACATTACATTTTATAATGTGGCATATATAGTTAGGATGATTGACATTAGTTTTTATGATGTTACATATATAGTTAAGAAGATTGACAATAGTTTTTATAATGTTACATATATAGCTAGGATGATTGACATTAGTTTTTATAATGTTACATATATAGGTAGGATGATTGACATTAGTTTTTATAATGTTACATATATAGTTAGAATGATTGACATTAGTCTTTATAAAATAAGCGAATGTTACATATATAGTTAGGAAGATTGACATTAGTTTTTATAAAATGGTCTAATGTTACATATATAGTTAGGATGATTGACATTAGTTTTTATAAAATGGGCTAATGTTAACCTATATAATTAGAATGATTGAGATTAGTTTTTATAAAATTGGCTAATGTTATATATATAGTTAGGATGATTGACATTAGTTTTTATAAAATGGGCGAATGTTACATATATAGTTAGGATGATTGACATTAGTTTTTATAAAATGGACTAATGTTACATATATAGTTAGGATGATTGACATTAGTTTTTATCATGTTACATATATAGTTAGGATGATTGACATTAGTTTTTATAAATTGGACTAATGTTACATATATAGTTAGGATAATTGACATTACTTTTTATAAAATGAGCGAATGCTACATATATAGTTAGGATGATTGACAATAGTTTTCATAATGTTACATACATAGTTAGGATGATTGACATTAAATTTTATAATGTGGCATATATAGTTAGGATGATTGACATTAGTTTTTATAATGTTACATATATAGTTAGGATGATTGACATTACATTTTATAATGTGGCATATATAGTTAGGATGATTGACATTAGTTTTTATAAATTGGACTAATGTTACATATATAGTTAGGATGATTGACATTACATTTTATAATGTGGCATATATAGTTAGGATAATTGACATTACTTTTTATAAAATGAGCGAATGCTACATATATAGTTAGGATGATTGACAATAGTTTTTATAATGTTACATACATAGTTAGGATGATTGACATTACATTTTATAATGTGGCATATATAGTTAGGATGATTGACATTAGTTTTTATAATGTTACATATATAGTTAGAATGATTGACATTAGTTTTTATAAAATGGGCGAATGTTACATATATAGTTAGGAAGATTGACATTAGTTTTTATAAAATGGTCTAATGTTACATATATAATTAGAATGATTGACATTAGTTTTTATAAAATGGGCTAATTTTATATATATATAGTTAGGATGAATGACATTAGTTTTTATAAATGGATTAATGTTACATATATAGTTAGGATGATTGACATTAGTTTTTATAAAATAGGCAAATGTTACATATATAGTTAGGATGATTGACATTAGTTTTTATAAAATGGACTAATGTTACATATATAGTTAGGATGATTGACATTAGTTTTTATAATGTTACATATATAGTTAGGATGATTGACATTACATTTTATAATGTGGCATATATAGTTAAGATGATTGACATTAGTTTTTATAAATTGGACTAATGTTACATATATAGTTAGGATAATTGACATTACTTTTTATAAAATGAGCGAATGCTACATATATAATTAGGATGATTGACAATAGTTTTTATAATGTTACATACATAGTTAGGATGATTGACATTACATTTTATAATGTGGCATATATAGTTAGGATAATTGACAATAGTTTTTATAATGTTACATATATAGTTCCGATGATTGACATTAGTTTTTATAATGTTACATATATAGTTAGAATGATTGACATTAGTTTTTATAAAATGGGCGAATGTTACATATATAGTTAGGAAGATTGACATTAGTTTTTATAAAATGGTCTAATGTTACATATATAGTTAGGATGATTGACATTAGTTTTTATAAAATGGGCTAACGTTAACATATATAATTAGAATGATTGACATTAGTTTTTATAAAATGGGCTAATTTTATATATATAGTTAGGATGAATGACATTAGTTTTTATAAATGGATTAATGTTACATATATAGTTAGGATGATTGACATTAGTTTTTATAAAATAGGCGAATGTTACATATATAGTTAGGATGATTGACATTAGTTTTTATAAAATGGACTAATGTTACATATATAGTTAGGATGATTGACATTAGTTTTTATAATGTTACATATATAGTTAGGATGATTGACATTACATTTTATAATGTGACATATATAGTTAGGATGATTGACATTAGTTTTTATAAATTGGACTAATGTTACATATATAGTTAGGATAATTGACATTACTTTTTATAAAATGAGCGAATGCTACATATATAGTTAGGATGATTGACAATAGTTTTTATAATGTTACATACATAGTTAGGATGATTGACATTACATTTTATAATGTGGCATATATAGTTAGGATGATTGACATTAGTTTTTATGATGTTACATATATAGTTAAGAAGATTGACAATAGTTTTTATAATGTTACATATATAGTTAGGATGATTGACATTAGTTTTTATAATGTTACATATATAGGTAGGATGATTGACATTAGTTTTTATAATGTTACATATATAGTTAGAATGATTGACATTAGTCTTTATAAAATAAGCGAATGTTACATATATAGTTAGGAAGATTGACATTAGTTTTTATAAAATGGTCTAATGTTACATATATAGTTAGGATGATTGACATTAGTTTTTATAAAATGGGCTAATGTTAACCTATATAATTAGAATGATTGAGATTAGTTTTTATAAAATTGGCTAATGTTATATATATAGTTAGGATGATTGACATTAGTTTTTTATAAAATGGACTAATGTTACATATATAGTTAGGATGATTAATATTAGTTTTTGTAAAATGGACTAATGTTACATATATAGTTAGGATGATTGACATTAGTTTTTATCATGTTACATATATAGTTAGGATGATTGACATTAGTTTTTATAAATTGGACTAATGTTACATATATAGTTAGGATAATTGACATTACTTTTTATAAAATGAGCGAATGCTACATATATAGTTAGGATGATTGACAATAGTTTTCATAATGTTACATACATAGTTAGGATGATTGACATTAAATTTTATAATGTGGCATATATAGTTAGGATAATTGACATTACTTTTTATAAAATGAGCGAATGCTACATATATAGTTAGGATGATTGACAATAGTTTTCATAATGTTACATATATAGTTAGGATGATTGACATTAAATTTTATAATGTGGCATATATAGTTAGGATGATTGACATTAGTTTTTATAAAATGAGCGAATGCTACATATATAGTTAGGATGATTGACATTAGTTTTTATAATGCTACATACATAGTTAAGAAGATTGACAATAGTTTTTATAATGTTACATATATAGTTAGGATGATTAATTTTAGTTTTTGTTAAATGGTCTAATGTTACATATATAGTTAGGATGATTGACATTAGTTTTTATAAAATGGGCTAATGTTAACATATATAATTAGAATGATTGACATTAGTTTTTATAAAATGGGCTAATTTTATATATATAGTTAGGATGATTGACATTAGTTTTTATAATGTTACATATATAGTTAGGATGATTGACATTAGTTTTTATAATGTTAGATATATAGTTAGGATGAATGACATTAGTTTTTATAAAATACTTTCTTTCAGGAACTGTATATTTAAAACATAAATAAATATGATAAACCAAATTGTGCCGGAGTACTGAATTATAGGTGGATTTTATTCTTGTGGACTAATAATCTACCAGCTGAGGTTTCGATCTAGTGATAGTAAAAAAAAAAGTAGATATCTAATTTATTGTGGAAGACGTGTTTCCATATAAATAAACAACATATTCCTAGGTCTGAAGGATTTTTTTTTTTTTCATAGTTATTACACAAAAAAATCAACTCGTTGTACGGAAGCGATTTTTAATGGAAAATAAAATAATCATTTTTCTGAAGAATATTAAAGTTTAAAAGAAAGATATTTCATATCAAATTACATTCTTTCACCTAATGCTATTTGCATGAAAATGTCCCGACTACGTCACATCTGATGTTGCCAAAGTAATTAATTGATGAAGGGAGATAATAATATTTACAATATGGCTGCTCACACCAGTTGTCAGGAGAGCACACCAGTATATATTCCACCATTGACTTACAGTGAAAATTAAAAAATCGGAAAAAAATCCAAATGAATTTTCTGGATAACAAGACAACTATTTCCTATTATTTTCGTCCAAGATCCACATTCTGATTCACTTTGAAAGAAACATTGTATGTCAAATAGGAAAATAATCAGCCCCTGTTTTCACTATCCAGTTAAAACAACAGTATTTACATTATTCAGGAAATCCTTCCACACAGGGTGTAGTAATTTGACATCCATGTTTTTATATGTGGTTATATTTCAACAAATGACGTATGTTGTGGCAGTTGAAACCTCACCAAATATGATAGGATTAACTGTAAAAAATATCATAATCAAGAAACAACTGAAAACATTTTTTAAAGTTCCTGGTGTTTTATTTTGTACTACTTGTCTCAATGCGGATTGGCTGGTTTACTGATATGCCCCCTCAGATAACACTTTTTATTTGCTTCATACACCCAAATATGTGATCATACAACAAGAAAACTGCACAGATGCTTTACTTACATTGCCATAAGTAACTACACCGATTTTAATCTTTTACCCTTATAATCCATTCAATTAAATGAACATGCTAAATAATGTTCATATTGAAGACACAATAATATAGACATGTATGCAGATAATTAAATATCTACTTTAACGTGTCCCAATCTGTATATATACATATATATAATATAACTTAATGCCTATAAATATAACATCTCCTTAAAATATGACACTAAAGTACAAATTCAAATTACATTTATTAAATATTATAAATGACCTACTGCACTCATTTCATGTTCTAAAGAAAAGTTTCTGCCAATCGGTTGCCAATTAGTACAAGTAGTAGTAGTATAAGCTTTATCTGGTGACAAAATTACAATTATACCAATATAGTTAACAGCTAAAAAAAAGTCTTCTAGTAACCTTTAAACCATGGTGGCAAATTCATCAAAGTTTAATGACAATTATATTAGCTTTCCTTGACATGTATTAATAATTTATGAAAAACGAGCAGCCACCTCTCTGAACTCACCGAACACAAAATACATAATAGAGGATTGCACGGATGTCATGGACAGTGCTTAAATCATAGAATCAACCAATCAGATCATTTACCTTACATCTATTTTCTTTTTTACTAAAAGATGTATATTTAATTATTTGTATATTCTACATACTAATTTACTTGCCTATATATATGAGTAATACGGTGGGTGTCTTATAAGAAGGAAATGCTTATCCTTCGCGAACACCTGCATCATCCCTAAGTCGTACCGGTATGTTGTACAGAAGAAATGGGCATTTTGAAAACGTAGGGTGACGAACTATATCCCTATATATTGTTAAGAGAATTGGAAAAACATAAAAACAAATGACACATCTAGCGTCCTTGACATAATGCATCTGTATTCCTATCCCCGAGTGCTTCGGAATATTATCTAGAGTCCTCGACATAGTGCACCTGTATTCCTATCCCCGAGTGCTTCGGAATATTATCTAGAGTCCTCGACATAGTGCACCTGTATTCCTATCCCCGAGTTCTTCGGAATATTATCTAGAGTCCTCGGCATAATGTATTTGTTTCTTATCCCCGAGTGCTTCGGAATATTTTTTAGAGTCCTGAACCTCCTGTGTGGTGTATCAGTTAGCGTGTTCGGCTCGAGTGCGACAGATCGTGAGTTTGGTCCCTAATCGAGTCAAAACAAAGACTATGAAATTGGTATTAGTTGCTACCCCGATAGGCACACATTCGTCATGAGTAAGAACCAAGATTGTTTGACTCAGAGTCAGGATAACGTGTCCGAGTGTAGCAACATGTTTATCGTTATTTCAGTGATCTAGCACTATACAAATCCAACTCAGCCTGATGGTCTATTAGTACAAAACAGATATCATCATTGTAGAGTTTCTATGCCATAAAATAAAACTCAATTCGAGGTTCTATACCATCATTATATACAACTAATCACATGCATTTACAAGCGACTTAGTATGGTAGTTGGATTTACAACTATCCTGTGCAATCAGTGCTCCCCCAATAAAACTGACCGCCACGATATAACTGAAATATTGTTGAAAGTGGCGTTAAACACCATAACTCTAACCCTAACAGGCGACTGACTCCAGCGCAGTTAACCTTATCTCCAAATACACGTGTGAATGATATCTAAGTCTATAGGAAAACATATAGAATTTACTGATTAAAAATGTGTGTATAAGTAGATATGATGTTGCAGTTATGTAGTATAGTCGTTATCATTACAATCACCATCTCAACAAAACAATACTTTGTTCTCGCCATCATATGGCTACAAAAGTGCACAACTATCACTCACTAGTTAAAAAAAGATACCTCCCAATATTTCAATACATCAATATTATATAAGAAAGACAGTTCAAGAGCTTGTATTTCTGATCAATCTGCATTTTTTTTCCAGTTTAGAGCAAATATAAACTAGTTGCTACTAATGAATACAAGATAATCGTGCAAAAATACAATATTTGTACTAATAAATGGCAATCCCTCAATAGAACACCGGAGTATAAGAATACATGTATGGCCTAGTTTATCCACTGTGAGGTACAACCCCTATTTATCTACTGTGAGGTACAACCCCTATTTATCTACTGTGAGGTACAACCCCTATTTATCTACTGTGAGGTACAACCCCTATTTATCTACTGTGAGGTACAACCCCTATTCGCTAGTTCTGTGTAACGAATCAAAGACACAGCTCGCCTTAGGACAGGAAGTAAATAATGTATAAAGAATACCACTCTCCACGTTAAACAACTTACTGTAGCTTCTACGAGCAACAGTTTGATCAGAGTTGTCATCTGTAATCTGATCGTAGGAAAGTTTTTGGGGCCACATTTATCCCCCCCCCCCCCCTTTTCATTGTGACAATTAACACTTCCATCGTTAGGCCCATCACAACATCATATTTTTGTGTACCATTATCATTTGTAAGCTTGTTCACGTAACGTTAGATACCAATCAATCGATCCATCAATCAATCATTCAATCAATCAATTACACATATCAACCGGTTCAGTAACACATTTATTCATATTCGATAGGGATATAGAACAACACATACTGTTCATAAAGTCTTTTTGACTGTACATGTATATGTAGAAAGGAAACAATTTTATACTAAAAAGCCTCGATTTGTTTACATTATGAGATTTGAAATTGTGTAGGGTTATGGCTACAATGACATTTATTTTTATTTTTTTCACAACACGGATACAGGAAGAAAAGTACAATGTTACAAAATGTACATCTCTTTTCATAAGTATCTAATGTTAAGTGCAAAGCATCCATTTTGATTTTGTAACAATGATATTAATCTGCTTACATTTTAAATAAATAAGTGTTTGTAACTTTGTGTATATCTTAATTCACATATTAAAACGACTTTCCTGTCCGCCACTTTTCTCTTCCCGATCTGTATTGTAACGATAAGTCCTTGTTTCCTGTGTACTTGACGGTCGCCATGTTTGACGAATTATGATTCAGAGCCTGGCCCAATCAACAAGATTTATCACAATTAAATATAGTGTTAACCCTGTAAAGCTAAATTTTTACACAGTTAAGTTTTGAATAATTTCCGCGTTTGTGTTGGTCTGATTTTTCCACAACTTTGAAATGGTGAGTAGAACTAACATGTTTCTTTTCTAAAATGGACTTTGGCGTGTTTTAGGAAGATGACAAATTATGTTACATATATACTTCCCCTTAATAGGGAAATCTGTAAAGTATTTTGTAGGAAATATAAGAGTTAAAACTTCCACCTAGGCTCCGGTTCATAAGGATTTCCTAAGTTAAGAGAATGATTCCGGAGCTATTAATATATAACGAAATAAACAATTTAAATTAGTTTCATTTTACAATTGTACATTTCTGGTTCAGAATAACACATGTAATCTTTTTAAAAGTTATTACATAAAAAGTATATAGAACATCGACCTAAAAGAATACAGAAACATTTTGAGTAAGTATAATACCATGAAATCACGTGTATATAAATAACTATACATATAGATCCAGTGCAGATTTAGCACTTTTAAGGATAACTGTGAAAAAATCTTCAACACGCAAATCTGATTTACTCCTTGTGTTGTAATTACATCCAAAATATAGTCTGTTGTCAAAGCATCAATATTCGTTTTCTCTCAAACGCTGTTTGTATATTTTCACTTAAAAACTTAATGTATTTCTAAATAAACATGGTTTCTTATATTTTAGGTTTTGTTAACAAACGCAAGATTTTTTTCTACAATATTTCCTAAAAATTTATATTTTGTTAAATCTATTATGAATTCCTTTTTTTAATTTTTTTTTATTGTTTGTTGAAATATTATAAAGTAAGTGATGTGTATGTGTTTAAAACTATGGTAATATAATAGAATAGAATTTTGAAAAAAAAAAAGAAGTTTAAAATAACAGGCGTCATCATTTTGTATTTGAAGGACCCGGAACCGGAAGTGAACATAACGACAACACCACAATCATCCGAAAGTGAATTGGACGAAACTTCATCTCTTGACAATAATAGTGATGAGGAAAATTCGAGTCTTCCACCAATACAAACACAAGATTTGCATAAAGCAAATGGCATACCGCCATCTTGTGGTCTTCCGCAGACATTACATCCCTCCAAGAATCTACAACAATCACCAATTGGTATCCAACAGTTTCAGCACCAACGTGACATAGACCAAGGACAACATCTGCAAAAAGAGCAAAATCAGTCAGATTTATCTCCGAGTGCTCAACATTTGCGATCTGACTTGCAGCAACCACCAAATTACCAACAAGATTATCAGACACAACAAGATGATATTGTTCAACAACAAACTATTACTATGCAACAGCAAACTGATCAACAACAAAAGCAGAACATTGGAAATCAAGATATCCCTTTTGATATTAATACTATAATACCAAAGACTACAGTTAAACTTGAACCAGGAATTAACTCAACAGAAAACATCTGTTCGGCCGAATGGAATACATTTGCTCCGAATGTAAGCGGAAATGATGTAGGGGAGCTAACAACAATGCAACCGTTTTCGTATTACAAAAATGCCTTTGACCCAAATGGCCAAAATATTTTCTTTGATCAAGGACACAATTATCAGATTCCAAACAAAAACAATAATACACTATTCGATCCCATGTTTTCAAGGCTCAACGAAGGAGACGAACTTCATCCATTTGACACTAGTGCTATGCAATCCTCAACTAATGATAATTTTCAACAAAATATTAAAAATGCAATGTATTACGGTGCTGATTATACAAAGACAACTCAGTCTGGAATTGACGCAAGGTGTTCCGCAGGTCCATATCCAAGTCCAAGCTTATATAATAGAGAACCATTTGTCTATGCCAACGGAGTATCTAGAACAAAGTCTTGTGATGAAGTTGACAATCATGATGCACCAAGCGAAGAAAAGGTCATAGTCCCAGAAGGTAAGATATGATAATGGATTTGGAGGGATAATTTTATTATCGTCATTTATCTGTTTGTATTACTATCACTGGTTCGATACCTCTGCTGCTGGACTATAAAGCTCCGTGGTATCATCCGCCAATTAGTCAATGTTTCGGAATTGACATAGTTTATTGGATATATTCATTATTGAAATTTACATTTCCTATGTAATACAATTATTATTAAATCTAAGGTTCCCCCCTCAAGCATAAGTGACCTTAGTCGTGCGCACTAAATTATTACAGCAGTTATTAAGTTGTATCGTAATTACCAGATTTGTTGAGCGAGGAAAGCTCGAACAGATATAATGAGTCTACGGGTAAAACTTCTAGCCTTGGGTAGCTGGATGGAAACCTTAGCATTTAATTAGGGGCGAACTCATGTCAATTGTATGAAACTTGTGATCAAGTCAAGTCGGCCACGGAAGCCCCAGTATATGAATATGTAGATAATTGAAAATAGAAAGTTTGTTAATGTGCAATAAAAATAATTTATGAGAAAATACAAAACGTCAATCGACAAGTATACATGTCATTGTTTCTGCTTTACACCTGTCGTGGGTAATAATAATTATAAAAAACACTTTACCATTCTAACAGATACTCCCAAAATACCGAAACTATAGACAAAAATTAACACCCAATTCTTTTCTATATTAGCAGATATTTAATTTGTCACTTTTTCAAAGCAAAAATGCATGTAAAAATATCTGATACATTAAATGTGTCTGGTAAACTAGTACAATTTAGTTTCCCTCAAATTCCATGGCTTTTGTTTGACCCCCAAAGATATTGTCAACTTTCATACATGGTACTCGAAAAGAAACACGAGACTATGTATCACAAGAGTTGATATAGCATTGAAATGTTATTGAGAAGCATTTTTACAAAGTATATTTCGTTTAAAAGAGGCGAATTTTCCAAAATTTGTATCATTAAATGTGTAGAAAATATGATTGATATGTTGTTGTTTAATGTCAAGTGTGCAATATATCAGATTTATTATGCATCAGTATAAGTTTTCCTATTAAAAAGACATGTTCATAAATATTCTATTTACTGGTAAATTGTGTAATGAATTAGTCACCGGTGAATAGTCCAAAAGACTATGCACCTCACCTGTGCTATTCACCGGAGACGCGATATATTTTGAGGAATTTTTAATCCTTTTTATTCATTGGAGGAAATACAGTAATGGACTTTCAAAATTCTCGGGATTCTTTCTATGCTGAACTAAAATCCCGAAAGCAGCATACGACAACAACAAACATGGCGGACTGGTTCTGTGTCTGTCCATGGTATTGCAATTTCATATGCTGTTCGATATAATAAAAGACGTATTGACTGGATATTCGGGCTATAACAAAATTATTTGTTCCCTCGATACCAACTTTTGCCCTTGGTTCGCCTCAAACAGTTGTTGATGTCTCGGGGAACAATAAACTTGCTATTACCCTCACAACAATCAATAAGTGTATAATATTTATGACGGGACAGTCCACAAACAATAAATCATATAGGTAAAAGATGGCACTAGAATGTGCAAACGAGTGGAATTTTATATTACCACGGGTAAAACACACAGGCCAATCAGAAAAAATATGAATTTTGAAGTTATTTTAAGAATATCAAATAATTTTGTTTTCACTGTTTAAAAATTCCTAGAAATAAGGACAGTGTTAAAATTGCTTATTTTTAAACAGTTTCACGTTTAGTAAATTGAGTTAACATTTGTTTTGTCATGTTGTGAATTTTGTGTTTTGTTTATATTTCATTATTTTCATTTTTTCTCATTACATACATTATATTGTATACTACAGTGTACATATGAAATTCAAACAAATATTATCATATATTTAATAGATATTACCCTCCCCCTTTATTTTTTTAATCAGCGTTTTCTCCATGCTTTGTAAACAAATAACAATGGACAGATAATGGACATCTTGTTTTATTTTTACAAGTTGAAATATAAAACTACGTACTGACAAGAAATGGTAAAAAAGCTAAACAAATATTTACATATTTGATACAATTATTTTCATTTTTTTTCTCTGGCAGAATTACAAATTATATTCATGTAATTGTTTACCAATATATATCACTCAAAGTATCATGCATCATATTTTTAACTTCTTAAGTATATTAAAATGTTATAAGGAAATAGAGGATTAGAGAGTCAAGATGGATGATATCCGTTTAGCTCGCCGTAAAGGCCGAATTGATACTGTTCTTATAACTGTTTCCTTCCATTGTTATCATCTAATAGTTAAGTGGTAAATACACAGTAAAAACAACAGTAAAAGAGGGAAGGCCACTACATAATTAACTTATATCCAAACCATACTCCATCGGAACATTGTATTCAAATCTTCAATCTGAATTTAATGTGCCATTTCAGTTAAGTAATGCTCAATAAATATTTCAGTAGTGTTTCACCATCACTTGGTTAAAGATCTAGATATAAAGAAATAGTAAGAGACAACATGTAATCAACATATGTCTTTATATATATATATATATATATATGTACCATCTACACACGCTTATACACATGTCTTACGTCTATCCCTAGATTTGCCTTACGAGAAAAGGTAACACTACGATTATTGAAGCTCCTATTTTAGGGAGTGGATGTGGTCGAGTGGTCTAGGGCGCTGGACGTAAGGCTAAGCGAATGGTGCTGCACTGTATCAATAGTGTGGGTTCAAATCCCGTCGAGAGAAGAACAAAAATTTGACAGCTCTAAAATTTAATTCTAACACTGTTTGGTTTAATTTTCAGACGTATATAATATTTAGTATTAACCTAGTATCCTTAGTAACTTTGAGATCCAGTGGGACAGATATATTGTATGGTTGTCACTTTCTTCTAGACGTTTGTATAATACACTTTATTTCCTGTGACTGTATAATGAATTCTTCATTATCCTATACAATATATTAAAAATTGCTGAGTTAGATTGCTGTCAAATTATAATATCAAGTATATATGTACCATCTAAACACGCTTATACACATGTCTTACGTCTATCCCTAGATTTGCCTTACGAGAAAAGGTAACACTACGATTATTGAAGCTCCGTTTTTAGGGAGTGGATGTGATCGAGTGGTCTAGGGCGCTGGACGTAAGGCTAAGCGAATGGTGCTGCAGTGTATCAATTCTAACACTGTTTGGTTTAATTTTCAGACGTATATATAAAAATAAAAATTAAACCCAAACAGTGTTAGAATTAGATCTTAGAGCTGTCAAATTTTTGTTCTTCCCTCGACGGGATTTGAACCCACACCATTGATGCACTGCAGCACCATTCGCTTAGCTTTACGTCCAGCGCCCTAGACCACTCGACTACATCCACTCCCTTTGTTTAAAATGAACCTAAAGTGTTAGATAACCTCAAATAAAGTAGATATTCGTATTAGATATTGATGGAAAATAAACACGATCTTCAATCATAGAATCTATGATTTATACGAAATAATACCTTCTTTCGCATTGTAAACAAACGAGCGATTTATCGATGGTATAATCTCATTCGCACATGCGCCGGTGAATGTGACTGACTTTTTCATTGGCAGTATAAATTGTATGCGACATTTTCCGCAAACGTAAATATAAATTACCGTCTTCCAATCAAAGTATACTATCGTATTTGTACTCTTAGACATATCAGAATCGAAATAAATCATGGAAGCCAGAATGTGTTTTGAGTTTTAACATGGTTTGGCGAATATTAGTAAATGTTATCCCTCGCCTCTGGCTCGGGATAAAATACTTATCATATGATTTATCATATCGATTTCTGACGCTAATAATAAACTGTGTATTCCTGTGATCACTGTGAAAATTATATCAGTAATTTAAAAAAAAGATGCATGTCGTATATTCGTACACGTACTCACAGTGTATAACCGGACAGTTTTGAAAAACGGAAGTTGCTGTACTATCCGACCAGGTAAGGTTAGTTGCTTGCAGTAATTTCGACATTTTTGGATGATTATCCGTGATTTATTCTTTGAAAGTGGATCAACTGAAGCAACAAAAATAAGAAAGTACTGCAAAGGTATGTCATTTATATTTCTGATCAAATAACAGCGCCCTATTTGAACACTGAAACTGGAAATCGTCGTTTAAACATCGTGGATGGTATGTTTTCGCTCGAAGAAAGGGGGTACAAATCTAATTTTTCTCCACTTATTCTTTAAATTATGTCAAATATGTTCTCACTATCTGATGAAATAGACATCGACGTTTTCAATGCAAGGAAAATATGACCGTAAGCGCACTCATTTTCCTTACGAAGGGTGCATTTAACACCGTTCTTCATTCTACGTCACTGTACGCCTAATTGCTAACGAATTGTTCTGTCCTGTCCGCACAATTGTGTATTCCTTCAAGTTTCGAAGTTGCTGTCTGTTGTTCTAAAATTTCATACTTTTTTACGTCATAATTTACTATATACTTATGTTAAATTTGAACTTAAAAATTTTAATTTTGAGTTTAACTTACTGTTATTCAAAAATTGCAAACTTATTTCAAAATTACTGTAGGAACCTATATTAAATTTGAATTTTAATGGTGAAAATTTTATGAAAATCGGACCAGAAATGACTTTGGTAGAATTTTTGGAAAAAAGAGAGCTTTATATATAATATATAGGAAAAAAGACATATGTCATTTGTTCATGAATACAAAAACATGTATATGGCACAATACTGTATGTAATGTTTCATTTCACACAATTCGTATGACATATTTTTTATTGATGTAGCTAACTCATGAATACAGTACTTTTCGAAAAGAACTGCAGAAATTTATATTCAATTGTTTTAATGTTTTAATTTTATACAGACTAAGTATTAGGTCATTTATTGTTGTTATAACTCATTTTTTACCTTTGTTTTTAAGCTTTCTTTTACAGAAGAAGAGATCCATTTTTTAAAATGTTGTTTTTGTTATTTTTAATAAAGTGTTATAACATGAAATATTTTGCTTATGTTAGTATATTAGGAGATGTAATTAGGTCATCTTGTTAGTCGTTGGACAGAAAGAAGTGATGAGTTTTTGCAGGAAACCTATTAATAGATATGCACATAGAATCACCCAAAACATTTTGCTTTGCGATTTCTGATAATGTACTTTAAAATGGACCAACCAGCCAAACCACAAGTCCAGAGGTCGCAATGCAGTATTCAACACGGTAGAAACCACACAGCGAACAACATATACAACTGTTGGACGAGCTGCAACAAGTGTAAATATTTGTTTTTGCAATATTCTGTGCCAAATCAAAAGCATAATTCATGTAAAATATATTTAAAAATTATCCAGGTAGTGTCAAAAGGGAGGGAAATATCTTGGTTGGCAGGCGGGGTCATCGAATATGATTCTGAAACTAAGGGGGCCACACAAGGACCATTCCACCAAAGTCTGGTCCCAATTGGCCAAATTAGTTTCAGAGGAGAAGATTTTAAATGATTTTTTTTTGTCGAATTTTCTATTTTCAGCAATGGCGGCCATGTTGGTTGGGATACAATTGGGGACCAATTGGGGACCACCCAAAAGCACCATCAATCTTTCCAAGCTTAGTCCCAATTGGCCCAGTGGTTTCAGAGGAGAATATTAAAATACAAAAGGATAACGACGAACGAACGGACGACGGACGCCCAGTGGTATCAAATGCTCACATGACCCTTTGGGTCGGGTGAGTTAAAGAACTTCTAAGGAAATGACTAAGATCAAAATGTTAGATAATGTGTTTTTAATATACTAATCCTGAAAGTCAAATCCAAGTCTTATGCGGTAATATTTTTTCTTCGTTGCACTGATGGTATTGTCTTATAGGTTTTATTCCCTTACATGGTGCACCAAATTTCGTAATGGTCGCATTTTTTCGCTTAGCATGCTTCTGCTCAGCCCTGTCTTCAGAATCGAAGAAATGATCCTTAGGTTCTATTAACTGTATATTGAATGGGTTTAGAAATACCTTTTTTACTGCGGATTCCGGGGGCTTTACGCATTTCTCTCGGGATTCGTCTTATATTGCACCGGTACATTGTGGCGAGAATTAATTCCTAATGTATGAAACACAATATTCGTATCAATCACGTACATTGTAGTTGTAAAAGACAATCATTGCAGTCACCTGCTGCTAGAGGAAGATAACTCTGTAAACGGGAGAAAACTCATTTAATTTGTTCCAAAAACTGGGAATAAGATACAAATGTATTTGAATCACATATCATCTAAGATTACTGAATATCTGGTAAAAGTAGTTCCTTACAAGTCCTCCAATGCAGGCAACACATAAACTATCTTACTTTTCGTAAAACTAAATTAGTAAAGGATTAGACTGTAGAAAAGTTCTCGATCAACTTTAACAGAAAACAATTAGGCGGACAGATGAGTTTTAAGATTCAGCAATTAATGATAACGTACAGTAGCAATTAGGTGTACAGTGACGTAGAATGAAGCACTATGTTAAATGCACCCGTCGTAAGGAAAATGAGTGCGCTTACGGTCATATTGTCCTTGCATTGAAAACGTCGATGTCTATTTCATCAGATAGTGAGAACATATTTGACATAATTTAAAGAATAAGTGGAGAAAAATTAGATTTTTACCCCCTTTCTTCGAGCGAAAACATACCATCCACGATGTTTAAACGATGATTTCCAGTTTCAGTGTTCAAATAGGGCGCTGTTATTTGATCAGAAATATAAATGACATACCTTTGCAGTATTTTTTTTATTTTTGTTGCTTCAGTTGTTCCACTTTCAAAGAATAAATCACGGATAATCATCCAAAAATGTCGAAATTTATGCAAGCAACTATCCTTACCTGGTCGGACAGTACAGCAACTTCCGTTTTTCAAAACTGTCCGGTTATACACTGTGGTACTACATGCATGCGCTGCAAATGGTTCAAAATACGATAACGTAAAAGGTCGAAATTTCTAAAGATCATAACAAAAAGTTCCTTATGGTATCCCACCCTAAAATCTATGGAATATGTATATTTAATAATAAGCATATTAATTTAATGATTTTGATCATAGAGGGTTAGGGTTAGGGAAATTATACTATTTTGGGTGGGGTGTCATAAGGAACTCTTTCCAACATCTTTAAATTCGTTGTATAGTCATGTAAAATTTCAATGATAGAAATCGAGGCTGAGTTATTAGGTTGGGTAATTAAGGAAGAGTTTTGATTAGTTGAAATCAAATTTGGCGGTATAATTGAGTAGAGTCGAGAAGAAGTCTCAAACTTCCTCAGGAATTCTGCCACTAAATAGAATAGAGCTTATTTTTAAACACGACAGAATAAAGGTAGGATTAAAGGTGGTTTTGTTTACAAATTTGTTGCTTTCACTGAAAGCAAAATTTTCTCAGTCATCCTGAGCTGTTGATGGCAATTACTCAGCGACGGTAGCGATATCAATAGAAAGTTAAGATAATTTCAACTCTGCTGCGACAGCTAGCGATGATCCTTGCGACGAAAATTTTCACTAGCGATGGTTAGCGATGACGTGCGTTGTCGCTGTGATGGGGTAGCGATGTTGAAAGCGACATCGCAAATCCGTCGCATCGCTGTCACACCCGGAGTATAAACCCACCTTAATCCGTAAGATGTCTACCCTCAAATATGCTATGTTGTACGTGTCTACTTCTTTAATTAAGTATTAAGATAAAGATTACAAAACAAATGTGAAATACTAAACATTTCAAGTGTGTTAAAAGTGGTCAGTGCATTTAATTTTATGCATGTATGCACAATAATAAAAAGTGCCAGTTGAACTTAAACACGATGTTGACTTCTCATCTCAATTCGATTACTTGTCGATTAAATTAACATTTTATGGACAGGCCGCCATTGCCGGGGAGAAATTTCGTATTACCACCAAAACTTGTGTCTTTCCCAAACACTCAAATGTGTACTCAATACAACTTTATAGTTTTCAGTTACATTTGATTGGTCTGGTTTTCTGGGGGTACTGAATCCAGTTCCCCCCATTAATAAATGTGACCCCCCACGATATACCAAAAGCACATTATCTGTATTGAATATTGAAATATTTTTTATAAGTAGCGTTAAATATAATAGTGATTTATTTTCATTTAAATTGTGGGATGTTTTTAAAATGGAGATTACCGTTAAAACATGTTTTAATGAATTTGACAGAATAATTTAATTGGAATATATTCAGTAACAAATAAATTAGATATTTTTGTTTATCTTGTTATTACCTATTATAATCGGTAATGGAGGGTGAGTTATGGTGTTTAACGCCACTTTCAACAATATTTCAGTTATATCGTGGCGGAGAAAACCACTAAATGGTAAGTGGTCGACTATAACTATAATAGCTTATCCTGCATTTATTGTTAAACAGGATGTGTTATAAAAATCTTTTATTTATTATGAGTAAAAATAAAATATCATGTAGTATGAGCTAAGTATTCTTAGAAAAAAATGCTGTAATTATTCATGACATTGTTATCAAGTGTTTTTTTTTAAAATCAATTATTTCATTGTATGACCTATGAACAGTATTCTTTTGAACTACATTTTTGTATTTTAATTTCCATGCAAGTTGTATATTCTGTGTACGTGTTAATTATTTTTCTTTGAAGTCTAAATTATGACGTTCTTCATGGATGATACATAATATTAAATAATAATACATAGATTATCGCCCCTTCTTTAACATTTTAAAATCATTATGTGATATGGTTCTAAAAATATATTTTTATCGATACTGTAACAATAATTGAGATAGAATGTACAGCACTATGGAGTTTGAACTAGTTTAAGTATTATTATCATACCGCTCGTGTCATAATGGTAAACCATAAAAAGTAGTAACAAGACTTTGGTTAAGGTAATTGCGTTTAACGCCACTTTCAACAATATTTCAGCTACTAGTATATCGTGTCGGTCAGTTTTATTGGTGGAGGAAACCGGAGTACCCAGAGAAAACCACCGACCTGTCACAGGTCACTGACAAACTTTATCATAATACAATAAGGTGTTTTTAAGAATTAACTAGAGTGTTATTTTAAATAATTCCGGAAACATAATTATTACATGGTGGTAGTTCTTAGAATCGTTGTCACTTTCCACTTAAAAATGTAATTATAGGGAACCATTTTTTAATCAGCCCTTTTAAAACAACATCTTGGGATAACATTTACCAATGTATATACACGTAAATGTACGTACTTTCATGTGAACAGAAACAGTTTGATTTCTGTAAACAGCCGAAGTTTTGATACAATTTACATATTTATGGAAAAAACAAATCTAAGTCATATTATGTGAGAGGTGACAAGTATTATTTTGTTAATTAGCTACCCATATATGTATATACTAGTATACGAATGTATATCTTGAGTAAACAAAGTATATTTAATGTAAACAAATCATGATTTTGGTATTTTATTTTATTTATTCACCAAATCCTTTGCCATTTGATTGGAGGTGTGAAAACAGTCACCTGCCGACTTACCTCTATTGTCCACTCATAAAATGACCACATAAGTTTTGTCAATAAACATGAAAATTACTTGATTATAATACAAAACGGCAGATCAGAGCGGCAGATGTAATTTTCTTGTCAAATGACAAAAGACTTCCCACGTGCCAATGAAAACAAATAATCTGACACATTACCAATTCGTATAGAAATCCTATCGGGCATCAACCTAACTGTTACTTTAATTTATATTTTGACAGTTTAAAAAAGATATCTGGGTTTTCGTTTCTTTAAATCCGACTGTGAAATTATGACTGATGGCGCGTGGCAGATTTGAAGGAAATTTAAAATGATTATAACCAGCACAAAAACAGTTGACCACAATATTTTAGCAATGAGATAGAACTATATTGTCTATAGACAGATGACTTAACCGAATACGTGAATGATAAATTTTAGTTTGAATCAAAAACGTAAATATAATATTTGTATTTAATTTTAATTCTTGAAGAATCATCATTAAAATGAAAAAAAAAAACAATTGCCGGATTTAGTGTTTCTAAATAGGTTATTTAATATCTAGTATAGACTAAATATATTTTTATCATTTTATTTTTTACTTATTAAGTTTTCATCACAGACATAGTACTAAGTAAAATGTTCATCCTGGCGGTCTCATTTGTAAAACAGTTTTGAAGCTATTTGGTAAATTGAACAATAACGTTAATTGACTATTTTAGCAACCTGTGGCACACAGTCTTACTGACTTATTTATTATATATTAAAACACTACTTTTGAAATATAAATAAAGGGAGGGGGGAGGGAGGTTGGGCAATATGGCCAGGACTCATCATTACATAATCGTA
Source organism: Bathymodiolus brooksi (assembly GCA_963680875.1). Taxonomy (NCBI): domain Eukaryota; kingdom Metazoa; phylum Mollusca; class Bivalvia; order Mytilida; family Modiolidae; genus Bathymodiolus; species Bathymodiolus brooksi. The sequence continues at coordinate 89,140,652 of OY804578.1, read as the reverse complement.
AATAATACAATACGAAATAATATAGTTTCATGAAATGTCTCGCCGATTTTTAATGAACTTCCCATTTAGAAATTTTAAACAAAAGAATCAAATTAGTACCACAACAACACATTTATTTACAAACAACGTTTTTTCGTGGGATGGGGTTAAATTACCTTATAAAACACTTCTTAGACAAACTAGTGATAATACCATTTTAAACAGTAGGGTTGAGGAATATGGTCATGGCCTTGATCTCGAGGTTTGACTTCGTGTCAGGATTAGAAAAAAGCCATATAGCTTTTGTCCTCCAAAGGATTCAACAATTTTTTTGATATGCTTAAACTTGTTTTAACTCGATATTGTCTTTATTTTACACCAATTTATATTGGCATTTTTTTCAGTTTCGTAAAACAACTACAAAATAGAATATCGAAACAGTGGTGTAATGGTGAGAGTGCTCAGTTAAATGAGTAAGATTCGTGGTTCAATAGCATGTCAGATCAAACGATATTTGATTTGATTGATATTAGTGTGTTTCACCGTTAGTACATTGATATTAGTGTGTCTCACCGTTAGTACATTGATATTAGTGTGTCTCACCGTTAGTACATTGATATTAGTGTGTCTCACCGTTAGTACATTGATATTAGTGTGTCTCACCGTTAGTACATTGATATTAGTGTGTCTCACCGTTAGTACATTGATATTAGTGTGTCTCACCGTTAGTACATTGATATTAGTGTGTCTCACCGTTAGTACATTGATATTAGTGTGTCTCACCGTTAGTACATTGATATTAGTGTGTCTCACCGTTAGTACATTGATATTAGTGTGTCTCACCGTTAACTTAGTACATTGATATTAGTGTGTTTCACCGTTAGTACATTGATATTAGTGTGTCTCACCGTTAACTTAGTACATTGATATTAGTGTGTCTCACCGTTAGTACATTGATATTAGTGTGTCTCACCGTTAGTACATTGATATTAGTGTGTCTCACCGTTAACTTAGTACATTGATATTAGTGTGTCTCACCGTTAGTACATTGATATTAGTGTGTCTCACCGTTAACTTAGTACATTGATATTAGTGTGTCTCACCGTTAGTACATTGATATTAGTGTGTCTCACCGTTAACTTAGTACATTGTTATTAGTGTGTCTCACCGTTAGTACATTGATATTAGTGTGTCTCACCGTTAACTTAGTACATTGATATTAGTGTGTCTCACCGTTAACTTAGTACATTGATATTAGTGTGTCTCACCGTTAGTACATTGATATTAGTGTGTCTCACCGTTAACTTAGTACATTGATATTAGTGTGTTTCACCGTTAGTACATTGATATTAGTGTGTCTCACCGTTAGTATATTGATATTAGTGTGTCTCACCGTTAACTTAGTACATTGATATTAGTGTGTTTCACCGTTAGTACATTGATATTAGTGTGTCTCACCGTTAGTACATTGATATTAGTGTGTCTCACCGTTAACTTAGTACATTGATATTAGTGTGTCTCACCGTTAGTACATTGATATTAGTGTGTCTCACCGTTAGTACATTGATATTAGTGTGTCTCACCGTTAGTACATTGATATTAGTGTGTCTCACCCTTAGTACATTGATATTAGTGTGTCTCACCGTTAGTACATTGATATTAGTGTGTCTCACCGTTAACTTAGTACATTGATATTAGTGTGTCTCATCGTTAGTACATTGATATTAGTGTGTCTCACCGTTAACTTAGTACATTGATATTAGTGTGTTTCACCGTTAGTACATTGATATTAGTGTGTCTCACCGTTAACTTAGTACATTGATATTAGTGTGTCTCACCGTTAACTTAGTACATTGATATTAGTGTGTCTCACCGTTAGTACATTGATATTAGTGTGTCTCACCGTTAGTACATTGATATTAGTGTGTCTCACCGTTAACTTAGTACATTGATATTAGTGTGTTTCACCGTTAGTACATTGATATTAGTGTGTCTCACCGTTAACTTAGTACATTGATATTAGTGTGTCTCACCGTTAGTACATTGATATTAGTGTGTCTCACCGTTAACTTAGTACATTGATATTAGTGTGTCTCACCGTTAGTACATTGATATTAGTGTGTCTCACCGTTAACTTAGTACATTGATATTAGTGTGTTTCACCGTTAGTACATTGATATTAGTGTGTCTCACCGTTAACTTAGTACATTGATATTAGTGTGTCTCACCGTTAGTACATTGATATTAGTGTGTCTCACCGTTAACTTAGTACATTGATATTATTAGTGTGTCTCACCGTTAGTACATTGATATTAGTGTGTCTCACCGTTAACTTAGTACATTGATATTAGTGTGTTTCACCGTTAGTACATTGATATTAGTGTGTTTCACCGTTAGTACATTGATATTAGTGTGTCTCACCGTTAACTTAGTACATTGATATTAGTGTGTTTCACCGTTAGTACATTGATATTAGTGTGTCTCACCGTTAACTTAGTACATTGATATTAGTGTGTTTCACCGTTAGTACATTGATATTAGTGTGTCTCACCGGTAACTTAGTACATTGATATTAGTGTGTTTCACCGTTAGTACATTGATATTAGTGTGTCTCACCGTTAACTTAGTACATTGATATTAGTGTGTTTCACCGTTAGTACATTGATATTAGTGTGTCTCACCGTTAACTTAGTACATTGATATTAGTGTGTTTCACCGTTAGTACATTGATATTAGTGTGTCTCACCGTTAACTTAGTACATTGATATTAGTGTGTTTCACCGTTAGTACATTGATATTAGTGTGTCTCACCGTTAACTTAGTACATTGATATTAGTGTGTTTCACCGTTAGTACATTGATATTAGTGTGTCTCACCGTTAGTACATTGATATTAGTGTGTCTCACCGTTAACTTAGTACATTGATATTAGTGTGTTTCACCGTTAGTACATTGATATTAGTGTGTCTCACCGTTAGTACATTGATATTAGTGTGTCTCACCGTTAACTTAGTACATTGATGTTAGTGTGTTTCACCGTTAGTACATTGATATTAGTGTGTCTCACCGTTAACTTAGTACATTGATATTAGTGTGTCTCACCGTTAGTACATTGATATTAGTGTGTCTCACCGTTAACTTAGTACATTGATATTAGTGTGTCTCACCGTTAGTACATTGATATTAGCGTGTCTCACCGTTAGTACATACATGTACCAATAAGGAATAAGAGCAATCGCGGATTTGGGATAAGATGTCTGAGTGAAACGAGCGGTCTATCTGCAGACTGTTTCAGTGTAATACTATACAATTCAGAAAAGGATTAGTGTGTTGTTCTGGTACAAAGCAAGCATAGACTTCAGCGCGTCAAAGTGAAACGTGTTCACCACATGATATAGTTGATAAATTTGCTCTTTTAGCGTTGAGGAAAACCACTCGTAGACATTGGCTGTTGGCAATCCTCGTTAAACAAATAAAGAATTAAACTAAATAACAAGTTGTTGCTCAACATATTTAAAAATAATCTAACACGACATTGGCATATCACAAGCATCTTGATGCTTATATTCAATTTTCAATACTTTATCTCTCAAACAGCCAATGCATAACACTGGTACAGAGGTAACAAAAACAATCAAATATTTACAATATGTACAGGGTACAAAGAAAAGGTTATGAGTTACAATCAATCATCTTTATTCTCATAAACCATATACAACGGTACAGAGAAGACATACATATACATATAACAAATACAGAATAGATATAAACATATATACATTATATACAACAAAGACATGGGTGTGAGACAGCCTAGAGAACAAAAGATTTATTTATATTTCGTATAAATTTACATAATTTTTCTAAATTTTGTTTTTGATAAGCACTCATGATTTGTTTAAATTTAAGAATATTTGGTCTTTCTCGTAAATTTGTAACAATGAACCTATTTCTAAAGTTTGAAAAATGTTCACATTCCATCATGTAATGGTATTCATCTCCAATAGTTACATTGTCACATTTTGTACATATTCTATTGACACGGTCAATATTATTCCACCGACCAGTTTCTATAGGTAATTTATGATTGGTAGTTCTGAATTTGCATAGGGTATGAGATCCTTGTCTTCTAAAATTCTAAAGTAATTTTCAATTCGAAATTTTCTTTAAATATTCTATAATTCAATGCTTTTTTTACAAGACAGGAGGAAAAAAATTGTTATTAATAATCAAATATTAATTGATATTTGTTATGGTAATTGTTTTATGTGATTTTTTTTCTCTTTGTGAATTTTCCCTGTTCACGATTATGCTATTGTTGTATTTATATGTTGTCTTTTGTTACAGTGTAACTGTCTTAGAGTACTAATACAATCTTGAATCTTGAAATAATTCTTATGAAAGTGCAGAGTTTTTCAATACTGATTTTCGCTTATTTACCATCAGATGAGAACATTTTATTATGCTATACCTATTAGTGAAAAAAACCCACTTTTATAAGTTCTCTGAGCTTCTGGATAAGAAAAATACATTAAAAAATATAGTGATATTCATCACCGATTTGATGTTCATTACACAAATTACAGAAACGATTTCCTCTGTCGTATGTTTTTGTCAGCTCCCTGTTTCAATGAGCAATTTATTATTTATTGTCTTGAAACTGCAAAAAGCGACAGAAGCTTTATAATCCAGAATATTTAAGTTTTCTTTACACTCCAATTTTGATTTAAAAAATCTATAGTCTTTTAAATAGCTTTTTGCGAGTTTTGAATCATTGATTCTCAGCTTAGAAAATAATGATCACACTGTCGTTGTTTAATTATATAGCGTTGCGACCATTCCTTACTTACAAAGTTTTATTATGTTTCCAAATTATTAGTAAAGCCACAGTATTTAAATATCTCTTTTTTTTTTCTTTTTTTTTTAACAAAATATGCACATCATTCTGTGAATTCTTATGACAAACAAACACGTACAATACATTTGATAGTTTTGTTTACTTACCACTGATTACCTTTACCACCAAACCCAGAGCCCCAAACCAATTGTTCTAATTTTAATAGCTAGAGTATACCGACATAATTCACAACAAACAAAGAAGTTGGGTGTTGAAGATTTCAAAATCAGTGCGGGGAGGTTACAAAATTTCAAGTGAATCTATTTTAATACATAATAATAATAATAATAATAATAATAATATATTTTATCATAGTGTCACTCATCAAATATGCATTACACAAGACAATATATATATACAGTTATAAAAGAATCTGATGCCCGGCCAATTTTGACCTACGAGACACTTTAATCATATAAAAATACATTATATATGCATGAGATACTGATAAAGAAAAAGATAAAAAAGATAATCGATTAAAAAGATTGTATAAAAAAGATATACTGAATAAAACAATCATAATGATATGGAATTAATCTGGACCATTTAAAACAGTACACATACCGAATAGAATGAAAACAAAATTTGAATCTTGAGCATTTAAAAAAGAAAAAAGATTAAAATTAAAAACATTATGAATTGTCATTCCAAATTTTGGTAAACCAAAATTGTTCATCACAGATACGAATTTTACTCCTCACTTCAATCATAAACAGTTTTTTGCTTAATCCCGCATCTAGCAATGGTTCCAACGATATGCAATTACATTTTAAAAGGGAGTCTTTTATTTTCTCAATATAAACCATAATTAGATATTTGTCTTACTTATAGACCCTTCAGTATGGACAACAGAGCATGTTCAGCAGTGGATTGACTGGGCAGTAAAGGAATATAAAATTCGAGATGTCGACGGATCAAGATTTAGCACTTTGACTGGGATCGAGCTCTGTAGTATGACGATAGATGATTTCAAGCAAATTTGTGGGGCTCAGAGTGCCGACAGCCTTTTGGGTCACCTAAATTTCTTACGAAGAAGTAAGAATTTTATATATTACATGTTTGTATTTGATTTTTTTTTCATTAAAAACAAATATATTGATAAGATTTACAGGGCAGATTAAGAAAATATACAAAAATGCACTTTCACCATCCTCTAAAATACTTCTTTTTTTTTCTTTTTTTTTCTTAGCAAAAACCAAATATTTTTCATCAAAAAGTTGGAATGTTTCGTATATTTATATGGAATTTTGTTAAATTTTGTATTTGAATCAATAAATGCATGATGATGTAAATAAATATTGTGAGATTTAAAATATATCTTTCGGGATCAGTATTGGAATATATATATATATATTATACATGGTTAATGTTTGTGGTGTTAATTCTAAACTACCTAATAGATTTTCGACAGGTTCAAAGTCTTGGTTCCTTTTCGAGACGTTCACTGGAACTGAGGCAACTGACTCTCAGACTAACAAACCAGCCCATTGAATTTATTGTATTTCTTTATATATTTATTGTATATATTTTGTCACTAGTTGTATTCTGTATTACTTATTATTGTTCACGTGTTTTATATACAAATGTTATATAAAATATATAAATTCTCTATCTCACCACTTTTTTCTCTTATTTCAGGGATTCTTCAGAAAAGCTTTCCTGGAAACAATTCCTCACCTAATAGTTTATCTACAGTCTCCTATACACACAATAGTGGGGGTAGTTTTGTGGCATGTAAAACAGGTGAGTGGTTTGTAGCAAACTGAATTAAATGTGTAATGTAGGTCAGTTATCAGGTGGCATTTATACAAATGTTAGTTGTAAATAAAATATTGTAGCTTGGCAAAAAAAAAAAAAAAATTGGAATAGCAGGCGACATTATTTGACATTCACTATTCTTTTTGATATTGGTGAATGACTTCTGATATTTGAAAATAATATCACATGTTTATTGTGTTAAGATGGAGAACGAGTCTACTACTATCATTAAAACCAGAAAATGATTGTTTTGGACATGAAATGTATAAAATTCGTTATCTACCGATATTTTCAATTGAAATATTAAGATTGATTTTGTTTTATTTTCAGTGGAAGCAACGATACATTGTAATTTGCCAAGTTAAATTTAGATCCATGCCTTGCACCCACTCTATATTAATTGTTTATCCAATATATGTTGTCTCATTGGTTGAGCATAGTAGACTTAAATAACAACGGATTAAAATAGGTTCATAATTCGAAACATCCTGAATAATAAACTTTTCCGCCAGATGAAACTTAAGCAAGCTCCAAGGGTTTTACCTTTCACTGTCAGTAACCCCGAACTATATGAACTCTACTGAACCAATCGAGATTTTCACCGAACTATGGTACACATATTTATAAGGTCTGTCATTATCACTTAGATATATATTAATATTATTTTTAATAATGCAAAACAAATCCAGATTGGAACATAAACATACAATACAGAATACAAAAGATATTAAGAACAGTCATTTTGTATGTGTATCGCCTCTCCTCAGTTATAAAGGATGTAACAGGATTAATATCGGATGACTGATTGATTCAAATTTGTAGTTTATCAACAATAATATTTAAAATCTATGTTCTATATTTATCAAAAATAATTTAGTGGTTGTGATTGTATATCTTTACTTATTTCACAATGAAAAAAGAAATGACACCCATCATCAATATTATTCTTATCCCTTTTTTCTCTTGGTATTATATTATTTCAAAAGTTATGAGAGAGAGAGGGGTTAAAGATGAATACAGTCTTTTTCAAGAAGAGTTTGAAGATACCTAAGAGGGTAATCAGAATCCGTATATCGAAGAAGAACAGACAACACAATAGCCAAAAGAAGAAGAACAGACAACACAATAGCCAAATGAAGAAGAACAGACAACACAATAGCCAAAAGACAGAAGAACAGACAACACAATAGCCAAAAGACAGAAGAACAGACAACACAATAGCCAAAAGACAGAAGAACAGACAACACAATAGCCAAAAGAAGAAGAACAGACAACACAATAGCCAAAAGACAGAAGAACAGACAACACAATAGCCAAAAGACAGAAGAACAGACAACACAATAGCCAAAAGACAGAAGAACAGACAACACAATAGCCAAAAGAAGAAGAACAGACAACACAATAGCCAAAAGACAGAACAACAGACAACACAATAGCCAAAAGAAGAAGAACAGACAACACAATAGCCAAAAGACAGAAGAACAGACAACACAATAGCCAAAAGAAGAAGAACAGACAACACAATAGCCAAAAGAAGAAGAACAGACAACACAATAGTCAAAAGACAGAAGAACAGACAACACAATAGCCAAAAGACAGAAGAACAGACAACACGATAGCCAAAAGACAGAAGAACAGACAACACAATAGCCAAAAGAAGAAGAACAGACAACACAATAGCCAAAAGAAGGACAGACAACACAATAGCGAAAAGACAGAGGAACAGACAACACAATAGCGAAAAGACAGAAGAACAGACAACACAATAGCCAAAAGAAGAAGAACAGACAACACAATAGCCAAAAGAAGAAGAACAGACAACACAATAGCCAAAAGAAGAAGAACAGACAACACAATAGCCAAAAGAAGAAGAACAAACAACACAATAGCCAAAAGAAGAAGAACAGACAACACAATAGCCAAAAGAAGAAGAACAGACAACACAATAGCCAAAAGAAGGACAGACAACACAATAGCCAAAAGAAGAACAGACAACACAATAGCCAAAAGAAGGACAGACAACACAATAGCCAAAAGAAGAAGAACAGACAACACAATAGCCAAAAGAAGGACAGACAACACAATAGCCAAAAGAAGAAGAACAGACAACACAATAGCCAAAAGAAGAAGAACAGACAACACAATAGCCAAAAGAAGGACAGACAACACAATAGCCAAAAGAAGAAGAACAGACAACACAATAGCCAAAAGAAGGACAGACAACACAATAGCCAAAAGAAGGACAGACAACACAATAGCCAAAAGAAGGACAGACAACACAATAGCCAAAAGAAGGACAGACAACACAATAGCCAAAAGAAGAAGGACAGACAACACAATAGCCAAAAGAAGAAGAACAGACAACACAATAGCCAAAAGAAGGACAGACAACACAATAGCCAAAAGAAGAACAGACAACACAATAGCCAAAAGAAGGACAGACAACACAATAGCCAAAAGAAGGACAGACAACACAATAGCCAAAAGAAGAAGAACAGACAACACAATAGCCAAAAGAAGGACAGACAACACAATAGCCAAAAGAAGGACAGACAACACAATAGCCAAAAGAAGGACAGACAACACAATAGCCAAAAGAAGAAGGACAGACAACACAATGGCCAAAAGAAGAAGAACAGACAATACAATGGCCAAAAGAAGGACAGACAACACAATAGCCAAAAGAAGAAGAACAGACAATACAATGGCCAAAAGAAGGACAGACAACACAATAGCCAAAAGAAGGACAGACAACACAATAGCCAAAAGAAGAAGGACAGACAACACAATAGCCAAAAGAAGGACAGACAACACAATAGCCAAAAGAAGAAGAACAGACAATACAATGGCCAAAAGAAGAAGAACAGACAATACAATGGCCAAAAGAAGAAGAACAGACAATACAATGGCCAAAAGAAGAAGAACAGACAATACAATGACCAAAAGAAGAACAGACAATACAATAGCTAAAAGAAGGACAGACAATACAATGGCCAAAAGAAGAACAGACAATACAATGGCCAAAAGAAGAACAGACAATACAATAGCTAAAAGAAGGACAGACAATACAATGGCCAAAAGAAGAACAGACAATACAATAGCTAAAAGAAGGACAGACAACACAATAGCCAAAAGAAGAAGGACAGACAACACAATGGCCAAAAGAAGAAGGACAAAAAGACAAACAATGATCTACAAAACATACACATAAAACTAAAGATCAAGTAACACGAACACCACTAAAAACCGGGAATGAACTCGCAAGAAAAGACACTTTTATTCTTTATGACAAACATTGAGCTAGGACTTCCCGTTGAATAATTAAACAAACAAAAGGTTCTATTTTAATGATAATAGCGTAATTTTGTATGGTAAAACATGTTTAAAATGTGACGATTTTTAAGTTTGATGTTTTTATTAATATATACGAATGGCCGACATATAATATAAATTGAATAGCTTATCATTTTGTGCCTGGGTAACGTACTCCCTCCTGTAAGAAAAACGTATATGGAAATAGTAAACACGGAAAGACAACTGAATTTGTTCATCGGTGTTCTTTTTAACCGATTCGTTGACTTTACAATAATAGGTTCTCAGGTTCATTCAGCTATTAAACATCTATTGTAATCTGTTTGTTGGCATTCCTTGAATCAAGACATTTCAAAATGTTGGCATTCCTTGAATCATGACATTTCAAAATGTTGGCTTAGGTTGAAGACACCGAAGTCATGCCTTCTACAGTTGGTGCAAATACAATCGTAGATGTGGATTAGAGTAATGTCGTCGTTTGCAGTTTGTACAGATACAATCGAAAACGTGGATAATTTAAATAGAAGAATGGCGCCTCTATAACAAATATTAGGAACTAATATATAAGGAACGAGAAACAATGAATGGGAAATTAAGTAATCATGACATGGTTTCCTTTTTTCAAAACAAACAGTTTATTTCGTGGGAAATGAAAATAGAAATCAGACAATTCATGTTTTCTTTGTTGAAATAAATATCTATAAAAATTTGCCAGGTAACATGAAGTTAACTGTTAAATTATCAAAAGAAAGCAACAATAGCACAAATGTCTGTTTAAAATTTCGGAAACCAGTGTTGACTTTAAAGTCTCTTAGGTTCTGGTTATTCTCGACGTGCTAAGCAATTCGTTAAATATGAGTTTTAATCATATACAACACTTCTTAGAATGTACAATTTTACGCGCCAATGTTTTCACCTGAGAAAGTAAATATTGTTAGAACAAACAAACCTCATAAACTTAACTTTGGTGAATTAAACAAATTTGTTTCTTCCTCGAGGGTTTTATGCTATTCAAATTCAAGCTTCCATTGTTAAATTGTGAAAACAAAATAAATTTATAATATAAATGAAAGATACCGACAAGACCGCAGTTCCACCATTATGACGAATGTAAGATAAGAACAAACTTCAGAAGAGGAATGATCAATCAGATACGGAAGTAATCGGATTTGCGGTACTCAGCCTTTCGGTAAATACTCTTCAGACATCGAATAAACAAGAAATAAGGACTTAATAACGAGATAAAAAGGCTGGTTTAATTGTAACAAAATTTCTATCACTTTTAAGTAAATAGTATCTTTTACAAAGTGTAGCAGTTTTAGCGGGTACTTAGTACACCTCATCACCCTTAAAACATTAAGCAAATTAACTCGAAAAGTACTCAAGTAATAAAGAAAAACCATCGCCAGTGTCAAATCAAAGCATTTCAACTTTTAGCAAAAGGTAATATCGTATTTTCCCACATCTTTTAATATACATTTTTTATTCCCATTAATGTGGGGATAACAAACAAAAATAAAAGAAATATTATATTTTGCGAAAAATGTTGATAATGATTGATATCAATATATGTTTGAAATGAATTTCTTATAAAACTAATTATTTATAAAACATACTAACACCACATTCAATTAACAATTTTCATATAATTGTTTAGCCACATGTCAGCTTTCATTGAAATATAGCTTCGGACATTAAGATTTCTTTAATGGCTTATTGGCTGGACTTAGACCAGGTGAAACTACTTATTAACCCGTAAGCCACGTGAATAATGATAGTAAGTCGTGCGTCCAGATTTCGGACTGTAGATTTATTGAAAAGCACATCATTCAGTTCAATAAGTTTATCGACCGGAAAGTTGATTGTTTCGATATCGCTTTTGATTATTGCATATGCTTGGTTGCATCCGGTTGATGTCCGGAGAGGATAATTGTTTTCAACATCCTATCCTGTTATCAGGTCACGTGTCAATTTTAAGTATCCTCGAAAACGTCAAGGTGTCACAATTACGAATTATTAAATCTTTATATACATACATGCTTCATGTATCCATTATTAACTTGAACAGTAATGATTTAAACTTTCTATATTTTTTACCATGTTTTGACAATTTTTCTTTTAATGAAAACGTAGATATCAAATTTAGTGCACACATGACGTTTCTTGTATATGTTCACAATCAATTTATGATCATGAACATGTTTATAAATAAAAAAAAATCCATCCATATTATTGCTGACACTACTGTGAAGTTCTACTTTACAGTTTAGTTCGGGAAACAGAGAACCCAAGATCACGTTTGAAACAGTGGAAACAATATAACTTAGATAGATAAACCAACCCATTATGGCGACCCAGGAATTGCTATTTAGGTTTCTCGTAGCCCCGGTAATGTATTTCATACTTCCATATGGACATATAATTTTTAGATACAATACTATGACTGGCGAATATTACCGAATCTACACGCATTATCCATTCAGAACTATGTGTTTATATGTTTTATTTTGTGGAGAAAAACTACTGTTTTGTGCCGTTTAGTACTTCATGCAAAAAAAAAAAAACGGATGATGAATAACAAAAATCATGATGTAAAATATCAACCAGGGTACCCGTGTATAAAATATCAAGTAGGGTACCCGTACATTGTGTTTTGTATGTCCAATTAATTTTGATTTAAGATATACATGAACAGGTGATATTTTGATATATTTAGAACAGCAGAATACCAGTAAAGTAAAGTTGACGAGGGAACATACGGTACTAGAATATATACTCAGGGACTAAAGAAACGTTGCACATGTATAAATACATAAATTACATGTATGTACTTGTCTATTATTACATCTGCAATGTCTAAAGAACGGAAAAATCAGTATATGCAGAAACGTTGTGTCCACAATTTCCAACGTTACACTCTGTTACTTGACGTAATCAATGTGCAAGTTTACAAAGTCAATATCTGGTGAAAGAGCCTCTATTATCGATCACTGCTTGACAACGTCGGCGCATAGACGCATTTAAGCGATTAATTGACGCCATAGGAATTCGCTGCCACTCATCTTCCAATGCAATACGGAGTTGGTCAAGCGTTTCCGGTTGCTGTGCTCTCCCTCTTACTTGCCGGTCTAATTGGTCCCAAAGATGTTCTATTGGTGAAAGATCTGGCGAAAGGGCAGGCCAAGGCAGTACTTCAACGTTATTTTCACGCAAAAAGTCCATATTGGCCCTTGCAACGTGCGGACGAGCGTTATCCTGTTGAAACGTAGCTCCATTTGCTGCAATAAAAGATAGCACATGAGGTGTTAGAATCTTGTTTCTGTATCTTTCGGCGTTAAGACTGCCGTTGATTGTCACAAGATGTGTGCGTCTATTTGCTACAATTCCGCCCCACATCATTACACTTCCCCCGCCAAAACGGTCGTGACGAAGAACACAATTGTCAGCAAAACGTTCACCACGACTACGATAGACTTTTGTTCGCCCATCTACTCGACGTAACAGGAAACGGGATTCGTCAGTGAACAGGACCCGTTACCAGTCAGCCAGTCGCCATCGCAAATGACGTCTTGCCCATTCTAAGCGACGTTGACAATGACGTTGTGTCAACATGGGACTCCGATACGGTCTCCTGGCATGAAGTCCAGCCTCAGCTAAGCGACGTTGAACAGTCCTTCGACTAATGCGGCGTAGACCAGGAATACTAGTGGCGGTATTGGACGGATTTTCAGTTCGGTTGCGTAAATGACGTAATCTGATCAACCTGTCTTGTCTGTTGTTTGCTACTCTTGGTCTACCAGATCTTGGGCGATCAGCAGTTGAATTTGTGGTTCTATGCCTGTTCCACAATCTCCAAATGGTGTTTCTCGCAGTTCTAAAACGTCTAGCAACGTCACCTTGCGTAGCGCCGAGTTGCAGCATTCCAATTGCCCTCTCTCTGCTAGCATTGTCTAAGCAGGGCATTATGTTTTGAAGTTTTGAAGAGCAGATTGGGAAAAAAAGATTGTTTTTCTTACTTCTGATACCAACAGCTGTCAACTGGGTAGACACATGACACAAATCACCTGCACGTGCACGACATTTGGCGCGAAAATAGCGTATACGACTGTGTTCGATAAAGTAACACTCTAATGAGTTTCAAACAAATCTGACCTCATCTGTATAATCAATTCAAATAGGTAAACATTGGTATAAAGTGAAAATATATCTTCGATAAAAAAATAATATTTTATCAATATTTGTATATTGCAACGTTTTTTTTTGTCTATGAGTGTATATTATAATACGGCCTGCTTTTTTTTTAAATATTGCAAGAATGATAAATTATTTAATTTTTACCACTTTCCACCTTTTCTTCCCGTTAATATAAATCGCAAACCACAAACCCATGCAATCGATCACTTAATTGTAATTCATTGAAACATGATAATTCACTGTTCTCACCTACCGCTGTCGCTAAGTTGTGAAATTGTATTTAATGATTCTACACCATTTAGCAGTTTGCTTCGATTTCATTCAATAATAGAATTGACAAATCCGAATTATATCTCTTTAGTAAAAGATAAAATATTCAATTTGACAGATTTTCATTTGTTTAGATAAAGACTATTATACAAATATTTAGGTATCATTGTTCCGGCTTGTCTGAATTCAGACCATGAAATTAAATTTGTTTCGGGAAAATCTACTGTTTTATAGGACCAAGATATTTATCGTTATTTTATATTTGATATTACGCTCCAGTTTCAATTGTCGATATATGATGGCTTTTAGTTTGTTTATTTTTAAACAATTTATTCATTAGAAATGAATTATTTTTAATCAATGACACGAGAAATTAAACATCAATTGATCAGAATTGGAGAGATTAAATGCATAATTTTGTTAGTCAGGGTTGCAGTCACATAACTGTAATTAAATTCAATATTGAAGCCAAGTTTTTGATCTTACATTGCATAAAATTAAGGTGGAAAAATGAGAATGAAGTTTACAAAACGATTACGGATAGCGTGTAGACCTGAAACAATGTCGGAAATTTTTCTGTTTAGAAACTCCATTCTTACATACCTTAAAAAAAGGATTAGGTTAGGGTATGGTGTTTAATGCCACTTTCATTAATATTTCAGTTTTGATCGTTGTGGTCAGTTTTATTTGTGGAGGAAATCGGAGTACCCGCAGAAAACCACCCACCTGCAGCAATTCACTGACAAACTTTATCACATAATGCTGTATCGAGTACATCTCGCCTGAGCGGGATTCGAACTCACAACGTTAGGGTTGCGTTAATCACCTTAAAACAAATGATAATTATCATATAATATAAACAATAGACAGTAAACTATTTAAGCATCTAAACTTAATTGAATTAAAATTACAAAATCTGATAAAATGTTCAACTAAATTGTAACAATATTTGGAAAGATGTTGCAATGCGTTGTACAACACACATTTTTTTTCCAGTAAAAATATCTGCCTATTTATGTATTTATTTTGTTTGTTTAAAAAAAAATCGACAAGATAATTTCATTTATAAACGTGAATTTAAAAATGTACGCAATCAATAACAATTGAGTTCCATTCAAACGACAGTGAGTATATATAGAAAAATAAGAAGTATAAACGAAATATAACAGAAATAGAGAAAAAATAAAATTAAATGTACACTCAAACTTAAGAACATGATTTTCATATTTTAACATTTAACGATTTATTTTTATATAGAGCTTTTAAATTAGATTTATTAGTTTTGATAATCAATAGCTCAGGATGACTGTGAGAAAATTTTGCTTTCAGTGAAAGCAGCAAATTTGTAAACAACGGACCCACGTGTCTTAAAGTCCGGAATCGTGTTACGCCATTTAACTGATATCGATCTAAGTTGATGAATAGAGACAGGAACTCATTGGTCGATGTTGACATCCGTCGATGGCTTTGATTGGCTAACGAGTGGAAATCACTGTTTACTCACATCTTCCACGTGAATTTTCTTTTTATGCGAAACCAATAAAAGTTTTTCATAATTGTAATAAGTAACGGTTTTTATCCCTTTTTATTTTAACCTCGTCAAGTTCGTCTGGATATAATCAGTTTTTTAACAAGAGCGAAAATAAGATATATGAATTTATTTTATTTATAGTGTTGTAAAAATATGTGAATTTTATTAATAGTACTATTTTCAAATTATATTTATCCTAATAATATTTTTATTTCATTATTTCTAAAATGCAAGTCCTAAATCAAGTGGACTATTTCAAACACGCAGAATACTTAAAACAGGACTATCTAAAAGAGGATCTCTGCAAGCAAAGTGACTATTACAGTAACTATTTAAAACAAAGTGATTATTTTAAACCAGATTATCTAAAACCAGCAAGTTATTTCCGACAATGTGCATTATCTGGATTTCACAATTTTATGTTTGCAGGTAATGTTGAATAGATGTATATGTATATTTTTGTTAATTATTTGAGAAAAGATATACATTTATATGCACTTTTTATTTTGTAGCCTACATTTATTTAAATTTTAGCACATATTTTATTCAATTTCTTATCTATTTTTTTTTATTTCATATATAAATGTTCATAATTGAATAAGACTCATCATTGTTGTAATTATATTCAAATACATATAAACTAATCATGCTGCAGTTTGTGTGCACATGTTCCTGGGTGGCACCTATATTTCGATTTGTTTATTTTCTTGTAACTTCTGTAGGTTTCATGTGTGTGGTCATGTAATTTGATAAATCATTACTGTTTAGCTTTTTTTATTTTCATTTTAATGTACACGTATAAACGTGTACTTGTTTCAATGTATAAACTTGTGTGTATTTTCATTATACAGAAAGCGCTAATACCAGTGTTTATTGTCGGACTTCGTATCTTGTTGACATTTCGACCATAGGGTTATCATTGGGGAAATCAACATGCAACCTTTGGTCTTCGGGACACATTCGCAATCAACATGTATCTTCTTCCTTTCGGGACACATTCACAATCAACATGTATCTTCTAGTTGACAGGAGATCTTCCCAATCAGTATGTATCTTCTGGTCGACAGGAGATCTTCCCAATCAGTATGTATCTTCTAGTTGACAGGAGATCTTCCCAATCAGTATGTATCTTCTGGTCGACAGGAGATCTTCCCAATCAACATGTATCTTCTAGTTGACAGGAGATCTTCCCAATCAGTATGTATCTTCTAGTCGACAGGAGATCTTCCCAATCAACATGTATCTTCTTCATTTCGGGAGATCTTCCCAATCAACATGTATTTTCTGATCGCAAGGAGATCTTCTCAATCAACATGTATCTTCTTCATTTCGGGACACATTCACAATCAAGCATGTATCTTCTGGTGTTCTGAACATCTTCACAGTAACATATACAGTTACCTATTAAATCAGTGCCCATCACTACTAATGTTTCAACATGGGGGTGGGGGTGCACTGGATACAACCGTTTGTCAGTGACTAACGAAAGGTTGATGGCTTTTCTAGTACTCTATTTTCCTTCACATATGAAAATGACCATACACTTTCAAATATTGTTGAAGGTGAAAACGCTCAAAAATCTACAAACAACATGTATATATCGAACACGGAACAACAAACATTTATCCTATGGTCATCAGTAATATCTATGAACTGATATACTCTTGTCATTATATTATTTCTGTATTAATTACCAAAATAGTCCTGTTAGTTTATCTATGTCAAGTTATACATTATGTGTATGTAAGTAAATTATCTGAAAAAAACACACATTTCTTTACAGATCCGGGATTTCCAAAATCACAGTGGCAGCCTCCTCAACCATCGCCAACTAGTCAAGGTATGTTAATTACAATAAACTGCTTCTTCAAATGTATTGTCCCTACATTTACCACATGATAGTGGCTTTTGAGTCCATCTGTAATAAAGACGTAGATATCTAATCAAGCGCGCACGTCGCCTTTCTGGGTTAACATTCATCAGAAGAATGAAAAGCGAAATAACACCCAAATCTTTGGGAGCAAGAATACCAAAGGGTCAAAAAAGGATAGCTAAGATCTGCTAAGGTCACCAAAGGGTCAAAAAAGGATAGCTAAGATCTTCTAAGGTCACCAAAGGGTCAAAAAAGGATAGCCAAAATCTGTTAAGGTCACCAAAGGGTCAAAACAGGATAGCCAAAATCTGCTAAGGTCACCAAAGGGTCAAAACAGGATAGCCAACATCTGCTAAGGTCACCAAAGGGTCAAAACAGGATAGCCAAAATCTGTTAAGGTCACCAAAGGGCCAAAACAGGATAGCCAAAATCTGCTAAGGTCACCAAAGGGTCAAAACAGGATAGCCAAAATCTGCTAAGGTCACCAAAGGGTCAAAACAAGATAGCCAAAATCTGCTAAGGTCACCAAAGGGTCAAAACAGGATAGCCAAATTCTGCTAAGGTCACCAAAGGGTCAAAACAGGATAGCCAAAATCTGCTAAGATCACCAAAGGGTCAACACAGGATAGCCAAAATCTGCTAAGGTCACCAAAGGGTCAAAACAGGATAGCCAAAATCTGCTAAGGTCACCAAAGGGTCAAAACAGGATAGCCAAAATCTGCTAAGGTCACCAAAGGGTCAAAACAGGATAGCCAAAATCTGCTAAGGTCACCAAAGGGTTAAAACAGGATAGCCAAAATCTGCTAAGGTCACCAAAGGGTCAAAACAGGATAGCCAAAATCTGCTAAGGTCACCAAAGGGTCAAAACAGGATAGCCAAAATCTGCTAAGGTCACATATGCACGAGAGAGAAGAACCTTAGTTTTAATAATAATTGCACTATTTGGGAAATGAAAATGTCAATAATAAATTATATATCTAATAAACCATGTCAGTGCTTAGACTCAAATCTACCAAGTAGAAAACGTGAGTTTCTGGATCATGACAAATACAGTTTCCATTATAGACTGTTTAGATGGTAATTTATATTTTTATTTATTACATACTTAGTTCAAATAAAGGCATTTTTGTATGACCAATATGACCGGAAGTAAACTGTCCATATTTTCACACCCCGGGAAAATAAGCGGTTATTGGATTACTACAAGATCATTTCCATATCGAGGCCCATATTGGCCTGGGCCAATATGGGCTTCGACTTCGTCTCAGGCCAATATGGGTGTCTCTTTTCTAGATGTCGGAAGTATGTAATAAATAGTTTAATACATGGGCATTTCCATATTGGCCTGGTTATCATCCCTCGACTCATATATGGAAATGCCCATGTATTAATCTGTAAATACACTCACGGGCCACTAAGATATTTCCTTATATATTTCATATAAAACCATTTATTTTCAAAACATTCTCTTGAAGTCATTCCTTATCTGATTTTCATGAAATTTTCAGCATTAGATGCAGAAATAAATATAGTTTCTTCTTCGCATAATTTTCAAATAATTTTATTTCTACTTTCCCTTAAGAATTGATTTAAAAACAAAGTTTTATTTTTTCACCAAATCTTACTATATAATCATATAAAATTGTGATGTTAAGATTTACATTTGTGTTTAAATCATAAATGCTTGTAAATAACAGTTCGAAAAAATTGCATGAAGATATTAAGATAAACTCTAATAATTCTACTATTAAAGGTGAACATTTTATGAAAATCGGCTAAGGAATGACTTCATGAAAATGTTATGAAAATAAGTGGTTTTATATGAAATATATAGGGAAATATCTTAGTGGGGAAATACTTTTGACCCGTGAGTGTATGTATGTTTTAACTTATGATATGTCATTGTGTAATATTAATGTATTTAATTAGTTTGACAACACGGTATGGATGAAATAGTGCCATATAATGGTGCTAATAAACAAATAATTATAATATAAACCATGTAGATTATCATTTGTTTGTAAAGACATATATTAGTTGCTCGTAATAATTCTATCTTTTTTTTTGCCTTCTAATATACAAATTTTACAATATAAGATATGAAGAAAACAAATTTATATATATATACATTGTATATATAAGGGAAATAATATATATAAAAGCAGAATTAGGAAAAGAGGTTTCCAATGTAGGACACATGAAAAAAGTATGTTTTTAAATAAAGAAAATATGGAATAAAATTTAAAAAAAAATACATCTGAGGTGAAAATAACGCTTTTTCAAAGTATATATTAATATTTTATCAATTTACAAAATAAGTATTAACATTAGTTTATATTTTATTTTAAATAACATACTTCTGACATGCAATGCACAAGTGTGATTGTGAAATGGATATGAATTAAAACAAACAACTATTATATACATTATATTCGCGTTTGACAGAACTGGTTGACATTTTTTCGAGACGTGTTAGAAATAAATTTACTCATAAAACGAGAGAAATTAAATTATTCATAGAAAATAGTGCTTGAATTCGACTTTCGATTCTCCTAATTACAGTAATATCTTAAAGTTGACACACGTCGCTTCAAGTGTCAGTAACCTTTACCATATAAAACAGCTCATTGGCATATTTAATCATATGAAACCTTATCCCTGGTCTATCGTCCACCATTGGCAATTTCATATTTTTTCTTTTATTAGGATTCTTGAAATTATCCGGTTTTCATTTAATCTTCTCAAAATTGTCATATTATTATACAGAATTACAACACCTGCGAGTTAAATTGCCTGGATACATTCTTACGGAAACCCAAGTCGAAATAAACATCTTTGATATGTTAATTACAGCCTGATATAACTATCACATGCTATGCAACACCAACTGTATCACGGCCTGATATAACTATCACATGTTATACAACACCAACTGTATCACGGTCTAATGTAACTATCACATGTTATACAACACCAACTGTATCACGGTCTGATGTAACTATCACATGTTATACAACATCAACTGTATCACGGTCTGGTGTAATTATCACATGTTATACAACACCAACTGTATCACGGTCTGATGTAACTATCACATGTTATACAACACCAACTGTATCACGGTCTAATGTAACTATCACATGTTATACAACACCAACTGTATCACGGCCTGATGTAACTATCACATGTTATACAACACCAACTGTATCACGGTCTGATGTAATTATCACATGCTATACAACACCAACTGTATCATGACCTGATGTAACTATCACATGTTATACAACACCAACAGTATCATGACCTGATGTAACTATCACATGTTATACAACACCAACTGTATCACGGCCTGATGTAACTATCACATGTTATACAACACCAACTGTATCACGGCCTGATTTAATTATCACATGTTATACAACACCAACTGTATCACGGCCTGATGTAATTATCACATGTTATACAACACCAACTGTATCACGGCCTGATATAACTATCACATGTTATACAACACCAACTGTATCACGGCCTGATTTAATTATCACATGTTATACAACACCAATTGTATCATGACCTGGTGTAATTATCACATGTTATACAACACCAACTGTATCACGGCCTGATGTAACTATCACATGTTATACAACACCAACTGTATCACGGCCTGATGTAACTATCACATGTTATACAACACCAACTGTATCACGGTCTGATGTAACTATCACATGTTATACAACACCAACTGTATCACGGCCTGATGTAACTATCACATGTTATACAACACCAACTGTATCACGGTCTCATGTAACTATCACATGTTATACAACACCAACTGTATCATGACCTGATGTAATTATGACATGTTATACTGTATCACGGCCTGATGTAATTATCACATGTTATACAACACAAACTGTATCACGGCCTGATGTAACTATCACATGTTATACAACACCAACTGTAACATGGTCTGATGTAACTATCACATGCTATACAACACCAACTGTATCACGGCCTGATGTAACTATCACATGTTATACAACACCAACTGTATCACGGCCTGATGTAACTATCACATGCTATACAACACCAACAGTATCACGGCCTGATGTAACTATCACATGTTATACAACACCAACTGTATCACGGCCTGATGTAACTATCACATGTTATACAACACCAACTGTATCACGGTCTGATGTAACTATCACATGTTATACAACACCAACTGTATCACGGCCTGATGTAACTATCACATGTTATACAGCACCAACTGTATCATGACCTGATGTAACTATCACATGTTATACAACACCAACTGTATCACGGCCTGATGTAACTATCACATGTTATACAACACCAACTGTAACATGGTCTGATGTAACTATCACATGCTATACAACACCAACTGTATCACGGCCTGATGTAACTATCACATGTTATACAACACCAACTGTATCACGGCCTGATGTAACTATCACATGCTATACAACACCAACTGTATCACGGCCTGATGTAACTATCACATGTTATACAACACCAACTGTATCACGGCCTGATGTAACTATCACATGTTATACAACACCAACTGTATCACGGTCTGATGTAACTATCACATGTTATACAACACCAACTGTATCACGGCCTGATGTAACTATCACATGTTATACAACACCAACTGTATCATGACCTGATGTAACTATCACATGTTATACAACACCAACTGTATCACAGCCTGATGTAACTATCACATGTTATACAACACCAACTGTATCACGGTCTGATGTAACTATCACATGCTATACAACACCAACTGTATCACGGCCTGATGTAACTATCACATGTTATACAACACCAACTGTATCACAGCCTGATGTAACTATCACATGTTATACAACACCAACTGTATCACGGCCTGATGTAACTATCACATGTTATACAACACCAACTGTATCACGGCCTGATGTAACTATCACATGTTATGCAACACCAACTGTATCACGGCCTGATGTATTGTTTTTTTCTTCTATTTAATATCTGAATTTTGAAATGGTTATCAAATGGTGATTTATGCTCAATTTGTTAATGATCCAAACACAAATTTCAAGTTGTTCATTCAGAACATTGCCATTCTCTTATAAGAAATTGCTTAAAGTGGTACTTACATATAAATAATGTCAAGTTTCTTCTCATGAAACCGGTGATCAAATACTTTTTTGTCATAGTTTTATTGCAAATCAGTGTAATATTAAATACAGAATACAAGGTAGTGCTGTTTTTATTTGCGGGAAGGACTTTGAGATAAGGGGTTGTTTTAAGTTATTCCAACATTGCTGTAGAAGAGGTAGATTAATTTATTAATATCTACGTTATGTTTCTTTAAGTAATCAGACAGCTCTTTTTGTTTCCTAATCTACAATCGGTTTTCCGAAAAATATCTATTACTGTACGCTATGTCGCCGGCCTATCCCCAAGGTAGTAGAATATTTGGTTGAATGAAACCCGATTACCAAGTTAACAGAGAAAATTGCCAATATCAAACTTGTATTTGACTTTTGTCTCCGATTAAACAGCTAATGAATGAAACAATCTGTATAATCCGATTTCGATACCGACGATACGTTTACTTTTTCATTCCATCTTTTCGCTTTTTCAATTCTACATAATGCGAACAATCTAGATATGCACACGTCTAGGAAATTAGCTTTCGTCTTGAGGGATTCCGAATTTTCGTACCAAATTGATGTTGATTAGAGCAGGGAGCATAAACTACATTGTTGAAGTTGTTATCTAGGCAATTGGCGGAAAATACAGAAAATAAATTTGAAAAGACATTTCTGTAAGAGTTAAAGACATTAAATGAACCTTAGACACACAATAATAACCTATTAACCCGTGATATAATATCATTATAGAGTTCTGTTATACAAATAAAATCCACAAGGCCTAAATAAACACTTCTCAGTACAAGTCAATTGTTTTCTTTTTGTGACAACAGGAAAAAATATTATATTTCATTTTGTTTATTATATATATATATATATATATACGTCTGAAAATTAAACCAAACAGTGTTAGAATTAGATTTTAGAGCTGTCAAATTTTTGTTCTTCCCTCGACGGGATTTGAACCCACACCATTGATACACTGCAGCACCATTCGCTTAGCCTTACGTCCAGCGCCCTAGACCACTCGACTACATCCACTCCCTAAAAAATGAGCTTCAATAGTCGTAGTGTTACCTTGTCTCGTAAGGAAAATCTAGGGATAGACGTAAGACAGGTGTATAAGCGTGTGTAGATGGTACATATATACTTTAATATTATAATTTGACAGCAATCTAACTCAGCAATTTTTAATATATTGTATAGGATAATGAAGATATATATATATATATGTGTGTGTGTGTGTGTACCATCTACACACGCTTATACACATGTCTTACGTCTATCACTAGATTTGCCTTACGAGACAAGGTAACACTACGATTATTGAAGCTCCTTTTTTTAGGGAGTGGA
Source organism: Bathymodiolus brooksi (assembly GCA_963680875.1). Taxonomy (NCBI): domain Eukaryota; kingdom Metazoa; phylum Mollusca; class Bivalvia; order Mytilida; family Modiolidae; genus Bathymodiolus; species Bathymodiolus brooksi. The sequence goes on along the minus strand of OY804578.1, from coordinate 89,116,321 downwards.
TGTGGTCGAGTGGTCTAGGGCGCTGGACGTAAGGCTAAGCGAATGGTGCTGCAGTGTATCAATGGTGTGAGTTCAAATCCTGTCGAGGGAAGAACAAAAAATTGACAGCTCTAAAATCTAATTCTAACACTGTCTGGTTTAATTTTCAGACGTATTTATATATATATATATATATATATATATATTTAATTTCCTTTATATATCTAACTTTATTTTCAGAACAACTTTACCAACGAATGATCCATGTTTCAAGTCGCTTTTCAAGCTCAGGTAATTAATTTTCCATTTCCTGTTGTTTAATTTCAGGGCATGGTTAAGGGCTGATATATCAATTTTCTGTTCATAGGTTCACAATTATTTTTCTAAGCTAACTCACATGTTTATCATGTTAAAATATTAAATTCTTCAGCAAAAAAGTTATAATAAGCAACACATCTATTTTTAAACAACAAAGGATATTTTATTTGATCCTAAATTCGTTCTATTTGAGAATTCAAATGCATTGACTGAATATTTTTTATTATACGATCACTAACCGAAATATAACTTTTCTATTACTCCTTTCACATGTTTTACATGTAAACCAGTTCACTTCCTGTTGACAGAAAAAGGGACAATGAAGTGATAATTGTATGAATTTATTATTTAATTCAAAATATGTATTCATATGATTTTTCTGCGGGATCACCACAATATTAATACAATGTTTTAAAATATAAAGTGTATGTGTATTAGGCGCAAATCTAAGAAAAGGCTAGATGAACATCATAATTCTTCCAATTTTTAAGCCTCACATATATGTTTTTTTCAGGCACAGGTCAAATACAGTTATGGCAATTTTTGCTGGAATTATTATCTGACAGACGAAACATGGGATGCATTACTTGGGAAGGTACTCAAGGCGAATTCAAATTGGTTGATCCGGATGAAGTAGCCAGGAGATGGGGAGAAAGGAAAAGTAAACCAAACATGAACTATGATAAATTGAGCCGAGCCTTGAGATATTATTATGATAAAAATATAATGACCAAGGTTCATGGTAAAAGATATGCATACAAATTTGATTTTGTTGGACTCTCACAAAATATGCAGCAGACGACTCCGGATAGCTATCACACACCTCATCGTTATCAACCGGACATGTATATGCCAAGTTATGGACCTTCGCCTTTGAATTACCTCAATCCACATGCACCGATGCCACCAACGACTTCTTCCGGTCTGTTCTGTTCTCCGAATCCTTATTGGCCAACGACCACCAATAATATATTTCCTAATATTTCTGGTCATGGGTTATCTCCTCATGGCGTTCAGTCTCATGTAGGATCGTTCTACCCGTGAGTTTATATAGACGTACATTTGTACTAAAGTCTGACTCATGTAAATACTCTGTTATTGATCTACGATTGTTTTATTTATGTTGATTTTTGTTGAATAATTTTTTTTTTGTGGAAATAATATAAATTATTTTATTGAACATGAATTGAAAGGTTGACTAATATATTTATTTAGTTTGTATATAATATTCATTTAGTAAATGTGTGTATCTGTTGATATGCCAGAAAAAAAAACTTTTACCAAAGATTAATTAACACATCATTCTAAACTTGCTAAGAAAAGAAAAAAACATTTAAAAATAGTTTATTCACATCAAATCAAAGATTTATAGAATTTCGCACCTGAAAACCTTACATGATTTAATTACAAAACTTACAAAGTTAAAAAAAATAAAATAAAAAATAAATCGAGCAGTTATACCCTATTAGAACAAGCAAAGCTAATATAAAGAGTTCCAGGTCATTGTGACATTGATGGGATCAATATTTATATATAAAGAACACATACACAGAAATCATCCAGTTTGAGGGTAATTATATTCATGGATTCTAGTTTTAGTTATATCATTTAAGAACATGAAAATGAAATCGTAAAAAAACATGTTTAATTTTACTGCATACGTAATAACTATACATTGACATCTACCGATCACATTAAGGAGAGGGAAGTCATATTAACTTGAAAAAAAAACAAATTGTGGGTTTACCAAAATATCCAAAGATTGTCACATGCAGTATTATAGGGTTATTGCATGAATATTGGTGAATATTGTCCCGAGCAGTATATCATATTGCACGAGCGTGCGAGTGCAATATGATACACTGCGAGGGACAATATTCACCAATATTCATGCAATAACCCTTTTATTATATAGTCATACATATTTCTTCTTCAGAAGTGTTATTAATACTGTCAAGATATGACTTTTTCATATATCATTACTACAAATGTATATTGCACTAGGAAGAATATTTTAATATTTGCACTAGTGCAATATGAATGACATTCGGAACGCATCGGTATTTTTTCGGGTTCTTATAAAGACGTTCAAGACCAACAGTAAAATACAAGATATTTTAATATTTGCACTGGTGCAATATGAATGACATTCGGAACGCACCGGTATTTTTTCCGGATCTTATAAAGACGATCGAGACCAACAATAAAATACAGGAATATATTGCACAATTTTTTATAAAGGATTAAATAGAGAAATATTTATTACTATATAATAAATACATATATTTGTGTAGAAATTGACTCAAATATTAAAAAAATATGCATCATAAGTGCATTAAGAAACGTGAGAATAATTCAAACCTTAAATATCTATTTTTATGGACAACAAGAAAATTTACTGATACATGATATCAACTAAGCCAAGGAAGACATAATCATATATGATTGGTAATTAAATAGTTGCTGTTTGGAAAGTAACAGATAACTTGTCGTGTACTGTACAGAGTGATCAGAATATGTCTTCATAGTAAACAATATTTCAGTTATATCTTTGTACATCGGTTCCTGAGAAAATTCACAAAGCTTCTGTCAATATCTGACGTACTTCCTCACCTCGAGTACAATTAGACCACATCTTCCGAGAAATTTAACTTCAGTAATGAAAAATAGTGGATGTTATCACCAGTCGCCTTAGTCACTCGACCATTGTCTCTCTCGTCAGTTATGATCTATGACCGCAAGATAAAAACAACTGATCTAATCTCAGCTTATAGTCATTCGGAATAGCGATTGAGTGTCATTTTGGGAGTTTTGCATTCCACATTATAATGTATGACGACATCAGGTTTTACTTCATCAGGATAATCTTGTTGCTTGCAACCAAAGAATTTGGTAATCTCATGTACATTTCTCTATTTAATTTGTTCAGCGGGGATATTCGTTCCAAAACTTAATCTAAATGTTTTTTGTCTGTATTTTGTGTTCTCTTAATGGGATGTCGGGCATCATAATGATGACGGTACTTGTACGATTTCTACACCCGTATTTCGTTTTCTTGTAAATTGTAAATTCTCTACATCAAATGACATCTAAGCGATAAAGATACCCAGATGTAGTGTTTATCGACAGGAGCAAAGAGTACCACTGAAGTACAGGCTAGGATTCGTTTATCGACAGGAGCAAAGAGTATCACTGAAGTACAGGCTAGGATTCGTTTATCGACAGGAGCAAAGAGTATCACTGAAGTACAGGCTAGGATTCGTTTATCGACAGGAGCAAAGTGTACCACTGAAGTACAGGCTAGGATTCGCTTTACACTCATTTTAGGGTAAGATTTATGTTCATGGTTACAGATCCTGCTGCGATTGTGAAATGCAGAATAACAATGAAACGCTGTTCTTTTACACTTACGCCTATATTCATTTGATCAAGCAAAGTTTTAATGTGTGGATAATAAAGTCACACAAAGTTTGGAGACTTATTATTTTTGCTCCTTTTCTTCTTCTTATTATTGTTCTTAACCCTGAACTTGTACGACAATTTTCTCGTAAGCTGTGAAATACAGGTCAATATACTATGGCATGTTGTAGATATGTACGTCTAGGTGTGCAATCAGGTCTTAGTCATTGGAAAATTGTAATCGACCATTCAGCTTTAAGTATCATTTTCTCAGCTAGTACATGAAACATAATAGACATAGGCGTTTGGGTACTCAGTTAGTTAGTTATTGTGTTTTACGTCCTGCTAACCTTCTGCAGGTATTGTGGAAAAATTTACTTTCACAGAGATTAGTGTTATGTTTGTTTTCTTTTGGCTTTTCGCTTAAAACGAACCTGCCGTTGTTGGATCGGCATTAGTGGTCTGTCACCAAGCTTTGAATCTGTGTCGTAGGGAGGATAGCGGTTCAATAGTGTTGGGTCGTCTGGATCGAAGGCCTCGGAATATGACTCCGTTCCGTCTCGGAATTCGGTTCTATAGCAGAGTTGTTCTGGCATGTACGGACTACGTACGGTTGTAAATGTCATCTAGGGCTTCTGGGGTTCACTACGATACTTTGTAGATGTCAACGGCCTGCTCTTAATATGCGATTATGAGATCTGTTCTGTGGGGATCGCCTCCTCTTTTGTAATTCTCTACTGGAAGGTGTGTTCTGGTCGAGATCGTGACTGCTTTGCTGGTCAGTGCGTTGTGTCATCTATATGTTTGTAATGATTAAAAAATGTATCAGTCTGTGCATCTGCATCTACTTTTATGTCAACAACGACTTGATTCCTTTTCGCCTTCAACCGGATGTGGTTTTTTCCATGTGGAAGGAGACACGTGCTTCTTTTTAAGGGCCTGACTGGTGACTTCTCAAATTGTAACAATGGGTTTCTCAGCCTTGATCAAAATTAATTTGACTGTTACTGCGCTGGCATTAACCTGTAGATTCCAAATCAATTTATTTCCCTTTACATCTGCGTGTTTCAGGAGCTCGACCAATTAAACAGAGAAGTCCATTGTTGTAAGATATTAGTTGAGCTCTGTTCACTGAGGAGTTGTATTCGCTAGTCAAGTCTAGATCCGAATGATGGATACTTAGATGCAAGTTCATCTTCTATAGTGGACAAATTGCTGCCGTTACTATGGAAACTTGAATTGACCAATCATGGATCATTTTCTCAGCAACTATAAATGAACTCTTCATGACACTTTATAGGAATATATCTTTGGATACTTACTTACTAATTCTGTCATTTATTCTTGACAAATGACCAAAATTAACCAATCTGCTTTTACGAATATTTTCACAGTAACTACAAATCTTATCTTCATGAAACTTTATTGGAATATGCCTTTGGACAAATTGATGACGTTACCACGGAAACATGAATTGACGAATCAGTTTCAAGGACTGCTTTCTCAGCAATTACAGTTGGGATCTTCATGAAACCATGTTTATTCGTGGAGAAATGTCTGCCGCTACGACGGTAACTTGAATTGACCAATCGGCGTTTAGAACCGTTTTATCAGCAACTACAGAGTGGAACTTCATGAAGTCTATTTACTGTCTATTATTTTTTACTACTGACTGCCGTTCTAAGCAAACTAAAAATCAACCAATCAGCAGAAACTGTTTAATCAGTAACCACAAATCTTATCTTCATGACACTTTATATGAATATGCCCTTGAATACTTAGGAATCATCATTGGGATGTGTAGATGGATGTGCATTTAAGGTTTGACATTTTCCAATTGACGATTGTTGCCATGGTAACCATGAAAATTAAAACATGTTTTTGGTCCGATTGTAATGAAACTTCACAGGAATGATCCTTTAGGTGTGTAGTAAAAACGTAGATATCAAGTTTAGTGGACACGACGCGTTTCTAGAATAACCTTCATCAGGTATGCTCAAAATCGGAAGATTTGAAATCCAAGTAATAGATGTGCATTTAGGGTTTGGCATTTACTAAATTACCGCCGTTGGAATGGTAATCATGAAAGTCTTTTTTAAATATCAGATTGTAATGACACTTCACAGGAATGATCCTTGGGATATGCAGATGTGCATTCAAGCTTGATAATTTTTCAAAATGACAACAGTTCCGATGGTAATCATGAATGTTTAACAGATATATATTTTATCTTATTGTAATGGAACTTCACAGGACTGATCCTTGGAATGTGTAGAAGTTCATTCAGGGTTGGAAAATTTGAAAATGACCGATCTTTCAATTGTTCCCATGGTAACCACGAAAGTGCAAACCCATATTTTTTATATAGCTGTCAAAAAAGTATTTATTAAATTATAAATTTCAAAACATTGAATATCAAATGGGTTCTCACTAGCTGAGTTTGTTTGGGAGACTACGTGAATTTTAATTGAGAATGATACAATAGAAAATTCACATAATAGACCATGGTTTTCTGTAAGCACATTTTAAAGCTGATTTATTAATAATGTCAATTTAGTCAAATCTGTAAATTTCTGAAAAATATCGACTACTTGCATGACCGTACAATTGTACTAAGATTTGAGGTTTGTGTCCATACAACAAGTGTAATATCACTACTCTTTAATATGATAATAACTTCATAAACAAAAGTCCAATTGGACTGAAGGAATAAAATACAAACAATATTGACAATACTGGTGTGCCCGTACAAAACCAGGAGAGTGAGCAGTCATGTAAGAAGAGTTTGAAGATACCAAATGGGTAATCAGAATCCGTAAATCGAAGAAGAACAGACAACACAATGGCCAAAAGAAAAAGTACCAAACAACGATCTACAAAACATACACATAAAACTAAAGATCGAGTACCCCACTGAAAACCAGGGGTGAACGAAGCTGCTCCGGAAGGGTAGGCAGTTCCTGCTCCACTAGTGGCACTCGTCGTGTTAATCTAGTTACAAATCCTGTGAAAAGCCATGAATGAGGAAAGCACCGGGAAATTTTTACGACAAGTGGAACATATCCGTGGTCATTTGTGACACAGATATTCAATAGCGGTCAACCAAGTTATGGTAGCGACCGTAAAACTTTCGAAGTAACAGAAGTGACTTCAACCTAGCCAAGAGGAACCCTTAGCTTAGTAGCTTCCTTGTTATCAGCAACTCTCTATCAAGGAAATTCTGATAGGAACCACAAGCTCTGGAATATCGTATCAACTGAGGGATATAAACTCCATATGTTGCTGGAATGCTGCTACATATAAATGGAAAGTTCACAACTAGGCAGACTTCATACGTCCGATCCTTTCATTTGACTTTCCGCTATATAGAAGACGTTCGTTCATGAAATAATTCTAAGTTTGGTGCGTTTGTCGATCGCATCAATCAAATTGAGCTTTGAATAAAGGATACCACAGATACAGCTTGGTCTGCTTAATACATTGATCTATACATCGAAATTGACAGTGAGGGTCTGTTAAGAACGAAACTATATGAAAAAAATAAATGTCAATTTTTTCATTTGAACTCTCTATTTATATGTAGCATCATTTTAACAGAACCTTCATATGAAGTATATCTCTCTCATTTGTTCCGATATTCCAAAGCCTATGGTTCCTATAATAATTTCCTTGATAATGCGTTGCTGCTAACAATGAAGTTATTGAACCAATGGTTTCTAGTGATTACGTTGAAGTCATTACTACGAAAGTATTACGGTCTTACCACGACCTGTTTAACCGTTACTGAATATCTGTGTCACAAATGACCACGGGTAGGTTCCGTTTGTCGTAATCACAATCCGGTCCTTTTCTCATTTATGACTTATAATAGGATTTGTAGTAAGACTTACATGACGGTGCCACATGTGGAGCAGGAACTGCTTATCCTTATGGAGTTCACCCCCGGTTTATAGTGTTGCTCCATATTTAGTTTTCCGTGTGGTGTTTTATTGATCATTGTTTGTACTTTATACTTTTGGCCATTGCATTGTCTGTCCTTCCATTTACGGTTTCTGATTACCCCTTTGATATCTTCAAGAATGAAATCACAACACTTCTTTCTTGATATTTATATCTGAAGCGACAAATCAGATACTGGTACTTTACATTTCTGAACAATAATTGTATGTAAAACAAATGTGTGGTTTACTTAATGAGAGCGGGAGGTTTGGCGCCTTAAAATCTGATTCAACCCACCATTTCTTTAGAAATGCCTGTACCAAGTCAGGGTCATTACGGTTTTCACAGTTTTCCGGTTGTTGACTGATTTGTCTGTTTATATAATTATGAGTTTTGACTTTCCCTTTGTAAGATTGTTCGGAGTTCGGTAATTTTGTTATTACCCTTATTTACTTAAAACACTATGTAAGAAGGAATGAGTTCAGATGGAACTTGATTACCAACTGGAGTACCATTTGAACGACAAACACTATCATAGAGTTCTGACTGTAAAATAACTTTTGAGGCTTGGCCACCTTACCAGCATATTCAATACAGTCCAAACCAGGCATATAACATGATTAATAAATGCCATATGCGACCACACCCAACTAAACTCTAGAGATCCACCTAATTTCTAGGTTACAGCTACACCTCAACGCTAACAAGGGTACAAGACAATTCATTAGTTTTATATTAAAAGTAAGACAGAAATAGCTGGATTCCATCCATGTGGAAAGATAGTTAGTTAAGCCTTATGCAACATACATCATATGACATAATGACTGTCTACAAATTAGTAAAAATAGTCCTGGCTATATTCAATAAAGCAAGCTTTATTAAAGACAGGTAAATGCAAATTATAAACCGGTAAAAAATCCTTAATCACATACAATCGCCATCTTTGATTGCATAAACTTTTATTACAAATGTAAGGTTTTGAAAGTGTTTTATGCCGCAGCAAATATCCTGATATTATGGAAGCACTTTCCTGAGTGAGGAAAAAGCCTTGAAGTGACTTCCGGTATGTTAAACGAGAGCATACAAAAACCAGGAAACTGATCTCAACAACAGAGCAGGTATCTAAGTATAGTGCTAGTGATTTATTTTAAGTGGCATTCGTTGAACATTAAATCTCGGTGAGAAAGAGACTTTTCCCTATTGTCGTCCCAGCGTAATGAACTGTTACCTGTTCCTTGTGGAAAATGGCTTGTTAGCTCGCTTCCGGTGCGTCACAAATTTTGAATGCTTCATTGAATACAATTAAATGTTGGCTAATGGTAAATGAAATAACAATGGTGAGCGTTAATGGAAAAAAGTTTCGGAGCTTTCAAAAACGCTTCCGGAGTAGCATATTTATTTTATGCTTTAATATTTTTAACACATTCATCAATGTTATATGGAATTCCTGAAATGTTTTCATACATTATTCAAAATTGTAGACATATCAGATAAATGATTTTTGTTTACATTTTAGATATTTTTACTTTCCATGAAATAGATAATATGTTAAATGTAGAATATATGGATGTCTAAGGGGTCGTCGTGGTCGTGATCGTATGGTAGTTGGATTTTGAGCTACCTATGCGATCAGTGTCTATCACCACTAAATGTGTGAGTTCGAATTCTGCTGAGGCGAGGTGTGCTCGATACAACATTACGTGATGAAGTTTGTCAGTGACTTGTGACATGTCGGTGGTTTTCTCCGGGTCCTCCGGTTTCCTCCAGCAATAAAGCTGACCGCCACGATTTAACTGAAATCTTGTTGAAAGTGGCGTTAAACACCATCAAGCAAAACCTGTTGATGTAGAAATGCAGATTTGTCAACCGTCAACCTCAGATGAGGGTCATAATTGTTTTAATTTTTCCACAGTAGCAACATATATTTCCAGAAGAAACAAAAACACACATACAACCGACATCTCATGTTATCAACCACAAAAATAATTACTAGCCTGACAATCACGTTAATATTTATTATTAATTCATCATAGTATTAAAGGTTTCTTTTCAGGTTCTCATGCATGTGTAAGCGGTGCCAATGCACTCACACACAGAATAAAGGTCCGAAGGACGTTTATGTAAAGTATGTGAGTGCATCGGCACCGTTTACACATACATGAACTCCTGAAATGAGCCATTTAATAGTTGTAATTCGTCAATGCAACGCTGAACATAAAACTATATTCTTGCATATCCCTAGTCTAAAAATCGCACAAATTAAATGTTGTTGGCGACTTTGGCACAATAACAACATGACGTCAAATGAAGACTTCCAGCTTAAAATGTAAAGATCATGCCTCATTTGGCTTCGTGTACACTTCAATTTTGATAGAATTTAACTAAAATAAGTTTGCATGGTGAGCATTTTAATTATTTTTTGTGTTGTAAATATGACATGTAGCATTTCACGTTTTCAAGATGCTGAATTCTTCCAACTTAGATTGAAAAGTTCATAGAGTTATGAACGAATCAAAAACAAACAGGTGACAGTCCGCTTGTCCAATCAAAAGGCACGAAAGCGATATTCATTAATTCTATGAGAATTATATGATAATATTATAGCATTGTTTTCTATATTTAATATTTGAGCAATGCCATCATTACTGCGATGCGAATTTGAATTTTCCTACAGTGTCTCCCGATCGAGCAAACGAGATGGCCATTGTTGATATTTTTCAGACGAATTACGCAGTTCTCTACCATTCTGGTGAAAATTGGAATGTCTAGGGGAAAACAATAGGGTTGTTTCATACGATCGTAATTTTTTGAAAAAAATCATGTTTTATTAATCACGTGACAGTTTTTAGACAATGAGGGTATTTTAAAATATAAAAATAAGTAATTAACTGCCAACTGTCGAATATAATGTAAAATACACTTCTCTATCAACCAATTATATGATAATATTATAGCATTGTTTTCTATATTTAATATTTGAGCAATGCTTTTAGTATATTAAATATTGACATCAGTAATGTTCAACAATAGAATAGAAGGTACTATACTACAGACGCTCGTGACACGGAATTACCACTCCCTTATTTTAACTTTCAATAAATTTCCTTATTATTTCATCTCCTTTTCCTTTATTTAACTTGTTCGTTTCCATGTTCATGCAATCTTATGTTAGCAGCACATTACATGTACATGTATCGACCCTATATACTCTTAATATTCACAAGATAAGAAAGTTCGAAAGTTTAAATATCGTACAACTGCTCGATTCGGGTACGTGTAGTGACCTTATATCCACCATGTCAATTAAACTATGACATGCATCAATTCATAAAAGACCTACCTTTTCGCCTCTGTTCTTGATTTGTGCCTACGATAGCTCAGTTCTCCAGGATTTTAAGATTTCACTCCTTCATTGTCTCATTTTTCGCATAGTACCCTTCTTATGACGGAAGTAAATATAACCACGCGTCAGTCATTGCGCCGTTACGGCTAGTGAACTCCAAATGTAATTACTTCAACGATAGGCTAGGAATAGTTCCAAAAACTTTCCGGAATTTTACACATTGTTACAGAACGATGGATGAAGATCAAAATACCGCGTTTAGTAGTTTCGCCTCAGAAGGAATCAAATGGGGCAAAAAGTAACCAACATCTGAATGATAACCTTGTTTTTATTTCAAGCTACATTTGTATGTATCCCCCTTGAGTTTGGTTCAGAATAATTCCTTTTAATTTTTGGCTTCCCTGCTACACATTCAGCTTTTTCTAAATATTTTCCCCAAAAGTGGGAGGGGAACACAAACATATTTCACCCACCATTTTTCAAAGTGAGGGGTATATGTCCCCCTTTTCTGGACAGAGCTCAGCTGCTCATGCAAAAGCTACCTAAACAAGGCTACGTTGCTCCTTGGTTGAAGTCATTGCTACAAAAATTTTACTATCGTCATCACAATCTGGTTGGCCTTTACGATATATCCATATCTCAAATGAAAATGGATCCTTTACTTTTTACGTAGATGTTTTCTTTCCTCTATCACAGGTGGGATCCGTGTTGCTCATATTTTTAGTTTTTTGTGTTGTCATATTATGTGTGTTTTCGTTCTAAATTCGTGCTTACTTACTTGTAGGAAGTGTCTTATTTCGGTTATTTGTGTTTGTTGTGCATAGTGGTGCCCAACACGTATTGACTATATGAGTAACATGGTGGGTGACTTATAAGAGGAAGGAACTGCTTACAATTCGCGAGCACCTGACTTCACCCCCGTTTTTTTGCTGGGGTTCATATTGCTCATCTTTTTAGTTTTCTGTGTTGTCCTATTATGTGTTTTTACGATCTTAGTTCGAGTTGTGCTCTCCGTTACGATTTCCGCATAGAAACGATGTTCGGTTCGTCTTTCAACCTACTTGTTTGTAGGAAGGCTCATGTCTTATTTAGGTTATTTGTGTTTGTTTGCGCATAGTGGTTTCCAATTGTTTGCTTTGTTTTTCTTTGAGTGCCCTATGTATCAGATCGATACGAACAACAGTTTTAGTAGGTCAGACCACCTATGCTCTCGTGTTTATGAAATGATATCCAAATTGCATAATCAACTATCAATAGTGCTTCTACACCTTCTTGTCTAGTGGCCAGAAACACCTTGCTTTCCCATTGTCATTGTTTATAGTGTCACATTTTCTGTGCAATCGTGTGGCAATTAGAGTTAAAGAAATCGATGTTGCAAGTTTCGTTTATTGTTTGTTAATTTGGCCGCTGGAAAAGTAGATATTAAGAGAGTACAGTTGGGACTCCTTTGACCTATTCAACCCCGTCTATGTTTTGTTGTTTATATCCCAATATTTCCATCGCCTTTTGTGGTTTCTATTTCTGTGTTTATATTTCATGCATATTCAGTTCAACTGTCTTATGTGACATTCCAAGAGAACAGTGAAATATGGTCACATAAGACAGGTGGTCGCTTAATACAGGTTTAATTGACATGAAATACACTGTAAAGGGAAATTAAAATTAAGGTCACATAATACAAGTTATTGCTTAATAGAGGTGGTCACTAAAGCAGGTTTGACTGTATATTAAAGACGATTCTCAAGAATTGGAGATAACTGCCAAAAAATTATACATTATACGATCAAATATACCATACAATTTGTATGAGATACATGTCACCGTACAATTATGAAAGTAATTCGAAACGGATTCAAATGATGTACTTTGCGCAATACCTTTGGTGTTTTTAATATATCAAAGAGGACATTGCATCCAAAATATAAATGAGTAAAATAGGATATGAATGTAAATGCACATGACATACTATCCAACACTACACCTAGACACAAATTCAAGTAAAGGAACAACGCGTTTATTGCTGTTCTGCATTATGTATCATGCGTTGCCAATTTACAGCTCCAGTTCCACCGGAAGATGTGTGCAAAATAAAACCTTGAAGATACCAAAGGGATAATCAAATGAACAGACAATGCAATAGTCAAAAGGACAAAGAGACAAACAACGGTCGACACTACACAGAAAAATCAACATACAACCCACTAAAAACAGCCGTGAGCTCATATGTTCCGGAAAGGTAAGCACATCCTGTTTCACCAGTCACATCCGCCATGTTACTCTTCTTACAAACACGGTAATAAGTCATGTACGAGAAAATGACGGGATAGTGATTACGACAAAGTAACATACCAGCACTCATTTGTGACACATATATTCCGTAGTGGTTAACCAAGACATGGTGGCGACCATAAAACGTTCGAGGTGATGACTTCAACTAAACCATTAGGAAGACTTGGTTCAGTAGATTTCTAGTTAGTACCAACACTCTATCAAGGAGATCCTGATAGGAACCACAAGCTCTGGAATATCGTATCAACTGGGAGATATATACTCTATATTTAAGGTGCTGAGGGAATATCTTTACATATACATGTACATGAAATGTTAAAAATGAGACAATTGAAATAATATCTTTTGTCATAATGATTCGTTCATAGTAGATCCTCACTTCAATTTCGATGTGTAGGTCAAGGTATGAAGCAGAACTAGCTGTATCTGTGGTATCCTTTATTTAAAGTTTAGTGGCATTAGTGTGATTAAATATAACCACCAAGCAAAAAATTATTTAGTGAAATGACGTCATCTATAATAGCGGAACATTTTCTCGATAAGCCCTTGCATGAAGGACCAGATCCATTGAAATAGAACAGCTGTATCCATAGGAATGCAGACACGTCCACGAAACATTACACATATGTTGTTAATCAAACTTATGTCCTACCAACCAGATCATAGTTGATATAATTAGGAAAATAACAATTCACTGGCAGTATATTAAAAACTGAGCACAAAGGAAATTCAAATATAATTAATAAAAACGTTTAGTGCGCTCGACGCCTTTCTGGAATAGCCTACAACAGATTGGACCAAATAGTTTAAGTCTTTAGGAAGAAAACCAAAGGTGCCCACACATCATAGTGAAAAGATGAAAGGATCACCTGTCACTGAGGGAGAAGATCCTTAGTATTAATAATGGCGACATTATTTAATTTGCAATAATTAAAATATCTAATAAAACATGTCAGTCCCGACTCACTGACTACTGAGCAGGTAATGCCCTCGTGGATTACTAGTCCACCGGGCAGTGTCGACTGATAAACATACTAAACTGGTTGTTTTTTACTTTCGGTATGCCTCAGTTTTGCACTTAGTCTGATTCACTGATCTTTATTTCTTTGTACTCTGAATGTTAATTAACCCATTTTGCAAGAAAACAAATACAAACCTACAACTTCGTCTTGAATTCGATAATAAGAAAGATATTTGAAAACAGTAATATTTTGAGAGAAAAAAATCACAATCCAAGCAATCAATCAATCAATCACATAACGTTAGAGAAATAAATTAAATAACTTTATTAATACATCAAATCTGTAATGTAATAAACAACAAATATAATTTAGTATGTAGTAAATATAACAGCATGCCTGCTATATTATGAAAACCCCAAAAATGTCAGCATGTAAAGTTTTCTTCTTTTCGTCGTACAACTGAAAATATAACTGCGATAAATGTGATTAGCTGTATAAAACATTTAAAAGAATAATCATAATTAAACTATTAAAAAACCTTCTCATAATAAATTTAATAAACCTCTGGTTAATCTGTTCAGCAATTTGTGCACCAATGAAGTCTCTAAACTGCCACGTGCCACATAAAACCAATCCTCGCGCGATTCCGCGTGGATTATCCCAAGCTTACAGTAGTACGAGTTAACGCACTCTTTAAATCGTGTTTCACAGGAAATTAACAATAATCTTTTGCACGTCAATCGCCGGTATTTTACGGCTCGTTTGATTTACTGCAAAAAATGGAAACCTAACTGTTTAATTATAAAGCAAATTTACAAGAGCTACATGGCTAATATCGAAAACACAGGATAAAATTCAATAAGCGAACTTAGAAACCCTCAGGTATTTTCAATTACTGTTAATATACAAAGAGCTGAACAAGGTTTCTTACCATTGTGGAGCTAATTGATTCTCCTTGTAAAAATTTCCAATTCAAGTCTACTAACCTTTTACTAAATTGAATGATAAATAAGAGGTTTGTCCATCAACGCTGAAATGTCATTTAAAGAAATGCGTCATTATATTTTAGATATAAAATTCTAGAATGCATTGTAATGAATTTTATAGCATTTTGTTGTCAATGTGAATGTTTTTGATCTTGTATGATAATATAGTGATGATGCAATAGTTTAATAATTGTGCCTTCAAAAATTATGCATTATCAAACCTATAGAATTTTGAGAAAAAAAATTAATGAAACTTTAAGTGATCAAAATAGAAAAGTCGATTGTTATATGTTCACCCATGTTCATTTCTTTTAACACATTTATCGATGCGTGTTTCTAATATTGTTCTATTCATGGTAATTTAGGCCATTTTGCCGAGTTCTATTACTGCGATTGTCAATGCAACACTAAACACAAATATGTTACACTGGAAATGAACATTACATTGAAAACTATATCTTTTGGAAGTATAATTTCCTCTTTCAAAGGAAAATGACGACAACAATGCCATTAGAAACGGGAAACTACCGGGAAATGTCAGTTCGTAATAACAACATTTAGTCGATGTAGCGTCAAACGGTTGTTGGTCAGAGTCAGGGAAACGCTAAAAACAGAAATTATAAAACACGATTAGAAAAGCTTTGATGTGAAGCTGTACGCCACTTAACATAGAGCCATCTCCGGTTCGGTACTGTATTTCCTTACACACAAAGCATAAAGCACCGTTTCATGTCAAATCGAACGTCCAATATCCTGGAATTGTTTTGACTGTTATAATAGCACGCAAATTGCCGTGATTGTAAGGTTTCTTTTTGGTTTTAATGATGCGTTTTATTACTACGCTATAGTTTATAACGGTGCAAAATGGAAAAGACGACATGAGAAAATATTAACTCTGTTAGCGTTGGTCTATTTAAATACAGTGTCAGAAAACATTAACAATTTTATTGTATAATTGTTGTTCCTTGACTTTAGCTATTAACAACTGTCGTTGACAGTTCTTAAGATTAAAAAAGATATCAAGTTTTAGAAATTCTAACATATAAAAATACAGATACCATTGATAAGAAACTAGAAATATCAAAAGGTAATAGATTTGTGACGCACATGTCTTATAGTAAAAACAAACGTAATAAATGGCTGTAGTTTTAATTATCTGCATTTAAGATCAATTATTTATGATTTTTTTTATTAATATTAAGCGAATAGAGAAGGTCCCACTCGCTGCCATGATATGAGTAAAATTAGCATAATCTGAAGCAAATTTTTGAAAATGTTTATTTCCTTTAGAGCTGTTCATAAATTATGATACGTATTTTTACATTTTTAATTGAATAGGAATCCAATTGTGTGGTCTCTTTTGTTTGCCTTCTTTAAGAATTTGATTAAATTAAAGTATTACATTGTAATTTCTTCAAATCCTTATTGAAACGACAATCTCTAGCCACTATTGGCCACGAACATCTCTTGTCTACATACAGACCTAATAAATTACATTAATTAACTAGTATTTATATAGTATCCTCGTGTGATGGGTTTTCGTACTATTATCGATTTTCCGATATAGCGATTAACAGTGTTAATCCTTCATTCATATGACGATTGGAATTTTCAAAGAATGGCTAGTTAAATATTTCTTTGTACATAAGATTGCTTTGAAAGCCATTCTTGTATTTTAATATACTCTCGATTATCTGGCAACTTTTGCTGTCAGTAAAATGGCGTCATATGTTTTCGTATGAAGTAAAAACAGGGCCGATATACGGGATGGAAACGAATATAAAATCCGGAAATGGCTGGTTTTAAAATTTCATGGTTCTGGCCATCTACAAACCATAATACATCTAAATAAAATAACAGAATGTTTGAAAATGACCACTTTCAAAATTGTGTTTACTTTTGATGTTTTTTTTAGTGCTGAAACCACATGCACTGCTGATGTTTTGCACAGTTATTTAGTGTTTAGTATTTATTTGGCTAAAAAGAAACAAATATATATATAAGTGTTAATCATTTTATGTATTTTTGTCAAAGATACAATGAATTGACTTACATTGTAGTGACTAGTATAAAGTGAAATATTACAAACAATAATTCCCTAAAGTTGTTGGAGAGTATTGCCTGTAGTTGTGTCTCTTGGCAGTGGATTTCTACAATAAATATGACAATAATAAATGATTTTTTTATCCAGACTTGTTTTAAAGATCAGAGTTTAGATATAAAATATCAGGTTGTTTATATGTCATTTTATTACAGTAATATAAAATAAAAGTTGACACTGAAATACATTAATTTCCAAGGTGACATGTATTTTATATAAGAAACAGGCACATTTCAGTCAGCTCTTTCGCTTACAAGTACGATCAGTGACCACATGACAGTCACATGACAGGAAGAGCTGGTGCTTGAGCAATCGTAACTACTCGGCCATTCTCGCTACCCTGCAAATAACCTCGTATGCATTAGGCGTATAAATCGCTCTACTTTTCACATGTCAGTTACATGAAAGTTTGATAAAGTTATATTTTAAACAATTTTCTATATTTCAATTAAAGTTTTAATTAGTTTTGCATGATTAGATTTTACTTAGTATGTCTTCCATATTGGATTTTCGTGGACTATATTTTTGTGCGGCTTAACTTAACTTAACTTCCGGCAAACAATTTAAGAAGAATTTCTACTATGTACGTACGAGGTTATTTGCAGGGTACCGAGAATGGCCGAGTAGTTACGATTGGGTGCTTGAGAGGCAGACGACATAGTTCAATTTTGTATAGCCCTTCTGGATTTTTTCCAGCTACTTTATAAATGAAGTAAATTTTTAGCATTACAAAAAGTATGGTTCAATAGGTAGGTTCACTATTTTTGGTACTTGCGTCTTTTAGAGCAACCTTGAACATTGTTGGAGTCCTGTTTACGTTCCAGAAATTGAAACCGGAAGACACGTTAAAAATAACGCGTGCACTGTGGAAATCAAAATAAAATGGATGATACGAAAACCTATGACATACGAAAACATATACCGAATAAATACAAACACTACCCTCTCCTCCTCCCCCTCCCCCCCCCCCCCCCCCCCCCCCCCCCCCCCTTAAAAACAAAAAAAAACAAAGCAAACAATAAGATAATTACAAACAAATCAACATTAAAAAAAGATATGTATTAAAAGAAGCAAAACGAAACGAACTTGTCTCTTTCTGTAAAAATTCGCCACATTTTGGTGCCTATCCCTATCCAAGACTTGGATTTCTAAAATCATATGTCGTAGTCTTTTTTTGTGTTCAGTGAGTTCAGTTAAGTTGAGAGGTGATTGTTCGTTTTGTTGATATTGGTGGACTTGATGACTATCACTGTTTAAACTTTCTTTTGATAGGACATCAAATGCAAGATAATTGCAATCAGAGATTGGATGATGGTCGCCTTTGTAAACGATATCTTCCAGTATGAGAAATTTCAAAAATAAAGTTGGAAGCGATACGCCATAACGTAACTGGAACTACAAGCAACTATATACAACACGACGAAAATAGTTGCTAGTTGATGAAGTGGATAAGGATTATAAAATGGAAATAGGAAGAACCTATGGAAACATGTACATCTTGTGCTTGGTAATCATTCAGTAATGGTTTTATTTACCTAGTAATGGGCTAGATACTAGCTGTATTGTTGTTACCGCTTTACAATATCATTGTAAGTAATAAAGAATGTGTAATAAGATAACAGTAAACAAGACAAAAAGTCTGACGGAGCTAATACAAAATACCTTCATATTCGCCACGAATCATTGCAAGAATATAGCAATAAACGAACTTGACCACTACAAAAATAGTGAAATATTCTCAAAAAATAAAATAATAATACATTGAAAAAAAAGAAAGTATCACACTGTTGGAACAGTACGAAACTCTAATAGAATAATCATAGAAAGAGGCAAAACGGATGCCCCAACACAAATGAAAAGCACAAACAATCTTAAACTACAACAGTTGATATCATGGTGGAAGACCAGTAAAACACTTGAACTAGGCAAATCTAAATTTTGAGGAAAACCCATACATCATAAATATCCACTTTGTAAAACGGGAACCGTTTCTGAATTTTTTTTTCTCCAGATATACAAGCATTGATAACAAACAGTCATATCACAGTCTCTGTATCCACTGATGTTTAAAGAAGGGTAATGTCACCATTCTTGATTTTTAAATACTGCTATAAAAACCTTAGAACACAATTTTATAAAAATTCATAGGAATAATCTTAGACAATGTCATTCTTGCAAGGTCTTAATGTTGTTTTCGTTTGAAATGCTTCTCTGTGCAATCTATAATAATCTTAAATTATTATTGTTATCGACTGAGTTTTGCGGACGGCACAATAAGTAAATATTACATACAAATCACAAAGTTAATATTAATACACATCTAATATAGGAGACCGTAATCAAGGTTGACTCTTCTGTTAAGGCCCTGTGGCTTCCTTGCTCCCAAAACCTTTTAAATTATTTGGCTTTCCAATCGTTTTGCTTTGATCGTACCTGATGAAGGTTATTATGCTGAGAAACAGATCGTTTCTTATTTCAGAATACTTGGTGCAAACAAGAAAGAAGTGGTTCGCATCTTCTTGAGGCGCACCGCAGCTACACGCTGAACAAAATAAGATATTTACTTTGTATAGATCATGGTTTAGGAAAGAAGCTCTACATCTAAGTTGTGTTTAACTTTCTAGGCCCAAAGTAATAAAGTTTGGGAAGTGAGATCGTATTTATTGGCTGCTTAGACGAAATGCGTTTTTGAATTTAGATAATGAATTTTATTTTCTGATTGCTATATCAAGTTTGTTCCATTCTTTTACTGTAGAAGGAATAAATGACGAATTGGTTATAGAGTGTCTACAGAAAGGAACTATTAAATGATCGCCATTTCACAAAGGGTATATAGTAGTACTCTGAATAGTTGGAGGAACTAAATGACGCAAGTATTCGGGTGCCAATCCATTTTTTATATTAAAAAATAATTTTCTACGATATCTTCGCTCTGATGGTGTTTTCCAACATTGTCTCAGTTACAAATACTCTGATTTTGTAAACATGGGTAAACCTGTTACTATTCTGGCAGTGTCTAATTGGAGTTTTTCTAATTTGTCAGAATAGCCAATTCCACAATTATCCCAGACTTCACAAGCATATACAAAAAGGAGGCGAATGTAGACTAAATACAATTTTTCCAAGTTGGATCTATTCAAACTGAATTTTAATTTCCGTAATATACCTAAATGTTTGGTTACTTTTGCTATAATATTTTTCAAATATTCATTCGATATTCCATAAGGAGCTCCCAACATATTGATGACTTCATGATCTGAGTAGTAGGTATAATTGTATAAGGTATATTCTAAATATATAATTCGCGCTCCTCCAAGTTCTTGAATAACTCAAATTTGTACCTTATTATTTCATCACCGATACAGAATTGAATTTAACGGTGCGGTATTTGATAATAGGCAATATACTAAGTCACTTAAAGATACACAAAAAGACTAAAATGTTCTCGGAAAGCCCACCTTGCAAAGATATCCATCTAGTTGACCTGTATGAATGGCAAACGTCAGAATGCTGTACACAAAATGTTAGGAGACAAAGGTAAACGAGGCCTTTTACATCTCTTTGATCACCACCATTAACACAGAATTCATAGACAACTTGAGGCTGTGCTTAATATCAGATTTCAACATACATTTATTATTCAGATCGGAAATTATAGAAAATAATAAACTGAACAGTCCCGCCATCTAAACATCTATAATAAATACTAATTTCCTTTTGTATGTTGACTTTTTACACGTTTCCATGGTAACACAAAACATACTAATTACGGACATGCTTTGGATATTGTAGACTCTTACTCATATTTGGGTGTCACTTTTAATTACACAGGTACATTCTTAAAAGATAAGAAACTTAAGTCAGAACAGGCGCAAAAGGCACTTTTTAGCTTATATAGAAAGTTACGTAATATATCTGTGCCAGTAGATTTACAACTTAAACTATTCGACACCCTCATACTCCCCATCCTAACATATGGATGTGAAGTTTGGGGGTACGAAAATGTACAAGTGTTAGAAAAAATACATTTACAATTCTGTAGAAATATTCTTGAAATAAGAACTAGTACACTTAATTTTATGTCATATGGTGAGATTGGTAGAATCCCTATTGATGTTGTCATTAATGTAAGAATGATCTCTTTTTGGAATAAGCTTCTCACTTATAACAAAAAATTAAGTAGTATATTATACAGGATTATGTATATGCTTAGTCAAAGAGAAAATGTTAATTTTGAATGGATCAATCATATTAAGTCTATTTTTGATAATGTAGGCCTTAGTTATGTTTGGAATCAACACAATCCAATTCAGTTAGTTGAATTAAAACTCACAGTGAAACAAAAGCTCACAGATCAATTTATACAGAAATGGTACAATCTTATAGCTACTTCTTCTAGGGGAAACTTATATGGGCAATTTAAAATTGAATTTAAATTGGAAATTACTATTTGTTTAAATTATCTCCAAACGAGAGAGCTTTAATTACTAAATTAAGGTGTTGTAATTTAAAAATACCTGTAGAAACAGGTAGATGGGTAAATATCCCGAGAGAAGAAAGAATATGTCACTTGTGTCACAATGATATTGGATCCAAGTATCATTATATTTTTGAATGTTCATTTCCTAATGTTGTAGATATAAGAAAAAAACATATACCTAGTTATTATACTAGATATCCAAATTTCCAAAAAATGATAGGACTTTTATCACTTTGTAATGTTCCAGTTTTGAAAAATTTATCATTGTTTATTAGTAAACTTAGAAAATATTTATAAATCCAGTGATATTGTGTTTGATTGCCTGTTAGTCATATCCATCATTGTATTTTTGTATTATATGTTATTGTTTGTACACTGTAAAAAATCGGTGTTATGTTACATCATCTACAGCGTAAATAATTTTAAAAAGAGGTGTTTCCGAAGTAAGTGGTGTAAGTTAAGTTGGACTTTACACATATAACATACATTTAATGTTATATGGTGTCAACTGTCCTAAATAAAAAATCTTTCCGCAAAAATAATACAGATTTTAATCAGTAATGTAAACTAACTCCAAAGTTTATGAACTAAATCATTGTAACAAGATCACTTTGCCTTGTCAGTGTAACGATATGCCATCTAGACGTGCGTGTACACACCGCAGGCGCTGAGTTCGCCTTCATACCATATATATAGCTGGTGTATAATTATCAGATCGCTGAGCTGTACATGTTCGTTCGGGAAGTTGACCTTTGTCAGCTTGTTCAGACAGAAAAAGAAAAGAAAAACAGAATTCATTACGCAATAAAAGATCGTTGTTACCGGAGACATATATATATGTTTTATATGTCTCTGTTGTAATTACCTGGGCTTTTTTATTGTGGTCGTACACGACCTTGATCTTGATCTTCACGAGAAGATAAACAGAAATAAAAGAACTAGGATGGTAATTATCTTTTTTTCTCATCTACTCTTTTTTTTTCCGGCAAGCTAAATATGTATATATTCGTCCTTGTTTTGACTAATCCCAGAACCAATTAAATATGTAAATCTTATGAAACATAAAATATTATAAGCATAAAAGTATGAAATAATTGTGTGAGACTTGACAGGTCCAGTGCGAGCCATGGGTTCACATTGCGGCAGAGAAAGGAGAAAAGCGACACCGAAATTGGTGTTAAAATTCTACGATTCGTGTTACGGCGGGAAACAGAGTTATCGATCGTTGTTTTTTTATCAGAGTTATTGATGCGCTTTATATCATTGTTTCCTTTGGAGAAAAGCATACAACAATTTTGACCGCATGTAACACTTTCGAAGTGAACGTACTGCACCTTAAGTTGACACGGCGGTAGGCTACAGTTGTCCCAAAGTGCATTTCACAATGATATGTAGAATTTGTAGTAAAGATTTTAACAGTGTCAATTCTTACATCAAGCATATACAATGTATCTTTAATCCACAGAGAGGATCCAAATTTTAATATAGCATGTGGAATAGAAGGATGCTATAGCCTATAGTATAGCACCTTCAGGAGGTTTTCCTCTTTCACAAGCCACATTTCAAGAAAACACGTGTTCAACAAAATACAGAATGTCAGCATACACAATTTTTTTTTGTCCACACTCAAAAATCACAACCCTGCAAAACTGAGTGATTTGGTTGGACATTTAGGAACACACATACGAAATGATGAATCTTTAATATGTCCACATGAAAACTGCAATAGGACATACCAATGTGTATTCATCTTACGGTTGGTTGATTCTTGCCAGAGTTATGGTCCTTTATGTGCCTAATGGGTATGGTTCATTTTTGTGTCTTGTGTATGCAACTAGTCATTTATTATTTGGGCGGATTTTGTTCATATTTGGTATAACGGTTGGGTATGATCTGAGCATGTGCATATTATACTGATTTTTACTGAAGAAAAATATGGGAAAATGGTGATTTTATCATTTAATGTTAAATATGTTTTATTTTCAGCAATATAAGTTGGTTTACACTCCCAAAACAGCCAGTTAGGCTGGTGTGGGAAATCTCTGCCCAAATTTTTGAAAAATTAAGGCTCCAAAGGGTGTTTTTATTGATTTTTTAGGATAAAAAGGGATAATCATATTGAAGTTGTGTATACATTTTTAGTATTTATTTCGCAATAGTATTAGACTAATGCCCTCTCAGACCAGCCTGGTTAGGTTTGGAACCCCTTCCAATTTTTTTTTAAATTGGGGTTCCAGAAGGGGCTTTTTATTGATTTTGCACTGAGACAAGGGTTAAAGCAACCCCTACCCAATTTTTTTTTATGATAGGGATCCAGACATGGTTTGAATTATCTATAAATTATTTTGAAGATTTTTGGGTCGAGTGGAAAAAAGGGGTTTCTTATTTTTTTCAGGGGTTTAAATATGAATCCATAAGTACACCAAAAATCACTGACAAAGTGGGAGCGAGTGGGGTATTATATTTAGCATGACAACGTGTGCAGTTTCATTTAATATAGGGGTCCAAAATTATAACAAAGGCTTTATTCGGGAAAAAGCTTTTAAAATCTTCTTTAGAACCAGCAATGGTTAGATTTTGAATGAAGCACAAGAAGATCATGAATGTTCAAGTTTATACATCTACAAATGAAGGTCTAGGGATCCTGGCAGTGGGAGTCTAAATTTTGATATGGGTTTCAATAGAGTAAACTAAATATTTTTGAGAACTATCGATGGAAGTGCAATAATTGACAGGAATCATTAATGGTACATGATTATTCAAGTTGGTACAAAACATATTCCAGGGGTCTATGGATAGCTTATTTAGGTCAGGTCATCTTCGCTAGCCAAGGGTTACGATCCGCTCTACTCATCTAGCGGATCGTAACCCTTGGCTAGCGAAGATGAGGTCAGGTGAGCGATACAGGATCCCTTGAGCCTTGAGTTGTATAAATTTTTCAGTGGTTACTTTTCGGATTAATCTTAGTCAATGGCATTTCTTGGCAATTTTTATTTTTATTTTAGATAATGTTTTGACATGATGAAGTTTCTGGTGAAATATGGAATTCATGCAAAAGGCATAAGTGTAGAGGAGACTGAACTGACAAAAGTGAAAGATATAATAAAGGAATCATTTAATATTGAGGATGACATAATCATACAAAGATTTGATAAAACTTGGGAAGAATTTATTGATATCAATTGTAATGAGGAGTTACAGGATTGTGATAAATTAAAGATACAAATTTTGCCTGGAACCCACTGAAAATCCAACATTGCATAAAAACTTGACTGCACCTAAAGAATCTGGCATTACCATTGCATCAGCTAACATGCAGATTGATGAAGTAAGTGATTCAGTCATCGTTCAGTCTACCTGGCCAAAAATATTTACAATATGTTCTGAAAATTTTTCATAACGGTTGATTGAAATGCTTACAAAGGAAACTTATGCTGGATTGGAATTGTAAACATGAATTTCTAAACCACATTACAGAGCAGATTACAACTTATACATATTATCCGTCATGTCATCAAGTATACGACGTTGCAAAGGCTATTATTCAAAAGTTTCCCTATCTTTGTGAAAAAATAGGCAGTGGGTATGATGGGTGGTACATTTGTATAAAGGACAAGCTTAAAAATGTGCGTAAGAAGTCTGACGAACCATCAGCGACTTGTAGAAAGAAACTCAAAATGTCAGACAAGATTCTAACAAGTGTTGCTAGAAAAAGATCCTTTCCAAAAGTAAGCTCAAATATTACAAAACATCTGAAGGAAATGGAAGATGCAATAAATGACCTTGAAGAACAAACACCAAAGGCGGTTGCATAAGAAAGATGTGTAACAGCTATCATGTTAATCCCAGAGATGCTAGGAGAGAAAAGTGATGGTATGATCAGAGTATATGATGTAAGTTTCAAAACAATTTAAATCTTATCATATTATACCCATGCTCCGAAGGAGTTGATAAGGTATACTGGTTTTCTTCAATATGCATTTGCTTATATCACTTATTGCAATTGGAGGATCTCAGAACACATTTTAAGGAAGTAATTCACTTCATTATTCAACTTTATAATTACCAGTGTATGGAAAGTGCAAACTGGTAAATAGTTGATTGATGTTTGCAAACCGATAAAACTGTTGATTAGTGTTCTTACCTGGAGCACCAGTCAACCATTTTATCGGTTTGCATACACCAATCAACCATGTATTGGTTCACACTTTCCATACATTGATTACACATATAGGTAATTTGTAACATTGTCTTAATTTTAGTTACTGTAAATCCAGAATTTATTGCATGCATTTATTATTGCAAATCTTTTGACAGATGATAGTCATTTGATTTCTCTTATCATGATTGTTGTGATTGTTGCTCATTTTAAAACAGAATACAAATGTAACACTAGAAAATGTAGACACATGCAAGTTTTGATGATTGCAATGGTCATCTAGTATCATTTTTCACATTAATAAAACATCATAATAATTTAAAAGAACCTAAAAAAATAAAAGAAAGTTCAGTGATAGAAAGGTTAAAGTCTTCACTCTGCAAATTATTATTTGCTTAACTTCTTTGGCAAATTCCTTAGATAGATTACAGTCAGGATAATGTGTCAAAGTTTAGTAACTAACAAACAGATGATAGTGCAGAGCTAGCTTAATGAAAGAAAATATCAATCATGTGGACATGATAGAGATGAAAACATCAGCTGAAAAGTTTCCTTCTTATAAGCTTTTAACATTCTTTATTTGTTCTCTTATAATTTTAATGATGAGCTAATACCCTGCCACACACAGTGGTTGGTTGTTATGTGATGTCCTTCCATCTGTCTATATGTACATCTTTTCCCCAATTGTACATGTATTTAGCTTCTTGTCACAAAACTGAGATCAAGTACTATTTTTTGTGTGTTTATGGTTGTGAAGATTAGGCCATGAAATTATATAGCGTGAAATTGTGTGATTGTTATTGTTTTTAGCTGACCTGGCCCTGGGACAAAAGGTCATGTAAGCTTTTGTCTTCACTGGGTGTCTGTCATCTTCCGTCCGTTGTTGTTTGCTTTTCACATTTTAATCATTTCCTCTGAAACCACTGGGCCGATTTGAACCAAGATTTGCATGGATGGTCTCCTTTCAGAATTGTATCTGACTACTCTAAAACTAGAAGGCAGAACACTGAATAGGTCACAAAAAATACAAGAGTATTGTTAAATAGAAAATGTTTTATAAAATAAAACTGCAGTGTAGGCTATTTGGAATTGGTTATTTAAGTGTCTGTGGTTATATTTTGGTTAAGATAGTAGAGATGCCGACTTATCGTTATTTTGGCCGCCATTTTGTTTTCCGGTAGCTGCTTTTACATGAAAATGCAATATTTTGATGTCAATTTTTTACAGATAAAACTATATAAAGATATAATTTTTTTACATTAATTAATTATCTAAACATTGTTTTAAATCTTTAAAAAATTTGTTTCTTTTGATATGGAATCGTTTAGATATAACGTGTTCGAATCGGAATCGCTGTTTTCGGAATTTTACATTCGCGGCACGGTTTTTTTCACGAAGGTCCCCCTTTTCAATGCCTTGCCCGGCATGTTCGTGACGTTATATAGTTCCATAATTATTATCCAATTAAAGCGCAGATTCGTAGCTTGCACATGGTCACAGTCGCTTCCGTTTTCCTGCGCATGCTAAACGGGAAATGGTCTTCTGAAAAGTTTTAAGATGAACAATTCAGTGAAAAATTTTGGAGTAGCGTTCTCCGATGGCGGTATTTGTATTTTTCATTATAATATCAACATAGGAAACATGCCAACTCAACCCTATTAGATCGGGAACACGGCTGGTTTTTCGTATTTAAAACACCCCTGAAGCTAAACATCATGTCTGAAGAAGAACGTCGCACGTCATCCCTGGAAGTGGAAAATATTTGTAACGTCAACGACGCTGACACAGCTGTTATCGTAGCCGTAGGTATGTATAAACCTTGATCTCAATGTTTTAAACGTACGATTTATTTTTTGCATTGCTTCTTTTTAAGTAGTTTATGAAAAACTTCTTGTCAATTTATAAATACTTCCAACTTACGTTCAAAACAAAAGACGAAAAGTAAACAAACCGAAAAAAAGGGGGGTGTAAATAGAGATGAAAGTTTTCCTCTTTTCTTTAAGGAAAATATTTGGAAATAAAATGTTTCAAGCTTGGTCCAAACAGCTAGAAAATGAGGGTAGGGCACTAGAAATTAGGAGTTTCCTCTTTTTCATCAGTCAATACAGTCTACAGTCACAAAACACTTTCTTCTATGTGTACATAATATTTGTTTTTTATATTATAGTCTTCACTCTTCAGAAAGTTAATTCTATTCATATTCTGGGTGGTGTACTGTGACAACTTTTCAAAAGCTTTGTTTTTGTTTATATTTTCAAAGCTTTTTTTTTTAAAGTTGGTACATGCATTTGAGCTTTTAAAACAGACATTTTGGTTAGATGTGAGAAGAAATATTCTGCTCTATTATCTTCAGGTTGGAGGGTATAGTGCAGAAAATTTCTTCGAAGCCAGGTCTAATTTCAATGAGATTATGTTGCTTGAACTATTCAACCAGGGCATTGGATTGCAAGTATGCATCAACACAAGCAACTTTTGTCATGGTGCTACATTTTTTTGTATTTGCTAGCTTCCATGGATACTCGAGCATGATTGAATATTTACATACTAAATTCAAATAAAAGTAAAAAAAATGTTATTGCATATTTATATGTTGCGTTATTTTTATTCAACATGGGAAAATATATTTTAATCCAGAAGAAGTGGCTTGTCTTGATGTATAGTTGTCTGCAACTCGATAAATAATGTGGCGGAGAAATCATTAGGTATTTCTGCATCTAAAAATGCCTCACTTCAGAAGTAAAGACTGAACGTTGGAAGAAAGAAAAATACTAGTCTTGATTTAATTTCATTTTTGCATTTGAAACCTTCTCTTTAAGGGGCAGTCATGATCGTATGGTAGTTTGATTTACAACTACATATGCAATTAGTGCCTACCACAATCAGGAGTTCTAGTCCGGTTCGAGGTGCACTCGATACAGCATTATGTAATAAAGTTTGTCAGAGATTTGCGGAAGGTCTGGTCTTCTCAGGCCAGTGTACTTTAGATCTTGAAATGAAATTAATTTTTTTGTAAGCATCACATTATAATGATCTTTTGTATTTGGCATAATTAAATTCATTAATATTTTACTTTACAGATGGTTGGGAGTTCTGGTCTCTATTGAAGAATAATTTATTATATATTTTGTTTTACATGTAGCTGGACTTATTCAGACCACAATACATGTGACAATAGATGATGTATTTAAAAAATACACCAGATATTTCCTAAATAATAAATGAATGAACTTAATATTTTGTTGTTGTTTTCATTGAACATGTTTTAAGAAGCAAATTAGAATAGTAATGAGCAAGACTGAAACTTTGACATGGAGTCGGAGAGTTGGGTTATGGTGTTTAATGCCAGTTTCATTTTCAACAATATTTCAGTTATATTGTGGTGGTCATTTTTATTGGTGGCGTAAACCCGAGTACCTGGAGAAAACCACATACCTGTTGCAAGTCACTGACGAATTTTATCACACAATAATGTGGTATCAAGTACACCTTAAGTTACCATGAGCGGGATTCGAACGGCATGGAGAGTAAGACTGAAACAAATTTACTTGCTCAAATTGCAATCAAGGGAAACCTGAATATAAACAGCATCCTATATAAACAACATAAACTTTATTTTAAATAAAGTTCCATATGTAGCCTTTCGTAGGAAATGTGTAAAGCGTGCAAATAATATCCATCTATTTTAAACACAAGCTGGTCTTAAGGAAGTTTAGTTTAGAGGTGTTTCACTATCATGCTTTTTGGGTGATTGTTGCATATAACATCACTTTCAGCAATTGTACAGCTACATCATGATAGCAAGACATTGAGGTAGGAAAGCAAAAACACCTACAAATGTATATATATATATATATCAAGCTGACCAGTTAAACTTTCGGCAAGTGGTAGTACTGGGTGTCTGGAATCTTCACCCCATGGGGGATTACATATTGGTATGAAAAGTATTCAGTTTAATTTATTAGTTACTTGAGGTTATAGATTATTAAAATATCTTTAATTTGATACCTTGATGATCAAATTCTGACTAGAAACAATAGAGTAATCATAAAAAACGTAAATTTGAGCAACAAATTTTAAAGCAATGGCAGCCATTTTGTTTTCAAAATGATCACCAATATGACAATTATTCCTTAATAAAATGCTAAAACAAATAAGAGGTCATTAGTACAAATCTCCATATCCATTTTTTCAGTGATATTAATTATATTGATAAAAAAATTATCAAATTATCTTGGAACAGGTTCCCTGTTTGATGAATTTTATGAAAAAATGGCGGCCATTTTGAACAAAATGGCTGCCATTTCTTGCGTCGACAAAAAAAACATCACGTCCAACAGAACGTGCACAACACTGTGGTATTACCTTCAAAATTTTGTGCGGATATCATTTTTAGTTTAGGAAATATGAAGCTTTTTGTGTCATTTTCCCATATAACTGCTGTGAAACGGTGCCATTCTCAAATAGTGTTGAACACTAATTGCACACCCACCTTTATAGATTCATAATTCCACAAAAAGATGTAAAAGGTGATTCATATGTTATAATTGCACACAAAACAAGTATTTCTACACACAATTTCTTCTATTATGATGTCAGATAAGTTATTTTCTGACAAAATTATGGCAATGTGAGCCATATGGACCTTTAGGTCAAGATCAAAAGTGGCTCCGCCATACATTTTGGACAGTAAAACAAATAGCAAATATTACTTCGAGCATGCTCAGTTTCATTTTTCTGACAGAATAACTTATAATCTATGGGAAAAAACAAAAGTAGAGACATTATCTGCTGTTTACACAGAAAATCAGAACTCTAAAACAGTCATTAAAACCATTATTGATGGTGGCCATCTTTGGAAAATTATCGACCAAAAATAGGCAATTTCAGATGCTCATAACTTTTGAACCCTTCATCCGATTTTTACAAATGAAGGCTCAAAGTTCTTCTTAGATTGAGCTCTATCTAATGGTTCAAAAACAGCAAGCATCCCCTGTAATTGATTTTTGACTGGCATCTCTAAAGTTAGCATTTAATCCCAGAAAAACAAGAAGAATTTTGTAGTTCTTAAGTAACAAAATTAATCTGAAGAGTTTTGAAAAATTTCCAGATGGTACATAAACATTTAAAAATCATTTAAATACAGCACCTTCTAGTACATGTAATTACTAAAGCTGCAGTGGGCCAGTTTACATTCAGGTGAGCAATATAGGCTCACATGAGCATCTAGTTCGAATATGATTATAAAATATGACAGGGTATCTTTTAGCATCTGTTTAAGAACTGCAGTTTTTTTTTTCAGGAAAGTATCACAAAAGAAGACATACTGAAAGGAGATATACCAAGGACACCATTTCTTGCTTTCATTGTGCCTTTTGGTAAAACCATACATGATGCAGAAACCTTTTATGTTGTTGTTGAAGGTCAGGTGGTAATAAATGGAGTGGAAATTATAGAGACATTATTTCTGACTTACAGCCAGTTTTACATTTTTAACATAGAATACTACCAGGACAATATAGCTTCTTGGCAATTTATACAGCATGTCATTGCAGAAAATAAAGGTGGCAAGGTGCTGAAAAAAGTTATCACTCTTACTCAAATTTATGTACATGTATGCATTGTATGTTTCTTTTTTTGAGGGGATGTCAGTCACTTGATATTCAAAATGATCCAACTATAAAAATTGCATTGTGTCCAAATGTACTTCTATTGTCCATATATTTTCCACATGCATGTATTCATTTTTGCAAGATAATTATAATACTTTAGAGCTTTGGTATTTTATTAGAAGTAAAGATGAGTGAATTGCTGAATTTGCCAGATTTAGCATTGGAACGAGTATTGTTATATGTTGAAGTTGAATCTTTATTGAGGAATGTTGTTCGAGTAAATAAATATATGTATAACTTCATACATAGTCATCCACATGTATTGCAACATTATTTTTTTCTAGGAGTAAATGAAGTACCAATTTTCCAGGATCCTGCTCAAATAGAAAAGATATTGAAACATGCTAGGATTTTTCATTGTTTTGAATTACCGTACATGACATGTACATTTGACAAAAGCACTGAATTTATGGACCATTGTATGAACAAATATTTTGTTCAGTCTGCTATATATAATAATAATCTAGAATGGTTAGATCTTTCAGGTACACAGATTTCAAAGTTATCATTTTTGAAACATTTATATAATTTGGATACTTTGGTTCTTGATTCTTGTCAAAAAATTGATGTCAAAGAATTTGAAAATCTAAAATTCTGTAATCAGTTAAGTAACTTAAATGCTGGATTTACAAACTTGGATGGAGAAACATTGGTCAAGGTTATTAAACCTCCAATTGTTCACATTGATATTTCTGGTATCGTGCTAGATTTAGATCATGTAAAAGGCTTGTTGAAAGTCTGTCATTCAACTTTGTTAACTGTTCATTGTGGAATAAACAATTCTGTAAGCAAAGAACAATTTGAAGATGTAAATAGACAATATAGAGATGTCTGTTTTAGTTTTTCTCCACCTCGTTATGATTTTTATTGGTAAAACTGTAGTTGGTCAGACTTTGACGAAGAAGTTGGATAAAGTTGTATGTGTATTTCATTTATAATGTACTTCACTAGAAAGACTGTTTGATTCATTTTCTCATCCAACACCATATTTAACTTAGAAAAAAATCCTAATTTTGCAGCCACTTAAGGCAGGTCAAGTTGAAAATTCCACTTTTGTAACCCCTGGTTAATGCCCCTTTATAAAGTACAAAAGGTTAAAATTTGAGGCTTCCTTTTGATTACTTGTATTTGGATCAACCATTTGATTGAAATTTGGATATGATGTAAGGAACCAGGTCAAGTTCTAGTTTGACAAATTTCACTTTTGTTGTTCTCCAATTATGGCTTACACTAAAAATTATGGTTTCCATTCAATAATTTGTGTCTGACTCAATCATTTTGTTTGTTATAATGAATCATGTGTTCAATTTCAAAGCACAACTTACATGTAGTAGCAGACAAACTCTGCCATTTTAACTCATCACTGTAATACAAATGGGAGGTTTGGTGCACGGTAAAACCAGGTTTAACCCACCATTTTCTTCAGGAAATACATGTGCAAAGTCAGGAATATGACAATTGTTTTCAAATTGTTCCGCTGGTTGATATGGTTAAGCTTCTCTTCGGTTTTTGTAGACTTTCCCTCTTGAATACACCTTGGAGTACGGTACATTTGTTATAACCTTTATTAACTTATTTATAGCAGATGTTCAAGTGCCTCGGGGAGGTTTTGAAGGTAGGGTTATTAATATTTACATAAACATACAGTAAAAAGTAATTAAATTTTGAAGAAAAAGGGGGGAAAATATGGTTTTGGTCAGATTTTAATATGGTGTTTATGGCTATAAAATCAAGGTCAAGGTTGATTTTGATAATTTTACCTTTTGTGGTTCTTCATTATTTGAAAAACATAATTTTTTCCTTTTCTCTTCCATAAAGTAACCTTTAACCAAATCTTTTCAGATTTTAATATGGTGTTAATGGTTTTAAAATCAAGGTCAAGTTGATGTGATAATTTTACCCTTTGCGGTAAAAGAGTTGTGGTTCTTTTTTATTCGAAAAAATATCATTGTTTTTCATTTTTAGTTCAATAACTTGAGTATCCTTTAACCAGGTCTTTTCAAATTTCAATATGGTGTTTATAGCTATAAAATCAAGAATTATGGTTCTTTAATATTTCCACAAAATATGGAAAACCCAGTTTGCTGTCTATAAGACAGCTTTTCCATTTGTTTGAATTTTAATTAGGTGTTGGATAAGGAAATTAGTTCAATGGTCTTAACAGTGATAAACACTATGTCATAAAGAATTATGACTACATATGAATGGTGCAAGTTATATTTTTTTCTGTTGTTAGCATATTTTTCTGAATATGAAACTTTCAAAAGAGTAATTATAGTTGATAGATATGTGTGTTTTAGCTAAACAATATTTTAAAGATATTAATTTGGAAAAAACATTGTAAAACAATGAGTAAATGAATGGTGATTGTAAAACTGTGAGAAAATGGTGACAAACTTGGAAAAATAAAATATTTGTGAAGCAATGAAGAAATGATTGATGACATTAACTTAGACATACTGTAGGTTGTTTGTAAAACAAGGAGTAAATGAATGGTGACAAATATAGAAAAACTTATAAAGTATGTGAGTCAATGAGTAAACGAATGGTGATTGTAAAACTATGAGTAAATAGTGACAAACATAGAAAAATAGAATGTTTGTGAAGCAATGAAGAAATGATTGATGATATTAACTTAGACATAGGTTGTTGGTAAAACAAGGAGTAAATGAATGGTGACAAATATAGAAAAACTTATAAAGTATGTGAGTCAATGAGTAAACGAATGGTGATTGTATTAATGTAAAACTATGAGTAAATAGTGACAAACATAGAAAAATAGAATGTTTGTGAAGCAATGAAGAAATGATTGATGATATTAACTTAGACATAGGTTGTTGGTAAAACAAGGAGTAAATGAATGGTGACAAATATAGAAAAACTTATAAAGTATGTTAGTCAATGAGTAAACGAATGGTGATTGTAAAACTATGAGTAAATGAATGGAGACAAGGAGACAAACAGAAAAATTAAACAGGCTGGGCACAATGACTGAAAGGGCATATAATGGGTCATTTGGCAGATAATAGGTGAACAAATGACTTATAATTTTACAGTGCAAAATTTTCAATTTTTGGATTTCAAAGTTTCTTATTCAAAAGTGCATTTATTTACTAGTATGTGAAAATCAGCAACTTTTGTTTAGTAACATTTTGTTTAACTTACTGTTAAGGAGATCATAGCCTCAAAAATCATTACAGAAAAAGTTTCAAAACAAAAGTTGCTGCTTTTTACCTAGATAAATGTGCTTTTCAATAAAAACTTTGAAATCCAAAATTGAAAAAAATGACACTGTAAATATATAGACTATTTGTCCAATAATATGCAAAATTACCTATTATATGCCGTTTCAGCCATTGTACCCAACCTGTTAAAATGTTTGTGAAGCAATGAGTAAATGAATGTTGATTGTAAAACAATGAATAAATGATAGATGGCATAAACCTTTGATGAAATGTTACACATACATGTATTCAGATACAAAATTTTTGTATTGCTTCTGTACATAGAATATAAGATGCAACATGATGCTATAATATTGATTTATGCTAATCTGGCCCAAAGACTATTGGAGCCTTGATTTGTTTTTCTTTTTTATACAACCTTAAAAAATTGTAGTAGCTTATTGGTTAATGGGCTATTGTGGCCTTTGGCATCGATTTGGTCTGTAGAAACTCATTTCCATGCAAAAACTTTAGTTGTAGTTGGCAGATCCTTGTGAAATTTTATACAAGATAGGTTCCTTGGCACTAAAGGCAGATTGGTATTGATTTTGGGAGGTTGTGGGCCCTTCTGGTAATTAAAAGTGCATGGATATATTGTAGATGTGCACCATACATGTATATTTTCTTATTTTTCTTTTGTCATTTTTAACGTTTTTTTTTATCTTGCCATTTAGTAGGTCAGTAGATGTTATATTGTTAATCTGCAATTCATCCTAGACTACTTTACAGAAACAAACCAAATTTGCAGAGATGCTTCTGTGGGGAGTGAAGTTGTGCACCTATTACAATTTTTGGTCACTTCTATTTTTGAGGTTTCTCAGAAGCAAAAACATAGGCGACGACATGTCTTTTATGGAAGACTGACGTCAAAGTTTTTCTCCTTACAGAATGTAATAATTGATTTGTCCAATCAGAATTGAGGTAGCTGTCGGGGTTTTCTAACTATAAGGGGCCGAAGGGGCCAAACATCACACTTTTATATGGTACCTGAATTTTTTTCATCCAGTTTGAATGGGATTTTTTTATTTGGTTCTTCTTGATGAGGGCTTTCAGTTGTATGTTTAACAGACTTTAAGTATCTCTTACAGTTTCAGAGTTTTCACACTATTACATACTACTTAGAATTTTTATTTTCCATCCAATTTGGTGGGATTTTTTAAATTTGGTTCCTCTTGACGACAGCTTTCAACATATACAGTTTCTGAACACATTAGGAAACAAATCAGAATGTAAGTCAAATGATCAAACACTGCAACTAATGAATAAGTTCACAAAAGCATGAAGATTGTTACTTTTTGGTAAAGTTTTTAAACATTAAGCATGTATCTTTGATTTACAGAGGGAATTACAGCTTTGGAGATAAGAGGGTCTAAAAGGAGCCATATTTATAATTGGAGATCCACCTTAAAATAAAAAACATTGGATGGGTTTAGGACCGCTAATGCTATTTCACCACTCTTCAGATCAAATCCGTTTTTATACCTTCTATTTTATTTTGCTGTAAGTCTTGAAGTTTCACTGTTCTTACAAGATAGAGTATGACCACATGACTTCTATGAAGGGACTTGATCATAACTTGATGTAATATTTATGTGATTGTACATGTATGCTACCGTATTTGTCCGATTAAGCACCCAGGGTGTTAAAAAAAAATTGAAAACGGGGGGCACTTATTGAGATCAGCAAAATCCAGACTTTTTACCTGTCCGAAACTGTTTCCAATACAGAATTACCTTTAAAGTTGTGTTTCCGGTTTGAAAATCATGGCGAAGATACAAAATGTAGCAAATATTGATGTCTTTCTGCAAAAAAAAGTGGTAATTTATGATGATCTTAGAGGGCGCTTATTCATGTTTTGTTGGTAAATTAGGTAGGGGTGCTTATAGGAGCAGGGGTGCTTAATAGGATGAATACGGTATTTAAAGTATGTTTTTTTAAGTTAATTTGTACTTGCAGTCAGGGAACAATGCAGACTTGTTATATTAAATATTGATACACATAACCTGTTATTTTAATGTTTCAAGCCTCTTTGCTAGTTGGCTACTTACTCAGAAAATTTGGGAACTGGTTTAGAGCCATTGTCTAGAACATGTGTCTCTTTTTCGACAATGCTAAAGTAGATGAAAGGGGCCGAACAAATCATAATATCAACAACCTATAAAGGAACGAAAAGTTCTCTTATGAGCAAAATCAATATTCAGAACACAAGAAAAACATTAACTTGAATTTAGAAATCTTGAGAAAGTCCATCAAGAGTTTCATTATATGATCATCATTTTAATCATATTCATTTTTATAGATTTGACACAATTTCCTCTTTTTGACATTTTACTCATTTACTTACTGTAGTGTTTATTTTTTGTAACCTGTGAAAGAAAATTGATACACTGCAAACAAAAAATGCATGTTGGTTTGAAGTTACACTATATTTGGTGGCATCTCTGCTGCCACTCATATACTTGTGTAAGGTTACTCTATGAGGTTTGGTGTAAGGTTACTCCAAGAGGGGTGGTGTAAGGTTACTCCAGGAAGGGTGGTGTAAGGTTACTCTATGAGTTTTGGTGAAAGGTTACCCTAGATATGGTGATAAGTAATGTGACTAACACATAATTTGGTGTTGGTTGTCTTATGAAAGGGTGTAAAGTTTCCTGTCATACAGATGATATTTTACACCACATAGGAGTTAAATTACATTACTTAGGAGTTATGTTACACCACTTAAGAGTAATGTTACACTAGTGCAGAGTTATGTCACACCTCATATAGAGGGTAAACGTTACACCAATATTGGTGGCAGCTGAGCTGCCACCATTTTTAGTGTAAAGTTCCACTTTTTTTTTTACAGTGTATTCCTCTTGTTACACATGTATTGTGTCAGAGAGTAAAATAAAAAGTTCTAAAGGTAACACAAAACATACTAATTACGGACGTCATCTGTGAAATAGACAACATATCCAGTTTCATAGAACTATTGTAGTTATACCACCATGCCAGTGAGAATGAATCTTATGTTTAAATAACAACTTTCATATGGAACGTATTGCTAATTTGAAAGTAGACTAATAAAGCATTTATTAAATAACTTCTCCATAGATGTTATTAAAACAGACAATACACAAAGGGAAATGAATACAAGACAGTCATAAGTACAGTTCAACCTCGTAAGTATAAGGGATCGTTGATTTTACTTCAAGATATCCGTATACTTGAGTATATACATATATACACACTGGTCTGAATATATAGGGGCCGTCACCGTCACTATCGTATGGTATCTGGATTTAGAACTATCTGTGCAATCAGGGCCTATCGCCACAAACTTTGCGAGTTCGATTCCTGCTCATGGCGGGATGTACTCGATACAAAACTATGTGATAAAGTTTGTCTGACTAGCGACAGGTCGGTGTTTTTTCCGGGTACTCCCGAGTTCCTCCATCAATAAAATGATCGCCACAATATAACTGAAATATTGTTGAAAGTGGCGTTAAACACCATAATCCTAACAATATAACCCCAGAATACATCAATATAAATATATGTATATCTGGAAATTAAACACAACAGTGTTATAATTAGATTTTTTGAGCAGATAAGGTTTTCTTTCTCCCTCGACGGAATTCGAACTCGTACCTTTGATACACATCAATAATCTAGCATTGTGTCCAGCGCCCTAGTCCACTCTTATATCTCCTTCCATAGGCGTTAGATCATTGAAAGTAGACACTACATCCTGAAAATAAAGAATATAAGAACTAAGTCAAAACAATAACAAAGAGTGAAGCAGAAATACAATTAAATCACTAAAGATTTTGCATAACAGATATATTTTCTACATGACGATGCCTCGGCACGTGCCTGTTTCAAATAATAAGATAAAAAAAAACAAAAAAAACTCCTAATATGACAGCTCCATTACCGGGCTTGGCAGACAAACATTGACAAACAATATTTTTGACAATCAATGTCAATAATTATAGACTTTTTTTTTTTTTTTTTTATCTTATACAATGTACATGCACCAGTTCATTTTTAGCTTTGAAATACACGAGGAAGTCACCGTCGGGTCTTTTATTTTATATGTATGCTTCTGTGTTCACTTTTTAAGTTGTTGGTTTTTTTTTTTGTAAATAGTGTCGTGGGAATATCTTTTCTTCCAATTTATTGTCAAGGAGTGTAAAATACCACCTCCGTATGTCTGTTAATACATACCACCTCCGTCTTCGCAGTGAGATGTGTCTAGTCCAGACCTCGGTGTATAAATTATGACACGTGACCTTTTAATCTACAGAAATAACATAGTCAACAAACAGCAGACGTAAACATGAATAGTCGTTAAGCATTGTGTTTTTCAGTCATGCAAAGTAAATAGCATGTCCCTTAAAAAACCAACATTCCGATCTCATTAAAGGCATACAGGCTGTCAGAATTGAATTTTTTTTATATTAAAAGTTGCCAATATTCGATGTTTTATACTAAGTTGCAGTTGGAATTTTTCATAATATCATACGTAAATAGCCTAGAACGAAGGAAATACGTCGCTGTTTGATTCTCTTGCATTCAGTAAAGCATTCAATGTTTACCCGCGCAATATTCATACGACCTGACAGTGAACTCATTCGGGAAAGCGTTTGCGCATGTGCGAAATTGTTTGTTGATGAAGGAAATGTGCACATGGCACAAGTCGAATCGTGGAAGAATAAAAACATTGACGGATTATATACGAAAACGACACAAAAAGGAGGATTCAGCAAGCTTTTGTGTAAAAATTAAAAAAAGATGTTATACCGACCTACTCCATTTTTCAACACTTGAGCATAATTTAGTATATTTTTTCGGCCGAATCGTATTTTGACAGTAGAATTGCATCGTATTTTTTTATATATTCTTTTTTTCAGGAGAAAACGCTAGGTCATATCTCTTTTAAATTAGAGACTGAAATAATGAACTTCATGTCTGGTTTTTTTCTAAAAAGATATAATCAAGCCAACTCAAATGTTGTCAATAATATGCAATACAATTTGTTTACAATTTTCCCTTTATCAGGCCCCTTTGCAGGGTTTGGGTTTGTTTTTATTGATTCATCACGTATTTCCGATTTTAAGTGTCATTCTGACTAAATACCATTATATAATATTAACTGATTACCCCGGGATCCAATTTCATGGATATATTTCTTAGATTATATTAATTCTAACGAATTTACATGCACCATGCTTCCTTGGTTATTCATAGCAGTTATCAGTGTTCGGCAAACCTCGGAAAAGCAGCCGACTTATAATTAGGTGTGTTAATGGCGATTCCACCGACAGACATTCGAATTCTTTTCACTAATTACGACATTATAGCATATTTTTTTAAACCTGGCTTCTTGTTCAGAACATTGTATTAGTATAAAACATCGAATGTTGGCAACTTTTAATATAAACAAAAAAAAAAATCAATTCTGACAGCCTTTAAGAAAAAAATATATGGGGGACATGCAGATGATAAAAAAAACCATCCTCCAACATTGTATTTGTTGTCCTGTATCACGTGTGGCAGACAAATTTAGCATGTATTCTATATTTAAAAAACGAAAAGCCGTAAACAGTGGTATGGTGTATTACAATCTTATATTTATTTGACACATGCCTTATGATATGTTTGATTGTTAATTGTTGATGAATGTAAAGTGAGAAAAATTGACAATTAAATATATATCACGTAGGAAGAAAGTTGACACTGGGATGGTTCTCTGGTAAATTAAGATTACCAAAGAAAAAATAGGATAATAACGGATAGGGTAGGGAAAATATGTCTTGTAACGGACTATCTACGAAGACTCTTAATAAACTCCTACACGTTATATTATACGTGATCGTCCTATTCTCCATACATGACGATGGTTAAATCTTATAAACTAAATAATATAGCACAATGAGACATGAATCAAAGCACTTACTAATATATATACATGTTTCTGTGTCTTACATCGATTCGTTTTGATTCTTCATATTGACTTAGCGTTTTTAGAACAATTTGACGGTCAAACGTCATAACAAAGGAAATATTTAAATATTTCCATTTGCAAAAGAAAAAAGAACATGTATAGAAGTTTCTGGGCTGTATTTTATTTTAGAGACGGTCAATAGGACTAGTAGTGTAAACAGTTATCTGTCTGAGTCAGAATAGTTATCGAACATGATGCGTATACTTGCAGCAGCATCAAAAGAGAGATAACTCTAAAATAAATACATATTTATTAGAAATGGAATATTAACCAGTCGTAATGACGAAGAGCAATGATTTATAATGTTAATCAACGGAGTTCTTTAAGGATGGGCTAAAACTACAAAGTAAAGCATTTGAATGTTATGAATACAAAAATATAATAAAGTGAGACAGAAAGACCCATTTTCTAGCAGTGAAATTTAAATGGAATTTCACCCTCACACCGCAAAATATGATTTTCAGAGCAATTAAAAAAATATGTTCTATATAATTCTTTTCGAATTGATAGGCCGAATTGTTTAGTTTTCATCATTTTTAGCAATTGTTAAAGATAGTTCATCGACAGGAATATGCATAGAATCTCCAAGTAGGTATTCTTCGTCGATACCTTACGGATACCATGCTTGTAGCTGGAGAAACCTACCATTTTGAAACACTTGGGCGACAGAATTACCAGGCTTTGTAAAGGACGGACCCTAAATGTTAGAATTATGATCCATTTTGAATATCATAGTTATGATGTAGTCTATTTGACTGGCGACAAAATTAACAACACAATACAATTCAGTCTTTTGGCCTTCGAATAAAATGACACTTGAAAATTCTGATATCAATTTGAATAACATAGCCCTTATTGTTATTCCTAACCCCTCAATGGTTAAATCCAATACCTACCTTTTATTTTGAACTTAGGAAATACAAAGTCTAAAACAAACCCATTGCTAATTCAGAAACATTTTGCTAAAATTAGATCAGTATAACTGTATGTTCTGCAATTTATTCTCATGGGTCCCATGGATATTGATAGCGTAGCATCGACAGATGTTTTCGGACAGGTAATACAATACTTCTTTGCTACCTCTTCTGATGAAAGTATATTCATGATCATGGATTCCCTTTCTTGCCTGTCGGTAATTGAGAATTTTAAAACTAAAACCGTTTCACTTTAAAGATAGCTGAAATATATTAAAGTTTGGTTGTTTTCGGTAAGCATTTAGTAAGAAAGGATATGGATGTAAATGGACCTACGAGACAACACTACACATAGACATAAATTCAAGTAAAGGAACAGGGCTTGTATTGTTGTTTCAGTCACATTCAACAATGAGCAATATTCATACCCTAAAATGAGTGTGAAAAGACCCCTAGCTGAGCGATACTTTTTACTTCTACCAATAAACGCTACATCTGGACATCTTTGATTACATGTATCTCTAGTCATATAGGTATCCATAGCAACATAATAATTGATCAGTAAGCCAATAACACCATGAACTGCTTTTAAGTCTTTTATTATGAAATATATCTTAAAACAACGACAGGACTGTTGGGTCAAGCATGTTGCACGAAATGTATTCCTCCATGTGAAGACTCTTCATTCATACTGTCAAAATCCCAAGGTACAAGTAGTCTTGACCAGATGTCGGATTGTAGATTTACAAATAGTTATTTATTAGATAACGAGAAACGACCGGAATGTACTCCGTGTAATCCCAATTATTCGTTGAAACATATTTTAATCGACTGCGTAGATGTCAAGACAAGTTACAGTGTCATCAAATTTATCTCATTTGTTTACAAATGTTGCAGGCGACACAATTTTGAAATTAATCTATATGCTTAAATAAATCATATACTTTCATAATATATCATTTTATCATTTTCATTTTTCTTTTATTTGTACATATAACCCGATTGCTTCATACAGAAATATGTCTTATTTCCAAGTTCTTGTAGTTCTCGCCATGATATAGCTGAAACACTGTTTATGCTAGTGTTAAACACCAATCAAACAATCAAAACTTTAACAAGATTTTCTAGCGATAATTTGAAATTGCTTTTAGCAAAACGTGGAGACATTAGGTTTGATTTTATCATTGACGAGGATGCACTGATCATTGTTACATATACAATACACAATCCTTAACTTTGCTAATGAATACATTAAACTATATCTCAATAATTTCCTGTGACGTGTATCAGTCTCGTTAATGTTTGTCAGCAGAGATCCTAGTGTAAATTTTACAACCTATTTTAGTTTGTCAGCACAGCAGAGATCCCAGTGTAAATTTGGCTACATGTTTTTCAGCTTGTCAGCACAGCAGAGATCCCAGTGTAAATTTTACTACGTGTTTTTCAGCTTGTCAGCACAGCAGAGATCCCAGTGTAAATTTTACTACGTGTTTTTCAGCTTGTCAGCACAGCAGAGATCCCAGTGTAAATTTTGCTACGTGTTTTTAGTTTGTCAGCACAGCAAAGATCCAAGAGTAAATGTTAATACGTGTTTTTAGTTTGTCAGCACAGCAGAGATCCAGTGTAGATTTTGTTACGTATTTTAGCTTGTCAGCACAGCAGATGTCCCAGTGTAAATTTTACAACGTGTTTTTAGTTTGTCAGCACAGCAGAGATCCCAGTGTAAATTTTACTACGTGTTTTGGCTTGTCAGAACAGCAGAGATCCCAGTATAATTTTAATACGTGTTTTAGCTTGTCAGCACAGCAGAGATCCCAGTATAATTTTAATACGTGTTTTAGTTTGTCAGCACAGCAGAGATCCCAGTGTAAATTTTACTACGTGTTTTAGTTTATCAGCACAGCAGAGACCCCAGTGTAAATTTTACTACGTGTTTTAGCTTGTCAGCACAGCAGAGACCCCAGTGTAAATCAGTGTAAATTGTACTACGTGTTTTTAGTTTGTCAGAAGAGCAGAGATCCCATTGTAGATTTTACTACGTGTTTTAGTTTGTCAGCACAGCAGAGATCCCAGTGTAAATTTTACTACGTGTTTTAGCTTGTCAGCACAGCAGAGACC
Source organism: Bathymodiolus brooksi (assembly GCA_963680875.1). Lineage (NCBI taxonomy): Eukaryota > Metazoa > Mollusca > Bivalvia > Mytilida > Modiolidae > Bathymodiolus > Bathymodiolus brooksi. The sequence goes on along the minus strand of OY804578.1, from coordinate 89,072,452 downwards.
CCAGTGTAAATCAGTGTAAATTGTACTACGTGTTTTTAGTTTGTCAGAAGAGCAGAGATCCCAGTATAAATTTTACTATGTGTTTTAGCTTGTGAGCTGAGCAGAGATCCCAGTGTAAATTTTACTACGTGTTTTAGTTTTTCAGTACAGCAGAGATCCCAGTGTAAATTTTATTACGTATTTTAGCTTGTCAGCACAGCAGAGATCCCAGTGTAAATTGTACTACGTGTTTTTAGTTTGTCAGCACAGCAGAGATCCCAGTGTAAATTTTACTTCGTGTTTTAGCTTGTCAGCACAGCAGAGATCCCAGTGTAAATTGTACTACGTGTTTTTAGTTTATCAGAAGAGCAGAAGATCCCAGTGTAGATTTTACTACGTGTTTTAGTTTGGCAGCACAGCAGAGATCCCAGTGTAAATTTTACTACGTATTTTAGTTTGTCAGTACAGCGGAGATCCCAGTGTAAATTGTACTACGTGTTTTTAGTTTATCAGAAGAGCAGAAGATCCCAGTGTAGATTTTACTACGTGTTTTAGTTTGGCAGCACAGCAGAGATCCCAGTGTAAATTTTATTACGTATTTTAGCTTGTCAGCACAGCAGAGATCCCAGTGTAAATTGTACTACGTGTTTTTAGTTTATCAGAAGAGCAGAAGATCCCAGTGTAGATTTTACTACGTGTTTTAGTTTGGCAGCACAGCAGAGATCCCAGTGTAAATTTTACTATGTGTTTTAGTTTGGCAGCACAGCAGAGATCCCAGTGTAAATTTTATTACGTATTTTAGCTTTTCAGCACAGCAGAGATCCCAGTGTAAATTGTACTACGTGTTTTTAGTTTATCAGAAGAGCAGAAGATCCCAGTGTAGATTTTACTACGTGTTTTAGTTTGGCAGCACAGCAGAGATCCAAGTGTAAATTGTATTACGTGTTTTTAGTTTGTCAGTACAGCAGAGATCCCAGTGTAAATTTTACTACGTGTTTTTAGTTTGTCAGCAGAGCGGAGATCCCAGTGTAAATTGTGTTACGTGTTTTTAGTTTGTCAGCACAACAGAGATCCCAGTGTAAATTTTACTACGTGTTTTTAATTTGTCAGTATAGCAGAGATGCCAGTGTGAATTTTACTACGTGTTGTAGTTTGTCAGCACAGCAGAGATCCCATTGTAAATTTTACTACGTGTTTTTAGTTTGTCAGCACAGCAGAGAACCCAGTGTAAATTTTAATACGTGTTTTAGTTTGTCAGCACAGGAGAGACCCCAGTGTAGATTTTATTACGTATTTTAGCTTGTCAGCACAACAGAGATCCCAGTGTAAATTTTACTACGTGTTTTTAGTTTGTCAGCACAGCAGAGATCCCAGTGTAAATTTTACAACGTATTTTAGTTTGTCAGCACAGCGGAGATACCAGTGTAAATTTTACTACGTGTTTTTAGTTTGTCAGTAGAGCGGAGATCCCAGTGTAAATTGTGTTACGTGTTTTTAGTTTGTCAGCACAGCAGAGATCCCAGTGAAAATTTTACTACGTGTTTTTAATTTGTCAGTACAGCAGAGATCCCAGTGTAAATTTTACTACGTGTTGTAGTTTGTCAGCACAGCAGAGATCCCATTGTAAATTTTACTACGTGTTTTTAGTTTATCAGCAGAGCGGAGATCCCAGTATAAACTTTACACGTGTTTTATTTTGTCAGCACAGCAGAGATCCCAGTGTAAATTTTACTATATATTTTAGTTTGTCAGAAGAGCAGAGATCCCAGTGTAAATTTTAATACGTGTTTTAGTTTGTCAGCACAGCAGAGATCACAGTGTAGATTTTATTACGTATTTTAGCTTGTCAGCACAGCAGAGAACCCAGTGTAAATTTACTACGTATTTTAGCTAGTCAGCACAGCGGAGATCCCAGTGTAAATTTTACTACGTGCTTTTAGCTTGTCAGCACAACAGATATCCCAGTGTAAATTTTGCTACGTGTTTTTAGTTTGTCCGCACAGCAAAGATCCCAGAGTAAATGTTAATACGTGTTTTTAGTTTGTCAGCACAGCAGAGATCCAATGTAGATTTTGTTACGTATTTTAGCTTGTCAGCACAGCAGATATCCCAGTGTAAATTTTTACTACGTGTTTTTAGTTTGTCAGCACAGCAGAGAACCCAGTGTAAATTTTAATACGTGTTTTAGTTTGTCAGCACAGGAGAGACCCCAGTGTAGATTTTATTACGTATTTTAGCTTGTCAGCACAGCAGAGATCCCAGTGTAAATTTTACTACGTGTTTTTAGTTTTTCAGCACAGCAGAGATCCCAGTGTAAATTTTACAACGTATTTTAGTTTGTCAGCACAGCGGAGATACCAGTGTAAATTTTACTACGTGTTTTTAGTTTGTCAGCAGAGCGGAGATCCCAGTGTAAATTGTGTTACGTGTTTTTAGTTTGTCAGCACAGCAGAGATCCCAGTGAAAATTTTACTACGTGTTTTTAATTTGTCAGTACAGCAGAGATGCCAGTGTAAATTTTACTACGTGTTGTAGTTTGTCAGCACAGCAGAGATCCCATTGTAAATTTTACTACGTGTTTTTAGTTTATCAGCAGAGCTGAGATCCCAGTATAAACTTTACACGTGTTTTATTTTGTCAGCACAGCAGAGATCCCAGTGTAAATGTTACTATATATTTTAGTTTGTCAGAAGAGCAGAGATCCCAGTGTAAATTTTAATACGTGTTTTAGTTTGTCAGCACAGCAGAGATCACAGTGTAGATTTTATTACGTATTTTAGCTTGTCAGCACAGCAGAGAACCCAGTGTAAATTTACTACGTATTTTAGCTAGTCAGCACAGCGGAGATCCCAGTGTAAATTTTACTACGTGTTTTAGTTTGTCAACATAGCAGAGATCTCAGTGTAAATTTTGCTACGTGTTTTTCAGCTTGTCAGAACAGCAGAGATCCCAGTGTAAATTGTACTACGTGCTTTTAGCTTGTCAGCACAACAGATATCCCAGTGTAAATTTTGCTACGTGTTTTTAGTTTGTCCGCACAGCAAAGATCCCAGAGTAAATGTTAATACGTGTTTTTAGTTTGTCAGCACAGCAGAGATCCAATGTAGATTTTGTTAGGTATTTTAGCTTGTCAGCACAGCAGATATCCCAGTGTAAATTTTACTACGTGTTTTTAGTTTGTCAGCACAGCAGAGATCCCAGTGTAAATTTTACTACGTGTTTTGGCTTGTCAGCACAGCAGAGATCCCAGTATAATTTTAATACGTGTTTTAGCTTGTCAGCACAGCAGAGATCACAGTCTAAATTGTACTACGTGTTTTTAGTTTATCAGAAGAGAAGAGGTCCCAGTGTAGATTTTACTACGTGTTTTCGATTGTCAGCACAGCAGAGATTCCAGTGTACATTTTACAACGTGTTTTAGCTTGTCAGTACAGCAGAGATCCCAGTGTAAATTTTACTACGTGTTTTAGTTTGTCAGCACAGCAGAGATCCCAGGGTAAATTTTACTACGTGTTTTTAGTTTGTCAGCACAGCAGAGAACCCAGTGTAAATTTTAATACGTGTTTTAGTTTGTCAGCACAGGAGAGACCCCAGTGTAGATTTTATTACGTATTTTAGCTTGTCAGCACAACAGAGATCCCAGTGTAAATTTTACTACGTGTTTTTAGTTTGTCAGCACAGCAGAGATCCCAGTGTAAATTTTACAACGTATTTTAGTTTGTCAGCACAGCGGAGATACCAGTGTAAATTTTACTACGTGTTTTTAGTTTGTCAGTAGAGCGGAGATCCCAGTGTAAATTGTGTTACGTGTTTTTAGTTTGTCAGCACAGCAGAGATCCCAGTGAAAATTTTACTACGTGTTTTTAATTTGTCAGTACAGCAGAGATCCCAGTGTAAATTTTACTACGTGTTGTAGTTTGTCAGCACAGCAGAGATCCCATTGTAAATTTTACTACGTGTTTTTAGTTTATCAGCAGAGCGGAGATCCCAGTATAAACTTTACACGTGTTTTATTTTGTCAGCACAGCAGAGATCCCAGTGTAAATTTTACTATATATTTTAGTTTGTCAGAAGAGCAGAGATCCCAGTGTAAATTTTAATACGTGTTTTAGTTTGTCAGCACAGCAGAGATCACAGTGTAGATTTTATTACGTATTTTAGCTTGTCAGCACAGCAGAGAACCCAGTGTAAATTTACTACGTATTTTAGCTAGTCAGCACAGCGGAGATCCCAGTGTAAATTTTACTACGTGCTTTTAGCTTGTCAGCACAACAGATATCCCAGTGTAAATTTTGCTACGTGTTTTTAGTTTGTCCGCACAGCAAAGATCCCAGAGTAAATGTTAATACGTGTTTTTAGTTTGTCAGCACAGCAGAGATCCAATGTAGATTTTGTTACGTATTTTAGCTTGTCAGCACAGCAGATATCCCAGTGTAAATTTTTACTACGTGTTTTTAGTTTGTCAGCACAGCAGAGAACCCAGTGTAAATTTTAATACGTGTTTTAGTTTGTCAGCACAGGAGAGACCCCAGTGTAAATTTTATTACGTATTTTAGCTTGTCAGCACAGCAGAGATCCCAGTGTAAATTTTACTACGTGTTTTTAGTTTTTCAGCACAGCAGAGATCCCAGTGTAAATTTTACAACGTATTTTAGTTTGTCAGCACAGCGGAGATACCAGTGTAAATTTTACTACGTGTTTTTAGTTTGTCAGCAGAGCAGAGATCCCAGTGTAAATTGTGTTACGTGTTTTTAGTTTGTCAGCACAGCAGAGATCCCAGTGAAAATTTTACTACGTGTTTTTAATTTGTCAGTACAGCAGATATGCCAGTGTAAATTTTACTACGTGTTGTAGTTTGTCAGCACAGCAGAGATCCCATTGTAAATTTTACTACGTGTTTTTAGTTTATCAGCAGAGCTGAGATCCCAGTATAAACTTTACACGTGTTTTATTTTGTCAGCACAGCAGAGATCCCAGTGTAAATGTTACTATATATTTTAGTTTGTCAGAAGAGCAGAGATCCCAGTGTAAATTTTAATACGTGTTTTAGTTTGTCAGCACAGCAGAGATCACAGTGTAGATTTTATTACGTATTTTAGCTTGTCAGCACAGCAGAGAACCCAGTGTAAATTTACTACGTATTTTAGCTAGTCAGCACAGCGGAGATCCCAGTGTAAATTTTACTACGTGTTTTAGTTTGTCAACATAGCAGAGATCTCAGTGTAAATTTTGCTACGTGTTTTTCAGCTTGTCAGAACAGCAGAGATCCCAGTGTAAATTGTACTACGTGCTTTTAGCTTGTCAGCACAACAGATATCCCAGTGTAAATTTTGCTACGTGTTTTTAGTTTGTCCGCACAGCAAAGATCCCAGAGTAAATGTTAATACGTGTTTTTAGTTTGTCAGCACAGCAGAGATCCAATGTAGATTTTGTTAGGTATTTTAGCTTGTCAGCACAGCAGATATCCCAGTGTAAATTTTACTACGTGTTTTTAGTTTGTCAGCACAGCAGAGATCCCAGTGTAAATTTTACTACGTGTTTTGGCTTGTCAGCACAGCAGAGATCCCAGTATAATTTTAATACGTGTTTTAGCTTGTCAGCACAGCAGAGATCACAGTCTAAATTGTACTACGTGTTTTTAGTTTATCAGAAGAGAAGAGGTCCCAGTGTAGATTTTACTACGTGTTTTCGATTGTCAGCACAGCAGAGATTCCAGTGTAAATTTTACAACGTGTTTTAGCTTGTCAGTACAGCAGAGATCCCAGTGTAAATTTTACTACGTGTTTTAGTTTGTCAGTACAGCAGAGATCCCAGTGTAAATTTTACTACGTGTTTTTAGTTTGTCAGAAGAGCAAAGATCCCAGTGTAAATTTTACTACGTGTTTTAGTTTTTCAGTACAGCAGAGATCCCAGTGTAAACTTTACGCGTGTTTTAGTTTGTCAGCACAGCAACGATCCCATTGTAAATTTTACTACGTGTTTTTAGTTTGTCAGCAGAGCGGAGATCCCAGTGTAAATTGTGTTACGTGTTTTTAGTTTGTCAGCACAGCAGTGATCCTAGTGTAAATTTTACTACGTGTTTTTAATTTGTCAGTACAGCAGAGATGCCAGTGTAAATTTTACTACGTGTTTTAGTTTGTCAGCACAGCAGAGATCCCAGTGTAAATTTTACTACGTGTTTTTCGTTTGTCAGCAGAGCGGAGATCCCAGTATAAACGTTACACCTGTTTTAGTTTGTCAGCACAGCAGAGATCCCAGTGTAAATTTTACTACGTGTTTTTAGTTTGTCAGCAGAGCGGAGATCCCAGTGTAAATTTTACTACGTGTTTTAGTGGTCATAGATCAAAGCACGGGTTCAGCACACAATACAAAATTAAAAAAAATAATAAAACGTTCATAATAACTATCATAAACGTGAGGAGTTATATTATAGAATTACATCGTGTAGGTATAAAATTGAAGCTCCCGTGAACATTTATATTTGTAAAGGAAGAAAATAGGGATATGATATATGGGATAGGAGAAATTTACCATGCAACGTGCCACCAACGACGACTCATAGCAAACTATTACCAACCAAGTTTTCTTTAAGGGACAAGAACATGGCATTCTCCATACATTTGTTTACCTGCCATTCTTAGTGCAAGATTCGCATTAGATTTGTTTCGTACAACCAGCTGAAGCCTCTTCCTGGTGTGTTATACCCGATAGCGTCCAGCTAAAGACTTTTCTGGTGTGCTATGCCCTATAGCGACAAGCTGACACCTCTTTCTGGTATGTTATACCCCACAGCGACCAGCTGACACCTCTTTCTGGTGTGTTATACCCCACAGCGACCAGCTGAAGCCTCTTTCTGGTGTGTTATAACCCACAGCGCCCATTTGAAGCCTCTTACTTGTGTGCCATGCCCCACAGCGACCAGCTGAAGCTTCAATCTGGTGTGTTTTACCGCACAGCAACCACATGAGGCCTCTTTCTGGTGAGTTATACCCTACAGCGACCAACTGAAGCCTCTTTCTGGTGTGTTATAACCCACAGTGGTCAACTGAAGCCTCTTTCTAGTGTGTTATACCCACATCTACCAACTGAAGCCTTTTCTGTTGTGTTATACCGCAGATCGACCAGCTGAAGCCCCTTTTTTGTGTGTTATACCCCACAGCGACCAGCTGAAGCCTCTTTGTGGTGTTATACCCCACAGCGACCAGTTGAAGCCTCTTTCTATTGTGTTATTCCCCACAGCAACCAGCTGAAGTCTCTTTCTGGTGTGTTTTACCCCACAGCGACCAACTGAAGCCTCTTTCTAGTGTGTTATACCTCACAACGACCAACTGAAGCCTCTTTCTTGTGTGCTATACCCACAGCGACCAACTGAAGCTTCTTTCTGGTGTGTTATACCACACAGCGACCAACTGAATCCTCTTTCTAGTGTATTATACCCACAGCGACCAACTGAAGCCTCTTTCTAATGTGCTATACCCCACAGAGACCATCTGAAGCCTCTTTAAGGTGTGCTATTCCCCACAGCGACCATCTGAAGCCTCTTTCTTGTGTGTTATACCCCACATCGACAAACTGAAGCCTCTTTATGGTGTGTTATACACCACAGCGACCATATGAAGCCTCTTTCTGATGTGTTATGCCCCACAGCGACCAGCTGAAGCCTCTTTCTCGTGTGTTATACCCCACAGAGAACAAATGAAGCCTCTTTGTGGTGTGTTATACCCCACATCGACCAACTGAAGCCTCTTTCTGGTGTGTATTACCCCACAGCGACCACCTAAAGCCTCTTTCTGGTGTGTTTTACCCCACAGCGACCAACTGAAGCCTCTTTCTAGTGTGTTATACCCACAACGACCAAATGAAGCCTCATGCTGATGTGTTATATCCCACAGCGACCAGCTGAAGCTTCTTTCTGGTATGTTATGCCCACAGCGACCAACTGAAGTCTCTTTCTGGTGTGTTACACCCCACAGCGACCAACTGAAGCCTCTTTCTGGTGTGTTATACCCCACAGCGACCAACTGAAGCCTCTTTATGGTGTGTTCTACCCCACAGCGACCAACTGAAGCCTCTTTCTGGTGTGTTATATCGCACAGCGACCAACTGAAGCCTCTTTCTGGTATGTTATGCCCATAGCGACTAACTGAAGCCTCTTTCTGGTGTGTTATACCCCAGAGCGACCAGCTGAAACCTCTTTCTTGTGTGTTATACCACAGCGATCAACTGAATCCTCGTTCTAGTGTGTTATACCCTACAGCGACCAACTGAAGCCTCTATCTAGTGTGTTATACCCCACAGCGACCAACTGAAGCCTCTTTCTGGTATGTTATATCCCACAGCGACCAACTGAAACCTCCTTCTGGTGTGTTATACCCCATATCGACCAGCTGAAACCTCTTTATGATGTGATATACCCCACAGTGATGAATATAGGTCCTACTGATACCACATGATGCCCTCGGCTGATAAAATTGATGCCTTGTAAGGCAATTAGTGAAATTGTATAATACCAAATCGATATTGTCTGATAGTTGTGATATCAGGCTCACCTTTAGAAATACCCTGTAAACAATCTACAGATTTCGTAACGTTTTTTGTTTTATTGTTCATAACAGGAAATTATGAAAGATATACGTTTTGTTACATTACAGTGTTGAAAATAATGGAGTCTTCTAATTTGCCTATCTCCTAATGTATAAGAAAAACTGGATTTAAATATACCATAATTATAGCATATTATAAAAAGATAAGACTTCTATTTCCTGTTAGTTATATAAAATAATAATTGGGTTTAATTAATCGTATCAAACAATACATTTCTGCCATGACTATAAAAGATCTAACATACAACATAAGCCTAATGAATGCCAAACACGACCTTGTATATCCAGATATTTTTAAACCCATGTGTACTTTTGCTTTATATTAAAACAATATTGTTCAAGGTTTTTCATTAAACAATGAGTAAATTGAGTTATTTAATTTTTTTTCACATCTTTGATTCTTGCTTGCATGCTTCTTGTTGCAAGCTAAGCTTGTGCTATAGGCATTCTATTCTTCCATGACAAGTTAGGTTTGTGCTATAGGCATTCTATTCTTCCATGACAAGTTAAGTTTGTGTCATAGGTTTTCTATTCTTTCATGACAAGTTAAGTTTGTGCCATAAGCATTCTATTCTTCCATGACAAGTTAAGTTTGTGTCATAGGTTTTCTATTCTTTCATGACAAGTTAAGTTTGTGCCATAGGCTTTCTATTCTTTCATGACAAGTTAAGTTTGTGTCATATGCATTCTATTCTTGCATGACAGGTTAAGTTTGTGTCATGGTTATTCTATTCTTTCATGACAAGCTACGTTTGTGTCATGGTCGTTCTATTCTTCCTTGATAAGTTAAGTTTGTGTCTTAGCCATTCTATACTTTCATGACAAGTTAAGTTTGTGTCATGGTTATTCTATTCTTTCATGACAAGCTACGTTTGTGTCATGGTCGTTCTATTCTTCCGTCACAAGCTAAGTTTGTGTGATAGGTATTCTATTCTTTCATGACAAGTTAAGTGTGTGTCATGGTTATTCTATTTTTTCATGACAAGTTAGGTTTGTGCTACAGGCATTCTATTCTTTCATGACAAGCTAAGTTTGTGCCATAGGTTTTCTATTCTTTCATGACAAGTTATGTTTGTGCTATTGGCATTCCATTCTTCCATGACAAATTAAGTTTGTGTTATAGGCATTCTATTCTTACATGACAAGTAAAGTTTGTGCCATCGGTTTTCTATTCTTCCATGACAAGCTAAGTTTGCGCCATAGGTTTTCTATTGTTTCATTGGAAGTTAAGTTTGTGCTCTAGGTATTCTATGCTTCCATGACAAGGAACGTTTGTGTCATGGTCATTCTATTCTTCCATGACAATCTACTACATTTGTGTCATGGTCAGTCTATTCTTTCGTGACAAGTTAAGTTTGTGCTATAGGCATTATATTCTTCCATGACAAGCTAAGTTTGTGTCATAGGTTTTCTATTCTTGCACGACAAGCTATGTTTGTGCTATTGGCCTTCCATTCTTCCATGACAAATTAAGTTTGTGTTATAGGCATTCTATTCTTACATGACAAGTAAAGTTTGTGCCATCGGTTTTCTATTCTTCCATGACAAGCTAAGTTTGTGTCATGGTCAATTTATTCTCTCATGACAAGCTAATTTTGTGCTATAGGCATTATATTATTCCATGACAATTTAAGATTGTGTCATGGTCATTCTATTTTTCATGACAAGTTAAGTTTGTGCCATAGGTTTTCTATTTTTCCATGACAAGTTAAGTTTGTGCTATTGGCATTCCATTCTTCCATGACAAGTTTAGTTTGTGTCATAGATATTCTATTCTGTCATGACAAGTTAAGTTTGTGTCATGTTCATTATATTTTTTCATGACAAGTTAGGTTTGTGCTACAGGCATTCTATTCTTTCATGACAAGTAAAGTTTGTGCCGTATGTGTTCTATTCTTCCATGACAAGTTAAGCTTGTGCCATATGTTTTCTATTCTTTCATGATAAGTTAAGTTTGTGCAATATGATTTCTATTGTTTCATTGGAAGTTAAGTTTGTGCTCTAGGTATTCTATGCTTCCATGACAAGTAAAGTTTGTGTCATGGTCATTGTATTCTTCCATGACAATCTACTACATTTGTGTCAGTCTATTCTTTCGTGACAAGTTAAGTTTGTGCTATAGGCATTATATTCTTCCATGACAAAATAAGTTTGTGTCATGGGCATTCTATTCTTTCTTGACAAGTTCAGTTTGTGTCGTGATCATTCTATTTTTTCATGACAAGTTAGGTTTATGCTACAGGCATTATATTCTTTAATGAAAAGAGAAGTTTGTGCCATAGGTTTTTAATTCTTCCATGACAAGCTAAGTTTGTGTCATGGTCAATTTATTCTCTCATGACAAGCTAATTTTGTGCTATAGGCATTATATTATTCCATGACAATTTAAGATTGTGTCATGGTCATTCTATTTTTCATGACAAGTTAAGTTTGTGCCATAGGTTTTCTATTTTTCCATGACAAGTTAAGTTTGTGCTATTGGCATTCCATTCTTCCATGACAAGTTTAGTTTGTGTCATAGATATTCTATTCTGTCATGACAAGTTAAGTTTGTGTCATGTTCATTATATTTTTTCATGACAAGTTAGGTTTGTGCTACAGGCATTCTATTCTTTCATGACAAGTAAAGTTTGTGCCGTATGTGTTCTATTCTTCCATGACAAGTTAAGTTTATGTCATGGTCATTCTATTTTTTTATGACAAGTTAGGTTTGTGCCATAAACATTCTATTCTTCCATGACAAGTTAAGTTTGTGTCTTAGCCATTCTATACTTTCATGACAAGTTAAGTTTGTGTCATATGTATTCTATTCTTGTATGACAGGTTAAGTTTGTGTCATGGTTATTCTATTCATTCATGACAAGCTACGTTTGTGTCATGGTCGTTCTATTCTTCCGTCACAAGCTAAGTTTGTGTGATAGGTATTCTATTCTTTCATGACAAGTTAAGTGTGTGTCATGGTCATTCTATTTTTTCATGACAAGTTAGGTTTGTGCTACAGGCATTCTATTCTTTCATGACAAGTTAAGTTTGTGCCATAGGTTTTCTATTCTTCCATGACAAGACAAGGTAAGCTTCTGCCATATGCTCTCTATTCTGTCATGATAAGTTAAGTTTGTGCCATAGAAAACCTATTGTTTCATGACAAGCTAAGTTTTCTATTCTTCAATGACAAGTTAAGCTTGTGCCATATAGTTTCTATTCTTTCATGATAAGTTAAGTTTGTGCAATATGATTTCTATTGTTTCATTGGAAGTTAAGTTTGTGCTCTAGGTATTCTATGCTTCCATGACAAGGAAAGTTTGTGTCATGGTCATTCTATTCTTCCATGACAATCTACTACATTTGTGTCATGGTCAGTCTATTCTTTCGTGACAAGTTAAGTTTGTGCTATAGGCATTATATTCTTCCATGACAAGCTAAGTTTGTGTCATAGGTTTTCTATTCTTGCATGACAAGCTATGTTTGTGCTATTGGCCTTCCATTCTTCCATGACAAATTAAGTTTGTGTTATTGGCATTCTATTCTTACATGACAAGTAAAGTTTGTGCCATCGGTTTTCTATTCTTCCATGACAAGCTAAGTTTGCGCCATAGGTTTTCTATTCTTAAATGACAAGTTAAGTTTGTGCCATAGGTTTTCTATTCTTCAATGACAAGTTAAGCTTGTGCCATATGTTTTCTATTCTTTCATGATAAGTTAAGTTTGTGCAATATGATTTCTATTGTTTCATTGGAAGTTAAGTTTGTGCTCTAGGTATTCTATGCTTCCATGACAAGTAAAGTTTGTGTCATGGTCATTCTATTCTTCCATGACAATCTACTACATTTGTGTCATGGTCAGTCTATTCTTTCGTGACAAGTTAAGTTTGTGCTATAGGCATTATATTCTTCCATGACAAAAATAAGTTGGTGTCATGGGCATTCTATTCTTTCTTTACAAGTTCAGTTTGTGCTATAGGCATTATATTCTTCCATGACAAAAATAAGTTTGTGTCATGGGCATTCTATTCTTTCTTTACAAGTTCAGTTTGTGTCGTGATCATTCTATTTTTTCATGACAAGTTAGGTTTATGCTACAGGCATTATATTCTTTAATGAAAAGAGAAGTTTGTGCCATAGGTTTTTAATTCTTCCATGACAAGCTAAGTTTGTGTCATAGTCAATTTATTCTCTCATGACAAGCTAATTTTGTGCTATAGGCATTATATTATTCCATGACAATTTAAGATTGTGTCATGGTCATTCTATTTTTCATGAGAAGTTAAGTTTGTGCCATAGGTTTTCTATTTTTCCATGACAAGTTAAGTTTGTGCTATTGGCATTCCATTCTTCCATGACAAGTTTAGTTTGTGTCATAGATATTCTATTCTGTCATGACAAGTTAAGTTTGTTTCATGTTCATTATATTTTTTCATGACAAGTTAGGTTTGTGCTACAGGCATTCTATTCTTTCATGACAAGTAAAGTTTGTGCCGTATGTGTTCTATTCTTCCATGACAAGTTAAGTTTATGTCATGGTCATTCTATTTTTTTATGACAAGCTAGGTTTGTGATACAGGCATTCTATTCGTGCATGACAAGATAAGTTTGTGTCATGGTTAATCTATTCTATCATGACAAGTTAAGTTTGTGCTCCAGCCATTCTATTCTTCCATGACAAGTTAAGTTTGTTTCGCAGATATTCTATTCTTTCATGACAAGTTCAGTTTGTGTCATGGTCATTCTATTTTTTCATGACAAGTTCAGTTTGTGTCATGGTCATTCTATTTTTTCATGACAAGTTAGGTTTGTGCTACAGACATTCTATTCGTGCATGACAAGTTAAGTTTGTGCCATAGGTTTTCTTTTCTTCCATGACAAGTTAAGTTTGTGCTATTGGCATTCCATTCTTACATGACAAGTTAAGTTTGTGTCACAGATATTCTATTCATTCATGACAAGCTCAGTTTGTATAATGGTCCTTCTATTTTTTCATGACAAGTTAGATTTGTGCTACAAGCATTCCATTGTTACATTACAAGTTAAGTTTGTGCCATAGGTTTCCTATTCTTCCATGACAAGTTAAGTTGTTGTCATGGTCAATCTAATCTCTCATGAAAAGTTAAGTCTATGCTATAGGCATTCTATACTTCCATGACAAGTTAAGGTTGTGACATAGGCATTGTATTCTTCCATGACAGTCTAAGTGTGTGCCATAGGTTTTCTATTCTTCCATGACAAGTTAAGTTTGTGCCATAGGTATTACATTCTTCCATGACAAGCTAAGTTTGTGCCATAGGTATTCTAATCTTTTATAACAAATTAAGTTTGTGTTTTAGGAATTCGATTCCTTCGTGACAAGTTAAGTTTGTGCCATGAGTATTCTATTTTTTTATGACAAATTAAGTTTGTGTCTAAGGCATTATATTCTATCATGACAAATTAAGTTTGTGTCTTAGGCATTCTATTCTATCATGACAAATTAAGTTTGTGCCATAGGTTTTCTATTCTTTCATGACAAGCTACGTTTGTGTCATGGTCGTTCAATTCTTCCAAGACAAGTTAAGTTTGTGTCATAAGTATTCAATTCTTTCATGACAAATTCAGTGTGTGTCATGGTCATTCTATTTTTTCATGACAAGTTAGGTTTGTGCTACAGGCATTCTATTCTTTCATGATAAGTTAAGTTTGTGCCATAAGTTTTCTATTCTTCCATGACAAGTTAAGTTTGTGTCATGGTCAATTTATTCCTTCATGACAAGTTAAGTTTGTGCTATTGGAATTCCATTCTTCCATGACAAGTAAAGTTTGTGTCATAGATATTCTATTCTGTCATGACAAGTTTAATTTGTGTCATGTTCATTATATTTGTTCATCACAAGTTATGTTTGTGCTGTAGGTATTCTATTCTTTCATGACAAGTAAAGTTTGTGCCATATGTTTTCTATTCTTCCATGAAAAGTTCAGTTTGTGTCATGGTCATTCTATTTTTGCATGAGAAGTTAGGTTTGTGCTACAGACATTCTATTCTTACATGACAAGTTAAGTTTGTGTCATATGTTTTCTATTCTTCCATGACAAGTTAAGTTTGTGCTATTGACATTCCATTCTTACATGACAAGTTAAGTTTTTGTCATAGATATTCTATTCTTTCATGACAAGTTCAGTTTGTGTCATGGTCATTCTATTTTTTCATGACAAGTTAGATTTGTTCTACAGACATTTCATTCTTACATTACACGTTAAGTTTGTGCCATAGGTTTTCTCTTCTTTCATGACAAGTTAAGTTATTGTTATGGTCAATCTACTCTCTCATGACAAGTTAAGTTTGTGTTATGGGCATTCCATTCTTTCATGACAAGTTAAGTTTGTGCCATAGGCATTCCATTCTTCCATGACAAGTTAACTTTGTGCCATAGGTATTATATTCTTCCATGACAAGTTAAGTTTGTGCCATAGGTATTCTATTCTTCCATGACAAGATAAATTTGTGCCATAGGTATTCTAATCTTTTATGACAAATTAAGTTTGTGTTTTAGGCATCTTATTATATCATGACAAATTAAGTTTGTGTCTTGGGTATTCTATTATATCATGACAAATTAAGTTTGTGTTTTAGTCATTCTATTCTATCATGACAAATTAAGTTTGTGTCTTAGTCATTCTATTCTATCATGACAAATTAAGTTTGTGTTTTAGTCATTCTATTCTATCATGACAAATTAAGTTTGTGTCTCAGTCATTCTATTCTATCATGACAAATTAAGATTGTGTCTTAGTCATTCTATTCTATCATGAGGAATTAAGATTGTGTCTTAGTCATTCTATTCTATCATGAGAAATTAAGTTTGTGTCTCAGTCATTCTATTCTATCATGACAAATTAAGTTTGTGTCTCAGTCATTCTATTCTATCATGAGAAATTAAGATTGTGTCTTAGTCATTCTATTCTATCATGACAAATTAAGTTTGTGTCTTAGTCATTCTATTCTATCATGACAAATTAAGTTTGTGTCTTAGTCATTCTATTCTATCATGACAAATTAAGTTTGTGTCTTAGTCATTCTATTCTATCATGACAAATTAAGTTTGTGTCTTAGTCATTCTATTCTATCATGACAAATTAAGTTTGTGTCTTAGTCATTCTATTCTATCATGACAAATTAAGTTTGTGTCTTAGTCATTCTATTCTATCATGACAAATTAAGTTTGTGTCTTAGTCATTCTATTCTATCATGACAAATTAAGTTTGTGTCTTAGTCATTCTATTCTATCATGACAAATTAAGTTTGTGTCTTAGTCATTCTATTCTATCATGACAAATTAAGTTTGTGTCTTAGTCATTCTATTCTATCATGACAAATTAAGTTTGTGTCTTAGTCATTCTATTCTATCATGACAAATTAAGTTTGTATTTTAGGCATTCTATTCTTTCACGACAAGTGTGTTCGCGTTGAATTTATCCCGTATGGAACTCATTTTTGTATAAAGCATGTCTTCACGTATAAATAGAATGACAGCACCACTATAACACATAGCAAGAATAAGTTATGTCAAAAATATTGCGCTTCAAAAGCATTTCAAATACACGTGAAATGCATGCAATTAGTGTGAGTAAAACTTGTGTCATACATCTTTTATTTTGTTGAAAGAAAGTTTACATGAATAAAAAACAGTAGATTGAATTTGTGAATATTCGAATATAAAATTTTACAATCCATGTATAAAGATAAAAGATTCATTTTGATAAAAAATAAGATTTCATTCTACAATATTGAAGCCATATTCCAAATAATAACACATTTCCATAGTAATAAGAGCTAAAGAAGAAAGTGATGGCTTTCAAATTGATTAACAGGAAAGTAACTAGTAGATATTTCCTTTCGCATCAGGCGGTAAATACCAATTAGGCCGGGGAAATAGCGCCTGTGTTTTCCTTCCGACGTAAAAAATCAAAGGATATTGGCTCCTAATCATAGCTTGTCGATATTTGACTTATAAAGCACAAATAATCATCGGAAGTCCTAGCTACAATTTTCGCTCGAATGATTGTGAACGTAAATGAATGAACAACATAACCGATATGACATGCTCTCAATCAACTTCCGGCGCACGAGGCGTCGTCTTGACAACGTACACAGTAATAATACATGATACAAGTTAAATCCATTTCTAAGACATTTAGTTTTCAATTTGATCGTCGATAAAGGGGTAATTTCTGTAACAATTTAAGTATGGAAGATATCGTTTTTACTGTGTTCTTTGTTGATCAACCAATAATGATAAAGATCACGTTTAGCAGGCATTATTCAGACGACGAGATGAACAAAATGCTGAAAGAAATTGACACTTAATGAATCTGTGTAATTAAAGATAATCAAAGTGAGATAATTGTTAACAAATAATTTCACTATTTATTCAAAATCTTTTAGGAATACTGAATTTTCGATATGATAGCAAGCTTAAGGTCTGTTATCTATACGAATGCTAAAATTACAAAGATCTGTGATGAGGAAAATGATTATTAAAATTATATTGTTTATTGTTGCCTTTAATTATTTTTATTGGAAATAATACATTTTTATTAATATTATCGATAGTAAAGAAGAAATGATAACTGATTCGATGATGATGGAAGCATAGTATATATGTTGTGGTCAACCATCTGTATCAATAGCTTTACTCTAATGTCCATGGCCTGTCTTAAAAACATTCCGGGCAACAGATCAAGCTGTATCAAATCTGACCACTCCCCCTTTAAAATCTGGGACTAAAAACGTGACTAAAATTCAGATCTTCTAAACAGTTCATATTCTTTGAAGTCGTAGTCACGACGGGTGCCATTAGTGGAATAAGAACTGCTTGAACTGCAGGAGCACATTAGCTATATTAGGGGTCTGTGTTGCTTAATATATAATGTTCTGTGCTGTGTTCCTTCGTTTGTCCCTTCGTATTTTTTTTCTATTGGTCACTGTATTGTCTGTCCTTCGATTAATGGCGACTGCATATCTTCAAACATTTCTTTTTGTGGGCATCAGTAATGACGGATAATGTGAAGTGAATATTCTTTAAAATACTCTGAAACCACTTTAAAGGGTAAGAAAATATCATTATTTTTGCAGATTTGAACTAGAAAATATGTCTATGAAATCTTTCATGCGGTTGACCCGACACGATCCGTTCATGAAAAAAAAATGCATCGAAATTAATCCGGTGGTCAGGTTTAAAATTCTCAGAATACCTTTCTTAGTGCTTGAGGTGATATTTGACGGGAGATACAGAGCATAAAATAGCGTCAGGGTCAAATATGAACAAGATTTGCTGTAATATAAATGCTGGATAAATATGTTTGTAATAAATGAAAAATAAAAAACATGCCACACCGTACGAACAGCTTGAAAATCAAATAGAAAGAGGCAAAATGGATAACCTTAACACATGACTGTTCATATTACTGACCTGGTACACATGACTGTTCATATTACTGACCTGGTACACATGACTGTTCATATTACTGACCTGGTACACATGACTGTTCATATTACTGACCTGGTACACATGACTGTTCATATTACTGACCTGGTACACATGACTGTTCATATTACTGACCTGGTACACATGACTGTTCATATTACTGACCTGGTACACATGACTGTTCATATTACTGACCTGGTACACATGACTGTTCATATTACTGACCTGGTACACATGACTGTTCATATTACTGACCTGGTACACATGACTGTTCATATTACTGACCTGGTACACATGACTGTTCATATTACTGACCTGGTACACATGACTGTTCATATTACTGACCTGGTACACATGACTGTTCATATTACTGACCTGGTACACATGACTGTTCATATTACTGACCTGGTACACATGACTGTTCATATTACTGACCTGGTACACATGACTGTTCATATTACTGACCTGGTACACATGACTGTTCATATTACTGACCTGGTACACATGACTGTTCATATTACTGACCTGGTACACATGACTGTTCATATTACTGACCTGGTACACATGACTGTTCATATTACTGACCTGGTACAGGTTAAACTAGTTTTATGGGCCTAAGCATCCCTAATTAGTGAAATGATGTCGACATTAAAGTATGTTCCATATGTAAGTAAAATGTCAACTCTCACATATAACCGGGCGAACAGCGTTGTTATATAAACGTTACAATCTCCAACACTATACGTAATGCAATGTATATTTAATCTTCGTGATACAGACGTTGTCATATGTATAATTTTAGTTCTATTAAAGAGAGTTGATGGCCTAAGCCATCATTTAAACATTAGGCAGTACAGAAGGCCACCACGAGACACAGGGAACTTTGTACCAAAGTCTAATTACAAAAAAACATCTTTTGTCATCTGTACGCAAATGACAGAATACTTTTCAACAAGGTGTTGATATATTCAGAAAGAAACTTTTTTTTTAAATATAAGATAAAATGATTATTTAAAAGTCCTAGACTCAATAGTCTTGTATTCAGAAGACGACCACTTAAAGCAAGCTGGTGGTTTTTCTCCGGGTCCCCTATTTTCCACCAACAATAAAATTTACCACGACAATATAATTGATATTGTTGAGAGTGGCGTTTAACACCCATGGCGCATAACCATTGAAGTCAAATAGTCAAACATAGATATTTTCTTATTTATTTATGTAAATGGTATACCAATATGTCATCAAACGCTTTCGTGCTAACGACATGTAAGACACAGACGTAATTTGTGTGCTGCAAAAGATTACTCTGTCAATAGTTGAAGTAATGCTTCTAAATCTGTCGTGACGGAGATGATTTTATCAATTGATATAAATGGTTACGATTGATACAATTTGGTCTTCTAGAAATTCTTGCTCTTAACATAGCACAGAAGTACTTTATTGTAATGTAAACAATTAGCTGCAAAGCGGCCTAACTATACAAAGCGTTAATTCATCTTAAAATTTGCAGTAAAAGGAATAAAAGTTGGTAATTGAAGCTTTTCAACAGTAATTTGTCTTTTGGGTAACCAAAGAATTCACGTTTCAAGTTAAGCATAAAATCACATTGACCCATGTTCTTAATTAGGAAAATTGTATTGATAAAATAATCATCATGTTTCTATGAGGATCATGCAAAGTTGTTTGGGCGTTGGTTTTAATTTGTGGTGATTTTTCAATATTTTTTTTATCATGTCCAAGCTCCGTTTTGTTATTGAATTATGAACATTATCTCACTTGTAATGGCTAAGATTCATTTTGACAGATATATTTGATATTATAAATTAGTGCATAAATGACAACATGTGATCGCTTTATTGTTAAATGTTGAATTTCACTTGTAAATACTTTGTTCCGCAGAACATACAAGTTGTCTCTTATTCTGAACATTAGAGAATAAGTGGGCATGCTGCTTCACTGAACTAATAATACAAACTGACAGTGACAACACAACACAATACGAGATCTTTAAAATACAAAATAAAAAAAATGTACCATTACCCACACCTAAACAGAAATGTTTAATTTCTTAATTTAATTTTAAGCCTTTTACACAGTGATCCTAAGCTACAATGTATGGATTGATCTACATCAAATAAAGCTCAAGATATCTAACAGAAGCCATTTGGTTCGGGTGGGCAACAATGAATTGATCCACTCATAGGGGAAGGCATAAATATACTGAATTAATCGTAACTAATATCTGAAAATGTGCGAAAAACATATATCTTTAGTGGATCCACGAAGCTACGTATCCCAGGAAACTCATTTAAATGAATTCTATGTATGTTTCGATGTACAAAAAGTAACAACATGCTCCTCATTCTGAGAGTAAAATTTCTAAACGATGGTTCCTCGCGGGATAATACATATTTGAAGATACCAAAGGGGAAAGGCGAAGCCGTAAATCAAGGGACCGACAATACAATGGCAAAAACAAAAAGGAAAAAAAGGCGAACAGTGGTCTACGAAACACTACACAGAAAATCAAATATGGAATAACACGAGAAACAGCTTAACAAAACAATTTTGTTCAAATGCTTGCCATCCTTTATTTTTGCAATGCATTAAAGCTTTTAACTATATATCTAAACAGTCATAAATATTGAATAAAATGTTATCATTCCTTTATCAAAATTTATTCACACAGGTTCATTTTATTATTATACTTTTCTTTATATATCATTTTCATAATTTCATAATACAAACTACTAACTGAGTTTACCCCCAGTTTTTAGTGGAGTTCGTTCGATCTTTCATTTTCGGTATAGTGTTTTGAAGATCTTTGTTTGTCCTTTATCTTTTGGCTATTGTGTTGTCTGTCCTTCTTCTTTTGGCTATTGTGTTGTTTGTCCTTTATCTTTTGGCTATTGTGTTGTCTGTCCTTCTTCTTTTGGCTATTGTGTTGTTTGTCCTTCTTTTGGCTATTGTGTTGTCTGTCCTTCTTTTGGCTATTGTGTTGTCTGTCCTTCTTCTTTTGGCTATTGTGTTGTTTGTCCTTTATCTTTTGGCTATTGTGTTGTCTGTCCTTCTTCTTTTGGCTATTGTGTTGTCTGTCCTTCTTCTTTTGGCTATTGTGTTGTCTGTCCTTCTTCTTTTGGCTATTGTGTTGTCTGTCCTTCTTTTGGCTATTGTGTTGTCTGTCCTTTTTCCTTTGGCTATTGTGTTGTCTGTCCTTCTTTTGGCTATTGTGTTGTCTGTCCTTCTTCTTTTGGCTATTGTGTTGTCTGTCCTTCTTCTTTTGGCTATTGTGTTGTCTATCCTTCTTCTTTTGGCTATTGTGTTGTCTGTCCTTCTTCTTTTGGCTATTGTGTTGTCTGTCCTTCTTCATTTGGCTATTGTGTTGTCTGTCCTTCTTTTGGCTATTGTGTTGTCTGTCCTTCTTCTTTTGGCTATTGTGTTGTCTGTCCTTCTTTTGGCTATTGTGTTGTCTGTCCTTCTTCTTTTGGCTATTGCGTTGTCTGTCCTTCTTTTGGCTATTGTGTTGTCTGTCCTTCTTTTGGCTATTGCGTTGTCTGTCCTTCTTCTTTTCGCTATTGTGTTGTCTGTCCTTCTTTTGGCTATTATGTTGTCTGTCCTTCTTTTGGCTCTTGTGTTGTCTGTCCTTCTTCTTTTGGCTATTGTGTTGTCTGTCCTTCTTCTTTTGGCTATTGTGTTGTCTGTCCTTCTTTTGGCTATTGTGTTGTCTGTCCTTTTTCCTTTGGCTATTGTGTTGTCTGTCCTTCTTTTGGCTATTGTGTTGTCTGTCCTTCTTCTTTTGGCTATTGTGTTGTCTGTCCTTCTTCTTTTGGCTATTGTGTTGTCTGTCCTTCTTCATTTGGCTATTGTGTTGTCTGTCCTTCTTTTGGCTATTGTGTTGTCTGTCCGTCTTCTTTTGGCTATTGTGTTGTCTGTCCTTCTTCCTTTGGCTATTGTGTTGTCTGTCCTTCTTTTGGCTATTGTGTTGTCTGTCCTTCTTCTTTTGGCTATTGTGTTGTCTGTCCTTCTTCTTTTGGCTATTGTGTTGTCTGTCCTTCTTCTTTTGGCTATTGCGTTGTCTGTCCTTCTTCTTTTCGCTATTGTGTTGTCTGTCCTTCTTCTTTTGGCTATTATGTTGTCTGTCCTTCTTTTGGCTCTTGTGTTGTCTGTCCTTCTTCTTTTGGCTATTGTGTTGTCTGTCCTTCTTCTTTTGGCTATTGTGTTGTCTGTCCTTCTTTTGGCTATTGTGTTGTCTGTCCTTTTTCCTTTGGCTATTGTGTTGTCTGTACTTCTTTTGGCTATTGTGTTGTCTGTCCTTCTTCTTTTGGCTATTGTGTTGTCTGTCCTTCTTCTTTTGGCTATTGTGTTGTCTGTCCTTCTTCATTTGGCTATTGTGTTGTCTGTCCTTCTTTTGACTATTGTGTTGTCTGTCCGTCTTCTTTTGGCTATTGTGTTGTCTGTCCTTCTTCTTTTGGCTATTGTGTTGTCTGTCCTTCTTTTGGCTATTGTGTTGTCTGTCCTTCTTCTTTTGGCTATTGTGTTGTCTGTCCTTCTTCTTTTGGCTATTGTGTTGTCTGTCCTTCTTCTTTTGGCTATTGCGTTGTCTGTCCTTCTTCTTTTCGCTATTGTGTTGTCTGTCCTTCTTCTTTTGGCTATTATGTTGTCTGTCCTTCTTTTGGCTCTTGTGTTGTCTGTCCTTCTTCTTTTGGCTATTGTGTTGTCTGTCCTTCTTCTTTTGGCTATTGTGTTGTCTGTCCTTCTTTTGGCTATTGTGTTGTCTGTCCTTTTTCCTTTGGCTATTGTGTTGTCTGTCCTTCTTTTGGCTATTGTGTTGTCTGTCCTTCTTCTTTTGGCTATTGTGTTTTCTGTCCTTCTTCTTTTGGCTATTGTGTTGTCTGTCCTTCTTCATTTGGCTATTGTGTTGTCTGTCCTTCTTTTGGCTATTGTGTTGTCTGTCCTTCTTCTTTTGGCTATTGTGTTGTCTGTCCTTCTTTTGGCTATTGTGTTGTCTGTCCTTCTTCTTTTGGCTATTGTGTTGTCTGTCCTTCTTCTTTTGGCTATTGTGTTGTCTGTCCTTCTTTTGGCTATTGTGTTGTCTGTCCTTCTTTTGGCTATTGTGTTGTCTGTCCTTCTTCTTTTGGCTATTGTGTTGTCTGTCCTTCTTCTTTTGGCTATTGTGTTGTCTGTCCTTCTTTTGGCTATTGTGTTGTCTGTCCTTTTTCCTTTGGCTATTGTGTTGTCTGTCCTTCTTTTGGCTATTGTGTTGTCTGTCCTTCTTCTTTTGGCTATTGTGTTGTCTGTCCTTCTTATTTTGGCTATTGTGTTGTCTGTCCTTCTTTTGGCTATTGTGTTGTCTGTCCTTCTTTTGGCTATTGTGTTGTCTGTCCTTCTTCTTTTGGCTATTGCGTTGTCTGTCCTTCTTTTGGCTATTGTGTTGTCTGTCCTTCTTTTGGCTATTGCGTTGTCTGTCCGACTTCTTTTGGCTATTGTGTTGTCTGTCCTTCTTCTTTTGGCTATTGTGTTGTCTGTCCTTCTTTTGGCTATTGTGTTGTCTGTCCTTCTTCTTTTGGCTATTGTGTTGTCTGTCCTTCTTCTTTTGGCTATTGTGTTGTCTGTCCTTCTTCTTTTGGCTATTGCGTTGTCTGTCATTCTTCTTTTCGCTATTGTGTTGTCTGTCCTTCTTCTTTTGGCTATTGTGTTGTCTGTCCTTCTTTTGGCTATTGTGTTGTCTGTCCTTCTTCTTTTGGCTATTGTGTTGTCTGTCCTTCTTCTTTTGGCTATTGTGTTGTCTGTCCTTCTTTTGGCTATTGTGTTGTCTGTCCTTCTTTTGGCTATTGTGTTGTCTGTCCTTCTTCTTTTGGCTATTGCGTTGTCTGTCCTTCTTTTGGCTATTGTGTTGTCTGTCCTTCTTTTGGCTATTGCGTTGTCTTGTCCGTCTTCTTTTGGCTATTGTGTTGTCTGTCCTTCTTCTTTTGGCTATTGTGTTGTCTGTCCTACTTCTTTTGGCTATTGTGTTGTCTGTCCTTCTTCTTTTGGCTATTGTGTTGTCTGTCCTTCTTCTTTTGGCTACTGCGTTGTCTGTCATTCTTCTTTTCGCTATTGTGTTGTCTGTCCTTCTTCTTTTGGCTATTGTGTTGTCTGTCCTTCTTTTGGCTATTGTGTTGTCTGTCCTTCTTCTTTTGGCTATTGTGTTGTCTGTCCTTCTTCTTTTGGCTATTGTGTTGTCTGTCCTTCTTCTTTTGGCAATTACATTATCTGTCCTTCTTCTTTTGGCTATTGTGTTTTCTGTCCTTCTTCTTTTGGCTATTGTGTTGTCTGTCCTTCTTCTTTTGGCTATTGTGTTGTCTGTCCTTCTTCTTTTGGCTATTGTGTTGTCTGTCCTTCTTCTTTTGGCTATTGTGTTGTCTGTCCTTCTTCTTTTGGCTATTGCGTTGTCTGTCCTTCTTTTGGCTATTGTGTTGTCTGTCCTTCTTTTGGCTATTGCGTTGTCTGTCCTTCTTCATTTGGCTATTGTGTTGTCTGTCCTTCTTCTTTTGGCTATTGTGTTGTCTGTCCTTCTTCTTTTGGCTATTGTGTTGTCTGTCTTTCTTCTTTTGGCTATTGTGTTGTCTGTCCTTCTTTTGGCTATTGTGTTGTCTCTCCTTATTTTGGCTATTGTGTTGTCTGTCCTTCTTCTTTTGGTTATTTTGTTGTCTGTGCTTCTTCTTTTGGCTATTGTGTTGCCTGTCCTTCTTTTGGCTATGGTGTTGTATGTCCTTCTTCTTTTGGCTATTGTGTTGTCTGTCCTTCTTCTTTTGGCTATTGTGTTGTCTGTCCTTCTTCTTTTGGCTATTGTGTTGTCTGTCCTTCTTCTTTTGGCTATTGTGATGTCTGTCCTTCTTCTTTTGGCTATTGTGTTATCTGTCCTTCTTCTTTTGGATATTGTGTTGTCTGTCCTTCTTCTTTTGGCTATTGTGTTGTCTGTCCTTCTTCTTTTGGCTATTGTGTTTTCTGTCCTTTTTCTTTTGGCTATTGTGTTGTCTGTCCTTCTTTTGGCTATTGCGTTGTCTGGTCCTTCTTCTTTTGGCTATTGTGTTATCTGTCCTTCTTCTTTTGGCTATTGTGTTGTCTGTCCTTCTTCTTATGGCTATTGTGTTGTCTGTCTTTCTTCTTTTGGCTATTGTGTTGTCTGTCCTTCTTTTGGCTATTGTGTTGTCTGTCCTTCTTCTTTTGGCTATTGTGTTGTCTGTCCTTCTTCATTTGGCTATTGTGTTGTCTGTCCTTCTTTTGGCTATTGTGTTGTCTGTCCGTCTTCTTTTGGCTATTGTGTTGTCTGTCCTTCTTCCTTTGGCTATTGTGTTGTCTGTCCTTCTTTTGGCTATTGTGTTGTCTGTCCTTCTTCTTTTGGCTATTGTGTTGTCTGTCCTTCTTCTTTTGGCTATTGTGTTGTCTGTCCTTCTTCTTTTGGCTATTGCGTTGTCTGTCCTTCTTCTTTTCGCTATTGTGTTGTCTGTCCTTCTTCTTTTGGCTATTATGTTGTCTGTCCTTCTTTTGGCTCTTGTGTTGTCTGTCCTTCTT
The DNA here is from genome assembly GCA_963680875.1 of Bathymodiolus brooksi. Classification (NCBI taxonomy): domain Eukaryota; kingdom Metazoa; phylum Mollusca; class Bivalvia; order Mytilida; family Modiolidae; genus Bathymodiolus; species Bathymodiolus brooksi. The sequence goes on along the minus strand of OY804578.1, from coordinate 89,046,862 downwards.
CTTTTGGCTATTGTGTTGTCTGTCCTTCTTCTTTTGGCTATTGTGTTGTCTGTCCTTCTTTTGGCTATTGTGTTGTCTGTCCTTTTTCCTTTGGCTATTGTGTTGTCTGTACTTCTTTTGGCTATTGTGTTGTCTGTCCTTCTTCTTTTGGCTATTGTGTTGTCTGTCCTTCTTCTTTTGGCTATTGTGTTGTCTGTCCTTCTTCATTTGGCTATTGTGTTGTCTGTCCTTCTTTTGACTATTGTGTTGTCTGTCCGTCTTCTTTTGGCTATTGTGTTGTCTGTCCTTCTTCTTTTGGCTATTGTGTTGTCTGTCCTTCTTTTGGCTATTGTGTTGTCTGTCCTTCTTCTTTTGGCTATTGTGTTGTCTGTCCTTCTTCTTTTGGCTATTGTGTTGTCTGTCCTTCTTCTTTTGGCTATTGCGTTGTCTGTCCTTCTTCTTTTCGCTATTGTGTTGTCTGTCCTTCTTCTTTTGGCTATTATGTTGTCTGTCCTTCTTTTGGCTCTTGTGTTGTCTGTCCTTCTTCTTTTGGCTATTGTGTTGTCTGTCCTTCTTCTTTTGGCTATTGTGTTGTCTGTCCTTCTTTTGGCTATTGTGTTGTCTGTCCTTTTTCCTTTGGCTATTGTGTTGTCTGTCCTTCTTTTGGCTATTGTGTTGTCTGTCCTTCTTCTTTTGGCTATTGTGTTTTCTGTCCTTCTTCTTTTGGCTATTGTGTTGTCTGTCCTTCTTCATTTGGCTATTGTGTTGTCTGTCCTTCTTTTGGCTATTGTGTTGTCTGTCCTTCTTCTTTTGGCTATTGTGTTGTCTGTCCTTCTTTTGGCTATTGTGTTGTCTGTCCTTCTTCTTTTGGCTATTGTGTTGTCTGTCCTTCTTCTTTTGGCTATTGTGTTGTCTGTCCTTCTTTTGGCTATTGTGTTGTCTGTCCTTCTTTTGGCTATTGTGTTGTCTGTCCTTCTTCTTTTGGCTATTGTGTTGTCTGTCCTTCTTCTTTTGGCTATTGTGTTGTCTGTCCTTCTTTTGGCTATTGTGTTGTCTGTCCTTTTTCCTTTGGCTATTGTGTTGTCTGTCCTTCTTTTGGCTATTGTGTTGTCTGTCCTTCTTCTTTTGGCTATTGTGTTGTCTGTCCTTCTTATTTTGGCTATTGTGTTGTCTGTCCTTCTTTTGGCTATTGTGTTGTCTGTCCTTCTTTTGGCTATTGTGTTGTCTGTCCTTCTTCTTTTGGCTATTGCGTTGTCTGTCCTTCTTTTGGCTATTGTGTTGTCTGTCCTTCTTTTGGCTATTGCGTTGTCTGTCCGACTTCTTTTGGCTATTGTGTTGTCTGTCCTTCTTCTTTTGGCTATTGTGTTGTCTGTCCTTCTTTTGGCTATTGTGTTGTCTGTCCTTCTTCTTTTGGCTATTGTGTTGTCTGTCCTTCTTCTTTTGGCTATTGTGTTGTCTGTCCTTCTTCTTTTGGCTATTGCGTTGTCTGTCATTCTTCTTTTCGCTATTGTGTTGTCTGTCCTTCTTCTTTTGGCTATTGTGTTGTCTGTCCTTCTTTTGGCTATTGTGTTGTCTGTCCTTCTTCTTTTGGCTATTGTGTTGTCTGTCCTTCTTCTTTTGGCTATTGTGTTGTCTGTCCTTCTTTTGGCTATTGTGTTGTCTGTCCTTCTTTTGGCTATTGTGTTGTCTGTCCTTCTTCTTTTGGCTATTGCGTTGTCTGTCCTTCTTTTGGCTATTGTGTTGTCTGTCCTTCTTTTGGCTATTGCGTTGTCTTGTCCGTCTTCTTTTGGCTATTGTGTTGTCTGTCCTTCTTCTTTTGGCTATTGTGTTGTCTGTCCTACTTCTTTTGGCTATTGTGTTGTCTGTCCTTCTTCTTTTGGCTATTGTGTTGTCTGTCCTTCTTCTTTTGGCTACTGCGTTGTCTGTCATTCTTCTTTTCGCTATTGTGTTGTCTGTCCTTCTTCTTTTGGCTATTGTGTTGTCTGTCCTTCTTTTGGCTATTGTGTTGTCTGTCCTTCTTCTTTTGGCTATTGTGTTGTCTGTCCTTCTTCTTTTGGCTATTGTGTTGTCTGTCCTTCTTCTTTTGGCAATTACATTATCTGTCCTTCTTCTTTTGGCTATTGTGTTTTCTGTCCTTCTTCTTTTGGCTATTGTGTTGTCTGTCCTTCTTCTTTTGGCTATTGTGTTGTCTGTCCTTCTTCTTTTGGCTATTGTGTTGTCTGTCCTTCTTCTTTTGGCTATTGTGTTGTCTGTCCTTCTTCTTTTGGCTATTGCGTTGTCTGTCCTTCTTTTGGCTATTGTGTTGTCTGTCCTTCTTTTGGCTATTGCGTTGTCTGTCCTTCTTCATTTGGCTATTGTGTTGTCTGTCCTTCTTCTTTTGGCTATTGTGTTGTCTGTCCTTCTTCTTTTGGCTATTGTGTTGTCTGTCTTTCTTCTTTTGGCTATTGTGTTGTCTGTCCTTCTTTTGGCTATTGTGTTGTCTCTCCTTATTTTGGCTATTGTGTTGTCTGTCCTTCTTCTTTTGGTTATTTTGTTGTCTGTGCTTCTTCTTTTGGCTATTGTGTTGCCTGTCCTTCTTTTGGCTATGGTGTTGTATGTCCTTCTTCTTTTGGCTATTGTGTTGTCTGTCCTTCTTCTTTTGGCTATTGTGTTGTCTGTCCTTCTTCTTTTGGCTATTGTGTTGTCTGTCCTTCTTCTTTTGGCTATTGTGATGTCTGTCCTTCTTCTTTTGGCTATTGTGTTATCTGTCCTTCTTCTTTTGGATATTGTGTTGTCTGTCCTTCTTCTTTTGGCTATTGTGTTGTCTGTCCTTCTTCTTTTGGCTATTGTGTTTTCTGTCCTTTTTCTTTTGGCTATTGTGTTGTCTGTCCTTCTTTTGGCTATTGCGTTGTCTGGTCCTTCTTCTTTTGGCTATTGTGTTATCTGTCCTTCTTCTTTTGGCTATTGTGTTGTCTGTCCTTCTTCTTATGGCTATTGTGTTGTCTGTCTTTCTTCTTTTGGCTATTGTGTTGTCTGTCCTTCTTTTGGCTATTGTGTTGTCTGTCCTTCTTCTTTTGGCTATTGTGTTGTCTGTCCTTCTTCTTTTGGCTATTGTGTTGTCTGTCCTTCTTCTTTTGGCTATTGTGTTGTATGTCCTTCTTCTTTTGGCTATTGTGTTGTCTGTCCTTCTTCTTTTGGCTACTGTGTTGTCTGTCCTTCTTCTTTTGGCTATTGTGTTGTCTGTCCTTCTTCTTTTGGCTATTGTGTTGTCTGTCCTTTTTCTTTTGGCTATTGTGTTGTCTGTCCTTCTTCTTTTGGCTATTGTGTTGTCTGTCCTTCTTCTTTTGGCTATTGTGTTGTCTGTCCTTCTTCTTTTGGCTATTGTGTTGTCTGTGCTTCTTCTTATAGCTATTGTGTTGTCTGTCCTTCTTCTTTTGGCTATTGTGTTGTCTGTCCTTCTTCTTTTGGCTATTGTGTTGTCTGTCCTTCTTCTTTTGGCTATTGCGTTGTCTGTCCTTCTTCTTTTGGCTATTGTGTTGTCTGTCCGTCTTCTTTTGGCTATTGTGTTGTCTGTCCTTCTTTTGGCTATTGTGTTGTCTGTCCTTCTTCTTTTGGCTATTGTGTTGTCTGTCCTTCTTCTTTTGGCTATTGTGTTGTGTGTCCTTCTTTTGGCTATTGTGTTGTCTGTCCTTCTTCTTTTGGCTATTGTGTTGTCTGTCCGTCTTCTTTTGGCTATTGTGTTGTCTGTCCTTCTTCTTTTGGCTATTGCGTTGTCTGTCCTTCTTCTTTTGGCTATTGTGTTGTCTGTCCTTCTTCTTTTGGCTATTGTGTTGTCTGACCTTCTTTTGGCTATTGTGTTGTCTGTCCTTCTTCTTTTGGCTATTGTGTTGTCTGTCCTTCTTCTTTTGGCTATTGTGTTGTCTGTCCTTCTTCTTTTGGCTATTGTGTTTTCTGTCCTTCTTCTTTAGGCTATTGTGTTGTTTGTCCTTCTTCTTTTGGCTATTGTGTTGTCTGTCCTTCTTCCTTTGGCTATTGTGTTGTCTGTCCTTCTTTTGGCTATTGTGTTGTCTGACCTTCTTTTAGCTATTGTGTTGTCTGTCCTTCTTCATTTGGTTATTGTGTTGTCTGTCCTTTTTCTTTTGGCTATTGGGTTGTCTGTCCTTCTTCTTTTGGCTATTGTGTTGTCTGTCCTTCTTCTTTTGGCTATTGTGTTGTCTGTCCTTCTTCCTTTGGCTATTGTGTTGTCTGTCCTTCTTCTTTTGGCTATTGTGTTGTCTGTCCTTCTTCTTTTGGCTATTGTGTTGTTTGTCCTTTTTCTTTTGGCTATGTGTTGTCTGTCCATCTTCTTTTGGCTATTGTGTTGTCTGTCCTTCTTCTTTTGGCTATTGTGTTGTCTGTCCTTCTTTTGGCTATTGTGTTTTCTGTCTTGCTTTTGGCTATTGTGTTGTCTGTCCTTATTTTGGCTATGGTGTTGTCTGTCCTTCTTCTTTTGTCTATTGTGTTGTCTGGTCCTTCTTATTTTGGCTATTGTGTTGTCTGTCCTTCTTTTGGCTATTGCGTTGTCTGTCCTTCTTCTTTTGGCTATTGTGTTGTCTGTCCTTCTTCTTTTGGCTATTGTGTTGTCTTTCCTTCTTCTTTTGGCTATTGTGTTGTCTGTCCTTCTTCTTTTGGCTATTGTGTTGTCTGTCCTCCTTTTGGCTATTGTGTTGTCTGTCCTTCTTCTTTTGGCTATTGTGTTGTCTCTCCTTTTTCTTTTGGCTAATGTGTTGTCTGTTCTTCTTCTTTTGGCTATTGTGTTGTCTGTCCTTCTTCTTTTGGCTATTGTGTTGTCTGTCCTTCTTCTTTTGGCTATTGTGTTGTCTGTCCTTCTTCTTTTGGCTATTGTGTTGTCTGTCCTTCTTCTTTTGGCTATTGCGTTGTCTGTCCTTCTTCCTTTGGCTATTATGTTGTCTGTCCTTCTTCCTTTGGCTATTGCGTTGTCTGTCCTTCTTTTGGCTATTGTGTTGTCTGTCCTTCTTCTTTTGGCTATTGTGTTGTCTGTCCTTCTTCTTTTGGCTATTGTGTTGTCTGTCCTTCTTCTTTTGGCTATTGTGTTGTTTGTCCTTTATCTTTTGGTTATTGTCTTGTCTGTCCATCTTCTTTTGGCTATTGTGTTGTCTGTCCTTCTTCTTATGGCTATTGTGTTGTCTGTCTTTCTTCTTTTGGCTATTGTGTTGTTCTGTCCTTCTTCTTTTGGCTATGGTGTTGTCTGTCCTTCTTCTTTTGGCCATTGTGTTGTCTGTCCTTCTTCTTTTGGCCATTGTGTTGTCTGTCCTACTTCTTATGGCTATTGTGTTGTCTGGCCTTCTTCTTTTAGCTATTGTGTTGTCTGGCCTTCTTCTTTTGGCTATTGTGTTTTCGGTCCTTCTTTTGGCTATTGTGTTGGCTGTCCTTATCTTGGCTATTGTGTTGTCTGTTCTTCTTCTTTTGGTTATTGTGTTTTCTGTCCTTCTTGTTTTGGCTATTGTGTTGTCTGTCCTTCTTCTTTTGGCTATTGTGTTGTCTGTCCTTCTTCTTTTGGCTATTGTGTTGTCTGTCCTTCTTCTTTTGGCTATTGTGATGTCTGTCCTTCTTCTTTTGGCTATTGTGTTGTCTGTCCTTCTTCTTTTGGCTATTTTGTTGTCTGTCCTTCTTCTTTTGGCTATTGTGTTGTCTGTCCTTCTTCTTTTGGCTATTGTGTTTTCTGTCCTTTTTCTTTTGGCTATTGTGTTGTCTGTCCTTCTTTTGGCTATTGCTTTGTCTGGTCCTTCTTCTTTTGGCTATTGTGTTATCTGTCCTTCTTCTTTTGGCTATTGTGTTGTCTGTCCTTCTTCTTATGGCTATTGTGTTTTCTGTCTTTCTTCTTTTGGCTATTGTGTTGTCTGTCCTTCTTTTGGCTATTGTGTTGTCTGTCCTTCTTCTTTTGGCTATTGTGTTGTCTGTCCTTCTTCTTTTGGCTATTGTGTTGTCTGTCCTTCTTCTTTTGGCTATTGTGTTGTATGTCCTTCTTCTTTTGGCTATTGTGTTGTCTGTCCTTCTTCTTTTGGCTACTGTGTTGTCTGTCCTTCTTCTTTTGGCTATTGTGTTGTCTGTCCTTCTTCTTTTGGGTATTGTGTTGTCTGTCCTTCTTCTTTTGGCTATTGTGTTGTCTGTCCTTCTTCTTTTGGCTATTGTGTTGTCTGTCCTTCTTCTTTTGGCTATTGTGTTGTCTGTCCTTCTTCTTTTGGCTATTGTGTTGTCTGTCCTTCTTCTTATAGCTATTGTGTTGTCTGTCCTTCTTCTTTTGGCTATTGTGTTGTCTGTCCTTCTTCTTTTGGCTATTGTGTTGTCTGTCCTTCTTCTTTTGGCTATTGCGTTGTCTGTCCTTCTTCTTTTGGCTATTGTGTTGTCTGTCCGTCTTCTTTTGGCTATTGTGTTGTCTGTCCTTCTTTTGGCTATTGTGTTGTCTGTCCTTCTTCTTTTGGCTATTGTGTTGTCTGTCCTTCTTCTTTTGGCTATTGTGTTGTCTGTCCTTCTTTTGGCTATTGTGTTGTCTGTCCTTCTTCTTTTGGCTATTGTGTTGTCTGTCCGTCTTCTTTTGGCTATTGTGTTGTCTGTCCTTCTTCTTTTGGCTATTGTGTTGTCTGTCCTTCTTCTTTTGGCTATTGTGTTGTCTGTCCTTCTTTTGGCTATTGTGTTGTCTGTCCTTCTTCTTTTGGCTATTGTGTTGTCTGTCCGTCTTCTTTTGGCTATTGTGTTGTCTGTCCTTCTTCTTTTGGCTATTGTGTTGTCTGTCCTTCTTCTTTTGGCTATTGTGTTGTCTGTCCTTCTTCTTTTGGTTATTGTGTTGTCTGTCCTTTTTCTTTTGGCTATTGTGTTGTCTGTCCTTCTTCTTTTGGCTATTGTGTTGTCTGTCCTTCTTCTTTTGGCTATTGTGTTGTCTGTCCTTCTTCCTTTGGCTATTGTGTTGTCTGTCCTTCTTCTTTTGGCTATTGTGTTGTCTGTCCTTCTTCTTTTGGCTATTGTGTTGTTTGTCCTTTTTCTTTTGGCTATATGTTGTCTGTCCATCTTCTTTTGGCTATTGTGTTGTCTGTCCTTCTTCTTTTGGCTATTGTGTTGTCTGTCCTTCTTTTGGCTATTGTGTTTTCTGTCTTGCTTTTGGCTATTGTGTTGTCTGTCCTTATTTTGGTTATGGTGTTGTCTGTCCTTCTTATTTTGGGTATTGTGTTGTCTGGTCCTTCTTATTTTGGCTATTGTGTTGTCTGTCCTTCTTTTGGCTATTGCGTTGTCTGTCCTTCTTCTTTTGGCTATTGTGTTGTCTGTCCTTCTTCTTTTGGCTATTGTGTTGTCTTTCCTTCTTCTTTTGGCTATTGTGTTGTCTCTCCTTCTTCTTTTGGCTAATGTGTTGTCTGTTCTTCTTCTTTTGGCTATTGTGTTGTCTGTCCTTCTTCTTTTGGCTATTGCGTTGTCTGTCCTTCTTCTTTTGGCTATTGTGTTGTCTGTCCTTCTTCTTTTGGCTATTGTGTTGTTTGTCCTTTATCTTTTGTTGTCTGTCCATCTTCTTATGGCTATTGTGTTGTCTGTCTTTCTTCTTTTGGCTATTGTGTTGTTCTGTCCTTCTTCTTTTGGCTATGGTGTTGTCTGTCCTTCTTCTTTTGGCAATTGTGTTGTCTGTCCTTCTTCTTTTGGCCATTGTGTTGTCTATCCTACTTCTTATGGCTATTGTGTTGTCTGGCCTTCTTCTTTTAGCTATTGTGTTGTCTGGCCTTCTTCTTTTGGCTATTGTGTTTTCGGTCCTTCTTTTGGCTATTGTGTTGGCTGTCCTTATCTTGGCTATTGTGTTGTCTGTTCTTTTTCTTTTGGTTATTGTGTTTTCTGTCCTTCTTGTTTTGGCTATTGTGTTGTCTGTCCTTCTTCTTTTGGCTATTGTGTTGTCTGTCCTTCTTCTTTTGGCTATTGTGTTGTCTGTCCGTCTTCTTTTGGCTATTGTGTTGTCTGTCCTTCTTCTTTTGGCTATTGTGTTCTCTGGCCTTCTTCTTTTAGCTATTGTGTTGTCTATGCTTCTTCTTTTGGCTATTGTGTTGTCTGTCCTTCTTCTTTTGGCTATTGTGTTGTCTGTCCTTCTTCTTTTAGCTATTGTGTTGTCTGTCCTTCTTCTTTTGGCTATTGTGATGTCTGTCCTTCTTCTTTTGGCTATTGTGTTGTCTGTCCTTCTTCTTTTGGCTATTGTGTTTTCTGTCCTTCTTCTTTTGGCTATTGTGTTGTCTGTCCTTCTTCTTTTGGCTATTGTGTTGTCTGTCCTTCTTCCTTTGGCTATTGTGTTGTCTGTCCTTCTTCTTTTGGCTATTGTGTTGTCTGTCCTTCTTCTTTTAGCTATTGTGTTGTCTGTCCTTCTTCTTTTGGTTATTGTGTTGTCTGTCCTTTTTCTTTTGGCTATTGTGTTGTCTGTCCTTCTTCTTTTGGCTATTGTGTTGTCTGTCCTTCTTCTTTTGGCTATTGTGTTGTCTGTCCTTCTTCCTTTGGCTATTGTGTTGTCTGTCCTTCTTCTTTTGGCTATTGTGTTGTCTGTCCTTCTTCTTTTGGCTATTGTGTTGTTTGTCCTTTTTCTTTTGGCTATATGTTGTCTGTCCATCTTCTTTTGGCTATTGTATTGTCTGTCCTTCTTCTTTTGGCTATTGTGTTGTCTGTCCTTCTTTTGGCTATTGTGTTTTCTGTCTTGCTTTTGGCTATTGTGTTGTCTGTCCTTATTTTGGCTATGGTGTTGTCTGTCCTTCTTCTTTTGGGTATTGTGTTGTCTGGTCCTTCTTATTTTGGCTATTGTGTTGTCTGTCCTTCTTTTGGCTATTGCGTTGTCTGTCCTTCTTCTTTTGGCTATTGTGTTGTCTGTCCTTCTTCTTTTGGCTATTGTGTTGTCTGACCTTCTTTTGGCTATTGTGTTGTCTGTCCTTCTTCTTTTGGCTATTGTGTTGTCTGTCCTTCTTCTTTTGGCTATTGTGTTGTCTGTCCTTCTTCTTTTGGCTATTGTGTTTTCTGTCCTTCTTCTTTAGGCTATTGTGTTGTCTGTCCTTCTTCTTTTGGCTATTGTGTTGTCTGTCCTTCTTCCTTTGGCTATTGTGTTGTCTGTCCTTCTTTTGGCTATTGTGTTGTCTGACCTTCTTCTTTTAGCTATTGTGTTGTCTGTCCTTCTTCTTTTGGTTATTGTGTTGTCTGTCCTTTTTCTTTTGGCTATTGTGTTGTCTGTCCTTCTTCTTTTGGCTATTGTGTTGTCTGTCCTTCTTCTTTTGGCTATTGTGTTGTCTGTCCTTCTTCCTTTGGCTATTGTGTTGTCTGTCCTTCTTCTTTTGGCTATTGTGTTGTCTGTCCTTCTTCTTTTGGCTATTGTGTTGTTTGTCCTTTTTCTTTTGGCTATGTGTTGTCTGTCCATCTTCTTTTGGCTATTGTGTTGTCTGTCCTTCTTCTTTTGGCTATTGTGTTGTCTGTCCTTCTTTTGGCTATTGTGTTTTCTGTCTTGCTTTTGGCTATTGTGTTGTCTGTCCTTCTTCTTTTGGCTATTGTGTTGTCTGTCCTTCTTCTTTTGGCTATTGTGTTGTCTGTCCTTCTTCTTATAGCTATTGTGTTGTCTGTCCTTCTTCTTTTGGCTATTGTGTTGTCTGTCCTTCTTCTTTTGGCTATTGTGTTGTCTGTCCTTCTTCTTTTGGCTATTGCGTTGTCTGTCCTTCTTCTTTTGGCTATTGTGTTGTCTGTCCGTCTTCTTTTGGCTATTGTGTTGTCTGTCCTTCTTTTGGCTATTGTGTTGTCTGTCCTTCTTCTTTTGGCTATTGTGTTGTCTGTCCTTCTTCTTTTGGCTATTGTGTTGTCTGTCCTTCTTTTGGCTATTGTGTTGTCTGTCCTTCTTCTTTTGGCTATTGTGTTGTCTGTCCGTCTTCTTTTGGCTATTGTGTTGTCTGTCCTTCTTCTTTTGGCTATTGCGTTGTCTGTCCTTCTTCTTTTGGCTATTGTGTTGTCTGTCCTTCTTCTTTTGGCTATTGTGTTGTCTGACCTTCTTTTGGCTATTGTGTTGTCTGTCCTTCTTCTTTTGGCTATTGTGTTGTCTGTCCTTCTTCCTTTGGCTATTGTGTTGTCTGTCCTTCTTCTTTTGGCTATTGTGTTGTCTGTCCTTCTTCTTTTAGCTATTGTGTTGTCTGTCCTTCTTCTTTTGGTTATTGTGTTGTCTGTCCTTTTTCTTTTGGCTATTGTGTTGTCTGTCCTTCTTCTTTTGGCTATTGTGTTGTCTGTCCTTCTTCTTTTGGCTATTGTGTTGTCTGTCCTTCTTCCTTTGGCTATTGTGTTGTCTGTCCTTCTTCTTTTGGCTATTGTGTTGTCTGTCCTTCTTCTTTTGGCTATTGTGTTGTTTGTCCTTTTTCTTTTGGCTATATGTTGTCTGTCCATCTTCTTTTGGCTATTGTGTTGTCTGTCCTTCTTCTTTTGGCTATTGTGTTGTCTGTCCTTCTTTTGGCTATTGTGTTTTCTGTCTTGCTTTTGGCTATTGTGTTGTCTGTCCTTATTTTGGTTATGGTGTTGTCTGTCCTTCTTATTTTGGGTATTGTGTTGTCTGGTCCTTCTTATTTTGGCTATTGTGTTGTCTGTCCTTCTTTTGGCTATTGCGTTGTCTGTCCTTCTTCTTTTGGCTATTGTGTTGTCTGTCCTTCTTCTTTTGGCTATTGTGTTGTCTTTCCTTCTTCTTTTGGCTATTGTGTTGTCTCTCCTTCTTCTTTTCGCTAATGTGTTGTCTGTTCTTCTTCTTTTGGCTATTGTGTTGTCTGTCCTTCTTCTTTTGGCTATTGTGTTGTCTGTCCTTCTTCTTTTGGCTATTGCGTTGTCTGTCCTTCTTCTTTTGGCTATTGTGTTGTCTGTCCTTCTTCTTTTGGCTATTGTGTTGTTTGTCCTTTATCTTTTGTTGTCTGTCCATCTTCTTATGGCTATTGTGTTGTCTGTCTTTCTTCTTTTGGCTATTGTGTTGTTCTGTCCTTCTTCTTTTGGCTATGGTGTTGTCTGTCCTTCTTCTTTTGGCAATTGTGTTGTCTGTCCTTCTTCTTTTGGCCATTGTGTTGTCTATCCTACTTCTTATGGCTATTGTGTTGTCTGGCCTTCTTCTTTTAGCTATTGTGTTGTCTGGCCTTCTTCTTTTGGCTATTGTGTTTTCGGTCCTTCTTTTGGCTATTGTGTTGGCTGTCCTTATCTTGGCTATTGTGTTGTCTGTTCTTTTTCTTTTGGTTATTGTGTTTTCTGTCCTTCTTGTTTTGGCTATTGTGTTGTCTGTCCTTCTTCTTTTGGCTATTGTGTTGTCTGTCCTTCTTCTTTTGGCTATTGTGTTGTCTGTCCGTCTTCTTTTGGCTATTGTGTTGTCTGTCCTTCTTCTTTTGGCTATTGTGTTCTCTGGCCTTCTTCTTTTAGCTATTGTGTTGTCTATACTTCTTCTTTTGGCTATTGTGTTGTCTGTCCTTCTTCTTTTGGCTATTGTGTTGTCTGTCCTTCTTCTTTTAGCTATTGTGTTGTCTGTCCTTCTTCTTTTGGCTATTGTGATGTCTGTCCTTCTTCTTTTGGCTATTGTGTTGTCTGTCCTTCTTCTTTTGGCTATTGTGTTGTCTGTCCTTCTTCTTTTGGCTATTGTGTTGTCTGTCCTTCTTTTGGCTATTGTGTTGTCTGGTCCTTCTTCTTTTGGCTATTGTGTTGTCTGTCCGTCTTCTTTTGGCTATTGTGTTGTCTGTCCTTCTTCTTTTGGCTATTGCGTTGTCTGTCCTTCTTCTTTTGGCTATTGTGTTGTCTGTCCTTCTTCTTTTGGCTATTGTGTTGTCTGACCTTCTTTTGGCTATTGTGTTGTCTGTCCTTCTTCTTTTGGCTATTGTGTTGTCTGTCCTTCTTCTTTTGGCTATTGTGTTGTCTGTCCTTCTTCTTTTGGCTATTGTGTTTTCTGTCCTTCTTCTTTTGGCTATTGTGTTGTCTGTCCTTCTTCTTTTGGCTATTGTGTTGTCTGTCCTTCTTCCTTTGGCTATTGTGTTGTCTGTCCTTCTTCTTTTGGCTATTGTGTTGTCTGTCCTTCTTCTTTTTGCTATTGTGTTGTCTGTCCTTCTTCTTTTGGTTATTGTGTTGTCTGTCCTTTTTCTTTTGGCTATTGTGTTGTCTGTCCTTCTTCTTTTGGCTATTGTGTTGTCTGTCCTTCTTCTTTTGGCTATTGTGTTGTCTGTCCTTCTTCCTTTGGCTATTGTGTTGTCTGTCCTTCTTCTTTTGGCTATTGTGTTGTCTGTCCTTCTTCTTTTGGCTATTGTGTTGTTTGTCCTTTTTCTTTTGGCTATATGTTGTCTGTCCATCTTCTTTTGGCTATTGTATTGTCTGTCCTTCTTCTTTTGGCTATTGTGTTGTCTGTCCTTCTTTTGGCTATTGTGTTTTCTGTCTTGCTTTTGGCTATTGTGTTGTCTGTCCTTATTTTGGCTATGGTGTTGTCTGTCCTTCTTCTTTTGGGTATTGTGTTGTCTGGTCCTTCTTATTTTGGCTATTGTGTTGTCTGTCCTTCTTTTGGCTATTGCGTTGTCTGTCCTTCTTCTTTTGGCTATTGTGTTGTCTGTCCTTCTTCTTTTGGCTATTGTGTTGTCTGACCTTCTTTTGGCTATTGTGTTGTCTGTCCTTCTTCTTTTGGCTATTGTGTTGTCTGTCCTTCTTCTTTTGGCTATTGTGTTGTCTGTCCTTCTTCTTTTGGCTATTGTGTTTTCTGTCCTTCTTCTTTAGGCTATTGTGTTGTCTGTCCTTCTTCTTTTGGCTATTGTGTTGTCTGTCCTTCTTCCTTTGGCTATTGTGTTGTCTGTCCTTCTTTTGGCTATTGTGTTGTCTGACCTTCTTCTTTTAGCTATTGTGTTGTCTGTCCTTCTTCTTTTGGTTATTGTGTTGTCTGTCCTTTTTCTTTTGGCTATTGTGTTGTCTGTCCTTCTTCTTTTGGCTATTGTGTTGTCTGTCCTTCTTCTTTTGGCTATTGTGTTGTCTGTCCTTCTTCCTTTGGCTATTGTGTTGTCTGTCCTTCTTCTTTTGGCTATTGTGTTGTCTGTCCTTCTTCTTTTGGCTATTGTGTTGTTTGTCCTTTTTCTTTTGGCTATGTGTTGTCTGTCCATCTTCTTTTGGCTATTGTGTTGTCTGTCCTTCTTCTTTTGGCTATTGTGTTGTCTGTCCTTCTTTTGGCTATTGTGTTTTCTGTCTTGCTTTTGGCTATTGTGTTGTCTGTCCTTATTTTGGCTATGGTGTTGTCTGTCCTTCTTCTTTTGGCTATTGTGTTGTCTGGTCCTTCTTATTTTGGCTATTGTGTTGTCTGTCCTTCTTTTGGCTATTGCGTTGTCTGTCCTTCTTCTTTTGGCTATTGTGTTGTCTGTCCTTCTTCTTTTGGCTATTGTGTTGTCTTTCCTTCTTCTTTTGGCTATTGTGTTGTCTGTCCTTCTTCTTTTGGCTATTGTGTTGTCTGTCCTTCTTTTGGCTATTGTGTTGTCTGTCCTTCTTCTTTTGGCTATTGTGTTGTCTCTCCTTTTTCTTTTGGCTAATGTGTTGTCTGTTCTTCTTCTTTTGGCTATTGTGTTGTCTGTCCTTCTTCTTTTGGCTATTGTGTTGTCTGTCCTTCTTCTTTTGGCTATTGTGTTGTCTGTCCTTCTTCTTTTGGCTATTGCGTTGTCTGTCCTTCTTCCTTTGGCTATTATGTTGTCTGTCCTTCTTCCTTTGGCTATTGCGTTGTCTGTCCTTCTTTTGGCTATTGTGTTGTCTGTCCTTCTTCTTTTGGCTATTGTGTTGTCTGTCCTTCTTCTTTTGGCTATTGTGTTGTCTGTCCTTCTTCTTTTGGCTATTGTGTTGTTTGTCCTTTATCTTTTGGTTATTGTTTTGTCTGTCCATCTTCTTTTGGCTATTGTGTTGTCTGTCCTTCTTCTTATGGCTATTGTGTTGTCTGTCTTTCTTCTTTTGGCTATTGTGTTGTTCTGTCCTTCTTCTTTTGGCTATGGTGTTGTCTGTCCTTCTTCTTTTGGCCATTGTGTTGTCTGTCCTTCTTCTTTTGGCCATTGTGTTGTCTGTCCTACTTCTTATGGCTATTGTGTTGTCTGGCCTTCTTCTTTTAGCTATTGTGTTGTCTGGCCTTCTTCTTTTGGCTATTGTGTTTTCGGTCCTTCTTTTGGCTATTGTGTTGGCTGTCCTTATCTTGGCTATTGTGTTGTCTGTTCTTCTTCTTTTGGTTATTGTGTTTTCTGTCCTTCTTGTTTTGGCTATTGTGTTGTCTGTCCTTCTTCTTTTGGCTATTGTGTTGTCTGTCCTTCTTCTTTTGGCTATTGTGTTGTCTGTCCCTCTTCTATTGGCTATTGTGATGTCTGTCCTTCTTCTTTTGGCTATTGTGTTGTCTGTCCTTCTTCTTTTGGCTATTTTGTTGTCTGTCCTTCTTCTTTTGGCTATTGTGTTGTCTGTCCTTCTTCTTTTGGCTATTGTGTTTTCTGTCCTTTTTCTTTTGGCTATTGTGTTGTCTGTCCTTCTTTTGGCTATTGCTTTGTCTGGTCCTTCTTCTTTTGGCTATTGTGTTATCTGTCCTTCTTCTTTTGGCTATTGTGTTGTCTGTCCTTCTTCTTATGGCTATTGTGTTTTCTGTCTTTCTTCTTTTGGCTATTGTGTTGTCTGTCCTTCTTTTGGCTATTGTGTTGTCTGTCCTTCTTCTTTTGGCTATTGTGTTGTCTGTCCTTCTTCTTTTGGCTATTGTGTTGTCTGTCCTTCTTCTTTTGGCTATTGTGTTGTATGTCCTTCTTCTTTTGGCTATTGTGTTGTCTGTCCTTCTTCTTTTGGCTACTGTGTTGTCTGTCCTTCTTCTTTTGGCTATTGTGTTGTCTGTCCTTCTTCTTTTGGCTATTGTGTTGTCTGTCCTTCTTCTTTTGGCTATTGTGTTGTCTGTCCTTCTTCTTTTGGCTATTGTGTTGTCTGTCCTTCTTCTTTTGGCTATTTTGTTGTCTGTCCTTCTTTTGGCTATTGTGTTTTCTGTCCTTCTTCTTATAGCTATTGTGTTGTCTGTCCTTCTTCTTTTGGCTATTGTGTTGTCTGTCCTTCTTCTTTTGGCTATTGTGTTGTCTGTCCTTCTTCTTTTGGCTATTGCGTTGTCTGTCCTTCTTCTTTTGGCTATTGTGTTGTCTGTCCGTCTTCTTTTGGCTATTGTGTTGTCTGTCCTTCTTTTGGCTATTGTGTTGTCTGTCCTTCTTCTTTTGGCTATTGTGTTGTCTGTCCTTCTTCTTTTGGCTATTGTGTTGTCTGTCCTTCTTTTGGCTATTGTGTTGTCTGTCCTTCTTCTTTTGGCTATTGTGTTGTCTGTCCGTCTTCTTTTGGCTATTGTGTTGTCTGTCCTTCTTCTTTTGGCTATTGCGTTGTCTGTCCTTCTTCTTTTGGCTATTGTGTTGTCTGTCCTTCTTCTTTTGGCTATTGTGTTGTCTGACCTTCTTTTGGCTATTGTGTTGTCTGTCCTTCTTCTTTTGGCTATTGTGTTGTCTGTCCTTCTTCTTTTGGCTATTGTGTTGTCTGTCCTTCTTCTTTTGGCTATTGTGTTTTCTGTCCTTCTTCTTTTGGCTATTGTGTTGTCTGTCCTTCTTCTTTTGGCTATTGTGTTGTCTGTCCTTCTTCCTTTGGCTATTGTGTTGTCTGTCCTTCTTCTTTTGGCTATTGTGTTGTCTGTCCTTCTTCTTTTAGCTATTGTGTTGTCTGTCCTTCTTCTTTTGGTTATTGTGTTGTCTGTCCTTTTTCTTTTGGCTATTGTGTTGTCTGTCCTTCTTCTTTTGGCTATTGTGTTGTCTGTCCTTCTTCTTTTGGCTATTGTGTTGTCTGTCCTTCTTCCTTTGGCTATTGTGTTGTCTGTCCATCTTCTTTTGGCTATTGTGTTGTCTGTCCTTCTTCTTTTGGCTATTGTGTTGTCTGTCCTTCTTTTGGCTATTGTGTTTTCTGTCTTGCTTTTGGCTATTGTGTTGTCTGTCCTTATTTTGGCTATGGTGTTGTCTGTCCTTCTTCTTTTGGGTATTGTGTTGTCTGGTCCTTCTTATTTTGGCTATTGTGTTGTCTGTCCTTCTTTTGGCTATTGCGTTGTCTGTCCTTCTTCTTTTGGCTATTGTGTTGTCTGTCCTTCTTCTTTTGGCTATTGTGTTGTCTTTCCTTCTTCTTTTGGCTATTGTGTTGTCTCTCCTTCTTCTTTTGGCTAATGTGTTGTCTGTTCTTCTTCTTTTGGCTATTGTGTTGTCTGTCCTTCTTCTTTTGGCTATTGTGTTGTCTGTCCTTCTTCTTTTGGCTATTGCGTTGTCTGTCCTTCTTCTTTTGGCTATTGTGTTGTCTGTCCTTCTTCTTTTGGCTATTGTGTTGTTTGTCCTTTATCTTTTGGTTATTGTGTTGTCTGTCCATCTTCTTATGGCTATTGTGTTGTCTGTCTTTCTTCTTTTGGCTATTGTGTTGTTCTGTCCTTCTTCTTTTGGCTATGGTGTTGTCTGTCCTTCTTCTTTTGGCAATTGTGTTGTCTGTCCTTCTTCTTTTGGCCATTGTGTTGTCTATCCTACTTCTTATGGCGATTGTGTTGTCTGGCCTTCTTCTTTTAGCTATTGTGTTGTCTGGCCTTCTTCTTTTGGCTATTGTGTTTTCGGTCCTTCTTTTGGCTATTGTGTTGGCTGTCCTTATCTTGGCTATTGTGTTGTCTGTTCTTTTTCTTTTGGTTATTGTGTTTTCTGTCCTTCTTGTTTTGGCTATTGTGTTGTCTGTCCTTCTTCTTTTGGCTATTGTGTTGTCTGTCCTTCTTCTTTTGGCTATTGTGTTGTCTGTCCGTCTTCTTTTGGCTATTGTGTTGTCTGTCCTTCTTCTTTTGGCTATTGTGTTCTCTGTCCTTCTTCTTTTGGCTATTGTGTTGTCTGTCCTTCTTCTTCTAGCTATTGTGTTGTCTGTCCTTCTTCTTTTGGCTATTGTGATGTCTGTCCTTCTTCTTTTGGCTATTGGGTTGTCTGTCCTTCTTCTTTTGGCTATTGTGTTGTCTGTCCTTCTTCTTTTGGCTATTGTGTTGTCTGTCCTTCTTCTTTTGGCTATTGCGTTGTCTGTCCTTCTTCTTTTGGCTATTGTGTTGTCTGTCCGTCTTCTTTTGGCTATTGTGTTGTCTGTCCTTCTTTTGGCTATTGTGTTGTCTGTCCTTCTTCTTTTGGCTATTGTGTTGTCTGTCCTTCTTCTTTTGGCTATTGTGTTGTCTGTCCTTCTTTTGGCTATTGTGTTGTCTGTCCTTCTTCTTTTGGCTATTGTGTTGTCTGTCCGTCTTCTTTTGGCTATTGTGTTGTCTGTCCTTCTTCTTTTGGCTATTGCGTTGTCTGTCCTTCTTCATTTGGCTATTGTGTTGTCTGTCCTTCTTCTTTTGGCTATTGTGTTGTCTGACCTTCTTTTGGCTATTGTGTTGTCTGTCCTTCTTCTTTTGGCTATTGTGTTGTCTGTCGTTCTTCTTTTGGCTATTGTGTTGTCTGTCCTTCTTCTTTTGGCTATTGTGTTTTCTGTCCTTCTTCTTTTGGCTATTGTGTTGTCTGTCCTTCTTCTTTTGGCTATTGTGTTGTCTGTCCTTCTTCCTTTGGCTATTGTGTTGTCTGTCCTTCTTCTTTTGGCTATTGTGTTGTCTGTCCTTCTTCTTTTAGCTATTGTGTTGTCTGTCCTTCTTCTTTTGGTTATTGTGTTGTCTGTCCTTTTTCTTTTGGCTATTGTGTTGTCTGTCCTTCTTCTTTTGGCTATTGTGTTGTCTGTCCTTCTTCTTTTGGCTATTGTGTTGTCTGTCCTTCTTCCTTTGGCTATTGTGTTGTCTGTCCTTCTTCTTTTGGCTATTGTGTTGTCTGTCCTTCTTCTTTTGGCTATTGTGTTGTCTGTCCTTCTTCCTTTGGCTATTGTGTTGTCTGTCCTTCTTCTTTTGGCTATTGTGTTGTCTGTCCTTCTTCTTTTAGCTATTGTGTTGTCTGTCCTTCTTCTTTTGGTTATTGTGTTGTCTGTCCTTTTTCTTTTGGCTATTGTGTTGTCTGTCCTTCTTCTTTTGGCTATTGTGTTGTCTGTCCTTCTTCTTTTGGCTATTGTGTTGTCTGTCCTTCTTCCTTTGGCTATTGTGTTGTCTGTCCTTCTTCTTTTGGCTATTGTGTTGTCTGTCCTTCTTCTTATGGCTATTGTGTTGTCTGTCTTTCTTCTTTTGGCTATTGTGTTGTTCTGTCCTTCTTCTTTTGGCTATGGTGTTGTCTGTCCTTCTTCTTTTGGCCATTGTGTTGTCTGTCCTTCTTCTTTTGGCCATTGTGTTGTCTGTCCTACTTCTTATGGCTATTGTGTTGTCTGGCCTTCTTCTTTTAGCTATTGTGTTGTCTGGCCTTCTTCTTTTGGCTATTGTGTTTTCGGTCCTTCTTTTGGCTATTGTGTTGGCTGTCCTTATCTTGGCTATTGTGTTGTCTGTTCTTCTTCTTTTGGTTATTGTGTTTTCTGTCCTTCTTGTTTTGGCTATTGTGTTGTCTGTCCTTCTTCTTTTGGCTATTGTGTTGTCTGTCCTTCTTCTTTTGGCTATTGTGTTGTCTGTCCCTCTTCTATTGGCTATTGTGATGTCTGTCCTTCTTCTTTTGGCTATTGTGTTGTCTGTCCTTCTTCTTTTGGCTATTTTGTTGTCTGTCCTTCTTCTTTTGGCTATTGTGTTGTCTGTCCTTCTTCTTTTGGCTATTGTGTTTTCTGTCCTTTTTCTTTTGGCTATTGTGTTGTCTGTCCTTCTTTTGGCTATTGCTTTGTCTGGTCCTTCTTCTTTTGGCTATTGTGTTATCTGTCCTTCTTCTTTTGGCTATTGTGTTGTCTGTCCTTCTTCTTATGGCTATTGTGTTTTCTGTCTTTCTTCTTTTGGCTATTGTGTTGTCTGTCCTTCTTTTGGCTATTGTGTTGTCTGTCCTTCTTCTTTTGGCTATTGTGTTGTCTGTCCTTCTTCTTTTGGCTATTGTGTTGTCTGTCCTTCTTCTTTTGGCTATTGTGTTGTATGTCCTTCTTCTTTTGGCTATTGTGTTGTTTGTCCTTCTTCTTTTGGCTACTGTGTTGTCTGTCCTTCTTCTTTTGGCTATTGTGTTGTCTGTCCTTCTTCTTTTGGCTATTGTGTTGTCTGTCCTTCTTCTTTTGGCTATTGTGTTGTCTGTCCTTCTTCTTTTGGCTATTGTGTTGTCTGTCCTTCTTCTTTTGGCTATTTTGTTGTCTGTCCTTCTTTTGGCTATTGTGTTGTCTGTCCTTCTTCTTATAGCTATTGTGTTGTCTGTCCTTCTTCTTTTGGCTATTGTGTTGTCTGTCCTTCTTCTTTTGGCTATTGTGTTGTCTGTCCTTCTTCTTTTGGCTATTGCGTTGTCTGTCCTTCTTCTTTTGGCTATTGTGTTGTCTGTCCGTCTTCTTTTGGCTATTGTGTTGTCTGTCCTTCTTTTGGCTATTGTGTTGTCTGTCCTTCTTCTTTTGGCTATTGTGTTGTCTGTCCTTCTTCTTTTGGCTATTGTGTTGTCTGTCCTTCTTTTGGCTATTGTGTTGTCTGTCCTTCTTCTTTTGGCTATTGTGTTGTCTGTCCGTCTTCTTTTGGCTATTGTGTTGTCTGTCCTTCTTCTTTTGGCTATTGCGTTGTCTGTCCTT
Source organism: Bathymodiolus brooksi (assembly GCA_963680875.1). Classification (NCBI taxonomy): domain Eukaryota; kingdom Metazoa; phylum Mollusca; class Bivalvia; order Mytilida; family Modiolidae; genus Bathymodiolus; species Bathymodiolus brooksi. The sequence goes on along the minus strand of OY804578.1, from coordinate 89,027,251 downwards.
CTTCTTTTGGCTATTGTGTTGTCTGTCCTTCTTCTTTTGGCTATTGTGTTGTCTGACCTTCTTTTGGCTATTGTGTTGTCTGTCCTTCTTCTTTAGGCTATTGTGTTGTCTGTCCTTCTTCTTTTGGCTATTGTGTTGTCTGTCCTTCTTCTTTTGGCTATTGTGTTTTCTGTCCTTCTTCTTTTGGCTATTGTGTTGTCTGTCCTTCTTCTTTTGGCTATTGTGTTGTCTGTCCTTCTTCCTTTGGCTATTGTGTTGTCTGTCCTTCTTCTTTTGGCTATTGTGTTGTCTGTCCTTCTTCTTTTAGCTATTGTGTTGTCTGTCCTTCTTCTTTTGGTTATTGTGTTGTCTGTCCTTTTTCTTTTGGCTATTGTGTTGTCTGTCCTTCTTCTTTTGGCTATTGTGTTGTCTGTCCTTCTTCTTTTGGCTATTGTGTTGTCTGTCCTTCTTCCTTTGGCTATTGTGTTGTCTGTCCATCTTCTTTTGGCTATTGTGTTGTCTGTCCTTCTTCTTTTGGCTATTGTGTTGTCTGTCCTTCTTTTGGCTATTGTGTTTTCTGTCTTGCTTTTGGCTATTGTGTTGTCTGTCCTTATTTTGGCTATGGTGTTGTCTGTCCTTCTTCTTTTGGGTATTGTGTTGTCTGGTCCTTCTTATTTTGGCTATTGTGTTGTCTGTCCTTCTTTTGGCTATTGCGTTGTCTGTCCTTCTTCTTTTGGCTATTGTGTTGTCTGTCCTTCTTCTTTTGGCTATTGTGTTGTCTTTCCTTCTTCTTTTGGCTATTGTGTTGTCTCTCCTTCTTCTTTTGGCTAATGTGTTGTCTGTTCTTCTTCTTTTGGCTATTGTGTTGTCTGTCCTTCTTCTTTTGGCTATTGTGTTGTCTGTCCTTCTTCTTTTGGCTATTGCGTTGTCTGTCCTTCTTCTTTTGGCTATTGTGTTGTCTGTCCTTCTTCTTTTGGCTATTGTGTTGTTTGTCCTTTATCTTTTGGTTATTGTGTTGTCTGTCCATCTTCTTATGGCTATTGTGTTGTCTGTCTTTCTTCTTTTGGCTATTGTGTTGTTCTGTCCTTCTTCTTTTGGCTATGGTGTTGTCTGTCCTTCTTCTTTTGGCAATTGTGTTGTCTGTCCTTCTTCTTTTGGCCATTGTGTTGTCTATCCTACTTCTTATGGCGATTGTGTTGTCTGGCCTTCTTCTTTTAGCTATTGTGTTGTCTGGCCTTCTTCTTTTGGCTATTGTGTTTTCGGTCCTTCTTTTGGCTATTGTGTTGGCTGTCCTTATCTTGGCTATTGTGTTGTCTGTCCTTCTTCTTTTGGCTATTGTGTTGTCTGTCCTTCTTCTTTTGGCTATTGTGTTGTCTGTCCGTCTTCTTTTGGCTATTGTGTTGTCTGTCCTTCTTCTTTTGGCTATTGTGTTCTCTGTCCTTCTTCTTTTGGCTATTGTGTTGTCTGTCCTTCTTCTTCTAGCTATTGTGTTGTCTGTCCTTCTTCTTTTGGCTATTGTGATGTCTGTCCTTCTTCTTTTGGCTATTGGGTTGTCTGTCCTTCTTCTTTTGGCTATTGTGTTGTCTGTCCTTCTTCTTTTGGCTATTGTGTTGTCTGTCCTTCTTCTTTTGGCTATTGCGTTGTCTGTCCTTCTTCTTTTGGCTATTGTGTTGTCTGTCCGTCTTCTTTTGGCTATTGTGTTGTCTGTCCTTCTTTTGGCTATTGTGTTGTCTGTCCTTCTTCTTTTGGCTATTGTGTTGTCTGTCCTTCTTCTTTTGGCTATTGTGTTGTCTGTCCTTCTTTTGGCTATTGTGTTGTCTGTCCTTCTTCTTTTGGCTATTGTGTTGTCTGTCCGTCTTCTTTTGGCTATTGTGTTGTCTGTCCTTCTTCTTTTGGCTATTGCGTTGTCTGTCCTTCTTCATTTGGCTATTGTGTTGTCTGTCCTTCTTCTTTTGGCTATTGTGTTGTCTGACCTTCTTTTGGCTATTGTGTTGTCTGTCCTTCTTCTTTTGGCTATTGTGTTGTCTGTCGTTCTTCTTTTGGCTATTGTGTTGTCTGTCCTTCTTCTTTTGGCTATTGTGTTTTCTGTCCTTCTTCTTTTGGCTATTGTGTTGTCTGTCCTTCTTCTTTTGGCTATTGTGTTGTCTGTCCTTCTTCCTTTGGCTATTGTGTTGTCTGTCCTTCTTCTTTTGGCTATTGTGTTGTCTGTCCTTCTTCTTTTAGCTATTGTGTTGTCTGTCCTTCTTCTTTTGGTTATTGTGTTGTCTGTCCTTTTTCTTTTGGCTATTGTGTTGTCTGTCCTTCTTCTTTTGGCTATTGTGTTGTCTGTCCTTCTTCTTTTGGCTATTGTGTTGTCTGTCCTTCTTCCTTTGGCTATTGTGTTGTCTGTCCTTCTTCTTTTGGCTATTGTGTTGTCTGTCCTTCTTCTTTTGGCTATTGTGTTGTTTGTCCTTTTTCTTTTGGCTATATGTTGTCTGTCCATCTTCTTTTGGCTATTGTGTTGTCTGTCCTTCTTCTTTTGGCTATTGTGTTGTCTGTCCTTCTTTTGGCTATTGTGTTTTCTGTCTTGCTTTTGGCTATTGTGTTGTCTGTCCTTATTTTGGCTATGGTGTTGTCTGTCCTTCTTCTTTTGGGTATTGTGTTGTCTGGTCCTTCTTATTTTGGCTATTGTGTTGTCTGTCCTTCTTTTGGCTATTGCGTTGTCTGTCCTTCTTCTTTTGGCTATTGTGTTGTCTGTCCTTCTTCTTTTGGCTATTGTGTTGTCTTTCCTTCTTCTTTTGGCTATTGTGTTGTCTCTCCTTCTTCTTTTGGCTAATGTGTTGTCTGTTCTTCTTCTTTTGGCTATTGTGTGTCTGTCCTTCTTCTTTTGGCTATTGTGTTGTCTGTCCTTCTTCTTTTGGCTATTGCGTTGTCTGTCCTTCTTCTTTTGGCTATTGTGTTGTCTGTCCTTCTTCTTTTGGCTATTGTGTTGTTTGTCCTTTATCTTTTGGTTATTGTGTTGTCTGTCCATCTTCTTATGGCTATTGTGTTGTCTGTCTTTCTTCTTTTGGCTATTGTGTTGTTCTGTCCTTCTTCTTTTGGCTATGGTGTTGTCTGTCCTTATTTTGGCTATGGTGTTGTCTGTCCTTCTTCTTTTGGGTATTGTGTTGTCTGGTCCTTCTTATTTTGGCTATTGTGTTGTCTGTCCTTCTTTTGGCTATTGCGTTGTCTGTCCTTCTTCTTTTGGCTATTGTGTTGTCTGTCCTTCTTCTTTTGGCTATTGTGTTGTCTTTCCTTCTTCTTTTGGCTATTGTGTTGTCTCTCCTTCTTCTTTTGGCTAATGTGTTGTCTGTTCTTCTTCTTTTGGCTATTGTGTTGTCTGTCCTTCTTCTTTTGGCTATTGTGTTGTCTGTCCTTCTTCTTTTGGCTATTGCGTTGTCTGTCCTTCTTCTTTTGGCTATTGTGTTGTCTGTCCTTCTTCTTTTGGCTATTGTGTTGTTTGTCCTTTATCTTTTGGTTATTGTGTTGTCTGTCCATCTTCTTATGGCTATTGTGTTGTCTGTCTTTCTTCTTTTGGCTATTGTGTTGTTCTGTCCTTCTTCTTTTGGCTATGGTGTTGTCTGTCCTTCTTCTTTTGGCAATTGTGTTGTCTGTCCGTCTTCTTTTGGCCATTGTGTTGTCTATCCTACTTCTTATGGCGATTGTGTTGTCTGGCCTTCTTCTTTTAGCTATTGTGTTGTCTGGCCTTCTTCTTTTGGCTATTGTGTTTTCGGTCCTTCTTTTGGCTATTGTGTTGGCTGTCCTTATCTTGGCTATTGTGTTGTCTGTTCTTTTTCTTTTGGTTATTGTGTTTTCTGTCCTTCTTGTTTTGGCTATTGTGTTGTCTGTCCTTCTTCTTTTGGCTATTGTGTTGTCTGTCCTTCTTCTTTTGGCTATTGTGTTGTCTGTCCGTCTTCTTTTGGCTATTGTGTTGTCTGTCCTTCTTCTTTTGGCTATTGTGTTCTCTGTCCTTCTTCTTTTGGCTATTGTGTTGTCTGTCCTTCTTCTTCTAGCTATTGTGTTGTCTGTCCTTCTTCTTTTGGCTATTGTGATGTCTGTCCTTCTTCTTTTGGCTATTGGGTTGTCTGTCCTTCTTCTTTTGGCTATTGTGTTGTCTGTCCTTCTTCTTTTGGCTATTGTGTTGTCTGTCCTTCTTCTTTTGGCTATTGCGTTGTCTGTCCTTCTTCTTTTGGCTATTGTGTTGTCTGTCCGTCTTCTTTTGGCTATTGTGTTGTCTGTCCTTCTTTTGGCTATTGTGTTGTCTGTCCTTCTTCTTTTGGCTATTGTGTTGTCTGTCCTTCTTCTTTTGGCTATTGTGTTGTCTGTCCTTCTTTTGGCTATTGTGTTGTCTGTCCTTCTTCTTTTGGCTATTGTGTTGTCTGTCCGTCTTCTTTTGGCTATTGTGTTGTCTGTCCTTCTTCTTTTGGCTATTGCGTTGTCTGTCCTTCTTCATTTGGCTATTGTGTTGTCTGTCCTTCTTCTTTTGGCTATTGTGTTGTCTGACCTTCTTTTGGCTATTGTGTTGTCTGTCCTTCTTCTTTTGGCTATTGTGTTGTCTGTCGTTCTTCTTTTGGCTATTGTGTTGTCTGTCCTTCTTCTTTTGGCTATTGTGTTTTCTGTCCTTCTTCTTTTGGCTATTGTGTTGTCTGTCCTTCTTCTTTTGGCTATTGTGTTGTCTGTCCTTCTTCCTTTGGCTATTGTGTTGTCTGTCCTTCTTCTTTTGGCTATTGTGTTGTCTGTCCTTCTTCTTTTAGCTATTGTGTTGTCTGTCCTTCTTCTTTTGGTTATTGTGTTGTCTGTCCTTTTTCTTTTGGCTATTGTGTTGTCTGTCCTTCTTCTTTTGGCTATTGTGTTGTCTGTCCTTCTTCTTTTGGCTATTGTGTTGTCTGTCCTTCTTCCTTTGGCTATTGTGTTGTCTGTCCTTCTTCTTTTGGCTATTGTGTTGTCTGTCCTTCTTCTTTTGGCTATTGTGTTGTTTGTCCTTTTTCTTTTGGCTATATGTTGTCTGTCCATCTTCTTTTGGCTATTGTGTTGTCTGTCCTTCTTCTTTTGGCTATTGTGTTGTCTGTCCTTCTTTTGGCTATTGTGTTTTCTGTCTTGCTTTTGGCTATTGTGTTGTCTGTCCTTATTTTGGCTATGGTGTTGTCTGTCCTTCTTCTTTTGGGTATTGTGTTGTCTGGTCCTTCTTATTTTGGCTATTGTGTTGTCTGTCCTTCTTTTGGCTATTGCGTTGTCTGTCCTTCTTCTTTTGGCTATTGTGTTGTCTGTCCTTCTTCTTTTGGCTATTGTGTTGTCTTTCCTTCTTCTTTTGGCTATTGTGTTGTCTCTCCTTCTTCTTTTGGCTAATGTGTTGTCTGTTCTTCTTCTTTTGGCTATTGTGTGTCTGTCCTTCTTCTTTTGGCTATTGTGTTGTCTGTCCTTCTTCTTTTGGCTATTGCGTTGTCTGTCCTTCTTCTTTTGGCTATTGTGTTGTCTGTCCTTCTTCTTTTGGCTATTGTGTTGTTTGTCCTTTATCTTTTGGTTATTGTGTTGTCTGTCCATCTTCTTATGGCTATTGTGTTGTCTGTCTTTCTTCTTTTGGCTATTGTGTTGTTCTGTCCTTCTTCTTTTGGCTATGGTGTTGTCTGTCCTTCTTCTTTTGGCAATTGTGTTGTCTGTCCTTCTTCTTTTGGCCATTGTGTTGTCTATCCTACTTCTTATGGCTATTGTGTTGTCTGGCCTTCTTCTTTTAGCTATTGTGTTGTCTGGCCTTCTTCTTTTGGCTATTGTGTTTTCGGTCCTTCTTTTGGCTATTGTGTTGGCTGTCCTTATCTTGGCTATTGTGTTGTCTGTTCTTTTTCTTTTGGTTATTGTGTTTTCTGTCCTTCTTGTTTTGGCTATTGTGTTGTCTGTCCTTCTTCTTTTGGCTATTGTGTTGTCTGTCTTTCTTCTTTTGGCTATTGTGTTGTCTGTCCGTCTTCTTTTGGCTATTGTGTTGTCTGTCCTTCTTCTTTTGGCTATTGTGTTCTCTGGCCTTCTTCTTTTAGCTATTGTGTTGTCTATACTTCTTCTTTTGGCTATTGTGTTGTCTGTCCTTCTTCTTTTGGCCATTGTGTTGTCTGTCCTTCTTCTTTTAGCTATTGTGTTGTCTGTCCTTCTTCTTTTGGCTATTGTGATGTCTGTCCTTCTTCTTTTGGCTATTGTGTTGTCTGTCCTTCTTCTTTTGGCTATTGTGTTGTCTGTCCTTCTTTTGGCTATTGTGTTGTCTGTCCTTCTTCTTTTGGCTATTGTGTTGTCTGTCTTTCTTTTGGCTATTGCGTTGTCTGTCCTTCTTCTTTTGGCTATTGAGTTTTCTGTCCTTCTTTTGGCTATTGTGTTTTCTGTCCTTATTTTGGCTATTGTGTTGTCTGTCCTTCTTCTTTTGGGCATTGTGTTGTCTGTCCTTCTTCTTTTGGCTATTGTATTGTCTGTCCTTCTTTTGGCTATTGCGTTGTCTGTCCTTCTTCTTTTGGCTATTGTGTTGTCTGTCCTTCTTCTTTTGGCTATTGTGTTGTCTGTCCTTCTTCTTTTGGCTATTGTGTTGTCTGTCCTTCTTCTTTTGGCTATTGTGTTGTTTGTCCTTCTTTTGGCTATTGTGTTGTCTGTCCTTCTTCTTTTGGCTATTGTGTTGTCTGTCCTTCTTCTTTTGGCTATTGTGTTGTCTGTCCTTCTTCTTTTGGCTATTGTGTTGTCTGCCCTTCTTCTTTTGGCCATTGTGATGTCTGTCCTTCTTCTTTTGGCTATTGTGTTGTCTGTCCTTCTTCTTTTGGCTATTGTGTTGTCTGTCCTTCTTCTTTTGGCTATTGTGTTGTTTGTCCTTTATCTTTTGGTTATTGTGTTGTCTGTCCATCTTCTTATGGCTATTGTGTTGTCTGTCTTTCTTCTTTTGGCTATTGTGTTGTTCTGTCCTTCTTCTTTTGGCTATGGTGTTGTCTGTCCTTCTTCTTTTGGCAATTGTGTTGTCTGTCCTTCTTCTTTTGGCCATTGTGTTGTCTGTCCTACTTCTTATGGCTATTGTGTTGTCTGGCCTTCTTCTTTTAGCTATTGTGTTGTCTGGCCTTCTTCTTTTGGCTATTGTGTTTTCGGTCCTTCTTTTGGCTATTGTGTTGGCTGTCCTTATCTTGGCTATTGTGTTGTCTGTTCTTTTTCTTTTGGTTATTGTGTTTTCTGTCCTTCTTGTTTTGGCTATTGTGTTGTCTGTCCTTCTTCTTTTGGCTATTGTGTTGTCTGTCCTTCTTCTTTTGGCTATTGTGTTGTCTGTCCGTCTTCTTTTAGCTATTGTGTTGTCTGTCCTTCTTCTTTTGGCTATTGTGTTGTCTGGCCTTCTTCTTTTAGCTATTGTGTTGTCTGTACTTCTTCTTTTGGCTATTGTGTTGTCTGTCCTTCTTCTTTTGGCTATTGTGTTGTCTGTCCTTCTTCTTCTAGCTATTGTGTTGTCTGTCCTTCTTCTTTTGGCTATTGTGATGTCTGTCCTTCTTCTTTTGGCTATTGTGTTGTCTGTCCTTCTTCTTTTGGCTATTGTGTTGTCTGTCCTTCTTTTGGCTATTGTGTTGTCTGTCCTTCTTCTTTTGGCTATTGTGTTTTCTGTCCTTCTTTTGGCTATTGCGTTGTCTGTCCTTCTTCTTTTGGCTATTGAGTTTTCTGTCCTTCTTTTGGCTATTGTGTTTTCTGTCCTTATTTTGGCTATTGTGTTGTCTGTCCTTCTTCTTTTGGGCATTGTGTTGTCTGTCCTTCTTTTGGCTATTGTATTGTCTGTCCTTCTTTTGGCTATTGCGTTGTCTGTCCTTCTTCTTTTGGCTATTGTGTTGTCTGTCCTTTTTCTTTTGGCTATTGTGTTGTCTGTCCTTCTTCTTTTGGCTATTGTGTTGTCTGTCCTTCTTCTTTTGGCTATTGTGTTGTTTGTCCTTCTTTTGGCTATTGTGTTGTCTGTCCTTCTTCTTTAGGCTATTGTGTTGTCTGTCCTTCTTCTTTTGGCTATTGTGTTGTCTGTCCTTCTTCTTTTGGCTATTGTGTTGTTTGCCCTTCTTCTTTTGGCCATTGTGATGTCTGTCCTTCTTCTTTTGGCTATTGTGTTGTCTGTCCTTCTTCTTTTGGCTATTGTGTTGTCTGTCCTTCTTCTTTTGGCTATTGTGTTGTCTGTCCTTCTTCCTTTGACTATTGTGTTGTCTGTCCTTCTTTCGGCTATTGTGTTGTCTGTCTTTCTTCTTTTGGCTATTGTGTTGTCTGTCCTTCTTCTTTTGGCTATTGTGTTGTCTGTCCTTCTTCTTTTGGCTATTGTGTTGTTTGTCCTTTATCTTTTGGCTATTGTGTTGTCTGTCCTTCTTTTGGCTATTGTGTTGTCTGTCCTTCTTCTTTTGGCTATTGTGTTGTCTCTCCTTCTTCTTTTGGCTAATGTATTGTCTGTTCTTCTTCTTTTGGCTATTGTGTTGTCTGTCCTTCTTCTTTTGGCTATTGTGTTGTCTGTCCTTCTTCTTTTGGCTATTGTGTTGTCTGTCCATCTTCTTTTGGCTATTGTGTTGTCTGTCCTTCTTCTTTTGGCTATTGCGTTGTCTGTCCTTCTTCCTTTGGCTATTATGTTGTCTGTCCTTCTTCCTTTGGCTATTGTGTTGTCTGTCCTTCTTTTGGCTATTGTGTTGTCTGTCCTTCTTCTTTTGGCTATTGTGTTGTCTGTCCTTCTTCTTTTGGCTATTGTGTTGTCTGTCCTTCTTCTTTTGGCTATTGTGTTGTTTGTCCTTTATCTTTTGGCTATTGTGTTGTCTGTCCATCTTCTTTTGGCTATTGTGTTGTCTGTCCTTCTTCTTATGGCTATTGTGTTGTCTGTCTTTCTTCTTTTGGCTATTGTGTTGTCTGTCCTTCTTCTTTTCGCTATGGTGTTGTCTGTCCTTCTTCTTTTGGCCATTGTGTTGTCTGTCCTTCTTCTTTTGGCCATTGTGTTGTCTGTCCTACTTCTTATGGCTATTGTGTTGTCTGTCCTTCTTCTTTTGGCTATTGTGTTGTCTCTCCTTCTTCTTTTGGCTATTGTGTTGTCTGGCCTTCTTCTTTTAGCTATTGTGTTGTCTGGCCTTCTTCTGTTGGCTATTGTGTTTTCGGTCCTTCTTTTGGCTATTGTGTTGTCTGTCCTTCTTCTTTTGGCTATTGTGTTGTCTGGCCTTCTTCTTTTAGCTATTGTGTTGTCTGTTCTTCTTCTTTTGGCTATTGTGTTGTCTGTCCTTCCTCTTTTGGCTATTGTGTTGTCTGTCCTTCTTCTTTTAGCTATTGTGTTGTCTGTCCTTCTTCTTTTGGCTATTGTGATGTCTGTCCTTCTTCTTTTGGCTATTGTGATGTCTGTCCTTCTTCTTTTGGCTATTGTGGTGTCTGTCCGTCTTCTTTTGGCTATTGTGTTGTCTGTCCTTCTTCTTTTGGCTATTGTGTTGTCTGGCCTTCTTCTTTTAGCTATTGTGTTGTCTGTTCTTCTTCTTTTGGCTACTGTGTTGTCTGTCCTTCCTCTTTTGGCTATTGTGTTGTCTGTCCTTCTTCCTTTAGCTATTGTGTTGTCTGTCCTTCTTCTTTTGGCTATTGTGATGTCTGTCCTTCTTCCTTTGGCTATTGTGTTGTCTGCCCTTCTTCTTTTGGCTATTGTGTTGTCTGTCCTACTTCTTTTGGCTATTGTGTTGTCTGTCCTTCTTCTTTTGGCTATTGTGTTGTCTGTCCTTCTTCTTTTGGCTATTGTGTTGTCTGTCCTTCTTTTGGCTATTGCGTTGTCTGTCCTTCTTCTTTTGGCTATTGTGTTTTCTGTCCTTCTTTTGGCTATTGTGTTTTCTGTCCTTATTTTGGCTATTGTGTTGTCTGTCCTTCTTCTTTTGGCTATTGTGTTGTCTGTCCTTCTTCTTTTGGCTATTGTGTTGTCTGTCCTTCTTCTTTTGGCTATTGTGTTGTCTGCCCTTCTTCTTTTGGCCATTGTGATGTCTGTCCTTCTTCTTTTGGCTATTGTGTTGTCTGTCCGTCTTCTTTTGGCTATTGTGTTGTCCGTGCTTCTTCTTTTGGCTATTGTGTTGTCTGTCCTTCTTCCTTTGGCTATTGTGTTGTCTGTCCTTCTTCCTTTGACTATTGTGTTGTCTGTCCTTCTTTCGGCTATTGTGTTGTCTGTCCTTCTTCTTTTGGCTATTGTGTTGTCTGTCCTTCTTCTTTTGGCTATTGTGTTGTCTGTCCTTCTTCTTTTGGCTATTGTGTTGTTTGTCCTTTATCTTTTGGCTATTGTGTTGTCTGTCCATCTTATTTTGGCTATTGTGTTGTCTGTCCTTCTTCTTTTGGCTATTGTGTTGTCTGTTCTTCTTCTTTTGGCTATTGTGTTGTCTGTTCTTCTTCTTTTGGCTATTGTGTTGTCTGTCCTTCTTTTGGCTATGGTGTTGTCTGTCCTTCTTCTTTTGGCTATTGTGTTGTCTCTCCTTCTTCTTTTGGCTATTGTGTTGTCTGGCCTTCTTCTTTTGGCTATTGTGTTTTCTGTCCTTCTTTTGGCTATTGTGTTGGCTGTCCTTATCTTGGCTATTGTGTTGTCTGTTCTTCTTCTTTTGGCTATTGTGTTGTCTGTCCTTCTTCTTTGGCTATTGTGTTGTCTGTCCTTCTTCTTTTGGCTATTGTGTTGTCTGTCCTTCTTCTTTTGGCTATTGTGTTGTCTGTCCTTCTTCTTTTGGCTATTGTGTTGTCTGTCCTTCTTCTTTTGGCTATTGTGTTGTCTGTCCTTCTTCTTTTGGCCATTGTGATGTCTGTCCTTCTTCTTTTGGCTATTGTGTTGTCTGTCCGTCTTCTTTTGGCTATTGTGTTGTCTGTGCTTCTTCTTTTGGCTATTGTGTTGTCTGTCCTTCTTCTTTTGGCTATTGTGTTGTCTGTCCTTCTTCCTTTGACTATTGTGTTGTCTGTCCTTCTTTCGGCTATTGTGTTGTCTGTCCTTCTTCTTTTGGCTATTGTGTTGTCTGTCCTTCTTCTTTTGGCTATTGTGTTGTCTGTCCTTCTTCTTTTGGCTATTGTGTTGTTTGTCCTTTATCTTTTGGCTATTGTGTTGTCTGTTCATCTTCTTTTGGCTATTGTGTTGTCTGTCCTTCTCATTTTGGCTATTGTGTTGTCTGTTCTTCTTCTTTTGGCTATTGTGTTGTCTGTCCTTCTTTTGGCTATGGTGTTGTCTGTCCTTCTTCTTTTAGCTATTGTGTTGTCTCTCCTTCTTCTTTTGGCTATTGTGTTGTCTGGCCTTCTTCTTTTGGCTATTGTGTTTTCTGTACTTCTTTTGGCTATTGTGTTGGCTGTCCTTATCTTGGCTATTGTGTTGTCTGTTCTTCTTCTTTTGGCCATTGTGTTGTCTGTCCTTCTTCTTTGGCTATTGTGTTGTCTGTCCTTCTTCTTTTGGCTATTGTGTTGTCTGTCCTTCTTCTTTTGGCTATTGTGTTGTCTGTCCTTCTTCTTTTAGCTATTGTGTTGTCTGTCCTTTTTTTGGCTATTGTGTTGTCTGTCCTTCTTCTTTTGGCTATTGTGTTGTCTGTCCTTCTTCTTTTGGCTATTGTGTTGTCTGTCCTTCTTCTTTTGGCTATTGTGTTGTCTGTCCTTCTTCTTTTGGCTATTGTGTTGTCTGTCCTTCTTTTGGCTATTGCGTTGTCTGTCCTTCTTCTTTTGGCTATTGTGTATTCTGTCCTTCTTTTGGCTATTGTGTTGTCTGTCCTTATTTTGGCTATTGTGTTGTCTGTCCTTCTTCTTTTGGGTATTGTGTTGTCTGTCCTTCTTCTTTTGGGTATTGTGTTGTCTGTCCTTCTTCTTTTGGCTATTGTGTTGTCTGTCCTTCTTCTTTTGGCTATTGTGTTGTCTGTCCTTCTTGTGGCTATTGTGTTGTCTGTCCTTCTTCTTTTGGCTATTGTGTTGTATGTCCTTCTTCTTTTGGCTATTGGGTTGTCTGTCCTTCTTTTGGCTATTGTGTTGTCTGTCCTTCTTCTTTTGGCTATTGTGTTGTCTGTCCGTCTTCTTTTGGCTATTGTGTTGTCTGTCCTTCTTTTGGGTATTGCGTTGTCTGTCCTTCTTCTTTTGGCTATTGTGTTGTCTGTCCTTCTTCCTTTGGCTATTGTGTTGTCTGTCCATCTTCTTTTGGCTATTGTGTTGTCTGTCCTTCTTTTGGCTATTGCGTTGTCCGTCCTTCTTCTTTTGGCTATTGTGTTTTCTGTCCTTCTTTTGGCTATTGTGTTGTCTGTCCTTATATTGGCTATTGTGTTGTCTGTCCTTCTTCTTTTGGGTATTGTGTTGTATGTCCTTCTTCTTTTGGCTATTGTGTTGTCTGTCCTTCTTCTTTTGGCTATTGTGTTGTCTGTCCTTCTTCTTTTAGCTATTGTGTTGTCTGTCCTTCTTCTTTTGGCTATTGTGTTGTCTGTCCTTCTTCTTTTGGCTATTGTGTTGTCTGTCCTTCTTCTTTTGGCTATTGTGTTGTCTGCCCTTCTTCTTTTGGCTATTGTGTTGTCTGTGCTTCTTCTTTTGGCTATTGTGTTGTCTGTCCTTCTTCTTTTGGCTATTGTGTTGACTGTCCTTCTTCCTTTGACTATTGTGTTGTCTGTCCTTCTTTCGGCTATTGTGTTGTCTGTCCTTCTTCTTTTGGCTATTGTGTTGTCTGTCCTTCTTCTTTTGGCTATTGTGTTGTCTGTCCTTCTTCTTTTGGCTATTGTGTTGTTTGTCCTTTATCTTTTGGCTATTGTGTTGTCTGTCCATCTTCTTTTGGCTATTGTGTTGTCTGTCCTTCTTCTTTTGGCTATTGTGTTGTCTGTTCTTCTTCTTTTGGCTATTGTGTTGTCTGTCCTTCTTTTGGCTATGGTGTTGTCTGTCCTTCTTCTTTTGGCTATTGTGTTGTCTCTCCTTCTTCTTTTGGCTATTGTGTTGTCTGGCCTTCTTCTTTTGGCTATTGTGTTTTCTGTACTTCTTTTGGCTATTGTGTTGGCTGTCCTTATCTTGGCTATTGTGTTGTCTGTTCTTCTTCTTTTGGCCATTGTGTTGTCTTTCCTTCTTCTTTGGCTATTTTGTTGTCTGTCCTTCTTCTTTTGGCTATTGTGTTGTCTGTCCTTCTTCTTTTGGCTATTGTGTTGTCTGTCCTTCTTTTAGCTATTGTGTTGTCTGTCCTTCTTTTGGCTATTGTGTTGTCTGTCCTTCTTCTTTTGGCTATTGTGTTGTCTGTCCTTCTTCTTTTGGCTATTGTGTTGTCTGTCCTTCTTCTTTTGGCTATTGTGTTGTCTGTCCTTCTTCTTTTGGCTATTGTGTTGTCTGTCCTTCTTTTGGCTATTGCGTTGTCTGTCCTTCTTCTTTTGGCTATTGTGTTGTCTGTCCTTCTTCTTTTGGCTATTGTGTTGTCTGTCCTTCTTGTGGCTATTGTGTTGTCTGTCCTTCTTCTTTTGGCTATTGTGTTGTATGTCCTTCTTCTTTTGGCTATTGTGTTGTATGTCCTTCTTCTTTTGGCTATTGGGTTGTCTGTCCTTCTTTTGGCTATTGTGTTGTCTGTCCTTCTTCTTTTGGCTATTGTGTTGTCTGTCCGTCTTCTTTTGGCTATTGTGTTGTCTGTCCTTCTTTTGGCTATTGTGTTGTCTGTCCTTCTTCTTTTGGCTATTGTGTTGTCTGTCCTTCTTCCTTTGGCTATTGTGTTGTCTGTCCATCTTCTTTTTGCTATTGTGTTGTCTGTCCTTCTTTTGGCTATTGCGTTGTCCGTCCTTCTTCTTTTGGCTATTGTGTTTTCTGTCCTTCTTTTGGCTATTGTGTTGTCTGTCCTTATATTGGCTATTGTGTTGTCTGTCCTTCTTCTTTTGGGTATTGTGTTGTATGTCCTTCTTCTTTTGGCTATTGTGTTGTCTGTCCTTCTTCTTTTGGCTATTGTGTTGTCTGTCCTTCTTCTTTTAGCTATTGTGTTGTCTGTCCTTCTTCTTTTGGCTATTGTGTTGTCTGTCCTTCTTCTTTTGGCTATTGTGTTGTCTGTCCTTCTTATTTTGGCTATTGTGTTGTCTGCCCTTCTTCTTTTGGCTATTGTGTTGTCTGTGCTTCTTCTTTTGGCTATTGTGTTGTCTGTCCTTCTTCTTTTGGCTATTGTGTTGACTGTCCTTCTTCCTTTGACTATTGTGTTGTCTGTCCTTCTTTCGGCTATTGTGTTGTCTGTCCTTCTTCTTTTGGCTATTGTGTTGTCTGTCCTTCTTCTTTTGGCTATTGTGTTGTCTGTCCTTCTTCTTTTGGCTATTGTGTTGTTTGTCCTTTATCTTTTGGCTATTGTGTTGTCTGTCCATCTTCTTTTGGCTATTGTGTTGTCTGTCCTTCTTCTTTTGGCTATTGTGTTGTCTGTTCTTCTTCTTTTGGCTATTGTGTTGTCTGTCCTTCTTTTGGCTATGGTGTTGTCTGTCCTTCTTCTTTTGGCTATTGTGTTGTCTCTCCTTCTTCTTTTGGCTATTGTGTTGTCTGGCCTTCTTCTTTTGGCTATTGTGTTTTCTGTACTTCTTTTGGCTATTGTGTTGGCTGTCCTTATCTTGGCTATTGTGTTGTCTGTTCTTCTTCTTTTGGCCATTGTGTTGTCTTTCCTTCTTCTTTGGCTATTTTGTTGTCTGTCCTTCTTCTTTTGGCTATTGTGTTGTCTGTCCTTCTTCTTTTGGCTATTGTGTTGTCTGTCCTTCTTCTTTTAGCTATTGTGTTGTCTGTCCTTCTTCTTTTGGCTATTGTGTTGTCTGTCCTTCTTCTTTTGGCTATTGTGTTGTCTGTCCTTCTTCTTTTGGCTATTGTGTTGTCTGTCCTTCTTCTTTTGGCTATTGTGTTGTCTGTCCTTCTTTTGGCTATTGCGTTGTCTGTCCTTCTTCTTTTGGCTATTGTGTTGTCTGTCCTTCTTCTTTTGGCTATTGTGTTGTCTGTCCTTCTTGTGGCTATTGTGTTGTCTGTCCTTCTTCTTTTGGCTATTGTGTTGTATGTCCTTCTTCTTTTGGCTATTGTGTTGTATGTCCTTCTTCTTTTGGCTATTGGGTTGTCTGTCCTTCTTTGGCTATTGTGTTGTCTGTCCTTCTTCTTTTGGCTATTGTGTTGTCTGTCCTTCTTCTTTTGGCTATTGTGTTGTCTGTCCTTCTTTTGGCTATTGTGTTGTCTGTCCTTCTTCTTTTGGCTATTGTGTTGTCTGTTCTTCTTCTTTTGGCTATTGTGTTGTCTGTCCTTCTTTTGGCTATGGTGTTGTCTGTCCTTCTTCTTTTGGCTATTGTGTTGTCTGTCCTTCTTCTTTTGGCTATTGTGTTGTCTGTCCTTCTTTTGGCTATTGCGTTGTCTGTCCTTCTTCTTTTGGCTATTGTGTTGTCTGTCCTTCTTCTTTTGGCTATTGTGTTGTCTGTCCTTCTTGTGGCTATTGTGTTGTCTGTCCTTCTTCTTTTGGCTATTGTGTTGTATGTCCTTCTTCTTTTGGCTATTGTGTTGTATGTCCTTCTTCTTTTGGCTATTGGGTTGTCTGTCCTTCTTTGGCTATTGTGTTGTCTGTCCTTCTTCTTTTGGCTATTGTGTTGTCTGTCCTTCTTCTTTTGGCTATTGTGTTGTCTGTCCTTCTTTTGGCTATTGTGTTGTCTGTCCTTCTTCTTTTGGCTATTGTGTTGTCTGTTCTTCTTCTTTTGGCTATTGTGTTGTCTGTCCTTCTTTTGGCTATGGTGTTGTCTGTCCTTCTTCTTTTGGCTATTGTGTTGTCTCTCCTTCTTCTTTTGGCTATTGTGTTGTCTGGCCTTCTTCTTTTGGCTATTGTGTTTTCTGTACTTCTTTTGGCTATTGTGTTGGCTGTCCTTATCTTGGCTATTGTGTTGTCTGTTCTTCTTCTTTTGGCCATTGTGTTGTCTTTCCTTCTTCTTTGGCTATTTTGTTGTCTGTCCTTCTTCTTTTGGCTATTGTGTTGTCTGTCCTTCTTCTTTTGGCTATTGTGTTGTCTGTCCTTCTTCTTTTAGCTATTGTGTTGTCTGTCCTTCTTTTGGCTATTGTGTTGTCTGTCCTTCTTCTTTTGGCTATTGTGTTGTCTGTCCTTCTTCTTTTGGCTATTGTGTTGTCTGTCCTTCTTCTTTTGGCTATTGTGTTGTCTGTCCTTCTTCTTTTGGCTATTGTGTTGTCTGTCCTTCTTTTGGCTATTGCGTTGTCTGTCCTTCTTCTTTTGGCTATTGTGTTGTCTGTCCTTCTTCTTTTGGCTATTGTGTTGTCTGTCCTTCTTGTGGCTATTGTGTTGTCTGTCCTTCTTCTTTTGGCTATTGTGTTGTATGTCCTTCTTCTTTTGGCTATTGTGTTGTATGTCCTTCTTCTTTTGGCTATTGGGTTGTCTGTCCTTCTTTTGGCTATTGTGTTGTCTGTCCTTCTTCTTTTGGCTATTGTGTTGTCTGTCCGTCTTCTTTTGGCTATTGTGTTGTCTGTCCTTCTTTTGGCTATTGTGTTGTCTGTCCTTCTTCTTTTGGCTATTGTGTTGTCTGTCCTTCTTCCTTTGGCTATTGTGTTGTCTGTCCATCTTCTTTTTGCTATTGTGTTGTCTGTCCTTCTTTTGGCTATTGCGTTGTCCGTCCTTCTTCTTTTGGCTATTGTGTTTTCTGTCCTTCTTTTGGCTATTGTGTTGTCTGTCCTTATATTGGCTATTGTGTTGTCTGTCCTTCTTCTTTTGGGTATTGTGTTGTATGTCCTTCTTCTTTTGGCTATTGTGTTGTCTGTCCTTCTTCTTTTGGCTATTGTGTTGTCTGTCCTTCTTCTTTTAGCTATTGTGTTGTCTGTCCTTCTTCTTTTGGCTATTGTGTTGTCTGTCCTTCTTCTTTTGGCTATTGTGTTGTCTGTCCTTCTTCTTTTGGCTATTGTGTTGTCTGCCCTTCTTCTTTTGGCTATTGTGTTGTCTGTGCTTCTTCTTTTGGCTATTGTGTTGTCTGTCCTTCTTCTTTTGGCTATTGTGTTGACTGTCCTTCTTCCTTTGACTATTGTGTTGTCTGTCCTTCTTTCGGCTATTGTGTTGTCTGTCCTTCTTCTTTTGGCTATTGTGTTGTCTGTCCTTCTTCTTTTGGCTATTGTGTTGTCTGTCCTTCTTCTTTTGGCTATTGTGTTGTTTGTCCTTTATCTTTTGGCTATTGTGTTGTCTGTCCATCTTCTTTTGGCTATTGTGTTGTCTGTCCTTCTTCTTTTGGCTATTGTGTTGTCTGTTCTTCTTCTTTTGGCTATTGTGTTGTCTGTCCTTCTTTTGGCTATGGTGTTGTCTGTCCTTCTTCTTTTGGCTATTGTGTTGTCTCTCCTTCTTCTTTTGGCTATTGTGTTGTCTGGCCTTCTTCTTTTGGCTATTGTGTTTTCTGTACTTCTTTTGGCTATTGTGTTGGCTGTCCTTATCTTGGCTATTGTGTTGTCTGTTCTTCTTCTTTTGGCCATTGTGTTGTCTTTCCTTCTTCTTTGGCTATTTTGTTGTCTGTCCTTCTTCTTTTGGCTATTGTGTTGTCTGTCCTTCTTCTTTTGGCTATTGTGTTGTCTGTCCTTCTTCTTTTAGCTATTGTGTTGTCTGTCCTTCTTTTGGCTATTGTGTTGTCTGTCCTTCTTCTTTTGGCTATTGTGTTGTCTGTCCTTCTTCTTTTGGCTATTGTGTTGTCTGTCCTTCTTCTTTTGGCTATTGTGTTGTCTGTCCTTCTTCTTTTGGCTATTGTGTTGTCTGTCCTTCTTTTGGCTATTGCGTTGTCTGTCCTTCTTCTTTTGGCTATTGTGTTGTCTGTCCTTCTTCTTTTGGCTATTGTGTTGTCTGTCCTTCTTGTGGCTATTGTGTTGTCTGTCCTTCTTCTTTTGGCTATTGTGTTGTATGTCCTTCTTCTTTTGGCTATTGTGTTGTATGTCCTTCTTCTTTTGGCTATTGGGTTGTCTGTCCTTCTTTTGGCTATTGTGTTGTCTGTCCTTCTTCTTTTGGCTATTGTGTTGTCTGTCCTTCTTCTTTTGGCTATTGTGTTGTCTGTCCTTCTTTTGGCTATTGTGTTGTCTGTCCTTCTTCTTTTGGCTATTGTGTTGTCTGTCCTTCTTCCTTTGGCTATTGTGTTGTCTGTCCATCTTCTTTTGGCTATTGTGTTGTCTGTCCTTCTTTTGGCTATTGCGTTGTCTGTCCTTCTTCTTTTGGCTATTGTGTTTTCTGTCCTTTTGGCTATTGTGTTGTCTGTCCTTATATTGGCTATTGTGTTGTCTGTCCTTCTTCTTTTGGGTATTGTGTTGTATGTCCTTCTTCTTTTGGCTATTGTGTTGTCTGTCCTTCTTCTTTTGGCTATTGTGTTGTCTGTCCTTCTTCTTTTAGCTATTGTGTTGTCTGTCCTTCTTCTTTTGGCTATTGTGTTGTCTGTCCTTCTTCTTTTGGCTATTGTGTTGTCTGTCCTTCTTCTTTTGGCTATTGTGTTGTCTGCCCTTCTTCTTTTGGCTATTGTGTTGTCTGTGCTTCTTCTTTTGGCTATTGTGTTGTCTGTCCTTCTTCTTTTGGCTATTGTGTTGACTGTCCTTCTTCCTTTGACTATTGTGTTGTCTGTCCTTCTTTCGGCTATTGTGTTGTCTGTCCTTCTTCTTTTGGCTATTGTGTTGTCTGTCCTTCTTCTTTTGGCTATTGTGTTGTCTGTCCTTCTTCTTTTGGCTATTGTGTTGTTTGTCCTTTATCTTTTGGCTATTGTGTTGTCTGTCCATCTTCTTTTGGCTATTGTGTTGTCTGTCCTTCTTCTTTTGGCTATTGTGTTGTCTGTTCTTCTTCTTTTGGCTATTGTGTTGTCTGTCCTTCTTTTGGATATGGTGTTGTCTGTCCTTCTTCTTTTGGCTATTGTGTTGTCTCTCCTTCTTCTTTTGGCTATTGTGTTGTCTGGCCTTCTTCTTTTGGCTATTGTGTTTTCTGTACTTCTTTTGGCTATTGTGTTGGCTGTCCTTATCTTGGCTATTGTGTTGTCTGTTCTTCTTCTTTTGGCCATTGTGTTGTCTGTCCTTCTTCTTTGGCTATTTTGTTGTCTGTCCTTCTTCTTTTGGCTATTGTGTTGTCTGTCCTTCTTCTTTTGGCTATTGTGTTGTCTGTCCTTCTTCTTTTAGCTATTGTGTTGTCTGTCCTTCTTTTGGCTATTGTGTTGTCTGTCCTTCTTCTTTTGGCTATTGTGTTGTCTGTCCTTCTTCTTTTGGCTATTGTGTTGTCTGTCCTTCTTCTTTTGGCTATTGTGTTGTCTGTCCTTCTTCTTTTGGCTATTGTGTTGTCTGTCCTTCTTTTGGCTATTGCGTTGTCTGTCCTTCTTCTTTTGGCTATTGTGTTGTCTGGTCCTTCTTCTTTTGGCTATTGTGTTGTCTGTCCTTCTTGTGGCTATTGTGTTGTCTGTCCTTCTTCTTTTGGCTATTGTGTTGTATGTCCTTCTTCTTTTGGCTATTGTGTTGTATGTCCTTCTTCTTTTGGCTATTGGGTTGTCTGTCCTTCTTTTGGCTATTGTGTTGTCTGTCCTTCTTCTTTTGGCTATTGTGTTGTGTGTCCGTCTTCTTTTGGCTATTGTGTTGTCTGTCCTTCTTTTGGCTATTGTGTTGTCTGTCCTTCTTCTTTTGGCTATTGTGTTGTCTGTCCTTCTTCCTTTGGCTATTGTGTTGTCTGTCCATCTTCTTTTGGCTATTGTGTTGTCTGTCCTTCTTTTGGCTATTGCGTTGTCTGTCCTTCTTCTTTTGGCTATTGTGTTTTCTGTCCTTCTTTTGGCTATTGTGTTGTCTGTCCTTATATTGGCTATTGTGTTGTCTGTCCTTCTTCTTTTGGGTATTGTGTTGTATGTCCTTCTTCTTTTGGCTATTGTGTTGTCTGTCCTTCTTCTTTTGGCTATTGTGTTGTCTGTCCTTCTTCTTTTAGCTATTGTGTTGTCTGTCCTTCTTCTTTTGGCTATTGTGTTGTCTGTCCTTCTTCTTTTGGCTATTGTGTTGTCTGTCCTTCTTCTTTTGGCTATTGTGTTGTCTGCCCTTCTTCTTTTGGCTATTGTGTTGTCTGTGCTTCTTCTTTTGGCTATTGTGTTGTCTGTCCTTCTTCTTTTGGCTATTGTGTTGACTGTCCTTCTTCCTTTGACTATTGTGTTGTCTGTCCTTCTTTCGGCTATTGTGTTGTCTGTCCTTCTTCTTTTGGCTATTGTGTTGTCTGTCCTTCTTCTTTTGGCTATTGTGTTGTCTGTCCTTCTTCTTTTGGCTATTGTGTTGTTTGTCCTTTATCTTTTGGCTATTGTGTTGTCTGTCCATCTTCTTTTGGCTATTGTGTTGTCTGTCCTTCTTCTTTTGGCGATTGTGTTGTCTGTTCTTCTTCTTTTGGCTATTGTGTTGTCTGTCCTTCTTTTGGATATGGTGTTGTCTGTCCTTCTTCTTTTGGCTATTGTGTTGTCTCTCCTTCTTCTTTTGGCTATTGTGTTGTCTGGCCTTCTTCTTTTGGCTATTGTGTTTTCTGTACTTCTTTTGGCTATTGTGTTGGCTGTCCTTATCTTGGCTATTGTGTTGTCTGTTCTTCTTCTTTTGGCCATTGTGTTGTCTGTCCTTCTTCTTTGGCTATTTTGTTGTCTGTCCTTCTTCTTTTGGCTATTGTGTTGTCTGTCCTTCTTCTTTTGGCTATTGTGTTGTCTGTCCTTCTTCTTTTAGCTATTGTGTTGTCTGTCCTTCTTTTGGCTATTGTGTTGTCTGTCCTTCTTCTTTTGGCTATTGTGTTGTCTGTCCTTCTTCTTTTGGCTATTGTGTTGTCTGTCCTTCTTCTTTTGGCTATTGTGTTGTCTGTCCTTCTTCTTTTGGCTATTGTGTTGTCTGTCCTTCTTTTGGCTATTGCGTTGTCTGTCCTTCTTCTTTTGGCTATTGTGTTGTCTGTCCTTCTTCTTTTGGCTATTGTGTTGTCTGTCCTTCTTGTGGCTATTGTGTTGTCTGTCCTTCTTCTTTTGGCTATTGTGTTGTATGTCCTTCTTCTTTTGGCTATTGTGTTGTATGTCCTTCTTCTTTTGGCTATTGGGTTGTCTGTTCTTCTTTTGGCTATTGTGTTGTCTGTCCTTCTTCTTTTGGCTATTGTGTTGTCTGTCCGTCTTCTTTTGGCTATTGTGTTGTCTGTCCTTCTTTTGGCTATTGTGTTGTCTGTCCTTCTTCTTTTGGCTATTGTGTTGTCTGTCCTTCTTCCTTTGGCTATTGTGTTGTCTGTCCATCTTCTTTTGGCTATTGTGTTGTCTGTCCTTCTTTTGGCTATTGCGTTGTCTGTCCTTTTTCTTTTGGCTATTGTGTTTTCTGTCCTTCTTTTGGCTATTGTGTTGTCTGTCCTTATATTGGCTATTGTGTTGTCTGTCCTTCTTCTTTTGGGTATTGTGTTGTCTGTCCCTCTTCTTTTGGCTATTGTGTTGTCTGTCCTTCTTCTTTTGGCTATTGTGTTGTCTGTCCTTCTTCTTTTGGCTATTGTGTTGTATGTCCTTCTTCTTTTGGCTATTGTGTTGTCTGTCCTTCTTCTTTTGGCTATTGTGTTGTCTGTCCTTCTTCTTTTAGCTATTGTGTTGTCTGTCCTTCTTCTTTTGGCTATTGTGTTGTCTGTCCTTCTTCTTTTGGCTATTGTGTTGTCTGTCCTTCTTCTTTTGGCTATTGTGTTGTCTGTCCTTCTTATTTTGGCTATTGTGTTGTCTGCCCCTCTTCTTTTGGCTATTGTGTTGTCTGTCCTTCTTCTTTTGGCTATTGTGTTGTCTGTCCTTCTTCTTTTGGCTATTGTGTTGTCTGTCCTTCTTCCTTTGACTATTGTGTTGTCTGTCCTTCTTTCGGCTATTGTGTTGTCTGTCCTTCTTCTTTTGGCTATTGTGTTGTCTGTCCTTCTTCTTTTGGCTATTGTGTTGTCTGTCCTTCTTCTTTTGGCTATTGTGTTGTTTGTCCTTTATCTTTTGGCTATTGTGTTGTCTGTCCATCTTCTTTTGGCTATTGTGTTGTCTGTCCTTCTTCTTTTGGCTATTGTGTTGTCTGTTCTTCTTCTTTTGGCTATTGTGTTGTCTGTCCTTCTTTTGGCTATGGTGTTGTCTGTCCTTCTTCTTTTGGCTATTGTGTTGTCTCTCCTTCTTCTTTTGGCTATTGTGTTGTCTGGCCTTCTTCTTTTGGCTATTGTGTTTTCTGTACTTCTTTTGGCTATTGTGTTGGCTGTCCTTATCTTGGCTATTGTGTTGTCTGTTCTTCTTCTTTTGGCCATTGTGTTGTCTGTCCTTCTTCTTTGGCTATTGTGTTTTCTGTCCTTCTTCTTTTGGCTATTGTGTTGTCTGTCCTTCTTCTTTTAGCTATTGTGTTGTCTGTCCTTCTTTTGGCTATTGTGTTGTCTGTCCTTCTTCTTTTGGCTATTGTGTTGTCTGTCCTTCTTCTTTTGGCTATTATGTTGTCTGTCCTTCTTCTTTTGGCTATTGTGTTTTCTGTCCTTCTTTTGGCTATTGTGTTGTCTGTCCTTATTTTGGCTATTGTGTTGTCTGTCCTTCTTCTTTTGGGTATTGTGTTGTCTGTCCTTCTTCTTTTGGCTATTGTGTTGTCTGTCCTTCTTCTTTTGGCTATTGTGTTGTCTGTCCTTCTTGTGGCTATTGTGTTGTCTGTCCTTCTTCTTTTGGCTATTGTGTTGTATGTCCTTCTTCTTTTGGCTATTGTGTTGTATGTCCTTCTTCTTTTGGCTATTGGGTTGTCTGTCCTTCTTTTGGCTATTGTGTTGTCTGTCCTTCTTCTTTTGGCTATTGTGTTGTCTGTCCGTCTTCTTTTGGCTATTATGTTGTCTGTCCTTCTTTTGGCTATTGTGTTGTCTGTCCTTCTTCTTTTGGCTATTGTGTTGTCTGTCCTTCTTCTTTTAGCTATTGTGTTGTCTGTCCTTCTTTTGGCTATTGTGTTGTCTGTCCTTCTTCTTTTGGCTATTGTGTTGTCTGTCCTTCTTCTTTTGGCTATTGTGTTGTCTGTCCTTCTTCTTTTGGCTATTGTGTTGTCTGTCCTTCTTCTTTTGGCTATTGTGTTGTCTGTCCTTCTTTTGGCTATTGCGTTGTCTGTCCTTCTTCTTTTGGCTATTGTGTTGTCTGTCCTTCTTCTTTTGGCTATTGTGTTGTCTGTCCTTCTTGTGGCTATTGTGTTGTCTGTCCTTCTTCTTTTGGCTATTGTGTTGTATGTCCTTCTTCTTTTGGCTATTGTGTTGTATGTCCTTCTTCTTTTGGCTATTGGGTTGTCTGTCCTTCTTTTGGCTATTGTGTTGTCTGTCCTTCTTCTTTTGGCTATTGTGTTGTCTGTCCGTCTTCTTTTGGCTATTGTGTTGTCTGTCCTTCTTTTGGCTATTGTGTTGTCTGTCCTTCTTCTTTTGGCTATTGTGTTGTCTGTCCTTCTTCCTTTGGCTATTGTGTTGTCTGTCCATCTTCTTTTGGC
The DNA here is from genome assembly GCA_963680875.1 of Bathymodiolus brooksi. NCBI lineage: Eukaryota > Metazoa > Mollusca > Bivalvia > Mytilida > Modiolidae > Bathymodiolus > Bathymodiolus brooksi. Next base: position 89,003,893 of record OY804578.1, on the reverse strand, counting down.
TATTGTGTTGTCTGTCCTTCTTTTGGCTATTGCGTTGTCTGTCCTTCTTCTTTTGGCTATTGTGTTTTCTGTCCTTCTTTTGGCTATTGTGTTGTCTGTCCTTATATTGGCTATTGTGTTGTCTGTCCTTCTTCTTTTGGGTATTGTGTTGTCTGTCCCTCTTCTTTTGGCTATTGTGTTGTCTGTCCTTCTTCTTTTGGCTATTGTGTTGTCTGTCCTTCTTCTTTTGGCTATTGTGTTGTATGTCCTTCTTCTTTTGGCTATTGTGTTGTCTGTCCTTCTTCTTTTGGCTATTGTGTTGTCTGTCCTTCTTCTTTTAGCTATTGTGTTGTCTGTCCTTCTTCTTTTGGCTATTGTGTTGTCTGTCCTTCTTCTTTTGGCTATTGTGTTGTCTGTCCTTCTTCTTTTGGCTATTGTGTTGTCTGTCCTTCTTCTTTTGGCTATTGTGTTGTCTGCCCCTCTTCTTTTGGCTATTGTGTTGTCTGTCCTTCTTCTTTTGGCTATTGTGTTGTCTGTCCTTCTTCTTTTGGCTATTGTGTTGTCTGTCCTTCTTCCTTTGACTATTGTGTTGTCTGTCCTTCTTTCGGCTATTGTGTTGTCTGTCCTTCTTCTTTTGGCTATTGTGTTGTCTGTCCTTCTTTTGGCTATTGTGTTGTCTGTCCTTCTTCTTTTGGCTATTGTGTTGTTTGTCCTTTATCTTTTGGCTATTGTGTTGTCTGTCCATCTTCTTTTGGCTATTGTGTTGTCTGTCCTTCTTCTTTTGGCTATTGTGTTGTCTGTTCTTCTTCTTTTGGCTATTGTGTTGTCTGTCCTTCTTTTGGCTATGGTGTTGTCTGTCCTTCTTCTTTTGGCTATTGTGTTGTCTCTCCTTCTTCTTTTGGCTATTGTGTTGTCTGGCCTTCTTCTTTTGGCTATTGTGTTTTCTGTACTTCTTTTGGCTATTGTGTTGGCTGTCCTTATCTTGGCTATTGTGTTGTCTGTTCTTCTTCTTTTGGTCATTGTGTTGTCTGTCCTTCTTCTTTGGCTATTGTGTTGTCTGTCCTTCTTCTTTTGGCTATTGTGTTGTCTGTCCTTCTTCTTTTAGCTATTGTGTTGTCTGTCCTTCTTTTGGCTATTGTGTTGTCTGTCCTTCTTCTTTTGGCTATTGTGTTGTCTGTCCTTCTTCTTTTGGCTATTGTGTTGTCTGTCCTTCTTCTTTTGGCTATTGTGTTTTCTGTCCTTCTTTTGGCTATTGTGTTGTCTGTCCTTATTTTGGCTATTGTGTTGTCTGTCCTTCTTCTTTTGGGTATTGTGTTGTCTGTCCTTCTTCTTTTGGGTATTGTGTTGTCTGTCCTTCTTCTTATGGCTATTGTGTTGTCTGTCCTTCTTCTTTTGGCTATTGTGTTGTCTGTCCTTCTTGTGGCTATTGTGTTGTCTGTCCTTCTTCTTTTGGCTATTGTGTTGTATGTCCTTCTTCTTTTGGCTATTGTGTTGTATGTCCTTCTTCTTTTGGCTATTGGGTTGTCTGTCCTTCTTTTGGCTATTGTGTTGTCTGTCCTTCTTCTTTTGGCTATTGTGTTGTCTGTCCGTCTTCTTTTGGCTATTGTGTTGTCTGTCCTTCTTTTGGCTATTGTGTTGTCTGTCCTTCTTCTTTTGGCTATTGTGTTGTCTGTCCTTCTTCCTTTGGCTATTGTGTTGTCTGTCCTTCTTCTTTTGGCTATTGTGTTGTCTGTCCTTCTTCTTTTGGCTATTGTGTTGTCTGTCCGTCTTCTTTTGGCTATTGTGTTGTCTGTCCTTCTTTTGGCTATTGTGTCGTCTGTCCTTCTTCTTTTGACTATTGTGTTGTCTGTCCTTCTTCTTTTGGCTATTGTGTTGTCTGTCCTTCTTTTGGCTACTGCGTTGTCTGTCCTTCTTCTTTTGGCTATTGTGTTTTCTGTCCTTCTTTTGGCTATTGTGTTGTCTGTCCTTATTTTGGCTATTGTGTTGTCTGTCCTTCTTCTTTTGGGTATTGTGTTGTCTGTCCTTCTTCTTTTGGCTATTGTGTTGTATGTCCTTCTTCTTTTGGCTATTGTGTTGTCTGTCCTTCTTCTTTTGGCTATTGTGTTGTCTGTCCTTCTTCATTTAGCTATTGTGTTGTATGTCCTTCTTCTTTTGGCTATTGTGTTGTCTGTCCTTCTTCTTTTGGCTATTGTGTTGTCTGTCCTTCTTCTTTTGGCTATTGTGTTGTCTGTCCTTCTTCTTTTGGCTGTTGTGTTGTCTGTCCTTCTTTTGGCTATTGTGTTGTATGTCCTTCTTCTTTTAGCTATTGTGTTGTCTGTCCTTCTTTTGACTATTGTGTTGTCTGTCCTTCTTCTTTTGGCTATTGTGTTGTCTGTCCGTCTTCTTTTGGCTATTGTGTTGTCTGTCCTACTTCTTTTGGCTATTGCGTTGTCTGTCCTTCTTCTTTTGGCTATTGTGTTGTCTGTCCTTCTTCTTTTGGCTATTGTGTTGTCTGTCCTTCTTTTGGCTATTGTGTTGTCTGTCCTTCTTCTTTTGGCTATTGTGTTGTCTGTCCTTCTTCTTTTGGCTATTGTGTAGTCTGTCCTTCTTCTTTTGGCTATTGTGTTGTTTGTCCTTTATCTTTTGGCTATTGTGTTGTCTGTCCTTCTTTTGGCTATGGTGTTGTCTGTCCTTCTTCTTTTGGCTATTGTGTTGTCTCTCCTTCTTCTTTTGGCTATTGTGTTGTCTGGCCTTCTTCTTTTGGCTATTGTGTTTTCTGTACTTCTTTTGGCTATTGTGTTGGCTGTCCTTATCTTGGCTATTGTGTTGTCTGTTCTTCTTCTTTTGGTCATTGTGTTGTCTGTCCTTCTTCTTTGGCTATTGTGTTGTCTGTCCTTCTTCTTTTGGCTATTGTGTTGTCTGTCCTTCTTCTTTTAGCTATTGTGTTGTCTGTCCTTCTTTTGGCTATTGTGTTGTCTGTCCTTCTTCTTTTGGCTATTGTGTTGTCTGTCCTTCTTCTTTTGGCTATTGTGTTGTCTGTCCTTCTTCTTTTGGCTATTGTGTTTTCTGTCCTTCTTTTGGCTATTGTGTTGTCTGTCCTTATTTTGGCTATTGTGTTGTCTGTCCTTCTTCTTTTGGGTATTGTGTTGTCTGTCCTTCTTCTTTTGGGTATTGTGTTGTCTGTCCTTCTTCTTATGGCTATTGTGTTGTCTGTCCTTCTTCTTTTGGCTATTGTGTTGTCTGTCCTTCTTGTGGCTATTGTGTTGTCTGTCCTTCTTCTTTTGGCTATTGTGTTGTATGTCCTTCTTCTTTTGGCTATTGTGTTGTATGTCCTTCTTCTTTTGGCTATTGGGTTGTCTGTCCTTCTTTTGGCTATTGTGTTGTCTGTCCTTCTTCTTTTGGCTATTGTGTTGTCTGTCCGTCTTCTTTTGGCTATTGTGTTGTCTGTCCTTCTTTTGGCTATTGTGTTGTCTGTCCTTCTTCTTTTGGCTATTGTGTTGTCTGTCCTTCTTCCTTTGGCTATTGTGTTGTCTGTCCTTCTTCTTTTGGCTATTGTGTTGTCTGTCCTTCTTCTTTTGGCTATTGTGTTGTCTGTCCGTCTTCTTTTGGCTATTGTGTTGTCTGTCCTTCTTTTGGCTATTGTGTCGTCTGTCCTTCTTCTTTTGACTATTGTGTTGTCTGTCCTTCTTCTTTTGGCTATTGTGTTGTCTGTCCTTCTTTTGGCTACTGCGTTGTCTGTCCTTCTTCTTTTGGCTATTGTGTTTTCTGTCCTTCTTTTGGCTATTGTGTTGTCTGTCCTTATTTTGGCTATTGTGTTGTCTGTCCTTCTTCTTTTGGGTATTGTGTTGTCTGTCCTTCTTCTTTTGGCTATTGTGTTGTATGTCCTTCTTCTTTTGGCTATTGTGTTGTCTGTCCTTCTTCTTTTGGCTATTGTGTTGTCTGTCCTTCTTCATTTAGCTATTGTGTTGTATGTCCTTCTTCTTTTGGCTATTGTGTTGTCTGTCCTTCTTCTTTTGGCTATTGTGTTGTCTGTCCTTCTTCTTTTGGCTATTGTGTTGTCTGTCCTTCTTCTTTTGGCTGTTGTGTTGTCTGTCCTTCTTTTGGCTATTGTGTTGTATGTCCTTCTTCTTTTAGCTATTGTGTTGTCTGTCCTTCTTTTGACTATTGTGTTGTCTGTCCTTCTTCTTTTGGCTATTGTGTTGTCTGTCCGTCTTCTTTTGGCTATTGTGTTGTCTGTCCTACTTCTTTTGGCTATTGCGTTGTCTGTCCTTCTTCTTTTGGCTATTGTGTTGTCTGTCCTTCTTCTTTTGGCTATTGTGTTGTCTGTCCTTCTTTTGGCTATTGTGTTGTCTGTCCTTCTTCTTTTGGCTATTGTGTTGTCTGTCCTTCTTCTTTTGGCTATTGTGTAGTCTGTCCTTCTTCTTTTGGCTATTGTGTTGTTTGTCCTTTATCTTTTGGCTATTGTGTTGTCTGTCCTTCTTCTTTTGGCTATTGTGTTATCTGTCCTTCTTCTTTTGGCTATTGTGTTGTCTGTCCTTCTTCTTTTGGCCATTGTGTTGTCTGTCCTACTTCTTTTGGCTATTGTGTTGTCTGTCCTTCTTCTTTTGGCTATTGTGTTGTATGTCCTTCTTCTGTTGGCTATTGTGTTGTCTGTCCTACTTTTGGCTATTGTGTTGTCTGTCCTTCTTCTTTTGGCGATTGTGTTGTCTGTCCGTCTTCTTTTGGCTATTGTGTTGTCTGTCCTTCTTTTGGCTATTGTGTTGTCTGTCCTTCTTCTTTTGGCTATTGTGTTGTCTGTCCTTCTTCTTTTGGGTATTGTGTTGTCTGTCCTTCTTCTTTTGGCTATTGTGTTGTCTGTCCGTCTTCTTTTGGCTATTGTGTTGTCTGTCCTTCTTTTGGCTATTGTGTCGTCTGTCCTTCTTTTGGCTATTGTGTTGTCTGTCGTTCTTCTTTTGGCTATTGTGTTGTCTGTCCTTCTTTTGGCTATTGCGTTGTCTGTCCTTCTTCATTTGGCTATTGTGTTTTCTGTCCTTCTTTTGGCTATTGTGTTGTCTGTCCTTATTTTGGCTATTGTGTTGTCTGTCCTTCTTCTTTTGGGTATTGTGTTGTCTGTCCTTCTTCTTTTGGCTATTGTGTTGTATGTCCTTCTTCTTTTGGCTATTGTGTTGTCTGTCCTTCTTCATTTAGCTATTGTGTTGTATGTCCTTCTTCTTTTGGCTATTGTGTTGTCTGTCCTTCTTCTTTTGGCTATTGTGTTGTCTGTCCTTCTTCATTTAGCTATTGTGTTGTATGTCCTTCTTCTTTTGGCTATTGTGTTGTCTGTCCTTCTTCTTTTGGCTATTGTATTGTCTGTCCTTCTTCCTTTTGCTATTGTGTTGTCTGTCCTTCTTCTTTTGGCTATTGTGTTGTCTGTCCTTCTTTTGGCTATTGCGTTGTCTGTCCTTCTTTTGGCTATTGTGTTTTCTGTCCTTCTTTTGGCTATTGTGTTGTCTGTCCTTATTTTGGCTATTGTGTTGTCTGTCCTTCTTCTTTTGGGTATTGTGTTGTCTGTCCTTCTTCTTTTGGGTATTGTGTTGTCTGTCCTTCTTCTTTTGGCTATTGTGTTGTCTGTCCTTCTTGTGGCTATTGTGTTGTCTGTCCTTCTTCTTTTAGCTATTGTGTTGTATGTCCTTCTTCTTTTGGCTATTGTGTTGTCTGTCCTTCTTTTGGCTATTGTGTTGTCTGTCCTTCTTTTGGCTATTGCGTTGTCTGTCCTTCTTCTTTTGGCTATTGTGTTGTCTGTCCTTCTTCTTTTGGCTATTGTGTTGTCTGTCCTTCTTCTTTTGGCTATTGTGTTGTCTGTCCTTCTTCTTTTGGCTATTGTGTTGTCTGTCCTTCTTTTGGCTATTGCGTTGTCTGTCCTTCTTCTTTTGGCTATTGTGTTTTCTGTCCTTTTTTTGGCTATTGTGTTGTCTGTCCTTATTTTGGCTATTGTGTTGTCTGTCCTTCTTCTTTTGGGTATTGTGTTGTCTGTCCTTCTTCTTTTGGGTATTGTGTTGTCTGTCCTTCTTCTTTTGGCTATTGTGTTGTCTGTCCTTCTTTTGGCTATTGTGTTGTCTGTCCTTCCTGTGGCTATTGTGTTGTCTGTCCTTCTTCTTTTGGCTATTGTGTTGTATGTCCTTCTTCTTTTGGCTATTGTGTTGTCTGTCCTTCTTTTGGCTATTGTGTTGTCTGTCCTTCTTTTGGCTATTGCGTTGTCTGTCCTTCTTCTTTTGGCTATTGTGTTGTCTGTCCTTCTTCTTTTGGCTATTGTGTTGTCTGTCCTTCTTCTTTTAGGTATTGTGTTGTCTGTCCTTCTTCTTTTGGCTATTGTGTTGTCTGTCCTTCTTCTTTTGGCTATTGTGTTGTCTGTCCTTCTTGTGGCTATTGTGTTGTCTGTCCTTCTTCTTTTGGCTATTGTGTTGTATGTCCTTCTTCTTTTGGCTATTGTGTTGTCTGTCCTTCTTTTGGCTATTGTGTTGTCTGTCCTTCTTCTTTTGGCTATTGTGTTGTCTGTCCGTCTTCTTTTGGCTAATGTGTTGTCTGTCCTTCTTTTGGCTATTGTGTTGTCTGTCCTTCTTCTTTTGGCTATTGTGTTGTCTGTCCTTCTTCTTTTGGCTATTGTGTTGTCTGTCCTTCTTCTTTTGGCTATTGTGTTGTCTGTCCTTCTTTTGGCTATTGCGTTGTCTGTCCTTCTTCTTTTGGCTATTGTGTTTTCTGTCCTTCTTTTGGCTATTGTGTTGTCTGTCCTTATTTTGGCTATTGTGTTTTCTGTCCTTATTCTTTTGGGTATTGTGTTGTCTGTCCTTCTTCTTTTGGGTATTGTGTTGTCTGTCCTTCTTCTTTTGGCTATTGTGTTGTCTGTCCTTCTTCTTTTGGCTATTGTGTTGTTTGTCCTTTATCTTTTGGCTATTGTGTTGTCTGTCCTTCTTCTTTTGGCTATTGTGTTATCTGTCCTTCTTCTTTTGGCTATTGTGTTGTCTGTCCTTCTTCTTTTGGCCATTGTGTTGTCTGTCCTACTTCTTTTGGCTATTGTGTTGTCTGTCCTTCTTCTTTTGGCTATTGTGTTGTATGTCCTTCTTCTGTTGGCTATTGTGTTGTCTGTCCTACTTTTGGCTATTGTGTTGTCTGTCCTTCTTCTTTTGGCGATTGTGTTGTCTGTCCGTCTTCTTTTGGCTATTGTGTTGTCTGTCCTTCTTTTGGCTATTGTGTTGTCTGTCCTTCTTCTTTTGGCTATTGTGTTGTCTGTCCTTCTTCTTTTGGGTATTGTGTTGTCTGTCCTTCTTCTTTTGGCTATTGTGTTGTCTGTCCGTCTTCTTTTGGCTATTGTGTTGTCTGTCCTTCTTTTGGCTATTGTGTCGTCTGTCCTTCTTTTGGCTATTGTGTTGTCTGTCGTTCTTCTTTTGGCTATTGTGTTGTCTGTCCTTCTTTTGGCTATTGCGTTGTCTGTCCTTCTTCATTTGGCTATTGTGTTTTCTGTCCTTCTTTTGGCTATTGTGTTGTCTGTCCTTATTTTGGCTATTGTGTTGTCTGTCCTTCTTCTTTTGGGTATTGTGTTGTCTGTCCTTCTTCTTTTGGCTATTGTGTTGTATGTCCTTCTTCTTTTGGCTATTGTGTTGTCTGTCCTTCTTCATTTAGCTATTGTGTTGTATGTCCTTCTTCTTTTGGCTATTGTGTTGTCTGTCCTTCTTCTTTTGGCTATTGTGTTGTCTGTCCTTCTTCATTTAGCTATTGTGTTGTATGTCCTTCTTCTTTTGGCTATTGTGTTGTCTGTCCTTCTTCTTTTGGCTATTGTATTGTCTGTCCTTCTTCCTTTTGCTATTGTGTTGTCTGTCCTTCTTCTTTTGGCTATTGTGTTGTCTGTCCTTCTTTTGGCTATTGCGTTGTCTGTCCTTCTTTTGGCTATTGTGTTTTCTGTCCTTCTTTTGGCTATTGTGTTGTCTGTCCTTATTTTGGCTATTGTGTTGTCTGTCCTTCTTCTTTTGGGTATTGTGTTGTCTGTCCTTCTTCTTTTGGGTATTGTGTTGTCTGTCCTTCTTCTTTTGGCTATTGTGTTGTCTGTCCTTCTTGTGGCTATTGTGTTGTCTGTCCTTCTTCTTTTAGCTATTGTGTTGTATGTCCTTCTTCTTTTGGCTATTGTGTTGTCTGTCCTTCTTTTGGCTATTGTGTTGTCTGTCCTTCTTTTGGCTATTGCGTTGTCTGTCCTTCTTCTTTTGGCTATTGTGTTGTCTGTCCTTCTTCTTTTGGCTATTGTGTTGTCTGTCCTTCTTCTTTTGGCTATTGTGTTGTCTGTCCTTCTTCTTTTGGCTATTGTGTTGTCTGTCCTTCTTTTGGCTATTGCGTTGTCTGTCCTTCTTCTTTTGGCTATTGTGTTTTCTGTCCTTTTTTTGGCTATTGTGTTGTCTGTCCTTATTTTGGCTATTGTGTTGTCTGTCCTTCTTCTTTTGGGTATTGTGTTGTCTGTCCTTCTTCTTTTGGGTATTGTGTTGTCTGTCCTTCTTCTTTTGGCTATTGTGTTGTCTGTCCTTCTTTTGGCTATTGTGTTGTCTGTCCTTCCTGTGGCTATTGTGTTGTCTGTCCTTCTTCTTTTGGCTATTGTGTTGTATGTCCTTCTTCTTTTGGCTATTGTGTTGTCTGTCCTTCTTTTGGCTATTGTGTTGTCTGTCCTTCTTTTGGCTATTGCGTTGTCTGTCCTTCTTCTTTTGGCTATTGTGTTGTCTGTCCTTCTTCTTTTGGCTATTGTGTTGTCTGTCCTTCTTCTTTTAGGTATTGTGTTGTCTGTCCTTCTTCTTTTGGCTATTGTGTTGTCTGTCCTTCTTCTTTTGGCTATTGTGTTGTCTGTCCTTCTTGTGGCTATTGTGTTGTCTGTCCTTCTTCTTTTGGCTATTGTGTTGTATGTCCTTCTTCTTTTGGCTATTGTGTTGTCTGTCCTTCTTTTGGCTATTCTGTTGTCTGTCCTTCTTCTTTTGGCTATTGTGTTGTCTGTCCGTCTTCTTTTGGCTAATGTGTTGTCTGTCCTTCTTTTGGCTATTGTGTTGTCTGTCCTTCTTCTTTTGGCTATTGTGTTGTCTGTCCTTCTTCTTTTGGCTATTGTGTTGTCTGTCCTTCTTCTTTTGGCTATTGTGTTGTCTGTCCTTCTTTTGGCTATTGCGTTGTCTGTCCTTCTTCTTTTGGCTATTGTGTTTTCTGTCCTTCTTTTGGCTATTGTGTTGTCTGTCCTTATTTTGGCTATTGTGTTTTCTGTCCTTATTCTTTTGGGTATTGTGTTGTCTGTCCTTCTTCTTTTGGGTATTGTGTTGTCTGTCCTTCTTCTTTTGGCTATTGTGTTGTCTGTCCTTCTTCTTTTGGCTATTGTGTTGTTTGTCCTTCTTCTTTTGGCTATTGTGTTGTCTTTCCTTCTTTTGACTACTGTGTTGTCTGTCCTTCTTTTGGCTATTGTGTTGTCTGTCCGTCTTCTTTTGGCTATTGTGTTGTCTGTCCTTCTTCTTTTGGCTATTGCGTTGTCTGTCCTTCTTCTTTTGGCTATTGTGTTGTCTGTCCTTCTTTTGGCTATTGTGTTGTCTGTCCTTCTTCTTTTGGCTATTGTGTTGTCTGTCCTTCTTCTTTTGGCTATTGTGTAGTCTGTCCTTCTTCTTTTGGCTATTGTGTTGTTTGTCCTTTATCTTTTGGCTATTGTGTTGTCTGTCCTTCTTCTTTTGGCTATTGTGTTATCTGTCCTTCTTCTTTTGGCCATTGTGTTGTCTGTCCTACTTCTTTTGGCTATTGTGTTGTCTGTCCTTCTTCTTTTAGCTATTGTGTTGTCTGTCCTTCTTCTTTTGGCTATTGTGTTTTCTGTCCTTCTTTTGGCTATTGTGTTGTTTGTCCTTTATCTTTTGGCTATTGTGTTGTCTGTCCATCTTCGTTTGGCTATTGTGTTGTCTGTCCTTCTTTTGGCTATTGTGTTGTCTGTCCTTCTTCTTTTGGCTATTGTGTTGTCTGTCCTTCTTCTTTGGCTATTGTGTTGTCTGTCCTTCTTCTTTTGGCTATTGTGTTGTCTGTCCTTCTTTTGGCTATTGCGTTGTCTGTCCTTCTTCTTTTGGCTATTGTGTTTTCTGTCCTTCTTTTGGCTATTGTGTTGTCTGTCCTTATTTTGGCTATTGTGTTGTCTGTCCTTCTTCTTTTGGGTATTGTTTTGTCTGTCCTTCTTCTTTTGGGATTGTGTTGTCTGTCCTTCTTCTTTTGGCTATTGTGTTGTCTGTCCTTGTGGCTATTGTGTTGTCTGTCCTTCTTCTTTTGGCTATTGTGTTGTATGTCCTTCTTCTGTTGGATATTGTGTTGTCTGTCCTTCTTTTGGCTATTGTGTTGTCTGTCCTTCTTCTTTTGGCTATTGTGTTGTCTGTCCGTCTTCTTTTGGCTATTGTGTTGTCTGTCCTTCTTTTGGCTATTGTGTTGTCTGTCCTTCTTCTTTTGGCTATTGTGTTGTCTGTCCTTCTTCTTTTGGCTATTGTGTTGTCTGTCCTTCTTTTGGCTATTGCGTTGTCTGTCCTTCTTCTTTTGGCTATTTTGTTGTCTGTCCTTCTTCTTTTGGCTATTGTGTTGTCTGTCCTTCTTTTGACTATTGTGTTGTCTGTCCTTCTTCTTTTGGCTATTGTGTTGTCTGTCCGTCTTCTTTTGGCTATTGTGTTGTCTGTCCTTCTTCTTTCTGGCTATTGCGTTGTCTGTCCTTCTTCTTTTGGCTATTGTGTTGTCTGTCCTTCTTCTTTTGGCTATTGTGTTGTCTGTCCTTCTTTTGGCTATTGTGTTGTCTGTCCTTCTTCTTTTGGCTATTGTGTTGTCTGTCCTTCTTCTTTTGGCTATTGTGTAGTCTGTCCTTCTTCGTTTGGCTATTGTGTTGTTTGTCCTTTATCTTTTGGCTATTGTGTTGTCTGTCCTTCTTCTTTTGGCTATTGTGTTATCTGTCCTTCTTCTTTTGGCTATTGTGTTGTCTGTCCTTCTTCTTTTGGCCATTGTGTTGTCTGTCCTACTTCTTTTGGCTATTGTGTTGTCTGTCCTTCTTCTTTTAGCTATTGTGTTGTCTGTCCTTCTTCTTTTGGCTATTGTGTTTTCTGTCCTTCTTTTGGCTATTGTGTTGTTTGTCCTTTATCTTTTGGCTATTGTGTTGTCTGTCCATCTTCGTTTGGCTATTGTGTTGTCTGTCCTTCTTATTTTGGCTATTGTGTTGTCTGTCCTTCTTCTTTTGGCTATTGTGTTTTCTGTCCTTCTTTTGGCAATTTTGTTGTCTGGTCCTTCTTCTTTTGGCCATTGTGTTGTCTGTTCTTCTTTTGGCTATTGTGTTGTCTGTCCTTCTTCTTTTGGCTATTGTGTTGTCTGTCCATCTTCTTTTGGCTATTGTGTTGTCTGTCCTTCTTCTTTTGGCTATTGTGTTGTCTGTCCTTCTTCTTTTGGCTATTGTGTTGTCTGTCCTTCTTCTTTTGGCTATTGTGTTGTCTGTCCTTCTTCTTTTGGCTATTGTGTTGTCTATCCTTCTTCTTTTGGCCATTGTGTTGTCTGTCCGTCTTCTTTTGGCTATTGTGTTGTCTGTCCTTCCTCTTTTGGCTATTGTGTTGTTTGTCCTTTATCTTTTGACTATTGTGTTGTCAGTCCATCTTCTTTTGGCTATTGTGTTGTCTGTCCTTCTTTTGGCTATTGTGTTGTCTGTCCTTCTTCTTTTGGCTATTGTGTTGTATGTCCTTCTTCTTTTGGCTATTGTGTTGTCTGTCCTTCTTCTTTTGGCTATTGTGTTGTCTATCCTTCTTCTTTTGGCCATTGTGTTGTCTGTCCTTCTTCTTTTGGCTATTGTGTTGTCTGTCCTTGTGGCTATTGTGTTGTCTGTCCTTCTTCTTTTGGCTATTGTGTTGTATGTCCTTCTTCTGTTGGCTATTGTGTTGTCTGTCCTTCTTTTGGCCATTGTGTTGTCTGTCCTTCTTCTTTTGGCTATTGTGTTGTCTGTCCGTCTTCTTTTGGCTATTGTGTTTTCTGTCCTTCTTTTGGCTATTGTGTTGTCTGTCCTTCTTCTTTTGGCTATTGTGTTGTCTGTCCTTCTTCTTTTGGCTATTGTGTTGTCTGTCCTTCTTTTGGCTATTGCGTTGTCTGTCCTTCTTCTTTTGGCTATTGTGTTGTCTGTCCTTCTTCTTTTGGCTATTGTGTTGTCTGTCCTTCTTTTGACTATTGTGTTGTCTGTCCTTCTTCTTTTGGCTATTGTGTTGTCTGTCCGTCTTCTTTTGGCTATTGTGTTGTCTGTCCTTCTTCTTTTGGCTATTGCGTTGTCTGTCCTTCTTCTTTTGGCTATTGTGTTGTCAGTCCTTCTTCTTTTGGCTATTGTGTTGTCTGTCCTTCTTTTGGCTATTGTGTTGTCTGTCCTTCTTCTTTTGGCTATTGTGTTGTCTGTCCTTCTTCTTTTGGCTATTGTGTAGTCTGTCCTTCTTCGTTTGGCTATTGTGTTGTTTGTCCTTTATCTTTTGGCTATTGTGTTGTCTGTCCTTCTTCTTTTGGCTATTGTGTTATCTGTCCTTCTTCTTTTGGCTATTGTGTTGTCTGTCCTTCTTCTTTTGGCCATTGTGTTGTCTGTCCTACTTCTTTTGGCTATTGTGTTGTCTGTCCTTCTTCTTTTAGCTATTGTGTTGTCTGTCCTTCTTCTTTTGGCTATTGTGTTTTCTGTCCTTCTTTTGGCTATTGTGTTGTTTGTCCTTTATCTCTTGGCTATTGTGTTGTCTGTCCATCTTCGTTTGGCTATTGTGTTGTCTGTCCTTCTTATTTTGGCTATTGTGTTGTCTGTCCTTCTTCTTTTGGCTATTGTGTTGTCTGTCCTTCTTCTTTTGGCTATTGTGTTGTCTGTCCTTCTTCTTTTGGCTATTGTGTTGTCTGTCCTTCTTCTTTTGGCTATTGTGTTGTCTGTTCTTCTTTTGGCTATTGCGTTGTCTGTCCTTCTTCTTTTGGCTATTGTGTTTTCTGTCCTTCTTTTGGCTATTGTGTTGTCTGTCCTTATTTTGGCTATTGTGTTGTCTGTCCTTCTTCTTTTGGGTATTGTGTTGTCTGTCCTTCTTCTTTTGGCTATTGTGTTGTCTGTCCGTCTTCTTTTGGCTATTGTGTTGTCTGTCCTTCTTCTTTTAACTATTGCGTTGTCTGTCCTTCTTCTTTTGGCAATGTTGTTGTCTGGTCCTTCTTCTTTTGGCCATTGTGTTGTCTGTCCTTCTTTTGGCTATTGTGTTGTCTGTTCTTCTTCTTTTGGCTATTGTGTTGTCTGTCCGTCTTCTTTTGGCTATTGTGTTGTCTGTCCTTCTTTTGGCTATTGTGTTGTTTGTCCTTTATCTTTTGGCTATTGTGTTGTCTGTCCATCTTCTTTTGGCTATTGTGTTGTCTGTCCTTCTTCTTTTGGCTATTGTGTTGTCTGTCCTTTTTCTTTTGGCTATTGTGTTGTCTGTCCTTCTTCTTTTGGCTATTGTGTTGTCTGTCCTTCTTCTTTTGGCTATTGTGTTGTCTATCCTTCTTCTTTTGGCCATTGTGTTGTCTGTCCTACTTCTTTTGGCTATTGTGTTGTTTGTCCTTCTTCTTTTGGCTATTGCGTTTTCTGTCCTTCTTTTGGCTATTGTGTTGTTTGTCCTTTATCTTTTGGCTATTGTGTTGTCTGTCCATCTTCTTTCGGCTATTGTGTTGTCTCTCCTTCTTCTTTTGGCTATTGTGTTGTCTGTCCTTCTTCTTTTGGCTATTGTGTTGTCTGTCCTTCTTCTTTTGGCTATTGTGTTGTCTGTCCTTCTTCTTTTGGCTATTGTGTTGTCTGTCCTTCTTCTTTTGGCTATTGTGTTGTCTGTCCTTCTTCTTTTGGCTATTGCGTTGTCTGTTCTTCTTCTTTTGGCTATTGTGTTTTCTGTCCTTCTTTTGGCTATTGTGTTTTCTGTCCTTATTTTGGCTATTGTGTTGTCTGTCCTTCTTCTTTTGGGCATTGTGTTGTCTGTCCTTCTTCTTTTGGCTATTGTATTGTCTGTCCTTCTTTTGGCTATTGCGTTGTCTGTCCTTCTTCTTTTGGCTATTGTGTTGTCTGTCCTTCTTCTTTTGGCTATTTTGTTGTCTGTCCTTCTTCTTTTGGCTATTGTGTTGTCTGTCCTTCTTTTGGCTATTGTGTTGTCTATCCTTCTTCTTTTGGCCTTTGTGATGTCTGTCCTTCTTCTTTTGGCTATTGTGTTGTCTCTCCGTCTTCTTTTGGCTATTGTGTTGTCTGTCCTTATTCTTTTGGCTATTGCGTTGTCTGTCCTTCTTCTTTTGGCTATTGTGTTGTCTGTCCTTCTTCCTTTGACTATTGTGTTGTCTGTCCTTCTTTCGGCTATTGTGTTGTCTGTCCTTCTTCTTTTGGCTATTGTGTTGTCTGTCCTTCTTCTTTTGGCTATTGTGTTGTCTGTCCTTCTTCTTTTGACTATTGTGTTGCTTGTCTTTATCTTTTGGCTATTGTGTTGTCTGTCCATCTTCTTTTGGCTATTGTGTTGTCTGTCCTTCTTCTTTTGGCTATTGTGTTGTCTGTCCTTCTTCTTTTGGCTATTGTGTTGTCTGTCCTTCTTCTTTTGGCTATGGTGTTGTCTGTCCTTCTTCTTTTGGCTATTGTGTTGTCTCTCCTTCTTCTTTTGGCTATTGTGTTGTCTGGCCTTCTTCTTTTGGCTATTGTGTTTTCTGTCCTTCTTTTGGCTATTGTGTTGGCTGTCCTTATCTTGGCTATTGTGTTGTCTGTTCTTCTTCTTTTGGGTATTGTGTTGTCTGTCCTTCTTCTTTTGGCTATTGTGTTGTCTCTCCTTCTTCTTTTGGCTATTGTGTTGTCTGGCCTTCTTCTTTTGGCTATTGTGTTTTCTGTCCTTCTTTTGGCTATTGTGTTGGCTGTCCTTATCTTGGCTATTGTGTTGTCTGTCCTTCTTCTTTTGGCTATTGTGTTGTCTGTCCTTCTTCTTTTGGCTATTGTGTTGTCTGTCCTTCTTCTTTTGGCTATTGTGTTGTCTGTCCTTCTTCTTTTGGCTATTGTGTTGTCTGTCCTTCTTCTTTTGGCTATTGTGTTGTCTGTCCTTCTTCTTTTGGCTATTGCGTTGTCTGTCCTTCTTCTTTTGGCTATTGTGTTTTCTGTCCTTCTTTTGGCTATTGTGTTTTCTGTCCTTATTTTGGCTATTGTGTTGTCTGTCCTTCTTCTTTTGGGCATTGTGTTGTCTGTCCTTCTTCTTTTGGCTATTGTATTGTCTGTCCTTCTTTTGGCTATTGCGTTGTCTGTCCTTCTTCTTTTGGCTATTGTGTTGTCTGTCCTTCTTCTTTTGGCTATTTTGTTGTCTGTCCTTCTTCTTTTGGCTATTGTGTTGTCTGTCCTTCTTTTGGCTATTGTGTTGTCTATCCTTCTTCTTTTGGCCTTTGTGATGTCTGTCCTTCTTCTTTTGGCTATTGTGTTGTCTCTCCGTCTTCTTTTGGCTATTGTGTTGTCTGTCCTTATTCTTTTGGCTATTGCGTTGTCTGTCCTTCTTCTTTTGGCTATTGTGTTGTCTGTCCTTCTTCCTTTGACTATTGTGTTGTCTGTCCTTCTTTCGGCTATTGTGTTGTCTGTCCTTCTTCTTTTGGCTATTGTGTTGTCTGTCCTTCTTCTTTTGGCTATTGTGTTGTCTGTCCTTCTTCTTTTGACTATTGTGTTGCTTGTCTTTATCTTTTGGCTATTGTGTTGTCTGTCCATCTTCTTTTGGCTATTGTGTTGTCTGTCCTTCTTCTTTTGGCTATTGTGTTGTCTGTCCTTCTTCTTTTGGCTATTGTGTTGTCTGTCCTTCTTCTTTTGGCTATGGTGTTGTCTGTCCTTCTTCTTTTGGCTATTGTGTTGTCTCTCCTTCTTCTTTTGGCTATTGTGTTGTCTGGCCTTCTTCTTTTGGCTATTGTGTTTTCTGTCCTTCTTTTGGCTATTGTGTTGGCTGTCCTTATCTTGGCTATTGTGTTGTCTGTTCTTCTTCTTTTGGGTATTGTCTTGTCTGTCCTTCTTCTTTTAGCTATTGTGTTGTCTGTCCTTCTTTTGGCTATTGTGTTGTCTGTCCTTCTTCTTGTAGCTATTGTGTTGTCTGTCCTTCTTCTTTTGGCTATTGTGTTGTCTGTCCTTCTTCTTTTGGCTATTGTGTTGTCTGTCCTTCTTCTTTTGGCTATTGTGTTGTCTGTCCTTCTTTTGGCTATTGCGTTGTCTGTCCTTCTTCTTTTGGCTATTGTGTTTTCTGTCCTTCTTTTGGCTATTGTGTTGTCTGTCCTTATTTTGGCTATTGTGTTGTCTGTCCTTCTTCTTTTGGGTATTGTGTTGTCTCTCCTTCTTCTTTTGGGTATTGTGTTGTCTGTCCTTCTTCTTTTGGCTATTGTGTTGTCTGTCCTTCTTCTTTTGGCTATTGTGTTGTCTGTCCTTCTTGTGGCTATTGTGTTGTCTGGCCTTCTTCTTTTGGCTATTGTGTTGTCTGTCCTTCTTCTTTTGGCTATTGTGTTGTCTGTCCTTCTTCTTTTGGCTATTGTGTTGTCTGTCCTTCTTTTGGCTATTGTGTTGTCTGTCCTTCTTATTTTGGCTATTGTGTTGTCTGTCCGTCTTCTTTTGGCTATTGCGTTGTCTGTCCTTCTTCTTTTGGCCATTGTGTTGTCTGTCCATCTTCTTTTGGCTATTGTGTTATCTGTCCTTATTCTTTTGGCTATTGTATTGTCTGTCCTTCTTTTGGCTATTGTGTTGTCTGTCCTTCTTCTTTTGGCTATGGTGTTGTCTGTCCTTCTTCTTTTGGCTATTGTGTTGTCTATCCTTCTTCTTTTGGCCATTGTGTTGTCTGTCCTACTTCTTTTGGCTATTGTGTTGTCTGGCCTTCTTCTTTTAGCTATTGTGTTATCTGTCCTTCTTCATTTGGCTATTGTGTTTTCTGTCCTTCTTTTGGCTATTGTGTTGTTTGTCCTTTATCTTTTGGCTATTGTGTTGTCTGTCCATCTTCTTTTGGCTATTGTGTTGACTGTCCTTCTTCTTTTGGCTATTGTGTTGTCTGTCCTTCTTCTTTTGGCTATTGTGTTGTCTGTCCTTCTTCTTTTGGCTATGGTGTTGTCTGTCCTTCTTCTTTTGGCTATTGTGTTGTCTGTCCTTCTTCTTTTGGCCATTGTGTTGTCTGTCCTACTACTTTTGGCTATTGTGTTGTCTGTCCTTCTTCTTTTGGCTATTGTGTTGTCTGTCCTTCTTCTTTTGGCTATTGTGTTGTCTGTCCTTCTTCTTTTGGCTATTGTGTTGTCTGTCCTTCTTTTGGCTATTGCGTTGTCTCTCCTTCTTCTTTTGGCTATTGTGTTGTCTGTCCTTCTTCTTTTGGCTATTGTGTTGTCTCTCCTTCTTCTTTTGGCTATTGTGTTGTCTCTCCTTCTTCTTTTGGCTATTGTGTTGTCTGTCCTTCTTCTTTTGGCTATTGTGTTGTCTGTCCTTCTTGTGGCTATTGTGTTGTCTGTCCTTTTTCTTTTGGCTATTGTGTTGTATGTCCTTCTTCTTTTGGCTATTGTGTTGTCTGTCCTTCTTTTGGCTATTGTGTTGTCTCTCCTTCTTCTTTTAACTATTGCGTTGTCTGTCCTTCTTCTTTTGGCTATTTTGTTGTCTGGTACTTCTTCTTTTGGCTATTGTGTTGTCTGTCCTTCTTTTGGCTATTGTGTTGTCTGTCCTTCTTTTGGCTATTGTGTTGTCTGTCCGTCTTCTTTTGGCTATTGTATTGTCTGTCCTTCTTCTTTTGGCCATTGTGTTGTTTGTCCTTTATCTTTTGGCTATTGTGTTGTCTGTCCATCTTCTTTTGGCTATTGTGTTGTCTGTCCTTCTTCTTTTAGCTATTGTGTTATCTGCCCTTCTTCTTTTGGCTATTGTGTTGTCTGTCCTTCTTCTTTTGGCTATTGTGTTGTCTGTCCTTCTTCTTTTGGCTATGGTGTTGTCTGTCCTTCTTCTTTTGGCTATTGTGTTGTCTGTCCTTCTTCTTTTGGCCATTGTGTTGTCTGTCCTACTACTTTTGGCTATTGTGTTGTCTGTCCTTCTTCTTTTGGCTATTGTGTTGTCTGTCCTTCTTCTTTTGGCTATTGTGTTGTCTGTCCTTCTTCTTTTGGCTATTGTGTTGTCTGTCCTTCTTTTGGCTATTGCGTTGTCTCTCCTTCTTCTTTTGGCTATTGTGTTGTCTGTCCTTCTTCTTTTGGCTATTGTGTTGTCTGTCCTTCTTCTTTTGGCTATTGTGTTGCGTGTCCTTCTTCTTTTGGCTATTGTGGTGTCTGTCCTTCTTCTTTTAACTATTGCGTTGTCTGTCCTTCTTCTTTTGGCTATTTTGTTGTCTGGTACTTCTTCTCTTGGCTATTGTGTTGTCTGTCCTTCTTTTGGCTATTGTGTTGTCTGTCCTTCTTTTGGCTATTGTGTTGTCTGTCCGTCTTCTTTTGGCTATTGTATTGTCTGTCCTTCTTCTTTTGGCTATTGTGTTGTTTGTCCTTTATCTTTTGGCTATTGTGTTGTCTGTCCATCTTGTTTTGGCTATTGTGTTGTCTGTCCTTCTTCTTTTGGCTATTGTGTTGTCTGTCCTTCTTCTTTTGGCTATTGTGTTGTCTGTCCTTTTTCTTTTGGCTATTGTGTTGTATGTCCTTCTTCTTTTGGCTATTGTGTTGTCTGTCCTTCTTTTGGCTATTGTGTTGTCTGTCCTTTTTCTTTTGGCTATTGTGTTGTATGTCCTTCTTCTTTTAACTATTGCGTTGTCTGTCCTTCTTTTTTTGGCTATTTTGTTGTCTGGTACTTCTTCTTTTGGCTATTGTGTTGTCTGTCCTTCTTTTGGCTATTGTGTTGTCTGTCCTTCTTTTGGCTATTGTGTTGTCTGTCCTACTTCTTTTGGCTATTGTGTTGTCTGGCCTTCTTCTTTTAGCTATTGTGTTGTCTGTCCTTCTTCTTTTGGCTATTGTGTTTTCTGTCCTTCTTTTGGCTATTGTGTTGTTTGTCCTTTATCTTTTGGCTATTGTGTTGTCTGTCCATCTTCTTTTGGCTATTGTGTTGTCTGTCCTTCTTCTTTTGGCTATTGTGTTGTCTGTCCTTCTTCTTTTGGCTATTGTGTTGTCTTTCCTTTTTCTTTTGGCTATTGTGTTGTTTTTTCTTTTGGCTATTGTGTTGTCTGTTCTTCTTCTTTTGGCTATTGTGTTGTCTGTCTTTTTTCTTTTGGCTATTGTGTTGTCTGTCCTTCTTCTTTTGGCTATTGTGTTGTCTGTCCTTCTTCTTTTGGCTATTGTGTTGTCTGTCCTTCTTTTGGCTATTGTGTTGTCTGTCCTTCTTCTTTTGGCTATTGTGTTGTCTGTTCTTCTTCTTTTGGCTATTGTGTTGTCTGTCCTTCTTCTTTTGGCTATTGTGTTGTCTGTCCTTCTTTTGGCTATTGTGTTGTCTGTCCTTCTTCTTTTGGCTATTGTGTTGTCTGTTCTTCTTCTTTTGGCTATTGTGTTGTCTGTCCTTCTTCTTTTGGCGATTGTGTTGTCTGTCCTTCTTTTGGCTATTGCGTTGTCTGTCCTTCTTCTTTTGGCTATTGTGTTGTCTGTCCTTATTTTGGCTATTGTGTTGTCTGTCCTTCTTCTTTTGACTATTGTGTTGTCTGTCCTTCTTCTTTTGGCTATTGTGTTGTCTGTCCTTCTTCTTTTGGCTATTGTGTTGTCTGTCCTTCTTCTTTTGTCTATTGTGTTGTCTGTCCTTCTTCTTTTAGCTATTGTGTTGTCTGTCCTTCTTCTTTTGGCTATTGTGTTGTCTGTCCTTCTTCTTTTGTCTATGGTGTTGTCTGTCCTTGTTCTTTTGGCTATTGTGTTGTCTCTCCTTCTTCTTTTGGCTATTGTGTTGTCTGGCCTTCTTCTTTTGGCTATTGTGTTTTCTGTCCTTCTTTTGGTTATCGTGTTGGCTGTCCTTATCTTGGCTATTGTGTTGTCTGTTCTTCTTCTTTTGGCTATTGTGTTGTCTGTCCTTCTTCTTTTGGCTATTGTGTTGTCTGTCCTTCTTCTTTTGGCTATTGTGCTGTCTGTCCGTCTTCTTTTGACTATTGTGGTGTCTGTCCGTCTTCTTTTGGCTATTGTGGTGTCTGTCCTTCTTCCTTTAACTATTGCGTTGTCTGTCCTTCTTCTTTTGGCTATTTTGTTGTCTGGTACTTCTTCTTTTGGCTATTGTGTTGTCTGTCCTTCTTCTTTTGGCTATGGTGTTGTCTGTCCTTCTTCTTTTGGCTATTGTGTTGTCTGTCCTTCTTCTTTTGGCCAATGTGTTGTCTGTCCTACTACTTTTGGCTATTGTGTTGTCTGTCCTTCTTCTTTTGGCTATTGTGTTGTCTGTCCTTCTTCTTTTGGCTATTGTGTTGTCTGTCCTTCTTCTTTTGGCTATTGTGTTGTCTGTCCTTCTTTTGGCTATTGCGTTGTCTCTCCTTCTTCTTTTGGCTATTGTGTTGTCTGTCCTTCTTCTTTTGGCTATTGTGTTGTCTGTCCTTCTTCTTTTGGCTATTGTGTTGTCTGTCCTTCTTCTTTTGGCTATTGTGTTGTCTGTCCTTCTTGTGGCTATTGTGTTGTCTGTCCTTTTTCTTTTGGCTATTGTGTTGTATGTCCTTCTTCTTTTGGCTATTGTGTTGTCTGTCCTTTATCTTTTGGCTATTGTGTTGTCTGTCCATCTTCTTTTGGCTATTGTGTTGTCTGTCCTTCTTCTTTTAGCTATTGTGTTATCTGTCCTTCTTCTTTTGGCTATTGTGTTGTCTGTCCTTCTTCTTTTGGCTATTGTGTTGTCTGTCCTTCTTTTGGCTATGGTGTTGTCTGTCCTTCTTCTTTTGGCTATTGTGTTGTCTGTCCTTCTTCTTTTGGCCATTGTGTTGTCTGTCCTACTACTTTTGGCTATTGTGTTGTCTGTCCTTCTTCTTTTGGCTATTGTGTTGTCTGTCCTTCTTCTTTTGGCTATTGTGTTGACTGTCCTTCTTCTTTTGGCTATTGTGTTGTCTGTCCTTCTTTTGGCTATTGCGTTGTCTCTCCTTCTTCTTTTGGCTATTGTGTTGTCTGTCCTTCTTCTTTTGGCTATTGTGTTGTCTGTCCTTCTTCTTTTGGCTATTGTGTTGTCTGTCCTTCTTCTTTTGGCTATTGTGGTGTCTGTCCTTCTTCTTTTAACTATTGCGTTGTCTGTCCTTCTTCTTTTGGCTATTTTGTTGTCTGGTACTTCTTCTCTTGGCTATTGTGTTGTCTGTCCTTCTTTTGGCTATTGTGTTGTCTGTCCTTCTTTTGGCTATTGTGTTGTCTGTCCGTCTTCTTTTGGCTATTGTATTGTCTGTCCTTCTTCTTTTGGCTATTGTGTTGTTTGTCCTTTATCTTTTGGCTATTGTGTTGTCTGTCCATCTTCTTTTGGCTATTGTGTTGTCTGTCCTTCTTCTTTTGGCTATTGTGTTGTCTGTCCTTCTTCTTTTGGCTATTGTGTTGTCTGTCCTTCTTCTTTTGGCTATTGTGTTGTCTGTCCTTTTTCTTTTGGCTATTGTGTTGTATGTCCTTCTTCTTTTGGCTATTGTGTTGTCTGTCCTTCTTTTGGCTATTGTGTTGTCTGTCCTTTTTCTTTTGGCTATTGTGTTGTATGTCCTTCTTCTTTTAACTATTGCGTTGTCTGTCCTTCTTTTTTTGGCTATTTTGTTGTCTGGTACTTCTTCTTTTGGCTATTGTGTTGTCTGTCCTTCTTTTGGCTATTGTGTTGTCTGTCCTTCTTTTGGCTATTGTGTTGTCTGTCCTACTTCTTTTGGCTATTGTGTTGTCTGGCCTTCTTCTTTTAGCTATTGTGTTGTCTGTCCTTCTTCTTTTGGCTATTGTGTTTTCTGTCCTTCTTTTGGCTATTGTGTTGTTTGTCCTTTATCTTTTGGCTATTGTGTTGTCTGTCCATCTTCTTTTGGCTATTATGTTGTCTGTCCTTCTTCTTTTGGCTATTGTGTTGTCTGTCCTTCTTCTTTTGGCTATTGTGTTGTCTGTCCTTCTTCTTTTGGCTATTGTGTTGTTTTTTCTTTTGGCTATTGTGTTGTCTGTTCTTCTTCTTTTGGCTATTGTGTTGTCTGTCTTTTTTCTTTTGGCTATTGTGTTGTCTGTCCTTCTTCTTTTGGCTATTGTGTTGTCTGTCCTTCTTCTTTTGGCTATTGTGTTGTCTGTCCTTCTTTTGGCTATTGTGTTGTCTGTCCTTCTTCTTTTGGCTATTGTGTTGTCTGTTCTTCTTCTTTTGGCTATTGTGTTGTCTGTCCTTCTTCTTTTGGCTATTGTGTTGTCTGTCCTTCTTTTGGCTATTGTGTTGTCTGTCCTTCTTCTTTTGGCTATTGTGTTGTCTGTTCTTCTTCTTTTGGCTATTGTGTTGTCTGTCCTTCTTCTTTTGGCGATTGTGTTGTCTGTCCTTCTTTTGGCTATTGCGTTGTCTGTCCTTCTTCTTTTGGCTATTGTGTTGTCTGTCCTTATTTTGGCTATTGTGTTGTCTGTCCTTCTTCTTTTGACTATTGTGTTGTCTGTCCTTCTTCTTTTGGCTATTGTGTTGTCTGTCCTTCTTCTTTTGGCTATTGTGTTGTCTGTCCTTCTTCTTTTGGCTATTGTGTTGTCTGTCCTTCTTCTTTTAGCTATTGTGTTGTCTGTCCTTCTTCTTTTAGCTATTGTGTTGTCTGTCCTTCTTCTTTTGGCTATTGTGTTGTCTGTCCTTCTTCTTTTGGCTATTGTGTTGTCTCTCCTTCTTCTTTTGGCTATTGTGTTGTCTGGCCTTCTTCTTTTGGCTATTGTGTTTTCTGTCCTTCTTTTGGTTATCGTGTTGGCTGTCCTTATCTTGGCTATTGTGTTGTCTGTTCTTCTTCTTTTGGCTATTGTGTTGTCTGTCCTTCTTCTTTTGGCTATTGTGTTGTCTGTCCTTCTTCTTTTGGCTATTGTGCTGTCTGTCCGTCTTCTTTTGGCTATTGTGGTGTCTGTCCGTCTTCTTTTGGCTATTGTGGTGTCTGTCCTTCTTCCTTTAACTATTGCGTTGTCTGTCCTTCTTCTTTTGGCTATTTTGTTGTCTGGTACTTCTTCTTTTGGCTATTGTGTTGTCTGTCCTTCTTCTTTTGGCTATGGTGTTGTCTGTCCTTCTTCTTTTGGCTATTGTGTTGTCTGTCCTTCTTCTTTTGGCCAATGTGTTGTCTGTCCTACTACTTTTGGCTATTGTGTTGTCTGTCCTTCTTCTTTTGGCTATTGTGTTGTCTGTCCTTCTTCTTTTGGCTATTGTGTTGTCTGTCCTTCTTCTTTTGGCTATTGTGTTGTCTGTCCTTCTTTTGGCTATTGCGTTGTCTCTCCTTCTTCTTTTGGCTATTGTGTTGTCTCTCCTTCTTCTTTTGGCTATTGTGTTGTCTGTCCTTCTTCTTTTGGCTATTGTGTTGTCTGTCCTTCTTCTTTTGGCTATTGTGTTGTCTGTCCTTCTTCTTGTGGCTATTGTGTTGTCTGTCCTTTTTCTTTTGGCTATTGTGTTGTATGTCCTTCTTCTTTTGGCTATTGTGTTGTCTGTCCTTCTTTTGGCTATTGTGTTGTCTCTCCTTCTTCTTTTGGCTATTGTTTTGTCTGTCCGTCTTCTTTTGGCTATTGTGGTGTCTGTCCTTCTTCTTTTAACTATTGCGTTGTCTGTCCTTCTTCTTTTGGCTATTTTGTTGTCTGGTACTTCTTCTTTTGGCTATTGTGTTGTCTGTCCTTCTTTTGGCTATTGTGTTGTCTGTCCTTCTTTTGGCTATTGTGTTGTCTGTCCGTCTTCTTTTGGCTATTGTATTGTCTGTCCTTCTTCTTTTGGCTATTGTGTTGTTTGTCCTTTATCTTTTGGCTATTGTGTTGTCTGTCCATCTTCTTTTGGCTATTGTGTTGTCTGTCCTTCTTCTTTTAGCTATTGTGTTGTCTGTCCTTCTTCTTTTGGCTATTGTGTTGTCTGTCCTTCTTCTTTTGGCTATTGTGTTGTCTGTCCTTTTTCTTTTGGCTATGGTGTTGTCTGTCCTTCTTCTTTTGGCTATTGTGTTGTCTGTCCTTTTTCTTTTGGCCATTGTGTTGTCTGTCCTACTACTTTTGGCTATTGTGTTGTCTGTCCTTCTTCTTTTGGCTATTGTGTTGTCTGTCCTTCTTCTTTTGGCTATTGTGTTGTCTGTCCTTCTTCTTTTGGCTATTGTGTTGTCTGTCCTTCTTTTGGCTATTGCGTTGTCTCTCCTTCTTCTTTTGGCTATTGTGTTGTCTGTCCTTCTTCTTTTGGCTATTGTGTTGTCTGTCCTTCTTCTTTTGGCTATTGTGTTGTCTGTCCTTCTTCTTTTGGCTATTGTGTTGTCTGTCCTTCTTGTGGCTATTGTGTTGTCTGTCCTTTTTCTTTTGGCTATTGTGTTGTATGTCCTTCTTCTTTTGGCTATTGTGTTGTCTGTCCTTCTTTTGGCTATTGTGTTGTCTGTCCTTCTTCTTTTGGCTATTGTGTTGTCTGTCCGTCTTCTTTTGGCTATTGTGGTGTCTGTCCTTCTTCTTTTAACTATTGCGTTGTCTGTCCTTCTTCTTTTGGCTATTTTGTTGTCTGGTACTTCTACTTTTGGCTATTGTGTTGTCTGTCCTTCTTTTGGCTATTGTGTTGTCTGTCCTTCTTTTGGCTATTGTGTTGTCTGTCCGTCTTCTTTTGGCTATTGTATTGTCTGTCCTTCTTCTTTTGGTTATTGTGTTGTTTGTCCTTTATCCTTTGGCTATTGTGTTGTCTGTCCATCTTCTTTTGGCTATTGTGTTGTCTGTCCTTCTTCTTTTGGCTATTGTGTTGTCTGTCCTTTTTCTTTTGGCTATTGTGTTGTATGTCCTTCTTCTTTTGGCTATTGTGTTGTCTGTCCTTCTTTTGGCTATTGTGTTGTCTCTCCTTCTTCTTTTGGCTATTGCGTTGTCTGTCCTTCTTCTTTTGGCTATTTTGTTGTCTGGTACTTCTTCTTTTGGCTATTGTGTTGTCTGTCCTTCTTCTTTTGGCTATGGTGTTGTCTGTCCTTCTTCTTTTGGCTATTGTGTTGTCTGTCCTTCTTCTTTTGGCCATTGTGTTGTCTGTCCTACTACTTTTGGCTATTGTGTTGTCTGTCCTTCTTCTTTTGCTATTGTGTTGTCTGTCCTTCTTCTTTTGGCTATTGTGTTGTCTGTCCTTCTTCTTTTGGCTATTGTGTTGTCTGTCCTTCTTTTGGCTATTGCGTTGTCTCTCCTTCTTCTTTTGGCTATTGTGTTGTCTGTCCTTCTTCTTTTGGCTATTGTGTTGTCTGTCCTTCTTCTTTTGGCTATTGTGTTGTCTGTCCTTCTTCTTTTGGCTATTGTGTTGTCTGTCCTTCTTGTGGCTATTGTGTTGTCTGTCCTTTTTCTTTTGGCTATTGTGTTGTATGTCCTTCTTCTTTTGGCTATTGTGTTGTCTGTCCTTCTTTTGGCTATTGTGTTGTCTCTCCTTCTTCTTTTGGCTATTGTTTTGTCTGTCCGTCTTCTTTTGGCTATTGTGGTGTCTGTCCTTCTTCTTTTAACTATTGCGTTGTCTGTCCTTCTTCTTTTGGCTATTT
Source organism: Bathymodiolus brooksi (assembly GCA_963680875.1). Taxonomy (NCBI): domain Eukaryota; kingdom Metazoa; phylum Mollusca; class Bivalvia; order Mytilida; family Modiolidae; genus Bathymodiolus; species Bathymodiolus brooksi. The sequence goes on along the minus strand of OY804578.1, from coordinate 88,978,379 downwards.
TGTTGTCTGGTACTTCTTCTTTTGGCTATTGTGTTGTCTGTCCTTCTTTTGGCTATTGTGTTGTCTGTCCGTCTTCTTTTGGCTATTGTATTGTCTGTCCTTCTTCTTTTGGCTATTGTGTTGTTTGTCCTTTATCTTTTGGCTATTGTGTTGTCTGTCCATCTTCTTTTGGCTATTGTGTTGTCTGTCCTTCTTCTTTTAGCTATTGTGTTGTCTGTCCTTCTTCTTTTGGCCATTGTGTTGTCTGTCCTTCTTCTTTTGGCTATTGTGTTGTCTGTCCTTCTTCTTTTGGCTATGGTGTTGTCTGTCCTTCTTCTTTTGGCTATTGTGTTGTCTGTCCTTCTTCTTTTGGCCATTGTGTTGTCTGTCCTACTACTTTTGGCTATTGTGTTGTCTGTCCTTCTTCTTTTGGCTATTGTGTTGTCTGTCCTTCTTCTTTTGGCTAATGTGTTGTCTGTTCTTTTTCTTTTGGCTATTGTGTTGTCTGTCCTTCTTTTGGCTATTGCGTTGTCTCTCCTTCTTCTTTTGGCTATTGTGTTGTCTGTCCTTCTTCTTTTGGCTATTGTGTTGTCTGTCCTTCTTCTTTTGGCTATTGTGTTGTCTGTCCTTCTTCTTTTGGCTATTGTGTTGTCTGTCCTTCTTGTGGCTATTGTGTTGTCTGTCCTTTTTCTTTTGGCTATTGTGTTGTATGTCCTTTTTCTTTTGGCTATTGTGTTGTCTGTCCTTCTTTTGGCTATTGTGTTATCTCTCCTTCTTCTTTTGGCTATTGTGTTGTCTGTCCGTCTTCTTTTGGCTATTGTGGTGTCTGTCCTTCTTCTTTTAACTATTGCGTTGTCTGTCCTTCTTCTTTTGGCTATTTTGTTGTCTGGTACTTCTTCTTTTGGCTATTGTGTTGTCTGTCCTTCTTTTGGCTATTGTGTTGTCTGTCCTTCTTTTGGCTATTGTGTTGTCTGTCCGTCTTCTTTTGGCTATTGTATTGTCTGTCCTTCTTCTTTTGGTTATTGTGTTGTTTGTCCTTTATCTTTTGGCTATTGTGTTGTCTGTCCATCTTCTTTTGGCTATTGTGTTGTCTGTCCTTCTTCTTTTGGCTATTGTGTTGTCTGTCCTTTTTCTTTTGGCTATTGTGTTGTATGTCCTTCTTCTTTTGGCTATTGTGTTGTCTGTCCTTCTTTTGGCTATTGTGTTGTCTCTCCTTCTTCTTTTGGCTATTGTGTTGTCTGTCCGTCTTCATTTGGCTATTGTGGTGTCTGTCCTTCTTCTTTTAACTATTGCGTTGTCTGTCCTTCTTCTTTTGGCTATTGTGTTGTCTGTCCTTCTTCTTTTGGCTATTGTGTTGTCTGTCCTTCTTCTTTTGGCTATTGTGTTGTCTGTCCTTCTTTTGGCTATTGCGTTGTCTCTCCTTCTTCTTTGGCTATTGTGTTGTCTGTCCTTCTTCTTTTGGCTATTGTGTTGTCTGTCCTTCTTCTTTTGGCTATTGTGTTGTCTGTCCTTCTTCTTTTGGCTATTGTGTTGTCTGTCCTTTTACTTTTGGCTATTGTGTTGTATGTCCTTCTTCTTTTGGCTATTGTGTTGTCTGTCCTTCTTTTGGCTATTGTGTTGTCTCTCCTTCTTCTTTTGGCTATTGTTTTGTCTGTCCGTCTACTTTTGGCTATTGTGGTGTCTATCCTTCTTCTTTTAACTATTGCGTTGTCTGTCCTTCTTCCTTTTGCTATTTTGTTGTCTGGTACTTCTTCTTTTGGCTATTGTGTTGTCTGTCCTTCTTTTGGCTATTGTGTTGTCTGTCCTTCTTTTGGCTATTGTGTTGTCTGTCCGTCTTCTTTTGGCTATTGTATTGTCTGTCCTTTTTCTTTTGGCTATCGTGTTGTTTGTCCTTTATCTTTTGGCTATTGTGTTGTCTGTCCATCTTCTTTTGGCTATTGTGTTTTCTGTCCTTCTTCTTTTAGCTATTGTGTTGTCTGTCCTTCTTCTTTTGGCTATTGTGTTGTCTGTCCTTCTTCTTTTGGCTATTGTGTTGTCTGTCCTTCTTCTTTTGGCTATGGTGTTGTCTCTCCTTCTTCTTTTGGCTATTGTGTTGTCTGTCCTTCTTCTTTTGGCCATTGTGTTGTCTGTCCTACTACTTTTGGCTATTGTGTTGTCTGTCCTTCTTCTTTTGGCTATTGTGTTGTCTGTCCTTCTTCTTTTGGCTATTGTGTTGTTTTTCCTTCTTCTTTTGGCTATTGTGTTGTCTGTCCTTCTTTTGGCTATTGCGTTGTCTCTCCTTCTTCTTTTGGCTATTGTGTTGTCTGTCCTTCTTCTTTTGGCTATTGTGTTGTCTGTCCTTCTTCTTTTGGCTATTGTGTTGTCTGTCCTTCTTCTTTTGGCTATTGTGTTGTCTGTCCTTCTTGTGGCTATTGTGTTTTCTGTCCTTTTTCTTTTGGCTATTGTGTTGTATGTCCTTCTTCTTTTGGCTATTGTGTTGTCTGTCCTTCTTTTGGCTAATGTGTTGTCTCTCCTTCTTCTTTTGGCTATTGTGTTGTCTGTCCGTCTTCTTTTGGCTATTGTGGTGTCTGTCCTTCTTCTTTTAACTATTGCGTTGTCTGTCCTTCTTCTTTTGGCTATTTTGTTGTCTGGTACTTCTTCTTTTGGCTATTGTGTTGTCTGTCCTTCTTTTGGCTATTGTGTTTTCTGTCCTTCTTTTGGCTATTGTGTTGTCTGTCCGTCTTCTTTTGGCTATTGTATTGTCTGTCGTTCTTCTTTTGGTTATTGTGTTGTTTGTCCTTTATCTTTTGGCTATTGTGTTGTCTGTCCATCTTCTTTTGGCTATTGTGTTGTCTGTCCTTCTTCTTTTGGCTATTGTGTTGTCTGTCCTTCTTCTTTTGGCTATTGTGTTGTCTGTCCTTCTTCTTTTGGCTATTGTGTTGTCTGTCCTTTTTCTTTTGGCTATTGTGTTGTATGTCCTTCTTCTTTTGGCTATTGTGTTGTCTGTCCTTCTTTTGGCTATTGTGTTGTCTCTCCTTCTTCTTTTGGCTATTGTGTTGTCTGTCCGTCTTCTTTTGGCTATTGTGGTGTCTGTCCTTCTTCTTTTAACTATTGCGTTGTCTGTCCTTCTTCTTTTGGCTATTTTGTTGTCTGGTACTTCTTCTTTTGGCTATTGTGTTGTCTGTCCTTCTTTTGGCTATTGTGTTGTCTGTCCTTCTTTTGGCTATTGTGTTGTCTGTCCTACTTCTTTTGGCTATTGTGTTGTCTGGCCTTCTTCTTTTAGCTATTGTGTTGTCTGTCCTTCTTCTTTTGGCTATTGTGTTTTCTGTCCTTCTTTTGGCTATTGTGTTGTTTGTCCTTTATCTTTTGGCTATTGTGTTGTCTGTCCATCTTCTTTTGGCTATTGTGTTGTCTGTCCTTCTTCTTTTGGCTATTGTGTTGTCTGTCCTTCTTCTTTTGGCTATTGTGTTGTCTGTCCTTCTTCTTTTGGCTATTGTGTTGTCTTTCCTTTTTCTTTTGGCTATTGTGTTGTCTGTTCTTCTTCTTTTGGCTATTGTGTTGTCTGTCTTTCTTCTTTTGGCTATTGTGTTGTCTGTCCTTCTTCTTTTGGCTATTGTGTTGTCTGTCCTTCTTCTTTTGGCTATTGTGTTGTCTGTCCTTCTTTTGGCTATTGTGTTGTCTGTCCTTCTTCTTTTGGCTATTGTGTTGTCTGTTCTTCTTCTTTTGGCTATTGTGTTGTCTGTCCTTCTTCTTTTGGCTATTGTGTTGTCTGTCCTTCTTCTTTTGGCTATTGTGTTGTCTGTCCGTCTTCTTTTGGCTATTGTGGTGTCTGTCCTTCTTCTTTTAACTATTGCGTTGTCTGTCCTTCTTCTTTTGGCTATTTTGTTGTCTGGTACTTCTTCTTTTGGCTATTGTGTTGTCTGTCCTTCTTTTGGCTATTGTGTTGTCTGTCCTTCTTTTGGCTATTGTGTTGTCTGTCCTTCTTCTTTTGGCTATTGTGTTGTCTGTCCTTCTTTTTTTGGCTATTGTGTTGTCTGTCCTTCTTTTGGCTATAGTGTTGTCTGTCCTTCTTCTGTTGGCTATTGTCTTGTCTGTTCTTCTTCTTTTGGCTATTGTGTTGTCTGTCCTTCTTCTTTTGGGTATTGTGTTGTCTGTCCTTCTTTTGGCTACTGCGTTGTCTGTCCTTCTTCTTTTGGCTATTGTGTTGTCTGTCCTTATTTTGGCTATTGTGTTGTCTGTCCTTCTTCTTTTGACTATTGTGTTGTCTGTCCTTCTTCTTTTGGCTATTGTGTTGTCTGTCCTTCTTCTTTTGGCTATTGTGTTGTCTGTCCTTCTTCTTTTGGCTATTGTGTTGTCTGTCCTTCTTCTTTTAGATATTGTGTTGTCTGTCCTTCTTCTTTTGGCTATTGTGTTGTCTGTCCTTCTTCTTTTGGCTATGGTGTTGTCTGTCCTTGTTCTTTTGGCTATTGTGTTGTCTCTCCTTCTTCTTTTGGCTATTGTGTTGTCTGGCCTTCTTCTTTTGGCTATTGTGTTTTCTGTCCTTCTTTTGGCTATTGTGTTGGCTGTCCTTATCTTGGCTATTGTGTTGTCTGTTCTTCTTCTTTTGGCTATTGTGTTGTCTGTCCTTCTTCTTTTAGCTATTGTGTTGTCTGTTCTTCTTCTTTTGGCTATTGTGTTGTCTGTCCTTCTTCTTTTGGCTATTGTGTTGTCTGTCCTTCTTCTTTTGGCTATTGTGTTGTCTGTCCTTCTTCTTTTGGCTATTGTGTTGTCTGTCCGTCTTCTTTTGGCTATTGTGGTGTCTGTCCTTCTTCTTTTGGCTATTTTGTTGTCTGGTACTTTTTCTTTTGGCTATTGTGTTGTCTGTCCTTCTTTTGGCTATTCTGTTGTCTGTCCTTCTTTTGGCTATTGTGTTGTCTGTCCTACTTCTTTTGGCTATTGTGTTGTCTGGCCTTCTTCTTTTAGCTATTGTGTTGTCTGTCCTTCTTCTTTTGGCTATTGTGTTTTCTGTCCTTCTTTTGGCTATTGTGTTGTTTGTCCTTTATCTTTTGGCTATTGTGTTGTCTGTCCATCTTCTTTTGGCTATTGTGTTGTCTGTCCTTCTTCTTTTGGCTATTGTGTTGTCTGTCCTTCTTCTTTTGGCTATTGTGTTGTCTGTCCTTCTTCTTTTGGCTATTGTGTTGTCTTTCCTTTTTCTTTTGGCTATTGTGTTGTCTGTTCTTCTTCTTTTGGCTATTGTGTTGTCTGTCTTTCTTCTTTTGGCTATTGTGTTGTCTGTCCTTCTTCTTTTGGCTATTGTGTTGTCTGTCCTTCTTCTTTTGGCTATTGTGTTGTCTGTCCTTCTTTTGGCTATTGTGTTGTCTGTCCTTCTTCTTTTGGCTATTGTGTTGTCTGTTCTTCTTCTTTTGGCTATTGTGTTGTCTGTCCTTCTTCTTTTGGCTATTGTGTTGTCTTTTCTTCTTTTGGCTATTGTGTTGTCTGTCCTTCTTCTTTTGGCTATTGTGTTGTCTGTTCTTCTTCTTTTGGCTATTGTGTTGTCTGTCCTTCTTCTTTTGGCTATTGTGTTGTCTGTCCTTCGTTTGGCTACTGCGTTGTTTGTCCTTCTTCTTTTGGCTATTGTGTTGTCTGTCCTTATTTTGGCTATTGTGTTGTCTGTCCTTCTTCTTTTGACTATTGTGTTGTCTGTCCTTCTACTTTTGGCTATTGTGTTGTTTGTCCTTCTTCTTTTGGCTATTGTGTTGTCTGTCCTTCTTCTTTTGGCTATTGTGTTGTCTGTCCTTCTTCTTTTAGCTATTGTGTTGTCTGTCCTTCTTCTTTTGGCTATTGTGTTGTCTGTCCTTCTTCTTTTGGCTATGGTGTTGTCTGTCCTTGTTCTTTTGGCTATTGTGTTGTCTCTCCTTCTTCTTTTGGCTATTGTGTTGTCTGGCCTTCTTCTTTTGGCTATTGTGTTGTCTGTTCTTCTTCTTTTGGCTATTGTGTTGTCTGTCCTTCTTCTTTTGGCTATTGTGTTGTCTGTCCTTCTTCTTTTGGCTATTGTGTTGTCTGTCCTTCTTCTTTTGGCTATTGTGTTGTCTGTCCGTCTTCTTTTGGCTATTGTGGTGTCTGTCCTTCTTCTTTTAACTATTGCGTTGTCTGTCCTTCTTCTTTTGGCTATTTTGTTGTCTGGTACTTCTTCTTTTGGCTATTGTGTTGTCTGTCCTTCTTTTGGCTATTGTGTTGTCTGTCCTTCTTTTGGCTATTGTGTTGTCTGTCCTTCTTCTTTTGGCTATTGTGTTGTCTGTTCTTCTTCTTTTGGCTATTGTGTTGTCTGTCCTTCTTTTGGCTATTGTGTTGTCTGTCCTTCTTCTGTTGGCTATTGTCTTGTCTGTTCTTCTTCTTTTGGCTATTGTGTTGTCTGTCCTTCTTCTTTTGGCTATTGTGTTGTCTGTCCTTCTTTTGGCTACTGCGTTGTCTGTCCTTCTTCTTTTGGCTATTGTGTTGTCTGTCCTTATTTTGGCTATTGTGTTGTCTGTCCTTCTTCTTTTGACTATTGTGTTGTCTGTCCTTCTTCTTTTGGCTATTGTGTTGTGTGTCCTTCTTCTTTTGGCTATTGTGTTGTCTGTCCTTCTTCTTTTGGCTATTGTGTTGTCTGTCCTTCTTCTTTTAGATATTGTGTTGTCTGTCCTTCTTCTTTTTGCTATTGTGTTGTCTGTCCTTCTTCTTTTGGCTATGGTGTTGTCTGTCCTTGTTCTTTTGGCTATTGTGTTGTCTCTCCTTCTTCTTTTGGCTATTGTGTTGTCTGGCCTTCTTCTTTTGGCTATTGTGTTTTCTGTCCTTCTTTTAGCTATTGTGTTGGCTGTCCTTATCTTGGCTATTGTGTTGTCTGTTCTTCTTCTTTTGGCTATTGTGTTGTCTGTCCTTCTTCTTTTAGCTATTGTGTTGTCTGTTCTTCTTCTTTTGGCTATTGTGTTGTCTGTCCTTCTTCTTTTGGCTATTGTGTTGTCTGTCCTTCTTCTTTTGGCTATTGTGTTGTCTGTCCTTCTTCTTTTGGCTATTGTGTTGTCTGTCCGTCTTCTTTTGGCTATTGTGGTGTCTGTCCTTCTTCTTTTAACTATTGCGTTGTCTGTCCTTCTACTTTTGGCTATTTTGTTGTCTGGTACTTCTTCTTTTGGCTATTGTGTTGTCTGTCCTTCTTTTGGCTATTGTGTTGTCTGTCCTTCTTTTGGCTATTGTGTTGTCTGTCCTGCTTCTTTTGGCTATTGTGTTGTCTGGCCTTCTTCTTTTAGCTATTGTGTTGTCTGTCCTTCTTCTTTTGGCTATTGTGTTTTCTGTCCTTCTTTTGGCTATTGTGTTGTTTGTCCTTTATCTTTTGGCTATTGTGTTGTCTGTCCATCTTCTTTTGGCTATTGTGTTGTCTGTCCTTCTTCTTTTGGCTATTGTGTTGTCTGTCCTTCTTCTTTTGGCTATTGTGTTGTCTGTCCTTCTTCTTTTGGCTATTGTGTTGTCTTTCCTTTTTCTTTTGGCTATTGTGTTGTCTGTCCTTCTTCTTTTGGCTATTGTGTTGTCTGTTCTTCTTCTTTTGGCTATTGTGTTGTCTGTCTTTCTTCTTTTGGCTATTGTGTTGTCTGTCCTTCTTCTTGTGGCTATTGTGTTGTCTGTCCTTCTTCTTTTGGCTATTGTGTTGTCTGTCCTTCTTTTGGCTATTGTGTTGTCTGTCCGTCTTCTTTTGGCTATTGTATTGTCTGTCCTTCTTCTTTTGGCTATTGTGTTGTTTGTCCTTTATCTTTTTGCTATTGTGTTGTCTGTCCATCTTCTTTTGGCTATTGTGTTGTCTGTCCTTCTTCTTTTGGCTATTGTGTTTTCTGTCCTTCTTCTTTTGGCTATTGTGTTGTCTGTCCTTCTTCTTTTGGCTATTGTGTTGTCTGTCCTTTTTCTTTTGGCTATTGTGTTGTATGTCCTTCTTCTTTTGGCTATTGTGTTGTCTGTCCTTATTTTGGCTATTGTGTTGTCTCTCCTTCTTCTTTTGGCTATTGTGTTGTCTGTCCGTCTTCTTTTGGCTATTGTGGTGTCTGTCCTTCTTCTTTTAACTATTGCGTTGTCTGTCCTTCTTCTTTTGGCTATTTTGTTGTCTGGTACTTCTTCTTTTGGCTATTGTGTTGTCTGTCCTTCTTTTGGCTATTGTGTTGTCTGTCCTACTTCTTTTGGCTATTGTGTTGTCTGGCCTTCTTCTTTTAGCTATTGTGTTGTCTGTCCTTCTTCTTTTGGCTATTGTGTTTTCTGTCCTTCTTTTGGCTATTGTGTTGTTTGTCCTACTTCTTTTGGCTATTGTGTTGTCTGTCCTTCTTCTTTTGGCTATTGTGTTGTCTGTCCTTCTTCTTTTGGCTATTGTGTTGTCTTTCCTTTTTCTTTTGGCTATTGTGTTGTCTGTCCTTCTTCTTTTGGCTATTGTGTTGTCTGTTCTTCTTCTTTTGACTATTGTGTTGTCTGTCTTTCTTCTTTTGGCTATTGTGTTGTCTGTCCTTCTTCTTTTGGCTATTGTGTTGTCTGTTCTTCTTTTGGCTATTGTGTTGTCTGTCCTTCTTTTGGCTATTGTGTTGTCTGTCCTTCTTCTTTTGGCTATTATGTTGTCTGTTCTTCTTCTTTTGGCTATTGTGTTGTCTGTCCTTCTTCTTTTGGCTATTGTGTTGTCTGTCCTTCTTTTGGCTATTGTGTTGTATGTCCTTCTTCTTTTGGCTATTGTGTTGTCTGTTCTTCTTCTTTTGGCTATTGTGTTGTCTGTCCTTCTTCTTTTGGCTATTGTGTTGTCTGTCCTTCTTTTGGCTATTGCGTTGTCTGTCCTTCTTCTTTTGGCTATTGTGTTGTCTGTCTTTATTTTGGCTATTGTGTTGTCTGCCCTTCTTCTTTTGACTATTGTGTTGTCTGTCCTTCTTCTTTTGGCTATTGTGTTGTCTGTCCTTCTTCTTTTGGCTATTGTGTTGTCTGTCCTTCTTCTTTTGACTATTGTGTTGTCTGTCCTTCTTCTTTTAGCTATTGTGTTGTCTGGTCCTTCTTCTTTTGGCTATTGTGTTGTCTGTCCTTCTTTTGGCTATGGTGTTGTCTGTCCTTGTTCTTTTGGCTATTGTGTTGTCTCTCCTTCTTCTTTTGGCTATTGTGTTGTCTGTCCTTCTTCCTTTGGCTATTGTGTTGTCTGTCCTTCTTCTTTTGGCTATTGTGTTGTCTGTCCTTCTTCTTTTGGCTATTGTGTTGTCTGTCCTTCTTCTATTAGCTATTGTGTTGTCTGTCCTTCTTCTTTTGGCTATTGTGTTGTCTGTCCTTCTTCTTTTAGCTTTTGTGTTGTCTGTCCTTCTTCTTTTGGCTATTGTGTTGTCTGTCCTTCTTCCTTTGGTTATTGTGTTTTCTGTCCTTTTTCTTTTGGCTATTGTGTTGTCTGTCCTTCTTTTGGCTATTGCGTTGTCTGTCCTTCTTCTTTTGGCTATTGTGTTTTCTGTCCTTCTTTTGGCTATTGTGTTGTCTGTCCTTATTTTGGCTATTGTGTTGTCTGTCCTTCTTCTTTTGGGTATTGTGTTGTCTGTCCTTCTTCTTTTGGCTATTGTGTTGTGTGTCCTTCTTCTGTTGGCTATTGTGTTGTCTGTCCTTCTTCTTTTGGCTATTGTGTTGTCTGTCCTTCTTCTTTTGGCTATTGTGTTGTCTGTCCTTCTTCTTTTGGCTATTGTGTTGTCTGTCCTTCTTTTGGCTATTGTATTGTCTGTCCTTCTTCTTTTGGCTATTGTGTTGTCTGTTCTTCTTCTTTTGGCTATTGTGTTGTCTGTCCTTCTTTTGGCTATTGTGTTGTCTGTCCTTCTTCTTTTGGCTATTGTGTTGTCTGTCCTTCTTCTTTTGGCTATTGTGTTGTCTGTCCTTCTTTTGGCTATTGTGTTGTCTGTCCTTCTTCTTTTAGCTATTGTGTTGTCTGTCCTTCTTCTTTTGGCTATTGTGTTGTCTGTCCTTCTTCTTTTGGCTATTGTGTTGTCTGTCCTTCTTCTTTTAGCTATTGTGTTGTCTGTCCTTCTTCTTTTGGCTATTGTGTTGTCTGTCCTTCTTCTTTTGGCTATTGTGTTGTCTGTCCTTCTTCTTTTGGCTATTGTGTTGTCTGTCCTTCTTCTTTTGGCTATTGTGTTGTCTGTCCTTCTTTTGGCTATTGTGTTGTCTGTCCTTCTTCTTTTGGCTATTGTGTTGTCTGTCCTTCTTCTTTTGGCTATTGTGTTGTCTGTCCTTCTTCTTTTGGCTATTGTGTTGTTTGTCCTTTATCTTTTGGCTATTGTGTTGTCTGTCCATCTTCTTTTGGCTGTTGTGTTGTCTGTCCTTCTTCTTTTGGCTATTGTGTTGACTGTCCTTCTTCTTTTGGCTAATGTGTTGTCTGTCCTTATTTTGGCTATTGTGTTGTCTGTCCTTCTTCTTTTGTGTATTGTGTTGTCTGTCCTTCTTATTTTGGCTATTGTGTTGTCTGTCCTTCTTTTGGCTATTGCGTTGTCTGTCCTTCTTCTTTTGGCTATTGTGTTGTCTGTCCTTCTTCTTTTGGCTATTGTGTTGTCTTTCCTTCTTCTTTTGGCTATTGCGTTGTCTGTCCTTCTTCTTTTGGCTATTGTGTTGTCTGTCCTTCTTCTTTTGGCTATTGTGTTGTCTGTCCTTCTTCTTTTGGCTATTGTGTTGTCTGTCCTTCTTCTTTTGGCTATTGTGTTGTCTGTCCTTCTTCTTTTGGCTATTGTGTTGTCTGTTCTTCTTCTTTTGGCTATTGTGTTGTCTGTCCTTCTTCTTTTGGCTATTGTGTTGTCTGTCCTTCTTTTGGCTATTGTGTTGTCTGTCCTTCTTCTTTTGGCTATTGTGTTGTCTGTTCTTCTTCTTTTGGCTATTGTGTTGTCTGTCCTTCTTCTTTTGGCTATTGTGTTGTCTGTCCTTCTTTTGGCTATTGCGTTCTCTGTCCTTCTTTTTTTGGCTATTGTGTTGTCTGTCCTTATTTTGGATATTGTGTTGTCTGTCCTTCTTTTGGCTATTGTGTTGTCTGTCCGTCTTCTTTTGGCTATTGTATTGTCTGTCCTTCTTCTTTTGGCTATTGTGTTGTTTGTCCTTTATCTTTTTGCTATTGTGTTTTCTGTCCTTCTTCTTTTGGCTATTGTGTTGTCTGTCCTTCTTCTTTTGGCTATTGTGTTGTCTGTCCTTTTTCTTTTGGCTATTGTGTTGTATGTCCTTCTTCTTTTGGCTATTGTGTTGTCTGTCCTTCTTTTGGCTATTGTGTTGTCTCTCCTTCTTCTTTTGGCTATTGTGTTGTCTGTCCGTCTTCTTTTGGCTATTGTGGTGTCTGTCCTTCTTCTTTTAACTATTGCGTTGTCTGTCCTTCTTCTTTTGGCTATTTTGTTGTCTGGTACTTCTTCTTTTGGCTATTGTGTTGTCTGTCCTTCTTTTGGCTATTGTGTTGTCTGTCCTACTTCTTTTGGCTATTGTGTTGTCTGGCCTTCTTCTTTTAGCTATTGTGTTGTCTGTCCTTCTTCTTTTGGCTATTGTGTTTTCTGTCCTTCTTTTGGCTATTGTGTTGTTTGTCCTACTTCTTTTGGCTATTGTGTTGTCTGTCCATTTTCTTTTGGCTATTGTGTTGTCTGTCCTTCTTCTTTTGGCTATTGTGTTGTCTGTCCTTCTTCTTTTGGCTATTGTGTTGTCTGTCCTTCTTCTTTTGGCTATTGTGTTGTCTTTCCTTTTTCTTTTGGCTATTGTGTTGTCTGTCCTTCTTCTTTTGGCTATTGTGTTGTCTGTTCTTCTTCTTTTGACTATTGTGTTGTCTGTCTTTCTTCTTTTGGCTATTGTGTTGTCTGTCCTTCTTCTTTTGGCTATTGTGTTGTCTGTTCTTCTTTTGGCTATTGTGTTGTCTGTCCTTCTTTTGGCTATTGTGTTGTCTGTCCTTCTTCTTTTGGCTATTATGTTGTCTGTTCTTCTTCTTTTGGCTATTGTGGTGTCTGTCCTTCTTCTTTTGGCTATTGTGTTGTCTGTCCTTCTTTTGGCTATTGTGTTGTATGTCCTTCTTCTTTTGGCTATTGTGTTGTCTGTTCTTCTTCTTTTGGCTATTGTGTTGTCTGTCCTTCTTCTTTTGGCTATTGTGTTGTCTGTCCTTCTTTTGGCTATTGCGTTGTCTGTCCTTCTTCTTTTGGCTATTGTGTTGTCTGTCTTTATCTTGGCTATTGTGTTGTCTGTCCTTCTTCTTTTGACTATTGTGTTGTCTGTCCTTCTTCTTTTGGCTATTGTGTTTTCTGTCCTTCTTCTTTTGGCTATTGTGTTGTCTGTCCTTCTTTTGGCTATTGTGTTGTCTGTCCTTCCTCTTTTGGCTATTGTGTTGTCTGTTCTTCTTCTTTTGGCTATTGTGTTGTCTGTCCTTCTTCTTTTGGCTATTGTGTTGTCTGTCCTTCTTCTTTTGGCTATTGTGTTTTCTGTCCTTCTTCCTTTGGCCATTGTGTTGTCTGTCCTTCTTCTTTTGGCTATTGTGTTGTCTGTCCTTCTTCTTTTGGCTATTGTGTTGTCTGTCCTTCTTCTTTTGGCTATTGTGTTGTCTGTCCTTCTTCTTTTGGCTATTGTGTTGTCTGTCCTTCTTCCTTTGGCCATTGTGTTGTCTGTCCTTCTTCTTTTGGCTATTGTGTTGTATGTCCTTCTTCTTTTGGGTATTGTGTTGTCTGTCCTTCTTCTGTTGGCTATTGTGTTGTATGTCCTTCTTCTTTTGGCTATTGTGTTGTCTGTCCTTCTTCTTTTGGCTATTGTGTTTTCTGTCCTTCTTTCGGCTATTGTGTTGGCTGTCCTTATCTTGGTTATTGTGTTTTCTGTTCTTCTTCTTTTGGCTATTGTGTTGTCTGTCCTTCTTCTTTTGGCTATTGTGTTGTCTGTCCTTCTTCTTTTGGCTATTGTGTTGTCTGTCCTTTTTCTTTTGGCTATTGTGTTGTCTCTCCTTCTTCTTTTGGCTATTGTGTTGTCTGTCCTTCTTCTTTTGGCTATTGTGTTGTCTGTCCTTTTTCTTTTGGCTATTGTGTTGTCTGTCCTTCTTCTTTTGGCTATTGCGTTGACTGTTCTTCTTCTTTTGGCTATTGTGTTGTCTGTCCTTCTTCTTTTGGCTAATGTGTTGTCTGTCCTTCTTTTGGCTATTGCGTTGTCTGTCCTTCTTCTTTTGGCTATTGTGTTTTCTGTCCTTCTTTTGGCTATTGTGTTGTCTGTCCTTATTTTGGCTATTGTGTTGTCTGTCCTTCTTCTTTTGGGTATTGTGTTGTCTGTCCTTCTTCTTTTGGCTATTGTGTTGTCGGTCCTTCTTCATTTGGCTATTGTGTTGTCTGTCCTTCTTCTCTTGACTATTGTGTTGTCTGTCCTTCTTCTTTTGGCTATTGTATTGTCTGTCCTTCTTCTTTTGGCTATTATGTTGTCTGTCCTTCTTCTTTTGGCTATTGTGTTGTCTGTCCTTCTTCTTTTGGCTATTGTGTTTTCTGTTCTTCTTCTTTTGGCTATTGTGTTGTCTGTCCTTCTTCTTTTGGCTATTGTGTTGTCTGTCCTTCTTCTTTTGGCTATTGTGTTGTCTGTCCTTCTTCTTTTGGCTATTGTGTTGTCTGTCCTTCTTCTTTTGGCTATTGTGTTGTCTGTCCTTCTTCTTTTGGCTATTGTGTTGTCTGTTCTTCTTCTTTTGGCTATTGTGTTGTCTGTCCTTCTTCTTTTGGCTATTGTGTTGTCTGTCCTTCTTCTTTTGGCTATTGTGTTTTCTGTCCTTCTTCCTTTGGCCATTGTGTTGTCTGTCCTTCTTCTTTTGGCTATTGCGTTGTCTGTCCTTCTTCCTTTGGCTATTGTGTTGTCTGTCCTTCTTCTTTTGGCTATTGTGTTGTCTGTCCTTCTTCTTTTGGCTATTGTGTTGTCTGTCCTTCTTCCTTTGGCCATTGTGTTGTCTGTCCTTCTTCTTTTGGCTATTGTGTTGTATGTCCTTCTTCTTTTGGGTATTGTGTTGTCTGTCCTTCTTCTGTTGGCTATTGTGTTGTATGTCCTTCTTCTTTTGGCTATTGTGTTGTCTGTCCTTCTTCTTTTGGCTATTGTGTTTTCTGTCCTTCTTTTGGCTATTGTGTTGGCTGTCCTTATCTTGGTTATTGTGTTTTCTGTTCTTCTTCTTTTGGCTATTGTGTTGTCTGTCCTTCTTCTTTTGGCTATTGTGTTGTCTGTCCTTCTTCTTTTGGCTATTGTGTTGTCTGTCCTTCTTCTTTTGGCTATTGTGTTGTCTCTCCTTTTTCTTTTGGCTATTGTGTTGTCTGTCCTTCTTCTTTTGGCTATTGTGTTGTCTGTCCTTTTTCTTTTGGCTATTGTGTTGTCTGTCCTTCTTCTTTTGGCTATTGCGTTGACTGTTCTTCTTCTTTTGGCTATTGTGTTGTCTGTCCTTCTTCTTTTGGCTAATGTGTTGTCTGTCCTTCTTTTGGCTATTGCGTTGTCTGTCCTTCTTCTTTTGGCTATTGTGTTTTCTGTCCTTCTTTTGGCTATTGTGTTGTCTGTCCTTATTTTGGCTATTGTGTTGTCTGTCCTTCTTCTTTTGGGTATTGTGTTGTCTGTCCTTCTTCTTTTGGCTATTGTGTTGTCGGTCCTTCTTCATTTGGCTATTGTGTTGTCTGTCCTTCTTCTCTTGACTATTGTGTTGTCTGTCCTTCTTCTTTTGGCTATTGTATTGTCTGTCCTTCTTCTTTTGGCTATTATGTTGTCTGTCCTTCTTCTTTTGGCTATTGTGTTGTCTGTCCTTCTTCTTTTGGCTATTGTGTTTTCTGTTCTTCTTCTTTTGGCTATTGTGTTGTCTGTCCTTCTTCTTTTGGCTATTGGGTTGTCTGTCCTTCTTCTTTTGGCTATTGTGTTGTCTGTCCTTCTTCTTTTGGCTATTGTGTTGTCTGTCCTTCTTCTTTTGGCTATTGTGTTGTCTGTCCTTCTTCTTTTGGCTATTGTGTTGTCTGTCCTTCTTCTTTTGGCTATTGTGTTAGCTGTCCTTCTTCTTTTGGCTATTGTGTTGACTGTTCTTCTTCCTTTGGCTATTGTGTTGTCTGTCCTTCTTCTTTTGGCTATTGTGTTGTCTGTCCTTCTTTTGGCTATTGCGTTTTCTGTCCTTCTTCTTTTGGCTATTGTGTTGACTGTTCTTCTTCTTTTGGCTATTGTGTTGTCTGTCCTTCTTCTTTTGGCTATTGTGTTGTCTGTCCTTCTTTTGGCTATTGCGTTTTCTGTCCTTCTTCTTTTGGCTATTGTGTTGTCTGTCCTTCTTCTTTTGGGTATTGTGTTGTCTGTCCTTCTTCTTTTGGCTATTGCGTTGTCTGTCCTTCTTCTTTTGGCTATTGTGTTTTCTGTCCTTCTTTTGGCTATTGTGTTGTCTGTCCATCTTCTTTTGGGTATTGTGTTGTCTGTCCTTCTTCTTTTGGCTATTGTGTTGTCTGTCCTTCTTCATTTGGCTATTGTGTTGTCTGTCCTTCTTCTTTTGACTATTGTGTTGTCTGTCCTTCTTCTTTTGGCTATTGTGTTGTCTGTCCTACTTCTTTTGGCTATTGTGTTGTCTGTCCTTCTTCTTTTGGCTATTGTGTTGTCTGTCCTTCTTCTTTTGGCTATTGTGTTGTCTGTCCTTCTTCTTTTGGCTATTGTGTTGTCTGTCCTTCTTTTCGCTATTGTGTTGTCTGTCCTTCTTCTTTTGGCTATTGTGTTGTCTGTCCTTCTTCTTTTGGCTATTGTGTTGTCTGTCCTTCTTTTGGCTATTGTGTTGTCTGTCCTTCTTCTTTTGGCTATTGTGTTGTCTGTCCTTCTTCTTTTGGCTATTGTGTTGTCTGTCCTTCTTTTGGCTATTGTGTTGTCTGTCCTTCTTCTTTTGGGTATTGTGTTGTCTTTCCTTCTTCTTTTGGCTATTGTGTTGTCTGTCCTTCTTCTTTTGGCTATTGTGTTTTCTTTCCTTCTTTTGGCTATTGTGTTTGCTGTCCTTATCTTGGCTATTGTGTTGTCTGTCCTTCTTCTTTTGGGTATTGTGTTGTCTGTCCTTCTTATTTTGGCTATTGTGTTGTCTGTCCTTCTTTTGGCTATTGCGTTGTCTCTCCTTCTTCTTTTTGCTATTGTGTTGTCTGTCCTTCTTCTTTTGGCTATTGTGTTGTCTTTCCTTCTTCTTTTGGCTATTGTGTTGTCTGTCCTTATTTTGGCTATTATGTTGTCTGTCCTTCTTCTTTTGGCTATTGTGTTGTCTGCCCATCTTCTTTTGGCTATTGTGTTGTCTGTCCTTCTTCTTTTGGCTATTGTGTTGTCTGTCCTTCTTCTTTTGGCTATTGTGTTGTCTGTCCTTCTTCTTTTGGCTATTGTGTTGTCTGTCCTTCTTCTTTTGGCTATTGTGTTGTCTGTCCTTCTTCTTTTGGCTATTGTGTTGTCTGTCCTTCTTCTTTTGGATATTGTGTTGTCTGTCCTTCTTCTTTTGGCTATTGTGTTGTCTGTCCTTCTTCTTTTGGCTATTGTGTTGTCTGTCCTTCTTCTTTTGGCTAGTGTGTTGTCTGTCCTTCTTCTTTTGGCTATTGTGTTGTCTGTCCTTCTTTTGGCTATTGTGTTGTCTGTCCTTCTTCTTTTGGCTATTGTGTTGTCTGTCCTTCTTCTTTTGGCTATTGTGTTGTATGTCCTTCTTTTGGCTATTGTGTTGTCTGTCCTTCTTCTTTTGGCTATTGTGTTGTCTGTCCTTCTTCTTTTGGCTATTGTATTGTCTGTCCTTCTTCTCTTGACTATTGTGTTGTCTGTCCTTCTTCTTTTGGCTATTGTATTGTCTGTCCTTCTTCTTTTGGCTATTGTGTTGTCTGTCCTTCTTCTTTTGGCTATTGTGTTGTCTGTCCTTCTTCTTTTGGCTATTGTGTTTTCTGTTCTTCTTCTTTTGGCTATTGTGTTGTCTGTCCTTCTTCTTTTGGCTATTGTGTTGTCTGTCCTTCTTCTTTTGGCTATTGTGTTGTCTGTCCTTCTTCTTTTGGCTATTGTGTTGTCTGTCCTTCTTCTTTTGGCTATTGTGTTGTCTGTCCTTCTTCTTTTGGCTATTGTGTTGTCTGTCCTTCTTCTTTTGGCTATTGTGTTGTCTGTCCTTCTTCTTTTGGCTATTGTGTTGTCTGTCCTTCTTCTTTTGGCTATTGTGTTGTCTGTCCTTCTTCTTTTGGCTATTGTGTTGTCTGTCCTTCTTCTTTTGGCTATTGTGTTGTCTGTCCTTCTTCTGTTGGCTATTGTGTTGTCTGTCCTTCTTCTTTTGGCTATTGTGTTGTCTGTCCTTCTTCTTTTGGCTATTGTGTTGTCTGTCCTTCTTCTTTTGGCTAGTGTGTTGTCTGTCCTTCTTCTTTTGGCTATTGTGTTGTCTGTCCTTCTTTTGGCTATTGTGTTGTCTGTCCTTCTTCTTTTGGCTATTGTGTTGTCTGTCCTTCTTCTTTTGGCTATTGTGTTGTATGTCCTTCTTTTGGCTATTGTGTTGTCTGTCCTTCTTCTTTTGGCTATTGTGTTGTCTGTCCTTCTTCTTTTGGCTATTGTATTGTCTGTCCTTCTTCTTTTGGCTATTGTGTTGTTTGTCCTTTATCTTTTGGCTATTGTGTTGTCTGTCCATCTTCTTTTGGCTATTGTGTTGTCTGTCCTTCTTCTTTTGGCTATTGTGTTGTCTGTCCTTCTTCTTTTGGCTATTGTGTTGTCTGTCCTTATTTTGGCTATTGTGTTGTCTGTCCTTCTTCTTTAGGGTATTGTGTTGTCTGTCCTTCTTTTGGCTATTGCGTTGTCTGTCCTTCTTCTTTTGGCTATGGTGTTGTCTGTCCTTCTTCTTTTTGCTATTGTGTTGTCTTTCCTTCTTCTTTTGGCTATTGTGTTGTCTGTCCTTCTTCTTTTGGCTATTGTGTTGTCTGTCCTTCTTTTGGCTATTGTGTTGTCTGTCCTTCTTCTTTTGGCTATTGTGTTGTCTGTCCTTCTTCTTTTGGCTATTGTGTTGTCTGTCCATCTTCTTTTGGCTATTGTGTTGTCTGTCCTTCTTCTTTTGGCTATTGTGTTATCTGTCCTTCTTCTTTTGGCTATTGTGTTGTCTGTCCTTCTTCTTTTGGCTATTGTGTTGTCTGTCCTTCTTCTTTTGGCTATTGTGTTGTCTGTCCTTCTTCCTTTGGCCATTGTGTTGTCTGTCCTACTTTTTTTGGCTATTGTGTTGTCTGTCTTCTTCTTTTGGCTATTTTGTTGTCTCTCCTTCTTCTTTTGGCTATTGTGTTGTCTGGCCTTCTTCATTTAGCTATTGTGTTGTCTGTCCTTCTTCTTTTGGCTATTGTGTTTTATGTCCTTCTTTTGGCTATTGTGTTTGCTGTCCTTATCTTGGCTATTGTGTTGAATGTTCTTCTTCTTATGGCTATTGTGTTGTCTGTCCTTCTTCTTTTGGCTATTGTGTTTTCTGTCCTTCTTTTGGCTATTGTGTTGTCTGTCCTTCTTCTTTTGGCTATTGCATTGTCTGTCCTTCTTCTTTTGGCTATTGCGTTGTCTGTTCTTCTTCTTTTGGCTATTGTGTTGTCTGTCCATCTTCTTTTGGCTATTGTGTTGTCTGTCCTTCTTCTTTTGGCTATTGTGTTATCTGTCCTTCTTCTTTTGGCTATTGTGTTGTCTGTCCTTCTTCTTTTGGCTATTGTGTTGTCTGTCCTTCTTCTTTTGGCTATTGTGTTGTCTGTCCTTCTTCCTTTGGCCATTGTGTTGTCTGTCCTACTTCTTTTGGTTATTGTGTTGTCTGTCTTCTTCTTTTGGCTATTTTGTTGTCTCTCCTTCTTCTTTTGGCTATTGTGTTGTCTGGCCTTCTTCATTTAGCTATTGTGTTGTCTGTCCTTCTTCTTTTGGCTATTGTGTTTTATGTCCTTCTTTTGGCTATTGTGTTTGCTGTCCTTATCTTGGCTATTGTGTTGAATGTTCTTCTTCTTATGGCTATTGTGTTGTCTGTCCTTCTTCTTTTGGCTATTGTGTTGTCTGTCCTTCTTTTGGCTATTGTGTTGTCTGTCCTTCTTCTTTTGGCTATTGCATTGTCTGTCCTTCTTCTTTTGGCTATTGCGTTGTCTGTTCTTCTTCTTTTGGCTATTGTGTTGTCTGTCCTTCTTCTTTTGGCTATTGTGTTGTCTGTCCTTCTTCTTTTGGCTATTGTGTTGTCTGTCCTTCTTCTTTTGGCTATTGTGTTGTCTGTCCTTCTTCTTTTGGCTATTGTGTTGTCTGTCCTTCTTCTTTTGGCTATTGTGTTGTCTGTCCTTCTTCTTTTGGCTATTGTGTTGTCTGCCCATCTTCTTTTGGCTATTGTGTTGTCTGTCCTTCTTCTTTTGGCTATTGTGTTGTCTGTCCTTCTTCTTTTGGCTATTGTGTTGTCTGTCCTTCTTCTTTTGGCTATTGTATTGTCTGTCCTTCTTCTTTTGGCTATTGTGTTGTTTGTCCTTTATCTTTTGGCTATTGTGTTGTCTGTCCATCTTCTTTTGGCTATTGTGTTGTCTGTCCTTCTTCTTTTGGCTATTGTGTTGTCTGTCCTTCTTCTTTTGGCTATTGTGTTGTCTGTCCTTATTTTGGCTATTGTGTTGTCTGTCCTTCTTCTTTAGGGTATTGTGTTGTCTGTCCTTCTTATTTTGGCTATTGTGTTGTCTTTCCTTCTTCTTTTGGCTATTGTGTTGTCTGTCCTTCTTCTTTTGGCTATTGTGTTGTCTGTCCTTCTTTTGGCTATTGTGTTGTCTGTCCTTCTTCTTTTGGCTATTGTGTTGTCTGTCCTTCTTCTTTTGGCTATTGTGTTGTCTGTCCATCTTCTTTTGGCTATTGTGTTGTCTGTCCTTCTTCTTTTGGCTATTGTGTTATCTGTCCTTCTTCTTTTGGCTATTGTGTTGTCTGTCCTTCTTCTTTTGGCTATTGTGTTGTCTGTCCTTCTTCTTTTGGCTATTGTGTTGTCTGTCCTTCTTCCTTTGGCCATTGTGTTGTCTGTCCTACTTCTTTTGGCTATTGTGTTGTCTGTCTTCTTCTTTTGGCTATTGTGTTGTCTGTCCTTCTTCTGTTGGCTATTGTGTTGTCTGTCCTTCTTCTTTTGGCTATTGTGTTGTCTGTCCTTCTTCTTTTGGCTATTGTGTTGTCTGTCCTTCTTCTTTTGGCTAGTGTGTTGTCTGTCCTTCTTCTTTTGGCTATTGTGTTGTCTGTCCTTCTTTTGGCTATTGTGTTGTCTGTCCTTCTTCTTTTGGCTATTGTGTTGTCTGTCCTTCTTCTTTTGGCTATTGTGTTGTATGTCCTTCTTTTGGCTATTGTGTTGTCTGTCCTTCTTCTTTTGGCTATTGTGTTGTCTGTCCTTCTTCTTTTGGCTATTGTATTGTCTGTCCTTCTTCTTTTGGCTATTGTGTTGTTTGTCCTTTATCTTTTGGCTATTGTGTTGTCTGTCCATCTTCTTTTGGCTATTGTGTTGTCTGTCCTTCTTCTTTTGGCTATTGTGTTGTCTGTCCTTCTTCTTTTGGCTATTGTGTTGTCTGTCCTTATTTTGGCTATTGTGTTGTCTGTCCTTCTTCTTTAGGGTATTGTGTTGTCTGTCCTTCTTTTGGCTATTGCGTTGTCTGTCCTTCTTCTTTTGGCTATGGTGTTGTCTGTCCTTCTTCTTTTTGCTATTGTGTTGTCTTTCCTTCTTCTTTTGGCTATTGTGTTGTCTGTCCTTCTTCTTTTGGCTATTGTGTTGTCTGTCCTTCTTTTGGCTATTGTGTTGTCTGTCCTTCTTCTTTTGGCTATTGTGTTGTCTGTCCTTCTTCTTTTGGCTATTGTGTTGTCTGTCCATCTTCTTTTGGCTATTGTGTTGTCTGTCCTTCTTCTTTTGGCTATTGTGTTATCTGTCCTTCTTCTTTTGGCTATTGTGTTGTCTGTCCTTCTTCTTTTGGCTATTGTGTTGTCTGTCCTTCTTCTTTTGGCTATTGTGTTGTCTGTCCTTCTTCCTTTGGCCATTGTGTTGTCTGTCCTACTTCTTTTGGTTATTGTGTTGTCTGTCTTCTTCTTTTGGCTATTTTGTTGTCTCTCCTTCTTCTTTTGGCTATTGTGTTGTCTGGCCTTCTTCATTTAGCTATTGTGTTGTCTGTCCTTCTTCTTTTGGCTATTGTGTTTTATGTCCTTCTTTTGGCTATTGTGTTTGCTGTCCTTATCTTGGCTATTGTGTTGAATGTTCTTCTTCTTATGGCTATTGTGTTGTCTGTCCTTCTTCTTTTGGCTATTGTGTTGTCTGTCCTTCTTTTGGCTATTGTGTTGTCTGTCCTTCTTCTTTTGGCTATTGCATTGTCTGTCCTTCTTCTTTTGGCTATTGCGTTGTCTGTTCTTCTTCTTTTGGCTATTGTGTTGTCTGTCCTTCTTCTTTTGGCTATTGTGTTGTCTGTCCTTCTTCTTTTGGCTATTGTGTTGTCTGTCCTTCTTCTTTTGGCTATTGTGTTGTCTGTCCTTCTTCTTTTGGCTATTGTGTTGTCTGTCCTTCTTCTTTTGGCTATTGTGTTGTCTGTCCTTCTTCTTTTGGCTATTGTGTTGTCTGCCCATCTTCTTTTGGCTATTGTGTTGTCTGTCCTTCTTCTTTTGGCTATTGTGTTGTCTGTCCTTCTTCTTTTGGCTATTGTGTTGTCTGTCCTTCTTCTTTTGGCTATTGTATTGTCTGTCCTTCTTCTTTTGGCTATTGTGTTGTTTGTCCTTTATCTTTTGGCTATTGTGTTGTCTGTCCATCTTCTTTTGGCTATTGTGTTGTCTGTCCTTCTTCTTTTGGCTATTGTGTTGTCTGTCCTTCTTCTTTTGGCTATTGTGTTGTCTGTCCTTATTTTGGCTATTGTGTTGTCTGTCCTTCTTCTTTAGGGTATTGTGTTGTCTGTCCTTCTTATTTTGGCTATTGTGTTGTCTTTCCTTCTTCTTTTGGCTACTGTGTTGTCTGTCCTTCTTCTTTTGGCTATTGTGTTGTCTGTCCTTCTTTTGGCTATTGTGTTGTCTGTCCTTCTTCTTTTGGCTATTGTGTTGTCTGTCCTTCTTCTTTTGGCTATTGTGTTGTCTGTCCATCTTCTTTTGGCTATTGTGTTGTCTGTCCTTCTTCTTTTGGCTATTGTGTTATCTGTCCTTCTTCTTTTGGCTATTGTGTTGTCTGTCCTTCTTCTTTTGGCTATTGTGTTGTCTGTCCTTCTTCTTTTGGCTATTGTGTTGTCTGTCCTTCTTCCTTTGGCCATTGTGTTGTTTGTCCTACTTCTTTTGGCTATTGTGTTGTCTGTCTTCTTCTTTTGGCTATTTTGTTGTCTCTCCTTCTTCTTTTGGCTATTGTGTTGTCTGGCCTTCTTCATTTAGCTATTGTGTTGTCTGTCCTTCTTCTTTTGGCTATTGTGTTTTATGTCCTTCTTTTGGCTATTGTGTTTGCTGTCCTTATCTTGGCTATTGTGTTGAATGTTCTTCTTCTTTTGGCTATTGTGTTGTCTGTCCTTCTTTTGGCTATTGTGTTGTCTGTCCTTCTTCTTTTGGCTATTGCATTGTCTGTCCTTCTTCTTTTGGCTATTGCGTTGTCTGTTCTTCTTCTTTTGGCTATTGTGTTGTCTGTCCTTCTTCTTTTGGCTATTGTGTTGTCTGTCCTTCTTCTTTTGGCTATTGTGTTGTCTGTCCTTCTTCTTTTGGCTATTGTGTTGTCTGTCTTTCTTATTTTGGCTGTTGTGTTGTCTGTCCTTCTTCTTTTGGCTATTGTGTTGTCTGTCCTTCTTTTGGCTATTGTGTTGTCTGTCCTTCTTCTTTTGGCTATTGTGTTGACTGTTCTTCTTCTTTTGGCTATTGTGTTGTCTATCCTTTTTCTTTTGGCTATTGTGTTGTCTGTCCTTCTTTTGGCTATTGCGTTGTCTGTCCTTCTTCTTTTGGCTATTGTGTTTTCTGTCCTTCTTTTGGCTATTGTATTGTCTGTCCTTATTGTGGCTATTGTGTTGTCTGTCCTTCTTCTTTTGGGTATTGTGTTGTCTCTCCTTCTTCTTTTGGCTATTGTGTTGTCTGTCCTTCTTCATTTGGCTATTGTGTTGTCTGTCCTTCTTCTTTTGACTATTGTGTGTCTGTCCTTCTTCTTTTGGCTATTGTGTTGTCTGTCCTTCTTCTTTTGGCTATTGTGTTAGCTGTCCTTCTTCTTTTGGCTATTGTGTTGTCTGTCCTTCTTGTTTTGGCTATTGTGTTGTCTGTCCTTCTTCTTTTGGCTATTTTGTTGTCTGTCCTTCTTCTTTTGGCTATTGTGTTTTCTGTCCTTCTTCCTTTGGCCATTGTGTTGTCTGTCCTTCTTCTTTTGGCTATTGTGTTGTCTGTCCTTCTTCTTTTGGCTATTGTGTTGTCTGTCCTTCTTCTTTTGGCTATTGTGTTGTCTGTCCTTCTTCTTTTGGCTATTGTGTCGTCTGTCCTTCTTTTGGCTATTGTGTTGTCTGTCCTTCTTCCTTTGGCCATTGTGTTGTCTGTCCTTCTTCTTTTGGCTATTGTGTTGTCTGTCCTTCTTCTTTTGGGTATTGTGTTGTCTGTCCTTCTTCTGTTGGCTATTGTGTTGTATGTCCTTCTTCTTTTGGCTATTGTGTTGTCTGTCCTTCTTCTTTTGGCTATTGTGTTGTCTGTCCTTCTTCTTTTGGCTATTGTGTTGTCTGTCCTTTTTCTTTTGGCTATTGTGTTGTCTGTCCTTCTTCTTTTGGCTATTGTGTTGTCTGTCCTTCTTCTTTTGGCTATTGTGTTGTCTGTCCTTCTTCTTTTGGCTATTGTGTTGTCTGTCCTTCTTCTTTTGGCTATTGTGTTGTCTGTCCTTCTTCTTTTAGCTATTGTGTTGTCTGTTCTTCTTCTTTTGGCTATTGTGTTGTCTGTCCTTCTTCTTTTGGCTATTGTGTTGTCTCTCCTTCTTCTTTTGGCTATTGTGTTGTCTGTCCTTCTTCTTTTGGCTATTGTGTTGTCTGGCCTTCTTCTTTTAGCTATTGTGTTGTCTGTCCTTCTTCTTTTGGCTATTGTGTTTTCTGTCCTTCTTTTGGCTATTGTGTTGGCTGTCCTTATCTTGGTTATTGTGTTTTCTGTTCTTCTTCTTTTGGCTATTGTGTTGTCTGTCCTTCTTCTTTTGGATATTGTGTTGTCTGTCCTTCTTCTTTTGGCTATTGTGTTGTCTGTCCTTCTTCTTTTGGCTATTGTGTTGTCTGTCCTTCTTCTTTTGGCTATTGTGTTGTCTGTCCTTCTTCTTTTGGCTATTGTGTTGTCTGTCCTTTTTCTTTTGGCTATTGTGTTGTCTGTCCTTCTTCTTTTGGCTATTGTGTTGACTGTTCTTCTTCTTTTGGCTATTGTGTTGTCTGTCCTTCTTCTTTTGGCTATTGTGTTTTCTGTCCTTCTTTTGGCTATTGTGTTGTCTGTCCTTATTTTGGCTATTGTGTTGTCTGTCCTACTTCTTTTGGGTATTGTGTTGTCTGTCCTTCTTCTTTTGGCTATTGTGTTGTCTGTCCTTCTTCATTTGGCTATTGTGTTGTCTGTCCTTCTTCTTTTGGCTATTGTGTTGTCTGTCCTTCTTCTTTTGGCTATTGTGTTGTCTGTCCTTCTTCTTTTGGCTATTGTGTTGTCTGTCCTTCTTCTTTTGGCTATTGTGTTGTCTGTCTTTCTTCTTTTGGCTGTTGTGTTGTCTGTCCTTCTTCTTTTGGCTATTGTGTTGTCTGTCCTTCTTTTGGCTATTGTGTTGTCTGTCCTTCTTCTTTTGGCTATTGTGTTGACTGTTCTTCTTCATTTGGCTATTGTGTTGTCTATCCTTTTTCTTTTGGCTATTGTGTTGTCTGTCCTTCTTTTGGCTATTGCGTTGTCTGTCCTTCTTCTTTTGGCTATTGTGTTTTCTGTCCTTCTTTTGGCTATTGTATTGTCTGTCCTTATTGTGGCTATTGTGTTGTCTGTCCTTCTTCTTTTGGGTATTGTGTTGTCTCTCCTTCTTCTTTTGGCTATTGTGTTGTCTGTCCTTCTTCATTTGGCTATTGTGTTGTCTGTCCTTCTTCTTTTGACTATTGTGTGTCTGTCCTTCTTCTTTTGGCTATTGTGTTGTCTGTCCTTCTTCTTTTGGCTATTGTGTTAGCTGTCCTTCTTCTTTTGGCTATTGTGTTGTCTGTCCTTCTTGTTTTGGCTATTGTGTTGTCTGTCCTTCTTCATTTGGCTATTGTGTTGTCTGTCCTTCTTCTTTTGGCTATTGTGTTGTCTGTCCTTCTTCTTTTGGGTATTGTGTTGTCTGTCCTTCTTCTTTTGGCTATTGTGTTGTCTGTCCTTCTTCCTTTGGCCATTGTGTTGTCTGTCCTTCTTCTTTTGGCTATTGTGTTGTCTGTCCTTCTTCTTTTGGGTATTGTGTTGTCTGTCCTTCTTCTGTTGGCTATTGTGTTGTATGTCCTTCTTCTTTTGGCTATTGTGTTGTCTGTCCTTCTTCTTTTGGCTATTGTGTTGTCTGTCCTTCTTCTTTTGGCTATTGTGTTGTCTGTCCTTTTTCTTTTGGCTATTGTGTTGTCTGTCCTTCTTCTTTTGGCTATTGTGTTGTCTGTCCTTCTTCTTTTGGCTATTGTGTTGTCTGTCCTTCTTCTTTTGGCTATTGTGTTGTCTGTCCTTCTTCTTTTGGCTATTGTGTTGTCTGTCCTTCTTCTTTTGGCTATTGTGTTATCTGTCCTTCTTCTTTTGGCTATTGTGTTGTCTGTCCTTCTTCTTTTGGCTATTGTGTTGTCTGTCCTTCTTCTTTTGGCTATTGTGTTGTCTGTCCTTCTTCCTTTGGCCATTGTGTTGTCTGTCCTACTTCTTTTGGCTATTGTGTTGTCTGTCTTCTTCTTTTGGCTATTTTGTTGTCTCTCCTTCTTCTTTTGGCTATTGTGTTGTCTGGCCTTCTTCATTTAGCTATTGTGTTGTCTGTCCTTCTTCTTTTGGCTATTGTGTTTTATGTCCTTCTTTTGGCTATTGTGTTTGCTGTCCTTATCTTGGCTATTGTGTTGAATGTTCTTCTTCTTTTGGCTATTGTGTTGTCTGTCCTTCTTTTGGCTATTGTGTTGTCTGTCCTTCTTCTTTTGGCTATTGCATTGTCTGTCCTTCTTCTTTTGGCTATTGCGTTGTCTGTTCTTCTTCTTTTGGCTATTGTGTTGTCTGTCCTTCTTCTTTTGGCTATTGTGTTGTCTGTCCTTCTTCTTTTGGCTATTGTGTTGTCTGTCCTTCTTCTTTTGGCTATTTTGTTGTCTATCCTTTTTCTTTTGGCTATTGTGTTGTCTGTCCTTCTTTTGGCTATTGCGTTGTCTGTCCTTGTTCTTTTGGCTATTGTGTTTTCTGTCCTTCTTTTGGCTATTGTATTGTCTGTCCTTATTGTGGCTATTGTGTTGTCTGTCCTTCTTTTGGCTATTGCGTTGTCTGTCCTTGTTCTTTTGGCTATTGTGTTTTCTGTCCTTCTTTTGGCTATTGTATTGTCTGTCCTTATTGTGGCTATTGTGTTGTCTGTCCTTCTTCTTTTGGGTATTGTGTTGTCTCTCCTTCTTCTTTTGGCTATTGTGTTGTCTGTCCTTCTTCTTTTGACTATTGTGTGTCTGTCCTTCTTCTTTTGGCTATTGTGTTGTCTGTCCTTCTTCTTTTGGCTATTGTGTTAGCTGTCCTTCTTCTTTTGGCTATTGTGTTGTCTGTCCTTCTTGTTTTGGCTATTGTGTTGTCTGTCCTTCTTCTTTTGGCTATTTTGTTGTCTGTCCTTCTTCTTTTGGCTATTGTGTTTTCTGTCCTTCTTCCTTTGGCCATTGTGTTGTCTGTCCTTCTTCTTTTGGCTATTGTGTTGTCTGTCCTTCTTCTTTTGGCTATTGTGTTGTCTGTCCTTCTTCTTTTGGCTATTGTGTTGTCTGTCCTTCTTCTTTTGGCTATTGTGTTGTCTGTCCTTCTTTTGGCTATTGTGTTGTCTGTCCTTCTTCCTTTGGCCATTGTGTTGTCTGTCCTTCTTCTTTTGGCTATTGTGTTGTCTGTCCTTCTTCTTTTGGGTATTGTGTTGTCTGTCCTTCTTCTGTTGGCTATTGTGTTGTATGTCCTTCTTCTTTTGGCTATTGTGTTGTCTGTCCTTCTTCTTTTGGCTATTGTGTTGTCTGTCCTTCTTCTTTTGGCTATTGTGTTGTCTGTCCTTTTTCTTTTGGCTATTGTGTTGTCTGTCCTTCTTCTTTTGGCTATTGTGTTGTCTGTCCTTCTTCTTTTGGCTATTGTGTTGTCTGTCCTTCTTCTTTTGGCTATTGTGTTGTCTGTCCTTCTTCTTTTGGCTATTGTGTTGTCTGTCCTTCTTCTTTTAGCTATTGTGTTGTCTGTTCTTCTTCTTTTGGCTATTGTGTTGTCTGTCCTTCTTCTTTTGGCTATTGTGTTGTCTCTCCTTCTTCTTTTGGCTATTGTGTTGTCTGTCCTTCTTCTTTTGGCTATTGTGTTGTCTGGCCTTCTTCTTTTAGCTATTGTGTTGTCTGTCCTTCTTCTTTTGGCTATTGTGTTTTCTGTCCTTCTTTTGGCTATTGTGTTGGCTGTCCTTATCTTGGTTATTGTGTTTTCTGTTCTTCTTCTTTTGGCTATTGTGTTGTCTGTCCTTCTTCTTTTGGATATTGTGTTGTCTGTCCTTCTTCTTTTGGCTATTGTGTTGTCTGTCCTTCTTCTTTTGGCTATTGTGTTGTCTGTCCTTCTTCTTTTGGCTATTGTGTTGTCTGTCCTTCTTCTTTTGGCTATTGTGTTGTCTGTCCTTTTTCTTTTGGCTATTGTGTTGTCTGTCCTTCTTCTTTTGGCTATTGTGTTGACTGTTCTTCTTCTTTTGACTATTGTGTTGTCTGTCCTTCTTCTTTTGGCTATTGTGTTTTCTGTCCTTCTTTTGGCTATTGTGTTGTCTGTCCTTATTTTGGCTATTGTGTTGTCTGTCCTACTTCTTTTGGGTATTGTGTTGTCTGTCCTTCTTCTTTTGGCTATTGTGTTGTCTGTCCTTCTTCATTTGGCTATTGTGTTGTCTGTCCTTCTTCTTTTGGCTATTGTGTTGTCTGTCCTTCTTCTTTTGGCTATTGTGTTGTCTGTCCTTCTTCTTTTGGCTATTGTGTTGTCTGTCCTTCTTCTTTTGGCTATTGTGTTGTCTGTCCTTTTTCTTTTGGCTATTGTGTTGTCTGTCCTTCTTCTTTTGGCTATTGTGTTGTCTGTCCTTCTTCTTTTGGCTATTGTGTTGTCTGTCCTTCTTCTTTTGGCTATTGTGTTGTCTGTCCTTCTTCTTTTGGCTATTGTGTTGTCTGTCCTTCTTCTTTTGGCTATTGTGTTATCTGTCCTTCTTCTTTTGGCTATTGTGTTGTCTGTCCTTCTTCTTTTGGCTATTGTGTTGTCTGTCCTTCTTCTTTTGGCTATTGTGTTGTCTGTCCTTCTTCCTTTGGCCATTGTGTTGTCTGTCCTACTTCTTTTGGCTATTGTGTTGTCTGTCTTCTTCTTTTGGCTATTTTGTTGTCTCTCCTTCTTCTTTTGGCTATTGTGTTGTCTGGCCTTCTTCATTTAGCTATTGTGTTGTCTGTCCTTCTTCTTTTGGCTATTGTGTTTTATGTCCTTCTTTTGGCTATTGTGTTTGCTGTCCTTATCTTGGCTATTGTGTTGAATGTTCTTCTTCTTTTGGCTATTGTGTTGTCTGTCCTTCTTTTGGCTATTGTGTTGTCTGTCCTTCTTCTTTTGGCTATTGCATTGTCTGTCCTTCTTCTTTTGGCTATTGCGTTGTCTGTTCTTCTTCTTTTGGCTATTGTGTTGTCTGTCCTTCTTCTTTTGGCTATTGTGTTGTCTGTCCTTCTTCTTTTGGCTATTGTGTTGTCTGTCCTTCTTCTTTTGGCTATTTTGTTGTCTATCCTTTTTCTTTTGGCTATTGTGTTGTCTGTCCTTCTTTTGGCTATTGCGTTGTCTGTCCTTGTTCTTTTGGCTATTGTGTTTTCTGTCCTTCTTTTGGCTATTGTATTGTCTGTCCTTATTGTGGCTATTGTGTTGTCTGTCCTTCTTTTGGCTATTGCGTTGTCTGTCCTTGTTCTTTTGGCTATTGTGTTTTCTGTCCTTCTTTTGGCTATTGTATTGTCTGTCCTTATTGTGGCTATTGTGTTGTCTGTCCTTCTTCTTTTGGGTATTGTGTTGTCTCTCCTTCTTCTTTTGGCTATTGTGTTGTCTGTCCTTCTTCTTTTGACTATTGTGTGTCTGTCCTTCTTCTTTTGGCTATTGTGTTGTCTGTCCTTCTTCTTTTGGCTATTGTGTTAGCTGTCCTTCTTCTTTTGGCTATTGTGTTGTCTGTCCTTCTTGTTTTGGCTATTGTGTTGTCTGTCCTTCTTCTTTTGGCTATTTTGTTGTCTGTCCTTCTTCTTTTGGCTATTGTGTTTTCTGTCCTTCTTCCTTTGGCCATTGTGTTGTCTGTCCTTCTTCTTTTGGCTATTGTGTTGTCTGTCCTTCTTCTTTTGGCTATTGTGTTGTCTGTCCTTCTTCTTTTGGCTATTGTGTTGTCTGTCCTTCTTCTTTTGGCTATTGTGTTGTCTGTCCTTCTTTTGGCTATTGTGTTGTCTGTCCTTCTTCCTTTGGCCATTGTGTTGTCTGTCCTTCTTCTTTTGGCTATTGTGTTGTCTGTCCTTCTTCTTTTGGGTATTGTGTTGTCTGTCCTTCTTCTGTTGGCTATTGTGTTGTATGTCCTTCTTCTTTTGGCTATTGTGTTGTCTGTCCTTCTTCTTTTGGCTATTGTGTTGTCTGTCCTTCTTCTTTTGGCTATTGTGTTGTCTGTCCTTTTTCTTTTGGCTATTGTGTTGTCTGTCCTTCTTCTTTTGGCTATTGTGTTGTCTGTCCTTCTTCTTTTGGCTATTGTGTTGTCTGTCCTTCTTCTTTTGGCTATTGTGTTGTCTGTCCTTCTTCTTTTGGCTATTGTGTTGTCTGTCCTTCTTCTTTTAGCTATTGTGTTGTCTGTTCTTCTTCTTTTGGCTATTGTGTTGTCTGTCCTTCTTCTTTTGGCTATTGTGTTGTCTCTCCTTCTTCTTTTGGCTATTGTGTTGTCTGTCCTTCTTCTTTTGGCTATTGTGTTGTCTGGCCTTCTTCTTTTAGCTATTGTGTTGTCTGTCCTTCTTCTTTTGGCTATTGTGTTTTCTGTCCTTCTTTTGGCTATTGTGTTGGCTGTCCTTATCTTGGTTATTGTGTTTTCTGTTCTTCTTCTTTTGGCTATTGTG
Organism: Bathymodiolus brooksi; assembly: GCA_963680875.1. NCBI lineage: Eukaryota > Metazoa > Mollusca > Bivalvia > Mytilida > Modiolidae > Bathymodiolus > Bathymodiolus brooksi. The sequence continues at coordinate 88,948,269 of OY804578.1, read as the reverse complement.
TTGTCTGTCCTTCTTCTTTTGGATATTGTGTTGTCTGTCCTTCTTCTTTTGGCTATTGTGTTGTCTGTCCTTCTTCTTTTGGCTATTGTGTTGTCTGTCCTTCTTCTTTTGGCTATTGTGTTGTCTGTCCTTCTTCTTTTGGCTATTGTGTTGTCTGTCCTTTTTCTTTTGGCTATTGTGTTGTCTGTCCTTCTTCTTTTGGCTATTGTGTTGACTGTTCTTCTTCTTTTGGCTATTGTGTTGTCTGTCCTTCTTCTTTTGGCTATTGTGTTTTCTGTCCTTCTTTTGGCTATTGTGTTGTCTGTCCTTATTTTGGCTATTGTGTTGTCTGTCCTACTTCTTTTGGGTATTGTGTTGTCTGTCCTTCTTCTTTTGGCTATTGTGTTGTCTGTCCTTCTTCATTTGGCTATTGTGTTGTCTGTCCTTCTTCTTTTGGCTATTGTGTTGTCTGTCCTTCTTCTTTTGGCTATTGTGTTGTCTGTCCTTCTTCTTTTGGCTATTGTGTTGTCTGTCCTTCTTCTTTTGGCTATTGTGTTGTCTGTCTTTCTTCTTTTGGCTGTTGTGTTGTCTGTCCTTCTTCTTTTGGCTATTGTGTTGTCTGTCCTTCTTTTGGCTATTGTGTTGTCTGTCCTTCTTCTTTTGGCTATTGTGTTGACTGTTCTTCTTCATTTGGCTATTGTGTTGTCTATCCTTTTTCTTTTGGCTATTGTGTTGTCTGTCCTTCTTTTGGCTATTGCGTTGTCTGTCCTTCTTCTTTTGGCTATTGTGTTTTCTGTCCTTCTTTTGGCTATTGTATTGTCTGTCCTTATTGTGGCTATTGTGTTGTCTGTCCTTCTTCTTTTGGCTATTGTGTTGACTGTTCTTCTTCTTTTGGCTATTGTGTTGTCTGTCCTTCTTCTTTTGGCTATTGTGTTTTCTGTCCTTCTTTTGGCTATTGTGTTGTCTGTCCTTATTTTGGCTATTGTGTTGTCTGTCCTACTTCTTTTGGGTATTGTGTTGTCTGTCCTTCTTCTTTTGGCTATTGTGTTGTCTGTCCTTCTTCATTTGGCTATTGTGTTGTCTGTCCTTCTTCTTTTGGCTATTGTGTTGTCTGTCCTTCTTCTTTTGGCTATTGTGTTGTCTGTCCTTCTTCTTTTGGCTATTGTGTTGTCTGTCCTTCTTCTTTTGGCTATTGTGTTGTCTGTCTTTCTTCTTTTGGCTGTTGTGTTGTCTGTCCTTCTTCTTTTGGCTATTGTGTTGTCTGTCCTTCTTTTGGCTATTGTGTTGTCTGTCCTTCTTCTTTTGGCTATTGTGTTGACTGTTCTTCTTCATTTGGCTATTGTGTTGTCTATCCTTTTTCTTTTGGCTATTGTGTTGTCTGTCCTTCTTTTGGCTATTGCGTTGTCTGTCCTTCTTCTTTTGGCTATTGTGTTTTCTGTCCTTCTTTTGGCTATTGTATTGTCTGTCCTTATTGTGGCTATTGTGTTGTCTGTCCTTCTTCTTTTGGGTATTGTGTTGTCTCTCCTTCTTCTTTTGGCTATTGTGTTGTCTGTCCTTCTTCATTTGGCTATTGTGTTGTCTGTCCTTCTTCTTTTGACTATTGTGTGTCTGTCCTTCTTCTTTTGGCTATTGTGTTGTCTGTCCTTCTTCTTTTGGCTATTGTGTTAGCTGTCCTTCTTCTTTTGGCTATTGTGTTGTCTGTCCTTCTTGTTTTGGCTATTGTGTTGTCTGTCCTTCTTCATTTGGCTATTGTGTTGTCTGTCCTTCTTCTTTTGGCTATTGTGTTGTCTGTCCTTCTTCTTTTGGGTATTGTGTTGTCTGTCCTTCTTCTTTTGGCTATTGTGTTGTCTGTCCTTCTTCCTTTGGCCATTGTGTTGTCTGTCCTTCTTCTTTTGGCTATTGTGTTGTCTGTCCTTCTTCTTTTGGGTATTGTGTTGTCTGTCCTTCTTCTGTTGGCTATTGTGTTGTATGTCCTTCTTCTTTTGGCTATTGTGTTGTCTGTCCTTCTTCTTTTGGCTATTGTGTTGTCTGTCCTTCTTCTTTTGGCTATTGTGTTGTCTGTCCTTTTTCTTTTGGCTATTGTGTTGTCTGTCCTTCTTCTTTTGGCTATTGTGTTGTCTGTCCTTCTTCTTTTGGCTATTGTGTTGTCTGTCCTTCTTCTTTTGGCTATTGTGTTGTCTGTCCTTCTTCTTTTGGCTATTGTGTTGTCTGTCCTTCTTCTTTTGGCTATTGTGTTATCTGTCCTTCTTCTTTTGGCTATTGTGTTGTCTGTCCTTCTTCTTTTGGCTATTGTGTTGTCTGTCCTTCTTCTTTTGGCTATTGTGTTGTCTGTCCTTCTTCCTTTGGCCATTGTGTTGTCTGTCCTACTTCTTTTGGCTATTGTGTTGTCTGTCTTCTTCTTTTGGCTATTTTGTTGTCTCTCCTTCTTCTTTTGGCTATTGTGTTGTCTGGCCTTCTTCATTTAGCTATTGTGTTGTCTGTCCTTCTTCTTTTGGCTATTGTGTTTTATGTCCTTCTTTTGGCTATTGTGTTTGCTGTCCTTATCTTGGCTATTGTGTTGAATGTTCTTCTTCTTTTGGCTATTGTGTTGTCTGTCCTTCTTTTGGCTATTGTGTTGTCTGTCCTTCTTCTTTTGGCTATTGCATTGTCTGTCCTTCTTCTTTTGGCTATTGCGTTGTCTGTTCTTCTTCTTTTGGCTATTGTGTTGTCTGTCCTTCTTCTTTTGGCTATTGTGTTGTCTGTCCTTCTTCTTTTGGCTATTGTGTTGTCTGTCCTTCTTCTTTTGGCTATTTTGTTGTCTATCCTTTTTCTTTTGGCTATTGTGTTGTCTGTCCTTCTTTTGGCTATTGCGTTGTCTGTCCTTGTTCTTTTGGCTATTGTGTTTTCTGTCCTTCTTTTGGCTATTGTATTGTCTGTCCTTATTGTGGCTATTGTGTTGTCTGTCCTTCTTTTGGCTATTGCGTTGTCTGTCCTTGTTCTTTTGGCTATTGTGTTTTCTGTCCTTCTTTTGGCTATTGTATTGTCTGTCCTTATTGTGGCTATTGTGTTGTCTGTCCTTCTTCTTTTGGGTATTGTGTTGTCTCTCCTTCTTCTTTTGGCTATTGTGTTGTCTGTCCTTCTTCTTTTGACTATTGTGTGTCTGTCCTTCTTCTTTTGGCTATTGTGTTGTCTGTCCTTCTTCTTTTGGCTATTGTGTTAGCTGTCCTTCTTCTTTTGGCTATTGTGTTGTCTGTCCTTCTTGTTTTGGCTATTGTGTTGTCTGTCCTTCTTCTTTTGGCTATTTTGTTGTCTGTCCTTCTTCTTTTGGCTATTGTGTTTTCTGTCCTTCTTCCTTTGGCCATTGTGTTGTCTGTCCTTCTTCTTTTGGCTATTGTGTTGTCTGTCCTTCTTCTTTTGGCTATTGTGTTGTCTGTCCTTCTTCTTTTGGCTATTGTGTTGTCTGTCCTTCTTCTTTTGGCTATTGTGTTGTCTGTCCTTCTTTTGGCTATTGTGTTGTCTGTCCTTCTTCCTTTGGCCATTGTGTTGTCTGTCCTTCTTCTTTTGGCTATTGTGTTGTCTGTCCTTCTTCTTTTGGGTATTGTGTTGTCTGTCCTTCTTCTGTTGGCTATTGTGTTGTATGTCCTTCTTCTTTTGGCTATTGTGTTGTCTGTCCTTCTTCTTTTGGCTATTGTGTTGTCTGTCCTTCTTCTTTTGGCTATTGTGTTGTCTGTCCTTTTTCTTTTGGCTATTGTGTTGTCTGTCCTTCTTCTTTTGGCTATTGTGTTGTCTGTCCTTCTTCTTTTGGCTATTGTGTTGTCTGTCCTTCTTCTTTTGGCTATTGTGTTGTCTGTCCTTCTTCTTTTGGCTATTGTGTTGTCTGTCCTTCTTCTTTTAGCTATTGTGTTGTCTGTTCTTCTTCTTTTGGCTATTGTGTTGTCTGTCCTTCTTCTTTTGGCTATTGTGTTGTCTCTCCTTCTTCTTTTGGCTATTGTGTTGTCTGTCCTTCTTCTTTTGGCTATTGTGTTGTCTGGCCTTCTTCTTTTAGCTATTGTGTTGTCTGTCCTTCTTCTTTTGGCTATTGTGTTTTCTGTCCTTCTTTTGGCTATTGTGTTGGCTGTCCTTATCTTGGTTATTGTGTTTTCTGTTCTTCTTCTTTTGGCTATTGTGTTGTCTGTCCTTCTTCTTTTGGATATTGTGTTGTCTGTCCTTCTTCTTTTGGCTATTGTGTTGTCTGTCCTTCTTCTTTTGGCTATTGTGTTGTCTGTCCTTCTTCTTTTGGCTATTGTGTTGTCTGTCCTTCTTCTTTTGGCTATTGTGTTGTCTGTCCTTTTTCTTTTGGCTATTGTGTTGTCTGTCCTTCTTCTTTTGGCTATTGTGTTGACTGTTCTTCTTCTTTTGACTATTGTGTTGTCTGTCCTTCTTCTTTTGGCTATTGTGTTTTCTGTCCTTCTTTTGGCTATTGTGTTGTCTGTCCTTATTTTGGCTATTGTGTTGTCTGTCCTACTTCTTTTGGGTATTGTGTTGTCTGTCCTTCTTCTTTTGGCTATTGTGTTGTCTGTCCTTCTTCATTTGGCTATTGTGTTGTCTGTCCTTCTTCTTTTGGCTATTGTGTTGTCTGTCCTTCTTCTTTTGGCTATTGTGTTGTCTGTCCTTCTTCTTTTGGCTATTGTGTTGTCTGTCCTTCTTCTTTTGGCTATTGTGTTGTCTGTCCTTTTTCTTTTGGCTATTGTGTTGTCTGTCCTTCTTCTTTTGGCTATTGTGTTGTCTGTCCTTCTTCTTTTGGCTATTGTGTTGTCTGTCCTTCTTCTTTTGGCTATTGTGTTGTCTGTCCTTCTTCTTTTGGCTATTGTGTTGTCTGTCCTTCTTCTTTTGGCTATTGTGTTATCTGTCCTTCTTCTTTTGGCTATTGTGTTGTCTGTCCTTCTTCTTTTGGCTATTGTGTTGTCTGTCCTTCTTCTTTTGGCTATTGTGTTGTCTGTCCTTCTTCCTTTGGCCATTGTGTTGTCTGTCCTACTTCTTTTGGCTATTGTGTTGTCTGTCTTCTTCTTTTGGCTATTTTGTTGTCTCTCCTTCTTCTTTTGGCTATTGTGTTGTCTGGCCTTCTTCATTTAGCTATTGTGTTGTCTGTCCTTCTTCTTTTGGCTATTGTGTTTTATGTCCTTCTTTTGGCTATTGTGTTTGCTGTCCTTATCTTGGCTATTGTGTTGAATGTTCTTCTTCTTTTGGCTATTGTGTTGTCTGTCCTTCTTTTGGCTATTGTGTTGTCTGTCCTTCTTCTTTTGGCTATTGCATTGTCTGTCCTTCTTCTTTTGGCTATTGCGTTGTCTGTTCTTCTTCTTTTGGCTATTGTGTTGTCTGTCCTTCTTCTTTTGGCTATTGTGTTGTCTGTCCTTCTTCTTTTGGCTATTGTGTTGTCTGTCCTTCTTCTTTTGGCTATTTTGTTGTCTATCCTTTTTCTTTTGGCTATTGTGTTGTCTGTCCTTCTTTTGGCTATTGCGTTGTCTGTCCTTGTTCTTTTGGCTATTGTGTTTTCTGTCCTTCTTTTGGCTATTGTATTGTCTGTCCTTATTGTGGCTATTGTGTTGTCTGTCCTTCTTTTGGCTATTGCGTTGTCTGTCCTTGTTCTTTTGGCTATTGTGTTTTCTGTCCTTCTTTTGGCTATTGTATTGTCTGTCCTTATTGTGGCTATTGTGTTGTCTGTCCTTCTTCTTTTGGGTATTGTGTTGTCTCTCCTTCTTCTTTTGGCTATTGTGTTGTCTGTCCTTCTTCTTTTGACTATTGTGTGTCTGTCCTTCTTCTTTTGGCTATTGTGTTGTCTGTCCTTCTTCTTTTGGCTATTGTGTTAGCTGTCCTTCTTCTTTTGGCTATTGTGTTGTCTGTCCTTCTTGTTTTGGCTATTGTGTTGTCTGTCCTTCTTCTTTTGGCTATTTTGTTGTCTGTCCTTCTTCTTTTGGCTATTGTGTTTTCTGTCCTTCTTCCTTTGGCCATTGTGTTGTCTGTCCTTCTTCTTTTGGCTATTGTGTTGTCTGTCCTTCTTCTTTTGGCTATTGTGTTGTCTGTCCTTCTTCTTTTGGCTATTGTGTTGTCTGTCCTTCTTCTTTTGGCTATTGTGTTGTCTGTCCTTCTTTTGGCTATTGTGTTGTCTGTCCTTCTTCCTTTGGCCATTGTGTTGTCTGTCCTTCTTCTTTTGGCTATTGTGTTGTCTGTCCTTCTTCTTTTGGGTATTGTGTTGTCTGTCCTTCTTCTGTTGGCTATTGTGTTGTATGTCCTTCTTCTTTTGGCTATTGTGTTGTCTGTCCTTCTTCTTTTGGCTATTGTGTTGTCTGTCCTTCTTCTTTTGGCTATTGTGTTGTCTGTCCTTTTTCTTTTGGCTATTGTGTTGTCTGTCCTTCTTCTTTTGGCTATTGTGTTGTCTGTCCTTCTTCTTTTGGCTATTGTGTTGTCTGTCCTTCTTCTTTTGGCTATTGTGTTGTCTGTCCTTCTTCTTTTGGCTATTGTGTTGTCTGTCCTTCTTCTTTTAGCTATTGTGTTGTCTGTTCTTCTTCTTTTGGCTATTGTGTTGTCTGTCCTTCTTCTTTTGGCTATTGTGTTGTCTCTCCTTCTTCTTTTGGCTATTGTGTTGTCTGTCCTTCTTCTTTTGGCTATTGTGTTGTCTGGCCTTCTTCTTTTAGCTATTGTGTTGTCTGTCCTTCTTCTTTTGGCTATTGTGTTTTCTGTCCTTCTTTTGGCTATTGTGTTGGCTGTCCTTATCTTGGTTATTGTGTTTTCTGTTCTTCTTCTTTTGGCTATTGTGTTGTCTGTCCTTCTTCTTTTGGATATTGTGTTGTCTGTCCTTCTTCTTTTGGCTATTGTGTTGTCTGTCCTTCTTCTTTTGGCTATTGTGTTGTCTGTCCTTCTTCTTTTGGCTATTGTGTTGTCTGTCCTTCTTCTTTTGGCTATTGTGTTGTCTGTCCTTTTTCTTTTGGCTATTGTGTTGTCTGTCCTTCTTCTTTTGGCTATTGTGTTGACTGTTCTTCTTCTTTTGGCTATTGTGTTGTCTGTCCTTCTTCTTTTGGCTATTGTGTTTTCTGTCCTTCTTTTGGCTATTGTGTTGTCTGTCCTTATTTTGGCTATTGTGTTGTCTGTCCTACTTCTTTTGGGTATTGTGTTGTCTGTCCTTCTTCTTTTGGCTATTGTGTTGTCTGTCCTTCTTCATTTGGCTATTGTGTTGTCTGTCCTTCTTCTTTTGGCTATTGTGTTGTCTGTCCTTCTTCTTTTGGCTATTGTGTTGTCTGTCCTTCTTCTTTTGGCTATTGTGTTGTCTGTCCTTCTTCTTTTGGCTATTGTGTTGTCTGTCTTTCTTCTTTTGGCTGTTGTGTTGTCTGTCCTTCTTCTTTTGGCTATTGTGTTGTCTGTCCTTCTTTTGGCTATTGTGTTGTCTGTCCTTCTTCTTTTGGCTATTGTGTTGACTGTTCTTCTTCATTTGGCTATTGTGTTGTCTATCCTTTTTCTTTTGGCTATTGTGTTGTCTGTCCTTCTTTTGGCTATTGCGTTGTCTGTCCTTCTTCTTTTGGCTATTGTGTTTTCTGTCCTTCTTTTGGCTATTGTATTGTCTGTCCTTATTGTGGCTATTGTGTTGTCTGTCCTTCTTCTTTTGGGTATTGTGTTGTCTCTCCTTCTTCTTTTGGCTATTGTGTTGTCTGTCCTTCTTCATTTGGCTATTGTGTTGTCTGTCCTTCTTCTTTTGACTATTGTGTGTCTGTCCTTCTTCTTTTGGCTATTGTGTTGTCTGTCCTTCTTCTTTTGGCTATTGTGTTAGCTGTCCTTCTTCTTTTGGCTATTGTGTTGTCTGTCCTTCTTGTTTTGGCTATTGTGTTGTCTGTCCTTCTTCATTTGGCTATTGTGTTGTCTGTCCTTCTTCTTTTGGCTATTGTGTTTTCTGTCCTTCTTCCTTTGGCCATTGTGTTGTCTGTCCTTCTTCTTTTGTCTATTGTGTTGTCTGTCCTTCTTCTTTTGGCTATTGTGTTGTCTGTCCTTCTTCTTTTGGGTATTGTGTTGTCTGTCCTTCTTCTTTTGGCTATTGTGTTGTCTGTCCTTCTTTTGGCTATTGTGTTGTCTGTCCTTCTTCCTTTGGCCATTGTGTTGTCTGTCCTTCTTTTGGCTATTGTGTTGTCTGTCCTTCTTCCTTTGGCCATTGTGTTGTCTGTCCTTCTTCTTTTGGCTATTGTGTTGTCTGTCCTTCTTCTTTTGGCTATTGTGTTGTCTGTCCTTCTTCTTTTGGCTATTGTGTTGTCTGTCCTTCTTCTTTTGGCTATTGTGTTGTCTGTCCTTCTTCTTTTGGCTATTGTGTTATCTGTCCTTCTTCTTTTGGCTATTGTGTTGTCTGTCCTTCTTCTTTTGGCTATTGTGTTGTCTGTCCTTCTTCTTTTGGCTATTGTGTTGTCTGTCCTTCTTCCTTTGGCCATTGTGTTGTCTGTCCTACTTCTTTTGGCTATTGTGTTGTCTGTCTTCTTCTTTTGGCTATTTTGTTGTCTCTCCTTCTTCTTTTGGCTATTGTGTTGTCTGGCCTTCTTCATTTAGCTATTGTGTTGTCTGTCCTTCTTCTTTTGGCTATTGTGTTTTATGTCCTTCTTTTGGCTATTGTGTTTGCTGTCCTTATCTTGGCTATTGTGTTGAATGTTCTTCTTCTTTTGGCTATTGTGTTGTCTGTCCTTCTTTTGGCTATTGTGTTGTCTGTCCTTCTTCTTTTGGCTATTGCATTGTCTGTCCTTCTTCTTTTGGCTATTGCGTTGTCTGTTCTTCTTCTTTTGGCTATTGTGTTGTCTGTCCTTCTTCTTTTGGCTATTGTGTTGTCTGTCCTTCTTCTTTTGGCTATTGTGTTGTCTGTCCTTCTTCTTTTGGCTATTGTGTTGTCTGTCTTTCTTATTTTGGCTGTTGTGTTGTCTGTCCTTCTTCTTTTGGCTATTGTGTTGTCTGTCCTTCTTTTGGCTATTGTGTTGTCTGTCCTTCTTCTTTTGGCTATTGTGTTGACTGTTCTTCTTCTTTTGGCTATTGTGTTGTCTATCCTTTTTCTTTTGGCTATTGTGTTGTCTGTCCTTCTTTTGGCTATTGCGTTGTCTGTCCTTCTTCTTTTGGCTATTGTGTTTTCTGTCCTTCTTTTGGCTATTGTATTGTCTGTCCTTATTGTGGCTATTGTGTTGTCTGTCCTTCTTCTTTTGGGTATTGTGTTGTCTCTCCTTCTTCTTTTGGCTATTGTGTGTCTGTCCTTCTTCTTTTGGCTATTGTGTTGTCTGTCCTTCTTCTTTTGGCTATTGTGTTGTCTGTCCTTCTTCTTTTGGCTATTGTGTTAGCTGTCCTTCTTCTTTTGGCTATTGTGTTGTCTGTCCTTCTTGTTTTGGCTATTGTGTTGTCTGTCCTTCTTCTTTTGGCTATTTTGTTGTCTGTCCTTCTTCTTTTGGCTATTGTGTTTTCTGTCCTTCTTCCTTTGGCCATTGTGTTGTCTGTCCTTCTTCTTTTGGCTATTGTGTTGTCTGTCCTTCTTCTTTTGGCTATTGTGTTGTCTGTCCTTCTTCTTTTGGCTATTGTGTTGTCTGTCCTTTTTCTTTTGGCTATTGTGTTGTCTGTCCTTCTTCTTTTGGCTATTGTGTTGTCTGTCCTTCTTCTTTTGGCTATTGTGTTGTCTGTCCTTCTTCTTTTGGCTATTGTGTTGTCTGTCCTTCTTCTTTTGGCTATTGTGTTGTCTGTCCTTCTTCTTTTAGCTATTGTGTTGTCTGTTCTTCTTCTTTTGGCTATTGTGTTGTCTGTCCTTCTTCTTTTGGCTATTGTGTTGTCTGGCCTTCTTCTTTTAGCTATTGTGTTGTCTGTCCTTCTTCTTTTGGCTATTGTGTTTTCTGTCCTTCTTTTGGCTATTGTGTTGGCTGTCCTTATCTTGGTTATTGTGTTTTCTGTTCTTCTTCTTTTGGCTATTGTGTTGTCTGTCCTTCTTCTTTTGGATATTGTGTTGTCTGTCCTTCTTCTTTTGGCTATTGTGTTGTCTGTCCTTCTTCTTTTGGCTATTGTGTTGTCTGTCCTTCTTCTTTTGGCTATTGTGTTGTCTGTCCTTCTTCTTTTGGCTATTGTGTTGTCTGTCCTTTTTCTTTTGGCTATTGTGTTGTCTGTCCTTCTTCTTTTGGCTATTGTGTTGACTGTTCTTCTTCTTTTGGCTATTGTGTTGTCTGTCCTTCTTCTTTTGGCTATTGTGTTTTCTGTCCTTCTTTTGGCTATTGTGTTGTCTGTCCTTATTTTGGCTATTGTGTTGTCTGTCCTACTTCTTTTGGGTATTGTGTTGTCTGTCCTTCTTCTTTTGGCTATTGTGTTGTCTGTCCTTCTTCATTTGGCTATTGTGTTGTCTGTCCTTCTTCTTTTGGCTATTGTGTTGTCTGTCCTTCTTCTTTTGGCTATTGTGTTGTCTGTCCTTCTTCTTTTGGCTATTGTGTTGTCTGTCCTTCTTCTTTTGGCTATTGTGTTGTCTGTCTTTCTTCTTTTGGCTGTTGTGTTGTCTGTCCTTCTTCTTTTGGCTATTGTGTTGTCTGTCCTTCTTTTGGCTATTGTGTTGTCTGTCCTTCTTCTTTTGGCTATTGTGTTGACTGTTCTTCTTCATTTGGCTATTGTGTTGTCTATCCTTTTTCTTTTGGCTATTGTGTTGTCTGTCCTTCTTTTGGCTATTGCGTTGTCTGTCCTTCTTCTTTTGGCTATTGTGTTTTCTGTCCTTCTTTTGGCTATTGTATTGTCTGTCCTTATTGTGGCTATTGTGTTGTCTGTCCTTCTTCTTTTGGGTATTGTGTTGTCTCTCCTTCTTCTTTTGGCTATTGTGTTGTCTGTCCTTCTTCATTTGGCTATTGTGTTGTCTGTCCTTCTTCTTTTGACTATTGTGTGTCTGTCCTTCTTCTTTTGGCTATTGTGTTGTCTGTCCTTCTTCTTTTGGCTATTGTGTTAGCTGTCCTTCTTCTTTTGGCTATTGTGTTGTCTGTCCTTCTTGTTTTGGCTATTGTGTTGTCTGTCCTTCTTCATTTGGCTATTGTGTTGTCTGTCCTTCTTCTTTTGGCTATTGTGTTTTCTGTCCTTCTTCCTTTGGCCATTGTGTTGTCTGTCCTTCTTCTTTTGGCTATTGTGTTGTCTGTCCTTCTTCTTTTGGCTATTGTGTTGTCTGTCCTTCTTCTTTTGGGTATTGTGTTGTCTGTCCTTCTTCTTTTGGCTATTGTGTTGTCTGTCCTTCTTTTGGCTATTGTGTTGTCTGTCCTTCTTCCTTTGGCCATTGTGTTGTCTGTCCTTCTTCTTTTGGCTATTGTGTTGTCTGTCCTTCTTCTTTTGGGTATTGTGTTGTCTGTCCTTCTTCTGTTGGCTATTGTGTTGTATGTCCTTCTTCTTTTGGCTATTGTGTTGTCTGTCCTTCTTCTTTTGGCTATTGTGTTGTCTGTCCTTCTTCTTTTGGCTATTGTGTTGTCTGTCCTTTTTCTTTTGGCTATTGTGTTGTCTGTCCTTCTTCTTTTGGCTATTGTGTTGTCTGTCCTTCTTCTTTTGGCTATTGTGTTGTCTGTCCTTCTTCATTTGGCTATTGTGTTGTCTGTCCTTCTTCTTTTGGCTATTGTGTTGTCTGTCCTTCTTCTTTTAGCTATTGTGTTGTCTGTTCTTCTTCTTTTGGCTATTGTGTTGTCTGTCCTTCTTCTTTTGGCTATTGTGTTGTCTGGCCTTCTTCTTTTAGCTATTGTGTTGTCTGTCCTTCTTCTTTTGGCTATTGTGTTTTCTGTCCTTCTTTTGGCTATTGTGTTGGCTGTCCTTATCTTGGTTATTGTGTTTTCTGTTCTTCTTTTTTTGGATATTGTGTTGTCTGTCCTTCTTCTTTTGGCTATTGTGTTGTCTGTCCTTCTTCTTTTGTCTATTGTGTTGTCTGTCCTTCTTCTTTTGGCTATTTTGTTGTCTGTCCTTCTTCTTTTGGCTATTGTGTTGTCTGTCCTTTTTCTTTTGGCTATTGTGTTGTCTGTCCTTCTTCTTTTGACTATTGTGTTGACTGTTTTTCTTCTTTTGGCTATTGTGTTGTCTGTCCTTCTTCTTTTGGCTAATGTGTTGTCTGTCCTTCTTTTGGCTATTGCGTTGTCTGTCCTTCTTCTTTTGGCTATTGTGTTTTCTGTCCTTCTTTTGGCTATTGTGTTGTCTGTCCTTATTTTGGCTATTGTGTTGTCTGTCCTTCTTCTTTTGGGTATTGTGTTGTCTGTCCTTCTTCATTTGGCTATTGTGTTGTCTGTCCTTCTTCTTTTGACTATTGTGTTGTCTGTCCTTCTTCTTTTGGCTATTGTGTTGTCTGTCCTTCTTCTTTTGGCTATTGTGTTGTCTGTTCTTCTTCGTTTGGCTATTGTGTTGTCTGTCCTTCTTCTTTTGCCTATTGTGTTGTCTGTCCTTCTTCTTTTGGCTATTGTGTTGTCTGTCCTTCTTCTTTTGGCTATTGTGTTAGCTGTCCTTCTTCTTTTGGCTATTGTGTTGACTGTTCTTCTTCTTTTGGCTATTGTGTTGTCTGTCCTTCTTATTTTGGCTATTGTGTTGTCTGTCCATCTTCTTTTGGCTATTGTGTTGTGTGTCCTTCTTCTTTTGGCTATTGTGTTGTCTGTCCTTCTTCTTTTGGCTATTGTGTTGTCTGTCCATCTTCTTTTGGCTATTGTGTTGTCTGTCCTTCTTCTTTTGGCTATTGTGTTGTCTGTCCTTCTTCTTTTGGCTATTGTGTTGTCTGTCCTTCTTCTTTTGGCTATTGTGTTGTCTGTCCTTCTTCTTTTGGCTATTGTGTTGTCTGTCCTTCTTCCTTTGGCCATTGTGTTGTCTGTCCTACTTCTTTTGGCTATTGTGTTGTCTGTCTTCTTCTTTTGGCTATTTTGTTGTCTCTCCTTCTTCTTTTGGCTATTGTGTTGTCTGGCCTTCTTCATTTAGCTATTGTGTTGTCTGTCCTTCTTCTTTTGGCTATTGTGTTTTATGTCCTTCTTTTGGCTATTGTGTTTGCTGTACTTATCTTGGCTATTGTGTTGAATGTTCTTCTTCTTATGGCTATTGTGTTGTCTGTCCTTCTTCTTTTGGCTATTGTGTTGTCTGTCCTTCTTTTGGCTATTGTGTTGTCTGTCCTTCTTCTTTTGGCTATTGCATTGTCTGCCCTTCTTCTTTTGGCTATTGCGTTGTCTGTCCTTCTTCTTTTGGCTATTGTGTTGTCTGTCCTTCTTCTTTTGGCTATTGTGTTGTCTGTCCTTCTTCTTTTGGCTATTGTGTTGTCTGTCCTTCTTCTTTTGGCTATTGTGTTGTCTGTCTTTCTTCTTTTGGCTGTTGTGTTGTCTGTCCTTCTTCTTTTGGCTATTGTGTTGTCTGTCCTTCTTTTGGCTATTGTGTTGTCTGTCCTTCTTCCTTTGGCTATTGTGTTGACTGTTCTTCTTCTTTTGGCTATTGTGTTGTCTATCCTTTTTCTTTTGGATATTGTGTTGTCTGTCCTTCTTTTGGCTATTGCGTTGTCTGTCCTTCTTCTTTTGGCTATTGTGTTTTCTGTCCTTCTTTTGGCTATTGTATTGTCTGTCCTTATTGTGGCTATTGTGTTGTCTGTCCTTCTTCTTTTGGGTATTGTGTTGTCTCTCCTTCTTCTTTTGGCTATTGTGTTGTCTGTCCTTCTTCATTTGGCTATTGTGTTGTCTGTCCTTCTTCTTTTGACTATTGTGTGTCTGTCCTTCTTCTTTTGGCTATTGTGTTGTCTGTCCTTCTTCTTTTGGCTATTGCGTTGTCTGTCCTTCTTCTTTTGGCTATTGTGTTGTCTGTCCGTCTTCTTTTGGCTATTGTGTTGTCTGTCCTTCTTTTGGCTATTGTGTTGTCTGTCCTTCTTCTTTTGGCTATTGTGTTGTCTGTCCTTCTTCTTTTGGCTATTGTGTTGTCTGTCCTTCTTTTGGCTATTGTGTTGTCTGTCCTTCTTCTTTTGGCTATTGTGTTGTCTGTCCGTCTTCTTTTGGCTATTGTGTTGTCTGTCCTTCTTCTTTTGGCTATTGCGTTGTCTGTCCTTCTTCTTTTGGCTATTGTGTTGTCTGTCCTTCTTCTTTTGGCTATTGTGTTGTCTGACCTTCTTTTGGCTATTGTGTTGTCTGTCCTTCTTCTTTTGGGTATTGTGTTGTCTGTCCTTCTTCTGTTGGCTATTGTGTTGTATGTCCTTCTTCTTTTGGCTATTGTGTTGTCTGTCCTTCTTCTTTTGGCTATTGTGTTGTCTGTCCTTCTTCTTTTGGCTATTGTGTTGTCTGTCCTTTTTCTTTTGGCTATTGTGTTGTCTGTCCTTCTTCTTTTGGCTATTGTGTTGTCTGTCCTTCTTCTTTTGGCTATTGTGTTGTCTGTCCTTCTTCTTTTGGCTATTGTGTTGTCTGTCCTTCTTCTTTTGGCTATTGTGTTGTCTGTCCTTCTTCTTTTAGCTATTGTTTTGTCTGTTCTTCTTCTTTTGGCTATTGTGTTGTCTGTCCTTCTTCTTTTGGCTATTGTGTTGTCTCTCCTTCTTCTTTTGGCTATTGTGTTGTCTGTCCTTCTTCTTTTGGCTATTGTGTTGTCTGGCCTTCTTCTTTTAGCTATTGTGTTGTCTGTCCTTCTTCTTTTGGCTATTGTGTTTTCTGTCCGTCTTTTGGCTATTGTGTTGGCTGTCCTTATTTTGGTTATTGTGTTTTCTGTTCTTCTTCTTTTGGCTATTGTGTTGTCTGTCCTTCTTCTTTTGGATATTGTGTTGTCTGTCCTTCTTCTTTTGGCTATTGTGTTGTCTGTCCTTCTTCTTTTGGCTATTGTGTTGTCTGTCCTTCTTCTTTTGGCTATTGTGTTGTCTCTCCTTCTTCTTTTGGCTATTGTGTTGTCTGTCCTTCTTCTTTTGGCTATTGTGTTGTCTGTCCTTTTTCTTTTGGCTATTGTGTTGTCTGTCCTTCTTCTTTTGGCTATTGTGTTGTCTGTTCTTCTTCTTTTGGCTATTGTGTTGTCTGTCCTTCTTCTTTTGGCTAATGTGTTGTCTGTCCTTCTTTTGGCTATTGCGTTGTCTGTCCTTCTTCTTTTGGCTATTGTGTTTTCTGTCCTTCTTTTGGCTATTGTGTTGTCTGTCCTTATTTTGGCTATTGTGTTGTCTGTACTTCTTCTTTTGGGTATTGTGTTGTCTGTCCTTCTTCTTTTGGCTATTGTGTTGTCTGTCCTTCTTCATTTGGCTATTGTGTTGTCTGTCCTTCTTCTTTTGACTATTGTGTTGTCTGTCCTTCTTCTTTTGGCTATTGTATTGTCTGTCCTTCTTCTTTTGGCTATTGTGTTGTCTGTCCTTCTTCTTTTGGCTATTGTGTTGTCTGTCCTTCTTCTTTTGGCTATTGTGTTTTCTGTTCTTCTTCTTTTGGCTATTGTGTTGTCTGTCCTTCTTCTTTTGGCTATTGTGTTGTCTGTCCTTCTTCTTTTGGCTATTGTGTTGTCTGTTCTTCTTCGTTTGGCTATTGTGTTGTCTGTCCTTCTTCTTTTGCCTATTGTGTTGTCTGTCCTTCTTCTTTTGCTATTGTGTTGTCTGTCCTTCTTCTTTAGGCTATTGTGTTAGCTGTCCTTCTTCTTTTGGCTATTGTGTTGACTGTTCTTCTTCTTTTGGCTATTGTGTTGTCTGTCCTTCTTCTTTTGGCTATTGTGTTGTCTGTCCTTCTTTTGGCTATTGCGTTTTCTGTCCTTCTTCTTTTGGCTATTGTGTTGACTGTTCTTCATCTTTTGGCTATTGTTTTGTCTGTCCTTCTTCTTTTGGCTATTGTGTTGTCTGTCCTTCTTTTGGCTATTGCGTTTTATGTCCTTCTTCTTTTGGCTATTGTGTTGTCTGTCCTTCTTCTTTTGGGTATTGTGTTGTCTGTCCTTCTTCTTTTGGCTATTGCGTTGTCTGTCCTTCTTCTTTTGGCTATTGTGTTTTCTGTCCTTCTTTTGGCTATTGTGTTGTCTGTCCTTCTTTCTTTTGGGTATTGTGTTGTCTGGCCTTTTTCTTTTGGCTATTGTGTTGTCTGTCCTTCTTCATTTGGCTATTGTGTTGTCTGTCCTTCTTCTTTTGACTATTGTGTTGTCTGTCCTTCTTCTTTTGGCTATTGTGTTGTCTGTCCTTCTTCTTTTGGCTATTGTGTTGTCTGTCCTTCTTCTTTTGGCTATTGTGTTGTCTGTCCTTCTTCTTTTGGCTATTGTGTTGTCTGTCCTTCTTCTTTTGGCTATTGTGTTGTCTGTCCTTCTTTTCGCTATTGTGTTGTCTGTCCTTCTTCTTTTGGCTATTGTGTTGTCTGTCCTTCTTCTTTTGGCTATTGTGTTGTCTGTCCTTCTTTTGGCTATTGTGTTGTTTGTCCTTCTTCTTTTGGCTATTGTGTTATCTGTCCTTCTTCTTTTGGCTATTGTGTTGTCTGTCCTTCTTTTGGCTATTGTGTTGTCTGTCCTTCTTCTTTTGGCTATTGTGTTGTCTCTCCTTCTTCTTTTGGCTATTGTGTTGTCTGTCCTTCTTCTTTTGGCTATTGTGTTGTCTGTCCTTCTTCTTTTGGCTATTGTGTTGTCTCTCCTTCTTCTTTTGGCTATTGTGTTGTCTGTCCTTCTTCTTTTGGCTATTGTGTTGTCTGTCCTTTTTCTTTTGGCTATTGTGTTGTCTGTCCTTCTTCTTTTGGCTATTGTGTTGACTGTTCTTCTTCTTTTGGCTATTGTGTTGTCTGTCCTTCTTCTTTTGGCTAATGTGTTGTCTGTCCTTCTTTTGGCTATTGCGTTGTCTGTCCTTCTTCTTTTGGCTATTGTGTTTTCTGTCCTTTTTTTGGTTATTGTGTTGTCTGTCCTTATTTTGGCTATTGTGTTGTCTTTCCTTCTTCTTTTGGGTATTGTGTTGTCTGTCCTTCTTCTTTTGGCTATTGTGTTGTCTGTCCTTCTTTTGGCTATTGTGTTGTCTGTCCTTCTTCTTTTGGCTATTGTGTTGTATGTCCTTCTTCTTTTGGCTATTGTGTTGTCTGTCCTTCTTCTTTTGGCTATTGTGTTGTCTGTCCTTCTTCTTTTGGCTATTGTGTTGTCTGTCCTTCTTCTTTTGGCTATTGTGTTGTCTGTCCTTCTTCTTTTGGCTATTGTGTTGTCTGTCCTTCTTCCTTTGGCCATGGTGTTGTATGTCCTACTTCTTTTGGCTATTGTGTTGTCTGTCTTCTTCTTTTGGCTATTTTGTTGTCTCTCCTTCTTCTTTTGGCTATTGTGTTGTCTGGCCTTCTTCATTTAGCTATTGTGTTGTCTGTCCTTCTTCTTTTGGCTATTGTGTTTTATGTCCTTCTTTTGGCTATTGTGTTTGCTGTCCTTATCTTGGCTATTGTGTTGAATGTTCTTCTTCTTATGGCTATTGTGTTGTCTGTCCTTCTTCTTTTCTCTATTGTGTTGTCTGTCCTTCTTTTGGCTATTGTGTTGTCTGTCCTTCTTCTTTTGGCTATTGCATTGTCTGTCCTTCTTCTTTTGGCTATTGCGTGGTCTGTCCTTCTTCTTTTGGCTATTGTGTTGTCTGTCCTTCTTCTTTTGGCTATTGTGTTGTCTGTCCTTCTTCTTTTGGCTATTGTATTGTCTGTCCTTCTTCTTTTGGCTATTGTGTTGTCTGTCTTTCTTCTTTTGGCTGTTGTGTTGTCTGTCCTTCTTCTTTTGGCTATTGTGTTGTCTGTCCTTCTTTTGGCTATTGTGTTGTCTGTCCTTCTTCTTTTGGCTATTGTGTTGACTGTTCTTCTTCTTTTGGCTATTGTGTTGTCTATCCTTTTTCTTTTGGCTATTGTGTTGTCTGTCCTTCTTTTGGCTATTGCGTTGTCTGTCCTTCTTCTTTTGGCTATTGTGTTTTCTGTCCTTCTTTTGGCTATTGTATTGTCTGTCCTTATTGTGGCTATTGTGTTGTCTGTCCTTCTTCTTTTGGGTATTGTGTTGTCTCTCCTTCTTCTTTTGGCTATTGTGTTGTCTGTCCTTCTTCATTTGGCTATTGTGTTGTCTGTCCTTCTTCTTTTGACTATTGTGTGTCTGTCCTTCTTCTTTTGGCTATTGTGTTGTCTGTCCTTCTTCTTTTGGCTATTGTGTTAGCTGTCCTTCTTCTTTTGGCTATTGTGTTGTCTGTCCTTCTTGTTTTGGCTATTGTGTTGTCTGTCCTTCTTCTTTTGGCTATTGTGTTGTCTGTCCATCTTCTTTTGGCTATTGTGTTTTCTGTCCTTCTTCCTTTGGCCATTGTGTTGTCTGTCCTTCTTCCTTTGGCTATTGTGTTGTCTGTCCTTCTTCTTTTGGCTATTGTGTTGTCTGTCCTTCTTCTTTTGGCTATTGTGTTGTCTGTCCTTCTTTTGGCTATTGTGTTGTCTGTCCTTCTTCCTTTGGCCATTGTGTTGTCTGTCCTTCTTCTTTTGGCTATTGTGTTGTCTGTCCTTCTGCTTTTGGGTATTGTGTTGTCTGTCCTTCTTCTGTTGGCTATTGTGTTGTATGTCCTTCTTCTTTTGGCTATTGTGTTGTCTGTCCTTCTTCTTTTGGCTATTGTGTTGTCTGTCCTTCTTCTTTTGGCTATTGTGTTGTCTGTCCTTTTTCTTTTGGCTATTGTGTTGTCTGTCCTTCTTCTTTTGGCTATTGTGTTGTCTGTCCTTCTTCTTTTGGCTATTGTGTTGTCTGTCCTTCTTCTTTTGGCTATTGTGTTGTCTGTCCTTCTTCTTTTGGCTATTGTGTTGTCTGTCCTTCTTCTTTTAGCTATTGTGTTGTCTGTTCTTCTTCTTTTGGCTATTGTGTTGTCTGTCCTTCTTCTTTTGGCTATTGTGTTGTCTCTCCTTCTTCTTTTGGCTATTGTGTTGTCTGTCCTTCTTCTTTTGGCTATTATGTTGTCTGGCCTTCTTCTTTTAGCTATTGTGTTGTCTGTCCTTCTTCTTTTGGCTATTGTGTTTTCTGTCCTTCTTTTGGCTATTGTGTTGGCTGTCCTTATCTTGGTTATTGTGTTTTCTGTTCTTCTTCTTTTGGCTATTGTGTTGTCTGTCCTTCTTCTTTTGGATATTGTGTTGTCTGTCCTTCTTCTTTTGGCTATTGTGTTGTCTGTCCTTCTTCTTTTGGCTATTGTGTTGTCTGTCCTTCTTCTTTTGGCTATTGTGTTGTCTCTCCTTCTTCTTTTGGCTATTGTGTTGTCTGTCCTTCTTCTTTTGGCTATTGTGTTGTCTGTCCTTTTTCTTTTGGCTATTGTGTTGTCTGTCCTTCTTCTTTTGGCTATTGTGTTGACTGTTCTTCTTCTTTTGGCTATTGTGTTGTCTGTCCTTCTTCTTTTGGCTAATGTGTTGTCTGTCCTTCTTTTGGCTATTGCGTTGTCTGTCCTTCTTCTTTTGGCTATTGTGTTGTCTGTCCTTCTTCTTTTGGCTAATGTGTTGTCTGTCCTTCTTTTGGCTATTGCGTTGTCTGTCCTTCTTCTTTTGGCTATTGTGTTGTCTGTCCTTATTTTGGCTATTGTGTTGTCTGTCCTTCTTCTTTTGGGTATTGTGTTGTCTGTCCTTCTTCTTTTGGCTATTGTGTTGTCTGTCCTTCTTCTTTTGACTATTGTGTTGTCTGTCCTTCTTCTTTTGGCTATTGTATTGTCTGTCCTTCTTCTTTTGGCTATTGTGTTGTCTGTCCTTCTTCTTTTGGCTATTGTGTTGTCTGTCCTTCTTCTTTTGGCTATTGTGTTTTCTGTTCTTCTTCTTTTGGCTATTGTGTTGTCTGTCCTTCTTCTTTTGGCTATTGTGTTGTCTGTCCTTCTTCTTTTGGCTATTGTGTTGTCTGTTCTTCTTCGTTTGACTATTGTGTTGTCTGTCCTTCTTCTTTTGCCTATTGTGTTGTCTGTCCTTCTTCTTTTGGCTATTGTGTTGTCTGTCCTTCTTCTTTTGGCTATTGTGTTAGCTGTCCTTCTTCTTTTGGCTATTGTGTTGACTGTTCTTCTTCTTTTGGCTATTGTGTTGTCTGTCCTTCTTCTTTTGGCTATTGTGTTGTCTGTCCTTCTTTTGCCTATTGCGTTTTCTGTCCTTCTTCTTTTGGCTATTGTGTTGACTGTTCTTCTTCTTTTGGCTATTGTTTTGTCTGTCCTTCTTCTTTTGGCTATTGTGTTGTCTGTCCTTCTTTTGGCTATTGCGTTTTATGTCCTTCTTCTTTTGGCTATTGTGTTGTCTGTCCTTCTTCTTTTGGGTATTGTGTTGTCTGTCCTTCTTCTTTTGGCTATTGCGTTGTCTGTCCTTCTTCTTTTGGCTATTGTGTTTTCTGTCCTTCTTTTGGCTATTGTGTTGTCTGTCCTTCTTCTTTTGGGTATTGTGTTGTCTGTCCTTCTTCTTTTGGCTATTGTGTTGTCTGTCCTTCTTCATTTGGCTATTGTGTTGTCTGTCCTTCTTCTTTTGACTATTGTGTTGTCTGTCCTTCTTCTTTTGGCTATTGTGTTGTCTGTCCTTCTTCTTTTGGCTATTGTGTTGTCTGTCCTTCTTCTTTTGGCTATTGTGTTGTCTGTCCTTCTTCTTTTGGCTATTGTGTTGTCTGTCCTTCTTCTTTTGGCTATTGTGTTGTCTGTCCTTCTTTTCGCTATTGTGTTGTCTGTCCTTCTTCTTTTGGTTATTGTGTTGTCTGTCCTTCTTCTTTTGGCTATTGTGTTGTCTGTCCTTCTTTTGGCTATTGTGTTGTTTGTCCTTCTTCTTTTGGCTATTGTGTTGTCTGTCCTTCTTCTTTTGGCTATTGTGTTGTCTGTCCTTCTTTTGGCTATTGTGTTGTCTGTCCTTCTTCTTTTGGCTAATGTGTTGTCTGTCCTTCTTCTTTTGGCTATTGTGTTGTCTGTCCTTCTTCTTTTGGCTATTGTGTTGTTGTCCTTTATCTTTTGGCTATTGTGTTGTCTGTCCATCTTCTTTTGGCTATTGTGTTGTCTGTCCTTCTTCTTTTGGCTATTGTGTTGTCTGTCCTTCTTTTGGCTATTGGGTTGTCTGTCCTTCTTCTTTTGGGTATTGTGTTGTCTTTCCTTCTTCTTTTGGCTATTGTGTTGTCTGTCCTTCTTCTTTTGGCTATTGTGTTTTCTGTCCTTCTTTTGGCTATTGTGTTTGCTGTCCTTATCTTGGCTATTGTGTTGTCTGTCCTTCTTCTTTTGGGTATTGTGTTGTCTGTCCTTCTTATTTTGGCTATTGTGTTGTCTGTCCTTCTTTTGGCTATTGTGTTGTCTCTCCTTCTTCTTTTGGCTATTGTGTTGTCTGTCCTTCTTCTTTTGGCTATTGTGTTGTCTTTCCTTCTTCTTTTGGCTATTGTGTTGTCTGTCCTTCTTCTTTTGGCTATTGTGTTGTCTGTCCTTATTTTGGCTATTATGTTGTCTGTCCTTCTTCTTTTGGCTATTGTGTTGTCTGTCCTTCTTCTTTTGGCTATTGTGTTGTCTGTCCTTCTTCTTTTGGCTATTGTGTTGTCTGTCCTTCTTCTTTTGGCTATTGTGTTGTCTGTCCTTCTTCTTTTGGCTATTGTGTTGTCTGTCCTTCTTCTTTTGGCTATTGTGTTGTCTGTCCTTCTTTTGGCTATTGTGTTGTCTGTACTTCTTCTTTTGGCTATTGTGTTGTCTGTCCTTCTTCTTTTGGCTATTGTGTTGTCTGTCCTTCTTTTAGCTATTGTGTTGTCTGTCCTTCTTCTTTTGGCTATTGTGTTGTCTGTCCTTCTTCTTTTGGCTATTGTGTTGTCTGTCCTTCTTCTTTTGGCTATTGTGTTGTTTGTCCTTTATCTTTTGGCTATTGTGTTGTCTGTCCATCTTCTTTTGGCTATTGTGTTGTCTGTCCTTCTTCTTTTGGCTATTGTGTTGTCTGTCCTTCTTCTTTTGGCTATTGTGTTGTCTGTCCTTCTTTTGGCTATTGCGTTGTCTGTCCTTCTTCTTTTGGCTATGGTGTTGTCTGTCCTTCTTCTTTTGGCTATTGTGTTGTCTTTCCTTCTTCTTTTGGCTATTGTGTTGTCTGTCCTTCTTCTTTTGGCTATTGTGTTGTCTGTCCTTCTTTTGGCTATTGTGTTGTCTGTCCTTCTTCTTTTGGCTATTGTGTTGTCTGTCCTTCTTCTTTTGGCTATTGTGTTGTCTGTCCATCTTCTTTTGGCTATTGTGTTGTCTGTCCTTCTTCTTTTGGCTATTGTGTTGTCTGTCCTTCTTCTTTTGGCTATTGTGTTGTCTGTCCTTCTTCTTTTGGCCATTGTGTTGTCTGTCCTACTTCTTTTGGCTATTGTGTTGTCTGTCTTCTTCTTTTGGCTATTTTGTTGTCTCTCCTTCTTCTTTTGGCTATTGTGTTGTCTGGCCTTCTTCATTTAGCTATTGTGTTGTCTGTCCTTCTTCTTTTGGCTATTGTGTTTTATGTCCTTCTTTTGGCTATTGTGTTTGCTGTCCTTATCTTGGCTATTGTGTTGTCTGTCCTTCTTCTTGTAGCCGTTGTGTTGTCTGTCCTTCTTCTTTTGGCTATTGTGTTGTCTGTCCTTCTTCTTTTGGCTATATTGTTGTCTGTCCTTCTTCTTTTGGCTATTGTGTTGTCTGTCCTTCTTCTTTTGGCTATTGTGTTGTCTGTCCTTCTTCTTTTGGCTATATTGTTGTCTGTCCTTCTTCTTTTGGCTATTGTGTTGTCTGTCCTTCTTCTTTTGGCTATTGTGTTGTCTGTCCTTCTTCTTTTGGCTATTGCATTGTCTGTCCTTCTTCTTTTGGCTATTGCGTTGTCTGTCCTTCTTCTTTTGGCTATTGTGTTGTCTGTCCTTCTTCTTTTGGCTATTGTGTTGTCTGTCCTTCTTCTTTTGGCTATTGTGTTGTCTGTCCTTCTTCTTTTGGCTATTGTGTTGTCTGTCTTTCTTCTTTTGGCTGTTGTGTTGTCTGTCCTTCTTCTTTTGGCTATTGTGTTGTCTGTCCTTCTTTTGGCTATTGTGTTGTCTGTCCTTCTTCTTTTGGCTATTGTGTTGACTGTTCTTCTTCTTTTGGCTATTGTGTTGTCTATCCTTTTTCTTTTGGCTATTGTGTTGTCTGTCCTTCTTTTGGCTATTGCGTTGTCTGTCCTTCTTCTTTTGGCTATTGTGTTTTCTGTCCTTCTTTTGGCTATTGTATTGTCTGTCCTTATTGTGGCTATTGTGTTGTCTGTCCTTCTTCTTTTGGGTATTGTGTTGTCTCTCCTTCTTCTTTTGGCTATTGTGTTGTCTGTCCTTCTTCATTTGGCTATTGTGTTGTCTGTCCTTCTTCTTTTGACTATTGTGTGTCTGTCCTTCTTCTTTTGGCTATTGTGTTGTCTGTCCTTCTTCTTTTGGCTATTGTGTTAGCTGTCCTTCTTCTTTTGGCTATTGTGTTGTCTGTCCTTCTTGTTTTGGCTATTGTGTTGTCTGTCCTTCTTCTTTTGGCTATTGTGTTGTCTGTCCATCTTCTTTTGGCTATTGTGTTTTCTGTCCTTCTTCCTTTGGCCATTGTGTTGTCTGTCCTTCTTCCTTTGGCTATTGTGTTGTCTGTCCTTCTTATTTTGGCTATTGTGTTGTCTGTCCTTCTTCTTTTGGCTATTGTGTTGTCTGTCCTTCTTTTGGCTATTGTGTTGTCTGTCCTTCTTCCTTTGGCCATTGTGTTGTCTGTCCTTCTTCTTTTGGCTATTGTGTTGTCTGTCCTTCTGCTTTTGGGTATTGTGTTGTCTGTCCTTCTTCTGTTGGCTATTGTGTTGTATGTCCTTCTTCTTTTGGCTATTGTGTTGTCTGTCCTTCTTCTTTTGGCTATTGTGTTGTCTGTCCTTTTTCTTTTGGCTATTGTGTTGTCTGTCCTTCTTCTTTTGGCTATTGTGTTGTCTGTCCTTCTTCTTTTAGCTATTGTGTTGTCTGTTCTTCTTCTTTTGGCTATTGTGTTGTCTGTCCTTCTTCTTTTGGCTATTGTGTTGTCTCTCCTTCTTCTTTTGGCTATTGTGTTGTCTGTCCTTCTTCTTTTAGCTATTATGTTGTCTGGCCTTCTTCTTTTAGCTATTGTGTTGTCTGTCCTTCTTCTTTTGGCTATTGTGTTTTCTGTCCTTCTTTTGGCTATTGTGTTGGCTGTCCTTATCTTGGTTATTGTGTTTTCTGTTCTTCTTCTTTTGGGTATTGTGTTGTCTGTCCTTCTTCTTTTGGCTATTGTGTTGTCTGTCCTTCTTCTTTTGGCTATTGTGTTGTCTGTCCTTCTTCTTTTGGCTATTGTGTTGTCTCTCCTTCTTCTTTTGGCTATTGTGTTGTCTGTCCTTCTTCTGTTGGCTATTGTGTTGTCTGTCCTTTTTCTTTTGGCTATTGTGTTGTCTGTCCTTCTTCTTTTGGCTATTGTGTTGACTGTTCTTCTTCTTTTGGCTATTGTGTTGTCTGTCCTTCTTCTTTTGGCTAATGTGTTGTCTGTCCTTCTTTTGGCTATTGCGTTGTCTGTCCTTCTTCTTTTGGCTATTGTGTTGTCTGTCCTTCTTCTTTTGGCTAATGTGTTGTCTGTCCTTCTTTTGGCTATTGCGTTGTCTGTCCTTCTTCTTTTGGCTATTGTGTTTTCTGTCCTTCTTTTGGCTATTGTGTTGTCTGTCCTTATTTTGGCTATTGTGTTGTCTGTCCTTCTTCTTTTGGGTATTGTGTTGTCTGTCCTTCTTCTTTTGGCTATTGTGTTGTCTGTCCTTCTTCTTTTGACTATTGTGTTGTCTGTCCTTCTTCTTTTGGCTATTGTATTGTCTGTCCTTCTTCTTTTGGCTATTGTGTTGTCTGTCCTTCTTCTTTTGGCTATTGTGTTTTCTGTTCTTCTTCTTTTGGCTATTGTGTTGTCTGTCCTTCTTCTTTTGGCTATTGTGTTGTCTGTCCTTCTTCTTTTGGCTATTGTGTTGTCTGTTCTTCTTCGTTTGGCTATTGTGTTGTCTGTCCTTCTTCTTTTGCCTATTGTGTTGTCTGTCCTTCTTCTTTTGGCTATTGTGTTGTCTGTCCTTCTTCTTTTGGCTATTGTGTTAGCTGTCCTTCTTCTTTTGGCTATTGTGTTGACTGTTCTTCTTCTTTTGGCTATTGTGTTGTCTGTCCTTCTTCTTTTGGCTATTGTGTTGTCTGTCCTTCTTTTGGCTATTGCGTTTTCTGTCCTTCTTCTTTTGGCTATTGTGTTGACTGTTCTTACTCTTTTGGCTATTGTTTTGTCTGTCCTTCTTCTTTTGGCTATTGTGTTGTCTGTCCTTCTTTTGGCTATTGCGTTTTATGTCCTTCTTCTTTTGGCTATTGTGTTGTCTGTCCTTCTTCTTTTGGGTATTGTGTTGTCTGTCCTTCTTCTTTTGGCTATTGCGTTGTCTGTCCTTCTTCTTTTGGCTATTGTGTTTTCTGTCCTTCTTTTGGCTATTGTGTTGTCTGTCCTTCTTCTTTTGGGTATTGTGTTGTCTGTCCTTCTTCTTTTGGCTATTGTGTTGTCTGTCCTTCTTCATTTGGCTATTGTGTTGTCTGTCCTTCTTCTTTTGACTATTGTGTTGTCTGTCCTTCTTCTTTTGGCTATTGTGTTGTCTGTCCTTCTTCTTTTGGCTATTGTGTTGTCTGTCCTTCTTCTTTTGGCTATTGTGTTGTCTGTCCTTCTTCTTTTGGCTATTGTGTTGTCTGTCCTTCTTCTTTTGGCTATTGTGTTGTCTGTCCTTCTTTTCGCTATTGTGTTGTCTGTCCTTCTTCTTTTGGTTATTGTGTTGTCTGTCCTTCTTCTTTTGGCTATTGTGTTGTCTGTCCTTCTTTTGGCTATTGTGTTGTTTGTCCTTCTTCTTTTGGCTATTGTGTTGTCTGTCCTTCTTCTTTTGGCTATTGTGTTGTCTGTCCTTCTTTTGGCTATTGTGTTGTCTGTCCTTCTTCTTTTGGCTAATGTGTTGTCTGTCCTTCTTCTTTTGGCTATTGTGTTGTCTGTCCTTCTTCTTTTGGCTATTGTGTTGTTTGTCCTTTATCTTTTGGCTATTGTGTTGTCTGTCCATCTTCTTTTGGCTATTGTGTTGTCTGTCCTTCTTCTTTTGGCTATTGTGTTGTCTGTCCTTCTTTTGGCTATTGGGTTGTCTGTCCTTCTTCTTTTGGGTATTGTGTTGTCTTTCCTTCTTCTTTTGGCTATTGTGTTGTCTGTCCTTCTTCTTTTGGCTATTGTGTTTTCTGTCCTTCTTTTGGCTATTGTGTTTGCTGTCCTTATCTTGGCTATTGTGTTGTCTGTCCTTCTTCTTTTGGGCATTGTGTTGTCTGTCCTTCTTATTTGGCTATTGTGTTGTCTGTCCTTCTTTTGGCTATTGTGTTGTCTCTCCTTCTTCTTTTGGCTATTGTGTTGTCTGTCCTTCTTCTTTTGGCTATTGTGTTGTCTTTCCTTCTTCTTTTGGCTATTGTGTTGTCTGTCCTTCTTCTTTTGGCTATTGTGTTGTCTGTCCTTATTTTGGCTATTATGTTGTCTGTCCTTCTTCTTTTGGCTATTGTGTTGTCTGTCCTTCTTCTTTTGGCTATTGTGTTGTCTGTCCTTCTTCTTTTGGCTATTGTGTTGTCTGTCCTTCTTCTTTTGGCTATTGTGTTGTCTGTCCTTCTTCTTTTGGCTATTGTGTTGTCTGTCCTTCTTCTTTTGGCTATTGTGTTGTCTGTCCTTCTTCTTTTGGCTATTGTGTTGTCTGTCCTTCTTCTTTTGGCTATTGTGTTGTCTGTCCTTCTTCTTTTGGCTATTGTGTTGTCTGTCCTTCTTCTTTTGGCTAATGTTGTCTGTCCTTCTTTTGGCTATTGTGTTGTCTGTACTTCTTCTTTTGGCTATTGTGTTGTCTGTCCTTCTTCTTTTGGCTATTGTGTTGTCTGTCCTTCTTTTGGCTATTGTGTTGTCTGTCCTTCTTCTTTTGGCTATTGTGTTGTCTGTCCTTCTTCTTTTGGCTATTGTGTTGTCTGTCCTTCTTCTTTTGGCTATTGTGTTGTTTGTCCTTTATCTTTTGGCTATTGTGTTGTCTGTCCATCTTCTTTTGGCTATTGTGTTGTCTGTCCTTCTTCTTTTGGCTATTGTGTTGTCTGTCCTTCTTCTTTTGGCTATTGTGTTGTCTGTCCTTATTTTGGCTATTGTGTTGTCTGTCCTTCTTCTTTAGGGTATTGTTTTGTCTGTCCTTCTTATTTTGGCTATTGTGTTGTCTGTCCTTCTTTTGGCTATTGCGTTGTCTGTCCTTCTTCTTTTGGCTATGGTGTTGTCTGTCCTTCTTCTTTTGGCTATTGTGTTGTCTTTCCTTCTTCTTTTGGCTATTGTGTTGTCTGTCCTTCTTCTTTTGGCTATTGTGTTGTCTGTCCTTCTTTTGGCTATTGTGTTGTCTGTCCTTCTTCTTTTGGCTATTGTGTTGTCTGTCCTTCTTCTTTTGGCTATTGTGTTGTCTGTCCATCTTCTTTTGGCTATTGTGTTGTCTGTCCTTCTTCTTTTGGCTAGTGTGTTGTCTGTCCTTCTTCTTTTGGCTATTGTGTTGTCTGTCCTTCTTCTTTTGGCCATTGTGTTGTCTGTCCTACTTCTTTTGGCTATTGTGTTGTCTGTCTTCTTCTTTTGGCTATTTTGTTGTCTCTCCTTCTTCTTTTGGCTATTGTGTTGTCTGGCCTTCTTCATTTAGCTATTGTGTTGTCTGTCCTTCTTCTTTTGGCTATTGTGTTTGCTGTCCTTATCTTGGCTATTGTGTTGTCTGTCCTTCTTCTTGTAGCCGTTGTGTTGTCTGTCCTTCTTCTTTTGGCTATTGTGTTGTCTGTCCTTCTTCTTTTGGCTATATTGTTGTCTGTCCTTCTTCTTTTGGCTATTGTGTTGTCTGTCCTTCTTCTTTTGGCTATTGTGTTGTCTGTCCTTCTTCTGGCTATTGTGTTGTCTGTCCTTCTTCTTTTGGCTATTGTGTTGTCTGTCCTTCTTCTTTTGGCTATTGTGTTGTCTGTCCTTCTACTTTTGGCTATTGTGTTGTTTGTCCTTTATCTTTTGGCTATTGTGTTGTCTGTCCATCTTCTTTTGGCTATTGTGGTGTCTGTCCTTCTTCCTTTTGCTATTGTGTTGTCTGTCCTTCTTCTTTTGGCTATTGTGTTGTCTGTCCTTATTTTGGCTATTGTGTTGTCTGTCCTTCTTCTTTTGGCTATTGTGTTGTCTGTCCTTCTTCTTTTGGCTATTGGGTTGTCTGTCCTTCTTCTTTTGGCTATTGTGTTGTCTGTCCTTCTTCTTTTGGCTATTGTGTTGTCTGTCCTTCTTCCTTTGGCCATTGTGTTGTCTGTCCTACTTTTTTTGACTATTGTGTTGTCTGTCTTCTTCTTTTGGCTATTGTGTTGTCTCTCCTTCTTCTTTTGGCTATTGTGTTGTCTGGCCTTCTTCTTTTAGCTATTGTGTTGTCTGTCCTTCTTCTTTTGGCTATTGTGTTTTCTGTCCTTCTTTTGGCTATTGTGTTTGCTGTCCTTATCTTGGCTATTGTGTTGCATGTTCTTCTTCTTTTGGCTATTGTGTTGTCTGTCCTTCTTCTTTTGGCTATTGTGTTGTCTGTCCTTCTTCTTTTGGCTATTGTGTTGTCTGTCCTTCTTCTTTTGGCTATTGTGTTGTCTGTCCTTCTTCTTTTAGATATTGTGTTGTCTGTCCTTCTTCTTTTGGCTATTGTGTTGTCTGTCCTTCTTCTTTTAGCTATTGTGTTGTCTGTCCTTCTTCTTTTGGCTATTGTGTTGTCTGTCCTTCTTTTGGCTATTGTGTTGTCTGTCCTTCTTCTTTTAGCTATTGTGTTGTCTGTACTTCTTCTTTTGGCTATTGTGTTGTCTGTCCTTCTTCTTTTGGCTATTGTGTAGTCTGTCCTTCTTCTTTTGGGTATTGTGTTGTCTGTCCTTCTTCTTTTGGCTATTGTGTTGTCTGTCCTTCTTTTGGCTATTGTGTTGTCTGTCCTTCTTTTGGCTATTGCATTGTCTGTTCTTCTTCTTTTGGCTATTGCGTTGTCTGTCTTTCTTCTTTTGGCTATTGTGTTGTCTGTCCTTCTTTTGGCTATTGCGTTGTTTGTCCTTCTTTTTTTGGCTATTTTGTTGTCTGTCCTTCTTCTTTTGGCTATTGTGTTGTCTTTCCTTCTTCTTTTGGCTGTTGTGTTGTCTGTCCTTCTTCTTTTGGCTATTGTGTTGTCTGTCCTTCTTTTGGCTATTGTGTTGTCTGTCCTTCTTCTTTTGGCTATTGTGTTGTCTGTCCTTCTTCTTTTGGCTATTGTGTTGTCTGTCCATCTTCTTTTGGCTATTGTGTTGTCTGTCCTTCTTCTTTTGGCTATTGTGTTGTCTGTCCTTCTTCTTTTGGCTATTGTGTTGTCTGTCCTTCTTCTTTTGGCTATTGTGTTGTTTGTCCTTTATCTTTTGGCTATTGTGTTGTCTGTCCATCTTCTTTTGGCTATTGTGTTGTCTGTCCTTCTTCTTTTGGCTATTGTGTTGTCTGTCCTTCTTCTTTTGGCTATTGTGTTGTCTGTCCTTATTTTGGCTATTGTGTTGTCTGTCCTTCTTCTTTAGGGTATTGTTTTGTCTGTCCTTCTTATTTTGGCTATTGTGTTGTCTGTCCTTCTTTTGGCTATTGCGTTGTCTGTCCTTCTTCTTTTGGCTATGGTGTTGTCTGTCCTTCTTCTTTTGGCTATTGTGTTGTCTTTCCTTCTTCTTTTGGCTATTGTGTTGTCTGTCCTTCTTCTTTTGGCTATTGTGTTGTCTGTCCTTCTTTTGGCTATTGTGTTGTCTGTCCTTCTTCTTTTGGCTATTGTGTTGTCTGTCCTTCTTCTTTTGGCTATTGTGTTGTCTGTCCATCTTCTTTTGGCTATTGTGTTGTCTGTCCTTCTTCTTTTGGCTATTGTGTTGTCTGTCCTTCTTCTTTTGGCTATTGTGTTGTCTGTCCTTCTTCTTTTGGCCATTGTGTTGTCTGTCCTACTTCTTTTGGCTATTGTGTTGTCTGTCTTCTTCTTTTGGCTATTTTGTTGTCTCTCCTTCTTCTTTTGGCTATTGTGTTGTCTGGCCTTCTTCATTTAGCTATTGTGTTGTCTGTCCTTCTTCTTTTGGCTATTGTGTTTTATGTCCTTCTTTTGGCTATTGTGTTTGCTGTCCTTATCTTGGCTATTGTGTTGTCTGTCCTTCTTCTTGTAGCCGTTGTGTTGTCTGTCCTTCTTCTTTTGGCTATTGTGTTGTCTGTCCTTCTTCTTTTGGCTATATTGTTGTCTGTCCTTCTTCTTTTGGCTATTGTGTTGTCTGTCCTTCTTCTTTTGGCTATTGTGTTGTCTGTCCTTCTTCTGGCTATTGTGTTGTCTGTCCTTCTTCTTTTGGCTATTGTGTTGTCTGTCCTTCTTCTTTTGGCTATTGTGTTGTCTGTCCTTCTACTTTTGGCTATTGTGTTGTTTGTCCTTTATCTTTTGGCTATTGTGTTGTCTGTCCATCTTCTTTTGGCTATTGTGGTGTCTGTCCTTCTTCCTTTTGCTATTGTGTTGTCTGTCCTTCTTCTTTTGGCTATTGTGTTGTCTGTCCTTATTTTGGCTATTGTGTTGTCTGTCCTTCTTCTTTTGGCTATTGTGTTGTCTGTCCTTCTTCTTTTGGCTATTGGGTTGTCTGTCCTTCTTCTTTTGGCTATTGTGTTGTCTGTCCTTCTTCTTTTGGCTATTGTGTTGTCTGTCCTTCTTCCTTTGGCCATTGTGTTGTCTGTCCTACTTCTTTTGACTATTGTGTTGTCTGTCTTCTTCTTTTGGCTATTGTGTTGTCTCTCCTTCTTCTTTTGGCTATTGTGTTGTCTGGCCTTCTTCTTTTAGCTATTGTGTTGTCTGTCCTTCTTCTTTTGGCTATTGTGTTTTCTGTCCTTCTTTTGGCTATTGTGTTTGCTGTCCTTATCTTGGCTATTGTGTTGCATGTTCTTCTTCTTTTGGCTATTGTGTTGTCTGTCCTTCTTCTTTTGGCTATTGTGTTGTCTGTCCTTCTTCTTTTGGCTATTGTGTTGTCTGTCCTTCTTCTTTTGGCTATTGTGTTGTCTGTCCTTCTTCTTTTAGATATTGTGTTGTCTGTCCTTCTTCTTTTGGCTATTGTGTTGTCTGTCCTTCTTCTTTTAGCTATTGTGTTGTCTGTCCTTCTTCTTTTGGCTATTGTGTTGTCTGTCCTTCTTTTGGCTATTGTGTTGTCTGTCCTTCTTCTTTTAGCTATTGTGTTGTCTGTACTTCTTCTTTTGGCTATTTTGTTGTCTGTCCTTCTTCTTTTGGCTATTGTGTTGTCTTTCCTTCTTCTTTTGGCTGTTGTGTTGTCTGTCCTTCTTCTTTTGGCTATTGTGTTGTCTGTCCTTCTTTTGGCTATTGTGTTGTCTGTCCTTCTTCTTTTGGCTATTGTGTTGTCTGTCCTTCTTCTTTTGGCTATTGTGTTGTCTGTCCATCTTCTTTTGGCTATTGTGTTGTCTGTCCTTCTTCTTTTGGCTATTGTGTTTTCTGTCCTTCTTTTAGCTATTGTGTTTGCTGTCCTTATCTTGGCTATTGTGTTGTCTGTTATTCTTCTTTTGGCTATTGTGTTGTCTGTCCTTCTTCTTTTGGCTATTGTGTTGTCTGTCCTTCTTCTTTTGGCTATTGTGTTGTCTGTCCTTCTTCTTTTGGCTATTGTGTTGTCTGTCCTTCTTCTTTTGGCTATTGTGTTGTCTGTCCTTCTTCTTTTAGCTATTGTGTTGTCTGTCCTTCTTCTTTTGGCTATTGTATTGTCTGTCCTTCTTCTTTTGGCTATTGTGTTGTCTGTCCTTCTTTTGGCTATTGTGTTGTCTGTCCTTCTTCTTTTGGCTATTGTGTTGTCTGTCCTTCTTTTGGCTATTGCGTTGTCTGTCCTTCTTCCTTTGGCTATTGTGTTGTCTGTCCTTCTTCTTTTGGCTATTGTGTTGTCTGTCCTTCTTCTTTTGGCTATTGTGTTGTCTGTCCTTCTTCCTTTGGCTATTGTGTTGTCTCTCCTTCTTCTTTTGGCTATTGTGTTGTCTGTCCTTCTTCTTTTGGCTATTGTGTTGTCTTTCCTTCTTCTTTTGGCTATTGTGTTGTCTGTCCTTCTTCTTTTGGCTATTGTGTTGTCTGTCCTTATTTTGGCTATTATGTTGTCTGTCCTTCTTCTTTTGGCTATTGTGTTGTCTGTCCTTCTTCTTTTGGCTATTGTGTTGTCTGTCCTTCTTCTTTTGGCTATTGTGTTGTCTGTCCTTCTTCTTTTGGCTATTGTGTTGTCTGTCCTTCTTCTTTTGGCTATTGTGTTGTCTGTCCTTCTTCTTTTGGCTATTGTGTTGTCTGTCCTTCTTCTTTTGGCTATTGTGTTGTCTGTCCTTCTTCTTTTGGCTATTGTGTTGTCTGTCCTTCTTTTGGCTATTGTGTTGTCTGTACTTCTTCTTTTGGCTATTGTGTTGTCTGTCCTTCTTCTTTTGGCTATTGTGTTGTCTGTCCTTCTTTTGGCTATTGTGTTGTCTGTCCTTCTTCTTTTGGCTATTGTGTTTTCTGTCCTTCTTCTTTTGGCTATTGTGTTGTCTGTCCTTCTTCTTTTGGCTATTGTGTTGTTTGTCCTTTATCTTTTGGCTATTGTGTTGTCTGTCCATCTTCTTTTGGCTATTGTGTTGTCTGTCCTTCTTCTTTTGGCTATTGTGTTGTCTGTCCTTCTTCTTTTGGCTATTGTGTTGTCTGTCCTTATTTTGGCTATTGTGTTGTCTGTCCTTCTTCTTTAGGGTATTGTGTTGTCTGTCCTTCTTATTTTGGCTATTGTGTTGTCTGTCCTTCTTTTGGCTATTGCGTTGTCTGTCCTTCTTCTTTTGGCTATGGTGTTGTCTGTCCTTCTTCTTTTGGCTATTGTGTTGTCTTTCCTTCTTCTTTTGGCTATTGTGTTGTCTGTCCTTCTTCTTTTGGCTATTGTGTTGTCTGTCCTTCTTTTGGCTATTGTGTTGTCTGTCCTTCTTCTTTTGGATATTGTGTTGTCTGTCCTTCTTCTTTTGGCTATTGTGTTGTCTGTCCATCTTCTTTTGGCTATTGTGTTGTCTGTCCTTCTTCTTTTGGCTATTGTGTTGTCTGTCCTTCTTCTTTTGGCTATTGTGTTGTCTGTCCTTCTTCTTTTGGCTATTGTGTTGTCTGTCCTTCTTCTTTTGGCCATTGTGTTGTCTGTCCTACTTCTTTTGGCTATTGTGTTGTCTGTCTTCTTCTTTTGGCTATTTTGTTGTCTCTCCTTCTTCTTTTGGCTATTGTGTTGTCTGGCCTTCTTCATTTAGCTATTGTGTTGTCTGTCCTTCTTCTTTTGGCTATTGTGTTTTATGTCCTTCTTTTGGCTATTGTGTTTGCTGTCCTTATCTTGGCTATTGTGTTGTCTGTCCTTCTTCTTGTAGCCGTTGTGTTGTCTGTCCTTCTTCTTTTGGCTATTGTGTTGTCTGTCCTTCTTCTTTTGGCTATATTGTTGTCTGTCCTTCTTCTTTTGGCTATTGTGTTGTCTGTCCTTCTTCTTTTGGCTATTGTGTTGTCTGTCCTTCTTCTGGCTATTGTGTTGTCTGTCCTTCTTCTTTTGGCTATTGTGTTGTCTGTCCTTCTTCTTTTGGCCATTGTGTTGTCTGTCCTACTTCTTTTGGCTATTGTGTTGTCTGTCTTCTTCTTTTGGCTATTTTGTTGTCTCTCCTTCTTCTTTTGGCTATTGTGTTGTCTGGCCTTCTTCATTTAGCTATTGTGTTGTCTGTCCTTCTTCTTTTGGCTATTGTGTTTTATGTCCTTCTTTTGGCTATTGTGTTTGCTGTCCTTATCTTGGCTATTGTGTTGCATGTTCTTCTTCTTTTGGCTATTGTGTTGTCTGTCCTTCTTCTTTTGGCTATTGTGTTGTCTGTCCTTCTTCTTTTGGCTATTGTGTTGTCTGTCCTTCTTCTTTTGGCTATTGTGTTGTCTGTCCTTCTTCTTTTAGATATTGTGTTGTCTGTCCTTCTTCTTTTGGCT
Source organism: Bathymodiolus brooksi (assembly GCA_963680875.1). Taxonomy (NCBI): domain Eukaryota; kingdom Metazoa; phylum Mollusca; class Bivalvia; order Mytilida; family Modiolidae; genus Bathymodiolus; species Bathymodiolus brooksi. The sequence goes on along the minus strand of OY804578.1, from coordinate 88,914,475 downwards.
ATTGTGTTGTCTGTCCTTCTTCTTTTAGCTATTGTGTTGTCTGTCCTTCTTCTTTTGGCTATTGTGTTGTCTGTCCTTCTTTTGGCTATTGTGTTGTCTGTCCTTCTTCTTTTAGCTATTGTGTTGTCTGTACTTCTTCTTTTGGCTATTGTGTTGTCTGTCCTTCTTCTTTTGGCTATTGTGTAGTCTGTCCTTCTTCTTTTGGGTATTGTGTTGTCTGTCCTTCTTCTTTTGGCTATTGTGTTGTCTGTCCTTCTTTTGGCTATTGTGTTGTCTGTCCTTCTTCTTTTGGCTATTGCATTGTCTGTCCTTCTTCTTTTGGCTATTGCGTTGTCTGTCTTTCTTCTTTTGGCTATTGTGTTGTCTGTCCTTCTTTTGGCTATTGCGTTGTTTGTCCTTCTTTTTTTGGCTATTTTGTTGTCTGTCCTTCTTCTTTTGGCTATTGTGTTGTCTTTCCTTCTTCTTTTGGCTATTGTGTTGTCTGTCCTTCTTCTTTTGGCTATTGTGTTGTCTGTCCTTCTTTTGGCTATTGTGTTGTCTGTCCTTCTTCTTTTGGCTATTGTGTTGTCTGTCCTTCTTCTTTTGGCTATTGTGTTGTCTGTCCATCTTCTTTTGGCTATTGTGTTGTCTGTCCTTCTTCTTTTGGCTATTGTGTTTTCTGTCCTTCTTTTAGCTATTGTGTTTGCTGTCCTTATCTTGGCTATTGTGTTGTCTGTTATTCTTCTTTTGGCTATTGTGTTGTCTGTCCTTCTTCTTTTGGCTATTGTGTTGTCTGTCCTTCTTCTTTTGGCTATTGTGTTGTCTGTCCTTCTTCTTTTGGCTATTGTGTTGTCTGTCCTTCTTCTTTTGGCTATTGTGTTATCTGTCCTTCTTCTTTTAGCTATTGTGTTGTCTGTCCTTCTTCTTTTAGCTATTGTGTTGTCTGTCCTTCTTCTTTTGGCTATTGTATTGTCTCTCCTTCTTCTTTTGGCTATTGTGTTGTCTGTCCTTCTTTTGGCTATTGTGTTGTCTGTCCTTCTTCTTTTGGCTATTGTGTTGTCTGTCCTTCTTTTGGCTATTGCGTTGTCTGTCCTTCTTCCTTTGGCTATTGTGTTGTCTGTCCTTCTTCTTTTAGCTATTGTGTTGTCTGTCCTTCTTCTTTTAGCTATTGTGTTGTCTGTCCTTCTTCTTTTGGCTATTGTATTGTCTCTCCTTCTTCTTTTGGCTATTGTGTTGTCTGTCCTTCTTCTTTTGGCTATTGTGTTGTCTGTCCTTCTTCTTTTGGCTATTGTGTTGTCTGTCCTTCTTTTGGCTATTGTGTTGTTTCTCCTTCTTCTTTTGGCTATTGTGTTGTATATCCTTCTTCTTTTGGCTATTGTGTTGTCTGTCCTTCTTCTTTTGGCTATTGTGTTGTCTGTCCTTCTTCTTTTGGCTATTGTGTTGTCTGTCCTTCTTCTTTTGGCTATTGTGTTGTCTGTCCTTCTTCTTTTGGCTATTGTGTTGTCTGTCCTTCTTCTTTTGGCTATTGTGTTGTCTGTCCTTCTTCTTTTGGCTATTTTGTTGTTTGTACTTCTTCTTTTGGCTATTGTGTTGTCTGTCCTTCTTCGTTTGGCTATTGTGTTGTCTGGCCTTCTTCTTTTAGCTATTGTGTTGTCTGTCCTTCTTTTGGCTATTGTGTTGTCTGTCCTTCTTTTGGCTATTGTGTTGTCTGTCCTTCTTCTTTTGGCTATTGTGTTGTCTCTCCTTCTTCTTTTGGCTATTGTGTTGTCTGTCCTTCTTTTGGCTATTGCGTTGTCTGTCCTTCTTCTTTTGGCTATTGTGTTTTCTTTCCTTCTTTTGGCTATTGTGTTGTCTGTCCTTCTTCTTTTGGCTATTGTGTTGTCTGTCCTTCTTCTTTTGGGTATTGTGTTGTCTGTCCTTCTTCTTTTGGCTATTGTGTTGTCTGTCCTTCTTCTTTTGGCTATTGTGTTTTCTGTCCTTCTTTTGGCTATTGTGTTGTCTGTCCTTCTTCTTTTGGCTATTGTGTTGTATATCCTTCTTCTTTTGGCTATTGTGTTGTCTGTCCTTCTTCTTTTGGCTATTGTGTTGTCTGTCCTTCTTCTTTTGGCTATTGTGTTGTCTGTCCTTCTTCTTTTGGCTATTGTGTTGTCTGTCCTTCTTCATTTGGCCATTGTGTTGTCTGTCCTACTTCTTTTGGCTATTGTGTTGTCTGTCTTCTTCTTTTGGCTATTGTGTTGTCTCTCCTTCTTCTTTTGGCTATTGTGTTGTCTTGCCTTTTTCTTTTAGCTATTGTGTTGTCTGTCCTTCTTCTTTTGGCTATTGTGTTGTCTGTCCTTCTTCTTTTGGCTATTGTGTTGTCTGTCCTTCTTCTTTTGGCTATTGTGTTGTCTGTCCTTCTTCTTTTGGCTATTGTGTTGTATGTCCTTCTTCTTTTGGCTATTGTGTTGTCTGTCCTTCTTCTTTTAGCTATTGTGTTGTCTGTCCTTCTTCTTTTGGCTATTGTGTTGTCTGTCCTTCTTCTTTTGGCTATTGTGCTGTCTCTCCTTCTTTTGGATATTGTGTTGTCTGTCCTTCTTCTTTTGGCTATTGTGTTTTCTGTCCTTCTTCTTTTGGCTATTGTGTTGTTTGTCCTTCTTTTTTGGCTATTGTGTTGTCTGTCCTTCTTCTTTTTGCTATTGTGTTGTCTGTCCTTCTTTTGGCTATTGCGTTGTCTGTCCTTCTTCTTTTGGCTATTGTGTTGTCTGTCCTTCTTTTGGATATTGCGTTGTATATCCTTCTTCTTTTGGCTATTGTGTTGTATATCCTTCTTCTTTTGGCTATTGTGTTGTCTGTCCTTCTTCTTTTGGCTATTGTGTTGTCTGTCCTTCTTCTTTTGGCTATTGTGTTGTCTGTCCTTCTTCATTTGGCCATTGTGTTGTCTGTCCTTCTTCTTTTGGCTATTGTGTTGTCTGTCCTTCTTCTTTTGGCTATTGTGTTGTCTGTCCTTCTTCTTTTGGCTATTGTGTTGTCTGTCCTTCTTCATTTGGCGATTGTGTTGTCTGTCCTTCTTCATTTGGCCATTGTGTTGTCTGTCCTTCTTCTTTTGGCTATTGTGTTGTCTGTCTTCTTCTTTTGGCTATTGTGTTTTCTCTCCTTCTTCTTTTGGCTATTGTGTTGTCTTGCCTTTTTCTTTTAGCTATTGTGTTGTCTGTCCTTCTTCTTTTGGCTATTGTGTTTTCTGTCCCTCTTTTGGCTATTGTGTTTGCTGTCCTTATCTTGGCTATTGTGTTGTCTGTTTTTCTTCTTTTGGCTATTGTGTTGTCTGTCCTTCTTCTTTTGGCTATTGTGTTGTCTGTCCTTCTTCTTTGGCTATTGTGTTGTCTGTCCTTCTTCTTTTGGCTATTGTGTTGTCTCTCCTTCTTCTTTTGGCTATTGTGTTGTCTGTCCTTCTTCTTTTGGCTATTGTGTTGTCTGTCCTTCTTCTTTTAGCTATTGTGTTGTCTGTCCTTCTTCTTTTGGCTATTGTGTTGTCTGTCCTTCTTCTTTTGGCTATTGTGTAGTCTGTCCTTCTTCTTTTGGGTATTGTGTTGTCTGTCCTTCTTCTTTTGGGTATTGTGTTGTCTCTCCTTCTTTTGGCTATTACGTTGTGTTTCCTTCTTCTTTTGGCTATTGTGTTGTCTGTCCTTCTTCTTTTGGGTATTGTGTTGTCTGTCCTTCTTTTGGCTATTGCGTTGTCTGTCCTTCTTTTGGCTATTGCGTTGTCTGTCCTTCTTCTTTTTGCTATTGTGTTGTCTGTCCTTCTTCTTTTGGCTATTGTGTTGTCTGTCCTTCTTCTTTTGGCTATTTTGTTGTCTGTCCTTCTTTTGGCTATTGTGTTGTCTGTCCTTCTTCTTCTGGCTATTGTGTTGTATGTCCTTCTTCTTTTGGCTATTGTGTTGTCTGTCCTTCTTCTTTTGGCTATTGTGTTGTCTGTCCTTCTTCCTTTGGCTATTGTGTTGTCTGTTCTTCTTCTTTTGGCTATTGTGTTGTCTGTCCTTCTTCTTTTGGCTATTGTGTTGTCTCTCTTTCTTCTTTTGGCTATTGTGTTGTCTGTCCTTCTTTTGGCTATTGCGTTGTCTGTCTTCTTCTTTTGGCTATTGTGTTTTCTTTCCTTCTTTTGGCTATTGTGTTGTCTGTCCTTCTTCTTTTGGCTATTGTGTTGTCTGTCCTTCTTCTTTTGGGTATTGTGTTGTCTGTCCTTCTTCTTTTGGCTATTGTGTTGTCTGTCCTTCTTCTTTTGGCTATTGTGTTTTCTGTCCTTCTTTTGGCTATTGTGTTGTCTGTCCTTCTTTTGGCTATTGTGTTGTATATCCTTCTTCTTTTGGCTATTGTGTTGTCTGTCCTTCTTCTTTTGGCTATTGTGTTGTCTGTCCTTCTTCTTTTGGCTATTGTGTTGTCTGTCCTTCTTCTTTTGGCTATTGTGTTGTCTGTCCTTCTTCATTTGGCCATTGTGTTGTCTGTCCTACTTCTTTTGGCTATTGTGTTGTCTGTCTTCTTCTTTTGGCTATTGTGTTGTCTCTCCTTCTTCTTTTGGCTATTGTGTTGTCTTGCCTTTTTCTTTTAGCTATTGTGTTGTCTGTCCTTCTTCTTTTGGCTATTGTGTTGTCTGTCCTTCTTCTTTTGGCTATTGTGTTGTCTGTCCTTCTTCTTTTGGCTATTGTGTTGTCTGTCCTTCTTCTTTTGGCTATTGTGTTGTCTGTCCTTCTTCTTTTGGCTATTGTGTTGTCTGTCCTTCTTCTTTTAGCTATTGTGTTGTCTGTCCTTCTTCTTTTGGCTATTGTGTTATCTGTCCTTCTTCTTTTGGCTATTGTGCTGTCTCTCCTTCTTTTGGATATTGTGTTGTCTGTCCTTCTTCTTTTGGCTATTGTGTTTTCTGTCCTGCTTCTTTTGGCTATTGTGTTGTTTGTCCTTCTTCTTTTGGCTATTGTGTTGTCTGTCCTTCTTCTTTTTGCTATTGTGTTGTCTGTCCTTCTTTTGGCTATTGCGTTGTCTGTCCTTCTTCTTTTGGCTATTGTGTTGTCTGTCCTTCTTTTGGATATTGCGTTGTCTGTCCTTCTTCTTTTGGCTATTGTGTTGTATATCCTTCTTCTTTTGGCTATTGTGTTGTCTGTCCTTCTTCTTTTGGCTATTGTGTTGTCTGTCCTTCTTCTTTTGGCTATTGTGTTGTCTGTCCTTCTTCATTTGGCCATTGTGTTGTCTGTCCTTCTTCTTTTGGCTATTGTGTTGTCTGTCCTTCTTCTTTTGGCTATTGTGTTGTCTGTCCTTCTTCTTTTGCCTATTGTGTTGTCTGTCCTTCTTCATTTGGCCATTGTGTTGTCTGTCCTTCTTCATTTGGCTATTGTGTTGTCTGTCCTTCTTCTTTTGGCTATTGTGTTGTCTGTCTTCTTCTTTTGGCTATTGTGTTGTCTCTCCTTCTTCTTTTGGCTATTGTGTTGTCTTGCCTTTTTCTTTTAGCTATTGTGTTGTCTGTCCTTCTTCTTTTGGCTATTGTGTTTTCTGTCCCTCTTTTGGCTATTGTGTTTGCTGTCCTTATCTTGGCTATTGTGTTGTCTGTTTTTCTTCTTTTGGCTATTGTGTTGTCTGTCCTTCTTCTTTTGGCTATTGTGTTGTCTGTCCTTCTTCTTTGGCTATTGTGTTGTCTGTCCTTCTTCTTTTGGCTATTGTGTTGTCTGTCCTTCTTCTTTTGGCTATTGTGTTGTCTGTCCTTCTTCTTTTGGCTATTGTGTTGTCTGTCCTTCTTCTTTTAGCTATTGTGTTGTCTGTCCTTCTTCTTTTGGCTATTGTGTTGTCTGTCCTTCTTCTTTTGGCTATTGTGTAGTCTGTCCTTCTTCTTTTGGGTATTGTGTTGTCTGTCCTTCTTCTTTTGGGTATTGTGTTGTCTGTCCTTCTTTTGGCTATTACGTTGTGTTTCCTTCTTCTTTTGGCTATTGTGTTGTCTGTCCTTCTTCTTTTGGGCATTGTGTTGTCTGTCCTTCTTTTGGCTATTGCGTTGTCTGTCCTTCTTTTGGCTATTGCGTTGTCTGTCCTTCTTCTTTTTGCTATTGTGTTGTCTGTCCTTCTTCTTTTGGCTATTGTGTTGTCTGTCCTTCTTCTTTTGGCTATTGTGTTGTCTGTCCTTATTCTTTTGGCTATTTTGTTGTCTGTCCTTCTTTTGGCTATTGTGTTGTCTGTCCTTCTTCTTCTGGCTATTGTGTTGTATGTCCTTCTTCTTTTGGCATTTGTGTTGTCTGTCCTTCTTCTTTTGGCTATTGTGTTGTCTGTCCTTCTTCCTTTGACTATTGTGTTGTCTGTTCTTCTTCTTTTGGCTATTGTGTTGTCTGTCCTGCTTTTGGCTATTGCGTTGTCTGTCCTTCTTCTTTTCGCTATGGTGTTGTCTGTCCGTCTTCTTTTGGCTATTGTGTTGTCTGTCCTTCTTCTTTTGGCTATTGCGTTGTCTATCCTTCTTCTTTTCGCTATTGTGTTGTTTGTCCTTTATCTTTTGGCTATTGTGTTGTCTGTCCATCTTCTTTTGGCTATTGTGTTGTCTGTCCTTCTTCTTTTGGCTATTGTGTTGTATGTCCTTCTTCTTTTGTCTATTGTGTTGTCTGTCCTTCTTCTTTTGGCTATTGTGTTGTCTGTCCTTCTTCTTTTGGCTACTGTGTTGTCTGGCCTTCTTCTTTTAGCTATTGTGTTGTCTGTCCTTCTTCTTTTGGCTATTGTGTTTTCTGTTCTTCTTTTGGCTATTGTGTTGTCTGTCCTTATCTTGGCTATTGTGTTGTCTGTTCTTCTTCTTTTGGCTATTGTGTTGTCTGTCCTTCTTCTTTTGGCTATTGTGTTGTCTGTCCTGCTTTTGGCTATTGCGTTGTCTGTCCTTCTTCTTTTGGCTATTGTGCTGTCTGTCCTTTTACTTTTGGGTATTGTGTTGTCTGTCCTTCTTCTTTTGGCTATTGTGTTGTCTTTCCTTCTTCTTTTGGCTATTGTGTTGTCTGTCCTTCTTTTGGCTATTGTTTTTTCTGTCCTTCTATTTTGGCTATTGTGTTGTCTGTCCTTCTTCGTTTTGGCTATTGTGTTGTATGTCCTTCTTCTTTTGGCTATTGTGTTGTTTTTCCTTCTTCTTTTGGCTATTGTGTTGTCTGTCCTTCTTCTTTTGGCTATTGCGTTGTCTGTCCTTCCTCTTTTGGCTATTGTGTTGTCTGTCCTTCTTTTGGCTATTGTGTTGTCTGTCCTTCTTCTTTTCGCTATTGTGTTGTCTGTCCTGCTTATTTTAGCTATTAGGTTGACTGTCCTTCTTCTTTTGGCTATTGTGTTGTATGTCCTTCTTCTTTTGGCTATTACGTTGTCTGTCCTTCTTCCTTTGGCTATTGTGTTGTCTGTCCTTCTTCATTTGGCTATTGTGTTGTCTGTCCTTCTTCTTTTGGCTATTGTGTTGTATATCCTTCTTCTTTTGGCTATTGTGTTGTCTGTCCTTCTTCTTTTGGCTATTGTGTTGTCTGTCCTTCTTCTTTTGGCTATTGTGTTGTCTGTCCTTCTTCTTTTGGCTATTGTGTTGTCTGTCCTTCTTCATTTGGCCATTGTGTTGTCTGTCCTACTTCTTTTGGCTATTGTGTTGTCTGTCTTCTTCTTTTGGCTATTGTGTTGTCTCTCCTTCTTCTTTTGGCTATTGTGTTGTCTTGCCTTTTTCTTTTAGCTATTGTGTTGTCTGTCCTTCTTCTTTTGGCTATTGTGTTGTCTGTCCTTCTTCTTTTGGCTATTGTGTTGTCTGTCCTTCTTCTTTTGGCTATTGTGTTGTCTGTCCTTCTTCTTTTGGCTATTGTGTTGTCTGTCCTTCTTCTTTTAGCTATTGTGTTGTCTGTCCTTCTTCTTTTGGCTATTGTGTTGTCTGTCCTTCTTCTTTTGGCTATTGTGCTGTCTCTCCTTCTTTTGGATATTGTGTTGTCTGTCCTTCTTCTTTTGGCTATTGTGTTTTCTGTCCTGCTTCTTTTGGCTATTGTGTTGTTTGTCCTTCTTCTTTTGGCTATTGTGTTGTCTGTCCTTCTTCTTTTTGCTATTGTGTTGTCTGTCCTTCTTTTGGCTATTGCGTTGTCTGTCCTTCTTCTTTTGGCTATTGTGTTGTCTGTCCTTCTTTTGGATATTGCGTTGTCTGTCCTTCTTCTTTTGGCTATTGTGTTGTATATCCTTCTTCTTTTGGCTATTGTGTTGTCTGTCCTTCTTCTTTTGGCTATTGTGTTGTCTGTCCTTCTTCTTTTGGCTATTGTGTTGTCTGTCCTTCTTCATTTGGCCATTGTGTTGTCTGTCCTTCTTCTTTTGGCTATTGTGTTGTCTGTCCTTCTTCTTTTGGCTATTGTGTTGTCTGTCCTTCTTCTTTTGCCTATTGTGTTGTCTGTCCTTCTTAATTTGGCCATTGTGTTGTCTGTCCTTCTTCATTTGGCTATTGTGTTGTCTGTCCTTCTTCTTTTGGCTATTGTGTTGTCTGTCTTCTTCTTTTGGCTATTGTGTTGTCTCTCCTTCTTCTTTTGGCAATTGTGTTGTTTTGCCTTTTTCTTTTAGCTATTGTGTTGTCTGTCCTTCTTCTTTTGGCTATTGTGTTTTCTGTCCCTCTTTTGGCTATTGTGTTTGCTGTCCTTATCTTGGCTATTGTGTTGTCTGTTTTTCTTCTTTTGGCTATTGTGTTGTCTGTCCTTCTTCTTTTGGCTATTGTGTTGTCTGTCCTTCTTCTTTGGCTATTGTGTTGTCTGTCCTTCTTCTTTTGGCTATTGTGTTGTCTGTCCTTCTTCTTTTGGCTATTGTGTTGTCTGTCCTTCTTCTTTTGGCTATTGTGTTGTCTGTCCTTCTTCTTTTAGCTATTGTGTTGTCTGTCCTTCTTCTTTTGGCTATTGTGTTGTCTGTCCTTCTTCTTTTGGCTATTGTGTTTTCTGTTCTTCTTCTTTTGGCTATTGTGTTGTTTTTCCTTCTTCTTTTGGCTATTGTGTTGTCTGTCCTTCTTCTTTTGGCTATTGCGTTGTCTGTCCTTCCTCTTTTGGCTATTGTGTTGTCTGTCCTTCTTTTGGCTATTGTGTTGTCTGTCCTTCTTCTTTTCGCTATTGTGTTGTCTGTCCTGCTTATTTTAGCTATTAGGTTGACTGTCCTTCTTCTTTTGGCTATTGTGTTGTATGTCCTTCTTCTTTTGGCTATTACGTTGTCTGTCCTTCTTCCTTTGGCTATTGTGTTGTCTGTCCTTCTTCTTTTGGCTATTGTGTTGTCTGTCCTTCTTCTTTTGGCTATTGTGTTGTATATCCTTCTTCTTTTGGCTATTGTGTTGTCTGTCCTTCTTCTTTTGGCTATTGTGTTGTCTGTCCTTCTTCTTTTGGCTATTGTGTTGTCTGTCCTTCTTCTTTTGGCTATTGTGTTGTCTGTCCTTCTTCATTTGGCCATTGTGTTGTCTGTCCTACTTCTTTTGGCTATTGTGTTGTCTGTCTTCTTCTTTTGGCTATTGTGTTGTCTCTCCTTCTTCTTTTGGCTATTGTGTTGTCTTGCCTTTTTCTTTTAGCTATTGTGTTGTCTGTCCTTCTTCTTTTGGCTATTGTGTTGTCTGTCCTTCTTCTTTTGGCTATTGTGTTGTCTGTCCTTCTTCTTTTGGCTATTGTGTTGTCTGTCCTTCTTCTTTTGGCTATTGTGTTGTCTGTCCTTCTTCTTTTAGCTATTGTGTTGTCTGTCCTTCTTCTTTTGGCTATTGTGTTGTCTGTCCTTCTTCTTTTGGCTATTGTGCTGTCTCTCCTTCTTTTGGATATTGTGTTGTCTGTCCTTCTTCTTTTGGCTATTGTGTTTTCTGTCCTGCTTCTTTTGGCTATTGTGTTGTTTGTCCTTCTTCTTTTGGCTATTGTGTTGTCTGTCCTTCTTCTTTTTGCTATTGTGTTGTCTGTCCTTCTTTTGGCTATTGCGTTGTCTGTCCTTCTTCTTTTGGCTATTGTGTTGTCTGTCCTTCTTTTGGATATTGCGTTGTCTGTCCTTCTTCTTTTGGCTATTGTGTTGTATATCCTTCTTCTTTTGGCTATTGTGTTGTCTGTCCTTCTTCTTTTGGCTATTGTGTTGTCTGTCCTTCTTCTTTTGGCTATTGTGTTGTCTGTCCTTCTTCATTTGGCCATTGTGTTGTCTGTCCTTCTTCTTTTGGCTATTGTGTTGTCTGTCCTTCTTCTTTTGGCTATTGTGTTGTCTGTCCTTCTTCTTTTGCCTATTGTGTTGTCTGTCCTTCTTAATTTGGCCATTGTGTTGTCTGTCCTTCTTCATTTGGCTATTGTGTTGTCTGTCCTTCTTCTTTTGGCTATTGTGTTGTCTGTCTTCTTCTTTTGGCTATTGTGTTGTCTCTCCTTCTTCTTTTGGCAATTGTGTTGTTTTGCCTTTTTCTTTTAGCTATTGTGTTGTCTGTCCTTCTTCTTTTGGCTATTGTGTTTTCTGTCCCTCTTTTGGCTATTGTGTTTGCTGTCCTTATCTTGGCTATTGTGTTGTCTGTTTTTCTTCTTTTGGCTATTGTGTTGTCTGTCCTTCTTCTTTTGGCTATTGTGTTGTCTGTCCTTCTTCTTTGGCTATTGTGTTGTCTGTCCTTCTTCTTTTGGCTATTGTGTTGTCTGTCCTTCTTCTTTTGGCTATTGTGTTGTCTGTCCTTCTTCTTTTGGCTATTGTGTTGTCTGTCCTTCTTCTTTTAGCTATTGTGTTGTCTGTCCTTCTTCTTTTGGCTATTGTGTTGTCTGTCCTTCTTCTTTTGGCTATTGTGTAGTCTGTCCTTCTTCTTTTGGGTATTGTGTTGTCTGTCCTTCTTCTTTTGGGTATTGTGTTGTCTGTCCTTCTTTTGGCTATTACGTTGTGTTTCCTTCTTCTTTTGGCTATTGTGTTGTCTGTCCTTCTTCTTTTGGGCATTGTGTTGTCTGTCCTTCTTTTGGCTATTGCGTTGTCTGTCCTTCTTTTGGCTATTGCGTTGTCTGTCCTTCTTCTTTTTACTATTGTGTTGTCTGTCCTTCTTCTTTTGGCTATTGTGTTGTCTGTCCTTCTTCTTTTGGCTATTGTGTTTTCTGTCCTTCTTTTAGCTATTGTGTTTGCTGTCCATATCTTGGCTATTGTGTTGTCTGTTCTTCTTCTTTTGGATATTGTGGTGTCTGTCCTTCTTCTTTTTGCTATTGTGTTGTCTGTCCTTCTTCTTTTGGCTATTGTGTTGTCTGTCCTTCTTCTTTTGGCTATTGTGTTGTCTGTCCTTCTTCTTTTGCCTATTGTGTTGTCTGTCCTTCTTAATTTGGCCATTGTGTTGTCTGTCCTTCTTCATTTGGCTATTGTGTTGTCTGTCCTTCTTCTTTTGGCTATTGTGTTGTCTGTCTTCTTCTTTTGGCTATTGTGTTGTCTCTCCTTCTTCTTTTGGCAATTGTGTTGTTTTGCCTTTTTCTTTTAGCTATTGTGTTGTCTGTCCTTCTTCTTTTGGCTATTGTGTTTTCTGTCCCTCTTTTGGCTATTGTGTTTGCTGTCCTTATCTTGGCTATTGTGTTGTCTGTTTTTCTTCTTTTGGCTATTGTGTTGTCTGTCCTTCTTCTTTTGGCTATTGTGTTGTCTGTCCTTCTTCTTTGGCTATTGTGTTGTCTGTCCTTCTTCTTTTGGCTATTGTGTTGTCTGTCCTTCTTCTTTTGGCTATTGTGTTGTCTGTCCTTCTTCTTTTGGCTATTGTGTTGTCTGTCCTTCTTCTTTTAGCTATTGTGTTGTCTGTCCTTCTTCTTTTGGCTATTGTGTTGTCTGTCCTTCTTCTTTTGGCTATTGTGTAGTCTGTCCTTCTTCTTTTGGGTATTGTGTTGTCTGTCCTTCTTCTTTTGGGTATTGTGTTGTCTGTCCTTCTTTTGGCTATTACGTTGTGTTTCCTTCTTCTTTTGGCTATTGTGTTGTCTGTCCTTCTTCTTTTGGGCATTGTGTTGTCTGTCCTTCTTTTGGCTATTGCGTTGTCTGTCCTTCTTTTGGCTATTGCGTTGTCTGTCCTTCTTCTTTTTACTATTGTGTTGTCTGTCCTTCTTCTTTTGGCTATTGTGTTGTCTGTCCTTCTTCTTTTGGCTATTTTGTTGTCTGTCCTTCTTTTGGCTATTGTGTTGTCTGTCCTTCTTCTTCTGGCTATTGTGTTGTATGTCCTTCTTCTTTTGGCATTTGTGTTGTCTGTCCTTCTTCTTTTGGCTATTGTGTTGTCTGTCCTTCTTCCTTTGGCTATTGTGTTGTCTGTTCTTCTTCTTTTGGCTATTGTGTTGTCTGTCCTGCTTTTGGCTATTGCGTTGTCTGTCCTTCTTCTTTTCGCTATGGTGTTGTCTGTCCGTCTTCTTTTGGCTATTGTGTTGTCTGTCCTTCTTCTTTTGGCTATTGCGTTGTCTATCCTTCTTCTTTTCGCTATTGTGTTGTTTGTCCTTTATCTTTTGGCTATTGTGTTGTCTGTCCATCTTCTTTTGGCTATTGTGTTGTCTGTCCTTCTTCTTTTGGCTATTGTGTTGTATGTCCTTCTTCTTTTGGCTATTGTGTTGTCTGTCCTTCTTCTTTTGGCTATTGTGTTGTCTGTCCTTCTTCTTTTGGCTACTGTGTTGTCTGGCCTTCTTCTTTTAGCTATTGTGTTGTCTGTCCTTCTTCTTTTGGCTATTGTGTTTTCTGTTCTTCTTTTGGCTATTGTGTTGTCTGTCCTTATCTTGGCTATTGTGTTGTCTGTTCTTCTTCTTTTGGCTATTGTGTTGTCTGTCCTTCTTCTTTTGGCTATTGTGTTGTCTGTCCTGCTTTTGGCTATTGCGTTGTCTGTCCTTCTTCTTTTGGCTATTGTGCTGTCTGTCCTTTTACTTTTGGGTATTGTGTTGTCTGTCCTTCTTTTGGCTATTGTGTTGTCTTTCCTTCTTCTTTTGGCTATTGTGTTGTCTGTCCTTCTTTTGGCTATTGTTTTTTCTGTCCTTCTATTTTGGCTATTGTGTTGTCTGTCCTTCTTCGTTTTGGCTATTGTGTTGTATGTCCTTCTTCTTTTGGCTATTGTGTTGTTTTTCCTTCTTCTTTTGGCTATTGTGTTGTCTGTCCTTCTTCTTTTGGCTATTGCGTTGTCTGTCCTTCCTCTTTTGGCTATTGTGTTGTCTGTCCTTCTTTTGGCTATTGTGTTGTCTGTCCTTCTTCTTTTCGCTATTGTGTTGTCTGTCCTGCTTATTTTAGCTATTAGGTTGACTGTCCTTCTTCTTTTGGCTATTGTGTTGTATGTCCTTCTTCTTTTCGCTATTACGTTGTCTGTCCTTCTTCTTTTGGCTATTGTGTTGTCTGTCCTTCTTCTTTTGCCTATTGCGTTGTCTGTCGTTCTTTAGGCTATTGTGTTGCCTGTCCTTCTTCCTTTGGCTATTGCGTTGTCTGTCCTTCTTCTTTTAGCTATTGTATTGTCTGTCCTTCTTCTCTTGGCTATTGTGTTGTCTGTCCTTCTTCTTTTGACTATTGTGTTGTCTGTCCTTCTTCTTTTGGCTATTGTGTTGTCTGTCCTTCTTCTTTTGGCTATTGTGTTGTCTGTCCATCTTCTTTTGGCTATTGTGTTGTCTGTCCTTCTTCTTTTGGCTATTGTGTTTTCTGTCCTTCTTTTAGCTATTGTGTTTGCTGTCCATATCTTGGCTATTGTGTTGTCTGTTCTTCTTCTTTTGGATATTGTGGTGTCTGTCCTTCTTCTTTTAGCTATTGTGTTGTCTGTCCTTCTTCTTTTGGCTATTGTGTTGTCTGTCCTTCTTCTTTTGGTTATTGTGTTGTCTGTCCTTCTTCTTTTAGCTATTGTGTTGTCTGTCCTTCTTCTTTTGGCTATTGTATTGTCTGTCCTTCTTCTTTTGGCTATTGCGTTGTGTGTCCTTCTTCTTTTGGCTATTGTGTTGTCTGTCATTCTTCTTTTGGCTATTGTGTTGTCTGTCCTTCTTCTTTTGGCTATTGTGTTGTCTGTCCTTCTTCTTTTGGCTATTGTGTTGTCTGTCCTTCTTTTGGATATTGTGTTGTCTGTCCTTTTTCTTTTGGCTATTGTGTTGTCTGTCCTTCTTTTGGCTATTGTGTTGTCTGTCCTTCTTTTGGCTATTGTGTTGTCTGTCCTTCTTCTTTTGGCTATTACGTTGTCTGTCCTTCTTCTTTTGGCTATTGTGTTGTCTGTCCTTCTTCTTTTGGCTATTGTGTTGTCTGTCCTTCTTCTTTTGGCTATTGTGTTGTCTGTCTTTCTTTTGGATATTGTGTTGTCTGTCCTTCTTCTTTTGGCTATTGTGTTGTCTGTCCTTCTTTTGGCTATTGCGTTGTCTGTCCTTCTTCTTTTGGCTATTGTGTTGTCTGTCCTTCTTCTTTTGGCTATTGCGTTGTCTATCCTTCTTCTTTTCGCTATTGTGTTGTTTGTCCTTTATCTTTTGGCTATTGTGTTGTCTGTCCATCTTCTTTTGGCTATTGTGTTGTCTGTCCTTCTTCTTTTGGCTATTGTGTTGTATGTCCTTCTTCTTTTGGCTATTGTGTTGTCTGTCCTTCTTCTTTTGGCTATTGTGTTGTCTGTCCTTCTTCGTTTGGCTACTGTGTTGTCTGGCCTTCTTCTTTTAGCTATTGTGTTGTCTGTCCTTCTTCTTTTGGCTATTGTGTTTTCTGTTCTTCTTTTGGCTATTGTGTTGTCTGTCCTTATCTTGGCTATTGTGTTTTCTGTTCTTCTTTTGGCTATTGTGTTGTCTGTCCTTATCTTGGCTATTGTGTTTTCTGTTCTTCTTTTGGCTATTGTGTTGTCTGTCCTTATCTTGGCTATTGTGTTTTCTGTTCTTCTTTTGGCTATTGTGTTGTCTGTCCTTCTTCTTTTGGCTATTGTGTTGTCTGTCCTTCTTCTTTTGGCTATTGTGTTGTCTGTCCTTCTTTTGGATATTGTGTTGTCTGTCCTTTTTCTTTTGGCTATTGTGTTGTCTGTCCTTCTTTTGGCTATTGTGTTGTCTGTCCTTCTTTTGGCTATTGTGTTGTCTGTCCTTCTTCTTTTGGCTATTACGTTGTCTGTCCTTCTTCTTTTGGCTATTGTGTTGTCTGTCCTTCTTCTTTTGGCTATTGTGTTGTCTGTCCTTCTTCTTTTGGCTATTGTGTTGTCTGTCTTTCTTTTGGATATTGTGTTGTCTGTCCTTCTTCTTTTGGCTATTGTGTTGTCTGTCCTTCTTTTGGCTATTGCGTTGTCTGTCCTTCTTCTTTTGGCTATTGTGTTGTCTGTCCTTCTTCTTTTGGCTATTGCGTTGTCTATCCTTCTTCTTTTCGCTATTGTGTTGTTTGTCCTTTATCTTTTGGCTATTGTGTTGTCTGTCCATCTTCTTTTGGCTATTGTGTTGTCTGTCCTTCTTCTTTTGGCTATTGTGTTGTATGTCCTTCTTCTTTTGGCTATTGTGTTGTCTGTCCTTCTTCTTTTGGCTATTGTGTTGTCTCTCCTTCTTCTTTTGGCAATTGTGTTGTTTTGCCTTTTTCTTTTAGCTATTGTGTTGTCTGTCCTTCTTCTTTTGGCTATTGTGTTTTCTGTCCCTCTTTTGGCTATTGTGTTTGCTGTCCTTATCTTGGCTATTGTGTTGTCTGTTTTTCTTCTTTTGGCTATTGTGTTGTCTGTCCTTCTTCTTTTGGCTATTGTGTTGTCTGTCCTTCTTCTTTGGCTATTGTGTTGTCTGTCCTTCTTCTTTTGGCTATTGTGTTGTCTGTCCTTCTTCTTTTGGCTATTGTGTTGTCTGTCCTTCTTCTTTTGGCTATTGTGTTGTCTGTCCTTCTTCTTTTAGCTATTGTGTTGTCTGTCCTTCTTCTTTTGGCTATTGTGTTGTCTGTCCTTCTTCTTTTGGCTATTGTGTAGTCTGTCCTTCTTCTTTTGGGTATTGTGTTGTCTGTCCTTCTTCTTTTGGGTATTGTGTTGTCTGTCCTTCTTTTGGCTATTACGTTGTGTTTCCTTCTTCTTTTGGCTATTGTGTTGTCTGTCCTTCTTCTTTTGGGCATTGTGTTGTCTGTCCTTCTTTTGGCTATTGCGTTGTCTGTCCTTCTTTTGGCTATTGCGTTGTCTGTCCTTCTTCTTTTTACTATTGTGTTGTCTGTCCTTCTTCTTTTGGCTATTGTGTTGTCTGTCCTTCTTCTTTTGGCTATTGTGTTGTCTGTCCTTCTTCTTTTGGCTATTTTGTTGTCTGTCCTTCTTTTGGCTATTGTGTTGTCTGTCCTTCTTCTTCTGGCTATTGTGTTGTATGTCCTTCTTCTTTTGGCATTTGTGTTGTCTGTCCTTCTTCTTTTGGCTATTGTGTTGTCTGTCCTTCTTCCTTTGGCTATTGTGTTGTCTGTTCTTCTTCTTTTGGCTATTGTGTTGTCTGTCCTGCTTTTGGCTATTGCGTTGTCTGTCCTTCTTCTTTTCGCTATGGTGTTGTCTGTCCGTCTTCTTTTGGCTATTGTGTTGTCTGTCCTTCTTCTTTTGGCTATTGCGTTGTCTATCCTTCTTCTTTTCGCTATTGTGTTGTTTGTCCTTTATCTTTTGGCTATTGTGTTGTCTGTCCATCTTCTTTTGGCTATTGTGTTGTCTGTCCTTCTTCTTTTGGCTATTGTGTTGTATGTCCTTCTTCTTTTGGCTATTGTGTTGTCTGTCCTTCTTCTTTTGGCTATTGTGTTGTCTGTCCTTCTTCTTTTGGCTACTGTGTTGTCTGGCCTTCTTCTTTTAGCTATTGTGTTGTCTGTCCTTCTTCTTTTGGCTATTGTGTTTTCTGTTCTTCTTTTGGCTATTGTGTTGTCTGTCCTTATCTTGGCTATTGTGTTGTCTGTTCTTCTTCTTTTGGCTATTGTGTTGTCTGTCCTTCTTCTTTTGGCTATTGTGTTGTCTGTCCTGCTTTTGGCTATTGCGTTGTCTGTCCTTCTTCTTTTGGCTATTGTGCTGTCTGTCCTTTTACTTTTGGGTATTGTGTTGTCTGTCCTTCTTTTGGCTATTGTGTTGTCTTTCCTTCTTCTTTTGGCTATTGTGTTGTCTGTCCTTCTTTTGGCTATTGTTTTTTCTGTCCTTCTATTTTGGCTATTGTGTTGTCTGTCCTTCTTCGTTTTGGCTATTGTGTTGTATGTCCTTCTTCTTTTGGCTATTGTGTTGTTTTTCCTTCTTCTTTTGGCTATTGTGTTGTCTGTCCTTCTTCTTTTGGCTATTGCGTTGTCTGTCCTTCCTCTTTTGGCTATTGTGTTGTCTGTCCTTCTTTTGGCTATTGTGTTGTCTGTCCTTCTTCTTTTCGCTATTGTGTTGTCTGTCCTGCTTATTTTAGCTATTAGGTTGACTGTCCTTCTTCTTTTGGCTATTGTGTTGTATGTCCTTCTTCTTTTCGCTATTACGTTGTCTGTCCTTCTTCCTTTGGCTATTGTGTTGTCTGTCCTTCTTCTTTTGGCTATTGTGTTGTCTGTCCTTCTTCTTTTGCCTATTGCGTTGTCTGTCGTTCTTTAGGCTATTGTGTTGCCTGTCCTTCTTCCTTTGGCTATTGCGTTGTCTGTCCTTCTTCTTTTAGCTATTGTATTGTCTGTCCTTCTTCTCTTGGCTATTGTGTTGTCTGTCCTTCTTCTTTTGACTATTGTGTTGTCTGTCCTTCTTCTTTTGGCTATTGTGTTGTCTGTCCTTCTTCTTTTGGCTATTGTGTTGTCTGTCCATCTTCTTTTGGCTATTGTGTTGTCTGTCCTTCTTCTTTTGGCTATTGTGTTTTCTGTCCTTCTTTTAGCTATTGTGTTTGCTGTCCATATCTTGGCTATTGTGTTGTCTGTTCTTCTTCTTTTGGATATTGTGGTGTCTGTCCTTCTTCTTTTAGCTATTGTGTTGTCTGTCCTTCTTCTTTTGTCTATTGTGTTGTCTGTCCTTCTTCTTTTGGTTATTGTGTTGTCTGTCCTTCTTCTTTTAGCTATTGTGTTGTCTGTCCTTCTTCTTTTGGCTATTGTATTGTCTGTCCTTCTTCTTTTGGCTATTGCGTTGTGTGTCCTTCTTCTTTTGGCTATTGTGTTGTCTGTCATTCTTCTTTTGGCTATTGTGTTGTCTGTCCTTCTTCTTTTGGCTATTGTGTTGTCTGTCCTTCTTCTTTTGGCTATTGTGTTGTCTGTCCTTCTTTTGGATATTGTGTTGTCTGTCCTTTTTCTTTTGGCTATTGTGTTGTCTGTCCTTCTTTTGGCTATTGTGTTGTCTGTCCTTCTTTTGGCTATTGTGTTGTCTGTCCTTCTTCTTTTGGCTATTACGTTGTCTGTCCTTCTTCTTTTGGCTATTGTGTTGTCTGTCCTTCTTCTTTTGGCTATTGTGTTGTCTGTCCTTCTTCTTTTGGCTATTGTGTTGTCTGTCTTTCTTTTGGATATTGTGTTGTCTGTCCTTCTTCTTTTGGCTATTGTGTTGTCTGTCCTTCTTTTGGCTATTGCGTTGTCTGTCCTTCTTCTTTTGGCTATTGTGTTGTCTGTCCTTCTTCTTTTGGCTATTGCGTTGTCTATCCTTCTTCTTTTCGCTATTGTGTTGTTTGTCCTTTATCTTTTGGCTATTGTGTTGTCTGTCCATCTTCTTTTGGCTATTGTGTTGTCTGTCCTTCTTCTTTTGGCTATTGTGTTGTATGTCCTTCTTCTTTTGGCTATTGTGTTGTCTGTCCTTCTTCTTTTGGCTATTGTGTTGTCTGTCCTTCTTCGTTTGGCTACTGTGTTGTCTGGCCTTCTTCTTTTAGCTATTGTGTTGTCTGTCCTTCTTCTTTTGGCTATTGTGTTTTCTGTTCTTCTTTTGGCTATTGTGTTGTCTGTCCTTATCTTGGCTATTGTGTTGTCTGTTCTTCTTCTTTTGGCTATTGTGTTGTCTGTCCTTCTTCTTTTGGCTATTGTGTTGTCTGTCCTGCTTTTGGCTATTGCGTTGTCTGTCCTTCTTCTTTTGGCTATTGTGCTGTCTGTCCTTTTACTTTTGGCTATTGTGTTGTCTGTCCTTCTTCTTTTGGCTATTGTGTTGTCTTTCCTTCTTCTTTTGGCTATTGTGTTGTCTGTCCTTCTTTTGGCTATTGTTTTTTCTGTCCTTCTATTTTGGCTATTGTGTTGTCTGTCCTTCTTCGTTTTGGCTATTGTGTTGTATGTCCTTCTTCTTTTGGCTATTGTGTTGTTTTTCCTTCTTCTTTTGGCTATTGTGTTGTCTGTCCTTCTTCTTTTGGCTATTGCGTTGTCTGTCCTTCCTCTTTTGGCTATTGTGTTGTCTGTCCTTCTTTTGGCTATTGTGTTGTCTGTCCTTATTCTTTTCGCTATTGTGTTGTCTGTCCTGCTTATTTTAGCTATTAGGTTGACTGTCCTTCTTCTTTTGGCTATTGTGTTGTATGTCCTTCTTCTTTTGGCTATTACGTTGTCTGTCCTTCTTCCTTTGGCTATTGTGTTGTCTGTCCTTCTTCTTTTGGCTATTGTGTTGTCTGTCCTTCTTCTTTTGCCTATTGCGTTGTCTGTCGTTCTTTAGGCTATTGTGTTGCCTGTCCTTCTTCCTTTGGCTATTGCGTTGTCTGTCCTTCTTCTTTTAGCTATTGTATTGTCTGTCCTTCTTCTCTTGGCTATTGTGTTGTCTGTCCTTCTTCTTTTGACTATTGTGTTGTCTGTCCTTCTTCTTTTGGCTATTGTGTTGTCTGTCCTTCTTCTTTTGGCTATTGTGTTGTCTGTCCATCTTCTTTTGGCTATTGTGTTGTCTGTCCTTCTTCTTTTGGCTATTGTGTTTTCTGTCCTTCTTTTAGCTATTGTGTTTGCTGTCCATATCTTGGCTATTGTGTTGTCTGTTCTTCTTCTTTTGGCTATTGTGGTGTCTGTCCTTCTTCTTTTAGCTATTGTGTTGTCTGTCCTTCTTCTTTTGGCTATTGTGTTGTCTGTCCTTCTTCCTTTGGTTATTGTGTTGTCTGTCCTTCTTCTTTTAGCTATTGTGTTGTCTGTCCTTCTTCTTTTGGCTATTGTATTGTCTGTCCTTCTTCTTTTGGCTATTGCGTTGTGTGTCCTTCTTCTTTTGGCTATTGTGTTGTCTGTCATTCTTCTTTTGGCTATTGTGTTGTCTGTCCTTCTTCTTTTGGCTATTGTGTTGTCTGTCCTTCTTCTTTTGGCTATTGTGTTGTCTGTCCTTCTTTTGGATATTGTGTTGTCTGTCCTTTTTCTTTTCGCTATTGTGTTGTCTGTCCTTCTTTTGGCTATTGTGTTGTCTGTCCTTCTTTTGGCTATTGTGTTGTCTGTCCTTCTTCTTTTGGCTATTACGTTGTCTGTCCTTCTTCTTTTGGCTATTGTGTTGTCTGTCCTTCTTCTTTTGGCTATTGTGTTGTCTGTCCTTCTTCTTTTGGCTATTGTGTTGTCTGTCTTTCTTTTGGATATTGTGTTGTCTGTCCTTCTTCTTTTGGCTATTGTGTTGTCTGTCCTTCTTTTGGCTATTGCGTTGTCTGTCCTTCTTCTTTTGGCTATTGTGTTTTCTGTCCTTCTTCTTTTGGCTATTGTGTTGTCTGTCCTTCTTCTTTTGGCTATTGTGTTGTCTGTCCTCCTTTTGGCTATTGTGTTGTCTGTCCTTCTTCTTTTGGCTATTGTGTTGTCTGTCCTTCTTTTGGCTATTGCGTTGTCTGTCCTTCTTCTTTTGGCTATTGTGTTGTCTGTCCTTCTTCTTTTGGTTATTGTGTTGTCTGTCCTTCTTCTTTTGGCTATTGTGTTGTCTGTCCTTCTTCTTTTGGCTATTGTGTTGTCTGTCCTTCTTTTGGCTATTGTGTTGTCTGTCCTTCTTCTTTTGGCTATTGTGTTGTATATCCTTCTTCTTTTGGCTATTGTGTTGTCTGTCCTTCTTCTTTTGGCTATTGTGTTGTCTGTCCTTCTTCTTTTGGCTATTGTGTTGTCTGTCCTTCTTCATTTGGCCATTTTGTTGTCTGTCCTACTTCTTTTGGCTATTGTGTTGTCTGTCTTCTTCTTTTGGCTATTGTGTTGTCTCTCCTTCTTATTTTGGCTATTGTGTTGTCTTGCCTTTTTCTTTTAGCTATTGTGTTGTCTGTCCTTCTTCTTTTGGCTATTGTGTTGTCTGTCCTTCTTCTTTTGGCTATTGTGTTGTCTGTCCTTCTTCTTTTGGCTATTGTGTTGTCTGTCCTTCTTCTTTTGGCTATTGTGTTGTCTGTCCTTCTTCTTTTGGCTATTGTGTTGTCTGTCCTTCTTCTTTTAGCTATTGTGTTGTCTGTCCTTCTTCTTTTGGCTATTGTATTGTCTGTCCTTCTTCTTTTGGCTATTGCGTTGTCTGTCCTTCTTCTTTTGGCTATTGTGTTGTCTGTCCTTCTTCCTTTGGCTATTGTGTTGTCTGTCCTTCTTCTTTTGGCTATTGTGTTGTCTGTCCTTCTTCTTTTGGCTATTGTGCTGTCTGTCCTTCTTTTGGATATTGTATTGTCTGTCCTTCTTCTTTTGGCTATTGTGTTGTCTGTCCTTCTTCCTTTGGCTATTGTGTTGTATGTCCTTCTTCTTTTGGCTATTGTGTTGTCTGTCCTTCTTCTTTTGGCTATTGTGTTGTCTGTCCTTCTTTTGGCTATTGTGTTGTCTGTCCTTCTTCTTTTGGCTATTACGTTGTCTGTCCTTCTTCTTTTGGCTATTGTGTTGTTTGTCCTTCTTCTTTTGGCTATTGTGTTGTCTGTCCTTCTTCTTTTGGCTATTGTGTTGTCTGTCCTTCTTTTGGCTATTGTGTTGTCTGTCCTTCTTCTTTTGGCTATTGTGTTGTCTGTCCTTCTTCTTTTGGCTATTGTGTTGTCTGTCCTTCTTTTGGCTATTGTGTTGTCTGTCCTTCTTCTTTTGGCTATTGTGTTGTATATCCTTCTTCTTTTGGCTATTGTGTTGTCTGTCCTTCTTCTTTTGGCTATTGTGTTGTCTGTCCTTCTTCTTTTGGCTATTGTGTTGTCTGTCCTTCTTCATTTGGCCATTTTGTTGTCTGTCCTACTTCTTTTGGCTATTGTGTTGTCTGTCTTCTTCTTTTGGCTATTGTGTTGTCTCTCCTTCTTATTTTGGCTATTGTGTTGTCTTGCCTTTTTCTTTTAGCTATTGTGTTGTCTGTCCTTCTTCTTTTGGCTATTGTGTTGTCTGTCCTTCTTCTTTTGGCTATTGTGTTGTCTGTCCTTCTTCTTTTGGCTATTGTGTTGTCTGTCCTTCTTCTTTTGGCTATTGTGTTGTCTGTCCTTCTTCTTTTGGCTATTGTGTTGTCTGTCCTTCTTCTTTTGGCTATTGTGTTGTCTGTCCTTCTTCTTTTAGCTATTGTGTTGTCTGTCCTTCTTCTTTTGGCTATTGTATTGTCTGTCCTTCTTCTTTTGGCTATTGCGTTGTCTGTCCTTCTTCTTTTGGCTATTGTGTTGTCTGTCCTTCTTCTTTTGGCTATTGTGTTGTCTGTCCTTCTTCTTTTGGCTATTGTGTTGTCTGTCCTTCTTCTTTTGGCTATTGTGCTGTCTGTCCTTCTTTTGGATATTGTGTTGTCTGTCCTTCTTCTTTTGGCTATTGTGTTGTCTGTCCTTCTTCCTTTGGCTATTGTGTTGTATGTCCTTCTTCTTTTGGCTATTGTGTTGTCTGTCCTTCTTCTTTTGGCTATTGTGTTGTCTGTCCTTCTTTTGGCTATTGTGTTGTCTGTCCTTCTTCTTTTGGCTATTACGTTGTCTGTCCTTCTTCTTTTGGCTATTGTGTTGTTTGTCCTTCTTCTTTTGGCTATTGTGTTGTCTGTCCTTCTTCTTTTGGCTATTGTGTTGTCTGTCCTTCTTTTGGCTATTGTGTTGTCTGTCCTTCTTCTTTTGGCTATTGTGTTGTCTGTCCTTCTTTTGGCTATTGCGTTGTCTGTCCTTCTTCTTTTGGCTATTGTGTTGTATGTCCTTCTTCTTTTGGCTATTGTGTTGTCTGTCCTTCTTCTTTTTTCTATTGTGTTGTCTGTCCTTCTTTTGGCTATTGTGTTGTCTGTCCTTCTTCTTTTGGCTATTGTGTTGTCTGTCCTTCTTTTGGCTATTGCGTTGTTATTCTTCTTCTTTTGGCTATTGTGTTGTCTGTCCTTCTTCTTTTGGCTATTGTGTTGTCTGTCCTTCTTTTGGCTATTGTGTTGTCTGTCCTTCTTTTGGCTATTGTGTTGTCTGTCCTTCTTCTTTTGGCTATTGTGTTGTATATCCTTCTTCTTTTGGCTATTGTGTTGTCTGTCCTTCTTCTTTTAGCTATTGTGTTGTCTGTCCTTCTTCTTTTTTCTATTGTGTTGTCTGTCCTTCTTTTGGCTATTGTGTTGTCTGTCCTTCTTCTTTTGGCTATTGTGTTGTCTGTCCTTCTTTTGGCTATTGCGTTGTTTGTCCTTCTTCTTTTGGCTATTGTGTTGTCTGTCCTTCTTCTTTTGGCTATTGTGTTGTCTGTCCTTCTTTTGGCTATTGTGTTGTCTGTCCTTCTTTTGGCTATTGTGTTGTCTGTCCTTCTTCTTTTGGCTATTGTGTTGTATATCCTTCTTCTTTTGGCTATTGTGTTGTCTGTCCTTCTTCTTTTAGCTATTGTGTTGTCTGTCCTTCTTCTTTTGGCTATTGTGTTGTCTGTCCTTCTTCTTTTGGCTATTGTGTTGTCTGTCCTTCTTCATTTGGCCATTGTGTTGTCTGTCCTTCTTCTTTTGGCTATTGTGTTGTCTGTCTTCTTCTTTTGGCTATTGTATTGTCTCTCCTTCTTCTTTTGGCTATTGTGTTGTCTTGCCTTTTTCTTTTAGCTATTGTGTTATCTGTCCTTCTTCTTTTGGCTAATGTCTTTTCTGTCCCTCTTTTGGCTATTGTGTTTGCTGTCCTTATCTTGGCTATTGTGTTGTCTGTCCTTCTTCTTTTGGCTATTGTGTTGTCTGTCCTTCTTTTGGCTATTGTGTTGTCTGTCCTTCTTTTGGCTATTGTGTTGTCTGTCCTTCTTCTTTTGGCTATTGTGTTGTATATCCTTCTTCTTTTGGCTATTGTGTTGTCTGTCCTTCTTCTTTTGGCTATTGTGTTGTCTGTCCTTCTTCTTTTGGCTATTGTGTTGTCTGTCCTTCTTCTTTTGGCTATTGTGTTGTCTGTCCTTCTTCTTTTGGCTATTGTGTAGTCTGTCCTTCTTCTTTTGGGTATTGTGTTGTCTGTCCTTCTTCTTTTGGGCATTGTGTTGTCTGTCCTTCTTTTGGCTATTACGTTGTCTTTCCTTCTTCTTTTGGCTATTGTGTTGTCTGTCCTTCTTCTTTTGGGTATTGTGTTGTCTGTCCTTATTTTGGCTATTGCGTTGTCTGTCCTTCTTTTGGCTATTGTGTTGTCTGTCCTTCTTCTTTTGGCTATTGTGTTGTCTGTCCTTCTTCTTTTGGCTATTGTGTTGTCTGTCCTTCTTTTGGCTATTGCGTTGTCTGTCCTTCTTTTGGCTATTGCGTTGTCTGTCCTTCTTCTTTTTGCTATTGTGTTGTCTCTCCTTATTCTTTTGGCTATTGTGTTGTCTGTCCTTCTTCTTTTGGCTATTGTGTTGTCTGTCCTTCTTCTTTTGGCTATTTTGTTGTCTGTCCTTCTTTTGGCTATTGTGTTGTCTGTCCTTCTTCTTCTGGCTATTGTGTTGTATGTCCTTCTTCTTTTGGCTATTGTGTTGTCTGTCCTTCTTCTTTTGGCTATTGTGTTGTCTGTCCTTCTTCCTTTGGCTATTGTGTTGTCTGTTCTTCTTCTTTTGGCTATTGTGTTGTCTGTCCTGCTTTTGGCTATTGCGTTGTCTGTCCTTCTTCTTTTCGCTATGGTGTTGTCTGTCCTTCTTCTTTTGGCTATTGTGTTGTCTGTCCTTCTTCTTTTGGCTATTGCGTTGTCTATCCTTCTTCTTTTCGCTATTGTGTTGTTTGTCCTTTATCTTTTGGCTATTGTGTTGTCTGTCCATCTTCTTTTGGCTATTGTGTTGTCTGTCCTTCTTCTTTTGGCTATTGTGTTGTATGTCCTTCTTCTTTTGGCTATTGTGTTGCCTGTTCTTCTTCATTTGGCTATTGTGTTGTCTGTCCTTCTTCTTTTGGCTATTGTGTTGTCTGTCCTTCTTCTTTTGGCTACTGTGTTGTCTGGCCTTCTTCTTTTAGCTATTGTGTTGTCTGTCCTTCTTCTTTTGGCTATTGTGTTTTCTGTTCTTCTTTTGGCTATTGTGTTGTCTGTCCTTATCTTGGCTATTGTGTTGTCTGTTCTTCTTCTTTTGGCTATTGTGTTGTCTGTCTTTCTTCTTTTGGCTATTGTGTTGTCTGTCCTGCTTTTGGCTATTGCGTTGTCTGTCCTTCTTCTTTTGGCTATTGTGCTGTCTGTCCTTCTACTTTTGGCTATTGTGTTGTCTGTCCTTCTTCTTTTGGCTATTGTGTTGTCTTTCCTTCTTCTTTTGGCTATTGTGTTGTCTGTCCTTCTTCTTTTGGCTATTGCGTTGTCTGTCCTTCCTCTTTTGGCTATTGTGTTGTCTGTCCTTCTTTTGGCTATTGTGTTGTCTGTCCTTCTTCTTTTCGCTATTGTGTTGTCTGTCCTGCTTATTTTAGCTATTAGGTTGACTGTCCTTCTTCTTTTGGCTATTGTGTTGTATGTCCTTCTTCTTTTAGCTATTACGTTGTCTGTCCTTCTTCCTCTGGCTATTGTGTTGTCTGTCCTTCTTCTTTTGGCTATTGTGTTGTCTGTCCTTCTTCTTTTAGCTATTGTGTTGTCTGTCCTTCTTCTTTTGGCTATTGCGTTGTCTGTCCTTCTTCTTTTGCCTATTGCGTTGTCTGTCGTTCTTTTGGCTATTGTGTTGCCTGTCCTTCTTCCTTTGGCTATTGCGTTGTCTGTCCTTCTTCGTTTAGCTATTATATTGTCTGTCCTTCTTCTCTTGGCTATTGTGTTGTCTGTCCTTCTTCTTTTGACTATTGTGTTGTCTGTCCTTCTTCTTTTGGCTATTGTGTTGTCTGTCCTTCTTCTTTTGGCTATTGTGTTGTCTGTCCATCTTCTTTTGGCTATTGTGTTGTCTGTCCTTCTTCTTTTGGCTATTGTGTTTTCTATCCTTCTTTTAGCTATTGTGTTTGCTGTCCATATCTTGGCTATTGTGTTGTCTGTTCTTCTTCTTTTGGCTATTGTGGTGTCTGTCCTTCTTCTTTTAACAATTGTGTTGTCTGTCCTTCTTCTTTTGGCTATTGTGTTGTCTGTCCTTCTTCTTTTGGTTATTGTGTTGTCTGTCCTTCTTCTTTTGGCTATTGTGTTGTCTGTCCTTCTTCTTTTGGCTATTGTATTGTCTGTCCTTCTTCTTTTGGCTATTGCGTTGTGTGTCCTTCTTCTTTTGGCTATTGTGTTGTCTGTCATTCTTCTTTTGGCTATTGTGTTGTCTGTCCTTCTTTTGGATATTGTGTTGTCTGTCCTTTTTCTTTTGGCTATTGTGTTGTCTGTCCTTCTTCTTTTGGCTATTGTGTTGTCTGTCCTTCTTCTTTTGGCTATTGTGTTGTCTGTCCTTCTTCTTTTGGCTATTGTGTTGTCTGTCCTTCTTCTTTTGGCTATTGTGTAGTCTGTCCTTCTTCTTTTGGGTATTGTGTTGTCTGTCCTTCTTCTTTTGGGCATTGTGTTGTCTGTCCTTCTTTTGGCTATTACGTTGTCTTTCCTTCTTCTTTTGGCTATTGTGTTGTCTGTCCTTCTTCTTTTGGGTATTGTGTTGTCTGTCCTTATTTTGGCTATTGCGTTGTCTGTCCTTCTTTTGGCTATTGTGTTGTCTGTCCTTCTTCTTTTGGCTATTGTGTTGTCTGTCCTTCTTCTTTTGGCTATTGTGTTGTCTGTCCTTCTTTTGGCTATTGCGTTGTCTGTCCTTCTTTTGGCTATTGCGTTGTCTGTCCTTCTTCTTTTTGCTATTGTGTTGTCTGTCCTTATTCTTTTGGCTATTGTGTTGTCTGTCCTTCTTCTTTTGGCTATTGTGTTGTCTGTCCTTCTTCTTTTGGCTATTTTGTTGTCTGTCCTTCTTTTGGCTATTGTGTTGTCTGTCCTTCTTCTTCTGGCTATTGTGTTGTATGTCCTTCTTCTTTTGGCTATTGTGTTGTCTGTCCTTCTTCTTTTGGCTATTGTGTTGTCTGTCCTTCTTCCTTTGGCTATTGTGTTGTCTGTTCTTCTTCTTTTGGCTATTGTGTTGTCTGTCCTGCTTTTGGCTATTGCGTTGTCTGTCCTTCTTCTTTTCGCTATGGTGTTGTCTGTCCTTCTTCTTTTGGCTATTGTGTTGTCTGTCCTTCTTCTTTTGGCTATTGCGTTGTCTATCCTTCTTCTTTTCGCTATTGTGTTGTTTGTCCTTTATCTTTTGGCTATTGTGTTGTCTGTCCATCTTCTTTTGGCTATTGTGTTGTCTGTCCTTCTTCTTTTGGCTATTGTGTTGTATGTCCTTCTTCTTTTGGCTATTGTGTTGCCTGTTCTTCTTCATTTGGCTATTGTGTTGTCTTTCCTTCTTCTTTTGGCTATTGTGTTGTCTGTCCTTCTTCTTTTGGCTACTGTGTTGTCTGGCCTTCTTCTTTTAGCTATTGTGTTGTCTGTCCTTCTTCTTTTGGCTATTGTGTTTTCTGTTCTTCTTTTGGCTATTGTGTTGTCTGTCCTTATCTTGGCTATTGTGTTGTCTGTTCTTCTTCTTTTGGCTATTGTGTTGTCTGTCTTTCTTCTTTTGGCTATTGTGTTGTCTGTCCTGCTTTTGGCTATTGCGTTGTCTGTCCTTCTTCTTTTGGCTATTGTGCTGTCTGTCCTTCTACTTTTGGCTATTGTGTTGTCTGTCCTTCTTCTTTTGGCTATTGTGTTGTCTTTCCTTCTTCTTTTGGCTATTGTGTTGTCTGTCCTTCTTTTGGCTATTTTTTTTTTGGCCTTCTATTTTGGCTATTGTGTTGTTTGTCCTTCTTCTTTTTGGCTATTGTGTTGTATGTCCTTTTTCTTTTGGCTATTGTGTTGTTTTTCCTTCTTCTTTTGGCTATTGTGTTGTCTGTCCTTCTTCTTTTGGCTATTGCGTTGTCTGTCCTTCCTCTTTTGGCTATTGTGTTGTCTGTCCTTCTTTTGGCTATTGTGTTGTCTGTCCTTCTTCTTTTCGCTATTGTGTTGTCTGTCCTGCTTATTTTAGCTATTAGGTTGACTGTCCTTCTTCTTTTGGCTATTGTGTTGTATGTCCTTCTTCTTTTAGCTATTACGTTGTCTGTCCTTCTTCCTCTGGCTATTGTGTTGTCTGTCCTTCTTCTTTTGGCTATTGTGTTGTCTGTCCTTCTTCTTTTAGCTATTGTGTTGTCTGTCCTTCTTCTTTTGGCTATTGTGTTGTCTGTCCTTCTTCTTTTGGCTATTGCGTTGTCTGTCCTTCTTCTTTTGCCTATTGCGTTGTCTGTCGTTCTTTTGGCTATTGTGTTGCCTGTCCTTCTTCCTTTGGCTATTGCGTTGTCTGTCCTTCTTCGTTTAGCTATTATATTGTCTGTCCTTCTTCTCTTGGCTATTGTGTTGTCTGTCCTTCTTCTTTTGACTATTGTGTTGTCTGTCCTTCTTCTTTTGGCTATTGTGTTGTCTGTCCTTCTTCTTTTGGCTATTGTGTTGTCTGTCCATCTTCTTTTGGCTATTGTGTTGTCTGTCCTTCTTCTTTTGGCTATTGTGTTTTCTATCCTTCTTTTAGCTATTGTGTTTGCTGTCCATATCTTGGCTATTGTGTTGTCTGTTCTTCTTCTTTTGGCTATTGTGGTGTCTGTCCTTCTTCTTTTAACAATTGTGTTGTCTGTCCTTCTTCTTTTGGCTATTGTGTTGTCTGTCCTTCTTCTTTTGGTTATTGTGTTGTCTGTCCTTCTTCTTTTGGCTATTGTGTTGTCTGTCCTTCTTCTTTTGGCTATTGTATTGTCTGTCCTTCTTCTTTTGGCTATTGCGTTGTGTGTCCTTCTTCTTTTGGCTATTGTGTTGTCTGTCATTCTTCTTTTGGCTATTGTGTTGTCTGTCCTTCTTTTGGATATTGTGTTGTCTGTCCTTTTTCTTTTGGCTATTGTGTTGTCTGTCCTTCTTCTTTTGGCTATTGTGTTGTCTGTCCTTCTTTTGGCTATTGTGTTGTCTGTCCTTCTTCTTTTGGCTATTACGTTGTCTGTCCTTCTTCTTTTGGCTATTGTGTTGTCTGTCCTTCTTCTTTTGGCTATTGTGTTGTCTGTCCTTCTTCTTTTGGCTATTGTGTTGTCTGTCTTTCTTTTGGCTATTGTGTTGTCTGTCCTTCTTCTTTTGGCTATTGTGTTGTCTGTCCTTCTTTTGGCTATTGCGTTGTCTGTCCTTCTTCTTTTGGCTATTGTGTTTTCTGTCCTTCTTTTTTTGGCTATTGTGTTGTCTGTCCTTCTTCTTTTGGCTATTGTGTTGTCTGTCCTCCTTTTGGCTATTGTGTTGTCTGTCCTTCTTCTTTTGGCTATTGTATTGTCTGTCCTTCTTTTGGCTATTGCGTTGTCTGTCCTTCTTCTTTTGGCTATTGTGTTGTCTGTCCTTCTTCTTTTGGCTATTGTGTTGTCTGTCCTTCTTCTTTTGGCTATTGTGTTGTCTGTCCTTCTTCTTTTGGCTATTGTGTTGTCTGTCCTTCTTTTGGCTATTGTGTTGTCTGTCCTTCTTCTTTTGGCTATTGTGTTGTATATCCTTCTTCTTTTGGCTATTGTGTTGACTGTCCTTCTTCTTTTGGCTATTGTGTTGTCTGTCCTTCTTCTTTTGGCTATTGTGTTGTCTGTCCTTCTTCATTTGGCCATTTTGTTGTCTGTCCTACTTCTTTTGGCTATTGTGTTGTCTGTCTTCTTCTTTTGGCTATTGTGTTGTCTCTCCTTCTTCTTTTGGCTATTGTGTTGTCTTGCCTTTTTCTTTTAGCTATTGTGTTGTCTGTCCTTCTTCCTTTGGCTATTGTGTTGTCTGTCCTTCTTCTTTTGGCTATTGTGTTGTCTGTCCTTCTTTCTTTGGCTATTGTGTTGTCTGTCCTTCTTCTTTTGGCTATTGTGTTGTCTGTCCTTCTTCTTTTGGCTATTGTGTTGTCTGTCCTTCTTCTTTTAGCTATTGTGTTGTCTGTCCTTCTTCTTTTGGCTATTGTATTGTCTGTCCTTCTTCTTTTGGCTATTGCGTTGTCTGTCCTTCTTCTTTTGGCTATTGTGTTGTCTGTCCTTCTTCTTTTGGCTATTGTGTTGTCTGTCCTTCTTCTTTTGGCTATTGTGTTGTCTGTCCTTCTTCTTTTGGCTATTGTGTTGTCTGTCCTTCTTTTGGCTATTGTGTTGTCTGTCCTTCTTCTTTTGGCTATTACGTTGTCTGTCCTTCTTCTTTTGGCTATTGTGTTGTTTGTCCTTCTTCTTTTGGCTATTGTGTTGTCTGTCCTTCTTCTTTTGGCTATTGCGTTGTCTGTCCTTCTTTTGGCTATTGTGTTGTCTGTCCTTCTTCTTTTGGCTATTGTGTTGTCTGTCCTTCTTTTGGCTATTGCGTTGTCTGTCCTTCTTCTTTTGGCTATTGTGTTGTCTGTCCTTCTTCTTTTTGCTATTGTGTTGTCTGTCCTTCTTTTGGCTATTGTGTTGTCTGTCCTTCTTCTTTTGGCTATTGTGTTGTCTGTCCTTCTTTTGGCTATTGCGTTGTTTGTCCTTCTTCTTTTGGCTATTGTGTTGTCTGTCCTTCTTTTTTGGCTATTGTGTTGTCTGTCCTTCTTCTTTTGGCTATTGTGTTGTCTGTCTTCTTCCTTTGGCTATTGTGTTGTCTCTCCTTCTTCTTTTGGCTATTGTGTTGTCTTGCCTTTTTCTTTTAGCTATTGTGTTGTCTGTCCTTCTTCCTTTGGCTATTGTGTTGTCTGTCCTTCTTCTTTTGGCTATTGTGTTGTCTGTCCTTCTTCTTTTGGCTATTGTGTTGTCTGTCCTTCTTCTTTTGGCTATTGTGTTGTCTGTCCTTCTTCTTTTGGCTATTGTGTTGTCTGTCCTTCTTCTTTTAGCTATTGTGTTGTCTGTCCTTCTTCTTTTGGCTATTGTATTGTCTGTCCTTCTTCTTTTGGCTATTGCGTTGTCTGTCCTTCTTCTTTTGGCTATTGTGTTGTCTGTCCTTCTTCTTTTGGCTATTGTGTTGTCTGTCCTTCTTCTTTTGGCTATTGTGTTGTCTGTCCTTCTTCTTTTGGCTATTGTGTTGTCTGTCCTTCTTTTGGCTATTGTGTTGTCTGTCCTTCTTCTTTTGGCTATTACGTTGTCTGTCCTTCTTCTTTTGGCTATTGTGTTGTTTGTCCTTCTTCTTTTGGCTATTGTGTTGTCTGTCCTTCTTCTTTTGGCTATTGTGTTGTCTGTCCTTCTTTTGGCTATTGTGTTGTCTGTCCTTCTTCTTTTGGCTATTGTGTTGTCTGTCCTTCTTTTGGCTATTGCGTTGTCTGTCCTTCTTCTTTTGGCTATTGTGTTGTCTGTCCTTCTTCTTTTTGCTATTGTGTTGTCTGTCCTTCTTTTGGCTATTGTGTTGTCTGTCCTTCTTCTTTTGGCTATTGTGTTGTCTGTCCTTCTTTTGGCTATTGCGTTGTTTGTCCTTCTTCTTTTGGCTATTGTGTTGTCTGTCCTTCTTTTTTGGCTATTGTGTTGTCTGTCCTTCTTCTTTTGGCTATTGTGTTGTCTGTCCTTCTTTTGGCTATTGTGTTGTCTGTCCTTCTTTTGGCTATTGTGTTGTTCTGTCCTTCTTCTTTTGGCTATTGTGTTGTATATCCTTCTTCTTTTGGCTATTGTGTTGTCTGTCCTTCTTCTTTTGGCTATTGTGTTGTCTGTCCTTCTTCTTTTGGCTATTGTGTTGTCTGTCCTTCTTCTTTTGGCTATTGTGTTGTCTGTCCTTCTTCATTTGGCCATTTTGTTGTCTGTCCTTCTTCTTTTGGCTATTGTGTTGTCTGTCTTCTTCTTTTGGCTATTGTGTTGTCTCTCCTTCTTCTTTTGGCTATTGTGTTGTCTTGCCTTTTTCTTTTAGCTATTGTGTTGTCTGTCCTTCTTCTTTTGGCTATTGTGTTGTCTGTCCTTCTTCCTTGGCTATTGTGTTGTCTGTCCTTCTTCTTTTGGCTATTGTGTTGTCTGTCCTTCTGCTTTTGGCTATTGTGTTGTCTGTCCTTCTTTTGGCTATTGTGTTGTCTGTCCTTCTTCTTTTGGCTATTGTGTTGTCTGTCCTTCTTCCTTGGCTATTGTGTTGTCTGTCCTTCTTCTTTTGGCTATTGTGTTGTCTGTCCTTCTGCTTTTGGCTATTGTGTTGTCTGTCCTTCTTCTTTTGGCTATTGTGTTGTCTGTCCTTCTTCATTTGGCCATTTTGTTGTCTGTCCTACTTCTTTTGGCTATTGTGTTGTCTGTCTTCTTCTTTTGGCTATTGTGTTGTCTCTCCTTCTTCTTTTGGCTATTGTGTTGTCTTGCCTTTTTCTTTTAGCTATTGTGTTGTCTGTCCTTCTTCTTTTGGCTATTGTGTTGTCTGTCCTTCTTCTTTTGGCTATTGTGTTGTCTGTCCTTCTTCTTTTGGCTATTGTGTTGTCTGTCCTTCTTCTTTTGGCTATTGTGTTGTCTGTCCTTCTTTTGGCTATTGTGTTGTCTGTCCTTCTTCTTTTGGCTATTACGTTGTCTGTCCTTCTTCTTTTGGCTATTGTGTTGTTTGTCCTTCTTCTTTTGGCTATTGTGTTGTCTGTCCTTCTTCTTTTGGCTATTGTGTTGTCTGTCCTTCTTTTGGCTATTGTGTTGTCTGTCCTTCTTCTTTTGGCTATTGTGTTGTCTGTCCTTCTTTTGGCTATTGCGTTGTCTGTCCTTCTTCTTTTGGCTATTGTGTTGTCTGTCCTTCTTCTTTTTGCTATTGTGTTGTCTGTCCTTCTTTTGGCTATTGTGTTGTCTGTCCTTCTTCTTTTGGCTATTGTGTTGTCTGTCCTTCTTTTGGCTATTGCGTTGTTTGTCCTTCTTCTTTTGGCTATTGTGTTGTCTGTCCTTCTTTTTTGGCTATTGTGTTGTCTGTCCTTCTTCTTTTGGCTATTGTGTTGTCTGTCCTTCTTTTGGCTATTGTGTTGTCTGTCCTTCTTTTGGCTATTGTGTTGTTCTGTCCTTCTTCTTTTGGCTATTGTGTTGTATATCCTTCTTCTTTTGGCTATTGTGTTGTCTGTCCTTCTTCTTTTGGCTATTGTGTTGTCTGTCCTTCTTCTTTTGGCTATTGTGTTGTCTGTCCTTCTTCTTTTGGCTATTGTGTTGTCTGTCCTTCTTCATTTGGCCATTGTGTTGTCTGTCCTTCTTCTTTTGGCTATTGTGTTGTCTGTCTTCTTCTTTTGGCTATTGTGTTGTCTCTCCTTCTTCTTTTGGCTATTGTGTTGTCTTGCCTTTTTCTTTTAGCTATTGTGTTGTCTGTCCTTCTTCTTTTGGCTATTGTGTTGTCTGTCCTTCTTCCTTGGCTATTGTGTTGTCTGTCCTTCTTCTTTTGGCTATTGTGTTGTCTGTCCTTCTGCTTTTGGCTATTGCGTTGTCTGTCCTTCTTTTGGCTATTGTGTTGTCTGTCCTTCTTCTTTTGGCTATTGTGTTGTCTGTCCTTCTTCCTTGGCTATTGTGTTGTCTGTCCTTCTTCTTTTGGCTATTGTGTTGTCTGTCCTTCTGCTTTTGGCTATTGTGTTGTCTGTCCTTCTTCTTTTGGCTATTGTGTTGTCTGTCCTTCTTCTTTTAGCTATTGTGTTGTCTGTCCTTCTTCTTTTGGCTATTGTGTAGTCTGTCCTTCTTCTTTTGGGTATTGTGTTGTCTGTCCTTCTTCTTTTGGGCATTGTGTTGTCTGTCCTTCTTTTGGCTATTACGTTGTCTTTCCTTCTTCTTTTGGCTATTGTGTTGTCTGTCCTTCTTCTTTTGGGTATTGTGTTGTCTGTCCTTCTTTTGGCTATTGCGTTGTCTGTCCTTCTTTTGGCTATTGTGTTGTCTGTCCTTCTTCTTTTGGCTATTGTTTTGTCTGTCCTTCTTCTTTTGGCTATTGTGTTGTCTGTCCTTCTTTTGGCTATTGTGTTGTCTGTCATTCTTCTTTTGGCTATTGCGTTGTGTGTCCTTCTTCTTTTGGCTATTGTGTTGTCTGTCATTCTTCTTTTGGCTATTGTGTTGTCTGTCCTTCTTCTTTTGGCTATTGTGTTGTCTGTCCTTCTTCTTTTGGCTATTGTGTTGTCTGTCCTTCTTTTGGATATTGTGTTGTCTGTCCTTTTTCTTTTGGCTATTGTGTTGTCTGTCCTTCTTTTGGCTATTGTGTTGTCTGTCCTTCTTCTTTTGGCTATTACGTTGTCTGTCCTTCTTCTTTTGGCTATTGTGTTGTCTGTCCTTCTTCTTTTGGCTATTGTGTTGTCTGTCCTTCTTCTTTTGGCTATTGTGTTGTCTGTCTTTCTTTTGGCTATTGTGTTGTCTGTCCTTCTTCTTTTGGCTATTGTGTTGTCTGTCCTTCTTTTGGCTATTGCGTTGTCTGTCCTTCTTCTTTTGGCTATTGTGTTTTCTGTCCTTCTTCTTTTGGCTATTGTGTTGTCTGTCCTTCTTCTTTTGGCTATTGTGTTGTCTGTCCTCCTTTTGGCTATTGTGTTGTCTGTCCTTCTTCTTTTGGCTATTGTGTTGTCTGTCCTTCTTTTGGCTATTGCGTTGTCTGTCCTTCTTCTTTTGGCTATTGTGTTGTCTGTCCTTCTTCTTTTGGCTATTGTGTTGTCTGTCCTTCTTCTTTTGGCTATTGTGTTGTCTGTCCTTCTTCTTTTGGCTATTGTGTTGTCTGTCCTTCTTTTGGCTATTGTGTTGTCTGTCCTTCTTCTTTTGGCTATTGTGTTGTATATCCTTCTTCTTTTGGCTATTGTGTTGTCTGTCCTTCTTCTTTTGGCTATTGTGTTGTCTGTCCTTCTTCTTTTGGCTATTGTGTTGTCTGTCCTTCTTCATTTGGCCATTTTGTTGTCTGTCCTACTTCTTTTGGCTATTGTGTTGTCTGTCTTCTTCTTTTGGCTATTGTGTTGTCTCTCCTTCTTCTTTTGGCTATTGTGTTGTCTTGCCTTTTTCTTTTAGCTATTGTGTTGTCTGTCCTTCTTCCTTTGGCTATTTTGTTGTCTGTCCTTCTTCTTTTGGCTATTGTGTTGTCTGTCCTTCTTCTTTTGGCTATTGTGTTGTCTGTCCTTCTTCTTTTGGCTATTGTGTTGTCTGTCCTTCTTCTTTTGGCTATTGTGTTGTCTGTCCTTCTTCTTTTAGCTATTGTGTTGTCTGTCCTTCTTCTTTTGGCTATTGTATTGTCTGTCCTTCTTCTTTTGGCTATTGCGTTGTCTGTCCTTCTTCTTTTGGCTATTGTGTTGTCTGTCCTTCTTCTTTTGGCTATTGTGTTGTCTGTCCTTCTTCTTTTGGCTATTGTGTTGTCTGTCCTTCTTCTTTTGGCTATTGTGTTGTCTGTCCTTCTTTTGGATATTGTGTTGTCTGTCCTTCTTCTTTTGGCTATTGTGTTGTCTGTCCTTCTTCTTTTGGCTATTGTGTTGTATGTCCTTCTTCTTTTGGCTATTGTGTTGTCTGTCCTTCTTCTTTTGGCTATTGTGTTGTCTGTCCTTCTTTTGGCTATTGTGTTGTCTGTCCTTCTTCTTTTGGCTATTACGTTGTCTGTCCTTCTTCTTTTGGCTATTGTGTTGTTTGTCCTTCTTCTTTTGGCTATTGTGTTGTCTGTCCTTCTTCTTTTGGCTATTGTGTTGTCTGTCCTTCTTTTGGCTATTGTGTTGTCTGTCCTTCTTCTTTTGGCTATTATGTTGTCTGTCCTTCTTTTGGCTATTGCGTTGTCTGTCCTTCTTCTTTTGGCTATTGTGTTGTCTGTCCTTCTTCTTTTGGCTATTGTGTTGTCTGTCCTTCTTTTGGCTATTGTGTTGTCTGTCCTTCTTCTTTTGGCTATTGTGTTGTCTGTCCTTCTTTTGGCTATTGCGTTGTTTGTCCTTCTTCTTTTGGCTATTGTGTTGTCTGTCCTTCTTCTTTTGGCTATTGTGTTGTCTGTCCTTCTTCTTTTGGCTATTGTGTTGTCTGTCCTTCTTTTGGCTATTGTGTTGTCTGTCCTTCTTTTGGCTATTGTGTTGTTCTGTCCTTCTTCTTTTGGCTATTGTGTTGTATATCCTTCTTCTTTTGGCTATTGTGTTGTCTGTCCTTCTTCTTTTGGCTATTGTGTTGTCTGTCCTTCTTCTTTTGGCTATTGTGTTGTCTGTCCTTCTTCTTTTGGCTATTGTGTTGTCTGTCCTTCTTCATTTGGCCATTGTGTTGTCTGTCCTTCTTCTTTTGGCTATTGTGTTGTCTGTCTTCTTCTTTTGGCTATTGTGTTGTCTCTCCTTCTTCTTTTGGCTATTGTGTTGTCTTGCCTTTTTCTTTTAGCTATTGTGTTGTCTGTCCTTCTTCTTTTGGCTAATGTCTTTTCTGTCCCTCTTTTGGCTATTGTGTTTGCTGTCCTTATCTTGGCTATTGTGTTGTCTGATTTTCTTCTTTTGGCTATTGTGTTGTCTGTCCTTCTTCTTTTGGCTATTGTGTTGTCTGTCCTTCTTCCTTGGCTATTGTGTTGTCTTACCTTCTTCTTTTGGCTATTGTGTTGTCTGTCCTTCTGCTTTTGGCTATTGTGTTGTCTGTCCTTCTTTTGGCTATTGTGTTGTCTGTCCTTCTTCTTTTGGCTATTGTGTTGTCTGTCCTTCTTCCTTGGCTATTGTGTTGTCTGTCCTTCTTCTTTTGGCTATTGTGTTGTCTGTCCTTCTGCTTTTGGCTATTGTGTTGTCTGTCCTTCTTCTTTTGGCTATTGTGTTGTCTGTCCTTCTTCTTTTAGCTATTGTGTTGTCTGTCCTTCTTCTTTTGGCTATTTTGTAGTCTGTCCTTCTTCTTTTGGGTATTGTGTTGTCTCTCCTTCTTCTTTTGGGCATTGTGTTGTCTGTCCTTCTTTTGGCTATTACGTTGTCTTTCCTTCTTCTTTTGGCTATTGTGTTGTCTGTCCTTCTTCTTTTGGGTATTGTGTTGTCTGTCCTTCTTTTGGCTATTGCGTTGTCTGTCCTTCTTTTGGCTATTGTGTTGTCTGTCCTTCTTCTTTTGGCTATTGTTTTGTCTGTCCTTCTTCTTTTGGCTATTGTGTTGTCTGTCCTTCTTTTGGCTATTGTGTTGTCTGTCCTTCCTCTATTGGCTATTGTGTTGTCTGTCCTTCTTTTGACTATTGCGTTGTCTGTCCTTCTTCTTTTGGCTATTGTGTTGTCTGTCCTTCTTCTTTTGGCTATTGTGTTGTCTGTCCTTCTTCTTTTGGCTATTGTGTTGTCTGTCCTTCTTCTTTTGGCTATTTTGTTGTCTGTCCTTCTTTTGGCTATTTTGTTGTCTGTCCTTCTTCTTCTGGCTATTGTGTTGTATGTCCTTCTTCTTTTGGCTATTGTGTTGTCTGTCCTTCTTCTTTTGGCTATTGTGTTGTCTGTCCTTCTTCTTTTGGCTATTGTGTTGTCTGTTCTTCTTCTTTTGGCTATTGTGTTGTCTGTCCTTCTTCTTTTGGCTATTGCGTTGTCTATCCTTCTTCTTTTCGCTAATGTGTTGTCTGTCCTTCTTCTTTTGGCTATTGTGTTGTTTGTCCTTTATCCTTTGGCTTTTGTGTTGTCTGTCCATCTTCTTTTGGCTATTGTGTTGTCTGTCCTTCTTCTTTTGGCTATTGTGTTGTCTGTCCTTCTTCTTTTGGCTATTGTGTTGCCTGTTCTTCTTCATTTGGCTATTGTGTTGTCTGTCCTTCTTCTTTTGGCTATTGTGTTGTCTGTCCTTCTTCTTTTGGCTATTGTGTTGTCTGGCCTTCTTCTTTTTGCTATTGTGTTGTCTGTCCTTCTTCTTTTGGCTATTGTGTTTTCTGTTCTTCTTTTGGCTATTGTGTTGTCTGTCCTTATCTTGGCTATTGTGTTGTCTGTTCTTCTTCTTTTGGCTATTGTGTTGTCTGTCCTTCTTCTTTTGGCTATTGTGTTGTCTGTCCTGCATTTGGCTATTGCGTTGTCTGTCCTTCTTCTTTTGGCTATTGTGCTGTCTGTCCTTCTACTTTTGGCTATTGTGTTGTCTGTCCTTCTTCTTTTGGCTATTGTGTTGTCTGTCCTTCTTCGTTTGGCTATTATGTTGTCTGTCCTTCTTTTGGCTATTGTTTTTTCTGTCCTTCTATTTTGGCTATTGTGTTGTCTGGCCTTCTTCTTTTGGCTATTGTGTTGTCTGTCCTTCTTCTTTTTGGCTATTGTGTTGTATGTCCTTCTTCTTTTGGCTATTGTGTTGTTTTTCCTTCTTCTTTTGGCTATTGTTTTGTCTGTCCTTCTTCTTTTGGCTATTGTGTTGTCTGTCCTTCCTCTTTTGGCTATTGTGTTGTCTGTCCTTCTTTTGGCTATTGTGTTGTCTGTCCTTCTTCTTTTCGCTATTGTGTTGTCTGTCCTTCTTATTTTAGCTATTAGGTTGACTGTCCTTCTTCTTTTGGCTATTGTGTTGTCTGTCCTTCTTCTTTTGGCTATTACGTTGTCTGTCCTTCTTCCTTTGGCTATTGTGTTGTCTGTCCTTCTTCTTTTGGCTATTGTGTTTTCTGTCCTTCTTTTGGCTATTGTGTTGTCTGTCCTTCTTCTTTTCGCTATTGTGTTGTCTGTCCTTCTTATTTTAGCTATTAGGTTGACTGTCCTTCTTCTTTTGGCTATTGCGTTGTCTGTCCTTCTTCTTTTGGCTATTGTGTTGTCTGTCCTTCTTCTTTTGGCTATTGTGTTGTCTGTCCTTCTTCTTTTGGCTATTGTGTTGTCTGTCCTTCTTCTTTGGCTATTTTGTTGTCTGTCCTTCTTTTGGCTATTGTGTTGTCTGTCCTTCTTCTTCTGGCTATTGTGTTGTATATCCTTCTTCTTTTGGCTATTGTGTTGTCTGTCCTTCTTCTTTTGGCTATTGTGTTGTCTGTCCTTCTTCTTTTGGCTATTGTATTGTCTGTTCTTCTTTTTTTGGCTATGGTGTTGTCTGTCCGTCTTCTTTTGGCTATTGTGTTGTCTGTCCTTCTTCTTTTGGCTATTGCGTTGTCTATCCTTCTTCTTTTCGCTATTGTGTTGTCTGCCCTTCTTCTTTTGGCTCTTGTGTTGTTTGTCCTTTATCTTTTGGCTTTTGTGTTGTCTGTCCATCTTCTTTTGGCTATTGTGTTGTCTGTCCTTCTTCTTTTGGCTATTGTGTTGTCTGTCCTTCTTCTTTTGGCTATTGTGCTGTCTGTCCTTCTTCTTTTGGCTATTGTGTTGTCTGGCCTTCTTCTTTTAGCTATTGTGTTGTCTGTCCTTCTTCTTTTGGCTATTACGTTGTCTGTCCTTCTTCCTTTGGCTATTGTGTTGTCTGTCCTTCTTTTGGCTATTGTGTTTTCTGTCCTTCTTTTGGCTATTGTGTTGTCTGTCCTTCTTCTTTTCGCTATTGTGTTGTCTGTCCTTCTTATTTTAGCTATTAGGTTGACTGTCCTTCTTCTTTTGGCTATTGCGTTGTCTGTCCTTCTTCTTTTGGCTATTGTGTTGTCTGTCCTTCTTCTTTTGGCTATTGTGTTGTCTGTCCATCTTCTTTTGGCTATTGTGTTGTCTGTCCTTCTTCTTTTGGCTATTTTGTTGTCTGTCCTTCTTTTGGCTATTGTGTTGTCTGTCCTTCTTCTTCTGGCTATTGTGTTGTCTGTCCTTCTTCTTTTGGCTATTGTGTTGTCTGTCCTTCTTCTTTTGGCTATTGTGTTGTCTGTCCTTCTTCTTTTGGCTATTGTGTTGTCTGTTCTTCTTTTTTTGGCTATGGTGTTGTCTGTCCGTCTTCTTTTGGCTATTGTGTTGTCTGTCCTTCTTCTTTTGGCTATTGCGTTGTCTATCCTTCTTCTTTTCGCTATTGTGTTGTCTGTCCTTCTACTTTTGGCTATTGTGTTGTTTGTCCTTTATCTTTTGGCTTTTGTGTTGTCTGTCCATCTTCTGTTGGCTATTGTGTTGTCTGTCCTTCTTCTTTTGGCTATTGTGTTTTCTGTTCTTCTTTTGGCTATTGTGTTGTCTGTCCTTATCTTGGCTATTGTGTTGTCTGTTCTTCTTCTTTTGGCTATTGTGTTGTCTGTCCTTCTTCTTTTGGCTATTGTGTTGTCTGTCCTGCATTTGGCTATTGCGTTGTCTGTCCTTCTTCTTTTGGCTATTGTGCTGTCTGTCCTTCTACTTTTGGCTATTGTGTTGTCTGTCCTTCTTCTTTTTGCTATTGTGTTGTCTGTCCTTCTTCTTTTGGCTATTGTGTTGTCTGTCCTTCTTTTGGCTATTGTTTTTTCTGTCCTTCTATTTTGGCTATTGTGTTGTCTGTCCTTCTTCTTTTGGCTATTGTGTTGTCTGTCCTTCTTCTTTTTGGCTATTGTGTTGTATGTCCTTCTTCTTTTGGCTATTGTGTTGTTTTTCCTTCTTCTTTTGGCTATTGTGTTGTCTGTCCTTCTTCTTTTGGCAATTGCGTTGTCTGTCCTTCCTCTTTTGGCTATTGTGTTGTCTGTCCTTCTTTTGGCTATTGTGTTGTCTGTCCTTCTTCTTTTCGCTATTTTGTTGTCTGTCCTTCTTATTTTAGTTATTAGGTTGACTGTCCTTCTTCTTTTGGCTATTGTGTTGTCTGTCCTTCTTCTTTTGGCTATTACGTTGTCTGTCCTTCTTCCTTTGGCTATTGAGTTGTCTGTCCTTCTTCTTTTGGCTATTGTGTTTTCTGTCCTTCTTTTGGCTATTGTGTTGTCTGTCCTATTTCCTTTAGCTATTGTGTTGTCTGTCCTTCTTCTTTTGGCTATTGTGTTGTCTGTCCTTCTTCTTTTGGCTATTGCGTTGTCTGTCCTTCTTCTTTTGCCTATTGCGTTGTCTGTCGTTCTTTTGGCTATTGTGTTGCCTGTCCTTCTTCCTTTGACTATTGCGTTGTCTGTCCTTCTTCTTTTAGCTATTGTATTGTCTGTCCTTCTTCTCTTGGCTATTGTGTTGTCTGTCCTTCTTCTTTTGACTATTGTGTTGTCTGTC
The DNA here is from genome assembly GCA_963680875.1 of Bathymodiolus brooksi. Taxonomy (NCBI): domain Eukaryota; kingdom Metazoa; phylum Mollusca; class Bivalvia; order Mytilida; family Modiolidae; genus Bathymodiolus; species Bathymodiolus brooksi. The sequence goes on along the minus strand of OY804578.1, from coordinate 88,873,669 downwards.
CTTCTTCTTTTTACTCTTGTGTTGTCTGTCCTTCTTTCAGCTATTGTGTTGTCTGTCCTTCCTCTTTTGGCTATTGTGTTGTCTGTCCTTCTTTTGGCTATTGTGTTGTCTGTCCTTCTTCTTTTGGCTTTTGTGTTGTCTGTCCTTTTTCTTTTGGATATTGCATTGTCTGTCCTTCTTCTTTTGGCTATTGTGTTGTCTGTCCTTCTTCTTTTGGCTATTGTGTTGTCTGTCCTTCTTCTTTTGGGTATTGTGTTGTCTGTCCTTCTTCTTTTGGCTATGGTGTTGTCTGTCCGTCTTCTTTTGGCTATTGTGTTGTCTGTCCTTCTTCTTTTGGCTATTGTGTTGTTTGTCCTTTATCTTTTGGCTTTTGTGTTGTCTGTCCATCTTCTTTTGGCTATTGTGTTGTCTGTCCTTCTTCTTTTGGCTATTGTGTTGTCTGTCCTTCTTCTTTTGGCTATTGTGTTGTCTGTCCTTCTTCTTTTGGCTATTGTGTTGTCTGGCCTTCTTCTTTTAGCTATTGTGTTGTCTGTCCTTCTTCTTTTGGCTATTGTGTTTTCTGTTCTTCTTTTGGCTATTGTGTTGTCTGTCCTTATCTTGGCTATTGTGTTGTCTGTTCTTCTTCTTTTGGCTATTGTGTTGTCTGTCCTTCTTCTTTTGGCTATTGTGTTGTCTGTCCTGCATTTGGCTATTGCGTTGTCTGTCCTTCTTCTTTTGGCTATTGTGCTGTCTGTCCTTCTACTTTTGGCTATTGTGTTGTCTGTCCTTCTTCTTTTGGCTATTGTGTTGTCTGTCCTTCTTCTTTTGGCTATTGTGTTGTCTGTCCTTCTTTTGGCTATTGTTTTTCCTGTCCTTCTATTTTGGCTATTGTGTTGTCTGTCCTTCTTCTTTTGGCTATTGTGTTGTCTGTCCTTCTTCTTTTTGGCTATTGTGTTGTATGTCCTTCTTCTTTTGGCTATTGTGTTGTTTTTCCTTCTTCTTTTGGCTATTGTGTTGTCTGTCCTTCTTCTTTTGGCTATTGCGTTGTCTGTCCTTCCTCTTTTGGCTATTGTGTTGTCTGTCCTTCTTTTGGCTATTGTGTTGTCTGTCCTTCTTCTTTTCGCTATTGTGTTGTCTGTCCTTCTTATTTTAGCTATTAGGTTGACTGTCCTTCTTCTTTTGGCTATTGTGTTGTCTGTCCTTCTTCTTTTGGCTATTACGTTGTCTGTCCTTCTTCCTTTGGCTATTGTGTTGTCTGTCCTTCTTCTTTTGGCTATTGTGTTTTCTGTCCTTCTTTTGGCTATTGTGTTGTCTGTCCTATTTCCTTTAGCTATTGTGTTGTCTGTCCTTCTTCTTTTGGCTATTGTGTTGTCTGTCCTTCTTCTTTTGGCTATTGCGTTGTCTGTCCTTCTTCTTTTGCCTATTGCGTTGTCTGTCGTTCTTTTGGCTATTGTGTTGCCTGTCCTTCTTCCTTTGGCTATTGCGTTGTCTGTCCTTCTTCTTTTAGCTATTGTATTGTCTGTCCTTCTTCTCTTGGCTATTGTGTTGTCTGTCCTTCTTCTTTTGACTATTGTGTTGTCTGTCCTTCTTCTTTTTACTCTTGTGTTGTCTGTCCTTCTTCTTTCAGTTATTGTGTTGTCTGTCCTTCCTCTTTTGGCTATTGTGTTGTCTGTCCTTCTTTTGGCTATTGTGTTGTCTGTCCTTCTTCTTTTGGCTTTTGCGTTGTCTGTCCTTATTCTTTTGGATATTGCATTGTCTGTCCTTCTTCTTTTGGCTATTGTGTTGTCTGTCCTTCTTCTTTTGGCTATTGTGTTGTCTGTCCTTCTTCTTTTGGTTATTGTGTTGTCTGTCCTTCTTCTTTTGGTTATTGTGTTGTCTGTCCTTCTTCTTTTGGCTATTGCGTTGCCTGTCCTTCTTTTGGCCATTGCATTGTCTGTCCTTCTTCTTTTGGCTATTGTGTTGTCTGTCCTTCTTTTTTTGGCTATTGTGTTGTCTGTCCTTCTTTTGGCTATTGTGTTGTCTGTCCTTCTTCTGTTGGCTATTGTGTTGTGTGTCCTTCTTCTTTTGGCTATTGCGTTGTCTGTCCTTCTTCTTTTGGCTATTGTGTTGTCTGTCCTTCTTTTGGCTATTGTATTGTCTGTCCTTCTTCTTTTGGCTATTGTGTTGTCTGTCCTTCTTCTTTTGGCTATTGTGTTGTCTGTCCTTCTTCTTTTGGCTATTGTGTTGTCTGTCCTTCTTCTATTGCTATTGTGCTGTCTGTTGTTCTTCTGTTGGCTATTGTGTTGTTGTCCTTCTTTTGGCTATTGTGTTGTCTGTCTTTCTTCTCTTTGCTATTGCGTTGTCTGTCCTTCTTTTGGTTATTGTGTTGTCTGTCCTTCTTCTTTTGGCTATTTTGTTGTTTGTCCTTCTTCTTTTGGCTATTGTGTTGTCTGTTCTTCTTCTTTTGGCTATTGTGTTGTCTGACCTTCTTCTTTTAGCTATTGTGTTGTCTGTCCTTCTTCTTTTGGCTATTGTGTTGTCTGTCCTTCTTCTTTCGGCTATTGTGTTGTCTGTCCTTCTTCTTTTAGCTATTGTGTTGTCTGTCCTTCTTCTTTTGGCTATTGTGTTTTCTGTCCTTCTTATGGCTATTGTGTTGTCTGTCCTTCTTTTGGCTATTGTGTTGTCTGTCCTTCTTCTTTTGGCTATTGTGTTGTCTGTCCTTCTTTTTTTGGCTATTGTGTTGTCTGTCCTTCTTCTTTTGGCTATTGTGTTGTCTGTCCTTCTTTTGGCTATTGCGTTGTCTGTCCTTCTTCTTTTGGCTATTGTGTTTTCTGTCCTTCATTTGGCTATTGTGTTGTCTGTCCTTATTTTGGCTATTGTGTTGTCTGTCCTTCTTCTTTTGGGTATTGTGTTGTCTGTCCTTCTTCTTTTGGCTATTGTGTTGTCTGTCCTTCTTCTTTTGGCTATTGTGTTGTCTGTCCTTTTTTTGACTATTGTGTTGTCTGTCCTTCTTCTTTTGGCTATTGTGTTGTCTGTCCTTCTTCTTTTGGCTATTGTGTTGTCTGTCCTTCTTCTTTTGGCTATTGTGTTGTCTGTCCTTCTTCTTTTAGCTATTGTGTTGTCTGTCCTTCTTCTTTTGGCTATTGTGTTGTCTCTCCTTCTTCTTTTGGCTATTGCGTTGTCTGTCCTTCTTTTGGCTATTGTGTTGTCTGTCCTTCTTTTGGCTATTTTGTTGTCTGTACTTCTTCTTTTGGCTATTGTGTTGTCTGTCCTTCTTTTGGCTATTGTGTTGTCTGTCCTTCTCCTTTTGGCTATTGTGTTGTCTGTCCTTCTTCTTTTGGCTATTGTGTTGTCTGTTCTTCTTCTTTTGGCTATTTTGTTGTCTGTCCTTCTTCTTTTGGCTATTGTGTTGTCTGTCCTTCTTTTGGCTATTGTGTTGTCTGTCCTTCTTCTTTTGGCTATTGTGTTGTCTGTCCATCTTCTTTTGGCTATTGTGTTGTCTGTCCTTCTTCTTTTTGCTATTGTGTTGTCTGTCCTTCTTCTTTTGGCTATTGTGTTGTCTTTCTTTCTTTTGGCTATTGCGTTGTCTGTCCTTCTTCTTTTGGCTATTGTGTTTTCTGTCCTTCTTTTGGCTATTGTGTTGTCTGTCCTTCTTTTGGTTATTGTGTTGTCTGTCCTTCTTCTTTTGGCTATTGTGTTGTCTGTCCTTCTTCTTTTGGCTATTGTGTTGTCTGTAATTCTTTTGACTATTGTGTTGTCTGTCCTTCTTCTTTTGGGTATTGTGTTGTCTGTTCTTCTTCTTTTGGCTATTTTGTTGTCTGTCCTTCTTCTTTTGGCTATTGTGTTGTCTGTCCTTCTTTTTTTGGCTATTGTGTTGTCTGTCCTTCTTCTTTTGGCTATTGTGTTGTCTGTCCTTCTTTTGGCTATTGCGTTGTCTGTCCTTCTTCTTTTGGCTATTGTGTTTTCTGTCCTTTATTTGGCTATTGTGTTGTCTGTCCTTATTTTGGCTATTGTGTTGTCTGTCCTTCTTCTTTTGGGTATTGTGTTGTCTGTCCTTCTTCTTTTGGCTATTGTGTTGTCTGTCCTTCTTCTTTTGGCTATTGTGTTGTCTGTCCTTTTTTTGACTATTGTGTTGTCTGTCCTTCTTCTTTTTGCTATTGTGTTGTCTGTCCTTCTTCTTTTGGCTATTGTGTTGTCTTTCTTTCTTTTGGCTATTGCGTTGTCTGTCCTTCTTCTTTTGGCTATTGTGTTTTCTGTCCTTCTTTTGGCTATTGTGTTGTCTGTCCTTCTTTTGGCTATTGTGTTGTCTGTCCTTCTTCTTTTGGCTATTGTGTTGTCTGTCCTTCTTCTTTTGGCTATTGTGTTGTCTGTAATTCTTTTGACTATTGTGTTGTCTGTCCTTCTTCTTTTGGCTATTGTGTTGTCTGTTCTTCTTCTTTTGGCTATTGTGTTGTCTGTTCTTCTTCTTTTGGCTATTTTGTTGTCTGTCCTTCTTCTTTTGGCTATTGTGTTGTCTGTCCTTCTTTTGGCTATTGTGTTGTCTGTCCTTCTTCTTTTGGTCATTGTGTTGTCTGTCCATCTTCTTTTGGCTATTGTGTTGTCTGTCCTTCTTTTGGTTATTGTGTTGTCTGTCCTTCTCCTTTTGGCTATTGTGTTGGCTGTCCTTCTTCTTTTGGCTATTGTGTTGTCTGTCCTTCTTCTTTTGGCTATTGTTTTTTCTGTTCTTATTCTTTTGGCTATTGTGTTGTCTGTCCTTCTTTTGGCTATTGTGTTGTCTGTCCTTCTTCTTTTGGCTATTGTGTTGTCTGTCTTTCTTCTTTTGGCTATTGTGTTGTCTGTCCTTCTTCTTTTTGCTATTGTGTTGTCTGTCCTTCTTCTTTTGGCTATTGTGTTGTCTGTCTTTCTTTTGGCTATTGCGTTGTCTGTCCTTCTTCTTTTGGCTATTGTGTTTTCTGTCCTTCTTTTGGCTATTGTGTTGTCTGTCCTTATTTTGGCTATTGTGTTGTCTGTCCTTCTTCTTTTGGCTATTGTGTTGTCTGTCCTTCTTCTTTTGGCTATTGTGTTGTCTGTCCTTCTTTTGACTATTGTGTTGTCTGTCCTTCTTCTTTTGGCTATTGTGTTGTCTGTTCTTCTTCTTTTGGCTATTGTGTTGTCTGTTCTTCTTCTTTTGGCTATTTTGTTGTCTGTCCTTCTTCTTTTGGCTATTGTGTTGTCTGTCCTTCTTTTGGCTATTGTGTTGTCTGTCCTTCTTCTTTTGGCTATTGTGTTGTCTGTCCATCTTCTTTTGGCTATTGTGTTGTCTGTCCTTCTTCTTTTTGCTATTGTGTTGTCTGTCCTTCTTCTTTTGGCTATTGTGTTGTCTGTCCTTCTTTTGGCTATTGCGTTGTCTGTCCTTCTTCTTTTGGCTATTGTGTTTTCTGTCCTTATTTTGGCTATTGTGTTGTCTGTCCTTCTTCTTTTGGCTATTGAGTTGTCTGTCCTTCTTCTTTTGGCTATTGTGTTGTCTGTCCTTCTTCTTTTGGCTATTGTGTTGTCTGTCCTTTTGACTATTGTGTTGTCTGTCCTTCTTCTTTTGGCTATTGTGTTGTCTGTCCTTCTTCTTTTGGCTATTGTGTTGTCTGTCCTTCTTTTGGCTATTGTGTTGTCTGTCCTTCTTCTTTTGGCTATTGTGTTGTCTGTCCTTCTTCTTTTGGCTATTGTGTTGTCTGTCCTTCTTCTTTTGGCTATTGTGTTGTCTGTCCTTCTTCTATTGCTATTGTGCTGTCTGTTGTTCTTCTGTTGGCTATTGTGTTGTTGTCCTTCTTTTGGCTATTGTGTTGTCTGTCTTTCTTCTCTTTGCTATTGCGTTGTCTGTCCTTCTTTTGGTTATTGTGTTGTCTGTCCTTCTTCTTTTGGCTATTTTGTTGTTTGTCCTTCTTCTTTTGGCTATTGTGTTGTCTGTTCTTCTTCTTTTGGCTATTGTGTTGTCTGACCTTCTTCTTTTAGCTATTGTGTTGTCTGTCCTTCTTCTTTTGGCTATTGTGTTGTCTGTCCTTCTTCTTTCGGCTATTGTGTTGTCTGTCCTTCTTCTTTTAGCTATTGTGTTGTCTGTCCTTCTTCTTTTGGCTATTGTGTTTTCTGTCCTTCTTATGGCTATTGTGTTGTCTGTCCTTCTTTTGGCTATTGTGTTGTCTGTCCTTCTTCTTTTGGCTATTGTGTTGTCTGTCCTTCTTTTTTTGGCTATTGTGTTGTCTGTCCTTCTTCTTTTGGCTATTGTGTTGTCTGTCCTTCTTTTGGCTATTGCGTTGTCTGTCCTTCTTCTTTTGGCTATTGTGTTTTCTGTCCTTCATTTGGCTATTGTGTTGTCTGTCCTTATTTTGGCTATTGTGTTGTCTGTCCTTCTTCTTTTGGGTATTGTGTTGTCTGTCCTTCTTCTTTTGGCTATTGTGTTGTCTGTCCTTCTTCTTTTGGCTATTGTGTTGTCTGTCCTTTTTTTGACTATTGTGTTGTCTGTCCTTCTTCTTTTGGCTATTGTGTTGTCTGTCCTTCTTCTTTTGGCTATTGTGTTGTCTGTCCTTCTTCTTTTGGCTATTGTGTTGTCTGTCCTTCTTCTTTTAGCTATTGTGTTGTCTGTCCTTCTTCTTTTGGCTATTGTGTTGTCTCTCCTTCTTCTTTTGGCTATTGCGTTGTCTGTCCTTCTTTTGGCTATTGTGTTGTCTGTCCTTCTTTTGGCTATTTTGTTGTCTGTACTTCTTCTTTTGGCTATTGTGTTGTCTGTCCTTCTTTTGGCTATTGTGTTGTCTGTCCTTCTCCTTTTGGCTATTGTGTTGTCTGTCCTTCTTCTTTTGGCTATTGTGTTGTCTGTTCTTCTTCTTTTGGCTATTTTGTTGTCTGTCCTTCTTCTTTTGGCTATTGTGTTGTCTGTCCTTCTTTTGGCTATTGTGTTGTCTGTCCTTCTTCTTTTGGCTATTGTGTTGTCTGTCCATCTTCTTTTGGCTATTGTGTTGTCTGTCCTTCTTCTTTTTGCTATTGTGTTGTCTGTCCTTCTTCTTTTGGCTATTGTGTTGTCTTTCTTTCTTTTGGCTATTGCGTTGTCTGTCCTTCTTCTTTTGGCTATTGTGTTTTCTGTCCTTCTTTTGGCTATTGTGTTGTCTGTCCTTCTTTTGGTTATTGTGTTGTCTGTCCTTCTTCTTTTGGCTATTGTGTTGTCTGTCCTTCTTCTTTTGGCTATTGTGTTGTCTGTAATTCTTTTGACTATTGTGTTGTCTGTCCTTCTTCTTTTGGGTATTGTGTTGTCTGTTCTTCTTCTTTTGGCTATTTTGTTGTCTGTCCTTCTTCTTTTGGCTATTGTGTTGTCTGTCCTTCTTTTTTTGGCTATTGTGTTGTCTGTCCTTCTTCTTTTGGCTATTGTGTTGTCTGTCCTTCTTTTGGCTATTGCGTTGTCTGTCCTTCTTCTTTTGGCTATTGTGTTTTCTGTCCTTTATTTGGCTATTGTGTTGTCTGTCCTTATTTTGGCTATTGTGTTGTCTGTCCTTCTTCTTTTGGGTATTGTGTTGTCTGTCCTTCTTCTTTTGGCTATTGTGTTGTCTGTCCTTCTTCTTTTGGCTATTGTGTTGTCTGTCCTTTTTTTGACTATTGTGTTGTCTGTCCTTCTTCTTTTTGCTATTGTGTTGTCTGTCCTTCTTCTTTTGGCTATTGTGTTGTCTTTCTTTCTTTTGGCTATTGCGTTGTCTGTCCTTCTTCTTTTGGCTATTGTGTTTTCTGTCCTTCTTTTGGCTATTGTGTTGTCTGTCCTTCTTTTGGCTATTGTGTTGTCTGTCCTTCTTCTTTTGGCTATTGTGTTGTCTGTCCTTCTTCTTTTGGCTATTGTGTTGTCTGTAATTCTTTTGACTATTGTGTTGTCTGTCCTTCTTCTTTTGGCTATTGTGTTGTCTGTTCTTCTTCTTTTGGCTATTGTGTTGTCTGTTCTTCTTCTTTTGGCTATTTTGTTGTCTGTCCTTCTTCTTTTGGCTATTGTGTTGTCTGTCCTTCTTTTGGCTATTGTGTTGTCTGTCCTTCTTCTTTTGGTCATTGTGTTGTCTGTCCATCTTCTTTTGGCTATTGTGTTGTCTGTCCTTCTTTTGGTTATTGTGTTGTCTGTCCTTCTCCTTTTGGCTATTGTGTTGGCTGTCCTTCTTCTTTTGGCTATTGTGTTGTCTGTCCTTCTTCTTTTGGCTATTGTTTTTTCTGTTCTTATTCTTTTGGCTATTGTGTTGTCTGTCCTTCTTTTGGCTATTGTGTTGTCTGTCCTTCTTCTTTTGGCTATTGTGTTGTCTGTCTTTCTTCTTTTGGCTATTGTGTTGTCTGTCCTTCTTCTTTTTGCTATTGTGTTGTCTGTCCTTCTTCTTTTGGCTATTGTGTTGTCTGTCTTTCTTTTGGCTATTGCGTTGTCTGTCCTTCTTCTTTTGGCTATTGTGTTTTCTGTCCTTCTTTTGGCTATTGTGTTGTCTGTCCTTCTTTTGGCTATTGTGTTGTCTGTCCTTCTTCTTTTGGCTATTGTGTTGTCTGTCCTTCTTCTTTTGGCTATTGTGTTGTCTGTCCTTCTTTTGACTATTGTGTTGTCTGTCCTTCTTCTTTTGGCTATTGTGTTGTCTGTTCTTCTTCTTTTGGCTATTGTGTTGTCTGTTCTTCTTCTTTTGGCTATTTTGTTGTCTGTCCTTCTTCTTTTGGCTATTGTGTTGTCTGTCCTTCTTTTGGCTATTGTGTTGTCTGTCCTTCTTCTTTTGGCTATTGTGTTGTCTGTCCATCTTCTTTTGGCTATTGTGTTGTCTGTCCTTCTTCTTTTTGCTATTGTGTTGTCTGTCCTTCTTCTTTTGGCTATTGTGTTGTCTGTCCTTCTTTTGGCTATTGCGTTGTCTGTCCTTCTTCTTTTGGCTATTGTGTTTTCTGTCCTTATTTTGGCTATTGTGTTGTCTGTCCTTCTTCTTTTGGCTATTGTGTTGTCTGTCCTTCTTCTTTTGGCTATTGTGTTGTCTGTCCTTCTTCTTTTGGCTATTGTGTTGTCTGTCCTTTTGACTATTGTGTTGTCTGTCCTTCTTCTTTTGGCTATTGTGTTGTCTGTCCTTCTTCTTTTGGCTATTGTGTTGTCTGTCCTTCTTTTGGCTATTGTGTTGTCTGTCCTTCTTCTTTTAGTTATTGTGTTGTCTGTCCTTCTTCTTTTGGCTATTGTGTTGTCTGTCCTTCTTCTTTTGGCTATTGTGTTGTCTGTCCTTCTTTTGGCTATTGTGTTGTGTGTCCTTCTTCTTTTGGCTATTGTGTTGTCTGTCCTTCTTCTTTTGGCTATTGTGTTGTCTGTCCTTCTTTTGGCTATTGTGTTGTCTGTCCTTCTTCTTTTGGCTATTGTGTTGTCTGCCCTTCTTCTTTTAGCTATTGTGTTGTCTGTCCTTCTTTTGGCTATTGTGTTGTTTGTCCTTTATCTTTTGGCTATTGTGTTGTCTGTCCATCTTCTTTTGGCTCATTGTGTTGTCTGTCCTTCTTCTTTTTGCTATTGTGTTGTCTGTCCTTATTTTGGCTATTGTGTTGTCTGTCCTTCTTTTGGGTATTGTGTTGTCTGTCCTTCTTATTTTGGCTATTGTGTTGTCTGTCCTTCTTTTGACTATTGCGTTGTCTGTCCTTCTTCTTTTGGCTATTGTGTTGTCTGTCCTTCTTCTTTTGGCTATTGTGTTGTCTTTCTTTCTTCTTTTGGCTATTGTGTTGTCTGTCCTTCTTCTTTTGGCTATTGTGTTGTCTGTCCTTCTTTTGGCTATTGTGTTGTCTGTCCTTCTTCTTTTGGCTATTGTGTTGTCTGTCCTTCTTCTTTTGGCTATTGTGTTGTCTGTCCATCTTCTTTTGGCTATTGTGTTGTCTGTCCTTCTTCTTTTAGCTATTGTGTTGTCTGTCCTTCTTTTTTTGGCTATTGTGTTGGCTGTCCTTCTTCTTTTGGCTATTGTGTTGTCTGTCCTTCTTCTTTTGGCTATTGTGTTGTCTGTCCTTCTTCCTTTGGCCATTGTGTTGTCTGTCCTTCTTCTTTAGGCTATTGTGTTGTCTCTCCTTCTTCTTTTGGCTATTGTGTTGTCTGGCCTTCTTCTTTTAACTATTGTGTTGTCTGTCCTTCTTCTTTTGGCTATTGTGTTTTCTGTCCTTCTTTTAGCTATTGTGTTTGTTATCCTTATCTTGGCTATTGTGTTGTCTGTTCTTCTTCTTTTGGCTATTGTGTTGTCTGTCCTTCTTCTTTTGGCTATTGTGTTGTCTGTCCTTCTTCTTTTGGCTATTGTGTTGTCTGTCCTTCTTCTTTTGGCTATTGTGTTGTCTGTCCTTCTTCTTTTGGCTATTGTGTTGTATGTTCTTCTTCTTTTAGCTATTGTGTTGTCTGTCCTTCTTCTTTTGGCTATTGTGTTGTCTGTCCTTCTTCTTTTGGCTATTGTGTTGTCTGTCCTTCTTCTTTTAGCTATTGTGTTGTCTGTCCTTCTTTTGGCTATTGTGTTGTCTGTCCTTCTTCTTTTGGCTATTGCGTTGTCTGTCCTTCTTCTTTTGGCTATTGTGTTGTCTGTCCTTCTTCTTTTGGCTATTGTGTTGTCTGTCCTTCTTCTTTTGGCTATTGTGTTGTCTGTCCTTCTTCTTTTGGCTATTGTGTTGTCTGTCCTTCTTTTGGCTATTGTGTTGTCTGTCCTTCTTCTTTTGGCTATTGTGTTGTCTGTCCTTCTTCTTTTGGCTATTGTGTTGTCTGTTCTTCTTTGTGCTATTGTGTTGTCTGTCCTTCTTCTTTTGGCTATTGTGTTGTCTGTCCTTCTTCTTTTGGCTATTGTGTTGTCTGTCCTTCTTCTTTTGCTATTGTGTTGTCTGTCCTTCTTCTTTTGGCTATTGTGTTGTCTGTCCTTCTTTTGGCTATTGTGTTGTCTGTCCTTCTTCTCTTTGCTATTGCGTTGTCTGTCCTTCTTCTTTTTGCTATTGTGTTGTCTGGTCCTTCTTCTTTTGGCTATTGTGTTGTCTGTCCTTCTTCTTTTCACTATTGTGTTGTTTGTCCTTCTTCTTTTGGCTATTGTGTTGTCTGTCCTTCTTCGTTTGGCTATTGTGTTGTCTGGCCTTCTTCTTTTAGCTATTGTGTTGTCTGTCCTTCTTCTTTTGGCTATTGTGTTGTCTGTCCTTCTTCTTTTGGCTATTGTGTTGTCTGTCCTTCTTCTTTTGGCTATTGTGTTGTCTGTCCTTCTTTTGGCTATTGTGTTGTGTGTCCTTCTTCTTTTGGCTATTGTGTTGTCTGTCCTTCTTCTTTTGGCTATTGTGTTGTCTGTCCTTCTTTTGGCTATTGTGTTGTCTGTCCTTCTTCTTTTGGCTATTGCGTTGTCTGCCCTTCTTCTTTTGGCTATTGTGTTGTCTGTCCTTCTTTTGGCTATTGTGTTGTTTGTTCTTTATCTTTTGGCTATTGTGTTGTCTGTCCATCTTCTTTTGGCTCATTGTGTTGTCTGTCCTTCTTCTTTTTGCTATTGTGTTGTCTGTCCTTATTTTGGCTATTGTGTTGTCTGTCCTTCTTCTTTTGGGTATTGTGTTGTCTGTCCTTCTTATTTTGGCTATTGTGTTGTCTGACCTTCTTTTGACTATTGCGTTTTCTGTCCTTCTTCTTTTGGCTATTGTGTTGTCTTTCCTTCTTCTTTTGGCTATTGTGTTGTCTGTCCTTCTTCTTTTGGCTATTGTGTTGTCTGTCCTTCTTTTGGCTATTGTGTTGTCTGTCCTTCTTCTTTTGGCTATTGTGTTGTCTGTCCTTCTTCTTTTGGCTATTGTGTTGTCTGTCCATCTTCTTTTGGCTATTGTGTTGTCTGTCCTTCTTCTTTTAGCTATTGTGTTGTCTGTACTTCTTTTTTTGGCTATTGTGTTGTCTGTCCTTCTTTTGGCTATTGTGTTGTCTGTCCTTCTTCTTTTGGCTATTGCGTTGTCTGTCCTTCTTCTTTTGGCTATTGTGTTGTCTGTCCTTCTTCTTTTGGCTATTGTGTTGTCTGTCCTTCTTCTTTTGGCTATTGTGTTGTCTGTCCTTCTTCTTTTGGCTATTGTGTTGTCTGTCCTTCTTCTTTTGGCTATTGTGTTGTCTGTCCTTCTTTTGGCTATTGTGTTGTCTGTCCTTATTCTTTTGGCTATTGTGTTGTCTGTCCTTCTTCTTTTGGCTATTGTGTTGTCTGTTCTTCTTTGTGCTATTGTGTTGTCTGTCCTTCTTCTTTTGGCTATTGTGTTGTCTGTCCTTCTTCTTTTGGCTATTGTGTTGTCTGTCCTTCTTCTTTTGCTATTGTGTTGTCTGTCCTTCTTCTCTTTGCTATTGCGTTGTCTGTCCTTCTTCTTTTGGGTATTCTGTTGTCTGTCCTTCTTATTTTGGCTATTGTGTTGTCTGTCCTTCTTTTGACTATTGCGTTGTCTGTCCTTCTTCTTTTGGCTATTGTGTTGTCTGTCCTTCTTCTTTTGGCTATTGTGTTGTCTTTCCTTCTTCTTTTGGCTATTGTGTTGTCTGTCCTTCTTCTTTTGGCTATTGTGTTGTCTGTCCTTCTTTTGGCTATTGTGTTGTCTGTCCTTCTTCTTTTGGCTATTGTGTTGTCTGTCCTTCTTCTTTTGGCTATTGTGTTGTCTGTCCATCTTCTTTTGGCTATTGTGTTGTCTGTCCTTCTTCTTTTAGCTATTGTGTTGTCTGTACTTCTTTTTTTGGCTATTGTGTTGTCTGTCCTTCTTTTGGCTATTGTGTTGTCTGTCCTTCTTCTTTTGGCTATTGCGTTGTCTGTCCTTCTTCTTTTGGCTATTGTGTTGTCTGTCCTTCTTCTTTTGGCTATTGTGTTGTCTGTCCTTCTTCTTTTGGCTATTGTGTTGTCTGTCCTTCTTCTTTTGGCTATTGTGTTGTCTGTCCTTCTTTTGGCTATTGTGTTGTCTGTCCTTCTTCTTTTGGCTATTGTGTTGTCTGTCCTTCTTCTTTTGGCTATTGTGTTGTCTGTTCTTCTTTGTGCTATTGTGTTGTCTGTCGTTCTTCTTTTGGCTATTGTGTTGTCTGTCCTTCTTCTTTTGGCTATTGTGTTGTCTGTCCTTCTTCTTTTGCTATTGTGTTGTCTGTCCTTCTTCTTTTGGCTATTGTGTTGTCTGTCCTTCTTTTGGCTATTGTGTTGTCTGTCCTTCTTCTCTTTGCTATTGCGTAGTCTGTCCTTCTTCTTTTGGCTATTGTGTTGTCTGGTCCTTCTTCTTTTGGCTATTGTGTTGTCTGTCCTTCTTCTTTTGGCTATTGTGTTGTCTGTCCTTCTTCGTTTGGCTATTGTGTTGTCTGGCCTTCTTCTTTTAGCTATTGTGTTGTCTGACCTTCTTCTTTTGGCTATTGTGTTGTCTGTCCTTCTTCTTTTGGCTATTGTGTTGTCTGTCCTTCTTCTTTTTGCTATTGTGTTGTCTGTCCTTCTTCTTTTGGCTATTGTGTTGTCTGTCCTTCTTTTGGCTATTGTGTTGTCTGTCCTTCTTCTTTTGGCTATTGTGTTGTCTGTCCTTCTTCTTTTGGCTATTGTGTTGTCTGTCCTTCTTCTTTTGGCTATTGTGTTGTCTGTCCTTCTTTTGGCTATTGCGTTGTCTGTCCTTCTTCTTTTGGCTATTGTGTTTTCTGTCCTTCTTTTGGCTATTGTGTTGTCTGTCCTTCTTCTTTTGGCTATTGTGTTGTCTGTCCTTCTTCTTTTGGGTATTGTGTTGTCTGTCCTTCTTCTTTTGGCTATTGTGTTTTCTGTCCTACTTTTGGCTATTGTGTTTACTGTCCTTATCTTGGCTATTGTGTTGTCTGTTCTTCTTCTTTTGGCTATTGTGTTGTCTGTCCTTCTTTTTTTGGCTATTGTGTTTTCTGTCCTTCTTATGGCTATTGTGTTGTCTGTCCTTCTTTTGGCTAATGTGTTGTCCGTCCTTCTTCTTTTGGCTATTGTGTTGTCTGTCCTTCTTTTTTTGGCTATTGTGTTGTCTGTCCTTCTTCTTTTGGCTATTGTGTTGTCTGTCCTTCTTTTGGCTATTGCGTTGTCTGTCCTTCTTCTTTTGGCTATTGTGTTTTCTGTCCTTCATTTGGCTATTGTGTTGTCTGTCCTTATTTTGGCTATTGTGTTGTCTGTCCTTCATTTGTCTATTGTGTTGTCTGTCCTTATTTTGGCTATTGTGTTGTCTGTCCTTCTTCTTTTGGCTATTGTGTTTTCTGTCCTTCTTTTAGCTATTGTGTTGTCTGTCCTTTTTTTGACTATTGTGTTGTCTGTCCTTCTTCTTTTGGCTATTGTGTTGTCTGTCCTTCTTCTTTTGGCTATTGTGTTGTCTGTCCTTCTTCTTTTGGCTATTGTGTTGTCTGTCCATCTTCTTTTGGCTATTGTGTTGTCTGTCCTTCTTCTTTTTGCTATTGTGTTGTCTGTCCTTCTTCTTTTGGCTATTGTGTTGTCTGTCCTTCTTTTGGCTATTGTGTTGTCTGTCCTTCTTCTTTTGGCTATTGTGTTTTCTGTCCTTCTTTTGGCTATTGTGTTGTCTGTCCTTATTTTGGCTATTGTGTTGTCTGTCCTTCTTCTTTTGGCTATTGTGTTGTCTGTCCTTCTTCTTTTGGCTATTGTGTTGTCTGTCCTTTTGACTATTGTGTTGTCTGTCCTTCTTCTTTTGGCTATTGTGTTGTCTGTCCTTCTTCTTTTGGCTATTGTGTTGTCTGTCCTTCTTCTTTTGGCTATTGTGTTGTCTGTCCTTTTGACTATTGTGTTGTCTGTCCTTCTTCTTTTGGCTATTGTGTTGTCTGTCCTTTTTCTTTTGGCTATTGTGTTGTCTGTCCTTCTTCTTTTGGCTATTGTGTTGTCTGTCCTTCATTTGGCTATTGTGTTGTGTGTCCTTCTTCTTTTGGCTATTGTGTTGTCTGTCCTTCTTCTTTTGGCTATTGTGTTGTCTGTCCTTCATTTGGCTATTGTGTTGTCTGTCCTTCTTCTTTTGGCTATTGTGTTGTCTGCCCTTCTTCTTTTGGCTATTGTGTTGTCTGTCCTTCTTTTGGCTATTGTGTTGTTTGTCCTTTATCTTTTGGCTATTGTGTTGTCTGTCCATCTTCTTTTGGCTATTGTGTTGTCTGTCCTTCTTCTTTTTGCTATTGTGTTGTCTGTCCTTATTTTGGCTATTGTGTTGTCTGTCCTTCTTCTTTTGGGTATTGTGTTGTCTGTCCTTCTTATTTTGGCTATTGTGTTGTCTGTCCTTCTTTTGACTATTGCGTTGTCTGTCCTTCTTCTTTTGGCTATTGTGTTGTCTGTCCTTCTTCTTTTGGCTATTGTGTTGTCTTTCCTTCTTCTTTTGGCTATTGTGTTGTCTGTCCTTCTTCTTTTGGCTACTGTGTTGTCTGTCCTTCTTTTGGCTATTGTGTTGTCTGTCCTTCTTCTTTTGGCTATTGTGTTGTCTGTCCATCTTCTTTTAGCTATTGTGTTGTCTGTCCTTCTTCTTTTGGCTATTGTGTTGGCTGTCCTTCTTCTTTTGGCTATTGTGTTGTCTGTTCTTCTTTGTGCTATTGTGTTGTCTGTCCTTCTTCTTTTGGCTATTGTGTTGTCTGTCCTTCTTCTTTTGGCTATTGTGTTGTCTGTCCTTCTTCTTTTGCTATTGTGTTGTCTGTCCTTCTTCTTTTGGCTATTGTGTTGTCTGTCCTTCTTTTGGCTATTGCGTTGTCTGTCCTTCTTCTTTTGGCTATTGTGTTTTCTGTCCTTCTTTTGGCTATTGTGTTGTCTGTCCTTCTTCTTTTGGCTATTGTGTTGTCTGTCCTTCTTCTTTTGGGTATTGTGTTGTCTGTCCTTCTTCTTTTGGCTATTGTGTTTTCTGTCCTTCTTTTGGCTATTGTGTTTACTGTCCTTATCTTGGCTATTGTGTTGTCTGTTCTTCTTCTTTTGGCTATTGTGTTGTCTGTCCTTCTTTTTTTGGCTATTGTGTTTTCTGTCCTTCTTATGGCTATTGTGTTGTCTGTCCTTCTTTTGGCTAATGTGTTGTCTGTCCTTCTTCTTTTGGCTATTGTGTTGTCTGTCCTTCTTTTTTTGGCTATTTTGTTGTCTGTCCTTCTTCTTTTGGCTATTGTGTTGTCTGTCCTTCTTTTGGCTATTGCGTTGTCTGTCCTTCTTCTTTTGGCTATTGTGTTTTCTGTTATTCATTTGGCTATTGTGTTGTCTGTCCTTATTTTGGCTATTGTGTTGTCTGTCCTTCATTTGTCTATTGTGTTGTCTGTCCTTATTTTGGCTATTGTGTTGTCTGTCCTTCTTCTTTTGGCTATTGTGTTTTCTGTCCTTCTTTTAGCTATTGTGTTGTCTGTCCTTTTTTTGACTATTGTGTTGTCTGTCCTTCTTCTTTTGGCTATTGTGTTGTCTGTCCTTCTTCTTTTGGCTATTGTGTTGTCTGTCCTTCTTCTTTTGGCTATTGTGTTGTCTGTCCATCTTCTTTTGGCTATTGTGTTGTCTGTCCTTCTTCTTTTTGCTATTGTGTTGTCTGTCCTTCTTCTTTTGGCTATTGTGTTGTCTGTCCTTCTTTTGGCTATTGTGTTGTCTGTCCTTCTTCTTTTGGCTATTGTGTTTTCTGTCCTTCTTTTGGCTATTGTGTTGTCTGTCCTTATTTTGGCTATTGTGTTGTCTGTCCTTCTTCTTTTGGCTATTGTGTTGTCTGTCCTTCTTCTTTTGGCTATTGTGTTGTCTGTCCTTTTGACTATTGTGTTGTCTGTCCTTCTTCTTTTGGCTATTGTGTTGTCTGTCCTTCTTCTTTTGGCTATTGTGTTGTCTGTCCTTCTTCTTTTGGCTATTGTGTTGTCTGTCCTTCTTCTTTTAGTTATTGTGTTGTCTGTCCTTTTTCTTTTGGCTATTGTGTTGTCTGTCCTTCTTCTTTTGGCTATTGTGTTGTCTGTCCTTCATTTGGCTATTGTGTTGTGTGTCCTTCTTCTTTTGGCTATTGTGTTGTCTGTCCTTCTTCTTTTGGCTATTGTGTTGTCTGTCCTTCATTTGGCTATTGTGTTGTCTGTCCTTCTTCTTTTGGCTATTGTGTTGTCTGCCCTTCTTCTTTTGGCTATTGTGTTGTCTGTCCTTCTTTTGGCTATTGTGTTGTTTGTCCTTTATCTTTTGGCTATTGTGTTGTCTGTCCATCTTCTTTTGGCTATTGTGTTGTCTGTCCTTCTTCTTTTTGCTATTGTGTTGTCTGTCCTTATTTTGGCTATTGTGTTGTCTGTCCTTCTTCTTTTGGGTATTGTGTTGTCTGTCCTTCTTATTTTGGCTATTGTGTTGTCTGTCCTTCTTTTGACTATTGCGTTGTCTGTCCTTCTTCTTTTGGCTATTGTGTTGTCTGTCCTTCTTCTTTTGGCTATTGTGTTGTCTTTCCTTCTTCTTTTGGCTATTGTGTTGTCTGTCCTTCTTCTTTTGGCTATTGTGTTGTCTGTCCTTCTTTTGGCTATTGTGTTGTCTGTCCTTCTTCTTTTGGCTATTGTGTTGTCTGTCCTTCTTCTTTTGGCTATTGTGTTGTCTGTCCATCTTCTTTTAGCTATTGTGTTGTCTGTCCTTCTTCTTTTGGCTATTGTGTTGGCTGTCCTTCTTCTTTTGGCTATTGTGTTGTCTGTCCTTCTTCTTTTGGCTATTGTGTTGTCTGTTCTTCTTTGTGCTATTGTGTTGTCTGTCCTTCTTCTTTTGGCTATTGTGTTGTCTGTCCTTCTTCTTTTGGCTATTGTGTTGTCTGTCCTTCTTCTTTTGCTATTGTGTTGTCTGTCCTTCTTCTTTTGGCTATTGTGTTGTCTGTCCTTCTTTTGGCTATTGTGTTGTCTGTCCTTCTTCTCTTTGCTATTGCGTTGTCTGTCCTTCTTCTTTTGGCTATTGTGTTGTCTGGTCCTTCTTCTTTTGGCTATTGTGTTGTCTGTCCTTCTTCTTTTGGCTATTGTGTTGTTTGTCCTTCTTCTTTTGGCTATTGTGTTGTCTGTCCTTCTTCGCTTGGCTATTGTGTTGTCTGGCCTTCTTCTTTTAGCTATTGTGTTGTCTGTCCTTCTTCTTTTTGCTATTGTGTTGTCTGTCCTTCTTCTTTTTGCTATTGTGTTGTCTGTCCTTCTTCTTTTGGCTATTGTGTTGTCTGTCCTTCTTTTGGCTATTGTGTTGTCTGTCCTTCTTCTTTTGGCTATTGTGTTGTCTGTCCTTCTTCTTTTGGCTATTGTGTTGTCTGTCCTTCTTCTTTTGGCTATTGTGTTGTCTGTCCTTCTTTTGGCTATTGCGTTGTCTGTCCTTCTTCTTTTGGCTATTGTGTTTTCTGTCCTTCTTTTGGCTATTGTGTTATCTGTCCTTCTTCTTTTGGCTATTGTGTTGTCTGTCCTTCTTCTTTTGGGTATTGTGTTGTCTGTCCTTCTTCTTTTGGCTATTGTGTTTTCTGTCCATCTTCTTTTGGCTATTGTGTTGTCTGTCCTTCTTCTTTTTGCTATTGTGTTGTCTGTCCTTCTTCTTTTGGCTATTGTGTTGTCTGTCCTTCTTTTGGCTATTGTGTTGTCTGTCCTTCTTCTTTTGGCTATTGTGTTGTCTGTCCTTCTTCTTTTGGCTATTGTGTTGTCTGTCCTTCTTCTTTTGGCTATTGTGTTGTCTGTCCTTCTTTTGGCTATTGCGTTGTCTGTCCTTCTTCTTTTGGCTATTGTGTTTTCTGTCCTTCTTTTGGCTATTGTGTTGTCTGTCCTTCTTCTTTTGGCTATTGTGTTGTCTGTCCTTCTTCTTTTGGGTATTGTGTTGTCTGTCCTTCTTCTTTTGGCTATTGTGTTGTCTGTCCTTCTTCTTTTGGCTATTGTGTTGTCTGTCCTTCTTCTTTTGCTATTGTGTTGTCTGTCCTTCTTCTTTTGGCTATTGTGTTGTCTGTCCTTCTTTTGGCTATTGTGTTGTCTGTCCTTCTTCTCTTTGCTATTGCGTTGTCTGTCCTTCTTCTTTTGGCTATTGTGTTGTCTGGTCCTTCTTCTTTTGGCTATTGTGTTGTCTGTCCTTCTTCTTTTGGCTATTGTGTTGTTTGTCCTTCTTCTTTTGGCTATTGTGTTGTCTGTCCTTCTTCGTTTGGCTATTGTGTTGTCTGGCCTTCTTCTTTTAGCAATTGTGTTGTCTGTCCTTCTTCTTTTGGCTATTGTGTTGTCTGTCCTTCTTCTTTTGGCTATTGTGTTGTCTGTCCTTCTTCTTTTTGCTATTGTGTTGTCTGTCCTTCTTCTTTTGGGTATTGTGTTGTCTGTCCTTCTTTTGGCTATTGTGTTGTCTGTCCTTCTTCTTTTGGCTATTGTGTTGTCTGTCCTTCTTCTTTTGGCTATTGTGTTGTCTGTCCTTCTTCTTTTGGCTATTGTGTTGTCTGTCCTTCTTTTCGCTATTGCGTTGTCTGTCCTTCTTCTTTTGGCTATTGTGTTTTCTGTCCTTCTTTTGGCTATTGTGTTGTCTGTCCTTCTTCTTTTGGCTATTGTGTTGTCTGTCCTTCTTCTTTTGGGTATTGTGTTGTCTGTCCTTCTTCTTTTTGCTATTGTGTTTTCTGTCCTTCTTTTGGCTATTGTGTTTACTGTCCTTATCTTGGCTATTGTGTTGTCTGTTCTTCTTCTTTTGGCTATTGTGTTGTCTGTCCTTCTTTTTTTGGCTATTGTGTTTTCTGTCCTTCTTATGGCTATTGTGTTGTCTGTCCTTCTTTTGGCTAATGTGTTGTCTGTCCTTCTTCTTTTGGCTATTGTGTTGTCTGTCCTTCTTTTTTTGGCTATTGTGTTGTCTGTCCTTCTTCTTTTGGCTATTGTGTTGTCTGTCCTTCTTTTGGCTATTGCGTTGTCTGTCCTTCTTCTTTTGGCTATTGTGTTTTCTGTCCTTCATTTGGCTATTGTGTTGTCTGTCCTTATTTTGGCTATTGTGTTGTCTGTCCTTCTTCTTTTGGCTATTGTGTTTTCTGTCCTTCTTTTAGCTATTGTGTTGTCTGTCCTTTTTTTGACTATTGTGTTGTCTGTCCTTCTTCTTTTGGCTATTGTGTTGTCTGTCCTTCTTCTTTTGGCTATTGTGTTGTCTGTCCTTCTTCTTTTGGCTATTGTGTTGTCTGTCCATCTTCTTTTGGCTATTGTGTTGTCTGTCCTTCTTCTTTTTGCTATTGTGTTGTCTGTCCTTCTTCTTTTGGCTATTGTGTTGTCTGTCCTTCTTTTGGCTATTGTGTTGTCTGTCCTTCTTCTTTTGGCTATTGTGTTTTCTGTCCTTCTTTTGGCTATTGTGTTGTCTGTCCTTATTTTGGCTATTGTGTTGTCTGTCCTTCTTCTTTTGGCTATTGTGTTGTCTGTCCTTTTGACTATTGTGTTGTTTGTCCTTCTTCTTTTGACTATTGTGTTGTCTGTCCTTCTTCTTTTGGCTATTGTGTTGTCTGTCCTTCTTCTTTTGGCTATTGTGTTGTCTGTCCTTCTTCTTTTAGTTATTGTGTTGTCTGTCCTTTTTCTTTTGGCTATTGTGTTGTCTGTCCTTCTTCTTTTGGCTATTGTGTTGTCTGTCCTTCATTTGGCTATTGTGTTGTGTGTCCTTCTTCTTTTGGCTATTGTGTTGTCTGTCCTTCTTCTTTTGGCTATTGTGTTGTCTGTCCTTCATTTGGCTATTGTGTTGTCTGTCCTTCTTCTTTTGGCTATTGTGTTGTCTGCCCTTCTTCTTTTGGCTATTGTATTGTCTGTCCTTCTTTTGGCTATTGTGTTGTTTGTCCTTTATCTTTTGGCTATTGTGTTGTCTGTCCATCTTCTTTTGGCTCATTGTGTTGTCTGTCCTTCTTCTTTTTGCTATTGTGTTGTCTGTCCTTATTTTGGCTATTGTGTTGTCTTTCCTTCTTCTTTTGGCTATTGTGTTGTCTGTCCTTCTTCTTTTGGCTATTGTGTTGTCTGTCCTTCTTTTGGCTATTGTGTTGTCTGTCCTTCTTCTTTTGGCTATTGTGTTGTCTGTCCTTCTTCTTTTGGCTATTGTGTTGTCTGTCCATCTTCTTTTGGCTATTGTGTTGTCTGTCCTTCTTCTTTTAGCTATTGTGTTGTCTGTCCTTCTTCTTTTGGCTATTGTGTTGGCTGTCCTTCTTCTTTTGGCTATTGTGTTGTCTGTCCTTCTTCTTTTGGCTATTGTGTTGTCTGTCCTTCTTCCTTTGGCCATTGTGTTGTCTGTCCTTCTTCTTTTGGCTATTGTGTTGTCTCTCCTTCTTCTTTTGGCTATTGTGTTGTCTGGCCTTCTTCTTTTAACTATTTTGTTGTCTCTCCTTCTTCTTTTGGCTATTGTGTTTTCTGTCCTTCTTTTAGCTATTGTGTTTGTTATCCTTATCTTGGCTATTGTGTTGTCTGTTCTTCTTCTTTTGGCTATTGTGTTGTCTGTCCTTCTTCTTTTGGCTATTGTGTTGTCTGTCCTTCTTCTTTTGGCTATTGTGTTGTCTGTCCTTCTTCTTTTGGCTATTGTGTTGTCTGTCCTTCTTCTTTTGGCTATTGTGTTGTATGTCCTTCTTCTTTTAGCTATTGTGTTGTCTGTCCTTCTTCTTTTGGCTATTGTGTTGTCTGTCCTTCTTCTTTTGGCTATTGTGTTGTCTGTCCTTCTTCTTTTAGCTATTGTGTTGTCTGTACTTCTTTTTTTGGCTATTGTGTTGTCTGTCCTTCTTTTGGCTATTGTGTTGTCTGTCCTTCTTCTTTTGGCTATTGCGTTGTCTGTCCTTCTTCTTTTGGCTATTGTGTTGTCTGTCCTTCTTCTTTTGGCTATTGTGTTGTCTGTCCTTCTTCTTTTGGCTATTGTGTTGTCTGTCCTTCTTCTCTTGGCTATTGTGTTGTCTGTCCTTCTTCTTTTGGCTATTGTGTTGTCTGTCCTTCTTTTGGCTATTGTGTTGTCTGTCCTTCTTCGTTTGGCTATTGTGTTGTCTGGCCTTCTTCTTTTAGCAATTGTGTTGTCTGTCCTTCTTCTTTTGGCTATTGTGTTGTCTGTCCTTCTTCTTTTGGCTATTGTGTTGTCTGTCCTTCTTCTTTTTGCTATTGTGTTGTCTGTCCTTCTTCTTTTGGGTATTGTGTTGTCTGTCCTTCTTTTGGCTATTGTGTTGTCTGTCCTTCTTCTTTTGGCTATTGTGTTGTCTGTCCTTCTTCTTTTGGCTATTGTGTTGTCTGTCCTTCTTCTTTTGGCTATTGTGTTGTCTGTCCTTCTTTTCGCTATTGCGTTGTCTGTCCTTCTTCTTTTGGCTATTGTGTTTTCTGTCCTTCTTTTGGCTATTGTGTTGTCTGTCCTTCTTCTTTTGGCTATTGTGTTGTCTGTCCTTCTTCTTTTGGGTATTGTGTTGTCTGTCCTTCTTCTTTTTGCTATTGTGTTTTCTGTCCTTCTTTTGGCTATTGTGTTTACTGTCCTTATCTTGGCTATTGTGTTGTCTGTTCTTCTTCTTTTGGCTATTGTGTTGTCTGTCCTTCTTTTTTTGGCTATTGTGTTTTCTGTCCTTCTTATGGCTATTGTGTTGTCTGTCCTTCTTTTGGCTAATGTGTTGTCTGTCCATCTTCTTTTGGCTATTGTGTTGTCTGTCCTTCTTTTTTTGGCTATTGTGTTGTCTGTCCTTCTTCTTTTGGCTATTGTGTTGTCTGTCCTTCTTTTGGCTATTGCGTTGTCTGTCCTTCTTCTTTTGGCTATTGTGTTTTCTGTCCTTCATTTGGCTATTGTGTTGTCTGTCCTTATTTTGGCTATTGTGTTGTCTGTCCTTCTTCTTTTGGCTATTGTGTTTTCTGTCCTTCTTTTAGCTATTGTGTTGTCTGTCCTTTTTTTGACTATTGTGTTGTCTGTCCTTCTTCTTTTGGCTATTGTGTTGTCTGTCCTTCTTCTTTTGGCTATTGTGTTGTCTGTCCTTCTTCTTTTGGCTATTGTGTTGTCTGTCCATCTTCTTTTGGCTATTGTGTTGTCTGTCCTTCTTCTTTTTGCTATTGTGTTGTCTGTCCTTCTTCTTTTGGCTATTGTGTTGTCTGTCCTTCTTTTGGCTATTGTGTTGTCTGTCCTTCTTCTTTTGGCTATTGTGTTTTCTGTCCTTCTTTTGGCTATTGTGTTGTCTGTCCTTATTTTGGCTATTGTGTTGTCTGTCCTTCTTCTTTTGGCTATTGTGTTGTCTGTCCTTTTGACTATTGTGTTGTCTGTCCTTCTTCTTTTGACTATTGTGTTGTCTGTCCTTCTTCTTTTGGCTATTGTGTTGTCTGTCCTTCTTCTTTTGGCTATTGTGTTGTCTGTCCTTCTTCTTTTAGTTATTGTGTTGTCTGTCCTTTTTCTTTTGGCTATTGTGTTGTCTGTCCTTCTTCTTTTGGCTATTGTGTTGTCTGTCCTTCATTTGGCTATTGTGTTGTGTGTCCTTCTTCTTTTGGCTATTGTGTTGTCTGTCCTTCTTCTTTTGGCTATTGTGTTGTCTGTCCTTCATTTGGCTATTGTGTTGTCTGTCCTTCTTCTTTTGGCTATTGTGTTGTCTGCCCTTCTTCTTTTGGCTATTGTATTGTCTGTCCTTCTTTTGGCTATTGTGTTGTTTGTCCTTTATCTTTTGGCTATTGTGTTGTCTGTCCATCTTCTTTTGGCTCATTGTGTTGTCTGTCCTTCTTCTTTTTGCTATTGTGTTGTCTGTCCTTATTTTGGCTATTGTGTTGTCTTTCCTTCTTCTTTTGGCTATTGTGTTGTCTGTCCTTCTTCTTTTGGCTATTGTGTTGTCTGTCCTTCTTTTGGCTATTGTGTTGTCTGTCCTTCTTCTTTTGGCTATTGTGTTGTCTGTCCTTCTTCTTTTGGCTATTGTGTTGTCTGTCCATCTTCTTTTGGCTATTGTGTTGTCTGTCCTTCTTCTTTTAGCTATTGTGTTGTCTGTCCTTCTTCTTTTGGCTATTGTGTTGGCTGTCCTTCTTCTTTTGGCTATTGTGTTGTCTGTCCTTCTTCTTTTGGCTATTGTGTTGTCTGTCCTTCTTCCTTTGGCCATTGTGTTGTCTGTCCTTCTTCTTTTGGCTATTGTGTTGTCTCTCCTTCTTCTTTTGGCTATTGTGTTGTCTGGCCTTCTTCTTTTAACTATTTTGTTGTCTCTCCTTCTTCTTTTGGCTATTGTGTTTTCTGTCCTTCTTTTAGCTATTGTGTTTGTTATCCTTATCTTGGCTATTGTGTTGTCTGTTCTTCTTCTTTTGGCTATTGTGTTGTCTGTCCTTCTTCTTTTGGCTATTGTGTTGTCTGTCCTTCTTCTTTTGGCTATTGTGTTGTCTGTCCTTCTTCTTTTGGCTATTGTGTTGTCTGTCCTTCTTCTTTTGGCTATTGTGTTGTATGTCCTTCTTCTTTTAGCTATTGTGTTGTCTGTCCTTCTTCTTTTGGCTATTGTGTTGTCTGTCCTTCTTCTTTTGGCTATTGTGTTGTCTGTCCTTCTTCTTTTAGCTATTGTGTTGTCTGTACTTCTTTTTTTGGCTATTGTGTTGTCTGTCCTTCTTTTGGCTATTGTGTTGTCTGTCCTTCTTCTTTTGGCTATTGCGTTGTCTGTCCTTCTTCTTTTGGCTATTGTGTTGTCTGTCCTTCTTCTTTTGGCTATTGTGTTGTCTGTCCTTCTTCTTTTGGCTATTGTGTTGTCTGTCCTTCTTCTCTTGGCTATTGTGTTGTCTGTCCTTCTTCTTTTGGCTATTGTGTTGTCTGTCCTTCTTTTGGCTATTGTGTTGTCTGTCCTTCTTCTTTTGGCTATTGTGTTGTCTGTCCTTCTTCTTTTGGCTATTGTGTTGTCTGTTCTTCTTTGGGCTATTGTGTTGTCTGTCCTTCTTCTTTTGGCTATTGTGTTGTCTGTCCTTCTTCTTTTGCTATTGTGTTGTCTGTCCTTCTTCTTTTGGCTATTGTGTTGTCTGTCCTTCTTTTGGCTATTGTGTTGTCTGTCCTTCTTCTCTTTGCTATTGCGTTGTCTGTCCTTCTTCTTTTGGCTATTGTGTTGTCTGGTCCTTCTTCTTTTGGCTATTGTGTTGTCTGTCCTTCTTCTTTTGGCTATTGTGTTGTTTGTCCTTCTTCTTTTGGCTATTGTGTTGTCTGTTCTTCTTCGTTTGGCTATTGTGTTGTCTGGCCTTCTTCTTTTAGCTATTGTGTTGTCTGTCCTTCTTCTTTTGGCTATTGTGTTGTCTGTCCTTCTTCTTTTGGCTATTGTGTTGTCTGTCCTTCTTCTTTTTGCTATTGTGTTGTCTGTCCTTCTTCTTTTGGCTATTGTGTTGTCTGTCCTTCTTTTGGCTATTGTGTTGTCTGTCCTTCTTCTTTTGGCTATTGTGTTGTCTGTCCTTTTTCTTTTGGCTATTGTGTTGTCTGTCCTTCTTCTTTTGGCTATTGTGTTGTCTGTCCTTCTTTTGGCTATTGCGTTGTCTGTCCTTCTTCTTTTGGCTATTGTGTTTTCTGTCCTTCTTTTGGCGATTGTGTTGTCTGTCCTTCTTCTTTTGGCTATTGTGTTGTCTGTCCTTCTTCTTTTGGGTATTGTGTTGTCTGTCCTTCTTCTTTTGGCTATTGTGTTTTCTGTCCTTCTTTTGGCTATTGTGTTTACTGTCCTTATCTTGGCTATTGTGTTGTCTGTTCTTCTTCTTTTGGCTATTGTGTTGTCTGTCCTTCTTTTTTTGGCTATTGTGTTTTCTGTCCTTCTTATGGCTATTGTGTTGTCTGTCCTTCTTTTGGCTAATGTGTTGTCTGTCCTTCTTCTTTTGGCTATTGTGTTGTCTGTCCTTCTTTTTTTGGCTATTGTGTTGTCTGTCCTTCTTCTTTTGGCTATTGTGTTGTCTGTCCTTCTTTTGGCTATTGCGTTGTCTGTCCTTCTTCTTTTGGCTATTGCGTTGTCTGTCCTTCTTCTTTTGGCTATTGTGTTTTCTGTCCTTCATTTGGCTATTTTGTTGTCTGTCCTTCTTCTTTTGGCTATTGTGTTGTCTGTCCTTCTTTTGGATATTGTGTTGTCTGTCCTTCTTCTTTTGGCTATTGTGTTGGCTGTCCTTCTTCTTTTGGCTATTGTGTTGTCTGTCCTTCTTCTTTTGGCTATTGTGTTGTCTGTCCTTCTTTTGGCTATTTTGTTGTCTGTCCTTCTTCTTTTGGCTATTGTGTTGTCTGTCCTTTTTTTGACTATTGTGTTGTCTGTCCTTCTTCTTTTGGCTATTGTGTTGTCTGTCCTTCTTCTTTTGGCTATTGTGTTGTCTGTCCATCTTCTTTTGGCTATTGTGTTGTCTGTCCTTCTTCTTTTAGCTATTGTGTTGTCTGTCCTTCTTCTTTTGGCTATTGTGTTGTCTGTCCTTCTTCTTTTGGCTATTGTGTTGTCTGTCCTTCTTCTTTTGGCTATTGTGTTGTCTGTCCTTCTTTTGGCTATTTTGTTGTCTGTCCTTCTTCTTTTGGCTATTGTGTTGTCTGTCCTTCTTTTGGATATTGCGTTGTCTGTCCTTCTTCTTTTGGCTATTGTGTTTTCTGTCCTTCTTTTGGCGATTGTGTTGTCTGTCCTTCTTCTTTTGGCTATTGTGTTGTCTGTCCTTCTTCTTTTGGGTATTGTGTTGTCTGTCCTTCTTCTTTTGGCTATTGTGTTTTCTGTCCTTCTTTTGGCTATTGTGTTTTTACTGTCCTTATCTTGGCTATTGTGTTGTCTGTTCTTCTTCTTTTGGCTATTGTGTTGTCTGTCCTTCTTCTTTTGGCTATTGCGTTGTCTGTCCTTCTTCTTTTGGCTATTGTGTTGTCTGTCCTTCTTCTTTTGGCTATTGTGTTGTCTGTCCTTCTTCTTTTGGCTATTGTGTTGTCTGTCCTTCTTCTCTTGGCTATTGTGTTGTCTGTCCTTCTTCTTTTGGCTATTGTGTTGTCTGTCCTTCTTTTGGCTATTGTGTTGTCTGTCCTTCTTCTTTTGGCTATTGTGTTGTCTGTCCTTCTTCTTTTGGCTATTGTGTTGTCTGTTCTTCTTTGGGCTATTGTGTTGTCTGTCCTTCTTCTTTTGGCTATTGTGTTGTCTGTCCTTCTTCTTTTGCTATTGTGTTGTCTGTCCTTCTTCTTTTGGCTATTGTGTTGTCTGTCCTTCTTTTGGCTATTGTGTTGTCTGTCCTTCTTCTCTTTGCTATTGCGTTGTCTGTCCTTCTTCTTTTGGCTATTGTGTTGTCTGGTCCTTCTTCTTTTGGCTATTGTGTTGTCTGTCCTTCTTCTTTTGGCTATTGTGTTGTTTGTCCTTCTTCTTTTGGCTATTGTGTTGTCTGTTCTTCTTCGTTTGGCTATTGTGTTGTCTGGCCTTCTTCTTTTAGCTATTGTGTTGTCTGTCCTTCTTCTTTTGGCTATTGTGTTGTCTGTCCTTCTTCTTTTGGCTATTGTGTTGTCTGTCCTTCTTCTTTTTGCTATTGTGTTGTCTGTCCTTCTTCTTTTGGCTATTGTGTTGTCTGTCCTTCTTTTGGCTATTGTGTTGTCTGTCCTTCTTCTTTTGGCTATTGTGTTGTCTGTCCTTTTTCTTTTGGCTATTGTGTTGTCTGTCCTTCTTCTTTTGGCTATTGTGTTGTCTGTCCTTCTTTTGGCTATTGCGTTGTCTGTCCTTCTTCTTTTGGCTATTGTGTTTTCTGTCCTTCTTTTGGCGATTGTGTTGTCTGTCCTTCTTCTTTTGGCTATTGTGTTGTCTGTCCTTCTTCTTTTGGGTATTGTGTTGTCTGTCCTTCTTCTTTTGGCTATTGTGTTTTCTGTCCTTCTTTTGGCTATTGTGTTTACTGTCCTTATCTTGGCTATTGTGTTGTCTGTTCTTCTTCTTTTGGCTATTGTGTTGTCTGTCCTTCTTTTTTTGGCTATTGTGTTTTCTGTCCTTCTTATGGCTATTGTGTTGTCTGTCCTTCTTTTGGCTAATGTGTTGTCTGTCCTTCTTCTTTTGGCTATTGTGTTGTCTGTCCTTCTTTTTTTGGCTATTGTGTTGTCTGTCCTTCTTCTTTTGGCTATTGTGTTGTCTGTCCTTCTTTTGGCTATTGCGTTGTCTGTCCTTCTTCTTTTGGCTATTGCGTTGTCTGTCCTTCTTCTTTTGGCTATTGTGTTTTCTGTCCTTCATTTGGCTATTTTGTTGTCTGTCCTTCTTCTTTTGGCTATTGTGTTGTCTGTCCTTCTTTTGGATATTGTGTTGTCTGTCCTTCTTCTTTTGGCTATTGTGTTGGCTGTCCTTCTTCTTTTGGCTATTGTGTTGTCTGTCCTTCTTCTTTTGGCTATTGTGTTGTCTGTCCTTCTTTTGGCTATTTTGTTGTCTGTCCTTCTTCTTTTGGCTATTGTGTTGTCTGTCCTTTTTTTGACTATTGTGTTGTCTGTCCTTCTTCTTTTGGCTATTGTGTTGTCTGTCCTTCTTCTTTTGGCTATTGTGTTGTCTGTCCATCTTCTTTTGGCTATTGTGTTGTCTGTCCTTCTTCTTTTAGCTATTGTGTTGTCTGTCCTTCTTCTTTTGGCTATTGTGTTGTCTGTCCTTCTTCTTTTGGCTATTGTGTTGTCTGTCCTTCTTCTTTTGGCTATTGTGTTGTCTGTCCTTCTTTTGGCTATTTTGTTGTCTGTCCTTCTTCTTTTGGCTATTGTGTTGTCTGTCCTTCTTTTGGATATTGCGTTGTCTGTCCTTCTTCTTTTGGCTATTGTGTTTTCTGTCCTTCTTTTGGCGATTGTGTTGTCTGTCCTTCTTCTTTTGGCTATTGTGTTGTCTGTCCTTCTTCTTTTGGGTATTGTGTTGTCTGTCCTTCTTCTTTTGGCTATTGTGTTTTCTGTCCTTCTTTTGGCTATTGTGTTTTTACTGTCCTTATCTTGGCTATTGTGTTGTCTGTTCTTCTTCTTTTGGCTATTGTGTTGTCTGTCCTTCTTTTTTTGGCTATTGTGTTTTCTGTCCTTCTTATGGCTATTGTGTTGTCTGTCCTTCTTTTGGCTAATGTGTTGTCTGTCCTTCTTCTTTTGGCTATTGTGTTGTCTGTCCTTCTTTTTTTGGCTATTGTGTTGTCTGTCCTTCTTCTTTTGGCTATTGTGTTGTCTGTCCTTCTTTTGGCTATTGCGTTGTCTGTCCTTCTTCTTTTGGCTATTGCGTTGTCTGTCCTTCTTCTTTTGGCTATTGTGTTTTCTGTCCTTCATTTGGCTATTTTGTTGTCTGTCCTTCTTCTTTTGGCTATTGTGTTGTCTGTCCTTCTTTTGGATATTGTGTTGTCTGTCCTTCTTCTTTTGGCTATTGTGTTGGCTGTCCTTCTTCTTTTGGCTATTGTGTTGTCTGTCCTTCTTCTTTTGGCTATTGTGTGTCTGTCCTTCTTTTGGCTATTTTGTTGTCTGTCCTTCTTCTTTTGGCTATTGTGTTGTCTGTCCTTTTTTTGACTATTGTGTTGTCTGTCCTTCTTCTTTTGGCTATTGCGTTGTCTGTTTTTCTTCTTTTGGCTATTGTGTTGTCTGTCCTTCTTCTTTTGGCTATTGTGTTGTCTGTCCTTCTTCTTTTGGCTATTGTGTTGTCTGTCCTTCTTCTCTTGGCTATTGTGTTGTCTGTCCTTCTTCTTTTGGCTATTGTGTTGTCTGTCCTTCTTTTGGCTATTGTGTTGTCTGTCCTTCTTCTTTTGGCTATTGTGTTGTCTGTCCTTCTTCTTTTGGCTATTGTGTTGTCTGTTCTTCTTTGGGCTATTGTGTTGTCTGTCTTTCTTCTTTTGGCTATTGTGTTGTCTGTCCTTCTTCTTTTGCTATTGTGTTGTCTGTCCTTCTTCTTTTGGCTATTGTGTTGTCTGTCCTTCTTTTGGCTATTGTGTTGTCTGTCCTTCTTCTCTTTGCTATTGCGTTGTCTGTCCTTCTTCTTTTGGCTATTGTGTTGTCTGGTCCTTCTTCTTTTGGCTATTGTGTTGTCTGTCCTTCTTCTTTTGGCTATTGTGTTGTTTGTCCTTCTTCTTTTGGCTATTGTGTTGTCTGTTCTTCTTCGTTTGGCTATTGTGTTGTCTGGCCTTCTTCTTTTAGCTATTGTGTTGTCTGTCCTTCTTCTTTTGGCTATTGTGTTGTCTGTCCTTCTTCTTTTGGCTATTGTGTTGTCTGTCCTTCTTCTTTTTGCTATTGTGTTGTCTGTCCTTCTTCGTTTGGCTATTGTGTTGTCTGTCCTTCTTTTGGCTATTGTGTTGTCTGTCCTTCTTCTTTTGGCTATTGTGTTGTCTGTCCTTTTTCTTTTGGCTATTGTGTTGTCTGTCCTTCTTCTTTTGGCTATTGTGTTGTCTGTCCTTCTTTTGGCTATTGCGTTGTCTGTCCTTCTTCTTTTGGCTATTGTGTTTTCTGTCCTTCTTTTGGCGATTGTGTTGTCTGTCCTTCTTCTTTTGGCTATTGTGTTGTCTGTCCTTCTTCTTTTGGGTATTGTGTTGTCTGTCCTTCTTCTTTTGGCTATTGTGTTTTCTGTCCTTCTTTTGGCTATTGTGTTTACTGTCCTTATCTTGGCTATTGTGTTGTCTGTTCTTCTTCTTTTGGCTATTGTGTTGTCTGTCCTTCTTTTTTTGGCTATTGTGTTTTCTGTCCTTCTTATGGCTATTGTGTTGTCTGTCCTTCTTTTGGCTAATGTGTTGTCTGTCCTTCTTCTTTTGGCTATTGTGTTGTCTGTCCTTCTTTTTTTGGCTATTGTGTTGTCTGTCCTTCTTCTTTTGGCTATTGTGTTGTCTGTCCTTCTTTTGGCTATTGCGTTGTCTGTCCTTCTTCTTTTGGCTATTGCGTTGTCTGTCCTTCTTCTTTTGGCTATTGTGTTTTCTGTCCTTCATTTGGCTATTTTGTTGTCTGTCCTTCTTCTTTTGGCTATTGTGTTGTCTGTCCTTCTTTTGGATATTGTGTTGTCTGTCCTTCTTCTTTTGGCTATTGTGTTGGCTGTCCTTCTTCTTTTGGCTATTGTGTTGTCTGTCCTTCTTCTTTTGGCTATTGTGTTGTCTGTCCTTCTTTTGGCTATTTTGTTGTCTGTCCTTCTTCTTTTGGCTATTGTGTTGTCTGTCCTTTTTTTGACTATTGTGTTGTCTGTCCTTCTTCTTTTGGCTATTGTGTTGTCTGTCCTTCTTCTTTTGGCTATTGTGTTGTCTGTCCATCTTCTTTTGGCTATTGTGTTGTCTGTCCTTCTTCTTTTAGCTATTGTGTTGTCTGTCCTTCTTCTTTTGGCTATTGTGTTGTCTGTCCTTCTTCTTTTGGCTATTGTGTTGTCTGTCCTTCTTCTTTTGGCTATTGTGTTGTCTGTCCTTCTTTTGGCTATTTTGTTGTCTGTCCTTCTTCTTTTGGCTATTGTGTTGTCTGTCCTTCTTTTGGCTATTGCGTTGTCTGTCCTTCTTCTTTTGGCTATTGTGTTTTCTGTCCTTCTTTTGGCGATTGTGTTGTCTGTCCTTCTTCTTTTGGCTATTGTGTTGTCTGTCCTTCTTCTTTTGGGTATTGTGTTGTCTGTCCTTCTTCTTTTGGCTATTGTGTTTTCTGTCCTTCTTTTGGCTATTGTGTTTACTGTCCTTATCTTGGCTATTGTGTTGTCTGTTCTTCTTCTTTTGGCTATTGTGTTGTCTGTCCTTCTTTTTTTGGCTATTGTGTTTTCTGTCCTTCTTATGGCTATTGTGTTGTCTGTCCTTCTTTTGGCTAATGTGTTGTCTGTCCTTCTTCTTTTGGCTATTGTGTTGTCTGTCCTTCTTTTTTTGGCTATTGTGTTGTCTGTCCTTCTTCTTTTGGCTATTGTGTTGTCTGTCCTTCTTTTGGCTATTGCGTTGTCTGTCCTTCTTCTTTTGGCTATTGCGTTGTCTGTCCTTCTTCTTTTGGCTATTGTGTTTTCTGTCCTTCATTTGGCTATTTTGTTGTCTGTCCTTCTTCTTTTGGCTATTGCGTTGTCTGTCCTTCTTTTGGATATTGTGTTGTCTGTCCTTCTTCTTTTGGCTATTGTGTTGGCTGTCCTTCTTCTTTTGGCTATTGTGTTGTCTGTCCTTCTTCTTTTGGCTATTGTGTGTCTGTCCTTCTTTTGGCTATTTTGTTGTCTGTCCTTCTTCTTTTGGCTATTGTGTTGTCTGTCCTTTTTTTGACTATTGTGTTGTCTGTCCTTCTTCTTTTGGCTATTGTGTTGTCTGTCCTTCTTCTTTTGGCTATTGTGTTGTCTGTCCATCTTCTTTTGGCTATTGTGTTGTCTGTCCTTCTTCTTTTAGCTATTGTGTTGTCTGTCCTTCTTCTTTTGGCTATTGTGTTGTCTGTCCTTCTTCTTTTGGCTATTGTGTTGTCTGTCCTTCTTCTTTTGGCTATTGTGTTGTCTGTCCTTCTTTTGGCTATTTTGTTGTCTGTCCTTCTTCTTTTGGCTATTGTGTTGTCTGTCCTTCTTTTGGATATTGTGTTGTCTGTCCTTCTTCTTTTGGCTATTGTGTTGGCTGTCCTTCTTCTTTTGGCTATTGTGTTGTCTGTCCTTCTTCTTTTGGCTATTGTGTTGTCTGTTCTTCTTCTTTTGGCTATTTTGTTGTCTGTCCTTCTTCTTTTGGCTATTGTGTTGTCTGTCCTTCTTTTGGCTATTGTGTTGTCTGTCCTTCTTCTTTTGGCTATTGTGTTGTCTGTCCTTCTTCTTTTGGCTATTGTGTTGTCTGTCCTTCTTCTTTTGGCTATTGTGTTGTCTGTCCTTCTTCTTTTGGCTATTGTGTTGTCTGTCCTTCTTTTGGCTATTGTGTTGTCTGTCCTTCTTCTCTTTGCTATTGCGTTGTCTGTCCTTCTTCTTTTGGCTATTGTGTTGTCTGGTCCTTCTTCTTTTGGCTATTGTGTTGTCTGTCCTTCTTCTTTTGGCTATTGTGTTGTTTGTCCTTCTTCTTTTGGCTATTGTGTTGTCTGTCCTTCTTCGTTTGGCTATTGTGTTGTCTGGCCTTCTTCTTTTAGCTATTGTGTTGTCTGTCCTTCTTCTTTTAACTATTTTGTTGTCTCTCCTTCTTCTTTTGGCTATTGTGTTTTCTGTCCTTCTTTTAGCTATTGTGTTTGTTATCCTTATCTTGGCTATTGTGTTGTCTGTTCTTCTTCTTTTGGCTATTGTGTTGTCTGTCCTTCTTCTTTTGGCTATTGTGTTGTCTGTCCTTCTTCTTTTGGCTATAGTGTTGTCTGTCCTTCTTCTTTTGGCTATTGTGTTGTCTGTCCTTCTTCTTTTGGCTATTGTGTTGTATGTCCTTCTTCTTTTAGCTATTGTGTTGTCTGTCCTTCTTCTTTTGGCTATTGTGTTGTCTGTCCTTCTTCTTTTGGCTATTGTGTTGTCTGTCCTTCTTCTTTTAGCTATTGTGTTGTCTGTACTTCTTTTTTTGGCTATTGTGTTGTCTGTCCTTCTTTTGGCTATTGTGTTGTCTGTCCTTCTTCTTTTGGCTATTGCGTTGTCTGTCCTTCTTCTTTTGGCTATTGTGTTGTCTGTCCTTCTTCTTTTGGCTATTGTGTTGTCTGTCCTTCTTCTTTTGGCTATTGTGTTGTCTGTCCTTCTTCTCTTGGCTATTGTGTTGTCTGTCCTTCTTCTTTTGGCTATTGTGTTGTCTGTCCTTCTTTTGGCTATTGTGTTGTCTGTCCTTCTTCTTTTGGCTATTGTGTTGTCTGTCCTTCTTCTTTTGGCTATTGTGTTGTCTGTTCTTCTTTGGGCTATTGTGTTGTCTGTCCTTCTTCTTTTGGCTATTGTGTTGTCTGTCCTTCTTCTTTTGCTATTGTGTTGTCTGTCCTTCTTCTTTTGGCTATTGTGTTGTCTGTCCTTCTTTTGGCTATTGTGTTGTCTGTCCTTCTTCTTTTGCTATTGCGTTGTCTGTCCTTCTTCTTTTGGCTATTGTGTTGTCTGGTCCTTCTTCTTTTGGCTATTGTGTTGTCTGTCCTTCTTCTTTTGGCTATTGTGTTGTTTGTCCTTCTTCTTTTGGCTATTGTGTTGTCTGTCCTTCTTCGTTTGGCTATTGTGTTGTCTGGCCTTCTTCTTTTAGCTATTGTGTTGTCTGTCCTTCTTCTTTTGGCTATTGTGTTGTCTGTCCTTCTTCTTTTGGCTATTGTGTTGTCTGTCCTTCTTCTTTTTGCTATTGTGTTGTCTGTCCTTCTTCTTTTGGCTATTGTGTTGTCTGTCCTTCTTCTTTTGGCTATTGTGTTGTCTGTCCTTCTTTTGGCTATTGCGTTGTCTGTCCTTCTTCTTTTGGCTATTGTGTTTTCTGTCCTTCTTTTGGCGATTGTGTTGTCTGTCCTTCTTCTTTTGGCTATTGTGTTGTCTGTCCTTCTTCTTTTGGGTATTGTGTTGTCTGTCCTTCTTCTTTTGGCTATTGTGTTTTCTGTCCTTCTTTTGGCTATTGTGTTTACTGTCCTTATCTTGGCTATTGTGTTGTCTGTTCTTCTTCTTTTGGCTATTGTGTTGTCTGTCCTTCTTTTTTTGGCTATTGTGTTTTCTGTCCTTCTTATGGCTATTGTGTTGTCTGTCCTTCTTTTGGCTAATGTGTTGTCTGTCCTTCTTCTTTTGGCTATTGTGTTGTCTGTCCTTCTTTTTTTGGCTATTGTGTTGTCTGTCCTTCTTCTTTTGGCTATTGTGTTGTCTGTCCTTCTTTTGGCTATTGCGTTGTCTGTCCTTCTTCTTTTGGCTATTGCGTTGTCTGTCCTTCTTCTTTTGGCTATTGTGTTTTCTGTCCTTCATTTGGCTATTGCGTTGTCTGTCCTTCTTCTTTTGGCTATTGTGTTGTCTGTCCTTCTTCTTTTGGCTATTGTGTTGGCTGTCCTTCTTCTTTTGGCTATTGTGTTGTCTGTCCTTCTTCTTTTGGCTATTGTGTGTCTGTCCTTCTTTTGGCTATTTTGTTGTCTGTCCTTCTTCTTTTGGCTATTGTGTTGTCTGTCCTTTTTTTGACTATTGTGTTGTCTGTCCTTCTTCTTTTGGCTATTGTGTTGTCTGTCCTTCTTCTTTTGGCTATTGTGTTGTCTGTCCTTCTTTTGGCTATTGCGTTGTCTGTCCTTCTTCTTTTGGCTATTGTGTTGTCTGTCCTTCTTCTTTTGGCTATTGTGTTGGCTGTCCTTCTTCTTTTGGCTATTGTGTTGTCTGTCCTTCTTCTTTTGGCTATTGTGTGTCTGTCCTTCTTTTGGCTATTTTGTTGTCTGTCCTTCTTCTTTTGGCTATTGTGTTGTCTGTCCTTTTTTTGACTATTGTGTTGTCTGTCCTTCTTCTTTTGGCTATTGTGTTGTCTGTCCTTCTTCTTTTGGCTATTGTGTTGTCTGTCCATCTTCTTTTGGCTATTGTGTTGTCTGTCCTTCTTCTTTTAGCTATTGTGTTGTCTGTCCTTCTTCTTTTGGCTATTGTGTTGTCTGTCCTTCTTCTTTTGGCTATTGTGTTGTCTGTCCTTCTTCTTTTGGCTATTGTGTTGTCTGTCCTTCTTTTGGCTATTTTGTTGTCTGTCCTTCTTCTTTTGGCTATTGTGTTGTCTGTCCTTCTTTTGGATATTGTGTTGTCTGTCCTTCTTCTTTTGGCTATTGTGTTGGCTGTCCTTCTTCTTTTGGCTATTGTGTTGTCTGTCCTTCTTCTTTTGGCTATTGTGTTGTCTGTTCTTCTTCTTTTGGCTATTTTGTTGTCTGTCCTTCTTCTTTTGGCTATTGTGTTGTCTGTCCTTCTTTTGGCTATTGTGTTGTCTGTCCTTCTTCTTTTGGCTATTGTGTTGTCTGTCCTTCTTCTTTTGGCTATTGTGTTGTCTGTCCTTCTTCTTTTGGCTATTGTGTTGTCTGTCCTTCTTCTTTTGGCTATTGTGTTGTCTGTCCTTCTTTTGGCTATTGTGTTGTCTGTCCTTCTTCTCTTTGCTATTGCGTTGTCTGTCCTTCTTCTTTTGGCTATTGTGTTGTCTGGTCCTTCTTCTTTTGGCTATTGTGTTGTCTGTCCTTCTTCTTTTGGCTATTGTGTTGTTTGTCCTTCTTCTTTTGGCTATTGTGTTGTCTGTCCTTCTTCGTTTGGCTATTGTGTTGTCTGGCCTTCTTCTTTTAGCTATTGTGTTGTCTGTCCTTCTTCTTTTAACTATTTTGTTGTCTCTCCTTCTTCTTTTGGCTATTGTGTTTTCTGTCCTTCTTTTAGCTATTGTGTTTGTTATCCTTATCTTGGCTATTGTGTTGTCTGTTCTTCTTCTTTTGGCTATTGTGTTGTCTGTCCTTCTTCTTTTGGCTATTGTGTTGTCTGTCCTTCTTCTTTTGGCTATAGTGTTGTCTGTCCTTCTTCTTTTGGCTATTGTGTTGTCTGTCCTTCTTCTTTTGGCTATTGTGTTGTATGTCCTTCTTCTTTTAGCTATTGTGTTGTCTGTCCTTCTTCTTTTGGCTATTGTGTTGTCTGTCCTTCTTCTTTTGGCTATTGTGTTGTCTGTCCTTCTTCTTTTAGCTATTGTGTTGTCTGTACTTCTTTTTTTGGCTATTGTGTTGTCTGTCCTTCTTTTGGCTATTGTGTTGTCTGTCCTTCTTCTTTTGGCTATTGCGTTGTCTGTCCTTCTTCTTTTGGCTATTGTGTTGTCTGTCCTTCTTCTTTTGGCTATTGTGTTGTCTGTCCTTCTTCTTTTGGCTATTGTGTTGTCTGTCCTTCTTCTCTTGGCTATTGTGTTGTCTGTCCTTCTTCTTTTGGCTATTGTGTTGTCTGTCCTTCTTTTGGCTATTGTGTTGTCTGTCCTTCTTCTTTTGGCTATTGTGTTGTCTGTCCTTCTTCTTTTGGCTATTGTGTTGTCTGTTCTTCTTTGGGCTATTGTGTTGTCTGTCCTTCTTCTTTTGGCTATTGTGTTGTCTGTCCTTCTTCTTTTGCTATTGTGTTGTCTGTCCTTCTTCTTTTGGCTATTGTGTTGTCTGTCCTTCTTTTGGCTATTGTGTTGTCTGTCCTTCTTCTTTTGGCTATTGTGTTGTCTGTCCTTCTTCTTTTGGCTATTGTGTTTTCTGTCCTTCATTTGGCTATTTTGTTGTCTGTCCTTCTTCTTTTGGCTATTGTGTTGTCTGTCCTTCTTTTGGATATTGTGTTGTCTGTCCTTCTTCTTTTGGCTATTGTGTTGGCTGTCCTTCTTCTTTTGGCTATTGTGTTGTCTGTCCTTCTTCTTTTGGCTATTGTGTGTCTGTCCTTCTTTTGGCTATTTTGTTGTCTGTCCTTCTTCTTTTGGCTATTGTGTTGTCTGTCCTTTTTTTGACTATTGTGTTGTCTGTCCTTCTTCTTTTGGCTATTGCGTTGTCTGTTTTTCTTCTTTTGGCTATTGTGTTGTCTGTCCTTCTTCTTTTGGCTATTGTGTTGTCTGTCCTTCTTCTTTTGGCTATTGTGTTGTCTGTCCTTCTTCTCTTGGCTATTGTGTTGTCTGTCCTTCTTCTTTTGGCTATTGTGTTGTCTGTCCTTCTTTTGGCTATTGTGTTGTCTGTCCTTCTTCTTTTGGCTATTGTGTTGTCTGTCCTTCTTCTTTTGGCTATTGTGTTGTCTGTTCTTCTTTGGGCTATTGTGTTGTCTGTCTTTCTTCTTTTGGCTATTGTGTTGTCTGTCCTTCTTCTTTTGCTATTGTGTTGTCTGTCCTTCTTCTTTTGGCTATTGTGTTGTCTGTCCTTCTTTTGGCTATTGTGTTGTCTGTCCTTCTTCTCTTTGCTATTGCGTTGTCTGTCCTTCTTCTTTTGGCTATTGTATTGTCTGGTCCTTCTTCTTTTGGCTATTGTGTTGTCTGTCCTTCTTCTTTTGGCTATTGTGTTGTTTGTCCTTCTTCTTTTGGCTATTGTGTTGTCTGTTCTTCTTCGTTTGGCTATTGTGTTGTCTGGCCTTCTTCTTTTAGCTATTGTGTTGTCTGTCCTTCTTCTTTTGGCTATTGTGTTGTCTGTCCTTCTTCTTTTGGCTATTGTGTTGTCTGTCCTTCTTCTTTTTGCTATTGTGTTGTCTGTCCTTCTTCGTTTGGCTATTGTGTTGTCTGTCCTTCTTTTGGCTATTGTGTTGTCTGTCCTTCTTCTTTTGGCTATTGTGTTGTCTGTCCTTTTTCTTTTGGCTATTGTGTTGTCTGTCCTTCTTCTTTTGGCTATTGTGTTGTCTGTCCTTCTTTTGGCTATTGCGTTGTCTGTCCTTCTTCTTTTGGCTATTGTGTTTTCTGTCCTTCTTTTGGCGATTGTGTTGTCTGTCCTTCTTCTTTTGGCTATTGTGTTGTCTGTCCTTCTTCTTTTGGGTATTGTGTTGTCTGTCCTTCTTCTTTTGGCTATTGTGTTTTCTGTCCTTCTTTTGGCTATTGTGTTTACTGTCCTTATCTTGGCTATTGTGTTGTCTGTTCTTCTTCTTTTGGCTATTGTGTTGTCTGTCCTTCTTTTTTTGGCTATTGTGTTTTCTGTCCTTCTTATGGCTATTGTGTTGTCTGTCCTTCTTTTGGCTAATGTGTTGTCTGTCCTTCTTCTTTTGGCTATTGTGTTGTCTGTCCTTCTTTTTTTGGCTATTGTGTTGTCTGTCCTTCTTCTTTTGGCTATTGTGTTGTCTGTCCTTCTTTTGGCTATTGCGTTGTCTGTCCTTCTTCTTTTGGCTATTGCGTTGTCTGTCCTTCTTCTTTTGGCTATTGTGTTTTCTGTCCTTCATTTGGCTATTTTGTTGTCTGTCCTTCTTCTTTTGGCTATTGTGTTGTCTGTCCTTCTTTTGGATATTGTGTTGTCTGTCC
Source organism: Bathymodiolus brooksi (assembly GCA_963680875.1). Lineage (NCBI taxonomy): Eukaryota > Metazoa > Mollusca > Bivalvia > Mytilida > Modiolidae > Bathymodiolus > Bathymodiolus brooksi. The sequence continues at coordinate 88,835,244 of OY804578.1, read as the reverse complement.
TTCTTCTTTTGGCTATTGTGTTGGCTGTCCTTCTTCTTTTGGCTATTGTGTTGTCTGTCCTTCTTCTTTTGGCTATTGTGTTGTCTGTCCTTCTTCTTTTAGCTATTGTGTTGTCTGTCCTTCTTCTTTTGGCTATTGTGTTGTCTGTCCTTCTTCTTTTGGCTATTGTGTTGTCTGTCCTTCTTCTTTTGGCTATTGTGTTGTCTGTCCTTCTTTTGGCTATTTTGTTGTCTGTCCTTCTTCTTTTGGCTATTGTGTTGTCTGTCCTTCTTTTGGCTATTGCGTTGTCTGTCCTTCTTCTTTTGGCTATTGTGTTTTCTGTCCTTCTTTTGGCGATTGTGTTGTCTGTCCTTCTTCTTTTGGCTATTGTGTTGTCTGTCCTTCTTCTTTTGGGTATTGTGTTGTCTGTCCTTCTTCTTTTGGCTATTGTGTTTTCTGTCCTTCTTTTGGCTATTGTGTTTACTGTCCTTATCTTGGCTATTGTGTTGTCTGTTCTTCTTCTTTTGGCTATTGTGTTGTCTGTCCTTCTTTTTTTGGCTATTGTGTTTTCTGTCCTTCTTATGGCTATTGTGTTGTCTGTCCTTCTTTTGGCTAATGTGTTGTCTGTCCTTCTTCTTTTGGCTATTGTGTTGTCTGTCCTTCTTTTTTTGGCTATTGTGTTGTCTGTCCTTCTTCTTTTGGCTATTGTGTTGTCTGTCCTTCTTTTGGCTATTGCGTTGTCTGTCCTTCTTCTTTTGGCTATTGCGTTGTCTGTCCTTCTTCTTTTGGCTATTGTGTTTTCTGTCCTTCATTTGGCTATTTTGTTGTCTGTCCTTCTTCTTTTGGCTATTGCGTTGTCTGTCCTTCTTTTGGATATTGTGTTGTCTGTCCTTCTTCTTTTGGCTATTGTGTTGGCTGTCCTTCTTCTTTTGGCTATTGTGTTGTCTGTCCTTCTTCTTTTGGCTATTGTGTGTCTGTCCTTCTTTTGGCTATTTTGTTGTCTGTCCTTCTTCTTTTGGCTATTGTGTTGTCTGTCCTTTTTTTGACTATTGTGTTGTCTGTCCTTCTTCTTTTGGCTATTGTGTTGTCTGTCCTTCTTCTTTTGGCTATTGTGTTGTCTGTCCATCTTCTTTTGGCTATTGTGTTGTCTGTCCTTCTTCTTTTAGCTATTGTGTTGTCTGTCCTTCTTCTTTTGGCTATTGTGTTGTCTGTCCTTCTTCTTTTGGCTATTGTGTTGTCTGTCCTTCTTCTTTTGGCTATTGTGTTGTCTGTCCTTCTTTTGGCTATTTTGTTGTCTGTCCTTCTTCTTTTGGCTATTGTGTTGTCTGTCCTTCTTTTGGATATTGTGTTGTCTGTCCTTCTTCTTTTGGCTATTGTGTTGGCTGTCCTTCTTCTTTTGGCTATTGTGTTGTCTGTCCTTCTTCTTTTGGCTATTGTGTTGTCTGTTCTTCTTCTTTTGGCTATTTTGTTGTCTGTCCTTCTTCTTTTGGCTATTGTGTTGTCTGTCCTTCTTTTGGCTATTGTGTTGTCTGTCCTTCTTCTTTTGGCTATTGTGTTGTCTGTCCTTCTTCTTTTGGCTATTGTGTTGTCTGTCCTTCTTCTTTTGGCTATTGTGTTGTCTGTCCTTCTTCTTTTGGCTATTGTGTTGTCTGTCCTTCTTTTGGCTATTGTGTTGTCTGTCCTTCTTCTCTTTGCTATTGCGTTGTCTGTCCTTCTTCTTTTGGCTATTGTGTTGTCTGGTCCTTCTTCTTTTGGCTATTGTGTTGTCTGTCCTTCTTCTTTTGGCTATTGTGTTGTTTGTCCTTCTTCTTTTGGCTATTGTGTTGTCTGTCCTTCTTCGTTTGGCTATTGTGTTGTCTGGCCTTCTTCTTTTAGCTATTGTGTTGTCTGTCCTTCTTCTTTTAACTATTTTGTTGTCTCTCCTTCTTCTTTTGGCTATTGTGTTTTCTGTCCTTCTTTTAGCTATTGTGTTTGTTATCCTTATCTTGGCTATTGTGTTGTCTGTCCTTCTTCTTTTGGCTATTGTGTTGTCTGTCCTTCTTCTTTTGGCTATAGTGTTGTCTGTCCTTCTTCTTTTGGCTATTGTGTTGTCTGTCCTTCTTCTTTTGGCTATTGTGTTGTATGTCCTTCTTCTTTTAGCTATTGTGTTGTCTGTCCTTCTTCTTTTGGCTATTGTGTTGTCTGTCCTTCTTCTTTTGGCTATTGTGTTGTCTGTCCTTCTTCTTTTAGCTATTGTGTTGTCTGTACTTCTTTTTTTGGCTATTGTGTTGTCTGTCCTTCTTTTGGCTATTGTGTTGTCTGTCCTTCTTCTTTTGGCTATTGCGTTGTCTGTCCTTCTTCTTTTGGCTATTGTGTTGTCTGTCCTTCTTCTTTTGGCTATTGTGTTGTCTGTCCTTCTTCTTTTGGCTATTGTGTTGTCTGTCCTTCTTCTCTTGGCTATTGTGTTGTCTGTCCTTCTTCTTTTGGCTATTGTGTTGTCTGTCCTTCTTTTGGCTATTGTGTTGTCTGTCCTTCTTCTTTTGGCTATTGTGTTGTCTGTCCTTCTTCTTTTGGCTATTGTGTTGTCTGTTCTTCTTTGGGCTATTGTGTTGTCTGTCCTTCTTCTTTTGGCTATTGTGTTGTCTGTCCTTCTTCTTTTGCTATTGTGTTGTCTGTCCTTCTTCTTTTGGCTATTGTGTTGTCTGTCCTTCTTTTGGCTATTGTGTTGTCTGTCCTTCTTCTTTTGCTATTGCGTTGTCTGTCCTTCTTCTTTTGGCTATTGTGTTGTCTGGTCCTTCTTCTTTTGGCTATTGTGTTGTCTGTCCTTCTTCTTTTGGCTATTGTGTTGTTTGTCCTTCTTCTTTTGGCTATTGTGTTGTCTGTCCTTCTTCGTTTGGCTATTGTGTTGTCTGGCCTTCTTCTTTTAGCTATTGTGTTGTCTGTCCTTCTTCTTTTGGCTATTGTGTTGTCTGTCCTTCTTCTTTTGGCTATTGTGTTGTCTGTCCTTCTTCTTTTTGCTATTGTGTTGTCTGTCCTTCTTCTTTTGGCTATTGTGTTGTCTGTCCTTCTTCTTTTGGCTATTGTGTTGTCTGTCCTTCTTTTGGCTATTGCGTTGTCTGTCCTTCTTCTTTTGGCTATTGTGTTTTCTGTCCTTCTTTTGGCGATTGTGTTGTCTGTCCTTCTTCTTTTGGCTATTGTGTTGTCTGTCCTTCTTCTTTTGGGTATTGTGTTGTCTGTCCTTCTTCTTTTGGCTATTGTGTTTTCTGTCCTTCTTTTGGCTATTGTGTTTACTGTCCTTATCTTGGCTATTGTGTTGTCTGTTCTTCTTCTTTTGGCTATTGTGTTGTCTGTCCTTCTTTTTTTGGCTATTGTGTTTTCTGTCCTTCTTATGGCTATTGTGTTGTCTGTCCTTCTTTTGGCTAATGTGTTGTCTGTCCTTCTTCTTTTGGCTATTGTGTTGTCTGTCCTTCTTTTTTTGGCTATTGTGTTGTCTGTCCTTCTTCTTTTGGCTATTGTGTTGTCTGTCCTTCTTTTGGCTATTGCGTTGTCTGTCCTTCTTCTTTTGGCTATTGCGTTGTCTGTCCTTCTTCTTTTGGCTATTGTGTTTTCTGTCCTTCATTTGGCTATTGCGTTGTCTGTCCTTCTTCTTTTGGCTATTGTGTTGTCTGTCCTTCTTCTTTTGGCTATTGTGTTGGCTGTCCTTCTTCTTTTGGCTATTGTGTTGTCTGTCCTTCTTCTTTTGGCTATTGTGTGTCTGTCCTTCTTTTGGCTATTTTGTTGTCTGTCCTTCTTCTTTTGGCTATTGTGTTGTCTGTCCTTTTTTTGACTATTGTGTTGTCTGTCCTTCTTCTTTTGGCTATTGTGTTGTCTGTCCTTCTTCTTTTGGCTATTGTGTTGTCTGTCCTTCTTTTGGCTATTGCGTTGTCTGTCCTTCTTCTTTTGGCTATTGTGTTGTCTGTCCTTCTTCTTTTGGCTATTGTGTTGGCTGTCCTTCTTCTTTTGGCTATTGTGTTGTCTGTCCTTCTTCTTTTGGCTATTGTGTGTCTGTCCTTCTTTTGGCTATTTTGTTGTCTGTCCTTCTTCTTTTGGCTATTGTGTTGTCTGTCCTTTTTTTGACTATTGTGTTGTCTGTCCTTCTTCTTTTGGCTATTGTGTTGTCTGTCCTTCTTCTTTTGGCTATTGTGTTGTCTGTCCATCTTCTTTTGGCTATTGTGTTGTCTGTCCTTCTTCTTTTAGCTATTGTGTTGTCTGTCCTTCTTCTTTTGGCTATTGTGTTGTCTGTCCTTCTTCTTTTGGCTATTGTGTTGTCTGTCCTTCTTCTTTTGGCTATTGTGTTGTCTGTCCTTCTTTTGGCTATTTTGTTGTCTGTCCTTCTTCTTTTGGCTATTGTGTTGTCTGTCCTTCTTTTGGATATTGTGTTGTCTGTCCTTCTTCTTTTGGCTATTGTGTTGGCTGTCCTTCTTCTTTTGGCTATTGTGTTGTCTGTCCTTCTTCTTTTGGCTATTGTGTTGTCTGTTCTTCTTCTTTTGGCTATTTTGTTGTCTGTCCTTCTTCTTTTGGCTATTGTGTTGTCTGTCCTTCTTTTGGCTATTGTGTTGTCTGTCCTTCTTCTTTTGGCTATTGTGTTGTCTGTCCTTCTTCTTTTGGCTATTGTGTTGTCTGTCCTTCTTCTTTTGGCTATTGTGTTGTCTGTCCTTCTTCTTTTGGCTATTGTGTTGTCTGTCCTTCTTTTGGCTATTGTGTTGTCTGTCCTTCTTCTCTTTGCTATTGCGTTGTCTGTCCTTCTTCTTTTGGCTATTGTGTTGTCTGGTCCTTCTTCTTTTGGCTATTGTGTTGTCTGTCCTTCTTCTTTTGGCTATTGTGTTGTTTGTCCTTCTTCTTTTGGCTATTGTGTTGTCTGTCCTTCTTCGTTTGGCTATTGTGTTGTCTGGCCTTCTTCTTTTAGCTATTGTGTTGTCTGTCCTTCTTCTTTTAACTATTTTGTTGTCTCTCCTTCTTCTTTTGGCTATTGTGTTTTCTGTCCTTCTTTTAGCTATTGTGTTTGTTATCCTTATCTTGGCTATTGTGTTGTCTGTTCTTCTTCTTTTGGCTATTGTGTTGTCTGTCCTTCTTCTTTTGGCTATTGTGTTGTCTGTCCTTCTTCTTTTGGCTATAGTGTTGTCTGTCCTTCTTCTTTTGGCTATTGTGTTGTCTGTCCTTCTTCTTTTGGCTATTGTGTTGTATGTCCTTCTTCTTTTAGCTATTGTGTTGTCTGTCCTTCTTCTTTTGGCTATTGTGTTGTCTGTCCTTCTTCTTTTGGCTATTGTGTTGTCTGTCCTTCTTCTTTTAGCTATTGTGTTGTCTGTACTTCTTTTTTTGGCTATTGTGTTGTCTGTCCTTCTTTTGGCTATTGTGTTGTCTGTCCTTCTTCTTTTGGCTATTGCGTTGTCTGTCCTTCTTCTTTTGGCTATTGTGTTGTCTGTCCTTCTTCTTTTGGCTATTGTGTTGTCTGTCCTTCTTCTTTTGGCTATTGTGTTGTCTGTCCTTCTTCTCTTGGCTATTGTGTTGTCTGTCCTTCTTCTTTTGGCTATTGTGTTGTCTGTCCTTCTTTTGGCTATTGTGTTGTCTGTCCTTCTTCCTTTGGCTATTGTGTTGTCTGTCCTTCTTCTTTTGGCTATTGTGTTGTCTGTTCTTCTTTGGGCTATTGTGTTGTCTGTCCTTCTTCTTTTGGCTATTGTGTTGTCTGTCCTTCTTCTTTTGCTATTGTGTTGTCTGTCCTTCTTCTTTTGGCTATTGTGTTGTCTGTCCTTCTTTTGGCTATTGTGTTGTCTGTCCTTCTTCTTTTGCTATTGCGTTGTCTGTCCTTCTTCTTTTGGCTATTGTGTTGTCTGGTCCTTCTTCTTTTGGCTATTGTGTTGTCTGTCCTTCTTCTTTTGGCTATTGTGTTGTTTGTCCTTCTTCTTTTGGCTATTGTGTTGTCTGTCCTTCTTCGTTTGGCTATTGTGTTGTCTGGCCTTCTTCTTTTAGCTATTGTGTTGTCTGTCCTTCTTCTTTTGGCTATTGTGTTGTCTGTCCTTCTTCTTTTGGCTATTGTGTTGTCTGTCCTTCTTCTTTTTGCTATTGTGTTGTCTGTCCTTCTTCTTTTGGCTATTGTGTTGTCTGTCCTTCTTCTTTTGGCTATTGTGTTGTCTGTCCTTCTTTTGGCTATTGCGTTGTCTGTCCTTCTTCTTTTGGCTATTGTGTTTTCTGTCCTTCTTTTGGCGATTGTGTTGTCTGTCCTTCTTCTTTTGGCTATTGTGTTGTCTGTCCTTCTTCTTTTGGGTATTGTGTTGTCTGTCCTTCTTCTTTTGGCTATTGTGTTTTCTGTCCTTCTTTTGGCTATTGTGTTTACTGTCCTTATCTTGGCTATTGTGTTGTCTGTTCTTCTTCTTTTGGCTATTGTGTTGTCTGTCCTTCTTTTTTTGGCTATTGTGTTTTCTGTCCTTCTTATGGCTATTGTGTTGTCTGTCCTTCTTTTGGCTAATGTGTTGTCTGTCCTTCTTCTTTTGGCTATTGTGTTGTCTGTCCTTCTTTTTTTGGCTATTGTGTTGTCTGTCCTTCTTCTTTTGGCTATTGTGTTGTCTGTCCTTCTTTTGGCTATTGCGTTGTCTGTCCTTCTTCTTTTGGCTATTGCGTTGTCTGTCCTTCTTCTTTTGGCTATTGTGTTTTCTGTCCTTCATTTGGCTATTTTGTTGTCTGTCCTTCTTCTTTTGGCTATTGTGTTGTCTGTCCTTCTTTTGGATATTGTGTTGTCTGTCCTTCTTCTTTTGGCTATTGTGTTGGCTGTCCTTCTTCTTTTGGCTATTGTGTTGTCTGTCCTTCTTTTGGCTATTTTGTTGTCTGTCCTTCTTCTTTTGGCTATTGTGTTGTCTGTCCTTTTTTTGACTATTGTGTTGTCTGTCCTTCTTCTTTTGGCTATTGTGTTGTCTGTCCTTCTTCTTTTGGCTATTGTGTTGTCTGTCCATCTTCTTTTGGCTATTGTGTTGTCTGTCCTTCTTCTTTTAGCTATTGTGTTGTCTGTCCTTCTTCTTTTGGCTATTGTGTTGTCTGTCCTTCTTCTTTTGGCTATTGTGTTGTCTGTCCTTCTTCTTTTGGCTATTGTGTTGTCTGTCCTTCTTTTGGCTATTTTGTTGTCTGTCCTTCTTCTTTTGGCTATTGTGTTGTCTGTCCTTCTTTTGGATATTGTGTTGTCTGTCCTTCTTCTTTGGCTATTGTGTTGGCTGTCCTTCTTCTTTTGGCTATTGTGTTGTCTGTTCTTCTTCTTTTGGCTATTTTGTTGTCTGTCCTTCTTCTTTTGGCTATTGTGTTGTCTGTCCTTCTTTTGGCTATTGTGTTGTCTGTCCTTCTTCTTTTGGCTATTGTGTTGTCTGTCCTTCTTCTTTTGGCTATTATGTTGTCTGTCCTTCTTCTTTTGGCTATTGTGTTGTCTGTCCTTCTTCTTTTGGCTATTGTGTTGTCTGTCCTTCTTTTGGCTATTGTGTTGTCTGTCCTTCTTCTCTTTGCTATTGCGTTGTCTGTCCTTCTTCTTTTGGCTATTGTGTTGTCTGGTCCTTCTTCTTTTGGCTATTGTGTTGTCTGTCCTTCTTCTTTTTTCTATTGTGTTGTTTGTCCTTCTTCTTTTGGCTATTGTGTTGTCTGTCCTTCTTCGTTTGGCTATTGTGTTGTCTGGCCTTCTTCTTTTAGCTATTGTGTTGTCTCTCCTTCTTCTTTTGGCTATTGTGTTGTCTGTCCTTCTTCTTTTGGCTATTGTGTAGTCTGTCCTTCTTCTTTTTGCTATTGTGTTGTCTGTCCTTCTTCTTTTGGCTATTGTGTTGTCTGTCCTTCTTCTTTTGGCTATTGTGTTGTCTGTCCTTCTTCTTTTGGCTATTGTGTTGTCTGTCCTTCTTCTTTTGGCTATTGTGTTGTCTGTCCTTCTTTTGGCTATTGCGTTGTCTGTCCTTCTTCTTTTGGCTATTGTATTTTCTGTCCTTCTTTTGGCTATTGTGTTGTCTGTCCTTTTTCTTTTGGCTATTGTGTTGTTTGTCCTTCTTCTTTTGGGTATTGTGTTGTCTGTCCTTCTTCTTTTGGCTATTGTGTTTTCTGTCCTTCTTTTGGCTATTGTGTTTACTGTCCTTATCTTGGCTATTGTGTTGTCTGTTCTTCTTCTTTTGGCTATTGTGTTGTCTGTCCTTCTTTTTTTGGCTATTGTGTTTTCTGTCCTTCTTATGGCTATTGTGTTGTCTGTCCTTCTTTTGGCTAATGTGTTGTCTGTCCTTCTTCTTTTGGCCATTGTGTTGTCTGTCCTTCTTGTTTTGGCTATTGTGTTGTCTGTCCTTCTTCTTTTGGCTATTGTGTTGTCTGTCCTTCTTTTGGCTATTGCGTTGTCTGTCCTTCTCCTTTTGGCTATTGTGTTTTCTGTCCTTCATTTGGCTATTGTGTTGTCTGTCCTTATTTTGGCTATTGTGTTGTCTGTCCTTCTTCTTTTGGCTATTGTGTTTTCTGTCCTTCTTTTAGCTATTGTGTTGTCTGTCCTTTTTTTGACTATTGTGTTGTCTGTCCTTCTTCTTTTGGCTATTGTGTTGTCTGTTCTTCTTCTTTTGGCTATTGTGTTGTCTGTCCATCTTCTTTTGGCTATTGTGTTGTCTGTCCTTCTTCTTTTAGCTATTGTGTTGTCTGTCCTTCTTCTTTTGGCTATTGTGTTGTCTGTCCTTCTTCTTTTGGCTATTGTGTTGTCTGTCCTTCTTTTGGCTATTTTGTTGTCTGTCCTTCTTCTTTTGGCTATTGTGTTGTCTGTCCTTCTTTTGGATATTGTGTTGTCTGTCCTTCTTCTTTTGGCTATTGTGTTGGCTGTCCTTCTTCTTTTGGCTATTGTGTTGTCTGTCCTTCTTCTTTTGGCTATTGTGTTGTCTGTTCTTCTTCTTTTGGCTATTTTGTTGTCTGTCCTTCTTCTTTTGGCTATTGTGTTGTCTGTCCTTCTTTTGGCTATTGTGTTGTCTGTCCTTCTTCTTTTGGCTATTGTGTTGTCTGTCCTTCTTCTTTTGGCTATTGTGTTGTCTGTCCATCTACTTTTGGCTATTGTGTTGTCTGTCCTTCTTCTTTTAGCTATTGTGTTGTCTGTCCTTCTTCCTTTGGCCATTTTGTTGTCTGTCCTTCTTCTTTTGGCTATTGTGTTGTCTGTCTTCTTCTTTTGGCTATTGTGTTGTCTCTCCTTCTTCTTTTGGCTATTGTGTTGTCTGGCCTTCTTCTTTTAACTATTGTGTTGTATGTCCTTCTTCTTTTGGCTATTGTGTTTTCTGTCCTTCTTTTGGCTATTGTGTTTGCTATCCTTATCTTGGTTATTGTGTTGTCTGTTCTTCTTCTTTTGGCTATTGTGTTGTCTGTCCTTCTTCTTTTGGCTATTGTGTTGTCTGTCCTTCTTCTTTTGGCTATTGTGTTGTCTGTCCTTCTTCTTTTGGCTATTGTGTTGTCTGTCCTTCTTCTTTTGGCTATTGTGTTGTATGTCCTTCTTCTTTTAGCTATTGTGTTGTCTGTCCTTCTTCTTTTGGATATTGTGTTGTCTGTCCTTCTTCTTTTGGCTATTGTGTTGGCTGTCCTTCTTCTTTTGGCTATTGTGTTGTCTGTCCTTCTTCTTTTGGCTATTGTGTTGTCTGTTCTTCTTCTTTTGGCTATTTTGTTGTCTGTCCTTCTTCTTTTGGCTATTGTGTTGTCTGTCCTTCTTTTGGCTATTGTGTTGTCTGTCCTTCTTCTTTTGGCTATTGTGTTGTCTGTCCTTCTTCTTTTGGCTATTGTGTTGTCTGTCCATCTACTTTTGGCTATTGTGTTGTCTGTCCTTCTTCTTTTAGCTATTGTGTTGTCTGTCCTTCTTCTTTTGGCTATTGTGTTGGCTGTGTCCTTCTTCTTTTGGCTATTGTGTTGTCTGTCCTTCTTCTTTTGGCTATTGTGTTGTCTGTCCTTCTTCCTTTGGCCATTTTGTTGTCTGTCCTTCTTCTTTTGGCTATTGTGTTGTCTGTCTTCTTCTTTTGGCTATTGTGTTGTCTCTCCTTCTTCTTTTGGCTATTGTGTTGTCTGGCCTTCTTCTTTTAACTATTGTGTTGTATGTCCTTCTTCTTTTGGCTATTGTGTTTTCTGTCCTTCTTTTGGCTATTGTGTTTGCTATCCTTATCTTGGTTATTGTGTTGTCTGTTCTTCTTCTTTTGGCTATTGTGTTGTCTGTCCTTCTTCTTTTGGCTATTGTGTTGTCTGTCCTTCTTCTTTTGGCTATTGTGTTGTCTGTCCTTCTTCTTTTGGCTATTGTGTTGTCTGTCCTTCTTCTTTTGGCTATTGTGTTGTATGTCCTTCTTCTTTTAGCTATTGTGTTGGCTGTCCTTCTTCTTTTGGCTATTGTGTTGTCTGTCCTTCTTCTTTTGGCTATTGCGTTGTCTGTCCTTCTTCTTTTAGCTATTGTGTTGTCTGTACTTCTTTTTTTGGCTATTGTGTTGTCTGTCCTTCTTTTGGCTATTGTGTTGTCTGTCCTTCTTCTTTTGGCTATTGCGTTGTCTGTCCTTCTTCTTTTGGCTATTGTGTTGTCTGTCCTTCTTTTGGCTATTGTGTTGTCTGTCATTCTTCTTTTGGCTATTGTGTTGTCTGTCCTTCTTCTTTTGGCTATTGTGTTGTCTGTCCTTCTTCTTTTGGCTATTGTGTTGTTTGTCCTTCTTTTGGCTATTGTGTTGTCTGTCCTTCTTCTTTTGGCTATTGTGTTGTCTGTCCTTCTTCTTTTGGCTATTGTGTTGTCTGTTCTTCTTTGGGCTATTGTGTTGTCTGTCCTTCTTCTTTTGGCTATTGTGTTGTCTCTCCTTCTTCTTTTGGCTATTGTGTTGTCTGTCCTTCTTCTTTTGCTATTGTGTTGTCTGTCCTTCTTCTTTTGGCTATTGTGTTGTCTGTCCTTCTTTTGGCTATTGTGTTGTCTGTCCTTCTTCTCTTTGCTATTGCGTTGTCTGTCCTTCTTCTTTTGGCTATTGTGTTGTCTGGTCCTTCTTTTTTTGGCTATTGTGTTGTCTGTCCTTCTTCTTTTGGCTATTGTGTTGTTTGTCCTTCTTCTTTTGGCTATTGTGTTGTCTGTCCTTCTTCGTTTGGCTATTGTGTTGTCTGGCCTTCTTCTTTTAGCTATTGTGTTGTCTGTCCTTCTTCTTTTGGCTATTGTGTTGTCTGTCCTTCTTCTTTTGGCTATTGTGTTGTCTGTCCTTCTTCTTTTTGCTATTGTGTTGTCTGTCCTTCTTCTTTTGGCTATTGTGTTGTCTGTCCTTCTTTTGGCTATTGTGTTGTCTGTCCTTCTTTTGGCTATTGTGTTGTCTGTCCTTCTTCTTTTGGCTATTGTGTTGTCTGTCCTTCTTCTTTTGGCTGTTGTGTTGTCTGTCCTTCTTTTGGCTATTGCGTTGTCTGTCCTTCTTCTTTTGGCTATTGTGTTTTCTGTCCTTCTTTTGGCTATTGTGTTGTCTGTCCTTCTTCTTTTGGCTATTGTGTTGTCTGTCCTTCTTCTTTTGTGTATTGTGTTGTCTTTCCTTCTTCTTTTGGCTATTGTGTTGTCTGTCCTTCTTCTTTTGGCTATTGTGTTTTCTGTCCTTCTTTTGGCTATTGTGTTTACTGTCCTTATCTTGGCTATTGTGTTGTCTGTTCTTCTTCTTTTGGCTATTGTGTTGTATGTCCTTCTTCTTTTGGCTATTGTGTTTTCTGTCCTTCTTATGGCTATTGTGTTGTCTGTCCTTCTTTTGGCTAATGTGTTGTCTGTCCTTCTTCTTTTGGCTATTGTGTTGTCTGTCCTTCTTTTTTTGGCTATTGTGTTGTCTGTCCTTCTTCTTTTGGCTATTGTGTTGTCTGTCCTTCTTTTGGCTATTGCGTTGTCTGTCCTTCTTCTTTTGGCTATTGTGTTTTCTGTCCTTCATTTGGCTACTGTGTTGTCTGTCCTTATTTTGGCTATTGTGTTGTCTGTCCTTCTTCTTTTGGGTATTGTGTTGTCTGTCCTTCTTCTTTTGGCTATTGTGTTGTCTGTCCTTCTTCTTTTGGCTATTGTGTTGTCTGTCCTTTTTTAGTTCACCTGGACCAAAGGTCCATGTGAACTATTGCCATCACTTGGCGTCCGTCGTCTGTCGTCTGTAAACTTTTCACATTTCAAGCTTCTTCTCCGAAACCACTTGGCCGATTGGAACCAAACTTAGCAGGAATGTTCCTTGGATGGTCCTCCACAAAGTTACTGTTTTTCGTTCCAGTCGGATATTCAATATGGCTGCCAGGGCCAATAATATGCTCTGATTGGCTGAAATTTCAATGATCTTCTTCTCTGAAACTAATGAACTGACTGAACCCAAACTGTAAAGGAATGATCATTGGAATGTCCTTTACCAAGTTACTGTTTTTTATGCCGATCGGAAATCCAAAATGGCGGCTACGGCAGGACTTAGTTTAACATTGGACCCTATGGGGAAAATGTTTCAAAATGCTTCTTCTCTGAAACCACTTGGACAGTTGAAACCAAACTGCCCAGGAATGATCATTGGAAGGTCCTCTACAAATTTTCTGTTTTTTATGCCGGTCGGAAATCCAAGATGGCCGCCACTGCAGGACATAGATTAACATTGGACCCTATGGGAAAATATTCAAATGCCTTCTACTCAGAAACTACAAATATGATTAAAGCCAAACTGTACATGAATGTTCATTAGATGGTCCTCTACAAACTTTACGTTTTTTGTTCCGGTATGAAATTCAAAATGGCGGCTACGGCAGGACTTAATTTAACATTGGATCCTATGGGAAAAATGTTTCAAAACGCTTCTTCTCTGAAACCACTTGGATAATTGAAACCAAACTGCCTAGGAATGATCATTGGAAGATCCTCTACAAATTTTATGTTTTTTATGCCGATCGGAAATCCAAGATGGCCGCCACCGCAATACATAGATTAACATTGGACCCTATGGGAAAATGTTCAAATGCCTTCTTCTCAGAAACTACAAATATGATTAAAGCCAAACTGTACATGAATGTTCATTGGATGGTCCTCTACAATCTTAAGGTTTTTTGTTCCAATATGAAATTCAAAATGGCGGCTATGGCAGGACTTAGTTTAACATTGGACCCTATGGGAAAAATGTTTCAAAATGCTTCTTCTCTGAAACCACTTGGACAGTTGAAACCAAACTGCCCAGGAATGATCATTGGAAGGTCCTCTACAAATTTTCTGTTTTTTATGCCGGTCGGAAATCCAAGATGGCCGCCACCGTAGGACATAGATTAACATTGGACCCTATGGGAAAATATTCAAATGCCTTCTACTCAGAAACTACAAATATGATTAAAGCCAAACTATACATGAATGTTCATTAGATGGTCCTCTACAAACTTTACGTTTTTTGTTCTGGTATGAAATTCAAAATGGCGGCTACGGCAGGACTTAGTTTAACATTGGACCCTATGGGGAAAATGTTTCAAAACGCTTCTTCTCTGAAACCACTTGGATAATTGAAACCAAACTGCCCAGGAATGATCATTGGAAGGTCCTCTACAAATTTTCTGTTTTTTATGCCGATCGGAAATCCAAGATGGCCGCCACCGCAATACATAGATTAACATTGGACCCTATGGGAAAATGTTCAAATACCTTCTTCTCAGAAACTACAAATATGATTAAAGCCAAACTGTACATGAATGTTCATTGGATGGTCCTCTACAAACTTTACGTTTTTTGTTCCGATAAGAAATTCAAAATGGCGGCTACGGCAGGACTTAGTTTAACATTGGACCCTATGGGAAAAATGTTTCAAAACGCTTCTTCTCTGAAACCACTTGGATAATTGAAACCAAACTGCCCAGGAATGATCATTGGAAGGTCCTCTACAAAGTTTCTGTTTTTTTAAGCCGATCGGAAATTCAAGATGGCCGCCACCGCAGGACATAGATTAACATTGGACCCTATGGGAAAATGTTCAAATGCTTTCTTCTCAGAAACTACAAATATGATTAAAGCCAAACTGTACATGAATGTTAATTGGATGGTCCTCTACAAACTTTACGTTTTTTGTTCCGATATGAAATTCAAAATGGCGACTACGGCAGGACTTAGTTTAACATTGGACCCTATGGGGGAAATGTTTCAAAACGCTTCTTCTCTGAAACCACTAGAACAGTTGAAACCAAACTGCCCAGGAATGATCATTGGAAGGTCCTCTACAAATTTTATGTTTTTTATGGCGATCGGAAATCCAAGATGGCCACCACCGCAATACATAGATTAACATTGGACCCTAAGGGAAAATGTTCAAATGCCTTCTTCTCAGAAACTACAAATATTATTAAAGCCAAACTGTACATGAATGTTCATTGGATGGTCCTCTACAAACGTTAGGCTTTTTGTTCCAATATGAAATTCAAAATGGCGGCTACGGCAGGACTTAGTTTAACATTGGACCCTAAGGGAAAAATGTTTCAAAACGCTTCTTCTCTGAAACCCTTGGACAATTGAATCCAACTGCCCAGGAATGATCATTGGAAGGTCCTCTACAAAGTTTCTTTTTTTTATGCCGATCGAAAATTCAAGATGGCCACCACCGCAGGACATAGATTAACATTGGACCCTATGGGAAAATGTTCAAATGCCTTCTTCTCAGAAACTACAAATATGATTAAAGCCAAACTGTCCATATGTGTGTACATTGGATGGTCCTCTACAAACTTTACGTTTTTTGTTCCGATATGAAATTCAAAATGGCGGCTACGGCAGGACTTAGTTTAACATTGGACCCTATGAGAAAAATGTTTCAAAACGCTTCTTCTCTGAAACCACTTGGATAATTGAAACCAAACTGCCCAGGAATGATCATTGGAAGGTCCTCTACAAGGTGTGTGTTTTTTATGCCGATCGGAAATCCAAGATGGCCACCACCGCAGGACATAGATTAACATTGGACCCTATGGGAAAATGTTCAAATGCCTTCTTCTCAGAAACTACAAATATGATTAAAGCCAAACTGTACATGAATGTTCATTGAATGGTCCTCTACAAAATTTACGTTTTTTATTCTGATATGAAATTCAAAATGGCGGCTACGGCAGGACTTAGTTTAACATTGGACCCTATGGGAAAAATGTTTCAAAACGCTTCTTCTCTGAAACCACTGGGATAATTGAAACCAAACTGCCCAGGAATGATCATTGGAAGGTCCTCTACACAGTTTCTGTTTTTTTATGCTGATCGGAAATCCAAGATGGCTGCCACCACAGATCATAGTATTAACACAGAACCATATGGGGAAAATACAGAAATATATTCTTCTCTGAAGATATTGCACTGATTGAACCTAAACTGTGCATCAATCATTGGAAGGTCCTTTACAAACTTTGTGTTTTTTATGTTGATCGTAATTCCAAGATGACTACCACTGCAGGACATAGTTTTTACATAGGACCAATTGGTTTTTTTTATTACCAGGTGAACGATACAGGCTCTTGAGAGCCTCTGGTTTGACTATTGTGTTGTCTGTCCTTCTTCTTTTGGCTATTGTGTTGTCTGTCCTTCTTCTTTTGGCTATTGTGTTGTCTGTCTTTCTTCTTTTGGCTATTGTGTTGTCTGTCCTTCTTCTTTTAGCTATTGTGTTGTCTGTCCTTCTTCTTTTGGCTATTGTGTTGTCTGTCCTTCTTCTTTTGGCTATTGTGTTGTCTGTCCTTCTTCTTTTGGCTATTGTGTTGTCTGTCCTTCTTTTGGCTATTTTGTTGTCTGTCCTTCTTCTTTTGGCTATTGTGTTGCCTGTCCTTCTTTTGGCTATTGTGTTGTCTGTCCTTCTTCTTTTGGCTATTGTGTTGGCTGTCCTTCTTCTTTTGGCTATTGTGTTGTCTGTCCTTCTTCTTTTGGCTATTGTGTTGTCTGTTCTTCTTCTTTTGGCTATTTTGTTGTCTGTCCTTCTTCTTTTGGCTATTGTGTTGTCTGTCCTTCTTTTGGCTATTGTGTTGTCTGTCCTTCTTCTTTTGGCTATTGTGTTGTCTGTCCTTCTTCTTTTGGCTATTGTGTTGTCTGTTCTTCTTTGGTCTATTGTGTTGTCTGTCCTTTTTCTTTTGGCTATTGTGTTGTCTGTCCTTCTTCTTTTGGCTATTGTGTTGTCTGTCCTTCTTCTTTTGCTATTGTGTTGTCTGTCCTTCTTCTTTTGGCTATTGTGTTGTCTGTCCTTCTTTTGGCTATTGTGTTGTCTGTCCTTCTTCTCTTTGCTATTGCGTTGTCTGTCCTTCTTCTTTTGGCTATTGTGTTGTCTGGTTCTTCTTCTTTTGGCTATTGTGTTGTCTGTCCTTCTTCTTTTGGCTATTGTGTTGTTTGTCCTTCTTCTTTTGGCTATTGTGTTGTCTGTCCTTCTTCGTTTGCCTATTGTGTTGTCTGGCCTTCTTCTTTTAGCTATTGTGTTGTCTGTCCTTCTTCTTTTGGCTATTGTGTTGTCTGTCCTTCTTCCTTTGACTATTGTGTTGTCTGTCCTTCTTCTTTTTGCTATTGTGTTGTCTGTCCTTCTTCTTTTGGCTATTGTGTTGTCTGTCCTTCTTTTGGCTATTGTGTTGTCTGTCCTTCTTCTTTTGGCTATTGTGTTGTCTGTCCTTCTTCTTTTGGCTATTGTGTTGTCTGTCCTTCTTCTTTTGGCTATTGTGTTGTCTGTCCTTCTTTTGGCTATTGCGTTGTCTGTCCTTCTTCTATTGGCTATTGTGTTTTCTGTCCTTCTTTTGGCTATTGTGTTGTCTGTCCTTCTTCTTTTGGCTATTGTGTTGTCTGTCCTTCTTCTTTTGGGTATTGTGTTGTCTGTCCTTCTTCTTTTGGCTATTGTGTTTTCTGTCCTTCTTTTGGCTATTGTGTTTACTGTCCTTATCTTGGCTATTGTGTTGTCTGTTCTTCTTCTTTTGGCTATTGTGTTGTCTGTCCTTCTTCTTTTAGCTATTGTGTTTTCTGTCCTTCTTATGGCTATTGTGTTGTCTGTCCTTCTTTTGGCTAATGTGTTGTCTGTCCTTCTTCTTTTGGCTATTGTGTTGTCTGTCCTTCTTTTTTTGGCTATTGTGTTGTCTGTCCTTCTTCTTTTGGCTATTGTGTTGTTTGTCCTTCGTTTGGCTATTGCGTTGTCTGTCCTTCTTCTTTTGGCTATTGTGTTTTCTGTCCTTCATTTGGCTATTGTGTTGTCTGTCCTTATTTTGGCTATTGTGTTGTCTGTCCTTCTTCTTTTGGGTATTGTGTTGTCTGTCCTTCTTCTTTTGGCTATTGTGTTGTCTGTCCTTCTTCTTTTGGCTATTGTGTTGTCTGTCCTTTTTTTGACTATTGTGTTGTCTGTCCTTCTTCTTTTGGCTATTGTGTTGTCAGTCCTTCTTCTTTTGGCTATTGTGTTGTCTGTCCATCTTCTTTTGGCTATTGTGTTGTCTGTCCTTCTTCTTTTAGCTATTGTGTTGTCTGTCCTTCTTCTTTTGGCTATTGTGTTGTCTGTCCTTCTTCTTTTGGCTATTGTGTTGTCTGTCCTTCTTTTGGCTATTTTGTTGTCTGTCCTTCTTCTTTTGGCTATTGTGTTGTCTGTCCTTCTTTTGGCTAATGTGTTGTCTGTCCTTCTTCTTTTGGCTATTGTGTTGGCTGTCCTTCTTCTTTTGGCTACTGTGTTGTCTGTCCTTCTTCTTTTGGCTATTGTGTTGTCTGTTCTTCTTCTTTTGGCTATTTTGTTGTCTGTTCTTCTTCTTTTGGCTATTGTGTTGTCTGTTCTTCTTTTGGCTATTGTGTTGTCTGTCCTTCTTCTTTTGACTATTGTGTTGTCTGTCCTTCTTCTTTTGGCTATTGTGTTGTCTGTCCTTCTTCTTTTGGCTATTGTGTTTTCTGTCCTTCATTTGGCTATTGTGTTGTCTGTCCTTATTTTGGCTATTGTGTTGTCTGTCCTTCTTCTTTTGGGTATTGTGTTGTCTGTCCTTCTTCTTTTGGCTATTGTGTTGTCTGTCCTTCTTCTTTTGGCTATTGTGTTGTCTGTCCTTTTTTTGACTATTGTGTTGTCTGTCCTTCTTCTTTTGGCTATTGTGTTGTCTGTCCTTCTTCTTTTGGCTATTGTGTTGTCTGTCCATCTTCTTTTGGCTATTGTGTTGTCTGTCCTTCTTCTTTTAGCTATTGTGTTGTCTCACCTTCTTCTTTTGGCTATTGTGTTGTCTGTCCTTCTTCTTTTGGCTATTGTGTTGTCTGTCCTTCTTCTTTTGGCTATTGTGTTGTCTGTCCTTCTTTTGGCTATTTTGTTGTCTGTCCTTCTTCTTTTGGCTATTGTGTTGTCTGTCCTTCTTTTGGCTATTGTGTTGTCTGTCCTTCTTCTTTTGGCTATTGTGTTGGCTGTCCTTCTTCTTTTGGCTATTGTGTTGTCTGTCCTTCTTCTTTTGGCTATTGTGTTGTCTGTTCTTCTTCTTTTGGCTATTTTGTTGTCTGTTCTTCTTCTTTTGGCTATTGTGTTGTCTGTTCTTCTTTTGGCTATTGTGTTGTCTGTCCTTCTTCTTTTGGCTATTGTGTTGTCTGTCCTTCTTCTTTTGGCTATTGTGTTGTCTGTCCATCTTCTTTTGGCTATTGTGTTGTCTGTCCTTCTTCGTTTAGCTATTGTGTTGTCTGTCCTTCTTCTTTTGGCTATTGTATTGGCTGTCCTTATTCTTTTGGCTATTGTGTTGTCTGTCCTTCTTCTTTTGGCTATTGTGTTGTCTGTCCTTCTTCCTTTGGCCATTGTGTTGTCTGTCCTTTTTTTTTGGCTATTGTGTTGTCTGTCTTCTTCTTTTGGCTATTGTGTTGTCTCTCCTTCTTCGTTTGGCTATTGTGTTGTCTGGCCTTCTTCTTTTAACTATTGTGTTGTATGTCCTTCTTCTTTTGGCTATTGTGTTTTCTGTCCTTCTTTTGGCTATTGTGTTTGCTATCCTTATCTTGGTTATTGTGTTGTCTGTTCTTCTTCTTTTGGCTATTGTGTTGTCTGTCCTTCTTCTTTTGGCTATTGTGTTGTCTGTCCTTCTTCTTTTGGCTATTGTGTTGTCTGTCCTTCTTCTTTTGGCTATTGTGTTGTCTGTCCTTCTTCTTTTGGCTATTGTGTTGTATGTCCTTCTTCTTTTAGCTATTGTGTTGTCTGTCCTTCTTCTTTTGGCTATTGTGTTGTCTGTCCTTCTTCTTTTGGCTATTGTGTTGTCTGTCCTTCTTCTTTTAGCTATTGTGTTGTCTGTACTTCTTTTTTTGGCTATTGTGTTGTCTGTCCTTCTTTTGGCTAATGTGTTGTCTGTCCTTCTTCTTTTGGCTATTGCGTTGTCTGTCCTTCTTCTTTTGGCTATTGTGTTGTCTGTCCTTCTTTTGGCTATTGTGTTGTCTGTCCTTCTTCTTTTGGCTATTGTGTTGTCTGTCCTTCTTCTTTTGGCTATTGTGTTGTCTGTCCTTCTTCTTTTGGCTATTGTGTTGTCTGTCCTTCTTCTTTTGGCTATTGTGTTGTCTGTCCTTCTTTTGGCTATTGTGTTGTCTGTCCTTCTTCTTTTGGCTATTGTGTTGTCTGTCCTTCTTCTTTTGGCTATTGTGTTGTCTGTTCTTCTTTGGGCTATTGTGTTGTCTGTCCTTCTTCTTTTGGCTATTGTGTTGTCTGTCCTTCTTCTTTTGGCTATTGTGTTGTCTGTCCATCTTCTTTTGGCTATTGTGTTGTCTGTCCTTCTTCTTTTAGCTATTGTGTTGTCTGTCCTTCTTCTTTTGGCTATTGTGTTGTCTGTCCTTCTTCTTTTGGCTATTGTGTTGTCTGTCCTTCTTCTTTTGGCTATTGTGTTGTCTGTCCTTCTTTTGGCTATTTTGTTGTCTGTCCTTCTTCTTTTGGCTATTGTGTTGTCTGTCCTTCTTTTGGCTATTGTGTTGTCTGTCCTTCTTCTTTTGGCTATTGTGTTGGCTGTCCTTCTTCTTTTGGCTATTGTGTTGTCTGTCCTTCTTCTTTTGGCTATTGTGTTGTCTGTTCTTCTTCTTTTGGCTATTTTGTTGTCTGTTCTTCTTCTTTTGGCTATTGTGTTGTCTGTTCTTCTTTTGGCTATTGTGTTGTCTGTCCTTCTTCTTTTGGCTATTGTGTTGTCTGTCCTTCTTCTTTTGGCTATTGTGTTGTCTGTCCATCTTCTTTTGGCTATTGTGTTGTCTGTCCTTCTTCGTTTAGCTATTGTGTTGTCTGTCCTTCTTCTTTTGGCTATTGTGTTGGCTGTCCTTATTCTTTTGGCTATTGTGTTGTCTGTCCTTCTTCTTTTGGCTATTGTGTTGTCTGTCCTTCTTCCTTTGGCCATTGTGTTGTCTGTCCTTTTTTTTTGGCTATTGTGTTGTCTGTCTTCTTCTTTTGGCTATTGTGTTGTCTCTCCTTCTTCGTTTGGCTATTGTGTTGTCTGGCCTTCTTCTTTTAACTATTGTGTTGTATTTCCTTCTTCTTTTGGCTATTGTGTTTTCTGTCCTTCTTTTGGCTATTGTGTTTGCTATCCTTATCTTGGTTATTGTGTTGTCTGTTCTTCTTCTTTTGGCTATTGTGTTGTCTGTCCTTCTTCTTTTGGCTATTGTGTTGTCTGTCCTTCTTCTTTTGGCTATTGTGTTGTCTGTCCTTCTTCTTTTGGCTATTGTGTTGTCTGTCCTTCTTCTTTTGGCTATTGTGTTGTATGTCCTTCTTCTTTTAGCTATTGTGTTGTCTGTCCTTCTTCTTTTGGCTATTGTGTTGTCTGTCCTTCTTCTTTTGGCTATTGTGTTGTCTGTCCTTCTTCTTTTAGCTATTGTGTTGTCTCTACTTCTTTTTTTGGCTATTGTGTTGTCTGTCCTTCTTTTGGCTAATGTGTTGTCTGTCCTTCTTCTTTTGGCTATTGCGTTGTCTGTCCTTCTTCTTTTGGCTATTGTGTTGTCTGTCCTTCTTTTGGCTATTGTGTTGTCTGTCCTTCTTCTTTTGGCTATTGTGTTGTCTGTCCTTCTTCTTTTGGCTATTGTGTTGTCTGTCCTTCTTCTTTTGGCTATTGTGTTGTCTGTCCTTCTTCTTTTGGCTATTGTGTTGTCTGTCCTTCTTTTGGCTATTGTGTTGTCTGTCCTTCTTCTTTTGGCAATTGTGTTGTCTGTCCTTCTTCTTTTGGCTATTGTGTTGTCTGTTCTTCTTTGGGCTATTGTGTTGTCTGTCCTTCTTCTTTTGGCTATTGTGTTGTCTGTCCTTCTTCTTTTGGCTATTGTGTTGTCTGTCCTTCTTCTTTTGACTATTGTGTTGTCTGTCCTTCTTCTTTTGGCTATTGTGTTGTCTGTCCTTCTTTTGGCTATTGTGTTGTCTGTCCTTCTTCTCTTTGCTATTGCGTTGTCTGTCCTTCTTCTTTTGGCTATTGTGTTGTCTGGTCCTTCTTCTTTTGGCTATTGTGTTGTCTGTCCTTCTTCTTTTGGCTATTGTGTTGTTTGTCCTTCTTCTTTTGGCTATTGTGTTGTCTGTCCTTCTTCGTTTGGCTATTGTGTTGTTTGGCCTTCTTCTTTTAGCTATTGTGTTGTCTGTCCTTCTTCTTTTGGCTATTGTGTTGTCTGTCCTTCTTCTTTTGGCTATTGTGTTGTCTGTCCTTCTTCTTTTTGCTATTGTGTTGTCTGTCCTTCTTCTTTTGGCTATTGTGTTGTCTGTCCTTCTTTTGGCTATTGTGTTGTCTGTCCTTCTTCTTTTGGCTATTGTGTTGTCTGTCCTTCTTCTTTTGGCTATTGTGTTGTCTGTCCTTCTTCTTTTGGCTATTGTGTTGTCTGTCCTTCTTTTGGCTATTGCGTTGTCTGTCCTTCTTCTTTTGGATATTGTGTTTTCTGTCCTTCTTTTGGCTATTGTGTTGTCTGTCCTTCTTCTTTTGGCTATTGTGTTGTCTGTCCTTCTTCTTTTGTGTATTGTGTTGTCTTTCCTTCTTCTTTTGGCTATTGTGTTGTCTGTCCTTCTTCTTTTGGCTATTGTGTTTTCTGTCCTTCTTTTGGCTATTGTGTTTACTGTCCTTATCTTGGCTATTGTGTTGTCTGTTCTTCTTCTTTTGGCTATTGTGCTGTCTGTCCTTCTTCTTTTGGCTATTGTGTTTTCTGTCCTTCTTATGGCTATTGTGTTGTCTGTCCTTCTTTTGGCTAATGTGTTGTCTGTCCTTCTTCTTTTGGCTATTGTGTTGTCTGTCCTTCTTTTTTTGGTTATTGTGTTGTCTGTCCTTCTTCTTTTGGCTATTGTGTTGTCTGTCCTTCTTTTGGCTATTGCGTTGTCTGTCCTTCTTCTTTTGGCTATTGTGTTTTCTGTCCTTCATTTGGCTACTGTGTTGTCTGTCCTTATTTTGGCTATTGTGTTGTCTGTCCTTCTTCTTTTGGGTTTTGTGTTGTCTGTCCTTCTTCTTTTGGCTATTGTGTTGTCTGTCCTTCTTCTTTTGGCTATTGTGTTGTCTGTCCTTTTTTTGACTATTGTGTTGTCTGTCCTTCTTCTTTTGGCTATTGTGTTGTCTGTCCTTCTTCTTTTGGCTATTGTGTTGTCTGTCTTTCTTCTTTTGGCTATTGTGTTGTCTGTCCTTCTTCTTTTAGCTATTGTGTTGTCTGTCCTTCTTCTTTTGGCTATTGTGTTTTCTGTCCTTCTTCTTTTGGCTATTGTGTTGTCTGTCCTTCTTCTTTTGGCTATTGTGTTGTCTGTCCTTCTTTTGGCTATTTTGTTGTCTGTCCTTCTTCTTTTGGCTATTGTGTTGTCTGTCCTTCTTTTGGCTATTGTGTTGTCTGTCCTTCTTCTTTTGGCTATTGTGTTGGCTGTCCTTCTTCTTTTGGCTATTGTGTTGTGTGTCCTTCTTCTTTTGGCTATTGTGTTGTCTGTTCTTCTTCTTTTGGCTATTTTGTTGTCTGTCCTTCTTCTTTTGGCTATTGTGTTGTCTGTCCTTCTTTTGGCTATTGTGTTGTCAGTCCTTCTTCTTTTGGCTATTGTGTTGTTTGTCCATCTTCTTTTGGCTATTGTGTTGTCTGTCCTTCTTCTTTTTGCTATTGTGTTGTCTGTCCTTCTTCTTTTGGCTATTGTGTTGTCTGTCTTTCTTTTGGCTATTGTGTTGTCTGTCCTTCTTCTTTTGGCTATTGTGTTTTCTGTCCTTCTTTTGGCTATTGTGTTGTCTGTCCTTATTTTGGCTATTGTGTTGTCTGTCCTTCTTCTTTTGGCTATTGTGTTGTCTGTCCTTCTTCTTTTGGCTATTGTGTTGTCTGTCCTTCTTTTGACTATTGTGTTGTCTGTCCTTCTTCTTTTGGCTATTGTGTTGTCTGTCCTTCTTCTTTTGGCTATTGTGTTGTCTGTTCTTCTTCTTTTGGCTATTTTGTTGTCTGTCCTTCTTCTTTTGGCTATTGTGTTGTCTGTCCTTCTTTTGGCTATTGTGTTGTCTGTCCTTCTTCTTTTGGCTATTGTGTTGTCTGTCCTACTTCTTTTGGCTATTGTGTTGTCTGTCCTTCTTCTTTTTGCTATTGTGTTGTCTGTCCTTCTTCTTTTGGCTATTGTGTTGTCTGTCCTTCTTTTGGCTATTGCGTTGTCTGTCCTTCTTCTTTTGGCTATTGTGTTTTCTGTCCTTCTTTTGGCTATTGTGTTGTCTGTCCTTATTTTGGCTATTGTGTTGTCTGTCCTTCTTCTTTTGGCTATTGTGTTGTCTGTCCTTCTTCTTTTGGCTATTGTGTTGTCTGTCCTTCTTTTGACTATTGTGTTGTCTGTCCTTCTTCTTTTGGCTATTGTGTTGTCTGTCCTTCTTCTTTTGGCTATTGTGTTGTCTGTCCTTCTTCTTTTGGCTATTGTGTTGTCTGTCCTTCTTCTTTTAGTTATTGTGTTGTCTGTCCTTCTTCTTTTGGCTATTGTGTTGTCTGTCCTTCTTCTTTTGGCTATTGTGTTGTCTGTCCTTCTTTTGGCTATTGTGTTGTGTGTCCTTCTTCTTTTGGCTATTGTGTTGTCTGTCCTTCTTCTTTTGGCTATTGTGTTGTCTGTCCTTCTTTTGGCTATTGTGTTGTCTGTCCTTCTTCTTTTGGCTATTGTGTTGTCTGCCCTTCTTCTTTTGGCTATTGTGTTGTCTGTCCTTCTTTTGGCTATTGTGTTGTTTGTTCTTTATCTTTTGGCTATTGTGTTGTCTGTCCATCTTCTTTTGGCTCATTGTGTTGTCTGTCCTTCTTTTGGCTATTGCGTTGTCTGTCCTTCTTCTTTTGGCTATTGCGTTGTCTGTCCTTCTTCTTTTGGCTATTGTGTTTTCTGTCCTTCATTTGGCTATTTTGTTGTCTGTCCTTCTTCTTTTGGCTATTGTGTTGTCTGTCCTTCTTTTGGATATTGTGTTGTCTGTCCTTCTTCTTTTGGCTATTGTGTTGGCTGTCCTTCTTCTTTTGGCTATTGTGTTGTCTGTCCTTCTTCTTTTGGCTATTGTGTTGTCTGTCCTTCTTCTTTTAGCTATTGTGTTGTCTGTCCTTCTTCTTTTGGCTATTGTGTTGTCTGTCCTTCTTCTTTTGGCTATTGTGTTGTCTGTCCTTCTTCTTTTGGCTATTGTGTTGTCTGTCCTTCTTTTGGCTATTTTGTTGTCTGTCCTTCTTCTTTTGGCTATTGTGTTGTCTGTCCTTCTTTTGGCTATTGCGTTGTCTGTCCTTCTTCTTTTGGCTATTGTGTTTTCTGTCCTTCTTTTGGCGATTGTGTTGTCTGTCCTTCTTCTTTTGGCTATTGTGTTGTCTGTCCTTCTTCTTTTGGGTATTGTGTTGTCTGTCCTTCTTCTTTTGGCTATTGTGTTTTCTGTCCTTCTTTT
The DNA here is from genome assembly GCA_963680875.1 of Bathymodiolus brooksi. NCBI lineage: Eukaryota > Metazoa > Mollusca > Bivalvia > Mytilida > Modiolidae > Bathymodiolus > Bathymodiolus brooksi. The sequence goes on along the minus strand of OY804578.1, from coordinate 88,810,539 downwards.
GGCTATTGTGTTTACTGTCCTTATCTTGGCTATTGTGTTGTCTGTTCTTCTTCTTTTGGCTATTGTGTTGTCTGTCCTTCTTTTTTTGGCTATTGTGTTTTCTGTCCTTCTTATGGCTATTGTGTTGTCTGTCCTTCTTTTGGCTAATGTGTTGTCTGTCCTTCTTCTTTTGGCTATTGTGTTGTCTGTCCTTCTTTTTTTGGCTATTGTGTTGTCTGTCCTTCTTCTTTTGGCTATTGTGTTGTCTGTCCTTCTTTTGGCTATTGCGTTGTCTGTCCTTCTTCTTTTGGCTATTGCGTTGTCTGTCCTTCTTCTTTTGGCTATTGTGTTTTCTGTCCTTCATTTGGCTATTTTGTTGTCTGTCCTTCTTCTTTTGGCTATTGCGTTGTCTGTCCTTCTTTTGGATATTGTGTTGTCTGTCCTTCTTCTTTTGGCTATTGTGTTGGCTGTCCTTCTTCTTTTGGCTATTGTGTTGTCTGTCCTTCTTCTTTTGGCTATTGTGTGTCTGTCCTTCTTTTGGCTATTTTGTTGTCTGTCCTTCTTCTTTTGGCTATTGTGTTGTCTGTCCTTTTTTTGACTATTGTGTTGTCTGTCCTTCTTCTTTTGGCTATTGTGTTGTCTGTCCTTCTTCTTTTGGCTATTGTGTTGTCTGTCCATCTTCTTTTGGCTATTGTGTTGTCTGTCCTTCTTCTTTTAGCTATTGTGTTGTCTGTCCTTCTTCTTTTGGCTATTGTGTTGTCTGTCCTTCTTCTTTTGGCTATTGTGTTGTCTGTCCTTCTTCTTTTGGCTATTGTGTTGTCTGTCCTTCTTTTGGCTATTTTGTTGTCTGTCCTTCTTCTTTTGGCTATTGTGTTGTCTGTCCTTCTTTTGGATATTGTGTTGTCTGTCCTTCTTCTTTTGGCTATTGTGTTGGCTGTCCTTCTTCTTTTGGCTATTGTGTTGTCTGTCCTTCTTCTTTTGGCTATTGTGTTGTCTGTTCTTCTTCTTTTGGCTATTTTGTTGTCTGTCCTTCTTCTTTTGGCTATTGTGTTGTCTGTCCTTCTTTTGGCTATTGTGTTGTCTGTCCTTCTTCTTTTGGCTATTGTGTTGTCTGTCCTTCTTCTTTTGGCTATTGTGTTGTCTGTCCTTCTTCTTTTGGCTATTGTGTTGTCTGTCCTTCTTCTTTTGGCTATTGTGTTGTCTGTCCTTCTTTTGGCTATTGTGTTGTCTGTCCTTCTTCTCTTTGCTATTGCGTTGTCTGTCCTTCTTCTTTTGGCTATTGTGTTGTCTGGTCCTTCTTCTTTTGGCTATTGTGTTGTCTGTCCTTCTTCTTTTGGCTATTGTGTTGTTTGTCCTTCTTCTTTTGGCTATTGTGTTGTCTGTCCTTCTTCGTTTGGCTATTGTGTTGTCTGGCCTTCTTCTTTTAGCCATTGTGTTGTCTGTCCTTCTTCTTTTAACTATTTTGTTGTCTCTCCTTCTTCTTTTGGCTATTGTGTTTTCTGTCCTTCTTTTAGCTATTGTGTTTGTTATCCTTATCTTGGCTATTGTGTTGTCTGTTCTTCTTCTTTTGGCTATTGTGTTGTCTGTCCTTCTTCTTTTGGCTATTGTGTTGTCTGTCCTTCTTCTTTTGGCTATAGTGTTGTCTGTCCTTCTTTTTTTGGCTATTGTGTTGTCTGTCCTTCTTTTGGCTATTGCGTTGTCTGTCCTTCTTCTTTTGGCTATTGTGTTTTCTGTCCTTCATTTGGCTACTGTGTTGTCTGTCCTTATTTTGGCTATTGTGTTGTCTGTCCTTCTTCTTTTGGGTTTTGTGTTGTCTGTCCTTCTTCTTTTGGCTATTGTGTTGTCTGTCCTTCTTCTTTTGGCTATTGTGTTGTCTGTCCTTTTTTTGACTATTGTGTTGTCTGTCCTTCTTCTTTTGGCTATTGTGTTGTCTGTCCTTCTTCTTTTGGCTATTGTGTTGTCTGTCTTTCTTCTTTTGGCTATTGTGTTGTCTGTCCTTCTTCTTTTAGCTATTGTGTTGTCTGTCCTTCTTCTTTTGGCTATTGTGTTTTCTGTCCTTCTTCTTTTGGCTATTGTGTTGTCTGTCCTTCTTCTTTTGGCTATTGTGTTGTCTGTCCTTCTTTTGGCTATTTTGTTGTCTGTCCTTCTTCTTTTGGCTATTGTGTTGTCTGTCCTTCTTTTGGCTATTGTGTTGTCTGTCCTTCTTCTTTTGGCTATTGTGTTGGCTGTCCTTCTTCTTTTGGCTATTGTGTTGTGTGTCCTTCTTCTTTTGGCTATTGTGTTGTCTGTTCTTCTTCTTTTGGCTATTTTGTTGTCTGTCCTTCTTCTTTTGGCTATTGTGTTGTCTGTCCTTCTTTTGGCTATTGTGTTGTCAGTCCTTCTTCTTTTGGCTATTGTGTTGTTTGTCCATCTTCTTTTGGCTATTGTGTTGTCTGTCCTTCTTCTTTTTGCTATTGTGTTGTCTGTCCTTCTTCTTTTGGCTATTGTGTTGTCTGTCTTTCTTTTGGCTATTGTGTTGTCTGTCCTTCTTCTTTTGGCTATTGTGTTTTCTGTCCTTCTTTTGGCTATTGTGTTGTCTGTCCTTATTTTGGCTATTGTGTTGTCTGTCCTTCTTCTTTTGGCTATTGTGTTGTCTGTCCTTCTTCTTTTGGCTATTGTGTTGTCTGTCCTTCTTTTGACTATTGTGTTGTCTGTCCTTCTTCTTTTGGCTATTGTGTTGTCTGTCCTTCTTCTTTTGGCTATTGTGTTGTCTGTTCTTCTTCTTTTGGCTATTTTGTTGTCTGTCCTTCTTCTTTTGGCTATTGTGTTGTCTGTCCTTCTTTTGGCTATTGTGTTGTCTGTCCTTCTTCTTTTGGCTATTGTGTTGTCTGTCCTACTTCTTTTGGCTATTGTGTTGTCTGTCCTTCTTCTTTTTGCTATTGTGTTGTCTGTCCTTCTTCTTTTGGCTATTGTGTTGTCTGTCCTTCTTTTGGCTATTGCGTTGTCTGTCCTTCTTCTTTTGGCTATTGTGTTTTCTGTCCTTCTTTTGGCTATTGTGTTGTCTGTCCTTATTTTGGCTATTGTGTTGTCTGTCCTTCTTCTTTTGGCTATTGTGTTGTCTGTCCTTCTTCTTTTGGCTATTGTGTTGTCTGTCCTTCTTTTGACTATTGTGTTGTCTGTCCTTCTTCTTTTGGCTATTGTGTTGTCTGTCCTTCTTCTTTTGGCTATTGTGTTGTCTGTCCTTCTTCTTTTGGCTATTGTGTTGTCTGTCCTTCTTCTTTTAGTTATTGTGTTGTCTGTCCTTCTTCTTTTGGCTATTGTGTTGTCTGTCCTTCTTCTTTTGGCTATTGTGTTGTCTGTCCTTCTTTTGGCTATTGTGTTGTGTGTCCTTCTTCTTTTGGCTATTGTGTTGTCTGTCCTTCTTCTTTTGGCTATTGTGTTGTCTGTCCTTCTTTTGGCTATTGTGTTGTCTGTCCTTCTTCTTTTGGCTATTGTGTTGTCTGCCCTTCTTCTTTTGGCTATTGTGTTGTCTGTCCTTCTTTTGGCTATTGTGTTGTTTGTTCTTTATCTTTTGGCTATTGTGTTGTCTGTCCATCTTCTTTTGGCTCATTGTGTTGTCTGTCCTTCTTCTTTTTGCTATTGTGTTTTCTGTCCTTATTTTGGCTATTGTGTTGTCTGTCCTTCTTCTTTTGGGTATTGTGTTGTCTGTCCTTCTTATTTTGGCTATTGTGTTGTCTGTCCTTCTTTTGGCTATTGCGTTGTCTGTCCTTCTTCTTTTGGCTATTGTGTTGTCTGTCCTTCTTCTTTTGGCTATTGTGTTGTCTTTCCTTCTTCTTTTGGCTATTGTGTTGTCTGTCCTTCTTCTTTTGGCTATTGTGTTGTCTGTCCTTCTTTTGGCTATTGTGTTGTCTGTCCTTCTTCTTTTGGCTATTGTGTTGTCTGTCCTTCTTCTTTTGGCTATTGTGTTGTCTGTCCATCTTCTTTTGGCTATTGTGTTGTCTGTCCTTCTTCTTTTAGCTATTGTGTTGTCTGTCCTTCTTCTTTTGGCTATTGTGTTGGCTGTCCTTCTTCTTTTGGCTATTGTGTTGTCTGTCCTTCTTCTTTTGGCTATTGTGTTGTCTGTCCTTCTTCCTTTGGCCATTGTGTTGTCTGTCCTTCTTCTTTTGGCTATTGTGTTGTCTGTCTTCTTCTTTTGGCTATTGTGTTGTCTCTCCTTCTTCTTTTGGCTATTGTGTTGTCTGGCCTTCTTCTTTTAACTATTGTGTTGTCTGTCCTTCTTCTTTTGGCTATTGTGTTTTCTGTCCTTCTTTTGGCTATTGTGTTTGCTATCCTTATCTTGGCTATTGTGTTGTCTGTTCTTCTTCTTTTGGCTATTGTGTTGTCTGTCCTTCTTCTTTTGTCTATTGTGTTGTCTGTCCTTCTTCTTTTGGCTATTGTGTTGTCTGTCCTTCTTCTTTTGGCTATTGTGTTGTCTGTCCTTCTTCTTTTGGCTATTGTGTTGTATGTCCTTCTTCTTTTTGCTATTGTGTTGTCTGTCCTTCTTCTTTTGGCTATTGTGTTGTCTGTCCTTCTTCTTTTGGCTATTGTGTTGTCTGTCCTTCTTCTTTTAGCTATTGTGTTGTCTGTACTTCTTTTTTTGGCTATTGTGTTGTCTGTCCTTCTTTTGGCTATTGTGTTGTCTGTCCTTCTTCTTTTGGCTATTGCGTTGTCTGTCCTTCTTCTTTTGGCTATTGTGTTGTCTGTCCTTCTTTTGGCTATTGTGTTGTCTGTCCTTCTTCTTTTGGCTATTGTGTTGTCTGTCCTTCTTCTTTTGGCTATTGTGTTGTCTGTTCTTCTTTGGGCTATTGTGTTGTCTGTCCTTCTTCTTTTGGCTATTGTGTTGTCTGTCCTTCTTCTTTTGGCTATTGTGTTGTCTGTCCTTCTTCTTTTGCTATTGTGTTGTCTGTCCTTCTTCCTTTGGGTATTGTGTTGTCTCTCCTTCTTTTGGCTATTGTGTTGTCTGTCCTTCTTCTCTTTGCTATTGCGTTGTCTGTCCTTCTTCTTTTGGCTATTGTGTTGTCTGGTCCTTCTTCTTTTGGTTATTGTGTTGTCTGTCCTTCTTCTTTTGGCTATTGTGTTGTTTGTCCTTCTTCGTTTGGCTATTGTGTTGTCTGTCCTTCTTCGTTTGGCTATTGTGTTGTCTGGCCTTCTTCTTTTAGCTATTGTGTTGTCTGTCCTTCTTCTTTTGGCTATTGTGTTGTCTGTCCTTCTTTTGGCTATTGTGTTGTCTGTCCTTCTTCTTTTGGCTATTGTGTTGTCTGTCCTTCTTCTTTTGGCTATTTTGTTGTCTGTCCTTCTTCTTTTGGCTATTGTGTTGTCTGTCCTTCTTCTTTTGGCTATTGTGTTGTCTGTCCTTCTTCTTTTGGCTATTTTGTTGTCTGTCCTTCTTCTTTTGGCTATTGTGTTGTCTGTCCTTCTTTTGGCTATTGTGTTGTCTGTCCTTCTTCTTTTGGCTATTGTGTTGTCTGTCCTTCTTTTGGTTATTGTGTTGTCTGTCCTTCTTCTTTTGGCTATTGTGTTGTTTGTCCTTCTTCTTTTGGCTATTGTGTTGTCTGTCCTTCTTCGTTTGGCTATTGTGTTGTCTGGCCTTCTTCTTTTAGCTATTGTGTTGTCTGTCCTTCTTCTTTTGGCTATTGTGTTGTCTGTCCTTCTTCTTTTGGCTATTGTGTTGTCTGTCCTTCTTTTGGCTATTGTGTTGTCTGTCATTCTTCTTTTGGCTATTGTGTTGTCTGTCCTTCTTCTTTTGGCTATTTTGTTGTTTGTCCTTCTTCTTTTGGCTATTGTGTTGTCTGTCCTTCTTCTTTTGGCTATTGTGTTGTCTGTCCTTCTTCTTTTGGCTATTTTGTTGTTTGTCCTTCTTCTTTTTGCTATTTTGTTTTCTGTCCTTCTTTTGGCTATTGTGTTTGCTGTCCTTATCTTGGCTATTGTGTTGTCTGTTCTTCTTCTTTTGGCTATTGTGTTGTCTGTCCTTCTTCTTTTGGCTATTGTGTTGTCTGTCCTTCTTTTGGCTATTGTGTTGTCTGTCCTTCTTCTTTTGGCTATTGTGTTGTCTGTCCTTCTTCTTTTGGCTATTTTGTTGTTTGTCCTTCTTCTTTTGGCTATTGTGTTTTCTGTCCTTCTTCGTTTGGCTATTGTATTTTCTGTCCTTCTTCTTTTAGCTATTTGTTGTCTGTCCTTCTTCTTTTGGCTATTGTGTTGTCTGTCCTTCTTCTTTTGGCTATTGTGTTGTCTGTCCTTCTTCTTTTAGTTATTGTGTTGTCTGTCCTTCTTCTTTTGGCTATTGTGTTGTCTGTCCTTCTTTTTTTGGCTATTGTGTTGTCTGTCCTTCTTTTGGCTATTGTGTTGTGTGTCCTTCTTCTTTTGGCTATTGTGTTGTCTGTCCTTCTTCTTTTGGCTATTGTGTTGTCTGTCCTTCTTTTGGCTATTGTGTTGTCTGTCCTTCTTCTTTTGGCTATTGTGTTGTCTGCCCTTCTTCTTTTGGCTATTGTGTTGTCTGTCCTTCTTTTGGCTATTGTGTTGTTTGTTCTTTATCTTTTGGCTATTGTGTTGTCTGTCCATCTTCTTTTGGCTCATTGTGTTGTCTGTCCTTCTTCTTTTTGCTATTGTGTTGTCTGTCCTTATTTTGGCTATTGCGTTGTCTGTCCTTCTTCTTTTAGCTATTGTGTTGTCTGTACTTCTTTTTTTGACTATTGTGTTGTCTGTCCTTCTTTTGGCTATTGTGTTGTCTGTCCTTCTTCTTTTGGCTATTGCGTTGTCTGTCCTTCTTCTTTTGGCTATTGTGTTGTCTGTCCTTCTTTTGGCTATTGTGTTGTCTGTCCTTCTTCTTTTGGCTATTGTGTTGTCTGTCCTTCTTCTTTTGGCTATTGTGTTGTCTGTCCTTCTTCTTTTGGCTATTGTGTTGTCTGTCCTTCTTTTTTTGGCTATTGTGTTGTCTGTCTTTCTTTTGGCTATTGTGTTGTCTGTCCTTCTTCTTTTGGCTATTGTGTTGTCTGTCCTTCTTCTTTTGGCTATTGTGTTGTCTGTTCTTCTTTGGGCTATTGTGTTGTCTGTCCTTCTTCTTTTGGCTATTGTGTTGTCTGTCCTTCTTCTTTTGGCTATTGTGTTGTCTGTCCTTCTTCTTTTGCTATTGTGTTGTCTGTCCTTCTTCTTTTGGGTATTGTGTTGTCTGTCCTTCTTTTGGCTATTGTGTTGTCTGTCCTTCTTCTCTTTGCTATTGCGTTGTCTGTCCTTCTTCTTTTGGCTATTGTGTTGTCTGGTCCTTCTTCTTTTGGTTATTGTGTTGTCTGTCCTTCTTCTTTTGGCTATTGTTTTTTTTGTCCTTCTTCTTTTGGCTATTGTGTTGTCTGTCCTTCTTCGTTTGGCTATTGTGTTGTCTGGCCTTCTTCTTTTAGCTATTGTGTTGTCTGTCCTTCTTCTTTTGGCTATTGTGTTGTCTGTCCTTCTTCTTTTGGCTATTGTGTTGTCTGTCCTTCTTTTGGCTATTGTGTTGTCTGTCCTTCTTCTTTTGGCTATTGTGTTGTCTGTCCTTCTTCTTTTGGCTATTTTGTTGTCTGTCCTTCTTCTTTTGGCTATTGTGTTGTCTGTCCTTCTTCTTTTGGCTATTGTGTTGTCTGTCCTTCTTCTTTTGGCTATTTTGTTGTCTGTCCTTCTTCTTTTGGCTATTGTGTTGTCTGTCCTTCTTTTGGCTATTGTGTTGTCTGTCCTTCTTCTTTTGGCTATTGTGTTGTCTGGTCCTTCTTCTTTTGGTTATTGTGTTGTCTGTCCTTCTTCTTTTGGCTATTGTGTTGTTTGTCCTTCTTCTTTTGGCTATTGTGTTGTCTGTCCTTCTTCGTTTGGCTATTGTGTTGTCTGGCCTTCTTTTTTTAGCTATTGTGTTGTCTGTCCTTCTTCTTTTGGCTATTGTGTTGTCTGTCCTTCTTCTTTTGGCTATTGTGTTGTCTGTCCTTCTTTTGGCTATTGTGTTGTCTGTCCTTCTTCTTTTGGCTATTGTGTTGTCTGTCCTTCTTCTTTTGGCTATTTTGTTGTTTGTCCTTCTTCTTTTGGCTATTGTGTTGTCTGTCCTTCTTCTTTTGGCTATTGTGTTGTCTGTCCTTCTTCTTTTGGCTATTTTGTTGTTTGTCCTTCTTCTTTTTGCTATTTTGTTTTCTGTCCTTCTTTTGGCTATTGTGTTTGCTGTCCTTATCTTGGCTATTGTGTTGTCTGTTCTTCTTCTTTTGGCTATTGTGTTGTCTGTCCTTCTTCTTTTGGCTATTGTGTTGTCTGTCCTTCTTTTGGCTATTGTGTTGTCTGTCCTTCTTCTTTTGGCTATTGTGTTGTCTGTCCTTCTTCTTTTGGCTATTTTGTTGTTTGTCCTTCTTCTTTTGGCTATTGTGTTGTCTGTCCTTCTTCGTTTGGCTATTGTGTTGTCTGTCCTTCTTCTTTTAGCTATTGTGTTGTCTGTCCTTCTTCTTTTGGCTATTGTGTTGTCTGTCCTTCTTTTGGCTATTGTGTTGTCTGTCCTTCTTCTCTTTGCTATTGTGTTGTCTGTCCTTCTTCTTTTGGCTATTGTGTTGTCTGTCCTTCTTCTTTTATATATTGTGCTGTCTATACTTCTTTTTTTGGCTATTGTGTTGTCTGTCCTTCTTTTGGCTATTGTGTTGTCTGTCCTTCTTCTTTTGGCTATTGCGTTGTCTGTCCTTCTTCTTTTGGCTATTGTGTTGTCTGTCCTTCTTTTGGCTATTGTGTTGTCTGTCCTTTTTCTTTTGGCTATTGTGTTGTCTGTCCTTCTTCTTTTGGCTATTGTGTTGTCTGTCCTTCTTCTTTTGGCTATTGTATTATCTGTCCTTCTTCTTTTGGCTATTGTGTTGTCTGTCCTTCTTCTTTTAGCTATTGTGTTGTCTGTCCGTCTTCTTTTGGCTATTGTGTTGTCTGTTCTTCTTCTTTTGGCTATTGTGTTGTCTGTCCTTCTTCTTTTATCTATTGTGTTGTCTGTGCTTCTTTTTTTGGCTATTGTGTTGTCTGTCCTTTTGGCTTTTGTGTTGTCTGTCCTTCTTCTTTTGGCTATTGCGTTGTCTGTCCTTCTTCTTTTGGCTATTGTGTTGTCTGTCCTTCTTTTGGCTATTGTGTTGTCTGTCCTTCTTCCTTTGGCTATTGTGTTGTCTGTCCTTCTTCTTTTGGCTATTGTGTTGTCTGTCCTTCTTCTTTTGGCTATTGTGTTGTCTGTTCCTTCTTCTTTTGGCTATTGTGTTGTCTGTCCTTCTTTTGGCTATTGTGTTGTCTGTCCTTCTTCTTTTGGCTATTGCGTTGTCTGTCCTTCTTCTTTTGGCTATTGTGTTGTCTGTCCTTCTTTTGGCTCTCACGTTGTCTGTCCGTCTTCTTTTGGCTATTGTATTGTCTGTCCTTCTTCTTTTGGTTATTGTGTTGTTTGTCCTTTATCTTTTGGCTATTGTGTTGTCTGTCCATCTTCTTTTGGCTATTGTGTTGTCTGTCCTTCTTCTTTTGGCTATTGTGTTGTCTGTCCTTCTTCTTTTGGCTATTGTGTTGTCTGTCCTTCTTCTTTTGGCTATTGTGTTGTCTGTCCTTCTTCTTTTGGCTATTGTGTTGTCTGTCCTTCTTCTTTTGGCTATTGTGTTGTCTGTCCTTCTTTTGGCTATTGTGTTGTCTGTCCTTCTTTTGGTTATTGTGTTGTCTGTCCTTCTTCTTTTGGCTATTGCGTTGTCTGTCCTTCTTCTTTTGGCTATTGTGTTGTCTGTCCTTCATTTGGCTATTGCGTTGTCTGTCCTTCTTTTGGCTATTGTGTTGTCTGTCCTTCTTCTTTTGGCTATTGTGTTGTCTGTCCTTCTTCTTTTGCTTTTGTGTTGTCTGTCCTTCTTCTTTTGGCTATTGTGTTGTCTGTCCTTCTTCTTTTGGCTATTGTGTTGTCTGTCCTTCTTCTTTTGGCTATTGTGTTGTCTGTCCTTCTTCTTTTGGCTATTGTGTTGTCTGTCCTTCTTCTTTTGGCTATTGTGTTGTCTGTCCTTCTTTTGGCTATTGCGTTGTCTGTCCTTCTTCTTTTGGCTATTGTGTTGTCTGTCCTTCTTTTGGCTATTGTGTTGTCTGTCCTTCTTCTTTTGGCTATTGCGTTGTCTGTCCTTCTTCTTTTGGCTATTGTGTTGTCTGTCCTTCTTTTGGCTATTGCGTTGTCTGTCCTTCTTCTTTTGGCTATTGTGTTGTCTGTCCTTCTTCTTTTGGCTATTGTGTTGTCTGTCCTTCTTCTTTTGCTATTGTGTTGTCTGTCCTTCTTCTTTTGGCTATTGTGTTGTCTGTCCTTCTTTTGGCTATTGTGTTGTCTGTCCTTCTTCTCTTTGCTATTGCGTTGTCTGTCCTTCTTCTTTTGGCTATTGTGTTGTCTGGTCCTTCTTCTTTTGGCTATTGTGTTGTCTGTCCTTCTTCTTTTGGCTATTGTGTTGTTTGTCCTTCTTCTTTTGACTATTGTGTTGTCTGTCCTTCTTCGTTTGGCTATTGTATTGTCTGGCCTTCTTCTTTTAGCTATTGTGTTGTCTGTCCTTCTTCTTTTGGCTATTGTGTTGTCTGTCCTTCTTCTTTTGGCTATTGTGTTGTCTGTCCTTCTTCTTTTAGCTATTGTGTTGTCTGTCCTTCTTTTGGCTATTGTGTTGTCTGTCCTTCTTCTTTTGGCTATTGTGTTGTCTGTCCTTCTTCTTTTGGCTATTGTGTTGTCTGTCCTTCTTTTGGCTATTGTGTTGTCTGTCCTTCTTTTGGCTATTGCGTTCTCTGTCCTTCTTCTTTTGGCTATTGTGTTTTCTGTCCTTCTTTTGGCTATTGTGTTGTCTGTCCTTCTTCTTTTGGCTATTGTGTTGTCTGTTCTTCTTCTTTTGGGTATTGTGTTGTCTGTCCTTCTTCTTTTGGCTATTGTGTTGTCTGTCCTTCTTCTTTTGGCTATTGTGTTGTCTGTCCTTCTTCTTTTGACTATTGTGTTGTCTGTCCTTCTTCTTTTGGCTATTTTGTTGTCTGTCCTTCTTCTTTTGGCTATTGTGTTGTCTGTCCTTCTTCTTTTGGCTATTGTGTTGTCTGTCCTTCGTTTGGCTATTGTGTTGTCTGTCCTTCTTCTTTTGGCTATTGTGTTGTCTGTCCTTCTTCTTTTGGCTATTGTGTTGTCTGTCCTTCTTCTTTTGGCTATTGTTTTGTCTGTCCTTCTTTTGGCTATTGTGTTGTCTGTCCTTCTTCTTTTGGCTATTGTGTTGTCTGTCCTTCTTCTTTTAGCTATTGTGTTGTCTGTCCTTCTTCTTTTGGCTATTGTGTTGTCTGTCCTTCTTTTGGCTATTGTGTTGTCTGTCCTTCTTCTTTTGGGTATTGTGTTGTCTGTCCTTCTTCTTTTGACTATTGTGTTGTCTGTCCTTCTTCTTTTGGCTATTGTGTTTTCTGTCCTTCTTTTGGCTATTGTGTTTGCTGTCCTTATCTTGGCTATTGTGTTGTCTGTTCTTCTTCTTTTGGCTATTGTGTTGTCTGTCCTTCTTCTTTTGGCTATTGTGTTGTCTGTCCTTCTTCTTTTGGCTATTGTGTTGTCTGTCCTTATTCTTTTGGCTATTGTGTTGTCTGTCCTTCTTCTTTTGGCTATTGTGTTGTCTGTCCTTCTTCTTTTAGCTATTGTGTTGTCTGTCCTTCTTCTTTTGGCTATTGTGTTGTCTGTCCTTCTTCTTTTGGCTATTGTGTTGTCTGTCCTTCTTCTTTTAGCTATTGTGTTGTCTGTACTTCTTTTTTTGGCTATTGTGTTGTCTGTCCTTCTTTTGGCTATTGTGTTGTCTGTCCTTCTTCTTTTGGCTATTGCGTTGTCTGTCCTTCTTCTTTTGGCTATTGTGTTGTCTGTCCTTCTTTTGGCTATTGTGTTGTCTGTCCTTCTTCTTTTGGCTATTGTGTTGTCTGTCCTTCTTCTTTTGGCTATTGCGTTGTCTGTCCTTCTTCTTTTGGCTATTGTGTTGTCTGTCCTTCTTTTGGCTATTGTGTTGTCTGTCCTTCTTTTGGCTATTGTGTTGTCTGTCCTTCTTCTTTTGGCTATTGTGTTGTCTCTCCTTCTTCTTTTGGCTATTGTGTTGTCTGTCCTTCTTCTTTTGGCTATTGTGTTGTCTGTCCTTCTTTTGGCTATTGTGTTGTCTGTCCTTCTTCTTTTGGCTATTGCGTTGTCTGTCCTTCTTCTTTTGGCTATTGTGTTGTCTGTCCTTCTTTTGGCTATTGCGTTGTCTGTCCTTCTTCTTTTGGCTATTGTGTTGTCTGTCCTTCTTCTTTTGGCTATTGTGTTGTCTGTCCTTCTTCTTTTGCTATTGTGTTGTCTGTCCTTCTTCTTTTGGCTATTGTGTTGTCTGTTCTTCTTTTGGCTATTGTGTTGTCTGTCCTTCTTCTCTTTGCTATTGCGTTGTCTGTCCTTCTTCTTTTGGCTATTGTGTTGTCTGGTCCTTCTTCTTTTGGCTATTGTGTTGTCTGTCCTTCTTCTTTTGGCTATTGTGTTGTTTGTCCTTCTTCTTTTGACTATTGTGTTGTCTGTCCTTCTTCGTTTGGCTATTGTATTGTCTGGCCTTCTTCTTTTAGCTATTGTGTTGTCTGTCCTTCTTCTTTTGGCTATTGTGTTGTCTGTCCTTCTTCTTTTAGCTATTGTGTTGTCTGTCCTTCTTTTGGCTATTGTGTTGTCTGTCCTTCTTCTTTTGGCTATTGTGTTGTCTGTCCTTCTTCTTTTGGCTATTGTGTTGTCTGTCCTTCTTCTTTTGGCTATTGTGTTGTCTGTCCTTCTTTTGGCTATTGCGTTCTCTGTCCTTCTTCTTTTGGCTATTGTGTTTTCTGTCCTTCTTTTGGCTATTGTGTTGTCTGTCCTTCTTCTTTTGGCTATTGTGTTGTCTGTTCTTCTTCTTTTGGGTATTGTGTTGTCTGTCCTTCTTCTTTTGGCTATTGTGTTGTCTGTCCTTCTTCTTTTGGCTATTGTGTTGTCTGTCCTTCTTCTTTTGACTATTGTGTTGTCTGTCCTTCTTCTTTTGGCTATTTTGTTGTCTGTCCTTCTTCTTTTGGCTATTGTGTTGTCTGTCCTTCTTCTTTTGGCTATTGTGTTGTCTGTCCTTCGTTTGGCTATTGTGTTGTCTGTCCTTCTTCTTTTGGCTATTGTGTTGTCTGTCCTTCTTCTTTTGGCTATTGTGTTGTCTGTCCTTCTTCTTTTGGCTATTGTTTTGTCTGTCCTTCTTTTGGCTATTGTGTTGTCTGTCCTTCTTCTTTTGGCTATTGTGTTGTCTGTCCTTCTTCTTTTAGCTATTGTGTTGTCTGTCCTTCTTCTTTTGGCTATTGTGTTGTCTGTCCTTCTATTGGCTATTGTGTTGTCTGTCCTTCTTCTTTTGGGTATTGTGTTGTCTGTCCTTCTTCTTTTGACTATTGTGTTGTCTGTCCTTCTTCTTTTGGCTATTGTGTTTTCTGTCCTTCTTTTGGCTATTGTGTTTGCTGTCCTTATCTTGGCTATTGTGTTGTCTGTTCTTCTTCTTTTGGCTATTGTGTTGTCTGTCCTTCTTCTTTTGGCTATTGTGTTGTCTGTCCTTCCTCTTTTGGCTATTGTGTTGTCTGTCCTTATTCTTTTGGCTATTGTGTTGTCTGTCCTTCTTCTTTTGGCTATTGTGTTGTCTGTCCTTCTTCTTTTAGCTATTGTGTTGTCTGTCCTTCTTCATTTGGCTATTGTGTTGTCTGTCCTTCTTCTTTTGGCTATTGTGTTGTCTGTCCTTCTTCTTTTAGCTATTGTGTTGTCTGTACTTCTTTTTTTGGCTATTGTGTTGTCTGTCCTTCTTTTGGCTATTGTGTTGTCTGTCCTTCTTCTTTTGGCTATTGCGTTGTCTGTCCTTCTTCTTTTGGCTATTGTGTTGTCTGTCCTTCTTTTGGCTATTTTGTTGTCTGTCCTTCCTCTTTTGGCTATTGTGTTGTCTGTCCTTCTTCTTTTGGCTATTGTGTTGTCTGTCCTTCTTCTTTTGGCTATTGTGTTGTCTGTCCTTTTTCTTTTGGCTATTGTGTTGTCTGTCCTTCTTTTGGCTATTGTGTTGTCTGTCCTTCTTCTTTTGGCTATTGCGTTGCCTGTCCTTCTTCTTTTGGCTATTGTGTTGTCTGTCCTTCTTTTGGCTATTGCGTTGTCTGTCCTTCTTCTTTTGGCTATTGTGTTGTCTGTCCTTCTTCTTTTGGCTATTGTGTTGTCTGTCCTTCTTCTTTTGTTATTCTGTTGTCTGTCCTTCTTCTTTTGGCTATTGTGTTGTCTGTCCTTCTGTTGGCTTTTGTGTTGTCTGTCCTTCTTCTCTTTGCTATTGCGTTGTCTGTCCTTCTTCTTTTGGCTATTGTGTTGTCTGTCCTTCTTCTTTTGGCTATTGTGTTGTTTGTCCTTCTTCTTTTAGCTATTGTGTTGTCTGTCCTTCTTCTTTTGGCTATTGTGTTGTCTGTCCTTCTTTTGGCTATTGTGTTGTCTGTCCTTCTTCTTTTGGGTATTATGTTGTCTGTCCTTCTTCTTTTGACTATTGTGTTGTCTGTCCTTCTTCTTTTGGCTATTGTGTTTTCTGTCCTTCTTTTGGCTATTGGGTTTGCTGTCCTTATCTTGGCTATTGTGTTGTCTGTTCTTCTTCTTTTGGCTATTGTGTTGTCTGTCCTTCCTCTTTTGGCTATTGTGTTGTCTGTCCTTCTTCTTTTGGCTATTGTGTTGTCTGTCCTTATTCTGTTGGCTATTGTGTTGTCTGTCCTTCTTCTTTTGGCTATTGTGTTGTCTGTCCTTCTTCTTTTAGCTATTGTGTTGTCTGTCCTTCTTCTTTTGGCTATTGTGTTGTCTGTCCTTCTTCTTTTGGCTATTGTGTTGTCTGTCCTTCTTCTTTTAGCTATTGTGTTGTCTGTACTTCTTTTTTTGGCTATTGTGTTGTCTGTCCTTCTTTTGGCTATTGTGTTGTCTGTCCTTCTTCTTTTGGCTATTGCGTTGTCTGTCCTTCTTCTTTTGGCTATTGTGTTGTCTGTCCTTCTTTTGGCTATTGTGTTGTCTGTCCTTCTTCTTTTGGCTATTGTGTTGTCTGTCCTTCTTCTTTTGGCTATTGCGTTGTCTGTCCTTCTTCTTTTGGCTATTGTGTTGTCTGTCCTTCTTTTGGCTATTGTGTTGTCTGTCCTTCTTTTGGCTATTGTGTTGTCTGTCCTTCTTCTTTTGGCTATTGTGTTGTCTCTCCTTCTTCTTTTGGCTATTGTGTTGTCTGTCCTTCTTCTTTTGGCTATTGTGTTGTCTGTCCTTCTTTTGGCTATTGTGTTGTCTGTCCTTCTTCTTTTGGCTATTGCGTTGTCTGTCCTTCTTCTTTTGGCTATTGTGTTGTCTGTCCTTCTTTTGGCTATTGCGTTGTCTGTCCTTCTTCTTTTGGCTATTGTGTTGTCTGTCCTTCTTCTTTTGGCTATTGTGTTGTCTGTCCTTCTTCTTTTGCTATTGTGTTGTCTGTCCTTCTTCTTTTGGCTATTGTGTTGTCTGTTCTTCTTTTGGCTATTGTGTTGTCTGTCCTTCTTCTCTTTGCTATTGCGTTGTCTGTCCTTCTTCTTTTGGCTATTGTGTTGTCTGGTCCTTCTTCTTTTGGCTATTGTGTTGTCTGTCCTTCTTCTTTTGGCTATTGTGTTGTTTGTCCTTCTTCTTTTGACTATTGTGTTGTCTGTCCTTCTTCGTTTGGCTATTGTATTGTCTGGCCTTCTTCTTTTAGCTATTGTGTTGTCTGTCCTTCTTCTTTTGGCTATTGTGTTGTCTGTCCTTCTTCTTTTGGCTATTGTGTTGTCTGTCCTTCTTCTTTTAGCTATTGTGTTGTCTGTCCTTCTTTTGGCTATTGTGTTGTCTGTCCTTCTTCTTTTGGCTATTGTGTTGTCTGTCCTTCTTCTTTTGGCTATTGTGTTGTCTGTCCTTCTTCTTTTGGCTATTGTGTTGTCTGTCCTTCTTTTGGCTATTGCGTTCTCTGTCCTTCTTCTTTTGGCTATTGTGTTTTCTGTCCTTCTTTTGGCTATTGTGTTGTCTGTCCTTCTTCTTTTGGCTATTGTGTTGTCTGTTCTTCTTCTTTTGGGTATTGTGTTGTCTGTCCTTCTTCTTTTGGCTATTGTGTTTTCTGTCCTTCTTTTGGCTATTGTGTTGTCTGTCCTTCTTCTTTTGGCTATTTTGTTGTCTGTCCTTCTTCTTTTGGCTATTGTGTTGTCTGTCCTTCTTCTTTTGGCTATTGTGTTGTCTGTCCTTCGTTTGGCTATTGTGTTGTCTGTCCTTCTTCTTTTGGCTATTGTGTTGTCTGTCCTTCTTCTTTTGGCTATTGTGTTGTCTGTCCTTCTTCTTTTGGCTATTGTTTTGTCTGTCCTTCTTTTGGCTATTGTGTTGTCTGTCCTTCTTCTTTTGGCTATTGTGTTGTCTGTCCTTCTTCTTTTAGCTATTGTGTTGTCTGTCCTTCTTCTTTTGGCTATTGTGTTGTCTGTCCTTCTTTTGGCTATTGTGTTGTCTGTCCTTCTTCTTTTGGGTATTGTGTTGTCTGTCCTTCTTCTTTTGACTATTGTGTTGTCTGTCCTTCTTCTTTTGGCTATTGTGTTTTCTGTCCTTCTTTTGGCTATTGTGTTTGCTGTCCTTATCTTGGCTATTGTGTTGTCTGTTCTTCTTCTTTTGGCTATTGTGTTGTCTGTCCTTCTTCTTTTGGCTATTGTGTTGTCTGTCCTTCTTCTTTTGGCTATTGTGTTGTCTGTCCTTATTCTTTTGGCTATTGTGTTGTCTGTCCTTCTTCTTTTGGCTATTGTGTTGTCTGTCCTTCTTATTTTAGCTATTGTGTTGTCTGTCCTTCTTCTTTTGGCTATTGTGTTGTCTGTCCTTCTTCTTTTGGCTATTGTGTTGTCTGTCCTTCTTCTTTTAGCTATTGTGTTGTCTGTACTTCTTTTTTTGGCTATTGTGTTGTCTGTCCTTCTTTTGGCTATTGTGTTGTCTGTCCTTCTTCTTTTGGCTATTGCGTTGTCTGTCCTTCTTATTTTGGCTATTGTGTTGTCTGTCCTTCTTTTGGCTATTGTGTTGTCTGTCCTTCCTCTTTTGGCTATTGTGTTGTCTGTCCTTCTTCTTTTGGCTATTGTGTTGTCTGTCCTTCTTCTTTTGGCTATTGTGTTGTCTGTCCTTTTTCTTTTGGCTATTGTGTTGTCTGTCCTTCTTTTGGCTATTGTGTTGTCTGTCCTTCTTCTTTTGGCTATTGCGTTGCCTGTCCTTCTTCTTTTGGCTATTGTGTTGTCTGTCCTTCTTTTGGCTGTTGCGTTGTCTGTCCTTCTTCTTTTGGCTATTGTGTTGTCTGTCCTTCTTCTTTTGGCTATTGTGTTGTCTGTCCTTCTTCTTTTGTTATTCTGTTGTCTGTCCTTCTTCTTTTGGCTATTGTGTTGTCTGTCCTTCTGTTGGCTTTTGTGTTGTCTGTCCTTCTTCTCTTTGCTATTGCGTTGTCTGTCCTTCTTCTTTTGGCTATTGTGTTGTCTGGTCCTTCTTCTTTTGGCTATTGTGTTGTCTGTCCTTCTTCTTTTGGCTATTGTGTTGTTTGTCCTTCTTCTTTTGGCTATTGTGTTGTCTGTCCTTCTTCTTTTGGCTATTGTGTTGTCTGTCCTTCTTCTTTTAGCTATTGTGTTGTCTGTCCTTCTTCTTTTGGCTATTGTGTTGTCTGTCCTTCTTTTGGCTATTGTGTTGTCTGTCCTTATTCTTTTGGCTATTGTGTTGTCTGTCCTTCTTCTTTTGGCTATTGTGTTGTCTGTCCTTCTTCTTTTGGCTATTGTGTTGTCTGTCCTTCTTCTTTTAGCTATTGTGATGTCTGTACTTCTTTTTTTGGCTATTGTGTTGTCTGTCATTCTTTTGGCTATTGTGTTGTCTGTCCTTCTTCTTTTGGCTATTGTGTTGTCTGTCCTTCTTCTTTTGGCTATTGTGTTGTCTGGTCCTTCTTCTTTTGGCTATTGTGTTGTCTGTCCTTCTTCTTTTGGCTATTGTGTTGTCTGTCCTTCTTCTTTTGGCTATTGTGTTGTCTGTCCTTCTTCTTTTGGCTATTGTGTTGTCTGTCCTTCTTCTTTTGGCTATTGTGTTGTCTGTCCTTCTTTTGGCTATTGTGTTGTCTGTCCTTCTTCTTTTGCCTATTGCGTTGTCTGTCCTTCTTCTTTTGGCTATTGTGTTGTCTGTCCTTCTTTTGGCTATTGCGTTGTCTGTCCTTCTTCTTTTGGCTATTGTGTTGTCTGTCCTTCTTCTTTTGGCTATTGTGTTGTCTGTCCTTCTTCTTTTGTTATTGTGTTGTCTGTCCTTCTTCTTTTGGCTATTGTGTTGTCTGTCCTTCTGTTGGCTTTTGTGTTGTCTGTCCTTCTTCTCTTTGCTATTGCGTTGTCTGTCCTTCTTCTTTTGGCTATTGTGTTGTCTGGTCCTTCTTCTTTTGGCTATTGTGTTGTCTGTCCTTCTTCTTTTGGCTATTGTGTAGTTTGTCCTTCTTCTTTTGGCTATTGTGTTGTCTGTCCTTCTTCTTTTGGCTATTGTTTTATCTGTCCTTCTTTTGGCTATTGTGTTGTCTGTCCTTCTTCTTTTGGCTATTGTGTTGTCTGTCCTTCTTTTGGCTATTGCGTTGTCTGTCCTTCTACTTTTGGCTATTGTGTTTTCTGTCCTTCTTTAGGCTATTTTGTTGTCTGTCCTTCTTCTTTTGGCTATTGTGTTGTCTGTTCTTCTTCTTTTGGGTATTGTGTTGTCTGTCCTTCTTCTTTTGGCTATTGTGTTGTCTGTCCTTCTTCTTTTAGCTATTGTGTTGTCTGTCCTTCTTCTTTTGGCTATTGTGTTGTCTGTCCTTCTTCTTTTGGCTATTGTGTTGTCTGTCCTTCTTCTTTTAGCTATTGTGTTGTCTGTACTTCTTTTTTTGTTTATTGTGTTGTCTGTCCTTCTTTTGGCTATTGTGTTGTCTGTCCTTCTTCTTTTGGCTATTGCGTTGTCTGTCCTTCTTCTTTTGGCTATTGTGTTGTCTGTCCTTCTTTTGGCTATTGTGTTGTCTGTCCTTCTTCTTTTGGCTATTGTGTTGTCTGTCCTTCTTCTTTTGGCTATTGTGTTGTCTGTCCTTCTTCTTTTGGCTATTGTGTTGTCTGTCCTTCTTCTTTTGGCTATTGTGTTGTCTGTCCTTCTTTTGGCTATTGTGTTGTCTGTCCTTCTTCTTTTTGCTATTGCGTTGTCTGTCCTTCTTCTTTTGGCTATTGTGTTGTCTGTCCTTCTTTTGGCTATTGCGTTGTCTGTCCTTCTTCTTTTGGCTATTGTGTTGTCTGTCCTTCTTCTTTTGGCTATTGTGTTGTCTGTCCTTCTGTTGGCTTTTGTGTTGTCTGTCCTTCTTCTCTTTGCTATTGCGTTGTCTGTCCTTCTTCTTTTGGCTATTGTGTTGTCTGGTCCTTCTTCTTTTGGCTATTGTGTTGTCTGTCCTTCTTCTTTTGGCTATTGTGTTGTTTGTCCTTCTTCTTTTGGCTATTGTGTTGTCTGTCCTTCTTCTTTTGGCTATTGTGTTGTCTGTCCTTCTTATTTTAGCTATTGTGTTGTCTGTCCTTCTTCTTTTGGCTATTGTGTTGTCTGTCCTTCTTCTTTTGGCTATTGTGTTGTCTGTCCTTCTTCTTTTAGCTATTGTGTTGTCTGTACTTCTTTTTTTGGCTATTGTGTTGTCTGTCCTTCTTTTGGCTATTGTGTTGTCTGTCCTTCTTCTTTTGGCTATTGCGTTGTCTGTCCTTCTTATTTTGGCTATTGTGTTGTCTGTCCTTCTTTTGGCTATTGTGTTGTCTGTCCTTCTTTTGGCTATTGCGTTGTCTGTCCTTCTTCTTTTGGCTATTGTGTTGTCTGTCCTTCTTCTTTTGTTATTCTGTTGTCTGTCCTTCTTCTTTTGGCTATTGTGTTGTCTGTCCTTCTGTTGGCTTTTGTGTTGTCTGTCCTTCTTCTTTTGGCTATTGTGTTGTCTGTCCTTCTGTTGGCTATTGTGTTGTCTGTCCTTCTTTTGGCTATTGCGTTGTCTGTCCTTCTTCTTTTGGCTATTGTGTTGTCTGTCCTTCTTCTTTTGGCTATTGTGTTGTCTGTCCTTCTTCTTTTGTTATTCTGTTGTCTGTCCTTCTTCTTTTGGCTATTGTGTTGTCTGTCCTTCTGTTGGCTTTTGTGTTGTCTGTCCTTCTTCTCTTTGCTATTGCGTTGTCTGTCCTTCTTCTTTTGGCTATTGTGTTGTCTGGTCCTTCTTCTTTTGGCTATTGTGTTGTCTGTCCTTCTTCTTTTGGCTATTGTGTTGTTTGTCCTTCTTCTTTTGGCTATTGTGTTGTCTGTCCTTCTTCTTTTGGCTATTGTGTTGTCTGTCCTTCTTCTTTTAGCTATTGTGTTGTCTGTCCTTCTTCTTTTGGCTATTGTGTTGTCTGTCCTTCTTTTGGCTATTGTGTTGTCTGTCCTTATTCTTTTGGCTATTGTGTTGTCTGTCCTTCTTCTTTTGGCTATTGTGTTGTCTGTCCTTCTTCTTTTGGCTATTGTGTTGTCTGTCCTTCTTCTTTTAGCTATTGTGATGTCTGTACTTCTTTTTTTGGCTATTGTGTTGTCTGTCATTCTTTTGGCTATTGTGTTGTCTGTCCTTCTTCTTTTGGCTATTGTGTTGTCTGTCCTTCTTCTTTTGGCTATTGTGTTGTCTGGTCCTTCTTCTTTTGGCTATTGTGTTGTCTGTCCTTCTTCTTTTGGCTATTGTGTTGTCTGTCCTTCTTGTTTTGGCTATTGTGTTGTCTGTCCTTCTTCTTTTGGCTATTGTGTTGTCTGTCCTTCTTCTTTTGGCTATTGTGTTGTCTGTCCTTCTTTTGGCTATTGTGTTGTCTGTCCTTCTTCTTTTGCCTATTGCGTTGTCTGTCCTTCTTCTTTTGGCTATTGTGTTGTCTGTCCTTCTTTTGGCTATTGCGTTGTCTGTCCTTCTTCTTTTGGCTATTGTGTTGTCTGTCCTTCTTCTTTTGGCTATTGTGTTGTCTGTCCTTCTTCTTTTGTTATTGTGTTGTCTGTCCTTCTTCTTTTGGCTATTGTGTTGTCTGTCCTTCTGTTGGCTTTTGTGTTGTCTGTCCTTCTTCTCTTTGCTATTGCGTTGTCTGTCCTTCTTCTTTTGGCTATTGTGTTGTCTGGTCCTTCTTCTTTTGGCTATTGTGTTGTCTGTCCTTCTTCTTTTGGCTATTGTGTAGTTTGTCCTTCTTCTTTTGGCTATTGTGTTGTCTGTCCTTCTTCTTTTGGCTATTGTTTTATCTGTCCTTCTTTTGGCTATTGTGTTGTCTGTCCTTCTTCTTTTGGCTATTGTGTTGTCTGTCCTTCTTTTGGCTATTGCGTTGTCTGTCCTTCTACTTTTGGCTATTGTGTTTTCTGTCCTTCTTTAGGCTATTGTGTTGTCTGTCCTTCTTCTTTTGGCTATTGTGTTGTCTGTTCTTCTTCTTTTGGGTATTGTGTTGTCTGTCCTTCTTCTTTTGGCTATTGTGTTGTCTGTCCTTCTTCTTTTAGCTATTGTGTTGTCTGTCCTTCTTCTTTTGGCTATTGTGTTGTCTGTCCTTCTTCTTTTGGCTATTGTGTTGTCTGTCCTTCTTCTTTTAGCTATTGTGTTGTCTGTACTTCTTTTTTTGTTTATTGTGTTGTCTGTCCTTCTTTTGGCTATTGTGTTGTCTGTCCTTCTTCTTTTGGCTATTGCGTTGTCTGTCCTTCTTCTTTTGGCTATTGTGTTGTCTGTCCTTCTTTTGGCTATTGTGTTGTCTGTCCTTCTTCTTTTGGCTATTGTGTTGTCTGTCCTTCTTCTTTTGGCTATTGTGTTGTCTGTCCTTCTTCTTTTGGCTATTGTGTTGTCTGTCCTTCTTCTTTTGGCTATTGTGTTGTCTGTCCTTCTTTTGGCTATTGTGTTGTCTGTCCTTCTTCTTTTTGCTATTGCGTTGTCTGTCCTTCTTCTTTTGGCTATTGTGTTGTCTGTCCTTCTTTTGGCTATTGCGTTGTCTGTCCTTCTTCTTTTGGCTATTGTGTTGTCTGTCCTTCTTCTTTTGGCTATTGTGTTGTCTGTCCTTCTTCTTTTGTTATTCTGTTGTCTGTCCTTCTTCTTTTGGCTATTGTGTTGTCTGTCCTTCTGTTGGCTTTTGTGTTGTCTGTCCTTCTTCTCTTTGCTATTGCGTTGTCTGTCCTTCTTCTTTTGGCTATTGTGTTGTCTGGTCCTTCTTCTTTTGGCTATTGTGTTGTCTGTCCTTCTTCTTTTGGCTATTGTGTTGTTTGTCCTTCTTCTTTTGGCTATTGTGTTGTCTGTCCTTCTTCTTTTGGCTATTGTTTTGTCTGTCCTTCTTTTGGCTATTGTGTTGTCTGTCCTTCTTCTTTTGGCTATTGTGTTGTCTGTCCTTCTTCTTTGGCTATTGTGTTGTCTGTCCTTCTTCTTTTGGCTATTGTGTTGTCTGTCCTTCTTTTGGCTATTGCGTTGTCTGTCCTACTTTTGGCTATTGTGTTTTCTGTCCTTCTTTTGGCTATTGTGTTGTCTGTCCTTCTTCTTTTGGCTATTGTGTTGTCTGTTCTTCTTCTTTTGGGTATTGTGTTGTCTGTCCTTCTTCTTTTGGCTATTGTGTTGTCTGTCCTTCTTCTTTTAGCTATTGTGTTGTCTGGCCTTCTTCTTTTAGCTATTGTGTTGTCTGTCCTTCTTCTTTTGGCTATTGTGTTGTCTGTCCTTCTTCTTTTGGCTATTGTGTTGTCTGTCCTTCTTCTTTTAGCTATTGTGTTGTCTGTCCTTCTTCTTTTGGGTATTGTGTTGTCTGTCCTTCTTTTGGCTATTGTGTTGTCTGTCCTTCTTCTTTTGGCTATTGTGTTGTCTGTCCTTCTTCTTTGGCTATTGTGTTGTCTGTCCTTCTTCTTTTGGCTATTGTGTTTTCTGTCCTTCTTTTGGCTATTGTGTTGTCTGTCCTTCTTTTTTTGGGTATTGTGTTGTCTGTCCTTCTTCTTTTGACTATTGTGTTGTCTGTCCTTCTTCTTTTGGCTATTGTGTTTTCTGTCCTTCTTTTGACTATTGTGTTTGCTGTCCTTATCTTGGCTATTGTGTTGTCTGTTCTTCTTCTTTTGGTTATTGTGTTGTCTGTCCTTCTTCTTTTGGCTATTGTGTTGTCTGTCCTTCTTTTGGCTATTGTGTTGTCTGTCCTTATTCTTTTGGCTAATGTGTTGTCTGTCCTTCTTTTTTTGGCTATTGTGTTGTCTGTCCTTCTTCTTTTGGCTATTGTGTTGTCTGTCCTTCTTCTTTTAGCTATTGTGTTGTCTGTACTTCTTTTTTTGGCTATTGTGTTGTCTGTCCTTCTTTTGGCTATTGTGTTGTCTGTCCTTCTTCTTTTGGCTATTGCGTTGTCTGTCCTTCTTCTTTTGGCTATTGTGTTGTCTGTCCTTCTTTTGGCTATTGTGTTGTCTGTCCTTCTTCTTTTGGCTATTGTGTTGTCTGTCCTTCTTCTTTTGGCTATTGTGTTGTCTGTCCTTCTTCTTTTGGCTATTGTGTTGTCTGTCCTTCTTCTTTTGGCTATTGTGTTGCCTGTCCTTCTTTTGGCTATTGTGTTGTCTGTCCTTCTTCTTTTTGCTATTGCGTTGTCTGTCCTTCTTCTTTTGGCTATTGTGTTGTCTGTCCTTCTTTTGGCTATTGCGTTGTCTGTCCTTCTTCTTTTGGCTATTGTGTTGTCTGTCCTTCTTCTTTTGGCTATTGTGTTGTCTGTCCTTCTTCCTTTGTTATTCTGTTGTCTGTCCTTCTTCTTTTGGCTATTGTGTTGTCTGTCCTTCTGTTGGCTTTTGTGTTGTCTGTCCTTCTTCTCTTTGCTATTGCGTTGTCTGTCCTTCTTCTTTTGGCTATTGTGTTGTCTGGTCCTTCTTCTTTTGGCTATTGTGTTGTCTGTCCTTCTTCTTTTGGCTATTGTGTTGTTTGTCCTTCTTCTTTTGGCTATTGTGTTGTCTGTCCTTCTTCTTTTGGCTATTGTTTTGTCTGTCCTTCTTTTGGCTATTGTGTTGTCTGTCCTTCTTCTTTTGGCTATTGTGTTGTCTGTCCTTCTTCTTTGGCTATTGTGTTGTCTGTCCTTCTTCTTTTGGCTATTGTGTTGTCTGTCCTTCTTTTGGCTATTGCGTTGTCTGTCCTACTTTTGGCTATTGTGTTTTCTGTCCTTCTTTTGGCTATTGTGTTGTCTGTTCTTCTTCTTTTGGGTATTGTGTTGTCTGTCCTTCTTCTTTTGGCTATTGTGTTGTCTGTCCTTCTTCTTTTAGCTATTGTGTTGTCTGGCCTTCTTCTTTTAGCTATTGTGTTGTCTGTCCTTCTTCTTTTGGCTATTGTGTTGTCTGTCCTTCTTCTTTTGGCTATTGTGTTGTCTGTCCTTCTTCTTTTAGCTATTGTGTTGTCTGTCCTTCTTCTTTTGGGTATTGTGTTGTCTGTCCTTCTTTTGGCTATTGTGTTGTCTGTCCTTCTTCTTTTGGCTATTGTGTTGTCTGTCCTTCTTCTTTGGCTATTGTGTTGTCTGTCCTTCTTCTTTTGGCTATTGTGTTATCTGTCCTTCTTTTGGCTATTGCGTTGTCTGTCCTTCTACTTTTGGCTATTGTGTTTTCTGTCCTTCTTTTGGCTATTGTGTTGTCTGTCCTTCTTTTTTTGGGTATTGTGTTGTCTGTCCTTCTTCTTTTGACTATTGTGTTGTCTGTCCTTCTTCTTTTGGCTATTGTGTTTTCTGTCCTTCTTTTGACTATTGTGTTTGCTGTCCTTATCTTGGCTATTGTGTTGTCTGTTCTTCTTCTTTTGGTTATTGTGTTGTCTGTCCTTCTTCTTTTGGCTATTGTGTTGTCTGTCCTTCTTTTGGCTATTGTGTTGTCTGTCCTTATTCTTTTGGCTAATGTGTTGTCTGTCCTTCTTTTTTTGGCTATTGTGTTGTCTGTCCTTCTTCTTTTGGCTATTGTGTTGTCTGTCCTTCTTCTTTTGGCTATTGTGTTGTCTGTACTTCTTTTTTTGGCTATTGTGTTGTCTGTCCTTCTTTTGGCTATTGTGTTGTCTGTCCTTCTTCTTTTGGCTATTGCGTTGTCTGTCCTTCTTCTTTTGGCTATTGTGTTGTCTGTCCTTCTTTTGGCTATTGTGTTGTCTGTCCTTCTTCTTTTGGCTATTGTGTTGTCTGTCCTTCTTCTTTTGGCTATTGTGTTGTCTGTCCTTCTTCTTTTGGCTATTGTGTTGTCTGTCCTTCTTCTTTTGGCTATTGTGTTGTCTGTCCTTCTTTTGGCTATTGTGTTGTCTGTCCTTCTTCTTTTGGCTATTTTGTTGTCTGTCCTTCTTCTTTTGGCTATTGTGTTGTCTGTCCTTCTTTTGGCTATTGCGTTGTCTGTCCTTCTTCTTTTGGCTATTGTGTTGTCTGTCCTTCTTCTTTTGGCTATTGTGTTGTCTGTCCTTCTTCTTTTGGCTATTGTGTAGTTTGTCCTTCTTCTTTTGGCTATTGTGTTGTCTGTCCTTCTGTTGGCTTTTGTGTTGTCTGTCCTTCTTCTCTTTGCTATTGCGTTGTCTGTCCTTCTTCTTTTGGCTATTGTGTTGTCTGGTCCTTCTTCTTTTGGCTATTGTGTTGTCTGTCCTTCTTCTTTTGGCTATTGTGTAGTTTGTCCTTCTTCTTTTGGCTATTGTGTTGTCTGTCCTTCTTCATTTGGCTATTGTTTTGTCTGTCCTTCTTTTGGCTATTGTGTTGTCTGTCCTTCTTCTTTTGGCTATTGTGTTGTCTGTCCTTCTTCTTTGGCTATTGTGTTGTCTGTCCTTCTTCTTTTGGCTATTGTGTTGTCTGTCCTTCTTTTGGCTATTGCGTTGTCTGTCCTTCTACTTTTGGCTATTGTGTTTTCTGTCCTTCTTTTGGCTATTGTGTTGTCTGTCCTTCTTCTTTTGGCTATTGTGTTGTCTGTTCTTCTTCTTTTGGGTATTGTGTTGTCTGTCCTTCTTCTTTTGGCTTTTGTGTTGTCTGTCCTTCTTCTTTTAGCTATTGTGTTGTCTGGCCTTCTTCTTTTAGCTATTGTGTTGTCTGTCCTTCTTCTTTTGGCTATTGTGTTGTCTGTCCTTCTTCTTTTGGCTATTGTGTTGTCTGTCCTTCTTCTTTTAGCTATTGTGTTGTCTGTCCTTCTTCTTTTGGCTATTGTGTTGTCTGTCCTTCTTTTGGCTATTGTGTTGTCTGTCCTTCTTCTTTTGGCTATTGTGTTGTCTGTCCTTCTTCTTTGGCTATTGTGTTGTCTGTCCTTCTTCTTTTGGCTATTGTGTTATCTGTCCTTCTTTTGGCTATTGCGTTGTCTGTCCTTCTACTTTTGGCTATTTTGTTTTCTGTCCTTCTTTTGGCTATTATGTTGTCTGTCCTTCTACTTTTGGCTATTGTGTTGTCTGTTCTTCTTCTTTTGGGTATTGTGTTGTCTGTCCTTCTTCTTTTGGCTATTGTGTTGTCTGTCCTTCTTCTTTTGGGTATTGTGTTGTCTGTCCTTCTTCTTTTGACTATTGTGTTGTCTGTCCTTCTTTTGGCTATTGTGTTGTCTGTCCTTCTTCTTTTGGCTATTGTGTTGTCTGTCCT
Organism: Bathymodiolus brooksi; assembly: GCA_963680875.1. Taxonomy (NCBI): domain Eukaryota; kingdom Metazoa; phylum Mollusca; class Bivalvia; order Mytilida; family Modiolidae; genus Bathymodiolus; species Bathymodiolus brooksi. The sequence continues at coordinate 88,784,007 of OY804578.1, read as the reverse complement.
TCTTCTTTTAGCTATTGTGTTGTCTGTCCTTCTTTTGGCTATTGTGTTGTCTGTCCTTCGTTTGGCTATTGTGTTGTCTGTCCTTCTTCTTTTTGGCTATTGTGTTGTCTGTCCTTCTTCTTTTGGATATTGTGTTGTCTGTCCTTCTTCTTTTGGCTATTGTGTTGTTTGTCCTTTATCTTTTGGCTATTGTGTTGTCTGTCCATCTTCTTTTGGCTATTGTGTTGTCTGTCCTTCTTCTTTTGGCTATTGTGTTGTCTGTCCTTCTTCTTTTGGCTATTGTGTTGTCTGTCCTTCTTCTTTTGGCTATTGTGTTGTCTGTCCTTCTTCTTTTGGCTATTGTGTTGTCTGTCCTTCTTTTGGCTATTGTGTTGTCTGTCCTTCTTCTTTTGGCTATTTTGTTGTCTGTCCTTCTTCTTTTGGCTATTGTGTTGTCTGTCCTTCTTTTGGCTATTGCGTTGTCTGTCCTTCTTCTTTTGGCTATTGTGTTGTCTGTCCTTCTTCTTTTGGCTATTGTGTTGTCTGTCCTTCTTCTTTTGTTATTGTGTTGTCTGTCCTTCTTCTTTTGGCTATTGTGTTGTCTGTCCTTCTGTTGGTTTTTGTGTTGTCTGTCCTTCTTCTCTTTGCTATTGCGTTGTCTGTCCTTCTTCTTTTGGCTATTGTGTTGTCTGGTCCTTCTTCTTTTGGCTATTGTGTTGTCTGTCCTTCTTCTTTTGGCTATTGTGTAGTTTGTCCTTCTTCTTTTGGCTATTGTGTTGTCTGTCCTTCTTCATTTGGCTATTGTTTTGTCTGTCCTTCTTTTGGCTATTGTGTTGTCTGTCCTTCTTCTTTTGGCTATTGTGTTGTCTGTCCTTCTTCTTTGGCTATTGTGTTGTCTGTCCTTCTTCTTTTGGCTATTGTGTTGTCTGTCCTTCTTTTGGCTATTGCGTTATCTGTCCTTCTACTTTTGGCTATTGTGTTTTCTGTCCTTCTTTTGGCTATTGTGTTGTCTGTCCTTCTTCTTTTGGCTATTGTGTTGTCTGTTCTTCTTCTTTTGGGTATTGTGTTGTCTGTCCTTCTTCTTTTGGCTATTGTGTTGTCTGTCCTTCTTCTTTTAGCTATTGTGTTGTCTGGCCTTCTTCTTTTAGCTATTGTGTTGTCTGTCCTTCTTCTTTTGGCTATTGTGTTGTCTGTCCTTCTTCTTTTGGCTATTGTGTTGTCTGTCCTTCTTCTTTTAGCTATTGTGTTGTCTGTCCTTCTTCTTTTGGCTATTGTGTTGTCTGTCCTTCTTTTGGCTATTGTGTTGTCTGTCCTTCTTCTTTTGGCTATTGTGTTGTCTGTCCTTCTTCTTTGGCTATTGTGTTGTCTGTCCTTCTTCTTTTGGCTATTGTGTTATCTGTCCTTCTTTTGGCTATTGCGTTGTCTGTCCTTCTACTTTTGGCTATTTTGTTTTCTGTCCTTCTTTTGGCTATTATGTTGTCTGTCCTTCTACTTTTGGCTATTGTGTTGTCTGTTCTTCTTCTTTTGGGTATTGTGTTGTCTGTCCTTCTTCTTTTGGCTATTGTGTTGTCTGTCCTTCTTCTTTTGGGTATTGTGTTGTCTGTCCTTCTTCTTTTGACTATTGTGTTGTCTGTCCTTCTTTTGGCTATTGTGTTGTCTGTCCTTCTTCTTTTGGCTATTGTGTTGTCTGTCCTTCTTCTTTTAGCTATTGTGTTGTCTGTCCTTCTTTTGGCTATTGTGTTGTCTGTCCTTCGTTTGGCTATTGTGTTGTCTGTCCTTCTTCTTTTTGGCTATTGTGTTGTCTGTCCTTCTTCTTTTGGATATTGTGTTGTCTGTCCTTCTTCTTTTGGCTATTGTGTTGTTTGTCCTTTATCTTTTGGCTATTGTGTTGTCTGTCCATCTTCTTTTGGCTATTGTGTTGTCTGTCCTTCTTCTTTTGGCTATTGTGTTGTCTGTCCTTCTTCTTTTGGCTATTGTGTTGTCTGTCCTTCTTCTTTTGGCTATTGTGTTGTCTGTCCTTCTTCTTTTGGCTATTGTGTTGTCTGTCCTTCTTTTGGCTATTGTGTTGTCTGTCCTTCTTCTTTTGGCTATTTTGTTGTCTGTCCTTCTTCTTTTGGCTATTGTGTTGTCTGTCCATCTTCTTTTGGCTATTGTGTTGTCTGTCCTTCTTCTTTTGGCTATTGTGTTGTCTGTCCTTCTTCTTTTGGCTATTGTGTTGTCTGTCCTTCTTCTTTTGGCTATTGTGTTGTCTGTCCTTCTTCTTTTGGCTATTGTGTTGTCTGTCCTTCTTTTGGCTATTGTGTTGTCTGTCCTTCTTCTTTTGGCTATTTTGTTGTCTGTCCTTCTTCTTTTGGCTATTGTGTTGTCTGTCCTTCTTTTGGCTATTGCGTTGTCTGTCCTTCTTCTTTTGGCTATTGTGTTGTCTGTCCTTCTTCTTTTGGCTATTGTGTTGTCTGTCCTTCTTCTTTTGTTATTGTGTTGTCTGTCCTTCTTCTTTTGGCTATTGTGTTGTCTGTCCTTCTTCTTTTGGCTATTGTGTAGTTTGTCCTTCTTCTTTTGGCTATTGTGTTGTCTGTCCTTCTTCATTTGGCTATTGTTTTGTCTGTCCTTCTTTTGGCTATTGTGTTGTCTGTCCTTCTTCTTTTGGCTATTGTGTTGTCTGTCCTTCTTCTTTTGGCTATTGTGTTGTCTGTCCTTCTTCTTTTGTTATTGTGTTGTCTGTCCTTCTTCTTTTGGCTATTGTGTTGTCTGTCCTTCTTCTTTTGGCTATTGTGTAGTTTGTCCTTCTTCTTTTGGCTATTGTGTTGTCTGTCCTTCTTCATTTGGCTATTGTTTTGTCTGTCCTTCTTTTGGCTATTGTGTTGTCTGTCCTTCTTCTTTTGGCTATTGTGTTGTCTGTCCTTCTTTTGGCTATTGTGTTGTCTGTCCTTCTTCTTTTGGCTATTTTGTTGTCTGTCCTTCTTCTTTTGGCTATTGTGTTGTCTGTCCTTCTTTTGGCTATTGCGTTGTCTGTCCTTCTTCTTTTGGCTATTGTGTTGTCTGTCCTTCTTCTTTTGGCTATTGTGTTGTCTGTCCTTCTTCTTTTGTTATTGTGTTGTCTGTCCTTCTTCTTTTGGCTATTGTGTTGTCTGTCCTTCTTCTTTTGGCTATTGTGTAGTTTGTCCTTCTTCTTTTGGCTATTGTGTTGTCTGTCCTTCTTCATTTGGCTATTGTTTTGTCTGTCCTTCTTTTGGCTATTGTGTTGTCTGTCCTTCTTCTTTTGGCTATTGTGTTGTCTGTCCTTCTTCTTTGGCTATTGTGTTGTCTGTCCTTCTTTTGGCTATTGTGTTGTCTGTCCTTCTTCTTTTGGCTATTGTGTTGTCTGTCCTTCTTCTTTTAGCTATTGTGTTGTCTGTCCTTCTTTTGGCTATTGTGTTGTCTGTCCTTCGTTTGGCTATTGTGTTGTCTGTCCTTCTTCCTTTTGGCTATTGTGTTGTCTGTCCTTCTTCTTTTGGATATTGTGTTGTCTGTCCTTCTTCTTTTGGCTATTGTGTTGTTTGTCCTTTATCTTTTGGCTATTGTGTTGTCTGTCCATCTTCTTTTGGCTATTGTGTTGTCTGTCCTTCTTCTTTTGGCTATTGTGTTGTCTGTCATTCTTCTTTTGGCTATTGTGTTGTCTGTCCTTCTTCTTTTGGCTATTGTGTTGTCTGTCCTTCTTCTTTTGGCTATTGTGTTGTCTGTCCTTCTTTTGGCTATTGTGTTGTCTGTCCTTCTTCTTTTGGCTATTTTGTTGTCTGTCCTTCTTCTTTTGGCTATTGTGTTGTCTGTCCTTCTTTTGGCTATTGCGTTGTCTGTCCTTCTTCTTTTGGCTATTGTGTTGTCTGTCCTTCTTCTTTTGGATATTGTGTTGTCTGTCCTTCTTCTTTTGTTATTGTGTTGTCTGTCCTTCTTCTTTTGGCTATTGTGTTGTCTGTCCTTCTTCTTTTGGCTATTGTGTAGTTTGTCCTTCTTCTTTTGGCTATTGTGTTGTCTGTCCTTCTTCATTTGGCTATTGTTTTGTCTGTCCTTCTTTTGGCTATTGTGTTGTCTGTCCTTCTTCTTTTGGCTATTGTGTTGTCTGTCCTTCTTCTTTGGCTATTGTGTTGTCTGTCCTTCTTCTTTTGGCTATTGTGTTGTCTGTCCTTCTTTTGGCTATTGCGTTGTCTGTCCTTCTACTTTTGGCTATTGTGTTTTCTGTCCTTCTTTTGGCTATTGTGTTGTCTGTCCTTCTTCTTTTGGCTATTGTGTTGTCTGTTCTTCTTCTTTTGGGTATTGTGTTGTCTGTCCTTCTTCTTTTGGCTATTGTGTTGTCTGTCCTTCTTCTTTTAGCTATTGTGTTGTCTGGCCTTCTTCTTTTAGCTATTGTGTTGTCTGTCCTTCTTCTTTTGGCTATTGTGTTGTCTGTCCTTCTTCTTTTGGCTATTGTGTTGTCTGTCCTTCTTCTTTTGGCTATTGTGTTGTCTGTCCTTCTTCTTTTGGCTATTGTGTTGTCTGTCCTTCTTTTGGCTATTGTGTTGTCTGTCCTTCTTCTTTTGGCTATTTTGTTGTCTGTCCTTCTTCTTTTGGCTATTGTGTTGTCTGTCCTTCTTTTGGCTATTGCGTTGTCTGTCCTTCTTCTTTTGGCTATTGTGTTGTCTGTCCTTCTTCTTTTGGCTATTGTGTTGTCTGTCCTTCTTCTTTTGTTATTGTGTTGTCTGTCCTTCTTCTTTTGGCTATTGTGTTGTCTGTCCTTCTTCTTTTGGCTATTGTGTAGTTTGTCCTTCTTCTTTTGGCTATTGTGTTGTCTGTCCTTCTTTATTTGGCTATTGTTTTGTCTGTCCTTCTTTTGGCTATTGTGTTGTCTGTCCTTCTTCTTTTGGCTATTGTGTTGTCTGTCCTTCTTTTGGCTATTGCGTTGTCTGTCCTTCTACTTTTGGCTATTGTGTTTTCTGTCCTTCTTTTGGCTATTGTGTTGTCTGTCCTTCTTCTTTTGGCTATTGTGTTGTCTGTTCTTCTTCTTTTGGGTATTGTGTTGTCTGTCCTTCTTCTTTTGGCTATTGTGTTGTCTGTCCTTCTTCTTTTAGCTATTGTGTTGTCTGGCCTTCTTCTTTTAGCTATTGTGTTGTCTGTCCTTCTTCTTTTGGCTATTGTGTTGTCTGTCCTTCTTCTTTTGGCTATTGTGTTGTCTGTCCTTCTTCTTTTGGCTATTGTGTTGTCTGTCCTTCTTCTTTTGGCTATTGTGTTGTCTGTCCTTCTTCTTTTGGCTATTGTGTTGTCTGTCCTTCTTCTTTTGGCTATTGTGTTGTCTGTCCTTCTTCTTTTGGCTATTGTGTTGTCTGTCCTTCTTTTGGCTATTGTGTTGTCTGTCCTTCTTCTTTTGGCTATTTTGTTGTCTGTCCTTCTTCTTTTGGCTATTGTGTTGTCTGTCCTTCTTTTGGCTATTGCGTTGTCTGTCCTTCTTCTTTTGGCTATTGTGTTGTCTGTCCTTCTTCTTTTGGCTATTGTGTTGTCTGTCCTTCTTCTTTTGTTATTGTGTTGTCTGTCCTTCTTCTTTTGGCTATTGTGTTGTCTGTCCTTCTTCTTTTGGCTATTGTGTTGTCTGTCCTTCTTCTTTTGGCTATTGTGTTGTCTGTCCTTCTTTTGGCTATTGTGTTGTCTGTCCTTCTTCTTTTGGCTATTTTGTTGTCTGTCCTTCTTCTTTTGGCTATTGTGTTGTCTGTCCTTCTTTTGGCTATTGCGTTGTCTGTCCTTCTTCTTTTGGCTATTGTGTTGTCTGTCCTTCTTCTTTTGGCTATTGTGTTGTCTGTCCTTCTTCTTTTGGGTATTGTGTTGTCTGTCCTTCTTCTTTTGACTATTGTGTTGTCTGTCCTTCTTTTGGCTATTGTGTTGTCTGTCCTTCTTCTTTTGGCTATTGTGTTGTCTGTCCTTCTTCTTTTAGCTATTGTGTTGTCTGTCCTTCTTTTGGCTATTGTGTTGTCTGTCCTTCGTTTGGCTATTGTGTTGTCTGTCCTTCTTCTTTTTGGCTATTGTGTTGTCTGTCCTTCTTCTTTTGGATATTGTGTTGTCTGTCCTTCTTCTTTTGGCTATTGTGTTGTTTGTCCTTTATCTTTTGGCTATTGTGTTGTCTGTCCATCTTCTTTTGGCTATTGTGTTGTCTGTCCTTCTTCTTTTGGCTATTGTGTTGTCTGTCCTTCTTCTTTTGGCTATTGTGTTGTCTGTCCTTCTTCTTTTGGCTATTGTGTTGTCTGTCCTTCTTCTTTTGGCTATTGTGTTGTCTGTCCTTCTTTTGGCTATTGTGTTGTCTGTCCTTCTTCTTTTGGCTATTTTGTTGTCTGTCCTTCTTCTTTTGGCTATTGTGTTGTCTGTCCTTCTTTTGGCTATTGCGTTGTCTGTCCTTCTTCTTTTGGCTATTGTGTTGTCTGTCCTTCTTCTTTTGGCTATTGTGTTGTCTGTCCTTCTTCTTTTGTTATTGTGTTGTCTGTCCTTCTTCTTTTGGCTATTGTGTTGTCTGTCCTTCTTCTTTTGGCTATTGTGTAGTTTGTCCTTCTTCTTTTGGCTATTGTGTTGTCTGTCCTTCTTCATTTGGCTATTGTTTTGTCTGTCCTTCTTTTGGCTATTGTGTTGTCTGTCCTTCTTCTTTTGGCTATTGTGTTGTCTGTCCTTCTTCTTTGGCTATTGTGTTGTCTGTCCTTCTTCTTTTGGCTATTGTGTTGTCTGTCCTTCTTTTGGCTATTGCGTTGTCTGTCCTTCTACTTTTGGCTATTGTGTTTTCTGTCCTTCTTTTGGCTATTGTGTTGTCTGTCCTTCTTCTTTTGGCTATTGTGTTGTCTGTTCTTCTTCTTTTGGGTATTGTGTTGTCTGTCCTTCTTCTTTTGGCTATTGTGTTGTCTGTCCTTCTTCTTTTAGCTATTGTGTTGTCTGGCCTTCTTCTTTTAGCTATTGTGTTGTCTGTCCTTCTTCTTTTGGCTATTGTGTTGTCTGTCCTTCTTCTTTTGGCTATTGTGTTGTCTGTCCTTCTTCTTTTGGCTATTGTGTTGTCTGTCCTTCTTCTTTTGTTATTGTGTTGTCTGTCCTTCTTCTTTTGGCTATTGTGTTGTCTGTCCTTCTTCTTTTGGCTATTGTGTAGTTTGTCCTTCTTCTTTTGGCTATTGTGTTGTCTGTCCTTCTTCATTTGGCTATTGTTTTGTCTGTCCTTCTTGTGGCTATTGTGTTGTCTGTCCTTCTTCTTTTGGCTATTGTGTTGTCTGTCCTTCTTCTTTTGGCTATTGTGTTGTCTGTCCTTCTTCTTTTGTTATTGTGTTGTCTGTCCTTCTTCTTTTGGCTATTGTGTTGTCTGTCCTTCTTCTTTTGGCTATTGTGTAGTTTGTCCTTCTTCTTTTGGCTATTGTGTTGTCTGTCCTTCTTCATTTGGCTATTGTTTTGTCTGTCCTTCTTTTGGCTATTGTGTTGTCTGTCCTTCTTCTTTTGGCTATTGTGTTGTCTGTCCTTCTTTTGGCTATTGTGTTGTCTGTCCTTCTTCTTTTGGCTATTTTGTTGTCTGTCCTTCTTCTTTTGGCTATTGTGTTGTCTGTCCTTCTTTTGGCTATTGCGTTGTCTGTCCTTCTTCTTTTGGCTATTGTGTTGTCTGTCCTTCTTCTTTTGGCTATTGTGTTGTCTGTCCTTCTTCTTTTGTTATTGTGTTGTCTGTCCTTCTTCTTTTGGCTATTGTGTTGTCTGTCCTTCTTCTTTTGGCTATTGTGTAGTTTGTCCTTCTTCTTTTGGCTATTGTGTTGTCTGTCCTTCTTCATTTGGCTATTGTTTTGTCTGTCCTTCTTTTGGCTATTGTGTTGTCTGTCCTTCTTCTTTTGGCTATTGTGTTGTCTGTCCTTCTTCTTTGGCTATTGTGTTGTCTGTCCTTCTTCTTTTGGCTATTGTGTTGTCTGTCCTTCTTTTGGCTATTGCGTTGTCTGTCCTTCTACTTTTGGCTATTGTGTTTTCTGTCCTTCTTTTGGCTATTGTGTTGTCTGTCCTTCTTCTTTTGGCTATTGTGTTGTCTGTTCTTCTTCTTTTGGGTATTGTGTTGTCTGTCCTTCTTCTTTTGGCTATTGTGTTGTCTGTCCTTCTTCTTTTAGCTATTGTGTTGTCTGGCCTTCTTCTTTTAGCTATTGTGTTGTCTGTCCTTCTTCTTTTGGCTATTGTGTTGTCTGTCCTTCTTCTTTTGGCTATTGTGTTGTCTGTCCTTCTTCTTTTAGCTATTGTGTTGTCTGTCCTTCTTCTTTTGGCTATTGTGTTATCTGTCCTTCTTTTGGCTATTGCGTTGTCTGTCCTTCTACTTTTGGCTATTTTGTTTTCTGTCCTTCTTTTGGCTATTATGTTGTCTGTCCTTCTACTTTTGGCTATTGTGTTGTCTGTTCTTCTTCTTTTGGGTATTGTGTTGTCTGTCCTTCTTCTTTTGGCTATTGTGTTGTCTGTCCTTCTTCTTTTGGGTATTGTGTTGTCTGTCCTTCTTCTTTTGACTATTGTGTTGTCTGTCCTTCTTTTGGCTATTGTGTTTTCTGTCCTTCTTCTTTTGGCTATTGTGTTGTCTGTCCTTCTTCTTTTAGCTATTGTGTTGTCTGTCCTTCTTTTGGCTATTGTGTTGTCTGTCCTTCGTTTGGCTATTGTGTTGTCTGTCCTTCTTCTTTTTGGCTATTGTGTTGTCTGTCCTTCTTCTTTTGGATATTGTGTTGTCTGTCCTTCTTCTTTTGGCTATTGTGTTGTTTGTCCTTTATCTTTTGGCTATTGTGTTGTCTGTCCATCTTCTTTTGGCTATTGTGTTGTCTGTCCTTCTTCTTTTGGCTATTGTGTTGTCTGTCCTTCTTCTTTTGGCTATTGTGTTGTCTGTCCTTCTTCTTTTGGCTATTGTGTTGTCTGTCCTTCTTCTTTTGGCTATTGTGTTGTCTGTCCTTCTTTTGGCTATTGTGTTGTCTGTCCTTCTTCTTTTGGCTATTTTGTTGTCTGTCCTTCTTCTTTTGGCTATTGTGTTGTCTGTCCTTCTTCTTTTGACTATTGTGTTGTCTGTCCTTCTTTTGGCTATTGTGTTGTCTGTCCTTCTTCTTTTGGCTATTGTGTTGTCTGTCCTTCTTCTTTTGGCTATTGTGTTATCTGTCCTTCTTTTGGCTATTGCGTTGTCTGTCCTTCTACTTTTGGCTATTTTGTTTTCTGTCCTTCTTTTGGCTATTATGTTGTCTGTCCTTCTACTTTTGGCTATTGTGTTGTCTGTTCTTCTTCTTTTGGGTATTGTGTTGTCTGTCCTTCTTCTTTTGGCTATTGTGTTGTCTGTCCTTCTTCTTTTGGCTATTGTGTTGTCTGTCCTTCTTCTTTTGACTATTGTGTTGTCTGTCCTTCTTTTGGCTATTGTGTTGTCTGTCCTTCTTCTTTTGGCTATTGTGTTGTCTGTCCATCTTCTTTTAGCTATTGTGTTGTCTGTCCTTCTTTTGGCTATTGTGTTGTCTGTCCTTCGTTTGGCTATTGTGTTGTCTGTCCTTCTTCTTTTTGGCTATTGTGTTGTCTGTCCTTCTTCTTTTGGATATTGTGTTGTCTGTCCTTCTTCTTTTGGCTATTGTGTTGTTTGTCCTTTATCTTTTGGCTATTGTGTTGTCTGTCCATCTTCTTTTGGCTATTGTGTTGTCTGTCCTTCTTCTTTTGGCTATTGTGTTGTCTGTCCTTCTTCTTTTGGCTATTGTGTTGTCTGTCCTTCTTCTTTTGGCTATTGTGTTGTCTGTCCTTATTCTTTTGGCTATTGTGTTGTCTGTCCTTCTTTTGGCTATTGTGTTGTCTGTCCTTCTTCTTTTGGCTATTTTGTTGTCTGTCCTTCTTCTTTTGGCTATTGTGTTGTCTGTCCTTCTTTTGGCTATTGCGTTGTCTGTCCTTCTTCTTTTGGCTATTGTGTTGTCTGTCCTTCTTCTTTTGGCTATTGTGTTGTCTGTCCTTCTTCTTTTGTTATTGTGTTGTCTGTCCTTCTTCTTTTGGCTATTGTGTTGTCTGTCCTTCTTCTTTTGGCTATTGTGTAGTTTGTCCTTCTTCTTTTGGCTATTGTGTTGTCTGTCCTTCTTCATTTGGCTATTGTTTTGTCTGTCCTTCTTTTGGCTATTGTGTTGTCTGTCCTTCTTCTTTTGGCTATTGTGTTGTCTGTCCTTCTTCTTTGGCTATTGTGTTGTCTGTCCTTCTTCTTTTGGCTATTGTGTTGTCTGTCCTTCTTTTGGCTATTGCGTTGTCTGTCCTTCTACTTTTGGCTATTGTGTTTTCTGTCCTTCTTTTGGCTATTGTGTTGTCTGTCCTTCTTCTTTTGGCTATTGTGTTGTCTGTTCTTCTTCTTTTGGGTATTGTGTTGTCTGTCCTTCTTCTTTTGGCTATTGTGTTGTCTGTCCTTCTTCTTTTAGCTATTGTGTTGTCTGGCCTTCTTCTTTTAGCTATTGTGTTGTCTGTCCTTCTTCTTTTGGCTATTGTGTTGTCTGTCCTTCTTCTTTTGGCTATTGTGTTGTCTGTCCTTCTTCTTTTAGCTATTGTGTTGTCTGTCCTTCTTCTTTTGGCTATTGTGTTGTCTGTCCTTCTTTTGGCTATTGTGTTGTCTGTCCTTCTTCTTTTGGCTATTGTGTTGTCTGTCCTTCTTCTTTGGCTATTGTGTTGTCTGTCCTTCTTCTTTTGGCTATTGTGTTATCTGTCCTTCTTTTGGCTATTGCGTTGTCTGTCCTTCTACTTTTGGCTATTTTGTTTTCTGTCCTTCTTTTGGCTATTATGTTGTCTGTCCTTCTTCATTTGGCTATTGTTTTGTCTGTCCTTCTTGTGGCTATTGTGTTGTCTGTCCTTCTTCTTTTGGCTATTGTGTTGTCTGTCCTTCTTCTTTTGGCTATTGTGTTGTCTGTCCTTCTTCTTTTGTTATTGTGTTGTCTGTCCTTCTTCTTTTGGCTATTGTGTTGTCTGTCCTTCTTCTTTTGGCTATTGTGTAGTTTGTCCTTCTTCTTTTGGCTATTGTGTTGTCTGTCCTTCTTCATTTGGCTATTGTTTTGTCTGTCCTTCTTTTGGCTATTGTGTTGTCTGTCCTTCTTCTTTTGGCTATTGTGTTGTCTGTCCTTCTTTTGGCTATTGTGTTGTCTGTCCTTCTTCTTTTGGCTATTTTGTTGTCTGTCCTTCTTCTTTTGGCTATTGTGTTGTCTGTCCTTCTTTTGGCTATTGCGTTGTCTGTCCTTCTTCTTTTGGCTATTGTGTTGTCTGTCCTTCTTCTTTTGGCTATTGTGTTGTCTGTCCTTCTTCTTTTGTTATTGTGTTGTCTGTCCTTCTTCTTTTGGCTATTGTGTTGTCTGTCCTTCTTCTTTTGGCTATTGTGTAGTTTGTCCTTCTTCTTTTGGCTATTGTGTTGTCTGTCCTTCTTCATTTGGCTATTGTTTTGTCTGTCCTTCTTTTGGCTATTGTGTTGTCTGTCCTTCTTCTTTTGGCTATTGTGTTGTCTGTCCTTCTTCTTTGGCTATTGTGTTGTCTGTCCTTCTTCTTTTGGCTATTGTGTTGTCTGTCCTTCTTTTGGCTATTGCGTTGTCTGTCCTTCTACTTTTGGCTATTGTGTTTTCTGTCCTTCTTTTGGCTATTGTGTTGTCTGTCCTTCTTCTTTTGGCTATTGTGTTGTCTGTTCTTCTTCTTTTGGGTATTGTGTTGTCTGTCCTTCTTCTTTTGGCTATTGTGTTGTCTGTCCTTCTTCTTTTAGCTATTGTGTTGTCTGGCCTTCTTCTTTTAGCTATTGTGTTGTCTGTCCTTCTTCTTTTGGCTATTGTGTTGTCTGTCCTTCTTCTTTTGGCTATTGTGTTGTCTGTCCTTCTTCTTTTAGCTATTGTGTTGTCTGTCCTTCTTCTTTTGGCTATTGTGTTATCTGTCCTTCTTTTGGCTATTGCGTTGTCTGTCCTTCTACTTTTGGCTATTTTGTTTTCTGTCCTTCTTTTGGCTATTATGTTGTCTGTCCTTCTACTTTTGGCTATTGTGTTGTCTGTTCTTCTTCTTTTGGGTATTGTGTTGTCTGTCCTTCTTCTTTTGGCTATTGTGTTGTCTGTCCTTCTTCTTTTGGGTATTGTGTTGTCTGTCCTTCTTCTTTTGACTATTGTGTTGTCTGTCCTTCTTTTGGCTATTGTGTTTTCTGTCCTTCTTCTTTTGGCTATTGTGTTGTCTGTCCTTCTTCTTTTAGCTATTGTGTTGTCTGTCCTTCTTTTGGCTATTGTGTTGTCTGTCCTTCGTTTGGCTATTGTGTTGTCTGTCCTTCTTCTTTTTGGCTATTGTGTTGTCTGTCCTTCTTCTTTTGGATATTGTGTTGTCTGTCCTTCTTCTTTTGGCTATTGTGTTGTTTGTCCTTTATCTTTTGGCTATTGTGTTGTCTGTCCATCTTCTTTTGGCTATTGTGTTGTCTGTCCTTCTTCTTTTGGCTATTGTGTTGTCTGTCCTTCTTCTTTTGGCTATTGTGTTGTCTGTCCTTCTTCTTTTGGCTATTGTGTTGTCTGTCCTTCTTCTTTTGGCTATTGTGTTGTCTGTCCTTCTTTTGGCTATTGTGTTGTCTGTCCTTCTTCTTTTGGCTATTTTGTTGTCTGTCCTTCTTCTTTTGGCTATTGTGTTGTCTGTCCTTCTTCTTTTGACTATTGTGTTGTCTGTCCTTCTTTTGGCTATTGTGTTGTCTGTCCTTCTTCTTTTGGCTATTGTGTTGTCTGTCCTTCTTCTTTTGGCTATTGTGTTATCTGTCCTTCTTTTGGCTATTGCGTTGTCTGTCCTTCTACTTTTGGCTATTTTGTTTTCTGTCCTTCTTTTGGCTATTATGTTGTCTGTCCTTCTACTTTTGGCTATTGTGTTGTCTGTTCTTCTTCTTTTGGGTATTGTGTTGTCTGTCCTTCTTCTTTTGGCTATTGTGTTGTCTGTCCTTCTTCTTTTGGGTATTGTGTTGTCTGTCCTTCTTCTTTTGACTATTGTGTTGTCTGTCCTTCTTTTGGCTATTGTGTTGTCTGTCCTTCTTCTTTTGGCTATTGTGTTGTCTGTCCTTCTTCTTTTAGCTATTGTGTTGTCTGTCCTTCTTTTGGCTATTGTGTTGTCTGTCCTTCGTTTGGCTATTGTGTTGTCTGTCCTTCTTCTTTTTGGCTATTGTGTTGTCTGTCCTTCTTCTTTTGGATATTGTGTTGTCTGTCCTTCTTCTTTTGGCTATTGTGTTGTTTGTCCTTTATCTTTTGGCTATTGTGTTGTCTGTCCATCTTCTTTTGGCTATTGTGTTGTCTGTCCTTCTTCTTTTGGCTATTGTGTTGTCTGTCCTTCTTCTTTTGGCTATTGTGTTGTCTGTCCTTCTTCTTTTGGCTATTGTGTTGTCTGTCCTTATTCTTTTGGCTATTGTGTTGTCTGTCCTTCTTTTGGCTATTGTGTTGTCTGTCCTTCTTCTTTTGGCTATTTTGTTGTCTGTCCTTCTTCTTTTGGCTATTGTGTTGTCTGTCCTTCTTTTGGCTATTGCGTTGTCTGTCCTTCTTCTTTTGGCTATTGTGTTGTCTGTCCTTCTTCTTTTGGCTATTGTGTTGTCTGTCCTTCTTCTTTTGTTATTGTGTTGTCTGTCCTTCTTCTTTTGGCTATTGTGTTGTCTGTCCTTCTTCTTTTGGCTATTGTGTAGTTTGTCCTTCTTCTTTTGGCTATTGTGTTGTCTGTCCTTCTTCATTTGGCTATTGTTTTGTCTGTCCTTCTTTTGGCTATTGTGTTGTCTGTCCTTCTTCTTTTGGCTATTGTGTTGTCTGTCCTTCTTCTTTGGCTATTGTGTTGTCTGTCCTTCTTCTTTTGGCTATTGGGTTGTCTGTCCTTCTTTTGGCTATTGCGTTGTCTGTCCTTCTACTTTTGGCTATTGTGTTTTCTGTCCTTCTTTTGGCTATTGTGTTGTCTGTCCTTCTTCTTTTGGCTATTGTGTTGTCTGTTCTTCTTCTTTTGGGTATTGTGTTGTCTGTCCTTCTTCTTTTGGCTATTGTGTTGTCTGTCCTTCTTCTTTTAGCTATTGTGTTGTCTGGCCTTCTTCTTTTAGCTATTGTGTTGTCTGTCCTTCTTCTTTTGGCTATTGTGTTGTCTGTCCTTCTTCTTTTGGCTATTGTGTTGTCTGTCCTTCTTCTTTTAGCTATTGTGTTGTCTGTCCTTCTTCTTTTGGCTATTGTGTTGTCTGTCCTTCTTTTGGCTATTGTGTTGTCTGTCCTTCTTCTTTTGGCTATTGTGTTGTCTGTCCTTCTTCTTTGGCTATTGTGTTGTCTGTCCTTCTTCTTTTGGCTATTGTGTTATCTGTCCTTCTTTTGGCTATTGCGTTGTCTGTCCTTCTACTTTTGGCTATTTTGTTTTCTGTCCTTCTTTTGGCTATTATGTTGTCTGTCCTTCTACTTTTGGCTATTGTGTTGTCTGTTCTTCTTCTTTTGGGTATTGTGTTGTCTGTCCTTCTTCTTTTGGCTATTGTGTTGTCTGTCCTTTTTCTTTTGGACATTGTGTTGTCTGTCCTTCTTCTTTTGACTATTGTGTTGTCTGTCCTTCTTTTGGCTATTGTGTTGTCTGTCCTTCTTCTTTTGGCTATTGTGTTGTCTGTCCTTCTTCTTTTAGCTATTGTGTTGTCTGTCCTTCTTTTGGCTATTGTGTTGTCTGTCCTTCGTTTGGCTATTGTGTTGTCTGTCCTTCTTCTTTTTGGCTATTGTGTTGTCTGTCCTTCTTCTTTTGGATATTGTGTTGTCTGTCCTTCTTCTTTTGGCTATTGTGTTGTTTGTCCTTTATCTTTTGGCTATTGTGTTGTCTGTCCATCTTCTTTTGGCTATTGTGTTGTCTGTCCTTCTTCTTTTGGCTATTGTGTTGTCTGTCCTTCTTCTTTTGGCTATTGTGTTGTCTGTCCTTCTTCTTTTGGCTATTGTGTTGTCTGTCCTTCTTCTTTTGGCTATTGTGTTGTCTGTCCTTCTTTTGGCTATTGTGTTGTCTGTCCTTCTTCTTTTGGCTATTTTGTTGTCTGTCCTTCTTCTTTTGGCTATTGTGTTGTCTGTCCTTCTTTTGGCTATTGCGTTGTCTGTCCTTCTTCTTTTGGCTATTGTGTTGTCTGTCCTTCTTCTTTTGGCTATTGTGTTGTCTGTCCTTCTTCTTTTGTTATTGTGTTGTCTGTCCTTCTTCTTTTGGCTATTGTGTTGTCTGTCCTTCTGTTGGCTTTTGTGTTGTCTGTCCTTCTTCTCTTTGCTATTGCGTTGTCTGTCCTTCTTCTTTTGGCTATTGTGTTGTCTGGTCCTTCTTCTTTTGGCTATTGTGTTGTCTGTCCTTCTTCTTTTGGCTATTGTGTAGTTTGTCCTTCTTCTTTTGGCTATTGTGTTGTCTGTCCTTCTTCATTTGGCTATTGTTTTGTCTGTCCTTCTTTTGGCTATTGTGTTGTCTGTCCTTCTTCTTTTGGCTATTGTGTTGTCTGTCCTTCTTCTTTGGCTATTGTGTTGTCTGTCCTTCTTCTTTTGGCTATTGTGTTGTCTGTCCTTCTTTTGGCTATTGCGTTGTCTGTCCTTCTACTTTTGGCTATTGTGTTTTCTGTCCTTCTTTTGGCTATTGTGTTGTCTGTCCTTCTTCTTTTGGCTATTGTGTTGTCTGTTCTTCTTCTTTTGGGTATTGTGTTGTCTGTCCTTCTTCTTTTGGCTATTGTGTTGTCTGTCCTTCTTCTTTTAGCTATTGTGTTGTCTGGCCTTCTTCTTTTAGCTATTGTGTTGTCTGTCCTTCTTCTTTTGGCTATTGTGTTGTCTGTCCTTCTTCTTTTGGCTATTGTGTTGTCTGTCCTTCTTCTTTTAGCTATTGTGTTGTCTGTCCTTCTTTTTTTGGCTATTGTGTTGTCTGTCCTTCTTTTGGCTATTGTGTTGTCTGTCCTTCTTCTTTTGGCTATTGTGTTGTCTGTCCTTCTTCTTTGGCTATTGTGTTGTCTGTCCTTCTTCTTTTGGCTATTGTGTTATCTGTCCTTCTTTTGGCAATTGCGTTGTCTGTCCTTCTACTTTTGGCTATTTTGTTTTCTGTCCTTATTTTGGCTATTATGTTGTCTGTCCTTCTACTTTTGGCTATTGTGTTGTTTGTTCTTCTTCTTTTGGGTATTGTGTTGTCTGTCCTTCTTCTTTTGGCTATTGTGTTGTCTGTCCTTCTTCTTTTGGGTATTGTGTTGTCTGTCCTTCTTCTTTTGACTATTGTGTTGTCTGTCCTTCTTTTGGCTATTGTGTTGTCTGTCCTTCTTCTTTTGGCTATTGTGTTGTCTGTCCTTCTTCTTTTAGCTATTGTGTTGTCTGTCCTTCTTTTGGCTATTGTGTTGTCTGTCCTTCGTTTGGCTATTGTGTTGTCTGTCCTTCTTCTTTTTGGCTATTGTGTTGTCTGTCCTTCTTCTTTTGGATATTGTGTTGTCTGTCCTTCTTCTTTTGGCTATTGCGTTGTTTGTCCTTTATCTTTTGGCTATTGTGTTGTCTGTCCATCTTCTTTTGGCTATTGTGTTGTCTGTCCTTCTTCTTTTGGCTATTGTGTTGTCTGTCCTTCTTCTTTTGGCTATTGTGTTGTCTGTCCTTCTTCTTTTGGCTATTGTGTTGTCTGTCCTTCTTCTTTTGGCTATTGTGTTGTCTGTCCTTCTTTTGGCTATTGTGTTGTCTGTCCTTCTTCTTTTGGCTATTTTGTTGTCTGTCCTTCTTCTTTTGGCTATTGTGTTGTCTGTCCTTCTTTTGGCTATTGCGTTGTCTGTCCTTCTTCTTTTGGCTATTGTGTTGTCTGTCCTTCTTCTTTTGGCTATTGTGTTGTCTGTCCTTCTTCTTTTGTTATTGTGTTGTCTGTCCTTCTTCTTTTGGCTATTGTGTTGTCTGTCCTTCTGTTGGCTATTGTGTTGTCTGTCCTTCTTCATTTGGCTATTGTTTTGTCTGTCCTTCTTTTGGCTATTGTGTTGTCTGTCCTTCTTCTTTTGGCTATTGTGTTGTCTGTCCTTCTTCTTTGGCTATTGTGTTGTCTGTCCTTCTTCTTTTGGCTATTGTGTTGTCTGTCCTTCTTTTGGCTATTGCGTTGTCTGTCCTTCTACTTTTGGCTATTGTGTTTTCTGTCCTTCTTTTGGCTATTGTGTTGTCTGTCCTTCTTCTTTTGGCTATTGTGTTGTCTGTTCTTCTTCTTTTGGGTATTGTGTTGTCTGTCCTTCTTCTTTTGGCTATTGTGTTGTCTGTCCTTCTTCTTTTAGCTATTGTGTTGTCTGGCCTTCTTCTTTTAGCTATTGTGTTGTCTGTCCTTCTTCTTTTGGCTATTGTGTTGTCTGTCCTTCTTCTTTTGGCTATTGTGTTGTCTGTCCTTCTTCTTTTAGCTATTGTGTTGTCTGTCCTTCTTCTTTTGGCTATTGTGTTGTCTGTCCTTCTTTTGGCTATTGTGTTGTCTGTCCTTCTTCTTTTGGCTATTGTGTTGTCTGTCCTTCTTCTTTGGCTATTGTGTTGTCTGTCCTTCTTCTTTTGGCTATTGTGTTATCTGTCTTTCTTTTGGCTATTGCGTTGTCTGTCCTTCTACTTTTGGCTATTTTGTTTTCTGTCCTTCTTTTGGCTATTATGTTGTCTGTCCTTCTACTTTTGGCTATTGTGTTGTCTGTTCTTCTTCTTTTGGGTATTGTGTTGTCTGTCCTTCTTCTTTTGGCTATTGTGTTGTCTGTCCTTCTTCTTTTGGACATTGTGTTGTCTGTCCTTCTTCTTTTGACTATTGTGTTGTCTGTCCTTCTTTTGGCTATTGTGTTGTCTGTCCTTCTTCTTTTAGCTATTGTGTTGTCTGTCCTTCTTTTGGCTATTGTGTTGTCTGTCCTTCGTTTGGCTATTGTGTTGTCTGTCCTTCTTCTTTTTGGCTATTGTGTTGTCTGTCCTTCTTCTTTTGGATATTGTGTTGTCTGTCCTTCTTCTTTTGGCTATTGTGTTGTTTGTCCTTTATCTTTTGGCTATTGTGTTGTCTGTCCATCTTCTTTTGGCTATTGTGTTGTCTGTCCTTCTTCTTTTGGCTATTGTGTTGTCTGTCCTTCTTCTTTTGGCTATTGTGTTGTCTGTCCTTCTTCTTTTGGCTATTGTGTTGTCTGTCCTTCTTCTTTTGGCTATTGTGTTGTCTGTCCTTCTTTTGGCTATTGTGTTGTCTGTCCTTCTTCTTTTGGCTATTTTGTTGTCTGTCCTTCTTCTTTTGGCTATTGTGTTGTCTGTCCTTCTTTTGGCTATTGCGTTGTCTGTCCTTCTTCTTTTGGCTATTGTGTTGTCTGTCCTTCTTCTTTTGGCTATTGTGTTGTCTGTCCTTCTTCTTTTGTTATTGTGTTGTCTGTCCTTCTTCTTTTGGCTATTGTGTTGTCTGTCCTTCTGTTGGCTTTTGTGTTGTCTGTCCTTCTTCTCTTTGCTATTGCGTTGTCTGTCCTTCTTCTTTTGGCTATTGTGTTGTCTGGTCCTTCTTCTTTTGGCTATTGTGTTGTCTGTCCTTCTTCTTTTGGCTATTGTGTAGTTTGTCCTTCTTCTTTTGGCTATTGTGTTGTCTGTCCTTCTTCATTTGGCTATTGTTTTGTCTGTCCTTCTTTTGGCTATTGTGTTGTCTGTCCTTCTTCTTTTGGCTATTGTGTTGTCTGTCCTTCTTCTTTGGCTATTGTATTGTCTGTCCTTCTTCTTTTGGCTATTGTGTTGTCTGTCCTTCTTTTGGCTATTGCGTTGTCTGTCCTTCTACTTTTGGCTATTGTGTTTTCTGTCCTTCTTTTGGCTATTGTGTTGTCTGTCCTTCTTCTTTTGGCTATTGTGTTGTCTGTTCTTCTTCTTTTGGGTATTGTGTTGTCTGTCCTTCTTCTTTTGGCTATTGTGTTGTCTGTCCTTCTTCTTTTAGCTATTGTGTTGTCTGGCCTTCTTCTTTTAGCTATTGTGTTGTCTGTCCTTCTTCTTTTGGCTATTGTGTTGTCTGTCCTTCTTCTTTTGGCTATTGTGTTTTCTGTCCTTCTTCTTTTAGCTATTGTGTTGTCTGTCCTTCTTCTTTTGGCTATTGTGTTGTCTGTCCTTCTTTTGGCTATTGTGTTGTCTGTCCTTCTTCTTTTGGCTATTGTGTTGTCTGTCCTTCTTCTTTGGCTATTGTGTTGTCTGTCCTTCTTCTTTTGGCTATTGTGTTATCTGTCCTTCTTTTGGCAATTGCGTTGTCTGTCCTTCTACTTTTGGCTATTTTGTTTTCTGTCCTTATTTTGGCTATTATGTTGTCTGTCCTTCTACTTTTGGCTATTGTGTTGTCTGTTCTTCTTCTTTTGGGTATTGTGTTGTCTGTCCTTCTTCTTTTGGCTATTGTGTTGTCTGTCCTTCTTCTTTTGGGTATTGTGTTGTCTGTCCTTCTTCTTTTGACTATTGTGTTGTCTGTCCTTCTTTTGGCTATTGTGTTGTCTGTCCTTCTTCTTTTGGCTATTGTGTTGTCTGTCCTTCTTCTTTTAGCTATTGTGTTGTCTGTCCTTCTTTTGGCTATTGTGTTGTCTGTCCTTCGTTTGGCTATTATGTTGTCTGTCCTTCTTCTTTTTGGCTATTGTGTTGTCTGTCCTTCTTCTTTTGGATATTGTGTTGTCTGTCCTTCTTCTTTTGGCTATTGTGTTGTTTGTCCTTTATCTTTTGGCTATTGTGTTGTCTGTCCATCTTCTTTTGGCTATTGTGTTGTCTGTCCTTCTTCTTTTGGCTATTGTGTTGTCTGTCCTTCTTCTTTTGGCTATTGTGTTGTCTGTCCTTCTTCTTTTGGCTATTGTGTTGTCTGTCCTTCTTCTTTTGGCTATTGTGTTGTCTGTCCTTCTTTTGGCTATTGTGTTGTCTGTCCTTCTTCTTTTGGCTATTTTGTTGTCTGTCCTTCTTCTTTTGGCTATTGTGTTGTCTGTCCTTCTTTTGGCTATTGCGTTGTCTGTCCTTCTTCTTTTGGCTATTGTGTTGTCTGTCCTTCTTCTTTTGGCTATTGTGTTGTCTGTCCTTCTTCTTTTGTTATTGTGTTTTCTGTCCTTCTTCTTTTGGCTATTGTGTTGTCTGTCCTTCTGTTGGCTTTTGTGTTGTCTGTCCTTCTTCTCTTTGCTATTGCGTTGTCTGTCCTTCTTCTTTTGGCTATTGTGTTGTCTGGTCCTTCTTCTTTTGGCTATTGTGTTGTCTGTCCTTCTTCTTTTGGCTATTGTGTAGTTTGTCCTTCTTCTTTTGGCTATTGTGTTGTCTGTCCTTCTTCATTTGGCTATTGTTTTGTCTGTCCTTCTTTTGGCTATTGTGTTGTCTGTCCTTCTTCTTTTGGCTATTGTGTTGTCTGTCCTTCTTCTTTGGCTATTGTGTTGTCTGTCCTTCTTCTTTTGGCTATTGTGTTGTCTGTCCTTCTTTTGGCTATTGCGTTGTCTGTCCTTCTACTTTTGGCTATTGTGTTTTCTGTCCTTCTTTTGGCTATTGTGTTGTCTGTCCTTCTTCTTTTGGCTATTGTGTTGTCTGTTCTTCTTCTTTTGGGTATTGTGTTGTCTGTCCTTCTTCTTTTGGCTATTGTGTTGTCTGTCCTTCTTCTTTTAGCTATTGTGTTGTCTGGCCTTCTTCTTTTAGCTATTGTGTTGTCTGTCCTTCTTCTTTTGGCTATTGTGTTGTCTGTCCTTCTTCTTTTGGCTATTGTGTTGTCTGTCCTTCTTCTTTTAGCTATTGTGTTGTCTGTCCTTCTTCTTTTGGCTATTGTGTTGTCTGTCCTTCTTTTGGCTATTGTGTTGTCTGTCCTTCTTCTTTTGGCTATTGTGTTGTCTGTCCTTCTTCTTTGGCTATTGTGTTGTCTGTCCTTCTTCTTTTGGCTATTGTGTTATCTGTCCTTCTTTTGGCTATTGCGTTGTCTGTCCTTCTACTTTTGGCTATTTTGTTTTCTGTCCTTCTTTTGGCTATTATGTTGTCTGTCCTTCTACTTTTGGCTATTGTGTTGTCTGTTCTTCTTCTTTTGGGTATTGTGTTGTCTGTCCTTCTTCTTTTGGCTATTGTGTTGTCTGTCCTTCTTCTTTTGGGTATTGTGTTGTCTGTCCTTCTTCTTTTGACTATTGTGTTGTCTGTCCTTCTTTTGGCTATTGTGTTGTCTGTCCTTCTTCTTTTGGCTATTGTGTTGTCTGTCCTTCTTCTTTTAGCTATTGTGTTGTCTGTCCTTCTTTTGGCTATTGTGTTGTCTGTCCTTCGTTTGGCTATTGTGTTGTCTGTCCTTCTTCTTTTTGGCTATTGTGTTGTCTGTCCTTCTTCTTTTGGATATTGTGTTGTCTGTCCTTCTTCTTTTGGCTATTGTGTTGTTTGTCCTTTATCTTTTGGCTATTGTGTTGTCTGTCCATCTTCTTTTGGCTATTGTGTTGTCTGTCCTTCTTCTTTTGGCTATTGTGTTGTCTGTCCTTCTTCTTTTGGCTATTGTGGTGTCTGTCCTTATTTTGGCTATTGTGTTGTCTGTCCTTCTTCTTTTGGGTATTGTGTTGTCTGTCCTTCTTCTTTTGGCTATTGTGTTGTCTGTCCTTCTTTTGGCTATTGCGTTGTCTGTCCTTCTTCTTTTGGCTATTGTGTTGTCTGTCCTTCTTCTTTTGGCTATTGTGTTGTCTGTCCTTCTTCCTTTGGCTATTGTGTTGTCTGTCCTTCTTCTTTTGGCTATTGTATTGTCTGTCCTTCTTTTGGCTATTGTGTTGTCTGTCCTTCTTCTTTTGGCTATTGTGTTGTATGTCCTTCTTCTTTTGGCTATTGTGTTGTCTGTCCATCTTCTTTTGGCTATTGTGTTGTCTGTCCTTCTTCTTTTGGTTATTGTGTTGTCTGTCCTTCTTCTTTTGGCTATTGTGTTGTCTGTCCTTCTTTTGGCTATTGTGTTGTCTGTCCTTCTTCTTTTGGCTATTGTGTTGTCTGTCCTTCTTCCTTTGGCCATTGTGTTGTCTATCCTACTTCTTTTGGCTATTGTGTTGTCTGTCTTCTTCTTTTGGCTATTGTGTTGTCTCTCCTTCTTCTTTTGGCTATTGTGTTGTCTGGCCTTCTTCTTTTAGCTGTTGTGTTTTCTGTCCTTCTTCTTTTGGCTATTGTATTTTCTGTCCTTCTTTTGGCTATTGTGTTTGCTGTCCTTATCCAGGCTATTGTGTTGTCTGTTCTTCTTCTTTTGGCTATTGTGTTGTCTGTCCTTCTTCTTTTGGCTATTGTGTTGTCTGTCCTTCTTCTTTTGGCTATTGTGTTGTCTGTTCTTCTTATTTTGGCTATTGTGTTGTCTGTCCTTCTTCTTTTGGCTATTGTGTTGTCTGTCCTTCTTCTTTTGGCTATTTTGTTGTCTGTCCTTCTTCTTTTAGCTATTGTGTTGTCTGTCCTTCTTCTTTTGGCTATTGCATTGTCTGTCCTTCTTCTTTTAGCTATTGCGTTGTCTGTCCTTCTTCTTTTGGCTATTGTGTTGTCTGTCCTTCTTCTTTTGGCTATTGTGTTGTCTGTCCTTCTTCTTTTGGCTATTGTGTTGTCTGTCCTTCTTCTTTTGGCTATTGTGTTGTCTGTCCTTCTTTTGGATATTGTATTGTCTGTCCTTCTTCTTTTGGCTATTGTGTTGTCTGTCCTTCTTCTTTTTGCTATTGTGTTGTCTGTCCTTCTTCTTTTGACTATTGTGTTGTCTGTCCTTCTTTTGGCTATTGTGTTGTCTGATCTTCTTCTTTTGGCTATTGTGTTGTCTGTCCATCTTTTGGCTATTGCGTTGTCTGTCCGTCTTCTTTTGGCTATTGTGTTGTCTGTCCTTCTTCTTTTAGCTATTGTGTTGTCTGTCCTTCTTCTTTTGGCTATTGTGTTGTCTGTCCTTCTTTTGGCTATTGTGTTGTCTGTCCTTTTTCTTTTGGCTATTGTGTTGTCTATCCTTCTTCTTTTGGCTATTGTGTTGTCTGTCCTTCTTCTTTTGGCTATTGTGTTGTCTCTCCTTCTTCTTTTGGCTATTGTGTTGTCTGTCCTTCTTCTTTTGCTATTGTTTTGTCTGTCCTTCTTCTTTTGGCTATTGTGTTGTCTGTCCTTCTTTTGGCTATTGTGTTGTCTGTCCTTCTTCTCTTTGCTATTGCGTTGTCTGTCCTTCTTCTTTTGGCTATTGTGTTGTCTGGTCCTTCTTCTTTTGACTATTGTGTTGTCTGTCCTTCTTCTTTTGGCTATTGTGTTGTTTGTCCTTCTTCTTTTGGCTATTGTGTTGTCTGTCCTTCTTTTGGCTATTGTGTTGTCTGTCCTTCTTCTTTTGGCTATTGTGTTGTCTGTCCTCCTTCTTTTGGCTATTGTGTTGTCTGTCCTTCTTTTGGCTATTGTGTTGTCTGTCTTTCTTCTTTTGGCTATTGTGTTGTCTGTCTTTCTTCTTTTGGCTATTGTGTTGTCTGTCCTTCTTCTTTTGGCTATTGTGTTGTCTGTCCTTCTTCTTTTGGCTATTGTGTTTTCTGTCCTTCTTCTTTTGGCTATTGTGTTGTCTGTCCTTCTTCTTTTGGCTATTGTGTTGTATGTCCTTCTTCTTTTGGCTATTGTGTTGTCTGTCCTTCTTCTTTTGGCTATTGTGTTGTCTGTCCTCCTTCTTTTGGCTATTGTGTTGTCTGTCCTTCTTTTGGCTATTGTGTTGTCTGTCTTTCTTCTTTTGGCTATTGTGTTTTCTGTCTTTCTTCTTTTGGCTATTGTGTTGTCTGTCCTTCTTCTTTTGGCTATTGTGTTGTCTGTCGTTCTTCTTTTGGCTATTGTGTTTTCTGTCCTTCTTCTTTTGGCTATTGTGTTGTCTGTCCTTCTTCTTTTGGCTATTGTGTTGTATGTCCTTCTTCTTTTGGCTATTGTGTTGTCTGTTCTTCTTCTTTTGGCTATTTTGCTGTCTGTCGTTCTTCTTTTGGCTATTGTGTTGTCTGTCCTTCTTCTTTTGGCTATTGTGTTGTCTGCGCTTCTTCTTTTGGCTATTGTGTTGTCTGTCCTTCTTCTTTTGGCTATTGTGTTGTCTGTCCTTCTTTTGGCTATTGCGTTGTCTGTCCTTCTTCTTTTGTCTATTGCATTGTCTGTCCTTCTTCTTTTGGCTATTGTGTTGTCTGTCCTTCCTCTTTTGGCTATTGTGTTGTCTGTCCTTCTTCTTTTGGCTATTGTGTTGTCTGTCCTTCTTCTTTTGGCTATTGTGTTGTCTGTGCTTCTTCTTTTGGCTATTGTGTAGTCTGTCCTTCTTTTATTGGGTATTGTGTTGTATGTCCTTCTTCTTTTGGCTATTGTGTTGTCTGTCCTTCTTCTTTTGGTTATTGTGTTGTCTGTCCTTCTTCTTTTGGCTATTGTGTTGTCTGTCCTTCTTCTTTTGGCTATTTTGTTGTCTGTTCTTCTTCTTTTGGCTATTGTGTTGTTTGTCCTTTATCTTTTGGCTATTGTGTTGTCTGTCCATCTTCTTTTGGCTATTGTGTTGTCTGTCCTTCTTCTTTTGGCTATTGTGTTGTCTGGCCTTCTTCTTTTAGCTATTGTGTTGTATGTCCTTCTTCTTTTGGCTATTGTGTTTTTTGTCTTTCTTTTGGCTATTGTGTTGTCTGTCCTTATCTTGGGTATTGTGTTGTCTGTTCTTCTTCTTTTGGCTATTGTGTTGTCTGTCCTTCTTCTTTTGGCTATTGTGTTGTCTGTCCTGATTTTGGCTATTCCGTTGTCTGTCCTTCTTCTTTTGGCTATTGTGTTGTCTGTCCTTCTACCTTTGGTTATTGTGTTGTCTGTCCTTCTTCTTTTGGTTATTGTGTTGTCTGTCCTTCTTTTGGCTATTGTGTTTTCTGTCCTTCTTCTTTTGGCTATTGTGTTGTCTGTCCTTCTTCTTTTGGCTATTGTGTTGTCTGTCCTTCTTCTTTTTGGCTATTGTGTTGTATGTCCTTCTTCTTTTGGCTATTCTGTTGTTTTTCCTTCTTCTTTTGGCTATTGCGTTGTCTGTCCTTCTTCTTTTGGCTATTGTGTTGTCTGTCCTTCTTCTTTTGGCTATTGTGTTGTCTGTCCTTCTTCTTTTAGTTATTGTGTTGTCTGTCCTTCTTCTTTTGGCTATTGTGTTGTCTGTCCTTCTTCTTTTGGCTATTACGTTGTCTGTCCTTCTTCCTTTGGCTATTGTGTTGTCTGTCCTTCTTCTTTTGGCTATTGTGTTGTCTGTCCTTCTTCTTTTGGCTATTGTGTTGTCTGTCCGTCTTCTTTTTGCTATTGTGTTGTCTGTCCTTCTTCTTTTGGCTATTGTGTTGTCTGTCCTTTTTCTTTTGGCTATTGTGTTGTCTGTCCTTCTTTTGGCTACTGTGTTGTCTGTCCTTCTTCTTTTGGCTATTGTGTTGTCTGTTCTTCTTCTTTTGGCTATTGTGTTGTTTGTCCTTTATCTTTTGGCTATTGTGTTGTCTGTCCATCTTCTTTTGGCTATTGTGTTGTCTGTCCTTCTTCTTTTGGCTATTGTGTTGTCTGTCCTTCTTCTTTTGGCTATTGTGTTGTCTGTCCTTCTTCATTTGGCTATTGTGTTGTCTGTCCTTCTTCTTCTGGTTATTGTGTTGTCTGTCCTTCTTCATTTGGCTATTGTGTTGTCTGGCCTTCTTCTTTTAGATATTGTGTTGTCTGTCCTTCTTCTTTTGGCTATTGTGTTTTCTGTCTTTCTTTTGGCTATTGTGTTGTCTGTCCTTATCTTGGCTATTGTGTTGTCTGTTCTTCTTCTTTTGGCTATTGTGTTGTCTGTCCTGCTTTTGGCTATTGCGTTGTCTGTCCTTCTTCTTTTGGCTATTGTGTTGTCTGTCCTTCTTCTTTTGGCTATTGTGTTGTCTGTTCTTCTTATTTTGGCTATTGTGTTGTCTGTCCTTCTTCTTTTGGCTATTGTGTTGTCTGTCCTTCTTCTTTTGGCTATTTTGTTGTCTGTCCTTCTTCTTTTAGCTATTGTGTTGTCTGTCCTTCTTCTTTTGGCTATTGCATTGTCTGTCCTTCTTCTTTTGGCTATTGCGTTGTCTGGTCCTTCTTCTTTTGGCTATTGTGTTGTCTGTCCTTCTTCTTTTGGCTATTGTGTTGTCTGTCCTTCTTCTTTTGGCTATTGTGTTGTCTGTCCTTCTTCTTTTGGCTATTGTGTTGTCTGTCCTTCTTTTGGATATTGTGTTGTCTGTCCTTCTTCTTTTGGCTATTGTGTTTTCTGTCCTTCTTCTTTTTGCTATTGTGTTGTCTGTCCTTCTTCTTTTGACTATTGTGTTGTCTGTCCTTCTTTTGGCTATTGTGTTGTCTGTCCTTCTTCTTTTGGCTATTACGTTGTCTGTCCTTCTTCTTTTGGCTATTGTGTTGTCTGTCCTTCTTTTTTTGGCTATTGTGTTGTCTGTCCATCTTTTGGCTATTGCGTTGTCTGTCCGTCTTCTTTTGGCTATTCTGTTGTCTGTCCTTCTTCTTTTAGCTATTGTGTTGTCTGTCCTTCTTCTTTTGGCTATTGTGTTGTCTGTCCTTCTTTTGGCTATTGTGTTGTCTGTCCTTTTTCTTTTGGCTATTGTGTTGTCTGTCCTTCTTCTTTTGGCTATTGTGTTGTCTCTCCTTCTTCTTTTGGCTATTGCGTTGTCTGTCCTTCTTCTTTTGCTATTGTGTTGTCTGTCCTTCTTCTTTTGGCTATTGTGTTGTCTGTCCTTCTTTTGGCTATTGTGTTGTCTGTCCTTCTTCTCTTTGCTATTGCGTTGTCTGTCCTTCTTCTTTTGGCTATTGTGTTGTCTGGTCCTTCTTCTTTTGACTATTGTGTTGTCTGTCCTTCTTCTTTTGGCTATTGTGTTGTTTGTCCTTCTTCTTTTGGCTATTGTGTTGTCTGTCCTTCTTTTGGCTATTGTGTTGTCTGTCCTTCTTCTTTTGGCTATTGTGTTGTCTGTCCTCCTTCTTTTGGCTATTGTGTTGTCTGTCTTTCTTCTTTTGGCTATTGTGTTGTCTGTCTTTCTTCTTTTGGCTATTGTGTTGTCTGTCCTTCTTCTTTTGGCTATTGTGTTGTCTGTCCTTCTTCTTTTGGCTATTGTGTTTTCTGTCCTTCTTCTTTTGGCTATTGTGTTGTCTGTCCTTCTTCTTTTGGTTATTGTGTTGTATGTCCTTCTTCTTTTGGCTATTGTGTTGTCTGTCCTTCTTCTTTTGGCTATTGTGTTGTCTGTCCTCCTTCTTTTGGCTATTGTGTTGTCTGTCCTTCTTTTGGCTATTGTGTTGTCTGTCTTTCTTCTTTTGGCTATTGTGTTGTCTGTCTTTCTTCTTTTGGCTATTGTGTTGTCTGTCCTTCTTCTTTTGGCTATTGTGTTGTCTCTCGTTCTTCTTTTGGCTATTGTGTTTTCTGTCCTTCTTCTTTTGGCTATTGTGTTGTCTGTCCTTCTTCTTTTGGCTATTGTGTTGTATGTCCTTCTTCTTTTGGCTATTGTGTTGTCTGTTCTTCTTCTTTTGGCTATTTTGCTGTCTGTCCTTCTTCTTTTGGCTATTGTGTTGTCTGTCCTTCTTCTTTTGGCTATTGTGTTGTCTGCGCTTCTTCTTTTGGCTATTGTGTTGTCTGTCCTTCTTCTTTTGGGTATTGTGTTGTCTGTCCTTTTGGCTATTGCGTTGTCTGTCCTTCTTCTTTTGTCTATTGCATTGTCTGTCCTTCTTCTTTTGGCTATTGTGTTGTCTGTCCTTCCTCTTTTGGCTATTGTGTTGTCTGTCCTTTTTCTTTTGGCTATTGTGTTGTCTGTCCTTCTTCTTTTGGCTATTGTGTTGTCTGTCCTTCTTCTTTTGGCTATTGTGTAGTCTGTCCTTCTTTTATTGGGTATTGTGTTGTATGTCCTTCTTCTTTTGGCTATTGTGTTGTCTGTCCTTCTTCTTTTGGCTATTGTGTTGTCTGTCCTTCTTCTTTTGGCTATTGTGTTGTCTGTCCTTCTTATTTTGGATATTTTGTTGTCTGTTCTTCTTCTTTTGGCTATTGTGTTGTTTGTCCTTTATCTTTTGGCTATTGTGTTGTCTGTCCATCTTCTTTTGGCTATTGTGTTGTCTGTCCTTCTTTTGGCTATTGTGTTGTCTGTCCTTCTTCTTTTGGCTATTGTGTTGTCTGTCCTCCTTCTTTTGGCTATTGTGTTGTCTGTCCTTCTTTTGGCTATTGTGTTGTCTGTCTTTCTTCTTTTGGCTATTGTGTTGTCTGTCTTTCTTCTTTTGGCTATTGTGTTGTCTGTCCTTCTTCTTTTGGCTATTGTGTTGTCTGTCCTTCTTCTTTTGGCTATTGTGTTTTCTGTCCTTCTTCTTTTGGCTATTGTGTTGTCTGTCCTTCTTCTTTTGGCTATTGTGTTGTATGTCCTTCTTCTTTTGGCTATTGTGTTGTCTGTCCTTCTTCTTTTGGCTATTGTGTTGTCTGTCCTCCTTCTTTTGGCTATTGTGTTGTCTGTCCTTCTTTTGGCTATTGTGTTGTCTGTCTTTCTTCTTTTGGCTATTGTGTTGTCTGTCCTTCTTCTTTTGGCTATTGTGTTGTCTGTCGTTCTTCTTTTGGCTATTGTGTTTTCTGTCCTTCTTCTTTTGGCTATTGTGTTGTCTGTCCTTCTTCTTTTGGCTATTGTGTTGTATGTCCTTCTTCTTTTGGCTATTGTGTTGTCTGTTCTTCTTCTTTTGGCTATTTTGCTGTCTGTCGTTCTTCTTTTGGCTATTGTGTTGTCTGTCCTTCTTCTTTTGGCTATTGTGTTGTCTGCGCTTCTTCTTTTGGCTATTGTGTTGTCTGTCCTTCTTCTTTTGGCTATTGTGTTGTCTGTCCTTCTTTTGGCTATTGCGTTGTCTGTCCTTCTTCTTTTGTCTATTGCATTGTCTGTCCTTCTTCTTTTGGCTATTGTGTTGTCTGTCCTTCCTCTTTTGGCTATTGTGTTGTCTGTCCTTCTTCTTTTGGCTATTGTGTTGTCTGTCCTTCTTCTTTTGGCTATTGTGTTGTCTGTGCTTCTTCTTTTGGCTATTGTGTAGTCTGTCCTTCTTTTATTGGGTATTGTGTTGTATGTCCTTCTTCTTTTGGCTATTGTGTTGTCTGTCCTTCTTCTTTTGGTTATTGTGTTGTCTGTCCTTCTTCTTTTGGCTATTGTGTTGTCTGTCCTTCTTCTTTTGGCTATTTTGTTGTCTGTTCTTCTTCTTTTGGCTATTGTGTTGTTTGTCCTTTATCTTTTGGCTATTGTGTTGTCTGTCCATCTTCTTTTGGCTATTGTGTTGTCTGTCCTTCTTCTTTTGGCTATTGTGTTGTCTGGCCTTCTTCTTTTAGCTATTGTGTTGTATGTCCTTCTTCTTTTGGCTATTGTGTTTTTTGTCTTTCTTTTGGCTATTGTGTTGTCTGTCCTTATCTTGGGTATTGTGTTGTCTGTTCTTCTTCTTTTGGCTATTGTGTTGTCTGTCCTTCTTCTTTTGGCTATTGTGTTGTCTGTCCTGCTTTTGGCTATTCCGTTGTCTGTCCTTCTTCTTTTGGCTATTGTGTTGTCTGTCCTTCTACCTTTGGTTATTGTGTTGTCTGTCCTTCTTCTTTTGGTTATTGTGTTGTCTGTCCTTCTTTTGGCTATTGTGTTTTCTGTCCTTCTTCTTTTGGCTATTGTGTTGTCTGTCCTTCTTCTTTTGGCTATTGTGTTGTCTGTCCTTCTTCTTTTTGGCTATTGTGGTGTATGTCCTTCTTCTTTTGGCTATTCTGTTGTTTTTCCTTCTTCTTTTGGCTATTGCGTTGTCTGTCCTTCTTCTTTTGGCTATTGTGTTGTCTGTCCTTCTTCTTTTGGCTATTGTGTTGTCTGTCCTTCTTCTTTTAGTTATTGTGTTGTCTGTCCTTCTTCTTTTGGCTATTGTGTTGTCTGTCCTTCTTCTTTTGGCTATTACGTTGTCTGTGCTTCTTCCTTTGGCTATTGTGTTGTCTGTCCTTCTTCTTTTGGCTATTGTGTTGTCTGTCCTTCTTCTTTTGGCTATTGTGTTGTCTGTCCGTCTTCTTTTTGCTATTGTGTTGTCTGTCCTTCTTCTTTTGGCTATTGTGTTGTCTGTCCTTCTTCTTTTGGCTATTGTGTTTTCTGTCCTTCTTCTTTTTGCTATTGTGTTGTCTGTCCTTCTTCTTTTGACTATTGTGTTGTCTGTCCTTCTTTTGGCTATTGTGTTGTCTGTCCTTCTTCTTTTGGCTATTACGTTGTCTGTCCTTCTTCTTTTGGCTATTGTGTTGTCTGTCCTTCTTTTTTTGGCTATTGTGTTGTCTGTCCATCTTTTGGCTATTGCGTTGTCTGTCCGTCTTCTTTTGGCTATTGTGTTGTCTGTCCTTCTTCTTTTAGCTATTGTGTTGTCTGTCCTTCTTCTTTTGGCTATTGTGTTGTCTGTCCTTCTTTTGGCTATTGTGTTGTCTGTCCTTTTTCTTTTGGCTATTGTGTTGTCTGTCCTTCTTCTTTTGGCTATTGTGTTGTCTCTCCTTCTTCTTTTGGCTATTGCGTTGTCTGTCCTTCTTCTTTTGCTATTGTGTTGTCTGTCCTTCTTCTTTTGGCTATTGTGTTGTCTGTCCTTCTTTTGGCTATTGTGTTGTCTGTCCTTCTTCTCTTTGCTATTGCGTTGTCTGTCCTTCTTCTTTTGGCTATTGTGTTGTCTGGTCCTTCTTCTTTTGACTATTGTGTTGTCTGTCCTTCTTCTTTTGGCTATTGTGTTGTTTGTCCTTCTTCTTTTGGCTATTGTGTTGTCTGTCCTTCTTTTGGCTATTGTGTTGTCTGTCCTTCTTCTTTTGGCTATTGTGTTGTCTGTCCTCCTTCTTTTGGCTATTGTGTTGTCTGTCTTTCTTCTTTTGGCTATTGTGTTGTCTGTCTTTCTTCTTTTGGCTATTGTGTTGTCTGTCCTTCTTCTTTTGGCTATTGTGTTGTCTGTCCTTCTTCTTTTGGCTATTGTGTTTTCTGTCCTTCTTCTTTTGGCTATTGTGTTGTCTGTCCTTCTTCTTTTGGTTATTGTGTTGTATGTCCTTCTTCTTTTGGCTATTGTGTTGTCTGTCCTTCTTCTTTTGGCTATTGTGTTGTCTGTCCTCCTTCTTTTGGCTATTGTGTTGTCTGTCCTTCTTTTGGCTATTGTGTTGTCTGTCTTTCTTCTTTTGGCTATTGTGTTGTCTGTCTTTCTTCTTTTGGCTATTGTGTTGTCTGTCCTTCTTCTTTTGGCTATTGTGTTGTCTCTCGTTCTTCTTTTGGCTATTGTGTTTTCTGTCCTTCTTCTTTTGGCTATTGTGTTGTCTGTCCTTCTTCTTTTGGCTATTGTGTTGTATGTCCTTCTTCTTTTGGCTATTGTGTTGTCTGTTCTTCTTCTTTTGGCTATTTTGCTGTCTGTCCTTCTTCTTTTGGCTATTGTGTTGTCTGTCCTTCTTCTTTTGGCTATTGTGTTGTCTGCGCTTCTTCTTTTGGCTATTGTGTTGTCTGTCCTTCTTCTTTTGGGTATTGTGTTGTCTGTCCTTTTGGCTATTGCGTTGTCTGTCCTTCTTCTTTTGTCTATTGCATTGTCTGTCCTTCTTCTTTTGGCTATTGTGTTGTCTGTCCTTCCTCTTTTGGCTATTGTGTTGTCTGTCCTTTTTCTTTTGGCTATTGTGTTGTCTGTCCTTCTTCTTTTGGCTATTGTGTTGTCTGTCCTTCTTCTTTTGGCTATTGTGTAGTCTGTCCTTCTTTTATTGGGTATTGTGTTGTATGTCCTTCTTCTTTTGGCTATTGTGTTGTCTGTCCTTCTTCTTTTGGCTATTGTGTTGTCTGTCCTTCTTCTTTTGGCTATTGTGTTGTCTGTCCTTCTTATTTTGGATATTTTGTTGTCTGTTCTTCTTCTTTTGGCTATTGTGTTGTTTGTCCTTTATCTTTTGGCTATTGTGTTGTCTGTCCATCTTCTTTTGGCTATTGTGTTGTCTGTCCTTCTTTTGGCTATTGTGTTGTCTGTCCTTCTTCTTTTGGCTATTGTGTTGTCTGTCCTCCTTCTTTTGGCTATTGTGTTGTCTGTCCTTCTTTTGGCTATTGTGTTGTCTGTCTTTCTTCTTTTGGCTATTGTGTTGTCTGTCTTTCTTCTTTTGGCTATTGTGTTGTCTGTCCTTCTTCTTTTGGCTATTGTGTTGTCTGTCCTTCTTCTTTTGGCTATTGTGTTGTATGTCCTTCTTCTTTTGGCTATTGTGTTGTCTGTCCTTCTTCTTTTGGCTATTGTGTTGTCTGTCCTCCTTCTTTTGGCTATTGTGTTGTCTGTCCTTCTTTTGGCTATTGTGTTGTCTGTCTTTCTTCTTTTGGCTATTGTGTTTTCTGTCTTTCTTCTTTTGGCTATTGTGTTGTCTGTCCTTCTTCTTTTGGCTATTGTGTTGTCTGTCGTTCTTCTTTTGGCTATTGTGTTTTCTGTCCTTCTTCTTTTGGCTATTGTGTTGTCTGTCCTTCTTCTTTTGGCTATTGTGTTGTATGTCCTTCTTCTTTTGGCTATTGTGTTGTCTGTTCTTCTTCTTTTGGCTATTTTGCTGTCTGTCGTTCTTCTTTTGGCTATTGTGTTGTCTGTCCTTCTTCTTTTGGCTATTGTGTTGTCTGCGCTTCTTCTTTTGGCTATTGTGTTGTCTGTCCTTCTTCTTTTGGCTATTGTGTTGTCTGTCCTTCTTTTGGCTATTGCGTTGTCTGTCCTTCTTCTTTTGTCTATTGCATTGTCTGTCCTTCTTCTTTTGGCTATTGTGTTGTCTGTCCTTCCTCTTTTGGCTATTGTGTTGTCTGTCCTTCTTCTTTTGGCTATTGTGTTGTCTGTCCTTCTTCTTTTGGCTATTGTGTTGTCTGTGCTTCTTCTTTTGGCTATTGTGTAGTCTGTCCTTCTTTTATTGGGTATTGTGTTGTATGTCCTTCTTCTTTTGGCTATTGTGTTGTCTGTCCTTCTTCTTTTGGTTATTGTGTTGTCTGTCCTTCTTCTTTTGGCTATTGTGTTGTCTGTCCTTCTTCTTTTGGCTATTTTGTTGTCTGTTCTTCTTCTTTTGGCTATTGTGTTGTTTGTCCTTTATCTTTTGGCTATTGTGTTGTCTGTCCATCTTCTTTTGGCTATTGTGTTGTCTGTCCTTCTTCTTTTGGCTATTGTGTTGTCTGGCCTTCTTCTTTTAGCTATTGTGTTGTATGTCCTTCTTCTTTTGGCTATTGTGTTTTTTGTCTTTCTTTTGGCTATTGTGTTGTCTGTCCTTATCTTGGGTATTGTGTTGTCTGTTCTTCTTCTTTTGGCTATTGTGTTGTCTGTCCTTCTTCTTTTGGCTATTGTGTTGTCTGTCCTGCTTTTGGCTATTCCGTTGTCTGTCCTTCTTCTTTTGGCTATTGTGTTGTCTGTCCTTCTACCTTTGGTTATTGTGTTGTCTGTCCTTCTTCTTTTGGTTATTGTGTTGTCTGTCCTTCTTTTGGCTATTGTGTTTTCTGTCCTTCTTCTTTTGGCTATTGTGTTGTCTGTCCTTCTTCTTTTGGCTATTGTGTTGTCTGTCCTTCTTCTTTTTGGCTATTGTGGTGTATGTCCTTCTTCTTTTGGCTATTCTGTTGTTTTTCCTTCTTCTTCTGGCTATTGCGTTGTCTGTCCTTCTTCTTTTGGCTATTGTGTTGTCTGTCCTTCTTCTTTTGGCTATTGTGTTGTCTGTCCTTCTTCTTTTAGTTATTGTGTTGTCTGTCCTTCTTCTTTTGGCTATTGTGTTGTCTGTCCTTCTTCTTTTGGCTATTACGTTGTCTGTCCTTCTTCCTTTGGCTATTGTGTTGTCTGTCCTTCTTCTTTTGGCTATTGTGTTGTCTGTCCTTCTTCTTTTGGCTATTGTGTTGTCTGTCCGTCTTCTTTTTGCTATTGTGTTGTCTGTCCTTCTTCTTTTGGCTATTGTGTTGTCTGTCCTTCTTCTTTTGGCTATTGTGTTGTCTGTCCTTCTTTTGGCTACTGTGTTGTCTGTCCTTCTTCTTTTGGCTATTGTGTTGTCTGTTCTTCTTCTTTTGGCTATTGTGTTGTTTGTCCTTTATCTTTTGGCTATTGTGTTGTCTGTCCATCTTCTTTTGGCTAGTGTGTTGTCTGTCCTTCTTCTTTTGGCTATTGTGTTGTCTGTCCTTCTTCTTTTGGCTATTGTGTTGTCTGTCCTTCTTCATTTGGCTATTGTGTTGTCTGTCCTTCTTCTTCTGGTTATTGTGTTGTCTGTCCTTCTTCATTTGGCTATTGTGTTGTCTGGCCTTCTTCTTTTAGCTATTGTGTTGTCTGTCCTTCTTCTTTTGGCTATTGTGTTTTCTGTCTTTCTTTTGGCTATTGTGTTGTCTGTCCTTATCTTGGCTATTGTGTTGTCTGTTCTTCTTCTTTTGGCTATTGTGTTGTCTGTCCTGCTTTTGGCTATTGCGTTGTCTGTCCTTCTTCTTTTGGCTATTGTGTTGTCTGTCCTTCTTCTTTTGGCTATTGTGTTGTCTGTTCTTCTTATTTTGGCTATTGTGTTGTCTGTCCTTCTTCTTTTGGCTATTGTGTTGTCTGTCCTTCTTCTTTTGGCTATTTTGTTGTCTGTCCTTCTTCTTTTAGCTATTGTGTTGTCTGTCCTTCTTCTTTTGGCTATTGCATTGTCTGTCCTTCTTCTTTTGGCTATTGCGTTGTCTGGTCCTTCTTCTTTTGGCTATTGTGTTGTCTGTCCTTCTTCTTTTGGCTATTGTGTTGTCTGTCCTTCTTCTTTTGGCTATTGTGTTGTCTGTCCTTCTTCTTTTGGCTATTGTGTTGTCTGTCCTTCTTTTGGATATTGTGTTGTCTGTCCTTCTTCTTTTGGCTATTGTGTTTTCTGTCCTTCTTCTTTTTGCTATTGTGTTGTCTGTCCTTCTTCTTTTGAATATTGTGTTGTCTGTCCTTCTTTTGGCTATTGTGTTGTCTGTCCTTCTTCTTTTGGCTATTACGTTGTCTGTCCTTCTTCTTTTGGCTATTGTGTTGTCTGACCTTCTTTTTTTGGCTATTGTGTTGTCTGTCCATCTTTTGGCTATTGCGTTGTCTGTCCGTCTTCTTTTGGCTATTGTGTTGTCTGTCCTTCTTCTTTTAGCTATTGTGTTGTCTGTCCTTCTTCTTTTGGCTATTGTGTTGTCTGTCCTTCTTTTGGCTATTGTGTTGTCTGTCCTTTTTCTTTTGGCTATTGTGTTGTCTGTCCTTCTTCTTTTGGCTATTGTGTTGTCTCTCCTTCTTCTTTTGGCTATTGCGTTGTCTGTCCTTCTTCTTTTGCTATTGTGTTGTCTGTCCTTCTTCTTTTGGCTATTGTGTTGTCTGTCCTTCTTTTGGCTATTGTGTTGTCTGTCCTTCTTCTCTTTGCTATTGCGTTGTCTGTCCTTCTTCTTTTGGCTATTGTGTTGTCTGGTCCTTCTTCTTTTGACTATTGTGTTGTCTGTCCTTCTTCTTTTGGCTATTGTGTTGTTTGTCCTTCTTCTTTTGGCTATTGTGTTGTCTGTCCTTCTTTTGGCTATTGTGTTGTCTGTCCTTCTTCTTTTGGCTATTGTGTTGTCTGTCCTCCTTCTTTTGGCTATTGTGTTGTCTGTCCTTCTTTTGGCTATTGTGTTGTCTGTCTTTCTTCTTTTGGCTATTGTGTTGTCTGTCTTTCTTCTTTTGGCTATTGTGTTGTCTGTCCTTCTTCTTTTGGCTATTGTGTTGTCTGTCCTTCTTCTTTTGGCTATTGTGTTTTCTGTCCTTCTTCTTTTGGCTATTGTGTTGTCTGTCCTTCTTCTTTTGGTTATTGTGTTGTATGTCCTTCTTCTTTTGGCTATTGTGTTGTCTGTCCTTCTTCTTTTGGCTATTGTGTTGTCTGTCCTCCTTCTTTTGGCTATTGTGTTGTCTGTCCTTCTTTTGGCTATTGTGTTGTCTGTCCTTCTTCTTTTGGCTATTGTGTTGTCTGTCCTTCTTCTTTTGGCTATTGTGTTGTCTCTCGTTCTTCTTTTGGCTATTGTGTTTTCTGTCCTTCTTCTTTTGGCTATTGTGTTGTCTGTCCTTCTTCTTTTGGCTATTGTGTTGTCTGTTCTTCTTCTTTTGGCTATTTTGCTGTCTGTCCTTCTTCTTTTGGCTATTGTGTTGTCTGTCCTTCTTCTTTTGGCTATTGTGTTGTCTGCGCTTCTTCTTTTGGCTATTGTGTTGTCTGTCCTTCTTCTTTTGGGTATTGTGTTGTCTGACCTTTTGGCTATTGCGTTGTCTGTCCTTCTTCTTTTGTCTATTGCATTGTCTGTCCTTCTTCTTTTGGCTATTGTGTTGTCTGTCCTTCCTCTTTTGGCTATTGTGTTGTCTGTCCTTTTTCTTTTGGCTATTGTGTTGTCTGTCCTTCTTCTTTTGGCTATTGTGTTGTCTGTCCTTCTTCTTTTGGCTATTGTGTAGTCTGTCCTTCTTTTATTGGGTATTGTGTTGTATGTCCTTCTTCTTTTGGCTATTGTGTTGTCTGTCCTTCTTCTTTTGGCTATTGTGTTGTCTGTCCTTCTTCTTTTGGCTATTGTGTTGTCTGTCCTTCTTATTTTGGATATTTTGTTGTCTGTTCTTCTTCTTTTGGCTATTGTGTTGTTTGTCCTTTATCTTTTGGCTATTGTGTTGTCTGTCCATCTTCTTTTGGCTATTGTGTTTTCTGTCCTTCTTCTTTTGGATATTGTGTAGTCTTCTGTCCTTCTTTTATTGGGTACTGTGTTGTCTGTCCTTCTTCATTTGGCTATTGTGTTGTCTGTCCTTCTTATTTTGGGTATTGTGTTGTCTGTCCTTCTTCTTTTGGCTATTGTGTTGTCTGTCCTTCTTCTTTTGGCTATTGTGTTGTCTGGCCTTCTTCTTTTAGCTATTGTGTTGTATGTCCTTCTTCTTTTGGCTATTTTGTTTTTTGTCTTTCTTTTGGCTATTGTGTTGTCTGTCCTTATCTTGGGTATTGTGTTGTCTGTTCTTCTTCTTTTGGCTATTGTGTTGTCTGTCCTTCTTCTTTTGGCTATTGTGTTGTCTGTCCTGCTTTTGGCTATTCCGTTGTCTGTCCTTCTTCTTTTGGCTATTGTGTTGTCTGTCCTTCTACTTTTGGCTATTGTGTTGTCTGTCCTTCTTCTTTTGGTTATTGTGTTGTCTGTCCTTCTTTTGGCTATTGTGTTTTCTGTCCTTCTTCTTTTGGCTATTGTGTTGTCTGTCCTTCTTCTTTTGGCTATTGTGTTGTCTGTCCTTCTTCTTTTTGGCTATTGTGTTGTATGTCCTTCTTCTTTTGGCTATTCTGTTGTTTTTCCTTCTTCTTTTGGCTATTGCGTTGTCTGTCCTTCTTCTTTTGGCTATTGCGTTGTCTGTTCTTCTTCTTTTCGCTATTGTGTTGTCTGTCCTTCTTCTTTTAGTTATTGTGTTGTCTGTCCTTCTTCTTTTGGCTATTGTGTTGTCTGTCCTTCTTCTTTTGGCTATTACGTTGTCTGTCCTTCTTCCTTTGGCTATTGTGTTGTCTGTCCTTCTTCTTTTGGCTATTGTGTTGTCTGTCCTTCTTCTTTTGGCTATTGTGTTGTCTGTCCGTCTTCTTTTGGCTATTGTGTTGTCTGTCCTTCTTCTTTTGGCTATTGTGTTGTCTGTCCTTCTTCTTTTGGCTATTGTGTTGTCTGTCCTTCTTTTGGCTATTGTGTTGTCTGTCCTTCTTCTTTTGGCTATTGTGTTGTCTGTTCTTCTTCTTTTGGCTATTGTGTTGTTTGTCCTTTATCTTTTGGCTATTGTGTTGTCTGTCCATCTTCTTTTGGCTATTGTGTTGTCTGTCCTTCTTCTTTTGGCTATTGTGTTGTCTGTCCTTCTTCTTTTGGCTATTGTGTTGTCTGGTCCTTCTTCTTTTGACTATTGTGTTGTCTGTCCTTCTTCTTTTGGCTATTGTGTTGTTTGTCCTTCTTCTTTTGGCTATTGTGTTGTCTGTCCTTCTTTTGGCTATTGTGTTGTCTGTCCTTCTTCTTTTGGCTATTGTGTTGTCTGTCCTCCTTCTTTTGGCTATTGTGTTGTCTGTCCTTCTTTTGGCTATTGTGTTGTCTGTCTTTCTTCTTTTGGCTATTGTGTTGTCTGTCTTTCTTCTATTGGCTATTGTGTTGTCTGTCCTTCTTCTTTTGGCTATTGTGTTGTCTGTCCTTCTTCTTTTGGCTATTGTGTTTTCTGTCCTTCTTCTTTTGGCTATTGTGTTGTCTGTCCTTCTTCTTTTGGCTATTGTGTTGTATGTCCTTCTTCTTTTGGCTATTGTGTTGTCTGTCCTTCTTCTTTTGGCTATTGTGTTGTCTGTCCTCCTTCTTTTGGCTATTGTGTTGTCTGTCCTTCTTTTGGCTATTGTGTTGTCTGTCTTTCTTCTTTTGGCTATTGTGTTGTCTGTCTTTCTTCTTTTGGCTATTGTGTTGTCTGTCCTTCTTCTTTTGGCTATTGTGTTGTCTGTCGTTCTTCTTTTGGCTATTGTGTTGTCTGTCCTTCTTCTTTTGGTTATTGTGTTGTCTGTCTTTCTTTTGGCTATTGTGTTTTCTGTCCTTCTTCTTTTGGCTATTGTGTTGTCTGTCCTTCTTCTTTTGGCTATTGTGTTGTCTGTCCTTCTTCTTTTTGTCTATTGTGTTGTATGTCCTTCTTCTTTTGGCTATTCTGTTGTTTTTCCTTCTTCTTTTGGCTATTGCGTTGTCTGTCCTTCTTCTTTTGGCTATTGCGTTGTCTGTTCTTCTTCTTTTCGCTATTGTGTTGTCTGTCCTTCTTCTTTTAGTTATTGTGTTGTCTGTCCTTCTTCTTTTGGCTATTGTGTTGTCTGTCCTTCTTCTTTTGGCTATTACGTTGTCTTTCCTTCTTCCTTTGGCTATTGTGTTGTCTGTCCTTCTTCTTTTGGCTATTGTGTTGTCTGTCCTTCTTCTTTTGGCTATTGTGTTGTCTGTCCGTCTTCTTTTGGCTATTGTGTTGTCTGTCCTTCTTCTTTTGGCTATTGTGTTGTCTGTCCTTCTTCTTTTGGCTATTGTGTTGTCTGTCCTTCTTTTGGCTATTGTGTTGTCTGTCCTTCTTCTTTTGGCTATTGTGTTGTCTGTTCTTCTTCTTTTGGCTATTGTGTTGTTTGTCCTTTATCTTTTGGCTATTGTGTTGTCTGTCCATCTTCTTTTGGCTATTGTGTTGTCTGTCCTTCTTCTTTTGGCTATTGTGTTGTCTGTCCTTCTTCTTTTGGCTATTGTGTTGTCTGTCCTTCTTCATTTGGCTATTGTGTTGTCTGTCCTTCTTCTTCTGGTTATTGTGTTGTCTGTCCTTCTTCTTTTGGCTATTGTGTTGTCTGGCCTTCTTCTTTTAGCTATTGTGTTTTCTGTCCTTCTTCTTTTGGCTATTGTGTTGTCTGTCCTTCTTCTTTTGGCTATTGTGTTGTATGTCCTTCTTCTTTTGGCTATTGTGTTGTCTGGTCCTTCTTCTTTTGACTATTGTGTTGTCTGTCCTTCTTCTTTTGGCTATTGTGTTGTTTGTCCTTCTTCTTTTGGCTATTGTGTTGTCTGTCCTTCTTTTGGCTATTGTGTTGTCTGTCCTTCTTCTTTTGGCTATTGTGTTGTCTGTCCTCCTTCTTTTGGCTATTGTGTTGTCTGTCCTTCTTTTGGCTATTGTGTTGTCTGTCTTTCTTCTTTTGGCTATTGTGTTGTCTGTCTTTCTTCTTTTGGCTATTGTGTTGTCTGTCCTTCTTCTTTTGGCTATTGTGTTGTCTGTCCTTCTTCTTTTGGCTATTGTGTTTTCTGTCCTTCTTCTTTTGGCTATTGTGTTGTCTGTCCTTCTTCTTTTGGCTATTGTGTTGTATGTCCTTCTTCTTTTGGCTATTGTGTTGTCTGTCCTTCTTCTTTTGGCTATTGTGTTGTCTGTCCTCCTTCTTTTGGCTATTGTGTTGTCTGTCCTTCTTTTGGCTATTGTGTTGTCTGTCTTTCTTCTTTTGGCTATTGTGTTGTCTGTCTTTCTTCTTTTGGCTATTGTGTTGTCTGTCCTTCTTCTTTTGGCTATTGTGTTGTCTGTCGTTCTTCTTTTGGCTATTGTGTTTTCTGTCCTTCTTCTTTTGGCTATTGTGTTGTCTGTCCTTCTTTTGGCTATTGTGTTGTATGTCCTTCTTCTTTTGGCTATTGTGTTGTCTGTTCTTCTTCTTTTGGCTATTGTGTTGTCTGTCCTTCTTCTTTTTGGCTATTGTGTTGTATGTCCTTCTTCTTTTGGCTATTCTGTTGTTTTTCCTTCTTCTTTTGGCTATTGCGTTGTCTGTCCTTCTTCTTTTGGCTATTGCGTTGTCTGTTCTTCTTCTTTTCGCTATTGTGTTGTCTGTCCTTCTTCTTTTAGTTATTGTGTTGTCTGTCCTTCTTCTTTTGGCTATTGTGTTGTCTGTCCTTCTTCTTTTGGCTATTACGTTGTCTGTCCTTCTTCCTTTGGCTATTGTGTTGTCTGTCCTTCTTCTTTTGGCTATTGTGTTGTCTGTCCTTCTTCTTTTGGCTATTGTGTTGTCTGTCCGTCTTCTTTTGGCTATTGTGTTGTCTGTCCTTCTTCTTTTGGCTATTGTGTTGTCTGTCCTTCTTCTTTTGGCTATTGTGTTGTCTGTCCTTCTTTTGGCTATTGTGTTGTCTGTCCTTCTTCTTTTGGCTATTGTGTTGTCTGTTCTTCTTCTTTTGGCTATTGTGTTGTTTGTCCTTTATCTTTTGGCTATTGTGTTGTCTGTCCATCTTCTTTTGGCTATTGTGTTGTCTGTCCTTCTTCTTTTGGCTATTGTGTTGTCTGTCCTTCTTCTTTTGGCTATTGTGTTGTCTGGTCCTTCTTCTTTTGACTATTGTGTTGTCTGTCCTTCTTCTTTTGGCTATTGTGTTGTTTGTCCTTCTTCTTTTGGCTATTGTGTTGTCTGTCCTTCTTTTGGCTATTGTGTTGTCTGTCCTTCTTCTTTTGGCTATTGTGTTGTCTGTCCTCCTTCTTTTGGCTATTGTGTTGTCTGTCCTTCTTTTGGCTATTGTGTTGTCTGTCTTTCTTCTTTTGGCTATTGTGTTGTCTGTCTTTCTTCTTTTGGCTATTGTGTTGTCTGTCCTTCTTCTTTTGGCTATTGTGTTGTCTGTCCTTCTTCTTTTGGCTATTGTGTTTTCTGTCCTTCTTCTTTTGGCTATTGTGTTGTCTGTCCTTCTTCTTTTGGCTATTGTGTTGTATGTCCTTCTTCTTTTGGCTATTGTGTTGTCTGTCCTTCTTCTTTTGGCTATTGTGTTGTCTGTCCTCCTTCTTTTGGCTATTGTGTTGTCTGTCCTTCTTTTGGCTATTGTGTTGTCTGTCTTTCTTCTTTTGGCTATTGTGTTGTCTGTCTTTCTTCTTTTGGCTATTGTGTTGTCTGTCCTTCTTCTTTTGGCTATTGTGTTGTCTGTCGTTCTTCTTTTGGCTATTGTGTTGTCTGTCCTTCTTCTTTTGGTTATTGTGTTGTCTGTCCTTCTTTTGGCTATTGTGTTTTCTGTCCTTCTTCTTTTGGCTATTGTGTTGTCTGTCCTTCTTCTTTTGGCTATTGTGTTGTCTGTCCTTCTTCTTTTTGTCTATTGTGTTGTATGTCCTTCTTCTTTTGGCTATTCTGTTGTTTTTCCTTCTTCTTTTGGCTATTGCGTTGTCTGTCCTTCTTCTTTTGGCTATTGCGTTGTCTGTTCTTCTTCTTTTCGC
The DNA here is from genome assembly GCA_963680875.1 of Bathymodiolus brooksi. Taxonomy (NCBI): domain Eukaryota; kingdom Metazoa; phylum Mollusca; class Bivalvia; order Mytilida; family Modiolidae; genus Bathymodiolus; species Bathymodiolus brooksi. The sequence goes on along the minus strand of OY804578.1, from coordinate 88,742,575 downwards.
TATTGTGTTGTCTGTCCTTCTTCTTTTAGTTATTGTGTTGTCTGTCCTTCTTCTTTTGGCTATTGTGTTGTCTGTCCTTCTTCTTTTGGCTATTACGTTGTCTTTCCTTCTTCCTTTGGCTATTGTGTTGTCTGTCCTTCTTCTTTTGGCTATTGTGTTGTCTGTCCTTCTTCTTTTGGCTATTTTTTTGTCTGTCCGTCTTCTTTTGGCTATTGTGTTGTCTGTCCTTCTTCTTTTGGCTATTGTGTTGTCTGTCCTTCTTCTTTTGGCTATTGTGTTGTCTGTCCTTCTTTTGGCTATTGTGTTGTCTGTCCTTCTTCTTTTGGCTATTGTGTTGTCTGTTCTTCTTCTTTTGGCTATTGTGTTGTTTGTCCTTTATCTTTTGGCTATTGTGTTGTCTGTCCATCTTCTTTTGGCTATTGTGTTGTCTGTCCTTCTTCTTTTGGCTATTGTGTTGTCTGTCCTTCTTCTTTTGGCTATTGTGTTGTCTGTCCTTCTTCATTTGGCTATTGTGTTGTCTGTCCTTCTTCTTCTGGTTATTGTGTTGTCTGTCCTTCTTCTTTTTGTCTATTGTGTTGTATGTCCTTCTTCTTTTGGCTATTCTGTTGTTTTTCCTTCTTCTTTTGGCTATTGCGTTGTCTGTCCTTCTTCTTTTGGCTATTGCGTTGTCTGTTCTTCTTCTTTTCGCTATTGTGTTGTCTGTCCTTCTTCTTTTAGTTATTGTGTTGTCTGTCCTTCTTCTTTTGGCTATTGTGTTGTCTGTCCTTCTTCTTTTGGCTATTACGTTGTCTTTCCTTCTTCCTTTGGCTATTGTGTTGTCTGTCCTTCTTCTTTTGGCTATTGTGTTGTCTGTCCTTCTTCTTTTGGCTATTGTGTTGTCTGTCCGTCTTCTTTTGGCTATTGTGTTGTCTGTCCTTCTTCTTTTGGCTATTGTGTTGTTTGTCCTTCTTCTTTTGGCTATTGTGTTGTCTGTCCTTCTTTTGGCTATTGTGTTGTCTGTCCTTCTTCTTTTGGCTATTGTGTTGTCTGTTCTTCTTCTTTTGGCTATTGTGTTGTTTGTCCTTTATCTTTTGGCTATTGTGTTGTCTGTCCATCTTCTTTTGGCTATTGTGTTGTCTGTCCTTCTTCTTTTGGCTATTGTGTTGTCTGTCCTTCTTCTTTTGGCTATTGTGTTGTCTGTCCTTCTTCATTTGGCTATTGTGTTGTCTGTCCTTCTTCTTCTGGTTATTGTGTTGTCTGTCCTTCTTCTTTTGGCTATTGTGTTGTCTGGCCTTCTTCTTTTAGCTATTGTGTTTTCTGTCCTTCTTCTTTTGGCTATTGTGTTGTCTGTCCTTCTTCTTTTGGCTATTGTGTTGTATGTCCTTCTTCTTTTGGCTATTGTGTTGTCTGGTCCTTCTTCTTTTGACTATTGTGTTGTCTGTCCTTCTTCTTTTGGCTATTGTGTTGTTTGTCCTTCTTCTTTTGGCTATTGTGTTGTCTGTCCTTCTTTTGGCTATTGTGTTGTCTGTCCTTCTTCTTTTGGCTATTGTGTTGTCTGTCCTCCTTCTTTTGGCTATTGTGTTGTCTGTCCTTCTTTTGGCTATTGTGTTGTCTGTCTTTCTTCTTTTGGCTATTGTGTTGTCTGTCTTTCTTCTTTTGGCTATTGTGTTGTCTGTCCTTCTTCTTTTGGCTATTGTGTTGTCTGTCCTTCTTCTTTTGGCTATTGTGTTTTCTGTCCTTCTTCTTTTGGCTATTGTGTTGTCTGTCCTTCTTCTTTTGGCTATTGTGTTGTATGTCCTTCTTCTTTTGGCTATTGTGTTGTCTGTCCTTCTTCTTTTGGCTATTGTGTTGTCTGTCCTCCTTCTTTTGGCTATTGTGTTGTCTGTCCTTCTTTTGGCTATTGTGTTGTCTGTCTTTCTTCTTTTGGCTATTGTGTTGTCTGTCTTTCTTCTTTTGGCTATTGTGTTGTCTGTCCTTCTTCTTTTGGCTATTGTGTTGTCTGTCGTTCTTCTTTTGGCTATTGTGTTTTCTGTCCTTCTTCTTTTGGCTATTGTGTTGTCTGTCCTTCTTTTGGCTATTGTGTTGTATGTCCTTCTTCTTTTGGCTATTGTGTTGTCTGTTCTTCTTCTTTTGGCTATTGTGTTGTCTGTCCTTCTTCTTTTTGGCTATTGTGTTGTATGTCCTTCTTCTTTTGGCTATTCTGTTGTTTTTCCTTCTTCTTTTGGCTATTGCGTTGTCTGTCCTTCTTCTTTTGGCTATTGCGTTGTCTGTTCTTCTTCTTTTCGCTATTGTGTTGTCTGTCCTTCTTCTTTTAGTTATTGTGTTGTCTGTCCTTCTTCTTTTGGCTATTGTGTTGTCTGTCCTTCTTCTTTTGGCTATTACGTTGTCTGTCCTTCTTCCTTTGGCTATTGTGTTGTCTGTCCTTCTTCTTTTGGCTATTGTGTTGTCTGTCCTTCTTCTTTTGGCTATTGTGTTGTCTGTCCGTCTTCTTTTGGCTATTGTGTTGTCTGTCCTTCTTCTTTTGGCTATTGTGTTGTCTGTCCTTCTTCTTTTGGCTATTGTGTTGTCTGTCCTTCTTTTGGCTATTGTGTTGTCTGTCCTTCTTCTTTTGGCTATTGTGTTGTCTGTTCTTCTTCTTTTGGCTATTGTGTTGTTTGTCCTTTATCTTTTGGCTATTGTGTTGTCTGTCCATCTTCTTTTGGCTATTGTGTTGTCTGTCCTTCTTCTTTTGGCTATTGTGTTGTCTGTCCTTCTTCTTTTGGCTATTGTGTTGTCTGGTCCTTCTTCTTTTGACTATTGTGTTGTCTGTCCTTCTTCTTTTGGCTATTGTGTTGTTTGTCCTTCTTCTTTTGGCTATTGTGTTGTCTGTCCTTCTTTTGGCTATTGTGTTGTCTGTCCTTCTTCTTTTGGCTATTGTGTTGTCTGTCCTCCTTCTTTTGGCTATTGTGTTGTCTGTCCTTCTTTTGGCTATTGTGTTGTCTGTCTTTCTTCTTTTGGCTATTGTGTTGTCTGTCTTTCTTCTTTTGGCTATTGTGTTGTCTGTCCTTCTTCTTTTGGCTATTGTGTTGTCTGTCCTTCTTCTTTTGGCTATTGTGTTTTCTGTCCTTCTTCTTTTGGCTATTGTGTTGTCTGTCCTTCTTCTTTTGGCTATTGTGTTGTATGTCCTTCTTCTTTTGGCTATTGTGTTGTCTGTCCTTCTTCTTTTGGCTATTGTGTTGTCTGTCCTCCTTCTTTTGGCTATTGTGTTGTCTGTCCTTCTTTTGGCTATTGTGTTGTCTGTCTTTCTTCTTTTGGCTATTGTGTTGTCTGTCTTTCTTCTTTTGGCTATTGTGTTGTCTGTCCTTCTTCTTTTGGCTATTGTGTTGTCTGTCGTTCTTCTTTTGGCTATTGTGTTGTCTGTCCTTCTTCTTTTGGTTATTGTGTTGTCTGTCCTTCTTTTGGCTATTGTGTTTTCTGTCCTTCTTCTTTTGGCTATTGTGTTGTCTGTCCTTCTTCTTTTGGCTATTGTGTTGTCTGTCCTTCTTCTTTTTGTCTATTGTGTTGTATGTCCTTCTTCTTTTGGCTATTCTGTTGTTTTTCCTTCTTCTTTTGGCTATTGCGTTGTCTGTCCTTCTTCTTTTGGCTATTGCGTTGTCTGTTCTTCTTCTTTTCGCTATTGTGTTGTCTGTCCTTCTTCTTTTAGTTATTGTGTTGTCTGTCCTTCTTCTTTTGGCTATTGTGTTGTCTGTCCTTCTTCTTTTGGCTATTACGTTGTCTTTCCTTCTTCCTTTGGCTATTGTGTTGTCTGTCCTTCTTCTTTTGGCTATTGTGTTGTCTGTCCTTCTTCTTTTGGCTATTTTTTTGTCTGTCCGTCTTCTTTTGGCTATTGTGTTGTCTGTCCTTCTTCTTTTGGCTATTGTGTTGTCTGTCCTTCTTCTTTTGGCTATTGTGTTGTCTGTCCTTCTTTTGGCTATTGTGTTGTCTGTCCTTCTTCTTTTGGCTATTGTGTTGTCTGTTCTTCTTCTTTTGGCTATTGTGTTGTTTGTCCTTTATCTTTTGGCTATTGTGTTGTCTGTCCATCTTCTTTTGGCTATTGTGTTGTCTGTCCTTCTTCTTTTGGCTATTGTGTTGTCTGTCCTTCTTCTTTTGGCTATTGTGTTGTCTGTCCTTTTTCATTTGGCTATTGTGTTGTCTGTCCTTCTTCTTCTGGTTATTGTGTTGTCTGTCCTTCTTCTTTTGGCTATTGTGTTGTCTGGCCTTCTTCTTTTAGCTATTGTGTTTTCTGTCCTTATTCTTTTGGCTATTGTGTTGTCTGTCCTTCTTCTTTTGGCTATTGTGTTGTATGTCCTTCTTCTTTTGGCTATTTTGTTGTCTGGTCCTTCTTCTTTTGACTATTGTGTTGTCTGTCCTTCTTCCTTTGGCTATTGTGTTGTTTGTCCTTCTTCTTTTGGCTATTGTGTTGTCTGTCCTTCTTTTGGCTATTGTGTTGTCTGTCCTTCTTCTTTTGGCTATTGTGTTGTCTGTCCTCCTTCTTTTGGCTATTGTGTTGTCTGTCCTTCTTTTGGCTATTGTGTTGTCTGTCTTTCTTCTTTTGGCTATTGTGTTGTCTGTCTTTCTTCTTTTGGCTATTGTGTTATCTGTCCTTCTTCTTTTGGCTATTGTGTTGTCTGTCCTTCTTCTTTTGGCTATTGTGTTTTCTGTCCTTCTTCTTTTGGCTATTGTGTTGTCTGTCCTTCTTCTTTTGGCTATTGTGTTGTATGTCCTTCTTCTTTTGGCTATTGTGTTGTCTGTCCTTCTTCTTTTGGCTATTGTGTTGTCTGTCCTCCTTCTTTTGGCTATTGTGTTGTCTGTCCTTCTTTTGGCTATTGTGTTGTCTGTCTTTCTTCTTTTGGCTATTGTGTTGTCTGTCTTTCTTCTTTTGGCTATTGTGTTGTCTGTTCTTCTTCTTTTGGCTATTGTGTTGTCTGTCGTTCTTCTTTTGGCTATTGTGTTTTCTGTCCTTCTTCTTTTGGCTATTGTGTTGTCTGTCCTTCTTCTTTTGGCTATTGTGTTGTATGTCCTTCTTCTTTTGGCTATTGTGTTGTCTGTTCTTCTTCTTTTGGCTATTTTGCTGTCTGTCCTTCTTCTTTTGGCTATTGTGTTGTCTGTCCTTCTTCTTTTGGCTATTGTGTTGTCTGTCCTTCTTCTTTTGGCTATTGTGTTGTCTGTCCTTCTTTTGGCTATTGCGTTCTCTGTCCTTCTTCTTTTGTCTATTGCATTGTCTGTCCTTTTTCTTTTGGCTATTGTGTTGTCTGTCCTTCTTCTTTTGGCTATTGTGTTGTCTGTGCTTCTTCTTTTAGCTATTGTGTAGTCTGTCCTTCTTTTATTGGGTATTGTGTTGTATGTCCTTCTTCTTTTGGCTATTGTGTTGTCTGTCCTTCTTCTTTTGGCTATTGTGTTGTCTGTCCTTCTTCTTTTGGCTATTGTGTTGTCTGTCCTTCTTCTTTTGGCTATTTTGTTGTCTGTTCTTCTTCTTTTGGCTATTGTGTTGTTTGTCCTTTATCTTTTGGCTATTGTGTTGTCTGTCCATCTTCTTTTGGCTATTGTGTTGTCTGTCCTTCTTCTTTTGGATATTGTGTAGTCTGTCCTTCTTTTATTGGGTACTGTGTTGTCTGTCCTTCTTCATTTGGCTATTGTGTTGTCTGTCCTTCTTCTTTTGGCTATTGTGTTGTCTGGCCTTCTTCTTTTAGCTATTGTGTTGTATGTCCTTCTTCTTTTGGCTATTTTGTTTTTTGTCTTTCTTTTGGCTATTGTGTTGTCTGTCCTTATCTTGGGTATTGTGTTGTCTGTTCTTCTTCTTTTGGCTATTGTGTTGTCTGTCCTTCTTCTTTTGGCTATTGTGTTGTCTGTCCTGCTTTTGGCTATTCCGTTGTCTGTCCTTCTTCTTTTGGCTATTGTGTTGTCTGTCCTTCTACTTTTGGCTATTGTGTTGTCTGTCCTTCTTCTTTTGGTTATTGTGTTGTCTGTCCTTCTTTTGGCTATTGTGTTTTCTGTCCTTCTTCTTTTGGCTATTGTGTTGTCTGTCCTTCTTCTTTTGGCTATTGTGTTGTCTGTCCTTCTTCTTTTTGGCTATTGTGTTGTATGTCCTTCTTCTTTTGGCTATTCTGTTGTTTTTCCTTCTTCTTTTGGCTATTGCGTTGTCTGTCCTTCTTCTTTTGGCTATTGCGTTGTCTGTTCTTCTTCTTTTCGCTATTGTGTTGTCTGTCCTTCTTCTTTTAGTTATTGTGTTGTCTGTCCTTCTTCTTTTGGCTATTGTGTTGTCTGTCCTTCTTTTGGCTATTACGTTGTCTGTCCTTCTTCCTTTGGCTATTGTGTTTTCTGTCCTTCTTCTTTTGGCTATTGTGTTGTCTGTCCTTCTTCTTTTGGCTATTGTGTTGTCTGTCCGTCTTCTTTTGGCTATTGTGTTGTCTGTCCTTCTTCTTTTGGCTATTGTGTTGTTTGTCCTTCTTCTTTTGGCTATTGTGTTGTCTGTCCTTCTTTTGGCTATTGTGTTGTCTGTCCTTCTTCTTTTGGCTATTGTGTTGTCTGTTCTTCTTCTTTTGGCTATTGTGTTGTTTGTCCTTTATCTTTTGGCTATTGTGTTGTCTGTCCATCTTCTTTTGGCTATTGTGTTGTCTGTCCTTCTTCTTTTGGCTATTGTGTTGTCTGTCCTTCTTCTTTTGGCTATTGTGTTGTCTGTCCTTCTTCATTTGGCTATTGTGTTGTCTGTCCTTCTTCTTCTGGTTATTGTGTTGTCTGTCCTTCTTCTTTTGGCTATTGTGTTGTCTGGCCTTCTTCTTTTAGCTATTGTGTTGTCTGTCCTTCTTCTTTTGGCTATTGTGTTTTCTGTCTTTCTTTTGGCTATTGTGTTGTCTGTTCTTCTTCTTTTGGCTATTGTGTTGTCTGTCCTGCTTTTGGCTATTGCGTTGTCTGTCCTTCTTCTTTTGGCTATTGTGTTGTCTGTCCTTCTACTTTTGGCTATTGTGTTGTCTGTCCTTCTTCTTTTGGCTATTGTGTTGTCTGTCCTTCTTCTTTTGGCTATTGTGTTGTGTGTCCTTCTTTTGGCTATTGTTTTTTCTGTCCTTCTTCTTTTTACTATTGTGTTGTCTGTCCTTCTTCTTTTGGCTATTGTGCTGTCTGTCCTTCTTCTTTTTGGCTATTGTGTTGTATGTCCTTCTTCTTTTGGCTATTGTGTTGTTTTTCCTTCTTCTTTTGGCTATTGTGTTGTCTGTCCTTCTTCTTTTGGCTATTGCGTTGTCTGTCCTTCTTCTTTTGGCTATTGTGTTGTCTGTCCTTGTTTTGGCTATTGTGTTGTCTGTCCTTCTTCTTTTCGCTATTGTGTTGTCTGTCCTTCTTCTTTTAGCTATTGTGTTGTCTGTCCTTCTTCTTTTGGCTATTGTGTTGTCTGTCCTTCTTCTTTTGGCTATTACGTTGTCTGTCCTTCTTCCTTTGGCTATTGTGTTGTCTCTCCTTCTTCTTTTGGCTATTGTGTTGTCTGTCCTTCTTTTGGCTATTGTGTTGTCTGTCCTTCTTCTTTTAGCTATTGTGTTGTCTGTCCTTCTTCTTGTGGCTATTGTGTTGTCTTGTCCTTCTTCTTTTGGCTATTGCATTGTCTGTCCTTCTCCTTTTGGCTATTGCGTTGTCTGTCGTTCTTTTGGCTATTGTGTTGCCTGTCCTTCTTCCTTTGGCTATTGCGTTGTCTGTCCTTCTTCTTTTAGCTATTGTGTTGTCTGTCCTTCTTTTTTTGGCTATTGTGTTGTCTGTCCTTCTTCTTTTGGCTATTGTGTTGTCTGTCCTTCTTTTGGCTATTGTTTTGTCTGTCCTTCTTCTTTTGGCTATTGTGTTGTCTGTCCTTCTTCTTTTGGGTATTGTGTTGTCTGTCCTTCTTCATTTGGCTATTATGTTGTCTGTCCTTCTTCTTTTGGCTATTGTGTTGTCTGTCTTTCTTTTGGCTATTGTGTTGTCTGTCCTTTTTCTTTTGACTATTGCGTTGTCTGTCCTTCTTTTGGCTATTGTGTAGTCTGTCCTTCTTTTATTGGGTATTGTGTTGTATGTCCTTCTTCTTTTGGCTATTGTGTTGTCTGTCCTTCTTCTTTTGGCTATTGTGTTGTCTGTCCTTCTTCTTTTGGCTATTGTGTTGTCTGTCCTTCTTCTTTTGGCTATTTTGTTGTCTGTTCTTCTTCTTTTGGCTATTGTGTTGTTTGTCCTTTATCTTTTGGCTATTGTGTTGTCTGTCCATCTTCTTTTGGCTATTGTGTTGTCTGTCCTTCTTCTTTTGGATATTGTGTAGTCTGTCCTTCTTTTATTGGGTACTGTGTTGTCTGTCCTTCTTCATTTGGCTATTGTGTTGTCTGTCCTTCTTCTTTTGGCTATTGTGTTGTCTGGCCTTCTTCTTTTAGCTATTGTGTTGTATGTCCTTCTTCTTTTGGCTATTTTGTTTTTTGTCTTTCTTTTGGCTATTGTGTTGTCTGTCCTTATCTTGGGTATTGTGTTGTCTGTTCTTCTTCTTTTGGCTATTGTGTTGTCTGTCCTTCTTCTTTTGGCTATTGTGTTGTCTGTCCTGCTTTTGGCTATTCCGTTGTCTGTCCTTCTTCTTTTGGCTATTGTGTTGTCTGTCCTTCTACTTTTGGCTATTGTGTTGTCTGTCCTTCTTCTTTTGGTTATTGTGTTGTCTGTCCTTCTTTTGGCTATTGTGTTTTCTGTCCTTCTTCTTTTGGCTATTGTGTTGTCTGTCCTTCTTCTTTTGGCTATTGTGTTGTCTGTCCTTCTTCTTTTTGGCTATTGTGTTGTATGTCCTTCTTCTTTTGGCTATTCTGTTGTTTTTCCTTCTTCTTTTGGCTATTGCGTTGTCTGTCCGTCTTCTTTTGGCTATTGTGTTGTCTGTCCTTCTTCTTTTGGCTATTGTGTTGTTTGTCCTTCTTCTTTTGGCTATTGTGTTGTCTGTCCTTCTTTTGGCTATTGTGTTGTCTGTCCTTCTTCTTTTGGCTATTGTGTTGTCTGTTCTTCTTCTTTTGGCTATTGTGTTGTTTGTCCTTTATCTTTTGGCTATTGTGTTGTCTGTCCATCTTCTTTTGGCTATTGTGTTGTCTGTCCTTCTTCTTTTGGCTATTGTGTTGTGTGTCCTTCTTCTTTTGGCTATTGTGTTGTCTGTCCTTCTTCATTTGGCTATTGTGTTGTCTGTCCTTCTTCTTCTGGTTATTGTGTTGTCTGTCCTTCTTCTTTTGGCTATTGTGTTGTCTGGCCTTCTTCTTTTAGCTATTGTGTTGTCTGTCCTTCTTCTTTTGGCTATTGTGTTTTCTGTCTTTCTTTTGGCTATTGTGTTGTCTGTCCTTATCTTGGCTATTGTGTTGTCTGTTCTTCTTCTTTTGGCTATTGTGTTGTCTGTCCTGCTTTTGGCTATTGCGTTGTCTGTCCTTCTTCTTTTGGCTATTGTGTTGTCTGTCCTTCTACTTTTGGCTATTGTGTTGTCTGTCCTTCTTCTTTTGGCTATTGTGTTGTCTGTCCTTCTTCTTTTGGCTATTGTGTTGTGTGTCCTTCTTTTGGCTATTGTTTTTTCTGTCCTTCTTCTTTTTACTATTGTGTTGTCTGTCCTTCTTCTTTTGGCTATTGTGCTGTCTGTCCTTCTTCTTTTTGGCTATTGTGTTGTATGTCCTTCTTCTTTTGGCTATTGTGTTGTTTTTCCTTCTTCTTTTGGCTATTGTGTTGTCTGTCCTTCTTCTTTTGGCTATTGCGTTGTCTGTCCTTCTTCTTTTGGCTATTGTGTTGTCTGTCCTTGTTTTGGCTATTGTGTTGTCTGTCCTTCTTCTTTTCGCTATTGTGTTGTCTGTCCTTCTTCTTTTAGCTATTGTGTTGTCTGTCCTTCTTCTTTTGGCTATTGTGTTGTCTGTCCTTCTTCTTTTGGCTATTACGTTGTCTGTCCTTCTTCCTTTGGTTATTGTGTTGTCTCTCCTTCTTCTTTTGGCTATTGTGTTGTCTGTCCTTCTTTTGGCTATTGTGTTGTCTGTCCTTCTTCTTTTAGCTATTGTGTTGTCTGTCCTTCTTCTTGTGGCTATTGTGTTGTCTGTCCTTCTTCTTTTGGCTATTGCATTGTCTGTCCTTCTCCTTTTGGCTATTGCGTTGTCTGTCGTTCTTTTGGCTATTGTGTTGCCTGTCCTTCTTCCTTTGGCTATTGCGTTGTCTGTCCTTCTTCTTTTAGCTATTGTGTTGTCTGTCCTTCTTTTTTTGGCTATTGTGTTGTCTGTCCTTCTTCTTTTGGCTATTGTGTTGTCTGTCCTTCTTTTGGCTATTGTTTTGTCTGTCCTTCTTCTTTTGGCTATTGTGTTGTCTGTCCTTCTTCTTTTGGGTATTGTGTTGTCTGTCCTTCTTCATTTGGCTATTATGTTGTCTGTCCTTCTTCTTTTGGCTATTGTGTTGTCTGTCTTTCTTTTGGCTATTGTGTTGTCTGTCCTTTTTCTTTTGACTATTGCGTTGTCTGTCCTTCTTTTGGCTATTGTGTTGTCTGTACTTCTTTTGGCTATTGCGTTGTCTGTCCTTCTTCTTTTGGCTATTGTGTTGTCTGTCCTTCTTCTTTTGCTATTGTGTTGTCTGTACTTCTTCTTTTGGCTATTGTGTTGTCTGTCCTTCTTTTGGCTATAGTGTTGTCTGTCCTTCTTCTTTTGGCTATTGTGTTGTCTGTCCTTCTTCTTTTGGCTATTGTGTTTTCTGTCCTTCTTCTTTTGGCTATTGTGTTGTCTGTCCTTCTTTTGGCTATTGTGTTGTATGTCTTTCTTCTTTTGTCTATTGCATTGTCTGTCCTTCTTCTTTTGGCTATTGTGTTGTCTGTCCTTCTTCTTTTGGCTATTGAGTTGTCTGTCCTTCTTCTTTTGGCTATTGTGTTGTCTGTCCTTCTTCTTTTGGCTATTGTGTTGTCTGTGCTTCTTCTTTTGGCTATTGTGTAGTCTGTCTTTCTTCTTTTGGGTATTGTGTTGTCTGTCCTTCTTCTTTTGGCTATTGTGTTGTCTGTCCTTCTTTTGGCTATTGTGTTGTCTGTACTTCTTCTTTTGGCTATTTTGTAGTCTGTCTTTCTTCTTTTGGGTATTGTGTTGTCTGTCCTTCTTCTTTTGGCTATTGTGTTGTCTGTCCTTCTTTTGGCTATTGTGTTGTCTGTCCTTCTTCTTTTGGCTATTGCGTTGTCTGTCCTTCTTCTTTTGGCTATTGCGTTCTCTGTCCTTCTTCTTTTGGCTATTGTGTTGTCTGTCCTTCTTCTTTTGGCTATTGTGTTGTCTGTCCTTCTTCTTTTGGCTATTGTGTTGTCTGTCCTTCTTCTTTTGGCTATTGTGTTGTCTGTCCTTCTTTTGGCTATTGTGTTGTCTGTCCTTCTTCTTTTGGCTATTGTGTTGTCTGTCCTTCTTTTGGCTATTGTGTTGTCTGTCCTTCCTCTTTTGGCTATTGTGTTGTCTGTCCTTCTTCTTTTGGCTATTGTGTTGTCTGTCCTTCTTTTGGCTATTGTGTTGTCTGTCCTTCTTCTTTTGGCTATTGTGTTGTCTGTCCTTCTTCTTTTGGCTATTGTGTTGTCTGTCCTTCTTCTTTTGGCTATTGTGTTGTCTGTCCTTCTTCTTTTGGCTATTGTGTTGTATGTCCTTCTTCTTTTGGCTATTGTGTTGTCTGTCCTTCTTCTTTTGGCTATTTTGTTGTCTGTCCTTCTTCTTTTGGCTATTGTGTTGTCTGTCCTTCTTCTTTTGGCTATTGTGTTGTATGTCCTTCTTCTTTTAGCTATTGTGTTGTCTGTCCTTCTTCTTTTGGCTATTGTGTTGTCTGTCCTTCTTTTGGCTATTGCGTTGTCTGTCCTTCTTCTTTTGTCTATTGAATTGTCTGTCCTTCTTCTTTTGGCTATTGTGTTGTCTGTCCTTCTTCTTTTGGCTATTGTGTTGTCTGTGCTTCTTCTTTTGGCTATTTTGTAGTCTGTCTTTCTTCTTTTGGGTATTGTGTTGTCTGTCCTTCTTCTTTTGGCTATTGTGTTGTCTGTCCTTCTTTTATCTATTGCGTTGTCTGTCCTTCTTCTTTTAGCTATTGTGTTGTCTGTCCTTCTTTTTTTGGCTATTGTGTTGTCTGTCCTTCTTCTTTTGGCTATTGTGTTGTCTGTCCTTCTTTTGGCTATTGTGTTGTCTGTCCTTCTTCTTTTGGCTATTGTGTTGTCTGTCCTTCTTCTTTTGGGTATTGTGTTGTCTGTCCTTCTTCTTTTGGCTATTATGTTGTCTGTCCTTCTTCTTTTGGCTATTGTGTTGTCTGTCCTTCTTTTGGCTATTGTGTTGTCTGTCCTTCTTCTTTTGGCTATTGTGTTGTCTGTACTTCTTTTGGCTATTGCGTTGTCTGTCCTTCTTCTTTTGGCTATTGTGTTGTCTGTCCTTCTTCCTTTGGCTATTGTGTTGTCTGTCCTTCTTCTTTTGCTATTGTGTTGTCTGTCCTTCTTCTTTTGGCTATTGTGTTGTCTGTCCTTCTTTTGGCTATTGTGTTGTCTGTCCTTCCTCTTTTGGCTATTGTGTTGTCTGTCCTTCTTCTTTTGGCTATTGTGTTGTCTGTCCTTCTTTTGGCTATTGTGTTGTCTGTCCTTCTTATTTTGGCTATTGTGTTGTCTGTCCTTCTTCTTTTGGCTATTGTGTTGTCTGTCCTTCTTCTTTTGGCTATTGTGTTGTCTGTCCTTCTTCTTTTGGCTATTGTGTTGTATGTCCTTCTTCTTTTGGCTATTGTGTTGTCTGTCCTTCTTCTTTTGGCTATTTTGTTGTCTGTCCTTCTTCTTTTGGCTATTGTGTTGTCTGTCCTTCTTCTTTTGGCTATTGTGTTGTATGTCCTTCTTCTTTTGGCTATTGTGTTGTCTGTCCTTCTTCTTTTGGCTATTGTGTTGTCTGTCCTTCTGTTGGCTATTGCGTTGTCTGTCCTTCTTCTTTTGTCTATTGCATTGTCTGTCCTTCTTCTTTTGGCTATTGTGTTGTCTGTCCTTCTTCTTTTGGCTATTGTGTTGTCTGTGCTTCTTCTTTTGGCTATTTTGTAGTCTGTCTTTCTTCTTTTGGGTATTGTGTTGTCTGTCCTTCTTCTTTTGGCTATTGTGTTGTCTGTCCTTCTTCTTTTGGCTATTGTGTTGTCTGTCCTTCTTCTTTTGGCTATTGTGTTGTCTGTCCTTCTTCTTTTGGCTATTTTGTTGTCTGTTCTTCTTCTTTTGGCTATTGTGTTGTTTGTCCTTTATCTTTTGGCTATTGTGTTGTCTGTCCATCTTCTTTTGGCTATTGTGTTGTCTGTCCTTCTTCTTTTGGATATTGTGTAGTCTGTCCTTCTTTTATTGGGTACTGTGTTGTCTGTCCTTCTTCATTTGGCTATTGTGTTGTCTGTCCTTCTTCTTTTGGCTATTGTGTTGTCTGGCCTTCTTCTTTTAGCTATTGTGTTGTATGTCCTTCTTCTTTTGGCTATTTTGTTTTTTGTCTTTCTTTTGGCTATTGTGTTGTCTGTCCTTATCTTGGGTATTGTGTTGTCTGTTCTTCTTCTTTTGGCTATTGTGTTGTCTGTCCTTCTTCTTTTGGCTATTGTGTTGTCTGTCCTGCTTTTGGCTATTCCGTTGTCTGTCCTTCTTCTTTTGGCTATTGTGTTGTCTGTCCTTCTACTTTTGGCTATTGTGTTGTCTGTCCTTCTTCTTTTGGTTATTGTGTTGTCTGTCCTTCTTTTGGCTATTGTGTTTTCTGTCCTTCTTCTTTTGGCTATTGTGTTGTCTGTCCTTCTTCTTTTGGCTATTGTGTTGTCTGTCCTTCTTCTTTTTGGCTATTGTGTTGTATGTCCTTCTTCTTTTGGCTATTCTGTTGTTTTTCCTTCTTCTTTTGGCTATTGCGTTGTCTGTCCGTCTTCTTTTGGCTATTGTGTTGTCTGTCCTTCTTCTTTTGGCTATTGTGTTGTTTGTCCTTCTTCTTTTGGCTATTGTGTTGTCTGTCCTTCTTTTGGCTATTGTGTTGTCTGTCCTTCTTCTTTTGGCTATTGTGTTGTCTGTTCTTCTTCTTTTGGCTATTGTGTTGTTTGTCCTTTATCTTTTGGCTATTGTGTTGTCTGTCCATCTTCTTTTGGCTATTGTGTTGTCTGTCCTTCTTCTTTTGGCTATTGTGTTGTGTGTCCTTCTTCTTTTGGCTATTGTGTTGTCTGTCCTTCTTCATTTGGCTATTGTGTTGTCTGTCCTTCTTCTTCTGGTTATTGTGTTGTCTGTCCTTCTTCTTTTGGCTATTGTGTTGTCTGGCCTTCTTCTTTTAGCTATTGTGTTGTCTGTCCTTCTTCTTTTGGCTATTGTGTTTTCTGTCTTTCTTTTGGCTATTGTGTTGTCTGTCCTTATCTTGGCTATTGTGTTGTCTGTTCTTCTTCTTTTGGCTATTGTGTTGTCTGTCCTGCTTTTGGCTATTGCGTTGTCTGTCCTTCTTCTTTTGGCTATTGTGTTGTCTGTCCTTCTACTTTTGGCTATTGTGTTGTCTGTCCTTCTTCTTTTGGCTATTGTGTTGTCTGTCCTTCTTCTTTTGGCTATTGTGTTGTCTGTCCTGCTTTTGGCTATTGCGTTGTCTGTCCTTCTTCTTTTGGCTATTGTGTTGTCTGTCCTTCTACTTTTGGCTATTGTGTTGTCTGTCCTTCTTCTTTTTACTATTGTGTTGTCTGTCCTTCTTCTTTTGGCTATTGTGCTGTCTGTCCTTCTTCTTTTTGGCTATTGTGTTGTATGTCCTTCTTCTTTTGGCTATTGTGTTGTTTTTCCTTCTTCTTTTGGCTATTGTGTTGTCTGTCCTTCTTCTTTTGGCTATTGCGTTGTCTGTCCTTCTTCTTTTGGCTATTGTGTTGTCTGTCCTTGTTTTGGCTATTGTGTTGTCTGTCCTTCTTCTTTTCGCTATTGTGTTGTCTGTCCTTCTTCTTTTAGCTATTGTGTTGTCTGTCCTTCTTCTTTTGGCTATTGTGTTGTCTGTCCTTCTTCTTTTGGCTATTACGTTGTCTGTCCTTCTTCCTTTGGTTATTGTGTTGTCTCTCCTTCTTCTTTTGGCTATTGTGTTGTCTGTCCTTCTTTTGGCTATTGTGTTGTCTGTCCTTCTTCTTTTAGCTATTGTGTTGTCTGTCCTTCTTCTTGTGGCTATTGTGTTGTCTGTCCTTCTTCTTTTGGCTATTGCATTGTCTGTCCTTCTCCTTTTGGCTATTGCGTTGTCTGTCGTTCTTTTGGCTATTGTGTTGCCTGTCCTTCTTCCTTTGGCTATTGCGTTGTCTGTCCTTCTTCTTTTAGCTATTGTGTTGTCTGTCCTTCTTTTTTTGGCTATTGTGTTGTCTGTCCTTCTTCTTTTGGCTATTGTGTTGTCTGTCCTTCTTTTGGCTATTGTTTTGTCTGTCCTTCTTCTTTTGGCTATTGTGTTGTCTGTCCTTCTTCTTTTGGGTATTGTGTTGTCTGTCCTTCTTCATTTGGCTATTATGTTGTCTGTCCTTCTTCTTTTGGCTATTGTGTTGTCTGTCTTTCTTTTGGCTATTGTGTTGTCTGTCCTTTTTCTTTTGACTATTGCGTTGTCTGTCCTTCTTTTGGCTATTGTGTTGTCTGTACTTCTTTTGGCTATTGCGTTGTCTGTCCTTCTTCTTTTGGCTATTGTGTTGTCTGTCCTTCTTCTTTTGCTATTGTGTTGTCTGTACTTCTTCTTTTGGCTATTGTGTTGTCTGTCCTTCTTTTGGCTATAGTGTTGTCTGTCCTTCTTCTTTTGGCTATTGTGTTGTCTGTCCTTCTTCTTTTGGCTATTGTGTTTTCTGTCCTTCTTCTTTTGGCTATTGTGTTGTCTGTCCTTCTTTTGGCTATTGTGTTGTATGTCTTTCTTCTTTTGTCTATTGCATTGTCTGTCCTTCTTCTTTTGGCTATTGTGTTGTCTGTCCTTCTTCTTTTGGCTATTGAGTTGTCTGTCCTTCTTCTTTTGGCTATTGTGTTGTCTGTCCTTCTTCTTTTGGCTATTGTGTTGTCTGTGCTTCTTCTTTTGGCTATTGTGTAGTCTGTCTTTCTTCTTTTGGGTATTGTGTTGTCTGTCCTTCTTCTTTTGGCTATTGTGTTGTCTGTCCTTCTTTTGGCTATTGTGTTGTCTGTACTTCTTCTTTTGGCTATTTTGTAGTCTGTCTTTCTTCTTTTGGGTATTGTGTTGTCTGTCCTTCTTCTTTTGGCTATTGTGTTGTCTGTCCTTCTTTTGGCTATTGTGTTGTCTGTCCTTCTTCTTTTGGCTATTGCGTTGTCTGTCCTTCTTCTTTTGGCTATTGCGTTCTCTGTCCTTCTTCTTTTGGCTATTGTGTTGTCTGTCCTTCTTCTTTTGGCTATTGTGTTGTCTGTCCTTCTTCTTTTGGCTATTGTGTTGTCTGTCCTTCTTCTTTTGGCTATTGTGTTGTCTGTCCTTCTTTTGGCTATTGTGTTGTCTGTCCTTCTTCTTTTGGCTATTGTGTTGTCTGTCCTTCTTTTGGCTATTGTGTTGTCTGTCCTTCCTCTTTTGGCTATTGTGTTGTCTGTCCTTCTTCTTTTGGCTATTGTGTTGTCTGTCCTTCTTTTGGCTATTGTGTTGTCTGTCCTTCTTCTTTTGGCTATTGTGTTGTCTGTCCTTCTTCTTTTGGCTATTGTGTTGTCTGTCCTTCTTCTTTTGGCTATTGTGTTGTCTGTCCTTCTTCTTTTGGCTATTGTGTTGTATGTCCTTCTTCTTTTGGCTATTGTGTTGTCTGTCCTTCTTCTTTTGGCTATTTTGTTGTCTGTCCTTCTTCTTTTGGCTATTGTGTTGTCTGTCCTTCTTCTTTTGGCTATTGTGTTGTATGTCCTTCTTCTTTTGGCTATTGTGTTGTCTGTCCTTCTTCTTTTGGCTATTGTGTTGTCTGTCCTTCTTTTGGCTATTGCGTTGTCTGTCCTTCTTCTTTTGTCTATTGAATTGTCTGTCCTTCTTCTTTTGGCTATTGTGTTGTCTGTCCTTCTTCTTTTGGCTATTGTGTTGTCTGTGCTTCTTCTTTTGGCTATTTTGTAGTCTGTCTTTCTTCTTTTGGGTATTGTGTTGTCTGTCCTTCTTCTTTTGGCTATTGTGTTGTCTGTCCTTCTTTTATCTATTGCGTTGTCTGTCCTTCTTCTTTTAGCTATTGTGTTGTCTGTCCTTCTTTTTTTGGCTATTGTGTTGTCTGTCCTTCTTCTTTTGGCTATTGTGTTGTCTGTCCTTCTTTTGGCTATTGTGTTGTCTGTCCTTCTTCTTTTGGCTATTGTGTTGTCTGTCCTTCTTCTTTTGGGTATTGTGTTGTCTGTCCTTCTTCTTTTGGCTATTATGTTGTCTGTCCTTCTTCTTTTGGCTATTGTGTTGTCTGTCCTTCTTTTGGCTATTGTGTTGTCTGTCCTTCTTCTTTTGGCTATTGTGTTGTCTGTACTTCTTTTGGCTATTGCGTTGTCTGTCCTTCTTCTTTTGGCTATTGTGTTGTCTGTCCTTCTTCCTTTGGCTATTGTGTTGTCTGTCCTTCTTCTTTTGCTATTGTGTTGTCTGTCCTTCTTCTTTTGGCTATTGTGTTGTCTGTCCTTCTTTTGGCTATTGTGTTGTCTGTCCTTCCTCTTTTGGCTATTGTGTTGTCTGTCCTTCTTCTTTTGGCTATTGTGTTGTCTGTCCTTCTTTTGGCTATTGTGTTGTCTGTCCTTCTTATTTTGGCTATTGTGTTGTCTGTCCTTCTTCTTTTGGCTATTGTGTTGTCTGTCCTTCTTCTTTTGGCTATTGTGTTGTCTGTCCTTCTTCTTTTGGCTATTGTGTTGTATGTCCTTCTTCTTTTGGCTATTGTGTTGTCTGTCCTTCTTCTTTTGGCTATTTTGTTGTCTGTCCTTCTTCTTTTGGCTATTGTGTTGTCTGTCCTTCTTCTTTTGGCTATTGTGTTGTATGTCCTTCTTCTTTTGGCTATTGTGTTGTCTGTCCTTCTTCTTTTGGCTATTGTGTTGTCTGTCCTTCTGTTGGCTATTGCGTTGTCTGTCCTTCTTCTTTTGTCTATTGCATTGTCTGTCCTTCTTCTTTTGGCTATTGTGTTGTCTGTCCTTCTTCTTTTGGCTATTGTGTTGTCTGTGCTTCTTCTTTTGGCTATTTTGTAGTCTGTCTTTCTTCTTTTGGGTATTGTGTTGTCTGTCCTTCTTCTTTTGGCTATTGTGTTGTCTGTCCTTCTTTTGGCTATTGTGTTGTCTGTCCTTCTTCTTTTGGCTATTGCGTTGTCTGTCCTTCTTCTTTTGGCTATTGCGTTGTCTGTCCTTCTTCTTTTGGCTATTGTGTTGTCTATCCTTCTTCTTTTGGCTATTGTGTTGTCTGTCCTTCTTCTTTTGGCTATTGTGTTGTCTGTCCTTCTTCTTTTGGCTATTGTGTTGTCTGTCCTTCTTTTGGCTATTGTGTTGTCTGTCCTTCTTCCTTTGGCTATTGTGTTGTCTGTCCTTCTACTTTTGGCTATTGTGTTGTCTGTCCTTCTTCTTTTGGCTATTGTGTTGTCTGTCCTTCTCTTGGCTATTGTGTTGTCTGTCCTTCTTCTTTTAGCTATTGTGTTGTCTATCCTTCTTCTTGTGGCTATTGTGTTGTCTGTGCTTCTTCTTTTGGCTATTGCGTTGTCTGTCCTTCTTCTTTTGGCTATTGCGTTGTCTGTCGTTCTTTTGGCTATTGTGTTGCCTGTCCTTCTTCCTTTGGCTATTGCGTTGTCTGTCCTTCTTCTTTTAGCTATTGTGTTGTCTGTCCTTCTTTTTTTGGCTATTGTGTTGTCTGTCCTTCTTCTTTTGGCTATTGTGTTGTCTGTCCTTCTTTTGGCTATTGTGTTGTCTGTCCTTCTTCTTTTGGCTATTGCGTTGTCTGTCCTTCTTCTTTTGGGTATTGTGTTGTCTGTCCTTCTTCTTTTGGCTATTATGTTGTCTGTCCTTCTTCTTTTGGCTATTGTGTTGTCTGTCCTTCTTTTGGCTATTGTGTTGTCTGTCCTTCTTCTTTTGACTATTGCGTTGTCTGTCCTTCTTCTTTTGGCTATTGTGTTGTCTGTACTTCTTTTGGCTATTGCGTTGTCTGTCCTTCTTCTTTGGCTATTGTGTTGTCTGTCCTTCTTCCTTTGGCTATTGTGTTGTCTGTCCTTCTTCTTTTGCTATTGTGTTGTCTGTCCTTCTTCTTTTGGCTATTGTGTTGTCTGTCCTTCTTTTGGCTATTGTGTTGTCTGTCCTTCTTCTCTTTGCTATTGCGTTGTCTGTCCTTCTTCTTTTGGCTATTGTGTTGTTTGTCCTTCTTCTTTTCGCTATTGTGTTGTCTGTCCTTCTTTTGGCTATTGTGTTGTCTGTCCTTCCTCTTTTGGCTATTGTGTTGTCTGTCCTTCTTCTTTTGGCTATTGTGTTGTCTGTCCTTCTTTTGGCTATTGTGTTGTCTGTCCTTCTTATTTTGGCTATTGTGTTGTCTGTCCTTCTTCTTTTGGCTATTGTGTTGTCTGTCTTTCTTCTTTTGGCTATTGTGTTGTCTGTCCTTCTTCTTTTGGCTATTGTGTTGTATGTCCTTCTTCTTTTGGCTATTGTGTTGTCTGTCCTTCTTCTTTTGGCTATTTTGTTGTCTGTCCTTCTTCTTTTGGCTATTGTGTTGTCTGTCCTTCTTCTTTTGGCTATTGTGTTGTATGTCCTTCTTCTTTTGGCTATTGTGTTGTCTGTCCTTCTTCTTTTGGCTATTGTGTTGTTTGTCCTTCTTTTGGCTATTGCGTTGTCTGTCCTTCTTCTTTTGTCTATTGCATTGTCTGTCCTTCTTCTTTTGGCTATTGTGTTGTCTGTCCTTCTTCTTTTGGCTATTGTGTTGTCTGTGCTTCTTCTTTTGGCTATTTTGTAGTCTGTCTTTCTTCTTTTGGGTATTGTGTTGTC
Source organism: Bathymodiolus brooksi (assembly GCA_963680875.1). NCBI lineage: Eukaryota > Metazoa > Mollusca > Bivalvia > Mytilida > Modiolidae > Bathymodiolus > Bathymodiolus brooksi. The sequence goes on along the minus strand of OY804578.1, from coordinate 88,722,738 downwards.
TGTCCTTCTTCTTTTGGCTATTGTGTTGTCTGTCCTTCTTTTGGCTATTGTGTTGTCTGTCCTTCTTCTTTTGGCTATTGCGTTGTCTGTCCTTCTTCTTTTGGCTATTGTGTTGTTTGTCCTTCTTTTGGCTATTGCGTTGTCTTTCCTTCTTCTTTTGTCTATTGCATTGTCTGTCCTTCTTCTTTTGGCTATTGTGTTGTCTGTCCTTCTTCTTTTGGCTATTGTGTTGTCTGTGCTTCTTCTTTTGGCTATTTTGTAGTCTGTCTTTCTTCTTTTGGGTATTGTGTTGTCTGTCCTTCTTCTTTTGGCTATTGTGTTGTCTGTCCTTCTTTTGGCTATTGTGTTGTCTGTCCTTCTTCTTTTGGCTATTGCGTTGTCTGCCCTTCTTCTTTTGGCTATTGCGTTGTCTGTCCTTCTTCTTTTGGCTATTGTGTTGTCTGTCCTTCTTCTTTTGGCTATTGTGTTGTCTGTCCTTCTTCTTTTGGCTATTGTGTTGTCTGTCCTTCTTCTTTTGGCTATTGTGTTGTCTGTCCTTCTTTTGGCTATTGTGTTGTCTGTCCTTCTTCTTTTGGCTATTGTGTTGTCTGTCCTTCTTCTTTTGGCTATTGTGTTGTCTGTCCTTCTTCTTTTGGCTATTGAGTTGTGTTTCCTTCTTTTGGCTATTGTGTTGTCTGTCCTTCTTCTTTTGGCTATTGCGTTGTCTGTCCTTCTTTTGGCTATTACGTTGTCTGTCGTTCTTCTTTTGGCTATTGTGTTGTCTGTCCTTCTTCTTTTGGCTATTGTGTTGTCAGTCCTTCTTCTTTTGGCTATTGTGTTGTTTGTCTTTTATCTTTTGGCTATTTTGTTGTCTGTCCTTCTTCAATCTACGGATTCTACCCTGTTGGTATATTCAAGCTCTTCTTGACTCAGCGTTCTCCATTCTTATGTCAGATTCGCACAGTACATTTTAAGTTGTATATGATATAAATAGGATTTGTTTTCCTTATTTTGGACAAGATTGTCAATTTTATGTTTATTTTATTGTCAATATAAATTAACGACCCTGAACTAATGATATGATTGAACGTTTCTATATAAAAATGGATTTAATGATGGCACTATAGAAAAGTTTTATATTTGGTAATGGTTACAAACGGTCAATGAACGTCCATCTTAATTGAGCGACTGATAATTTCCCTTTTAGGCTTGTTAGGCCAATTAAATGTGAAATTAGAGACTTCTTTTATCTTTTTCAATGAGTATTATATCAAGTGCTAAAACAATGTAAATTGTTTGAAACGTGCATGTACTATGCTCCATGTTTACGGATAAAACAGTGCTACTTAACGATTTCGCTTCGTTAAAATATTTGCCGATTGAGACAATCAAACGTGACCTCCACACGCGACAAAATGAGGCAGACGTCAACATTATTGTCATTCCTGTAAGTTAGCGATGATCAAAACTGGAAAACTGTCTTGAAAAGAAGATGGTTTAACAAGCAGATAACTATTGTCTTTTATTTTCACAAAAAGGCCGTACTGTATTAGGGATTTGGGAAGTCAATAAAATAATTTCAAAAGATAGCCCATTGCGAAGCGTGTGTTACATGATGACATAACACGTGTCTAGAGGAAAGAAAAGATGACCCTTAGCGTTTTAAATTAGTAATCCAACTTTCAGTTGTAAATTAGATAGAATCAATACACACATCTGCACAACTGACACATTTCAAATATTTTCAAAAATAATTAAATTTTCTTCTATTTTCTGTTTTGCACTTACCAGTTTAACTACACCTTTTAAAGTCCTTCAGATTATTTCCTAAATGTTTAAAGGGCAAAATATAACATGTCATATATTAAGTATGTTCTAGCCATATTTAATGCACAATGCATTAATTTTCTTTTCTAAAAAAAAAGATAATATTTTGTTTCGTAAATGACAGTTTTACTCTATTGCATATATGTATACACGATACCTAATGAAATAGTAATCAATGCGTGTATTGGCGTGAGTTTGTTTTTGCTTCCACAAACATCCAGACTCTTAGACTTACTTTTTCTTTCAGAACGTAGGATTAAATGGTAAAACAAATTATCGTTTTCATTTGGAAGTTTTTATTCTTATGTAAAATGTTTCTCGGATTATTTTTTTGGAATATTTTGGGTATTTTGTTTCAGATAATCTTCGGTTGGAGTATTTGTTGAATGTTTTACATAGGCGTATATTTTGGAATGCTTCGCATATTTTGTAATCTTACTTGATTGGCATTACGTGATGTTCGTATAAATGTTTACTGACAAATTTATCTAACATCCTTAACTTGACATATCATGTCTATATCTGCTGTAATTTAATTATACACTGAGGAAATCAAGCGACTGAAATATATTGAAAAATATATATTTATATTAAAGAGTTTTGTTTAAAAAGCATGCAATAATACCATTAATTCATTCATTCTTTATTTTCTCATAACAGAGATTTGTATAAATAGTAAATAGTTCCAAAATGCATTTCACAATATAACAGCAATACTATATACATGGACTAAATCAAATATTATATATACTAGGTAACTGTGTAAAGTTAGTAAGAGTGTACTTTGGTCAGATTATATTGACGGGTCCTGATGATACTCTCATTGAAACAAGGTTATATTCAATACAACACTGAACTACATGACTAAAACATAGTTCTAAGAATTGCTCAGACTCGTCTTGGAAGTTGGTTATGGGGGCATACCAATAAGTACTGGAAATAAATGTTCTTCCTCGTATTCGCTTAGTTCGACAAATAGTTGCAGAGGAAAGTTCTCACATATAATGTTCCACCAATATTATTGCATTACTGTTACAACACGCAGATATATCTATAAAGTTCTTTTTACATATAACATACAAACATCCTGTAGCTTTTTGGAATTTCTGTCAACAGTTTTGTAATAATAAAAACGTAAATATCAAATTTTGTGCGCACGACGCGTTTCTGGAATCAACATCACGTTCCAAGTCGAAAGATTGGAAAAGTAAATAATTTAAAAATGTTTGGGAACAATAAAACCAAAGTAAGGGAAGTCTTAAAACAATAGAAAAAATAGGATTTAAACTGAATATTTAACACACAAATAAGATATGCAGTTCATTTGTATATAACATAAATCATGTTAGTTTAAATTATTAAGTTTAAACTTGCTAGGTGCAAGTTTAAACTTTCGGTTATCAAAAAGACGTGACATTAAATACAACAATTTCCATTCAAAATGATCAATCAAATTATAAAATTTGAATTAACACGTTTTCTTTTGAACATATATCGTTCCAATTTAATTATAGAAATTGTATTTAGTATGCCTTCATGTTAAACAAACGGACATATTTCTGCTGGGAAATGTAATCGTAGGAAGGTAGAATGAAACAAATCTTTTCCCATTTCTTTTGACATTTCAGTTAATATTTGACGGTAAATATTTGTATGTAAATAAAACAGGTACCGCTAGATAAATAATGACTTTTTGATTAACAGTTACAATCTAACTTTAGATGATACATTGTTACCGTTTGTGTATACGTTACAGTATGCCCGTGATGACGTTAATTGTCACACGGGAATTCTAATTGAAGCAAGATTGTGCCGGTATTATGAAAGAAAATGGGTAATTTTTTAAATCATAATTCTGCTCTAATTAATTCTGAAGAAAACGAATTATTCTTCCTCGTTATCATATAGAAGATGCAACGCGTTTTTTCCCTTTTTATTATTATTATTTTTTTAACATTTGATGTCCCCTATAGGTGAAAATGTTATTTATGTCATAGAGTAATGGTTTATCAATTCATGGTGCCGACTGTAATATTTTCGAAGCGATGACATCAACTTTACCACTAGGAGTCCTCGATTCAGTAGACAGCTTGTTATCAACAGCACTCTATAAAGGCAATCCTGATAGGAACCACAAGCGCTGGAATATCGGATAAACTGAGAGATATATACACCATATACAGGTGCGGCTGGAATGTTACTCCCATATAAATGAAAAGTTTACAATGGTCAAATTCTACAAAAGTGACGGAAGCAAAAATGATCATATAAAACTCGAAAGTCCTCATAATTTATTTGACCATTTTACGTGATTGCTTCCATTTATGAATAGGGGTCGTCATGGTAGTGATCGTATGGTAGGTGGATTTACAATTACATATCCAACCAGTGCCTATCACCACTAAAGTTGGGAGTTCGAATCTCGCTAATGAGGAGGCATACTCGATAAAACTTTATGCGATAAAGTTTTCTGTTTCTTTGCTATAATCGCCACACATATAAATACACCAATTACGATCTATTCCGTCATAACCATTATTCCCATTTACACAGGAACTATAGCAGGAAATTTCAAATGATCTGTTTTAACATGCTATGTCATAATAACAACATAAACTGTTATTGAAGTATTGATAGCTGTTAACGTCAATTGAGCCGTGTTTCAGCTATATTAATGACGGGAACAAGTAGACATAAAATAGATCACGGGTTGAACATAGGTGTGAAATTTAGATATACTCAGTAAAAACAGGATATAACGGCGTGGATCCGAAACAACGACATGTCTAACAAAATTACTAAATTAGAGCAAGTAGAATGGCCATTGTAATGTCTGTCCTTCCAGTTACCTATTTGGTATCTTGGAATGTTTCATTTACATGTAACTCATTTCCATCACACCCTATGGACAAGTTGGGCATTTGATTCACCCCGATCAACCAATTGACAACTCTTTCGGAGGGTTTGTACCCATAGAGAGAAAACATCTGATTTTTATTTACGGGGTTCCATAGTGTGGCCTATCTAATATCTAATATTGAATATAGTTTATATGTGCTATATTATCTTCTTAATTCTTTAGGAAGAATGAAATACATACATGAACAAAAACCATAAAGACATGCAAACAAATTAAAAGCAGTACTTGCAGTTCTTTTGTGTATAGTAAAAAACCTACAGTTTAAGATAAGAAGAGTTTGAAGATATCAAAGGAGTAATCAGAATCCGTAAATCGAAGAAGGACAGACAGCACAATGGACAAAAGAAAAAGGATAAACACCGATCTACAAAATTGTTTTCCCGGAGGAACAATTAATACCTCAACAAAAGTATCAATCGGTGGCATAAACCTGGTACTCTGTTACTTTTAGTTTATTATATTAGTTATGCTTACAGATAGTACTTATCTGAAGAGGAAATTATACATATGTTTTGCTATGCCACCGCTACGAACGAAAAGGTGTATTCAATGCTTATTTAATTCCCAGATAGAATCATGTAATACTTGTTATAACATAAAGTGCCGAGTTTATTAACTATAGGCCTTGAATTTAAAACAAATCTCATGATCTTTAAGAGATGTATGCCAGGTAATAGTTACTATTGTAATTTTGTCGACGGTATGGCGTTTGACGCTGACAATTACACATGTATAGGTGTTAATAATAAGACAATTTGATATCACCATTGTTCGTTATGATGCAAATTAATATTTGTAAATTATTCGAAAATTACAGGCACATTCTCGATTTGATAAACCATTATCGGAAACCATTTACATTATATTCTTTCTTGGAAGGAAGGTTTTATTTCCATATGTGATAAATAGTTTGTATTCCGCAGTTGTTTGTATAATTGTGGCCATCAAAATGTAGTTCCACACGCAATTACCATCTCAATCTTAACTGTAATGTCGGTCTATATGGGTCACGTGATGCGGGCATTTCCGGAAAGTAGTTTCGTATTTCTGCAATTTTTCAAATGACTCTATAGTAAATTACAATTATTTCGATCTTTCTGTCACTTCTGCGACAAATATTTTGACGCACTACATTTCTGTGCGCGTGGACACGTTTATTGAGGGAATGACTCTGTATGTTTCCGGATTCATTTGTATAATACTTTATCAATCACTACAACTTATGACAAAAGGCTAAAGACTAAATAAAACAAAATATAAATACATTGTAGTTGCAAGAAATGTTAAAGAAAATAGTATGTGTGCTTATCATCAAATAGTGCGTGTTTTATTTTCAGTCTAAAAGGTTTTCAATGTTTTTAATGGATCTAAAACTTATGTTGCAAAGAGTTAAACTACTTGGCATCTAAGTATACTGTCGTTTATTTCTACACAGTATTGTAATTGCAAGACACATCTTGTAAAATGATTTCGTCTCTCAAAGGGTAAGATGCTAATACTATATTCATTAAACTTTTACTGATATCTTAAAACCGGGAGATATCTGTTAACTCTCATGGAATATGGTATCTTGTTTTTCTAATTCCATGAACAGGTTACACATAGAAGAGCCATATAGCTCAACCTAGTTGTCATCTGTATGTAAAAATCCAATACTTTTCGCATCCCCAACCCGATACAAAAAGTAAGTCAAAACATATTACATTTTTAGTTGTTTCATGGGACTATAAGAATCCAGCTATGTCAGCATAATTATGTAAAGCTAGCATTATCATATGTATTCATCATCGTAATCATCATATATTAAAACCAATTTGTTCTCGCTTGAGCGTAATATATCTGCAATATTACTCACTTTGCTTAAACAGTAAACACTTGCGTATACATGTATATATAAATAAGGCTTTGTAAGATTGAACCCTATGTATATAATTAATATCCATTCTAAAATATCTCAAATACAGTGTATATTCAATCTCCGCGAAGACAGAATTCATAATAGTAAGCTTTTAAAATTCTTTGGAATAAAAATAAAGATTACCGAGCAAGGTTCCTTTCCATGTACTTTATCAATATCTTCTTTACATCTTGGAGGTAATCAGACGAACTGTGCTAGGGTTACCTAACTATGAAAGAAAATCGGTCGCTGACACATATAATTTATTGTTTGAAATCAAAATCGTTTTTCTACTTTAGAAATATTTCAACGTTTTCTTGCTATGCATGATTATCAAGTATTTACGATATAAATCAGGGGCTTTTTAAAAGACGCAATACAGCAGCCACATATTGAAAGTTTGAACAGCGAGACACAAGCTATTCCATTTCTAGACTACAACCAAGATGGTACATACAATAAAAAAGAGTGTCTAAAACAATAGCTGTGTATAGCTGAATTAAGTTCCCTTTTCAACCATCTATATTTAATCACATAAGTATAATTTGTGTTTTCGTGTGTTTGACGTCGTGACGTAGATTATGTTTGGTCGTCTGACGGCATGACAGTGATGACTGGACAACGGAATATGAACTCCACTGGTTAGTTCGCTAAAGTTGACTCGTTGGCAATAAAGCTTCATATTTCGAACCACAGCCGTAATATTATATTTGTTAATGATTGTGCTGTATTGTACCAATGGCGTGAGTTTGAACGAATCCTGCTGAGCGAAGGACAAAAATTATAAAAATATTTGCAAGCAAACAAACATATCTGTTAGGATGAATTGTTAAACATATTTACAAAATATTTAATATAGTCTGATGTCCAGGATCAAGGGTATTACATCGGTAGATGAAGCTATAATATATTATAATGGATGTTCGTTATTATGGGTTAGGGTTCGGGTTATGGTGTTTAACGCAACTTTCAACAATATGTCAGCTATATCGTGGTGGTCAGTTTTACTGGTGGAGCAAAACGAAGTACCCGGATCCTCATAGTTCAATTGAATTGGTTTTACAGAGTACCAACTGTCGATAGATAAAAAATACGAAATCGTTGTCATTTAGAACATCTCTAATACTGTTGGGTTTAATTTGCAGCCGTAATATCTAATACAATCTGGTACTCTGTCGGGATCAATGGGACGAATTACATTGTGGTATGATCAGATACTCTGTATGTATGTTTCATGAGAACTATATAATCAGATACTCTGTATGTATGCTACATGACAACTGTATGAACAGATACTCTATGTATGTTACATGACAACTGTATGAACATATACCCTGTATGTATGTTACATGACAACTATATGATCAGATATCCTGTATGTATGTTACAACTGTATGAACAGATACTCTGTATGTATGTTACAACTGTATGAACAGATACTCTGTATGTATGTTACAACTGTATGAACATATACTCTGCATGTATGTTACAACTGTATGAACAGATACTCTGTATGTATGTTACAACTGTATGAACATATACTCTGTATGTATGTTACAGCTGTATGAACAGATACTCTGTATGTATGTTACAACTGTATGAACATATACTCAGTATGTATGTTACAGCTGTATGAACAGATACTCTGTATGTATGTTACAACTGTATGAACAGATACTCTGTATGTATGTTACAACTGTATGAACAGATACTCTGTATGTATGTTACAACTGTATGAACATATACTCTGTATGTATGTTACAGCTGTATGAACAGATACTCTGTATGTATGTTACAACTGTATGAACAGATACTCTGTATGCATATTACAACTGTATGAACAGATACTCTATGTATGTTACATGACAACTGTATGATTGATCAGATACCCTGTATGTATTTTACTTGACAACTGTATGATCACATACTCTGTATGCAGTTACTTTATGATCAGATACTCTGTATTATGTTACTTTATGATCAGATAATCTGTATGTAGTTACTTTATGATCAGATACTCTGTATGTTTGTCACTTTATGATCAGATACTCTGTATGTGAGTTACTGTATGATTATATACTCTGTATGTAGTTACTTTATGATCAGATACTCTGTATGTATGTTACTTTATGATCAGATACTATGTATGTAGTTACTTTATGATTAGATACTCTGTATGTAGTTACTTTATGATTAGATACTCTGTATGTAGTTACTTTATGATTATATACTCTGTATGTAGTTACTTTATGATTATATACTCTGTATGTAGTTACTTTATGATTATATACTCTGTATGTAGTTACTTTATGATTATATACTCTGTATGTAGTTACTTTATGATTATATACTCTGTACCAGCTACTCTGTTACTTTATTTGATGTATGGTTGTATTGTAAACTTTTATGGCATGTTGCAAAATCTTAGAGGTTAAAAAAATCATTTAATTTAAAATTTTCGTATTCCTAGACGTGGTAATTTCTCAAGAGATGGTACCTAATGTTGTGTGATCAATTCTTGAATCTTTACAAAATATGTCAACACGAAGTCTAGTTGTGCATAACATATTGTGAAGATGCTTGAATATGTAGCCTGGCAAATTGAGACTTTTTGTTTATTAAAAAAATAATAAAACAAACCTCAGCTTGTTTTGGCATTTAAAGTTTTAAAATTAATTTCCTCCCGACAGCAGGAATTTAACTCCACGTATGAATAGCTGACAAGTATATGGTGTTATTTGAAATGTGAAAAATTGTAAAATACATTCGTTTTGTCGGTCCATAGGTACAGAATATAACACCCCCTTTCTACTCATAAAATCATTATACAGTTCTTTGATATTTTATCACAAAATTACAAGTTTCATTATAAAGTAGAAAAACAATCACATATATGCAGGTGAGAACGAAAAATCTCAAAATAGGTGCGAAATGCACGTGCTTCTATCAAATTGAAAGGTATTATTTTTCCGTATATGATATTTTGCCTCATTTACAAAACATAATGCTTGTCATAAGGTGGTAATTAAAATGTAACGTAACAGGGTAAATGATATATATAACTGTTAATACACGTTTTATAGAACTTCGCCATTATAATTATTTTGTCATAAAACTAAAAGCCGTGAAGAACAACATATGCAAATATTCTCCCTGTCATTTATCACAATTTTAAGCACTATCGCTGTTTTAAATCGACTTTTTTTTTTCAATTTTGAAACAATTTTATATTTGTTGCCCAAAATGTTGTTTAAATGCGGTCACAGATCGCTAAAGAAATTCAATAAAATCCTTAGTAATTTGAATCGTTTCTGTTGGATGATTTTGAATTAATATTTAGCTCAGCGGCACGCGCGCGTCTCATTTTGAACAATTCTCTTTCATGTGAACGTATTTCATATATCATCGTCAAAGTGACATTTAAATTATTTTATTCCTGCGAAATCACAACAAGCAATTACCGACCACGCTCGCTGTTTTAGAGGAAAAGTTTCAAATAATGTCGGAAAACAATGGCCGTCGCTTTCTCATCATTTAAAAAAAACGTAATTATGACGGTTTAATTAGGGTCCCTTGCGATCATATAGCAAATTATTAGAAAGTGCAAAAGGTTGACATACGTTTTCCATCAATTTCCTTGCAATAAAATTTCAAATTATAATGAATTTTAATGTCCGATCGGGACGGAACATTGATTTTGATGTTCTTGGTTCTTTAAGGAATACATTAACATTTTCTCTATAACTAAAGGTTTTTTTTTTACATTTTGCACATAAATAAAAATAATACAATGAACCTTTCGTATGTATTTGATGGTTCATTTATTTTGTGGTTAAGTTCATCGCTCATGCAACAATAAACATAATTTCTGAATGATCAATGGCCAGAAAAAGACATTCAGAAAAATCGAAATAGTCACCGAAGCGACCCAATATCAGTCACAACTTATATTTTATTCCACACTATACTTGTAATCTATATCTGGAATATAACACAAAGGGTAACAGACTCCAAAACTGATGACATACTTGAATATTTGTTGTAGATTTCAACATTGGTATGCCAGACAATATGATATGTTGTTTCTGACTCGGTGACTTTAGACAGGTCGGTGTTTTTCTTCGGGTACTCCGGTTTCCTCCACCAATAAAGCTTACCGCCACGATATAACTGATATATTGTTGAATAGCTTAAACGTCATAAACCTAACCCTAACACCCCTATATAGGCACTGTGTATTCCAGGCTATATGAAGTGTTGTTTTTGATTCCCACATCTAGACAATTTATATGTCAGATAAGATGAAATGCTGTTTCTGACTCTCCTATATAGACACTATATATGCCAGACCAGGTGGTGAATTGTTTATAGCTCCTCTATATAAGAACTCTATATGTCAGGCAAGATGATGTATTGTTCTTGACTCCCAACACGAAATTCCAATTTTATTTTTCTGAAAATGAAATTGGGATTTCATGTTGTCCTAGCTTGTATTATGTCATTTCCAGAAGGTAATTTATAGTATTTTACTTTCATCCTACAAGACATAACTTCATTGATTAGAGGCCGTGTTTAATGTTGTATCCATGAAACATGCTTGTGACGAATATGATCTCCAATTTTGTAGTTCCTAAGTTCCTCATTAATCGTTTTTATGCCTACAGTCAACATAACGATGATATAAAGTCGTCAATGTTAAAATGTAAATAGCAAATTAATAGCGCACGACGCGTTTCTGGAATATTCTTTTTGCATTTATGCTGTATATACATTCTTTTTGTACATTTGTAGCTTTGCATGTATCGTTTTATATAACATAAAACTTTGAAGATTTTATCAGTAATAATTCAATTTTTTTCTGGGAGATAGACATGCCTACCTGACTTGTTAATACCTTTGTCGTAATGTGCTTTTAATTATTCTAAAATCACAGACGAAAATCGAAAGATGTAGAGATTTAATGTGCATTTCACAAGCATACTAAATTATCGTTCGGTTGATACTGCGAAACATAAAAATAAAGTGCATTAGCGTTGTCCGGAAGTAGTCAAAGTTTGTCTCCAGAAATAATGGTTCCGAACGTAAATGATCGGAAGTAACGACAGATTCAAAGAAATATAGAATTCCTACTTTACGAAGCGAATTAATGTTCTGGAAATTATAGTAGCTAATGACTGAATTGGGTTAATTTCTATCATTTCCCTTTCTTTTCCTGGTAAATAAGGCTTTGATAACATCAAAACCGCCGTTCTTAAAATAAATGTGTATTGGTTCTCGATAAAAGATTTGAAATCTACCTGTTGTTGATTGCAGGTGAAATAATGATAATGACACATAATAGAAATTTGAGCAATTTTAGTTAGAGTGATGTCGAACAAAAACCATAAAATCTCCATCAAGCCACCTTAAGTAGAGTTCTGATTCCTCCACGAGAAATGAAAACATATAGGCAACAATAATAGAGGCACTTGGTCTGCATCGATTATACTGCTATATAAGGGTATACATCAGACAGCGTTATTTACAACACAATAGACGGTCATGTCAAAATAAAGTTTTAATCCTTCTATCGACCAGATTTAAGTCCCTTTGATAACCATGCAAAAATGTAGCGCAATCAAACAGAGAGCTATATTTTCAAACAATACAAAATGTATATTTAAGTTTTGACACGTGTACCTGTAGTGGATCATCTTCAATTTGTTAAATCGATCTCTTTGTGTTTTGATGGAAATCGATAATATTTAATGCAGCTTACAGAAGATTTCTCCTTTGAAATCAATTTCTTGCTGTTTTACCTGTGCACTTCTCTGAGATCCTTTGAAGATTTCAATTGATCTCATTCTCTCTTCTTGACCATGTCTAAAAGGGCGTGTTCTACTTCAATAGGTAATTGTTATAGATGCGGGGATTTTTCGTGGGAATGTTTTTACCATTTTATTTTCTCATGGAATCCCGTGTCTGCTGATTTAATAATTCCACAAGACTTATTGAGTTTTGATTAAAATTAATTGCAATGTTGCAAAATCTCCACGGAATGGGCTTTCATAACAATATAAAGAAAATGAATTCACTTGGATAATCCTATTTTTCAATTAAAATATTTAACAGTGATTTAATGTTACAACTCATATTTATGTGAAAACCAAAAAGGCAATTATATTGATGCTAATTTCTACCATTTTAATTACCTTTCTACGTTACAAAGGTGTACTTGATGATTCTTTGACGTGAGTAAAACTTATAGAAGATGTAAGGTAACTTCTAGACACGTTCAGGACACTGTAGTTTATAAACGTTACGTATTTTATTAAGCATACGGAAATCCAAGATTTTGCTGAGTTCTTGTAACAAAATCCTCACTTTTTACCTGATTAAAAAAAGCTCAAGGATCAACAATTCCACCAAACTCAACAATCATTGGTTTTTTTTCCATTGGAGGTCAATGTATCTATGGCTATACTGTGATATATTACTGTCTTAAGCTTCCTATCAACTCCTATACAGTTATTTGCCGTCCAGGTCAATTGTTAACTATGTACATTGTAACATTGTACAGAGTTTTCAGTAAATGCTGAAGCTCTATGAACTGTGACAGATAATTGTGTAGAGCATACATTGAAACATCATGTGTGTTTGGTTAGAGTCCTTTCCCCTAATTTGTCTTGTACATCTGGGTTTTGATTCTTCTGAGTTTACTCGTGTGCTTGGTATTCTCAAGGCTTGAAGTTCTTCTAAAATTTAAATTGTTAGCCCGAAAAATTCCACATGAAAAATTGGAATCTTTTGACTTTTCATATTACCAATGAGAAATAGTCTTTGTAAAAATCTAATGTTAATAAAATCCATTGTGTTCCTGCTTGATAAAACAATATAATCTGTAAATTGTTATCACAAAAGGCACTTTACAACCTCTTAATTGTTTTATAATTTGATATAACGATCATTTAAGTTGATTGTCATCTTATCTATAGTCTCGACGTCAAGATGAGGACCATATGCCATCATTGGTGAAATTGATTGTTCGAATTCGACAACAGATACGAGGTAATATTTAGTTATGTTTTATTTTTGTTATTAACAGGCGTTTCCAGAAGAAATAATAATATACATGATACAAGTTTAATATTCTTTAATGGTAAGAAACGAGGTTCATTAAGCTGTCTAGAACAATTTCACTAATGATAATTTATTATCACATGGTATGCATCTTGTATATAGGTAATCTGGGTTTTTTTCCCCCTAAACATTTAACCAAGAATAAATTAAAAACATAAATTAACAGTCGTTTTGAAAATATAATCAACATTTTCATGATTTAATTTGTGAGAACATCACACCATATATTTTGTTCAACAGCATCGGTAGTGTAATGGTTAGCGTGTTCGCCTCGAGTGCGGTAGATCGTGGGTTAGAGACCCGCTCGGGTGAATCCAAAGACAAAAATTAGTATTTGTTGCTTCTCCGCTAAGCACACAGCAATAAGGAGTAAGAGCAAATACTTGGTTGGCTCGGAATCAGAATAATGTGTCTAAGTGGGGCGACTTGTCTATCCACGGATTGTTGTTTCAGTGAGTTAACTAGATAACATTCCAACTCAGCGTGTTGGTCTAGAATAAAACGGATCTCATCATCATTGTTAGTTAACATATAAAACCCATAGGATACTACAAAATGATGTAAATAGAAACATGCATATCTTAAGATAATGTTAGTCAAGAAAGAAAGAAGGCATTGGAAAATAACTACATGAATTTGTGTTAAATTAAAAGTCAAAGTAGGATTTTCGAAGACTGACAACTTCCAGGAAACAATTGTTCTTATATACCACTAAATGTATTATGATTTTGCTTAGGTATGATTCATATTGGATACCACTTCCATGCGATCTGAATGTCAGCTAAAACCCGTAGAAAAGCTAAAAAAAATAATATAGCAAAGACTCATAGAGATTGAGTTGTTGGTGTTTTACGACAAAAATGCACATGACAAGAAAAAGTAATGAACAATAAATAATAATAAAAAAAAAAAAAAAGCTGTAGGTATCACCACAACGATGTTTAAACCAAAATTACGCCTTTCCTTTTTCTATTTTCTAGAAAGATATCTTCGATGAATTAGAGGTACATTAATGTATATTTTTTCGGACCAGTTATACAATGCATGTCTTTTTACGGACCATACATTCAATGTATTTGTTTTAACGGACCAGGCATACAATGAATGTGTTTTCACGGACCAGACATACAATGTATTTGTTTGTACGGACCAGATATACAATGTATGTGCTTTTACGGACCAGACATACAATGTATTTTTTTTTACGGACCAGACATACAATGTATTTGTTCTTACGAATCAGACATAAAATGTATATGTTTTTACGGACCATACATAACATGTATTTGTTTTTACGGACCATACATACAATGTATTTGCTTTTAAGGACCAGACATACAATGTATTTGTTCTTAGGGATCAGACATACAATGTATTTGTTTTTACGGACCAGACATACAATGTATTTGTTTTTATGGACCACACATATAATGTATTTGTTTTTACGGACCAGACATACAATGTATTTGTTTTTATGGACCAAACATACAATCTATTTGTTTTTACGGACCACACATACAATGTATGTGTTTTTACGGACCAGACATACAATGTATTTGTTCTTAGGGATCAGACATACAATGTATGTGTCTTTACGGACCAGACATACAATATATTTGTTCTTAGAGATCAGACATACAATGTATTTGTTCTTAGGGATCAGACATACAATGTATTTGTTCTTAGGGATCAGGCATACAATGTATGTGTTTTTACGGACCAGAAATACAATATATTTGTTCTTAGGTATCAGACATACAATGTATTTGTTCTTACGGACCAGACATACAATGTATTTGTTCTTAGGGATCAGACATACAATGTATTTGTTCTTAGGGATCAGACATACAATGTATTTGTTCTTAGGGATCAGGCATACAATGTATGTGTTTTTACGGACCAGAAATACAATATATTTGTTCTTAGGTATCAGACATACAATGTATTTGTTCTTACGGACCAGACATACAATGTATTTGTTCTTAGGGATCAGACATACAATGTATTTGTTCTTAGGGATCAGACATACAATGTATTTGTTCTTACGGACCAGACATACAATGTATTTGTTCTTAGGGATCAGACATACAATGTATTTGTTTTTACGGACCATACATACAATGTATTTGTTTTTTACGGACCAGACATACAATGTATTTGTTCTTAGGGATCAGACATACAATGTATTTCTTTTTACGGACCAGACATACAATGTATTTATTTTTATGGACCACACATACAATGTATGTGTTTTTACGGACCAGACATACAATGTATTTGTTTTTACGGACTAGACATACAATGTATTTGTTCTTACGGATCAGACATAAAATGTATATGTTTTTACGAACCATACATAACATATATTTGTTTTTACGGACCATACATATAATGTATTTGTTCTTAGGGATCAGAAATACAATGTAGTTGTTTTTACGGACCATACATACAATGTATTTGTTCTTACGAACCAGACATACAATGTATTTGTTCTTAGGGATCAGACATACAACGTATGTGTTTTTACGGATCATACATACAATGTATTTCTTTTTATGGACCACACATACAATGTAGTTGTTTTACGGACCAGACATACAATGTATTTGTTTTTATGGACCACACATACAATGTATTTGTTTTTACGGACCATGCATACAATGTATTTGTTTTTACGGACCAGACATACAATGTATTTGTTTTTACGGACCATACATACAATGTAGTTGTTTTTACGGACCATACATACAATGTATTTGTTCTTAGGGATCAGAAATACAATGTAGTTGTTTTACGGACCAGACATACAATGTAGTTGTTTTTTTGGACCACACATACAATGTATTTGCTTTTACGGACCACGCATACAATGTATTTGTTTTTACGGACCAGACATACAATGTATTTGTTTTTACGGACCATACATACAATGTATTTGTTTTTACGGACCATACATACAATGTAGTTGTTTTTAGGGATCAGAAATACAATGTAGTTGTTTTTACGGACCATACATACAATGTATTTGTTCTTACGAACCAGACATACAATGTATTTGTTCTTAGGGATCAGACATACAACGTATGTGTTTTTACGGATCATACATACAATGTATTTCTTTTTATGGACCACACATACAATGTAGTTGTTTTACGGACCAGACATACAATGTATTTGTTTTTATGGACCACACATACAATGTATTTGTTTTTACGGACCATGCATACAATGTATTTGTTTTTACGAACCAGACATACAATGTATTTGTTTTTACGGACCATACATACAATGTAGTTGTTTTTACGGACCATACATACAATGTATTTGTTTTTAGGGATCAGAAATACAATGTAGTTGTTTTACGAACCAGACATACAATGTAGTTGTTTTTTTGGACCACACATACAATGTATTTGCTTTTACGGACCACGCATACAATGTATTTGTTTTTACGGACCAGACATACAATGTATTTGTTTTTACGGACCATACATACAATGTATTTGTTTTTACGGACCATACATACAATGTAGTTGTTTTTAGGGATCAGAAATACAATGTAGTTGTTTTACGGACCAGACATACAATGTATTTGTTTTTTTGGACCACACATACAATGTATTTGCTTTTACGGACCACGCATACAATGTATTTGTTTTTACGGACCAGACATACAATGTATTTGTTTTTACGGACCATGCATACAATCTATTTGTTTTTACGGACCATGCATACAATGTATTTGTTTTTACGGACCATACATACAATGTATTTGTTTTTACGGACCATACATACAATGTAGTTGTTTTTACGGACCATACATACAATGTATTTGTTCTTAGGGATCAGAAATACAATGTAGTTGTTTTACGGACCAGACATACAATGTATTTGTTTTTTTGGACCACACATACAATGTATTTGCTTTTACGGACCACGCATACAATGTATTTGTTTTTACGGACCAGACATACAATGTATTTGTTTTTACGGACCATA
This sequence comes from Bathymodiolus brooksi, assembly GCA_963680875.1. NCBI lineage: Eukaryota > Metazoa > Mollusca > Bivalvia > Mytilida > Modiolidae > Bathymodiolus > Bathymodiolus brooksi. The sequence continues at coordinate 88,704,997 of OY804578.1, read as the reverse complement.
CATACAATGTAGTTGTTTTTACGGACCATACATACAATGTATTTGTTCTTAGGGACCATACATACAATGTATTTGTTCTTAGGGACCAGACATACAATGTAGTTGTTTTTACGGACCAGACATAAAATGTAGTTGTTTTTACGGACCATACATACAATGTATTTGTTCTTATGGATCAGACATACAATGTATTTGTTTTTACGGACCAGACATACAATGTATTTGTTCTTAGGGACCATACATACAATGTATTTGTTCTTAGGGACCAGACATACAATGTAGTTGTTTTTACGGACCAGACATAAAATGTAGTTGTTTTTACGGATCATACATACAATGTATTTGTTCTTATGGATCAGACATACAATGTATTTGTTTTTACGGACCAGACATACAATGTATTTGTTTTTACCGACCAGACATACAATGTAGTTGTTTTTACGGACCATACATACAATGTATTTGGTCTTAGGGATGAGACATACAATGTATTTGTTTTTACGGACCAGACATACAATGTATTTGTTTTTACCGACCAGACATACAATGTATTTGTTTTTACGGACCAGACATACAATGTATTTGTTTTTACGGACCATACATACAATGTAGTTGTTTTTACGGACCAGACATACAATATATTTGTTTTTCAAATAAAAATAAAAACGCCGTACAATCAACAACCCCTATACTAGTACAACTGATTGGGTGAAAGAATTATACATGATTAAGAAATAATCCCTCTGAGGGACACGTGACCCATATAATTAAGATGCACACCTGTTGATTATCTCACCTTGTGCTTGCGCTAATAAATGTAGCAAAACCCAATCAATCCACGTTCTTATTGTTTCAGTTTTTTCTCTGTAAATATGTGTAAAATTGGAATAAAAAGCAGACATGATTAAAACGCATTACTTTATATGGGAAAAACACAAATATTGGTGTAACATATGCTGCGGTCAAACCATTGGAAATGATGACATTCATAGGTAGCACATATTGTGAAAAGAATTTGGAAGGACTTTCTTTAATAATAAGTGGTACGGCTGAAAAAATAATATACACAGTCTTATAAAGAGTAACATTAACGAAGATAAGACTTAATATATGTCACATATACGTGCGCATTAAGACATGTTAAAAAGTATATGTTTTCCTAGCGTTTCAACTTTCTAAGATTTTCATTCTCTAACCGTTCTATCTCATCGTGTCGTACATCGCTATTAAGTAGAAATTTAAAACATTATTAGGGAACGATGATGCTTTTAACAGAATATAGGAGCAGAATAAAATGAATGACAAATCCATTTATTTTGTAATGTCGCAATATTTACAAATCACTTTAAGCAGGAATGGAACTGAATTCTCCGGAAGTCGCACTTCATTCCCGACTAGTCAAATGTTATTCAGCAAACAGAGATTGTATTTAGGATATATCGATATTTAAATGCATCTGAGCAATCCAATGAAAGAGAAGCTCGACTCTTTGGGAGGTGACGTGTATTAGAATTATAAGATACAGTTACATGTGGATGACATATGGATGTACACTAAGTTAAGGGACCGTCGTTGTAACTATCAGTTGAATCCATGTCTATCTATATACAATCAGTGCCTACCACTACATACGTTTTGAGTTAGAATTTTACTCGTGGACGAATGTAATCGATACAACACCAGACTCAAGTTACAAAAAAGTACCATCCACTTTTCAGATATGTTTATAAACCGATGACTCTCAAATAATTGAAACATCGTCCAGTATAAAATAGCGACATAGATGTTACCAATGAAACTGTGCAATTGATTCGCTATGCAAGGGCCAGTAGCAATTATTCTGATTTCCTGAAACGTCATCTTCATCTGAGACTGAGAAACAGGCTACTGGACCAGGGCTATACAAAGATTCGCCTTATTCGATCTCTTAAAAAGTTTATATTCCGATACCAAGATCTTGTCGAAATATATTCCGTCTCTGCAGAAAAGATTATAAACGATGGATTTTCATAGAGTGAAAATGTATAAAGATAAGGTGTCAACAAAAATGTCAAAAATATGTTTTTATCAGTGTGTGACTTAAAAGTGTCTTTGACATTTACTTCACTGAGTTTGGTGCTGGTTTGACAACTGTTTTACCTGTTTTGTTCAAGTATTGTTATAAATACTGTTATAGTGACAGCCGGAAACTTTGAGCCGTAATGAAAGGGGGAGGTTTGGCGCTTTAAAATCTGATTCAACCCACCATTTCTTTAGAAATGCCTGTACCAAGTCAGGGTCATTACAGTTTTCACAGTTTTCCGGTTGTTGACTGATTTTGTCTGTTTATATACTTATGAGTTTTGACTTTCCCTTTGTAAGATTGTTCGGAGTTCGGTAATTTTGTTATTACCCTTATGCAAAGTAGTTTAAAAAAAATATCGTTCAATTAGATACATGCACAAAGTTACTTGTAGAAGGTCGCTGATTTTCTCAAGGTATTCCGGTTTTTTCTTCCACCAGTAAAAAGTTACCACCAGGAAATAAATAAAATATGGTTGAAATTGGAGTTACACACCGTAATAATACGCACATATAAACTTTGGACCCTTCAAAGTATTAGACATTAACAAAACATTTTTTAAGTGAATAGCATGAAGAAAGATTTGAAGATACCAAAGGTGTAATCAGAAGATACCAAAGGGGTAATCAGAAGATACCAAAGAGGTATTCAGAAGATACCAATGGGGTGATCAGACGCTATCAAAGGGGTAATCAGAAGTTTTAAATCGAAGGACAGAAAATAAAATGGTCCAAAGAAAAAGGACAATAAGACAAACAATGATCCACAAAGCATTAAGCAAAAAACTAAAGATTGATCAACACGAACCCATAAAAACGGATGAATTCTGGTGCTCCGGAAGGATAAAAAGTTCCTGCTACACTGGTGGCATCCGTCATGTTACTCTTCTTACAAATTCGGAATAAGTCGTTACAGATGAAAGGAGTATGTGATTGTGACTATAATATACGGATCATATTCGTGAGTGAGCGATTGTCGTTTAACGCCAACTCAGCAATTTATCAGCTATATCATGGCTAGAACAAGTTACATGTAATTTTCAATGGAATCATGATGAGGTCCGCTTTATACTAGACCAACCCCCTATCTGTATTTTTATAGTGCTAGATAACTGAAACAACAATCCGCGGATAAACATGTCGCCTCACTCGGATACATTATCCTTTTTCAGAGCCAACCAGTCTTGGCTCTTTCTCCTAAGTGCTGCTTACTTAGCGGAGAAGCAACAAATACCAATTTCATAGTCTTTGGTGTTTGACCCGATCGGGGCTCGAACACACGATCTACCGCACTCGAGGCGAGCACGCTAACCATTACACCACCGATGCGGTTCATATACGTAATCTAAAGTTTGAACTGTCTAGTTAAACATGGTACTGTTGTTGTACACAGAGATAGCTCACTTTACACTGTATCAAATGTGTTGGGTACTAGCGACGGTTCACAGGGTTCAAGCGCGCCCCAGGGTGGCTGATAGAGGTGGTAGAGGGAGCATTCTCGATGTAGGGTTGTCAGGTTATTATACGGAAAGCCTGACCGTGTACCATAGTGGGCAATGTGTTTGGAGAGTGCCACGCTCTCGGCACGCTAAAGACCTCTTTTGTAGATTTCGAAAAACAGTAGACGCATTGTAGTTGCTACACAAGACTAAATATTTAGTCCTTACCCAACTTTCCATACTTCTTAAGTGGCATTCACAGGCCGGTGGCCCGGTTGACACATCCCATCATTTCTTTGCAGTTTTTACACTCGGTATTATACTTGTTATCGTCCTGAATATAGCTGATATTATATATCATTGGAAAATAAACTCCTAATGATACCCCACTAAAAGTACGACTGACACTTAACCTTTGAACCTAAATTTTTGACATTTCTACGGTTCGTCTGCTCGATTATTTATCAAATTTATTAAGCAAATTATAGTTTTGACATCCCAGAGTAACATATAGTAGATTTACACATTTGCAGTGTGTCGTGACGAGATGCTTCGATCGGTGTCCTTACACGGAAATATTACGAGAAAATATTCGACATTAAGCTATTTCCATGTTTTTCAGACAGTGGCAATCGCCATGATGTAATTGAAAAGATCTCTCAGTGTGTCCTTTGAAAGCTCCACCTGGCTCTAATGAATGTCGTTTTACTTTTGTCTTGTATTTCAGTAACTTATACCCGATACCAATTTCATGCTGTATCAATAACAACATTCAAATATACAAAATAATGACTTTCTGTAATTATCAGTGATGTGAACTTGTAACACTTTATGTTAAGCTTCACTTTCTGTTATTCAACTCATTAAGAAGCTGAGAAAGGCATTTGGTAACATAAAGCTGCCATTGTCGCACAAACACGAAATCTCCTTCAACTGACACCTGGTGACAATTAAATCATGTCCATCCTATTTTCATCTATTGTTCTTACATAATATTCCATTATAGCTTTCCTTTACCCTTTCATCTGTTATTGATTTAATAATTAACAATTGTAACAACGCCATTAATGTAACGGAACACTACAGTGTTGATTTTTATGTATGACATAGGTAACTGTGAATTTGATTCATTATTGTTGCCGTTAGACCGCGGGGTGTACTGATTTACATACGATTTAGCCGCAAACACGGAAAGCGCCTATTTCCTTAATTCCATCCGTTTTCGGATGATTCTGGGAAATTATCTATTAGTAATTCCGCCATTCAGCGTCAATCGCATTTCCTTTTATCTTTCCGCTATTGACGAGTCTAGAGTTTATCCGATTGTATTTTAGGGTATTTAACGATTTGATTTTTACAGAAAAAAGCAATTATCGGCAATTTCATCAAATATTTTCATTTCCTTGTGAAAATTTTTTGCAAATGAGATTAGTGCAAAGGTAGTTACATGTATGTTACAACACTATTATATTTTCATGTTTTCTTTTTGTGTGTTCAACTATATATTTTTATGTATGTTCACTTGGCATCACGAACAGATACATAACTTTTTCTATAAATTCCATACGTGAATAAACAACCGAATAATTGCATTTTTTTTTTTTTTAGAAAGAAGTAGACTTTTCTTTTGATATGATTAAGTTTGTACATTTTGCTGAAATCAATTTGAATGTTTATTGAGACATTACATTTAGCATTACAATTAAACAGTAGACATACATTAAAGAAGATAATAATAATAAAGAACATGTCAATAATATAACAAAAATATATTTACACTCCAGAAATATACAATACTTTCGCTATAAATGAAAATGTGATAATATATATTCCAATTAAATTCGATTTCGTAAATGAAAGTAATATTTCTTTCGTATGATTACCACTAGAATGAAATATCTCCTAAGTTCTGAAAACCAATTTAACACATATATTTCATCGGCATATGAGCATTGTAAAAGACGAACCTAATGGAGAAATCATATTCCATCAGATTATTTCTGGGGAAATAAACACATGAAATTAACATACCAAGATTGAAATTCAATTTGGACTCAAGCATAGACGGTACAACATTAAGTACATTAAGCAAGAAAAGAAACGTCAAGCTGTAACAACATTTTATTAACGAAGCAGCATGTCAATTTCTAGTAATTTACAATGCAGTACTACTATCAAGATTAAAATGGGTTTTATCCAATAAAAACATGATCAATCGCTTCGTTAAAAGGCACGATACCAACATTCAAGAATTTACATTTTTTGAGGCGCCTACGGAAGTTCATGGAAAATGTCCGTCAATATATATATCACGTAATGTTTAATATTAATTATGTATTTATTAATTGTCTCTTTAATATACATGTTTATATGTTTTATAATATATTGAAGCGATTTTAAGGTATTAATAGACCATTTCAATATAAACAGATTAAGATTAAATAAATATTCCCTGGTGGCCTCTTCAAACTTATTTATATTCACAACGCGGTTTATAGCATCACATTAAAGTAACCCAAAGAATAATGATCAGATTTTTGGAAGCTCAATGGAGTGTATTGAACAGTTCATTTAAGGCAAAGACTAACAAATGTTGTGATAGCTGAGACTACAGAGAATAAATCGGTATCTAATCACTCATGACGTGTGATCTATTGAGAAAAATTGGCACTAAAAAGAAACCACGAGATCAAAATATTGTAATAACGCCCTCTGATTGATGACAAACGATTCTGATGAAGTCTTTGTGAAGTGTTCAGTTCGATTCTGATGAAGTCTTTGTGAAGTGTTCATATAACATTGTTACTGAATAAAGCTAAACACATTATACTATAGTAACATTACTAGCTTTCATTACATTGAATGTTGTAACTGATTTTGAAAAATTGAATTAAATATTTAAAGATCAAATTATTATTTACATTTTAGATTTTTGCTTAAAATGAAAGAAAAACGCATATTCTCACATTTCGATTCATGTGCATTATAAAAAAAAACAAAAAACAAAAAAAACAACAATAAATAAATAAATTTAAAAAAAAAACGAAAACGAAAAACAATGTTTAAAACAACATACCATATGTAGAAATAAATGCATTCCGAATTGATCAATGAAAGAAAAGAAATATGAATACAGGAAAAAAAAAAAATATAATATTACTACAATGTTGGATGTTTTATTAACACTAAGATTTAATTTTAAAAAAAATATTACATTTAACTTCACTAATATACTAATACTAACACAATTAATATTATCAGATAATTAAACGTATCTATAAATAATATTACTAACTATAAATGTGAATGTCATCAAATAACCTTTTCTAAATCAAATATATGAGCACTAAAATACCTTTTCTAATAATATTCAACGTCAATTTTGTGTCGTGTGTAGGAACAATACAAGGCGGTACTTTGTGACATTTAAGACACATATATCGAAGTCTATTTGCTAGATATTCAAGACCCCCTGTGTATAAAAAGCCAAAGATCTTTACATTATTTGAAAATTATATCCTCGACTTTGACAACCACCGGAAGCCAGTCGTGATCATTCTAAAATACCGGAAGTTCACACAATGGCGCTACAGAGGGCTCAGTAGAAACATCAGAATAGGGGAAATGACGAATGATACGTTAAGTAAAAGATCTAATACTGGTTATTAGTTGTTTTTGTTCCTTTTTGCTATCGATCTCTAATTTCTATGGCAACTATGCCGTGAGCGGAACAATTTGGAAACTGACTGCATGGAGAGAAGAATGCTAGGCAAATCAGTTATATTAACAAATAAATGTGTTCCGAACTTTAACAAGGGGAATTGTATTACGCCGGTATAATAGAGCATGTCTTTCCGATTTCCTCCGAGGTAATGGTTAACATTCCCACAAGTTAAATAGGAAATGCTTTCATTTACAGGTTAAGTCAATTTAAACGAAGGGTTGAATGTTACAAAAACTGACACGTTATGGAATTGCTAAATATAGGATAATACAAATACCGTTAATAATTTTACAAATTGAAATCTAAAAAAAAAAATGATTGGAAAAAGAATATACGTGTTATGTGTACTTATTTGAATACAAATATGACCGAACTCAATGGAATGGTCGTAACTGGTAATTTGAAGAAAAAAAATATATATCGACCATACAAGTAATTCGAGATTTTGGGGCATTTCACATAAAACATAAAATAGATCTGACTGTTTCTGTACTTTTGCAACCGGGTAATTTTCGTTTCCATTTTTTTTTGGATTCATTCCAAATTTTTTAAATTTAACGCAGATAGATTTTATTGCTGTATTTTTCAACATATTTTATTTTACTGAACATATTTTTTTCAATTTAATGAAGGGAAATATTCGTTCGATCAAGAAGCATCTAATGGAACATTAAAGAAAGCTAAATCTCACCCTCCAACCAACATTATTCTCTCTTCATTCCTAAACTTTAACATGTACAGAGAAGACAACAACAAAACAGTATAATGCAGTAGTTTATTTTCTTATTCATTTTAACCATGCAATGTTTAGTAATTGTAAAAGAAAAACGAAAGGAGTAACCAGAAACCGTATAGCGAAGGACAGACAATACAAAGACAACACTATATATATAGGGAGTGGATGTAGTCGAGTGGTCTAGGGCGCTGGACGTAAGGCTAAGCGAATGGTGCTGCAGTGTAACAATGGTGTGGGTTCAAATCCCGTCGAGGGAAGAACAAAAATTTGACAGCTCTAAAATCTAATTCTAACACTGTTTGGTTTAATTTTCAGACGTATATATATATATATAATGCTTTGTCTTTTGTAATGATTTATATGTAACGAGAGAGACCTGGTAATTTGTTACTTGTATCTTATCTAATGAGTGCATCAACTGGTTGACTATATGTTTAAGCCATGATGTAGACAAATACAGTAGATCAGCGAGACATAGGTTCTGGTTTGTGACACCTAGGTATATATAGGTACAGCCATATGTCTAATATATAGGTACAGCCATATGTCTAATATATAGGTACATCCATATGTCTAATATATAGGTACAGCCATATGTCTAATATATAGGTACAGCCATATGTCTAATATATAGGTACAGCCATATGTCTATTATATAGGTACAGCCATATGTCTAATATATAGGTACAGCCATATGTCTAATATATAGGTACAGCCATATGTCTAATATATAGGTACAGCCATATGTCTATTATATAGGTACAGCCATATGTCTATTAAGGAAATCGGATAAAAATGTACCATAGAACAAGCGATTATACATACGCAGTTCTATCCAAATATAAGACAAATACTATTGCTTCTGTTAGCATTGCCTGTAGGGTCTTGCAGTTGTGAGAGATCGTTTTCTGCACTACGACAATGACCGAAAGTAGATTGTGTGATCTGGCAATGCTTCACATACACAGAAATGACGATATTGGCCATATTGAATGTGTGGAAGTTCTGAAGCGTTGGGATTCTTCAGGTCACAAAAAAGTTGCACTAGCCTTTGACAAAACATAATGATAAACTTTCAATGATTAACCAACCATAACACCAAATATTACAACGTTGTAATAATTTGAATTCAATAATTAAAATTATGAATTATGTAGTGTGCATTTTCATTTTTTTAGGTTAGAAAATTGTTTCTCTGAAACCAAGTCAAAATAGCTCGGGAAAAGCCAAAAAAGCAGGATAAAGTATGAAAAAATGCCCTGACCCCCGCCTATTTCACTGCCTCATCTTAAACTCATACCAATTCACGGCCCTGATATGGTGTGGGTGCAACCAGATAGCTGGATCCAAGCTTTAAACATCGACCAATACAGTTATAAACGATGTAAATTCCTACCAATACTGACTTAATAATGTAGTGTTTTAGCCCAAACTTTTTACTTTGATCAACTAAATTATTTGGGAAGCGTGCACTATGTACTAATCAATTCAAAATATTCACGTTTTTCTTAATTATTAAAAAATTATTAGTACGTATTCTTGTCAGTCAGATTAAAAATTGTATGTTACTTTCTAGAAAGTTACGTAAGAATCTGAAATTTCAAAAATATATCAGAAATAAACTGACAAATTATTAAGCCAGGTCATGAATTTCCAACGTCATATATCGTGGTCTTCTGTGTGTTCAGTGGGTGAATGTGAGAAGTGAATGTTCGTTTTGTTGACATTGGTGGAATTGATCGCAATAGCTGTTTAAATTTTCTTTTCATATCGTGTAGCTAAAAGTATTTGTTATAAAATTAACATTTTGATAATGATAATTCAATGAAATTACCTTTTTAAGAAAATCAATATAATATACTGAAGTTTTGTAATTGGTTATTAAGCTAAAACAGCATAAAATAGCGGTAAGCAACCAAAAAGCAATAGGAATGATATTCTTATATCTGCTTGGAGTGCAAAATTGACCGACCTAATCCATCTCTTTTAGCTTGTGGTACTCAGACCACTCGTCCATGTAGGCCCACCCCAATATGATACGCTGACCACCCGTCCATGTAGGTCCACCCCAATGTGATACACTGACCACCCGTCCATGTAGGTCCACCCCAATGTGATACACTGACCACCCGTCCATGTAGGCTCACCTCAATATGATACTCTGACCACCCGTCCGTGGTGGCATTCCCCAATATGATACTCTTCCCACCCGTTCGTGCAGGCCCATCCCAGTATGATACTCTGACCACCCGTCCATGTAGGCTCACCCCAATATGGTACTCTGTACACACGTAAAGTAGGCTCACCCCAATATGGTACTCTGTACACACGTAAAGTAGGCTCACCCCAATATGGTACTCTGCACACACGTCCATGTAGGCTCACCCCAGTATGATACTCTGACCACCCGTCCATGTAGGTCCACCCCAATATGATCCTCTGACCACCCGTCCTTATAGGCCTTCCTCAATATGATAGTCTGTCCAGAATACTCACCGTCATGGTGGTCTAATGGCTTGAGTGGCCGTCGTAGTCGTGATCGTATGGTAGTTGGATTTATAAAAATACCTATGCAATCAGTGCCTATCACCACTAAAGTTGTGAGTTAATTTCAACCCCGTTCATCGCGCGGGGTACTCGATACAACGTTATATGATAAAGTTTGTCAGTGACTTTGTCAGGTTGGTGGTTTTCTCCGGGTACTTCGGTTTCCTCCACCAATAAAACTGACCGCCACAATATAACTGAAATATTGTTGAAAGTGGTGTTAAGCACCATAAACCAAACCCTAACCACTTTAATTGTTTGAATGCTGGGATCGTGAGTTCGATCCCCGGTTAAGTCAAACCAAATGGCCAAAGAAATTAGTATTTGCTAATTCTCTGCTTTAGTATGCGGCGCTATGAAGTAAGAGCTAAGAATAGTTGATTCGTCTACATGTGGACTGTTGCTTCAGTGAGATACATGTGTAATACATCAAAAACAACTTAGTGAGTTGGTCAGTACAAAGCAGATATAATCATCATTATCATTAAAAAACCAACAACTATGACATAGCTGAAACATTGCTCAAAGTTAGCTTGAATATAAAATAAAATATCAGCAACTTGATGAACACATTGAATACCAAGTTATATGCTAATAAATACATGTATAATGTTTACAATAACGTTAGAACATAAAACAGATTTGATTTGTTGGTGTTTATGCAGCCAATCTATCAATCTTCTTTACTTGTCTAAAAAAAATAACAACCGTTGATTTTTGTAGAAGGATAATGACAAATCGGTGACTGGTACAGTTGTGTCTACATAGACAATTAGTATACTTCCTGTTTTATAGGTGACTGGTAGAGTTGTGTGTACATGGACAATCATTATACTTTATGTTTTATCGGTGACTGGTACAGTTGTGTGTACATGGACAATTGTTATGCCTCATGTTTTATTTGTTCTGGATGCATTGCCATTCTATTTTACGAAAACTTTGCCACAACCTTATTATAGAGTACATACGAACAATGTCTTTAATTCTTTAATTTGTCAGAAATATTCTGTTTAAAGTTAGTGTTTATTTCTCCATTTTATATCGATCATATATTAACTGTATTTTATTAAGCTGAAGGGGCATGCATATACGCTATCTTTTGTCCCTACTTTTAAATTATTGCATTGTTTTGTTAATCGTATGTAAATTTCTATTTTTGCAAAACCTTGTTTTTTCAATCGACTGAATATATGTTTTAAACTTGTTTCATAAAATAAAATAAAATAAAATAAAATAAAGGAAATAAAAATTGGTTGATTTATGTGTCGTTACAACGGAATATAGTGTTCAGTTGACAATTCCTTTATTTAAGTCTGATGGAGATCAATCAATGTAAATTGCATGGTGTTTTACGTCGTGCAATCGTACAATCTATAAACAATACTATGTTACATCGCCTATGATAATTCTGGACAATAAGTAAATAGATTTGATAGATATGAGAGTCCAGAGAAGCATACACTATGAATACAACAATTTTCCTTAATTGTTAGGATACTACATGTCTTTTTTTTTTTTTTTACATATATGAAATATTCTAATATCAAGAATTAAGTCATGTATCAAATTCTTATAATAGAAAGCCTCAAGTCAATAATATTAAGCAGTCGTCAAGGAAACGTTGCCAATTTTTTCATTAGTATATTAATATTGATTGGTATTTTAATTTTTAAATATGCCTAAAAATGCCCCCAAACGAATAGATGCTTTTTATACAACAAAACATTTCTTATGAACAGCAGAAGAAAACGATATAGTGTTTGGAAGTAAAACTTCCATCTACTTATACCTTCTGTCATGCAAGACCTACACGTGGACAATTATATTTAACAGTACATCAAAGAATGAAATATTTAGGGAAACCAAAAGGAACCACTTTGTAAAAAGGAAATATATCTTAAATAAGTACTACAATGGATAATTTTAATTTGCAACGCAATTATAGCGTGCTTTAAAACAAAGGAAATTGCTTAAAAATATTCGTAGATATTAAAATGTTTTATATTTAGGATTTTGTTTCAATTTGTCAATTATATTGTACATTATTTCAATTATTTCAACGTGATGTTTTATATTATTTATAATGGATGGAACAAGCTAAATGACATTTCATGTGGAATCGAAGAATAATGTATGTTTCATGGAATGTGAAATAAATAAAATGTTTATATTTAATAGTTTTTTTTTCTCAATCTTCGAAAGAAAATATAAATAATTCAGTGTGTTATTTTTGTTTGTTTTGTTTTTCATTTTATCGGATGTCTTTATTTACAGAATGTTGATTTTATAAAAATTCACACGAGAAAACCCAGATTCACAATATTTGTTCGACATCTGATAACAAAAAGAGCCAATAAAACACAATAGCATTATTTTATTCAATTAAATGTAGAAATATTAAAATAATATATCTTTGAATTTTACATGACTAAATTACATCATGCTCGTGCAATGGCACGTGCGTATTTAATCACACGAGCAATTGAAAGTACGATTGCGCACTCTGTTGATGTTATTTATTTAATAGTTCAATATATTAGTGGAATCAATGACGGACGGGCTATGATTAGCTTTTTCAATATGACAGTCTTATTCTGCTATCTGATATCAAGATAGAAAAAAAAACAGTGCAGGTGACAGTCCTTAGGAATGAGAATGAGATCGTTTTTTCTCATTAACAGACTTTAACGTTATCCAATGTTAATTTCATCATTTAATTTACAGAGTATTAAATGATGCGGTTTCAATAAAGCACACAAGAGATCAAGATTCCGTTCAATCGCAGCTGGTCTCTAAGGAGTAGTTTCCAGTCATTGCTAGGTCTTTTATGCGTTTAATAGACTCACTTATCCTTTTATCTCATTAAGATCATATAAAACCCGATGGTTTTTGTCAAACAGCTATCGTAACGGCTTACTTTGAGCGTAATAATGACGATTCAAGACACTTGAGCAACAACCCATTACTGTCTATCCTCTCAAATACATCGTCGATCGTATTGATAACATAAGTTTTCTTAACAGGCCAGGAATCCAATTTTCTAACTGTCAACTTTCTTGAACAAAATAAAGTCGATCAAGAAGGAAGAAATTACTGTCGGAATCAACTTTTCTGTCGTTTCCTTCCGCCAAGCCGTTGCTGAAAACTGTTGTGAAAAATGAATCCCATCTAATTCTCCCGGTGAGTTATTCAACCGTGCCTTACATTTCATTTCTACATTAGTAAAGACATTTCCTTGGATTAATTTATCAACTGCTGCGATTTATTCTTCCAGAGAATCAATAGTTCTATAGACCTTGTAAGAAACAGAGATATTGTAGCAACAATCAGTTATTAATTCCATCCCATCCTATTGTTACTCGCATTTGTTATTGTTTCAACAATAGAATATGCAAACTATTCACAAAAAAGTTGTTATCGAATTCTGAAATTCTTTTTAGCTGTCACCTTTGGAATCAATAGACTGGCACTTACAATAGCTTCAAGTCGAATGATTATCAGTTGCAACATGTGAAGAGGAATTCTAAGATGACTCTATCTCCTGTACGGTTGCAGACGACCGACATTGTCGAGTAAGACGACTCACAAGACCAAACGATCACATAAAACGTGACAAACATAGATTATCACAGACAAAACAGACATATCACCACAGGTGGTCAATATAATCTGAAAAATTAGTATCCGAGACAACTTCGTTCCGCATTTGTCTCTACGAATAGTATGACCCCAAATGTGAGGGCATATGACTCGGATGATTATGAGACATGTGGTGATTAGGAATGCTTGAGTACATGCTGCTGCTTGAGTAAATGCTGTTATTATTTGGCCAATAATTTGGTGGCGACCCAAAAAAGTTTGGTGATTGTGGTATATGTGAATGTGAATTTATAAAGTTAAATCTTGAACCAGTGTGATAACTGGACATTAAAAAGTCTTGTTGGTGATATTTATACGCGGAAGGATCTGCCGTCTGTGGTTGCATCGCCTGAGCTAGTCCTGCAAAGTCAAATTTGTATGCATATCTCTTCCCATGTACTTTTGTCATAATGTTCTTATCATAATAATAACGTAATGCACGACTCAGTTTGTCATAGTTCATGTTTGGTTTACTTTTTCTCTCTCCCCATCGTCGAGCAACTTCATCCGGATCAACTAATTTGAATTCACCATTCGTACCTTCCCATGTGATATAGCTTGCAAGGCTACTATCAGAAAGTAGTTCCAATAAGAACTGCCACAGCTGGATTTGTCCACTACCTAAAGTAAATATGAAAAAAAAAATGATTAAAAGTATGGAAAAAGAGAAAGCGTAGTACAGTTAAGATACAGCTAAATACCAGTTGTATGGAACTTTAAAAAAACCATCACGGAATCCGAATAGACAAAACAATGTCAGTTTAATACAATATCAAAATATATCAAGGTATAGGAACTGGAAGACGCTCCGAAATGGAAAAATTCTCCTGTTCCATGCATGACACCCGACATATGATCGTCATTTACAAAGTCGTTGTATAATACAAGTCGGATCAAAGATTGATTGGTGGCTGAAAGTATGACTCCTGACATTGTCCAACATGGTATTTCTGTAGATGTTTTTGTATCGCCATCTGATGCAACAAACATTTAATTTTAATTAGACTGGGTAGTTAGGAACTTAGGGTAGATAGAACATCTGAACAAGTTATTTGGTTGACAGATGTTTAGAAAGTCTTGTAGGTAATTAAGTTAGGCTCTGGAATATTGTATCAGGTGGGATAAGTACAAATCATATGCATGCGAGACAAAAATATTACTACTTAAATCAGGAGAATTGACCATTTAAGTAATATTATCTGGTCTGTAATAACTTTTAGAATTAATTGTTTCATTGTGTCATATTCAAGAAATTTGTCTGAGTATTATGAAAAGAAAGTTTAAACAGTGATGGCAAAATATTCCACCAATATAAAAAAAAAACGAACTATCACCTCTCACCTCAAATCATCAAACATAACAAAAAAAACACCACGACATTTGACGTTAGAGATCCACGTCCTGACTTTGGAGAAACACACAAATGTGGCATTACATTTTGTATATATCTTTGATTCTAAAGTACTTGGGAATATACTCGAGACTATAAACGGAACGCATAATATATATACAGTTAGGAAACGTATTATTTCTTATTATTGTACTTAGAATGTAGAAATCAAGAAGTAAAATAAACACACACACACACACATTGCACAACTGTCAGAAATAAATATTTTAAATTGGAAATATATATAACATGTACATTCATATAGTTCTTGTTTGGGAAATCCCATATCGACCTCTTCAGTCAATATACTATTTGTCCAATTAACACAACTGTACTGAGAATGAAACACTTTAAAATTTATTTTATCTCTTAAATTATAACACGAATTAAACATATGTTCATTTGTATTTAATCTGAATTATATTGAAGCGTTAATATCATTATTGTTTTATTCTTTTCCTTTTGACTATACATGTAAATTCTTCCGAAAACAAACCAAGGTTTCAAATATCTCCCATAATCATTTGTATATGCTTTTAAAATATATGTTCAGTAATTTACAGAAGGAACTTCTATCCAATTATCGCATGTTTTTGCCGTCAGCAGATTGTATTATAGATAAAATTTTCGAACCAAAAACAGATTGAATTTTGGCATGAGCCAAATAGATTATCCATTGAGAGTTTTGACAAGTTCTCGGTCTATTAACCGTTACGTTAATGGTATAACATTGAAATCCTATATATCTAAGAGCTTGGAGAATGTTTTCAGTTGGAATTAGAGGTAGATACGATATTGTTTGAATAATAAACGTCAGCATGGAATCGAACCATTTGCTCTTTCCTAAGTGCTTTAGTCTGTATTTATTACTGCTTCTCATTTATTTTTGAAAAATCATACGACAGCGATATCCACGTGTTATTAAAATCTGCTACAAGATATGTTCATTAAAGGCTAAAACATAGATTAATCCTCAGTATTGATTTAGAAATCATGTAGCTGGTTTTAGACCATTTAAACAGTTGTTGATGTGTTAAAAGCATTTGTAAATTTACAGGTAAATCTCTCTTCTTGTCGGTGAATGCGGAATTGTAACACGCAAACCCAGATGTTCATTTTAAAGATATTGACTTGAAAATCCGATTTCTGATCCTTACATTCTTCTAGTGAGGTGCGGAAACTGTGATTCAGGAATCTGAAATTGCACGCTCAATACCTTTTAAATAGTATTCTTTTAATAATTATACTACAATTTCAATATGCCGAGAGAAAAATGAACAAGGATTAAAAGTAGGAAATTGTCATCCGATAATGAAATTGGTATTTAAAAACGTGTTGTATTTTACATTTATCAGAAGCCTAGTTCCGTTTCCATGGATTCTCCGGATATTTGTAAAATAATTGTTTTAATTCCGCTTTACGTAAAAATTTTGCTTATTAAATGTATGACTTAAATGCTCTACCAACACAATTACCAAGCTTTGACAAATAATAATTACAAAAAGTATTATTTTCTTTTAAAGTTGACATAAAAAGGTAGAAATGTATTGATGTAGCAAATATCTAATAATGATAATTAATATTTATTGTGTGATTATCTTCAAACTTTACATGCTAGGAAACTGCAACACTTTACTCTAAAATGTAGATAAAACCTATTCAATTTGAAATATATGAAAACGGTATTTAAAAAATAATTCGGGAATAGAAAACGTAATAAAACAATTATTATAACAAGAATTTGGTAAAAGAATTATTTCCTCTGTGTTATGGAAATTGATCCGATATGATTAAAGTAAAAACAAACACACAGCAATGGCTTGTAGCCATGAATATCTGATAAAAAAAAAGGTTAGAGATCTACTTTCTTTTTGGTGGGGGCGTGAGAGAGTCCAATAAAAACTACCACATTGGAATTTATTAATGCAAATGTATATATTAGAAATAAGAAAAATATATGTTGAGATATTAGAATCAACCAATTTCGATCAAGTTAAATAATGATGATCTACAATCTTTCTTTACAACAACATAAAACCCCCATGTAGTCCACCCCCAAACTACACAACACATATACAATACAATTAAAGGAGTTGGTGGAATTCTGTGTAATGTCTGGTCACAGGCACACAAATGTGGCGGAGTTAAACCTATTAATGTGACGACAACCCTCCCTTCATGATAACTAGTCTTCCAGTGGTCATTTTACGATGACGGTAACCCTCCCTACTCTTCCACTGTGTGATTACACCTTGTCTATACATAAACTTAGAAACTTCTTTAACAAAAGCAGCTTATACAGATATAGTTGATTAAATAAATGTTTTATTTAGGTATATCTGGTCACGAATCCATACCCGTTGATGGTGAAAAAATAGTACTATGTACAGACAGTTAACTCATGTTCACCTAGACTGTCTGGAAAACATGTCTTGTATCAGATAACTCATGTTCCTCTAGACTGTTTAAAAAACATGTCTTGTATCTCATGAAAATAAAATTGATGTATTGTTTTTCACTTTCATCTGTGGGAAGAGAAACTATTCCAAAATAAGCATGAAAAAATAGTTTAAATAGTGATGGTCAACAATTCCACCAATATCAACAATATCTCATATTATCTCTCACCTCAAATCATTTATACAAAAGTATAAAGATATAAACAGAAGTGTCATCAAAAGAAGTACTTAGTATATACAGAGCTGAAGACAGAAATAAACGATCTCTTACCATAACAACGTTGTATTCCCCTTTTGATATACCTAGCTGAGGTTTATTTTTTATGTACCTAACTGAGGTTTATTTTTGATGTCCCTAAATGAAGTTTATTTTTATGTAAACTTAATAAGGCTTATTTTTGATGTACCGAAATGAGGTGCATTTTTCATGTACCTATATGAGGCTTGTATTTGACGTAAATGAGGTTTATTTTTATGTAACCTTAATGAGGCTTATTTTTGATGTACCTAAATGTGGTTTATTTTTATGTACCTAAATGTGGTTTATTTTTATGTACCTAAATGTGGTTTATTTTTATGTACCTAAATGTGGTTTATTTTTATGTACCTAAATGTGGTTTATTTTTATGTACCTATATGAGGTTTATTTTTGATGTACCTAAATGAGGTTTATTTTTATGTACCTAAATGTGGTTTATTTTTATGTACCTATATGAGATTTATATTTATGTACCTATATGAGGTTTATATTTGATGCACCTAAATGACGTTTATTTGTATGTACATATAAGTGGCTTATATTTGACGCACCTAAATAAGGTTTATTTTTTGTGTACCTACATGAGGTTTATTTTTGATGTACCTACATGAGGTTTATTTTTTGTGTACCTAGATGTGGTTTATTTTTGATTTCCCTAAATGAGGTTTATATTTATGTACCTATATATGAGGTTTATATTTGACGCACCTAAATAAGATTGATTTTTTTATGTACCTAAATGAGGTTTATATATTCAAATGAAGTTTATTGTATGTACCTATACGAGGTTTATTTTAATGTACCTACATGATGTTTATTTTTGATGTACCTACATGATGTTTATTTTTGATGTACCTACATGATGTTTATTTTTTATATTTATGAGGTTTATATTTATGTATGAGGTTTATATTTGACGCACCTAAATAAGATTGATTTTTTTATGTACCTAAATGAGGTTTATATATTTAAATGAAGTTTATTGTATGTACCTATACGAGGTTTATTTTAATGTACCTACATGATGTTTATTTTTGATGTACCTACATGATGTTTATTTTTTATATTTATGAGGTTTATATTTATGTATGAGGTTTATATTTGACGCACCTAAATAAGATTGATTTTTTTATGTACCTAAATGAGGTTTATATATTTAAATGAAGTTTATTGTATGTACCTATACGAGGTTTATTTTAATGTACCTACATGATGTTTATTTTTGATGTACCTACATGATGTTTATTTTTGATTTACCTACATGATGTTTATTTTTTATGTACCAAAATGAGGTTTATTTTTGATGTACCTACATGAGGTTTATTTTTTATGTACCAAAATGAGGTTTATTTTTATGTACCTAATTGAGGTTTATTTTTGATGTACCTACATGATGTTTATTTTTGATGTACCTACATGATGTTTATTTTTTATGTACCAAAATGAGGTTTATTTTTGATGTACCTACATGATGTTTATTTTTTATGTACCAAAATGAGGTTTATTTTTATGTACCTAAATGAGGTTTATTTTTGATGTACCTACATGATGTTTATTTTTTATGTACCAAAATGAGGTTTATTTTTATGTACCTAATTGAGGTTTATTTTTGATGTACCTACATGATGTTTATTTTTTATGTACCTAAATGATGTTTATTTTTGATGTACCTACATGATGTTTATTTTTTATGGACCAAAATGAGGTTTATTTTTATGTACCTAAATGAGGTTTATTTTTGATGTACCTTCATGATGTTTATTTTTTATGTACCAAAATGAGGTTTATTTTTATGTACCTAAATGAGGTTTATTTTTGATGTACCTACATGATGTTTATTTTTGATGTACCTACATGATGTTTATTTTTGATGTACCTACATGATGTTTATTTTTTATATTTATGAGGTTTATATTTATGTATGAGGTTTATATTTGACGCACCTAAATAAGATTGATTTTTTTATGTACCTAAATGAGGTTTATATATTTAAATGAAGTTTATTGTATGTACCTATACGAGGTTTATTTTAATGTACCTACATGATGTTTATTTTTGATGTACCTACATGATGTTTATTTTTTATATTTATGAGGTTTATATTTATGTATGAGGTTTATATTTGACGCACCTAAATAAGATTGATTTTTTTATGTACCTAAATGAGGTTTATATATTTAAATGAAGTTTATTGTATGTACCTATACGAGGTTTATTTTAATGTACCTACATGATGTTTATTTTTGATGTACCTACATGATGTTTATTTTTGATTTACCTACATGAGGTTTATTTTTTATGTACCAAAATGAGGTTTATTTTTATGTACCTAATTGAGGTTTATTTTTGATGTACCTACATGATGTTTATTTTTTATGTACCTACATGATGTTTATTTTTTATGTACCAAAATGAGGTTTATTTTTGATGTACCTACATGATGTTTATTTTTTATGTACCAAAATGAGGTTTATTTTTATGTACCTAAATGAGGTTTATTTTTGATGTACCTACATGATGTTTATTTTTTATGTACCAAAATGAGGTTTATTTTTATGTACCTAAATGAGGTTTATTTTTGATGTACCTACATGATGTTTATTTTTGATGTACCTACATGATGTTTATTTTTGATGTACCTAAATGATGTTTATTTTTTATGTACCAAAATGAGGTTTATTTTTGATGTACCTACATGAGGTTTATTTTTTATGTACCAAAATGAGGTTTATTTTTATGTACCTAATTGAGGTTTATTTTTGATGTACCTACATGATGTTTATTTTTTATGTACCTAAATGATGTTTATTTTTGATGTACCTACATGATGTTTATTTTTTATGGACCAAAATGAGGTTTATTTTTATGTACCTAAATGAGGTTTATTTTTGATGTACCTTCATGATGTTTATTTTTTATGTACCAAAATGAGGTTTATTTTTATGTACCTAAATGAGGTTTATTTTTGATGTACCTACATGATGTTTATTTTTGATGTACCTACATGATGTTTATTTTTGATGTACCTACATGATGTTTATTTTTGATGTACCTACATGATGTTTATTTTTTATGTACCAAAATGAGGTTTATTTTTGATGTACCTACATGAGGTTTATTTTTGATGTACCCACATGAGGTTTATTTTGATGTACCTACATGAGGTTTATTGTTGATGTCCTCGTTTTAGTAGAATATGAAAATCCAAACAAAGAATATTTATTTTTATAATGTGTCCTTAATTAAAACAAAACAACAAAAACGAGAAACTAATCTTATTGTGCATATGCACAAGATGTGCGATTGAAGTTTGGTGACGGATATAACTTGTGTCAAAAGTACCTTGTATCACGAGGACTCGGGATATCCAAGTCAAATGTGCTTACCGTTTGGAAACAGATATACATTTAACTAAAAACTATTCTTCAATGTTGCTTGAAGAAAATCGTAAAAGATAACTAAATAAGAAAATGTGGTACCGGCAATCATTAGATATGATATGGTACACCTTATAAATAGTTTGCAAACTGACAATTTGAAGATGTGTCAATAACATGTAAATTTCACGTCAACACAGATGTATCAGTACTTGTTATTGAGGTAGTGGCGCTCTTTGTGACAACATATAATGCTCTCAATTTTCAAGCATGTTGATAACAGTGTTTCGTATGATGAAAAATACTGAACTAAGAATGTCTGATCCATTAGTGGAATTTAAACTAGAATGGGAACGCTAAGAAAAGAAATATTACTTGTGATTAATCATTATCTATACAAAAATTTAAAAAAAATTAAAAAAAAATACCCAAACGACACATGATAAAAGTGACAACAATCTGTATACACCACGTAATTATTTATTGTTTTATCAAATCTAGACTCTGCGTGTTAACATATATATGTCAACCATTTTATACATGCCTATAAAATGGTAGCTGTCGTTACTGGTGCAATGCAAAATACAATTACAATAAATGGCAAATTTCAGGTCAAAATGTTTGCATAATTTTACATCAAGTGCACGTCGTTTGTGAATATCTTGAAAACTAAAGGCCTTACACCAATTAAAAATGTCTTACACCAATTAAAAATGTCTTACACCAATTAAAAATGTCTTACACCAATTAAAACACCAAGATGGGAGGAGCAAGCCAAGTTTATTGTAAAATTGTATAGCTATGATATATACATGTACTGGCATTCTAGACAAATCTATATTTATTTTATAACTGTGTGTAATCTATGTTATCTGCTACATAAATTGCTGTTGTGATGCAAGACATCCACATTTCCAAAAAAGAAACAAAGTTCCAGATATTGTTTTACAACTAGACCCTGAATATTGAAAACTCTGTATCTATAGCGAGTATCAGTCAGTTTTAAATATAAAGGGAATTTCCAGCTCAACAAACAAAGCAAAAACTAATAAAGAAAGTACTTTTGGTGTACAGTCGTATTCCGATATAGAATACAATTACAGTATTTTATGGAAATTATATATAAACAAAATATTTGAACATGGACAATGGAGGTGTACACCTTTTGTTTACATGAAATGAACGAATATTTAAAAACAAATATTATATTAATGGTTTATGGGGAAAAAATATCAGTAATTTTATTGTGGACTTAATTTCCTTATAGAATGTAAAGCAATTTATTTCGTATCATAAATATGACGATAGAAGAAAATATGCAAAGAATAATGTAGCAATGAATTTACAAGCACGGAATGAACATTTTAGGAAATTATACCAATAAGTACTGATGCCGAAACGATGGTAACACAATAGAAAGAAATTAGATAAATGACGACCGCTCAAACAGAACGAGTTATTTTAAAAACTGGTTTAATATTTTCGCAAAATATTGTATGTGTAGTATTATTAAAAAGAATGAAAGAAAAATACATGAACACAATCAGAAACGAAAGTTTATGTAAAGAAAGATTATCTATGATATTAAAATATTGGGGGAAATTGTTGTTCTGTATTTTAGTGTCTAAATGTTTTTGTTTTTCGGTATTTCAACTACCCCTCCATTTTTCCAAACCATATTACCGGAAATATATATCTAATAGGTTTGTTGCCGAAAAGGTTTCCACGTAAAAATATAAAGAAACAAAATGGAAGAAAATATACTTCAAAATGCATTACTAGCAAGACAAGAAATGATCAGAAAAAGTACAAATATTAGGTTTTATGTGTGAGGAAACAAAGTGAACTATTTTTGTTATTACAAGAATAATTATAAACGATTTTTTAAATTGACTTTGTTACTAATAAACAACAGTTGATGAAGATTTCAGGTGTTCGTAAGAAATCATGCATGAACATTTTGAAACGCATTTTGATAAAAGCACAAATATCGGTAAATTTCTTGCAGTTTTTATTAATATTAAAAGATAATAATTGCACCCCTTTTTCGATTATGTAATAAATATATATTGTACTGAGTTTATGAAGCTGTCGCTTTTCGCTTCAACGTATATTCAGTTTATTGATAATATTATTGTTATGTTTTACCTTCCAGTAATTCTTAATTCTTTCCAAAAAATGCCACGTCAACCATTATTATTTCAGGAATAATTATTTTATTTTATGTAGGTACATATTAAAGCGTAACTAGAAGAAACCAAACATTCTGGTACTTTAAAGCTATTTAAAGAATTGTTCACTTTGAACAAATATTACAGTAGTTTTTTTTTTCTCAAGAAAATGAAGAAAACTCACCTTGTGGTCTCCAGTGTGTATGTGGTGCCTCTAATGCTGGCTTTGGTAAATGAGGGAATGGGCTTGTATGTCCGTAATCTGTTGAATAAAAAACATTGGAATTAATGGCTGGTGATAATAACTTGGTACTATTTCCGAAATGAATAAAGCTGAAAAAAGAAAAAAAAATTATAACACCCAATATTCATATTGTAACAGTTTGAAGGTTTATACAAATAAATTTTACTTTGAAAACATATTTGCAGCTTCGTTTACAATTGTATTTCTTAAAAGCTAAGACAATGAAATATAATTATATAACAAAATTTTAATGACATTTACAAAAATTATTTGCGTCATTATTCCATATATAGATATATATGTATATGCTATACTTAAACTAAATTTTAAAGAACCCCTGTGTTTTTTAACAAAAAATCTACTTACTCGGACTTTGTGGATTTGAAGTCGATGTCCATGATGCTTTTCCATATGGTGGATCTGAAAAATAATCCACACTGTAAATAATGCTTCATTTAATATCACACGGAGTGAAATATAGCATCAACGACAAACCCAACTAGAATAAGTTTGTGAATAAACAGATTTCATATTGAAAATAAAATATAAAAAAAATAAGTAATATTTATAAAGAAAATTATCCCTCAGCAAATAATTTAGCATTTAATACCGAAATGTATTAATTCAGTTTTAACATAGACACTGATTTCAATTTCAAAGAAAATCTAATATAAACAACTATAAAATCAATTCACTTTTGTGTTTGTTTATTTCACAATGTGGCGGAAATTACTGAAATAAACATTCAAATACCATTTCCAAATATCATTAGATGGAAACCAAATAAAATTCTGATCAAAGTATCCAAAAAGGAAACCGATTTCAACGGTTTCTGAACACCGGAAGAGGTAATTTCCCGAAACATACATACCAGGAATCATCATTCCAGGCAGGCCCGGAAAACTACAAGTCCTATAATAATCAGGCTTAATTCCCTGCATCGGAACTCTTTTGTAAAAAGAGTACAATAAATAGATTAGATCGGTTTTGTATTTACTTCAAAAGTTCAAATCGACACATCCAATTACTCCGTTTCTGTTCGCGTTTCCGAATTGCGTCGGCAACTATTTTCCAAACGGAACTAAGACGGAACTCGTACCACTGCCGGTTACAGCAATGCTTATTTAAACTTTATAAAGGAAACTCTCGTACATGGTTTTTAAATAAGTTCCTGAAAGACCAGAAATAATGTGTACAAAAGCTTTATTGATTTATAGAATTCGATTTTTATACGAAAGTCATGTTTAATCACACAGTAATCAACGTATCCAATCAGAAATTCATTATATGGGCGTGTCTACGTTGATGGGCGTGACTTTGCTATCAATTGCATCTTGTCACGATCTGTCACAAGCCTCAATGATACAGACTGGAGACGATAACTATGTTGATATTTCTCTCTTCAAATTCAAGAAGGTTTCATTACACCATTTACTTAAATACAAATAAGAGGGAATATAATTATCACAATTCTGAAATCCATCTGAATTAAAATATTTTAAAAAATACAAAATTTTCCTAAATGACAATATATTATATGGACATAGTTAAAAGGAGAAGGCTATTTCTAATAAACCACAAAAGCCCCTTTATACCTGTTAAAGTGCACAATGTTTTAAAAGGATTTTACGTGTGTTATGAAATGTAGTATGCTACTTTGACATAATGGAATGGGTCGAACTGTCAATATTTGACTAAATTTAACGATGTTACATTTACAGTTAAATAAACCATTGATTTAAGATGAGAACGAAAATTCGCATTTACAAATTCTATTGCAAATATTTGTCAATTTATTTATTTATTTTATATCTAACGGAAGAAATTTTGTTACCGATTGCAAAAAAAAAATATTGACTTCATCTTGTGGGAAAGGCTGTATAACACATATAACAAAATATCACAACCAGACCGAAAAGAACCACATTGTTTATTATCCCGACAAATAATAACAAATTAATTAATTACATTTAAAAGCTTAAATACTTATCTTTTATTATTGACAATTGAAAATAAAAAGTTCCAATTGCCGCGACCTTTTGTTTTAATTTTCATTACCGCGCAGTACTCAATATCGCGACATTAACGTGACTATTAGAAGTATACATTACAGTTCCTATGGTTAGATTGTCACGGAATAGAAATTCCTCCATAATAATTGTTCAAATGGAAGAAATATTATTAAATTTTATAACATTTGTGCTATTTTTTGCAACCGCTCAGTGTGTACTAGTGCCTGTTTATGTTAATATTAAACAAGAGCTCTCTTAGTCTATCTACATCATATGGGACAAATTTATCCTAAATTTGAAAAGTCCTGGCTCCTTTTACCACTGGGCTGATTTAATTGTTTCATAATTTATATATTTTCTGTGGGTTTTCCTTCCTGTCCAACAATTGTGTTTAAAACTATTTCATGGCGAATAAAAATAAGTTTTACATTTTTAGTATGTTATTATATTACTTATGATATAACTATAGTAGTGGTAATGTAAGGTTATTTTAGTTTACATGTGGAAAAAAGTGGCGGTAATTGCATACCTCAAAAGGTCTAGGTGATGTATACTTCAAAAAGTCGAGGTGATGTTTACCTCAAAAGTCTAGGTGATGTACACCTCAAATGGTCTAGGTGATGTATACCTCAAAAGATCTAGGTGATGTATACCTCAAAAGGTCTAGGTGATGTATACCTTAAAAGGTCTAGGTGATGTATACCTCAAAAGGTCTAGGTGATGCATACCTTAAAAGGTCTAGGTGATGTATACCTCAAAAGGTCTAGGTGATGCATACCTCAAAAGGTCTAGGTGATGTATACCTCAAAAGGTCTAGGTGAGGCATACCTCAAAAGGTCTAGGTGATGTATACCTCAAAATGTCTATGTGATGTATACCTCAAAAAGTCGAGGTAATGTATACCTTAAAAAGTCGAGGTAATGTATACCTTAAAAAGTCGAGGTGATGAGTTACTTTTTCATAAGAGCCACGGTAATGTATTTTCAAAAATTCCAGTATTTAAAGTTTGCATTTAAGTATTTAAGGAGACAGATTTAGTTTGTTTCTGGATCCTTTTTGTTTATTGTAATTAGTATATTATACACATCATTAATATACAATAAAATATTGTTTATACTAATGTGTTTCCACCTACTACTAAAAATCAAGTGATGTGATGGACCATGCAATCTGCTTTATTTTGTAGAGGGAAGTGAAAACAATACATATGATATATCATATAAAAACCGTTATAATTATAAGCTTTTTTTTTGTCCATATGGTATTTACGGAAATGTCAGTGACAAGGATCGCATAGAGGTAATTTGCACGCAAGATAACTTTATAACCTTGAGCAAGATTTAACAGACATGACAGTGACATGGTTCCTCCTTTATAATAAGTAATATCTCAATGATAATAAATAACTTAATTTAAATATATTTATTTTTGAAATTTACATTTCCTAAATAATGTAATTATTATCAAAACTAATGTTCTCCTCCCACAGGCATAGGTGACCTTAGTCGATTTTGGCTATCCTTGTCTAGGTCCTTTGGTTTTATTGCTCTAGAACAGTTTTAAATTATTTAGCTGTCAAGTCTTTCGATTGTGAGTGTACCTGATGAAGGTTATTCCAGAAACAAGTCATGCGTACTAATTTTGATATCTATGATTTTATTGAATATAGTAAAATAAGAATCTGCGCCCACGACGGTAATTGTTGACAGATATGAAACAAAGTACTTCGTTTGCTCCATGGACAATCTTAACAAATAGTCTTCATTTACATACAAGGCATATATGGTAACATTTTCAAACAATATTGTTATATTATGTCCAACAGTTATCACACTTACATTCTACAATGTTTTTCCTGATACTAACATATTTACCGACATCAATACCATTAGAGAATATTTAGCAAAGATCCTATTTATAGAAAGTTATGTAAGTATCAACTGTGGTACATATAACATGTATACAGGAGAGGGAGGGATACTATAACTGCACTAAAGACTCAACTGAGGCTGAATTGGTCACCTGGTTATCCGTGCATTGCTTTGGGTTCCAGCAAGATTGTAGTCTGTGAATCAAACAAGAAGCGGCCGTCAGCTTCATGATTTTTCAGTGGAAAAAGAAGCATTAAATAATGTTTGTACAGGACTTCACATATGCCATTTGTAATAAATAGCAACTCATTTAGAAATGTAGTTTCTGAGAAGATTCACAAAAAGTCAATCAGATAAAACAAAAAGACCCATGTAAACCATGTTTTTGCGGAATCAAGACGGTATGATGAATCTTTGTAGAGGATCTCATAACATCGTTTAGACTTTTAGAATCAGAGACACTAAAAAAAAATCAGCCAATCGGAAGCAAATATTTTTTTCCTTGCTAAATAGGCATCTTTGTGGAGGGCCTCACAAACATTAGTACAAATTAACAAATCATTGAACTTTTAGTAATCATTTGAACTTTTAGAGAAGATTTTATTTTGTAAATTCCAGCCAGACGGAAACAAGAATTGTTCATGATGGCTATGTGTCAGTTTGCCTGATCAAGATTAAATTGTAGAATCTTTGTAGAGGACCTATTACATCATTTTACGATTTCCTCATAAAGACAATATTCGATTCGTTTTAACTCCCATTTGTTCTGTAGGGGACTGTTTCTGTTATTTGTATTTATTGACGTATACGATTTCCATATCATGATGTCCGCGTCGTTTAGCAGTAACACGACGGGTGTCACATTTGGAACAGGAACTGCTAACCCTTCCGGAGTACATGAGTTCACCCCTTGCTTTCAGTAAGTTTCGTGTCGCTAGATCTTTAGTTTTCTGTGTAATGTTTTATAGATCATTTCTTGTCATTTTGTTCCTTTTCTTTTGGCCATTGTATTGTCTGTTCTGTTTTCGATTTACGGCTTTTGATTACCCATTTGAGATCTTCAAACTTTCGGACTTTTAGATTCATGGAAACAAGAATTAGCCATGTGGTTTTCTTGTCGAATCAATATTAAACGGGGAATGTCTGTAGGGGACCTTCACTGGAAGTGACGTCATGAAATGATTTGGAAAATACAGAAGAAAAGTAAGTTGAATAGTGAAAAGATAGGGAAAATATGGAAGAAAGGTAAGTTGAATAGTGAAAAGATATGAAAAATATGGAAGAAGCCCAGTTGAATAGTGATAAGATTTTGAAAATACAGAAGACAATTGTGAAATGATATGGAAAATATGTAAGAAACCCAAGTGAAATAGTGAAAAGATATGAAAAGATATGGAAAATACAGAAGAAAATAGTGAAAAGATATGGAAATTATGGACGAAAGGCAAGTCGAATAGTGAAAAGATTTGGAAAATACAGCAGAAAATTGTAAAAAGATGTGGAAAATATGGAAGAAAAGTAGGTTGAATAGTGAAATGATATGGCAAATATGGAAGAAAGGGAAGTTGAAATGTGAAATGATATGAAAAATATGGAAGAAATCCAGTTGAATAGTGATAAGATTTGGAAAATACAGAGGACAATTGTGAAATGATATGGAAAATATGGAAGAAAGACAAGTCGAATAAGGGTAATAACAAAATTACCGAACTCCGAACAATCTTACAAAGGGAAAGTCAAAACTCATAAGTATATAAACAGACAAAATCAGTCAACAACCGGAAAACTGTGAAAACCGTAATGACCCTGACTTGGTACAGGCATTTCTAAAGAATAGTGATAAGATATGGACAATATGGAAGAAAGGTAAGTTGAATAGTGATAAAATTTGGAAAATACAGAAGACAATTGTGAAATGATTTGGAAAATATGGAAGAAAGGCAAGTCGAATAGTGATAAGATATGAAAAATATGTAACAAACCCAAGTGGAATAGTGAAAAGATATGGAAAATACAGAAGAAAATAGTGAAAAGATATGGAAATTATGGAAGAAAAGTAAGTTGAAATGTGAAATGATATGAAAAATATGGAAGAAAAGTAAGTTGAATTATGAAATGATATGGAAAATATGGAAGAAAGGCAAGTTGAAATGTAAAATGATATGGAAAATATGGAAGAAAGGCAAGTCGAATAGTGAAAAGGTTTGGAAAATACAGAAGAAAATTGTGAAAATATATGAAAAATATGGAAGAAATGTAGGTTGAATAGTGAAATGATATGGAAAATATGAAAGAAAAGTAAGTTGAAATGTGAAATGATATGGAAAATATGGAAGAAAAGTAAGTTGAAATGTGAAATGATATTGAAAATATGGAAGAAAGGCAAGTTGAAATGTGAAATGATATGGAAAATATGGAAGAAAGGCAAGTCGAATAGTGATAAGATATGGACAATATGGAAGAAAAGCAAGTTGAATAGTGAAAATATATGAAAAATATGGAAGAAATGTAGGTTGAATAGTGAAATGATATGGAAAATATGGAAGAAAAGTAAGTTGAAATGTGAAATGATATGGAAAATATGGAAGAAAAGTAAGTTGAAATGTGAAATGATATTGAAAATATGGAAGAAAGGCAAGTTGAAATGTGAAATGATATGGAAAATATGGAAGAAAGGCAAGTCGAATAGTGATAAGATATGGACAATATGGAAGAAAGGCAAGTTGAATAGTGAAAATATATGAAAAATATGGAAGAAAATCGTGAAATGATATGGAAAATGCAGAAGAAAATAGTGAAAGGATATGGAAATTATGAAATAAAGATAAGTTGAATAGTGAACAGATTTGGAAAATACAGAAGAAAATTGTGAAATGATATGGAAAATATGGAAAAAAGTAAGTTGAAAAGTGAAAAGATATGGAAAATATGGAGAAAAAGTAAGTTGAATAGTGAAATGATATGGAAAATATGGAAGATTTCTGTGTTTGTCATAATTACACCCAAAGAGACCCCTCCTCCTTTCCGCCCTCCCCCACCTCCTCCAGCAGCAGCAGCAGCAGCCACCCTCCTTCTCTGCCGCCGCCCTCCTCCTCCTCGGCGGCTCTGCAGCAGCAGCAGCAGCCGCCGCCGCCCTCCTCCACCTCCGCCGCCTACTCGGCAGCGGCAGCAGCAGCAGCAACAGTAATAGCGTTGAAATTCCACCCAAAACACGCTACAAACAAAAACAAAACGAAACACATTATGAAAATATCACACATTAACGTAAACATCTATGACAAAACTGCAACAAGTCAACAAAATAGTGATTAAGATGTTGAATAAACACGAAAATTAGAGGAAGGAATCAAGAAACGTCAAGATCTCTGAAAATATAACAAAAATGCAACGCGGACGTGATAGACTACTTGAAGTACTACACAGCATATCCGAAAACACCGTAGGTGAAAACCATTATTGAAATATATTATATTATATGAAAATAAAAGGGACAGATAACCAGTGAAAGGGCTAGTTCCGGTAGCCATGCTACTCATAGGACGTGGACGTCCTAGAGAACACCCCAAGGGGCACTTCCGGTCAAAAGTCCCCATTAGGGCGGATCTTGCACAACTTCCGGTTGCGCATGCGCGCTCCCAAAGGGAACTCCCTTCGGTGGTCACGTGTTCGGTCACTACGGGTGACGTTTCATAACGTCACCTCCGGTCAAAAGGCACCACTAGGGTTGCCCATGCGCGCACTTCACCCAAGGAAACCCCTTCGGGGTCACGTGACCTTTGGTCACTTCCGGTAGCCATGGTACTTGTACTACTGTACTACATTTTGTACTACAATAGTAAGAAAAAAACGCGGGAAAGGGCAAGATATGCGCAGAACATACTTCCAGTTGTGACCACTTCCGATGACTTCCGGTCACGTGACATATGTCACTTCCGGTTATGCATACGCATGCGATCACTTCCGGTAGCACCACCTTCTCAAATACGGTTTGAACCGTACTGATATACTACTCATATCAGACACCATACATGTAATACACCATTGTCATTGAGAGCTGATATAACAATTCATTAACAGGCAAGAGCATCAATTTACTAACCACTAATGACAAAAGAGAATATAATGCCTGTTTCCCATCTTAAGTCACAATGAAACATTAAATAATCTATACATTCACAAAACAAGCATTACTATTTATAGTTTATGAGCCATATCAAATCGTGTAATCTTTCTACCAGGTATTGTGTAATCGTAAATATAATATATATAAGTTCTCCATGAAGACACTGGTATTGATGAAGGCTCTAAGTTCTCCGCCCACAGAGCTGTCCAACGCGTCCTCAATTTCCGGATACATAGTGGTACACTCTCGATATGACGTTGTCAGGTTTTAATAAGGAAAGGCTAACCATGCGTAAGTTTTTGAGGGTATGTTAAAGATCCCATTTGTAGATTTCGAAAAAAAATATATGGACATTGTAGTAGGTTACCTTTCCAGTCACCCACGTTTTCCCATTCCACCTTCCGCTATATAGTTTTAGATATTGTTGAGCTTTTTCTCGTCCTGAATATATATGTACATGACATATTTGCCACTGCACGCTAAGCAACCAACAATTAATTAATTTTCAAATTTAATATATATGTCCCACAAGAAGATTTGTACAATAATACCCCAAGCAACGCTATTGTAAATGCGGCCTCTGATATCACATACAGGTCGGTAATAGAGGCCGATGATACAGACCGCTAATAGAGGTCGATGATACAGGCCGCTGTACTGAATATATGAACTTTAACCTTTTACTGTTTTAGGCTTATAGACGTGTTAAACATATTTTGGGACTTTCGGGTATCGAACCACTGTTGGGCTTTTCAAGTCTACTTTGACTTTCAAAACTTTCATCTAACTACTCATCTACGGTGACCACACTGCTATATTCTATTATTATTATATATGACTCTTGATAGTAAGCTTTGTTAAAAAAATATATCAACAATTTGTTTAAAAAAGCAATATACAAGACACGATACAAGTATTTCAGATCTGGCATAATTTATGCTCAGAACTGACGAGTATGTGAACTTTTAGAATGTATTCTCACAATACAAAAACAACTAACGAACCGACCACAAGTAATAACAAATTAGACAGACCACAGGTGAACATTTGGGACACTTGAAAGACCTTGAAATATCTAAATATAAACGATCCTTTTCACTTGAAAGACCTTGAAATATCTAAATATCAACGAGAATCGAAAGGACGTTGACCGATACAAATTGTCGTTTTATTTTTGTTAATTGTTGTCTTATTTGTCTTTCTAAACATTAAAAGTGTAAAGATATATGCCATGCCATTTATTTTTTCAACAACACTAGTATTGTACAAGTTAGATACATGTACATTATTATTGAAACAAAAGAATTTGCCCGTATTGGATATAACGGGTTTCTTTTTCCGCATGAGTACCAATACGGGCTCGGCCGTCACCTCAGTACAAATGCGGAAAAAGAAACCCGTTATATCTAATACGGGCCGCTTCTTTTGTTTCAATAATACTGTGTCTTATACATATTTGTACATTTAAACTGGGTATCTCAGTCACTGAAGAGAATGTAGATTATAATCATTCTTCATATCAATCTTTTTAGCAAACTTGAACTATTAGAAGTTGAAACGTGCTTGATGTGGTACGTTGATGTTACAAAGCGTGTGATATAATCACGTCAAAGACTTGTCTATAACAGTTTGTCAATAGGATTTAGATAGACAAAAAAACCTTTCCTATTCAATTATACCTATGTTGACATCGCCACGTGTCAGTGCACCTGCAATGTATACACGTGTATTTCATATTCCAACGACATGCGTTCATTTTTAAGGTCACGTGAGCGCGTGCGGGGCTTGTCCCTATTTGTATGCTTATTAAAGCGAGTCATCAAGATCACGAAATATGTATCAAATTTCAGTAGTTTTCATTTAAAGTTGCGTCGTTCCAAATTTTCAAAAGAGAACTAACATAAAGATTTAAAGACTAAAGATGGTAAAATTCTTATTGATTTTTAAAGCGAGGGAAATAAAAGCCACTTTCTATTTCTATACACGTGCGTTAACCTTTAAATAATATAATGTTAATACATTATTTCAATATTAAGAAATTATGATATTGATTTCTTCTCCTTTCAAAGTTGTTTCATTTTCCCATCTTTATTCAAACTTAAATAAAAGCAGTAATTGGATCAATTATTGAATTAAACCGTTTGTCAAATCAATTGATAAGAAAGATTGTTTCAATCGAACTGATTTTTTGTTTTCCAATTTCGTCCTAGATGAGTCACAGAATGTCAATAAAGTTAAAAAATAGAAGTTTCTGTGTATGTCTTTACTGATACAATACCACCAATCTCGACAAAGAGGCTCTTCTGAAAAACATCCAACCTTAGACACAGAAATGATAATCACAGAAGTCGATAAAAATCTAACTCCTGTTTTCGGACAGGCACAATACAAGTGGCGGGGTTAAGTGGTCTATGGTAGACGTAGAATAACGCAACACGTTTAATGCACCATTTGGTATTAGGTACAAATGTAGTTAGATTACATTAAAATTCCTACAATTATGTCGGTACATCTGGTATGGTGGAGATTATCATCAGCTATTTTGTTTAAATAGGATTAAAATGTATGTTATGCCATTTATTAAATTCTCAGTAATATATAAAGTGAAATAACATAACAAATCATATACTACTAAAGTCTGGTTGTTGGACTTTTCCTTAGGTTAATTTGGCTTTTTATTTTTTTTTTAATTGTACGTAGGATCATCTTTCGGTTGTGTGATATTAAATGTTTAGAATGTTTTGCCTTATGAAATATCTGTTATCGCTAAATGAGTATAATGCGTAGTTGTGGTTTGGTTTATGGTGGTTAACGTCACTTTCAACAATATTTCAGCTATATCGCAGCGATCAGTTTTATTGGTTGAGAAAACCGGAGTACTTGCAGAAAACCACCGACCTTCCGCAATTCACTGACAAACATTATTGCATAATGTTGTACCGAATACAGCTCGCCTGAGTGGGATTCGAACTCACAACATGCAATGCAGGTAGTTGAAAATTCAACTACCACGATCATGTGTGGTTATAGATACGACTTCAAGCTCTAACAAAGTGTTCTCGATAAATAAATCATTATAAGCAAAATTATGTTTGCATATTACTTATGAGGGACAATGGCTTTCTCAGTGAGTACTCCTATTACATACGCAAAAAAAATGTATCTAAGCATATAATTAAAATATTGTTGAAAGTAGCATTAAACTCAATCTTCATAATCCTAGTTTACAATTGTTTCGAGAGAATGATATGCTTTGTTTTCTATTTTAATATTAGGGACAATAAAGTCGATCATGTCATAGCAACGCTCACTATATGGTAATATATAATTACACTGTATTTCTATATATAACAACACACACTGTTATAATGGTAATATATAATTACACTGTATTTCTATATATAACAACACACACTGTCTTAATGGTAATATATGATTACACTGTATTTCTATATATAACAACACACACTGTTTTAATGGTAATATATGATTACACTGTATTTCTATATATTGTCCTAATGGTAATAAATGAGTACACTGCATTTCTGTATATAACAACACACACTGTTTAATGGCAATATATGATTACACTGTACTTATGTACAACACACTGTCATAATGGTAATATATGATTACATTGTATTTCTATATATAACAACACACACTGTTATAATGGTAATATATGATTACACTGTATTTCTATATATAACAACACATACTGTCTTAATGGTAATATATGATTACACTGTATTTCTATATATAACAACACACACTGTTATAATGGTAATATATGATTACACTGTATTTCTATATATAACAACACACACTGTTATAATGGTAATATATGATTACACTGTATTTCTATATATAACAACACACACTGTTATAATGGTAATATATGATTACACTGTATTTCTATATATAACAACACACACTGTTATAATGGTAATATATGATTATACTGTATTTCTATATATTGTCCTAATGGTAATAAATGAGTACACTGCATTTCTGTATATAACAACACACACTGTTATAATGGTAATATATAATTACACTGTATTTCTATATATAACAACACACACTGTCTTAATGGTAATATATGATTACACTGTATTTCTATATATTGTCCTAATGGTAATAAATGAGTACACTGCATTTCTGTATATAACAACACACACTGTTTAATGGCAATATATGATTACACTGTACTTATGTACAACACACTGTCATAATGGTAATATATGATTACATTGTATTTCTATATATAACAACACACACTGTTATAATGGTAATATATGATTACACTGTATTTCTATATATAACAACACATACTGTCTTAATGGTAATATATGATTACACTGTATTTCTATATATAACAACACACACTGTTATAATGGTAATATATGATTACACTGTATTTCTATATATAACAACACACACTGTTATAATGGTAATATATGATTACACTGTATTTCTATATATAACAACACACACTGTTATAATGGTAATATATGATTACACTGTATTTCTATATATAACAACACACACTGTTATAATGGTAATATATGATTACACTGTATTTCTATATATAACAACACACATTGTTATAATGGTAATATATGATTACACTGTATTTCTATATATAACAACACACACTGTTATAATGGTAATATATGATTACACTGTATTTCTGTATATAAGAACACACACTGTCTTAATGGTAATATATGATTACACTGTATTTCTATATATAACAACACACACTGTCTTAATGGTAATATATGATTACATTGTATTTCTATATATAACAACACACACTGTTATAATGGTAATATATGATTACACTGTATTTCTATATATAACAACACACATTGTTATAATGGTAATATATGATTACACTGTATTTCTATATATAACAACACACACTGTCATAATGGTAATATATGATTACACTGTATTTCTGTATATAAGAACACACACTGTCTTAATGGTAATATATGATTACACTGTATTTCTATATATAACAACACACACTGTTATAATGGTAATATATGATTACACTGTATTTCTGTATATAAGAACACACACTGTTATAATGGTAATATATGATTACATTGTATTTCTATATATAACAACACACATTGTCTTAATGGTAATATATGATTACACTGTATTTCTATATATAACAACACACACTGTTATAATGGTAATATATGATTACATTGTATTTCTATATATAACAACACACATTGTCATAATGGTAATATATGTTTACACTGTATTTATATATATAAAAACACACATTGTCATATTGGTAAGATATGAATGCACTGTATTTCTGTTGTGTTGACGGACACATTGAATTTCCGTGTTGCATTCTATTGTTTGACAAATCTAATGAACAAACCACCAAGTTTGAAACTGTAGTCCTGTCTTCAAGATCTAATCTTAATATGATAAATATTTATAAAGAAAAATACCATGAATTTCTGGATATCAGATATATTCACCCTTAAATTTTGATGAACATGTACATGTATATTTAATGCATGAAAATTTAAATAACACCTCAGCCGATCTATTGTACAATTTCAAGTTAATGTAAACACTAACTTTACTAGTCTAGAATTTTTGTGTTCCACTTCGTCAATAATGCTTTTGATTTTGAATGTATACATAACCTATAAAAATGACTTCGTTATGTATATACGGGTAATTTAAACAATATCGTCTATTGGTTGGGTAAGATTAATATGTCTCCATGTCTTATTCTGTAATTTGTGCGTTGTTTTCCCGAT
This sequence comes from Bathymodiolus brooksi, assembly GCA_963680875.1. Classification (NCBI taxonomy): domain Eukaryota; kingdom Metazoa; phylum Mollusca; class Bivalvia; order Mytilida; family Modiolidae; genus Bathymodiolus; species Bathymodiolus brooksi. Next base: position 88,667,144 of record OY804578.1, on the reverse strand, counting down.
TTTTGTTTTCCATGGAAACGGTCGTTTACCTACAAACATTAATTTTACCAAAGAAAATGTAAGACTTGTATCAGATGGTAAATAGTAACACTCTCCCCCAGTTTTATAGAAAGCCCTTGACATATAAGTCATTAACATCATCAACTTATTACAATTCAACATTCTTATTACTTTGAACGACACCTTGTAAAATGGGCTATTACCCTAAAAAATGCATGAAAGACTTGCATTGTGTAGTAAGTAATTATTTGTACTTTTCTGTCTATAGAATTAATGGTCATTACTATTTAAGTGACGTCTTTAGTATGTACCTTCATCCCCAACCATAAACAATATTCATATTTTTTAAGAAAAACACGTATAATGGTGCACTTGCGTGTATCGAACTTGTTAGAAAGGAAATGGCGGATACACGTGTCCATAAAAGGACGTAAAGCTATGATTGATTATTTTAGAAATGCCTGTCATATACCATCACAAGCCATTAGCTACATTAAGGTTTTCAAACGTAATCAGCGCAACTTCCGGACATACAGGGAACTTCCTGTCATCACCGGCCATTAAAATATCCGCGACGTTTTCCTTGTCTTGTTTATAGATAAGAAATGAAAGTAATTTTACCGTCAAAGAAATAAGGTAAGAGACACATAATTGGTGGCGTATCGACAAAGTGATGCACGAATTAAATTAAAAAACATACAGCAGCGGAAACATTTATCATACCGGATAATATCCCTGAAGCCGTAAGGTATGAATAAAAGTATATAAGTTTTGTTTCTTTACAATTTATGTCTAAATTATGAAATTCAACTTCTATTCTGAATCGAAAATATAATGTATATGTTTTCCATAACTTCGTGCTGTTATGTAAGACAAAGGTAAAATCCCAATAATATGGAATATTACAACAACATCACAATCAAGATAAAAACAACACAAGTAAAGTATAAGAAAAGTATTAAGATACAGAATGGTAATCAGAAGACGTAACTGGAAGGACAATACCATGACTAAGGAAAAAAGAACGTTATTGTTCAACTAGTGGCACCAGTCTTGCTAATGATAAAATAATGAAATATCACAAAACACATCAAACATGTAACCACGAGCTTCAAAAGGGTCAAAATCCAATGTTTTCATCATTGCGGTCACAATGTAGAAAGGATCTTGATTACATACGAAAATCGCTATAAACTTATAATTATGTGTATAAGAAATGCATCCAGTCTCATTCATCGTCGACACTAAACGGCTACAATATGCTACCGTATGTCTGCATATAAAAAAAAGGAAACAGGCTAATGCGCTATAAAATATAATTTCATTAAATAAGCACCAATTTGCCTGTCTTATATTTGCACCCCTCTTGACAGTATTTCACTGTTATATTACACTATATAGTAAGGATAATTTCATTTTTCTCCATTAATCTTTGACACTGCCTGTGATCAGTTTGTACTTTCGATAGGTTTGCGTCCTATTTGTTCATTATGTATTATTATTACTGAATAACTGCAAACAAATAATATGAAAATACTCGTAATGTAAACAAATTGGAAACGTCAAAAGGAAGAATGAAATATAACAGTTATTTAATTTTCATAATGATAATGTTTCCCTCTATTACACCCTAGTTATTTAATTTATATGGGAAATAAATCAGAAGTTTCAATGACACCATATAAATTTAGATATCTATTTTCTGGAATAACTAATGCTTATATCTAAAATATAAACAGTAAAAGTTGAAATATTTAAATCTTAGTAATTTCGGGGAAAATCTTTGATTGGAATTATGACATTTCTGCTTCAATAACTAACTTGTCTAATTATCCTTCAAGTGCCACTAAGATTTATGATCACAATATAATAAACTGATTGTTAATTATACCATTCTATGGTACTGACATGTGACATAGACGCAGGCTCAAGATGGAAGTTCGTAGGTCACGAAAAGGCGCGTGATCTTTCTAATGCGAAACCATTCGCACTGTCATGACAAGAATGAAAAAAATGCAAAGTGCAGAAAAATTTTGTAAGTGAATACAACATATCACAAAATTGATTATAATAAGAATATGTTTCATATTGTTTTTAACCGATACTTCTCATAAATAACATTTCATTGCGATCATCACACTTCGTCCAATCTGATTTACGGGTCAAGACGTCGGCACAATGTGCAGAAATACAATTTATTTAACGTGGTTGATTTACCTTTATAAATGAATCAACAGTAATAAAATATTCTATCAAAAAAAAAATCAATTAACTCTTTTTATTAAAAGTAAAGTGTTTCTAATATTCTACCAGCATGCCACTTATATTGTTTACTGCAGCCGCCATTCTTCTTTTGATGCACTGAGTTTGTGTTTGAAAGTTAAAAAAAAACTCGATGTTCCAATTGCTTTTTTTGCAGCTATTTTGATTTGGTTTTTTATTAAATACCAAAACCTCAGTATTGCATGCGTTTCACTTATTATCATAATAAGGTATCTTTAATTCCCTCAAAAGTAAAATCATATAAAATATATTGTACGATGTTGCATTTATTTGACGACCTATGATTGGATAAACTCATTCCTAAAGATAACGATAGAAGGCAGAGCCATATATGGAAATCTAGAGAATAAGATTAATACGCTTTACTGGCCAGTGGAAAATTCCATATGTCAGGTGACTGCAGCATTGTTTAATCTATTATTGCATAATTTGACCTTGACGCTGTCCGAAATAAAGAAATATTGTAATCGATAACTGAGACGACGTTTATATATATATACCAAGTGTATTTGACCAGGCTCACTATATATATATGCAGGGCACGAAATTAACGCTGGTCCGCTAGCCCGAGGCTAGTAAAATCGGCGTCGGGCTAGAAGAACTCTCTTAGAAGCTAGTCCGATGGGCTAGTTAAAATTTCCAATTGCCAATTATTGTTTCCACTTCATTAATTTTAATGACATAATTGAAAATCATAATTAGTCATTCATATTACTGTGTTTGTTTACACTGTACACAATTCCCTCGATAGCAATTAGATCCTAAAAGGTGGTATACGAATTGATCAAATTACTCGATAATCCGGGTAACTCAGTGATCGTTCTTAACAATATAATCTAAGTTCCAAGAAATGTGGCGACACATTACCGGCGTAGAACAACCAGCGAAAAAAAATTAATTTAGATAATAAAGAAAAATTGGAGAGAAAAAGGACGTATGATCAGGTCAAAAGAAAAAGAAAAACAAGTGGCAGAAAAACCGCAACTGCCGGTTAGTTCACAGCAGTGAAATAGACCGAATGACATGTTCAGTTTGCATACAATATGCTTCTTCCGACAGGATGATGGTGACGCTGGTGATGATGATGTTTCAAGTGATGACAATACTGACATTCTTTCTTCATTATAATTTTTTCAAATAAAATAATTATTATATAATTTTTAGTAATTGTCCCCATGATGGTCGGACTAATAGAATATCTGGGGGGGGGGGGGGGCTAGTTGATTTTTATATCTACTAGTCCTGCTGGCTAGTTGCAATTTTTGCTTAAATTCTATCCCTGTATATATGTGTGTGTATTTTGATTTAGCATAATCAAACACAACTTTTCTCCATTGTGTTACGTTAGTCCGTTACACACCGATGCAGACGATACATAAACGGGCAGTTACGAAACGATGCAGACGGAAAATTACAGAAGGTCTAGTGACCATTACGTCTTTAGCCTTAGAACTTCCAAGAAAGTCCGTCAAACATAGTTCGTTCAAAAAACTTAGTTACTGTTTCAAGTTATAGATCAGCAACATCGTACAAAAATGTTCTAAGCTCCCGTGACCGACTATGATTGTTTAGACGGTCAGTAAATAGTTGAAGGGTTAGCGCGAACCCTTCAACTATTTACTGACCGTCTAAATCATCCGTTCACCCTTCAACAATTTACTGACCGTCTAAATAATCATAGCGCGAACCCTTCAACTATTTACTTACCGTCTAAATAATCATAGTCGGTCACTAGGGAGCTTAGAACTTATATTATATGATAGAAATAAGAGTAGAATATGTTAATGGCAATCCTCTACCTTTACTAAATTTATCACTCTTATCTCAACACTTTGTCAGGGGAAAATATAAATTAAAAATACGCCGAGGCTTGCCGCAAATCTGTAGTAATAGATGTACTAGTTAATTAGAAAAGAATTGGTAGGTTGCTATTAAATAACTTGAAAATATCACAAAACATTAAATTGAGAAATGGAATTGTATATAGTTATTTACAACAAGACAAAATATTGGTTGTGTTATTTAGTTATTTACAACAAGACAAAATAGTTGTCGTGTTATATAGTTATTTACAACAAGACAAAATAGTGGTCGTGTTGTATAGTTATTTACAACAAGACAAAATAGTGGTTGTGCTATATAGTTATTTACAACAAGACAAAATAGTGGTCGTGTTATATAGTTATTTACAACAACACAAAATAGTGGTCGTGCAATGTAATTATTTACAACAAGACAAAATAGTTGTCGTGTTATATAGTTATTTACAACAACACAAAATATTGGTCGTGTTATATAGTTATTTACAACAAGACAAAATAGTTGTCGTGTTATATAGTTATTTACAACAACACAAAATATTGGTTGTGCTATATAGTTATTTACAACAACACAAAATAGTGGATGTGCAATGTAATTATTTACAACAAGACAAAATAGTTGTTGTGTTATATAGTTATTTACAACAAGACAAAATAGTGGTCGTGTTATATAGTTATTTACAACAACACAAAATAGTGGTCGTGCAATGTAATTATTTACAACAAGACAAAATAGTGGTCGTGCAATGTAGTTATTTACAACAAGACCAAATAGGGGTCGTGTTATATAGTTATTTACAACAGGACAAAATATTGGTTGTGTTATATAGTTATTTACAACAACACAAAATATTGGTTGTGTTATATAGTTATTTACAACAACACAAAATAGTGGTCGTGTTATATAGTTATTTACAACAAGATAAAATAGTGGTCGTGTTATATAGTTATTTATCAATGCTTAGTACAAATTAAAGGAAATTTGCATATATAATACTGAAAGAACATTACGACTGTATTTGTCTGCCGTGACTGATATCGATATCATCACCCCTTTATCGTACCCCTTAAAATGATATTGATCACGTGACTACGTCGACGTCACAATTCATGATGCAGAACAAGACTTTCTCATGTTTAAGTATATGATAAACATAATATGATATGGCTCTTTCCGTATCACATCCCGTATCAACCCTCGACCAATATCATCCCTCGAGCTAAAGCTCTCGGGATGATATTGGTGTCTCGGGTTGATACGGGATGTGATACGGAAAGAGCCATATAATATTCTCTATTTACAACAAGACTAAATAGTTGTTGTGTTATATAGTTATTTACAACAAGACAAAATATTGGTTGTGTTATATAGTTATTTACAACAAGACAAAATAGTTGTTGTGTTATATAGTTATTTACAACAAGACAAAATAGTTGTTGTGTTATATAGTTATTTACAACAAGACAAAATAGTGGTTGTGCTATATAGTTATTTACAACAAGACAAAATAGTTGTTGTGTTATATAGTTATTTACAACAAGACAAAATATTGGTCGTGTTATATAGTTATTTACAACAAGACAAAATAGTTGTTGTGTTATATAGTTATTTACAACAAGACAAAATAGTTGTTGTGTTATATAGTTATTTACAACAAGACAAAATAGTTGTGTTATATAGTTATATATTACACTTTACGTTTTTATTTTCCCTATTTGTCTTTGTTAGCGCAGCCGGTCACTATTTTCGTATATGGACCGGTAGTATATGGACCGGCCAGATACCTGCATTATTTTAGATAAAAAGTATAATATAGCAAATAGTTCATGTCACTTCGGGTCATATGGCAGTATATGGACCGGTCCGTCACCATAAATATATGATATGCACATCAGAAGCTTCGATCCATATAATATTTTTTTGGTGACGGACCGGTCCATATACTGCCATATGACCCTCCGTGCCATGAACTATTTGTTATTTACAACAAGACTAAATAGTGATCGTATTATATGGTTATTTACAACAAGACAAAATAGTGGTCGTGTTATATAGTTATTTACAACAAGATAAAATAGTGGTCGTGTTATATAGTTATTTATCAATGCTTAGTACAAATTAAAGGAAATTTGCATATATAATACTAAAAGAACATTGCGACTGTATTTGTCTGCCGTGACTGATATCGATATCATCACCCCTTTATCGTACCCCTTAAAATGATATTGATCACGTGACTACGTCGACGTCACAATTCATGATGCAGAACAAGACTTTCTCATGTTTAAGTATATGATAAACATAATATGATATGGCTCTTTCCGTATCACATCCCGTATCAACCCTCTATCATCCCTCGAGCTAAAGCTCTCGGGATGATATTGGTGTCTCGGGTTGATACGGGATGTGATACGGAAAGAGCCATATAATATTCTCTATTTACAACAAGACTAAATAGTTGTTGTGTTATATAGTTATTTACAACAAGACAAAATATTGGTTGTGTTATATAGTTATTTACAACAAGACAAAATAGTTGTTGTGTTATATAGTTATTTACAACAAGACAAAATAGTTGTTGTGTTATATAGTTATTTACAACAAGACAAAATAGTGGTTGTGCTATATAGTTATTTACAACAAGACAAAATATTGGTCGTGTTATATAGTTATTTACAACAAGACAAAATAGTGGTTGTGCTATATAGTTATTTACAACAAGACAAAATAGTGGTCGTGTTATATAGTTATTTACAACGAGACAAAATAGTTGTTGTGTTATATAGTTATTTACAACAAGACAAAATAGTTGTTGTGTTATATAGTTATTTACAACAAGACAAAATAGTTGTTGTGTTATATAGTTATTTACAACAAGACAAAATAGTTGTGTTATATAGTTATATATTACACTTTACGTTTTTATTTTCCCTATTTGTCTTTGTTAGCGCAGCCGGTCACTATTTTCGTATATGGACCGGTAGTATATGGACCGGCCAGATACCTGCATTATTTTAGATAAAAAGTATAATATAGCAAATAGTTCATGTCACTTCGGGTCATATGGCAGTATATGGACCGGTCCGTCACCATAAATATATGATATGCACATCAGAAGCTTCGATCCATATAATATTTTTTTGGTGACGGACCGGTCCATATACTGCCATATGACCCTCCGTGCCATGAACTATTTGTTATTTACAACAAGACTAAATAGTGATCGTATTATATGGTTATTTACAACAAGACAAAATAGTGGTCGTGTTATATAGTTATTTACAACGAGACAAAATAGTGGTTGTGTTACATGTATATAGTTATTTACAAGACAAAATAGTGGTCGTGTTATATAGTTATTTACGTTTTATTCACCCGAGGAAAAGTCATTGACAAAAGACGATCAAAATGTTAAAATTCGTGATAATCATGGTATATTTTAGTATCATGTGACTCCATTCATCTATAACTATTGTTCTTGTTTCGCATAACAATGAATCTGAAACAGTGAGTCTGATCAAAATGGTGGTCATTGTATTACTAACATATATAAGTATTGTTTTAAAGGGGCATTAGCTACGATTTTGACCCAAAAAGTTATGTTTTGGAAATTGGTAAATAGCTTTAAAATGATGAAATAAAGGTAAATATTACACATTAAACAGCTTATCGTACCACTTTTCGCTTTTTGAAAACAAAAATTACCATCGATTTATTATTTCCTTGCAAGCAAATAATTTGACCTCGCTTTCTCCGTATGCAACTGACCTTAATAGTGACAGGTAAAAACGAATAATTTGTATTTTGTCGCTTATTAACTGCAAATTTGCATGGTTCTTTGTCCGTAAGTAACGCCGACTAAAAGCAGATTCACAGAAAGTAAGAAACAAGTGCATCGTTGTACTGATTTAATGACGATTCGGCAAACTCCGTAAACAATGCTGATAATTAATAAGATGGCGTCCATTTCTTGATGATCTCAAAACACGAGCAGTTGCACCTTTTTTCCCCGATGCGCGTACATTTCATAACATGCATAAGTTACAGAAACACGTTTTATTAAGGCATCAATCATATCTGATAGTTGGTAACAAACATAATGCCCCTTTAAAATGTATGGACCAATCGGTGGCAATACGTTTGCGCACATTCTAGACAGGAGATTGCACGATTGCGGACAATTCACCTGTATTTTAATGTTACATTTGCGCACACTACCTTTCCAATATACCTGCATAATTTACTACGTTTGCGCAAACATAAAATTCTATACTTCAAGTGAACAGTATTACCTACACTTATATCATACCTGTATGATTTATATAGAACTGGGGCCGTGTTCTCCAAAGTATCCTAAGATTTGTCCTCAGATATGTCTTAGGACGATTTTTAGGATGGTCTTGGGACCATCTTAGGACATGTCCAAGGAGTGATTTCGAAGCTATCTTAAGACTATCCTAACTTAGGATGTCTTAACTATGTCTTAAGTGTCAACGCAATTATTAGCAAAATAGAAATATCGTGTACAACAACTATTTCCAATATTAATATATAACAAACCCTTGATAAAAATACTCATAATAAAATATAAGATGTAAATACATTTTTTTTTCAATTTCATTTATTTTTTACGCTGCATCCCATGAGTTTGTTTCTTGTTTTCTTTAATTTACAGTTATCTATATACGTAGTTCTGTGTGCGATATATAACTAATGTGTAGCACTTTTCTATAATGAAGTACAGTCATTACCTTAATTTTTTGTGTGGTTACTTTCGAGTGAGCTGATTTCAAATTTTGCGACATATCCTAAGTTAGGACATGGTCGAGAACACGACTTAGGACTAAGATTTGTCCTAAGATGGTTTTAGGACATGTCTTAGTCCTCAGACACTTTCGAGAACACGGCCCCTGGTGAGTATTATTTAATATACATTATTCATTCTGAAATAAAATTTTGATTTGGAAACATGGAAAAATTTGTCACCAACAGAGGGAAACCTGTCCTTCTAGATGATGGCTTTCAGCATAGAATCCATAGAGGAGCTAAGTCATCGAGAACATGGCGATGCACTAAAAAGAATGCAAGGCAACATGCACTATTGATCTCAGATCTTTTGCCAGGCGATGTTAAATCGGTCAGACATGCCATATACAGGAGACGGAGAAAAACGCAACCATAACTGTCAAAGTCGAGAGAAGAAACGCACGAGGCGCTAGATCAGTATGACGCGTTCTCCAGTCAAATGAAATAAGTTTAGATTAAGCTAAAAATGTGCGCAAACGTAGTACTTTTTTGTGCACGAATGATATATGTGCGCAAACGTAAATTCCAAAAATGTGCGCAAGCGTGTTTTCACCGACCAATCATCTACATGTTCAGTATTTTATTTCAAAATATAATTTGGCATATTTTATAAATTATGATTATGATTACAAGCATACATAACTATGACCACATATATTATAAGGTCTTCTCTGTTTCTTCTATATGATATATCATATATACACACTATTACCTTTCAATGCTGAATGATATGATGATTAATTAAACATCTGTCTGTTCACATAATAAACTAGTGCCACTTAATTTACATATGGGTATAACATATTTCAATAATCTTCACAATTTATTATATATAAAGATTCTTTTTTACATACTCTTTGACGATAATAATATTTCTATAAATTGAATAATAAAAAAACAGACTGCATGATATAAATTACATACATATATAAGGAAAATATGGAATATGATATTTGGTATGAAAGGTTATACAAAAATAATAGCAAAGTAAGTTTTCCAGGGGTTTTATTGAACGCAGTGGTCATAGCGTATGTCCACTTAACCAACAAACACACGATTTAATTTACATATAAAATAGCATAAAATGGTTGATTCAGATTTTGTTTTCGATTTCCAATGTCCTGCAGATTTGAATTTCACGGCGATTTTCGCCTACGTGAGGGTTTCGTGACGTTCAAACCTAACACGTGACATAGTAATGACAGTCGCGTGGCAGACGACTGCAATGGCGTGCGATGTCCATTTCAAGTGTGGTGATAAGCTCTTTTAACAATCCTGTACAGACACTTATTCTGTTTATCCAATGAAGTGTAAACAGTGGAGTTTGTCATCCTTATTTGATTAAAGGCTATTTTGTTATTTTCCCATTTAATCGTTGATATTATTAACAATACGGTCTCTACCTGCGCTGTGATAAATAATTTCTCAATATAATCACTTTATTGAATTCTTTAGATTAAATCTTCTCGATATTTCCCCACTTATTTTACCTAAGTGTATCTTTTTTACAATACAGTACCGATTAACATAATATAGATGTCAAGCATTCATATTATATTATGTTACCTTCAGTAAAATGATGGTTTTATTATCATACACAGTCAAGTGTAAATTGTATTACCTTTAATAGGTGTCGTTAACTTTCTTATTATATTCACTAGAAGAACTCTTAAAACTTGTAATTGAAAATTATATGAAAACAAATATTTGATGACTAATAATAATTCAGAGAAATTATGATACTACTACATCAAAAAAGTAATTTATCAGTAGAAAGTGGTTTCCATACCTGAAATCATATTACGTTTTATGTGTTGAGGTTGGTTATTGTTGTTTATCGTCACTTTCAGCAATCTATCAACTTTAAGATGACTACCAGACGTCATGGGGAAGATAAGCCAGGCCAGTTATATCATACTGACCAGTGAAACCACCGGTCTTAGTAGAGGTCTTAATATTTCAGGTTGGTATCGGGGCGCGAAATCACATCAGTCGCATAAGGCTTGTGGTCAGACTAGGTAATTAATAAAGAGATGGCACATTTTGCTACAAGATCTGTGCACTTCCTCTTTCCCTCGATGACACAGTTTAATGAAATAAACTCTTAGCGAATGTAAAGATATCCGTCTTTTGTCCTTTCCTATAACTAATTACATGTATCATTATACATAACCCTAATAACCGCTTACCGGACCAGTCACATTGATCTCCGTGAAAACAATTGTCTTCCAGACATTAATTTAAGTTTCATACATTCAATGTTCACCAAGCGTAATCAGGGGAAAGAACTGTTGAAGAGAGGAAATCTGGATGGAATGTAGTGTCAGTAGGTCCATGTCGCTATGACTTTTATCTAAAGCCTGGTTTGGGGATATTAACTTCTGTTCTATGCACATCAGCTGTTGCAACCTTTCACTGCTATGTATTAGTAGGTCAAACGTTATGTTCACTGATTTATGTTGAACATATATTTACTTGATATTAACTAGTTTTCTATACATAGCAGAGGAAATAAACTTTGACTGATGGATGTCAAATAGCACTATCAATGTTAGTCTCAGTAAATCAAAGGTCAAGACAACTATTACCATATATATAATTTGTTTCTGAGGCATTGTGTTCAATACATAACACGTGTACCATATCTTAATAGAAGTTTCTTCTGTGCAAATAGTAAAACTATTGTTTTAAAGAATATATAAGTCTATTCGGCACGTGCATCTCTGATGTTTGTACCCCTTTGGTGTCTTCAAACTCTTCTGATTGTTATATACTCAAACATTTCTATATTTTGATGATACATTTTATATTTCTAGTCTCTAATGGATACCACTAATGTCTTTAATGTGATTAATTGGTCTTAAATCTATATGAAGTATCAATCGGGTTTTCGTATGTTCTATCCGTAGCATAATGGTCTTCAACTAACATATTCAACATTCTTATCTAGTAGTTGCTGCCATTTCCATTAAAGTGTATGAGCAGAATGTCATTGATTGTTCTCTTTTCTGTAACATCTGGAGATCTAGAGAATGGCTGGACAGTCTCCGACACTCGTGTGTGTCTGTTCCAAGCAATCATCTATATTTCCGTTGACTGCTGTCTTTCTCTTTTTGTGATTAGATGTTAAATAGTTGACAGAGGGTTTGTTCATATTGTTGTAGCTAGGTATATTACATATTGTTGTAGCTATAGGTATATTACATATTGTTGTAGCTATAGGTATATTACATATTGTTGTAGCTATAGGTATATTACATATTGTTGTAGCTATAGGTATATTACATATTGTTGTAGCTATAGGTATATTACATATTGTTGTAGCTAGGTATATTACATATTGTTGTAGCTAGGTATATTACATATTGTTGTAGCTAGGTATATTACATATAGTTGTAGCTATAGGTATATTACATATTGTTGTAGCTATAGGTATATTACATATTGTTGTAGCTATAGGTATATTACATATTGTTGTAGCTATAGGTATATTACATATTGTTGTAGCTATATGTATATTACATATTGTTGTAGCTATAGGTATATTACATATTGTTGTAGCTATAGGTATATTACATATTGTTGTAGCTAGGTATATTACATATTGTTGTAGCTATAGGTATATTACATATTGTTGTAGCTATAGGTATATTACATATTGTTGTAGCTATATGTATATTACATATTGTTGTAGTTATAGGTATATTACATACTGTTGTAGCTATAGGTATATTACATATTGTTGTAGCTATATGTATACTACATATTGTTGTAGCTATAGGTATATTACATATTGTTGTAGCTAGGTATACTACATATTGTTGTATCTATAGGTATATTACATATTGTTGTAGCTATAGGTATATTACATATTGTTGTAGCTAGGTATATTACATATTGTTGTAGCTATAGGTATATTACATATTGTTGTAGCTATAGGTATATTACATATTGTTGTAGCTATAGGTATATTACATATTGTTGTAGTTATAGGTATATTACATATTGTTGTAGCTATATGTATATTACATATTGTTGTAGCTATAGGTATATTACATATTGTTGTAGCTATAGGTATATTACATATTGTTGTAGTTATAGGTATATTACATATTGTTGTAGCTATAGGTATATTACATATTGTTGTAGCTATAGGTATATTACATATTGTTGTAGCTATAGTTATATTACATATTGTTGTAGCTATAGGTATATTACATATTGTTGTAGCTATAGGTATATTACATATTGTTGTAGTTATAGGTATATTACATATTGTTGTAGCTATAGGTATATTACATATTGTTGTAGCTATATGTATATTACATATTGTTGTAGCTATAGGTATATTACATATTGTTGTATCTAGGTATATTACATATTGTTGTAGCTATAGGTATATTATATATTGTTGTAGCTATAGGTATATTACATATTGTTGTAGTTAGGTATATTACATACTGTTGTAGCTATAGGTATATTACATATTGTTGTAGCTATAGGTATATTACATATTGTTGTAGCTATATGTATATTACATATTGTTGTAGCTATAGGTATACTAAATATTGTTGTTGCTATAGGTATATTACATATTGTTGTAACTATAGGTATATTACATATTGGTCTATTACTGTTCATATTAATTTTCGAGAATATATAGAACAGGTTAGCAAAATCGGAGTATTGGCAAATACGATTTCAAATGGAGACGCATGCATGTACATATATTAGCTGACCGAAGACTTTTTACTTACAATAGATGGATAAGAATTATCATATTTGTCCCAATCGATGTTGGTAATAGCTTAATAGTTGTGCAACATCATGTGAGTAATACTTGTAGGCAAAAGGAGGCACTGGAATGGGGCAATTATATTTTTTATATAATTATATAAAATACTACAAGAAGAACGCTTACTTGATGAATAGGTGTGGATATCAACGACAATTCCTAGCAAGATGTTGCTAAGGATATAGTGTAAGTTGTGTTTTAAGTATAATTACACCATATATAAGAATGCTGGATTCTGATTGGTTAATAGCCGTGATATTTTTTTTTACAATTTAGGCCTTGCATTGTGAACTTTTGCAGAATTTGTACTTCATGTAGGTGTATTTGCATAAGATTTAACTTTTTTCATGGTATTTGCACAATCGTATTTGCCGTTTTTACCCTTCACCGAGACTCTTGTATCAAAATGTGTAAAACGTTATCAGTTGTGCGTTTTATGTAACAATCGTATTTGCCGTGTTTACCCTTAACCGAGACGATTGTAACAAAATTTGTAAAACGCTATCAGTTGTGCGTTTTATGTAACATCATTCGGGAGAATTAAACAGGTCCTGAAAACGACAAACAAAAGGTATTATTTATCTAGTCAGTGTTCTAAATAATATTCGGTATAATTAAACAGATATATCATGTTTGGGAGGGGTATTTGCGAAAAATACCAGTCTTGAGACTAAATTTCCCTCACCATTCGGCTCGGGAAATTTTTCGTCTCTCGACTGGTATTTTTCGCAAATACCCCTCCCAAACATGATATATCTGTATATAAGGAGCCTGGCATTCTATATACACGACGTATTCATCTACGTCTATTCCGAAGACCGAGTTGTGTATTTATGTCGTCCCACACAATTAACGGACTCTCTATCGGAAGAGAAAACTATGTCCTATTTTCGGGGTCCTTCTGGAGAACATTTTTTAGGAACAATTCGTAACACAGATGTGAAGAAATAGGAAATGTCTATCAGAAAGTTTTATAAATACATATGTCGTCGTCTTGTTTATGTTCAATGAGTTGAGGTTCGAGTTGACTGTTCGTTTTGTTGATATTAGTAGAATTGTAGCCCATGATAACCGTTTAAATATTTTTCGTAGTGTGGTACGTGTCAAATCTTTCCACTATCATTAAATTTCGTATCTGTTATTTGGAAGTTGTAACCAAGAAGAAACCATGATCGCGTTTACACAAAATAAAACAGTCAAATCAACCCTCGGTTAAAAACCGCTAGTTTAAAGAACAGAACTTTTTATGGCTGTTAATATTCCCAAATTCACAGATAAGTCTTCAACAAAAAGTATAATTCATACACAAGATATGGCATTACGACCTATAATACTGAAGCTGAACAAGTAAATATTAAATTGCCATTGAACCAATGTCATTTTGTCTAATATAATATATGTAAGCAGTCAAAACTTAAGAAAATATTTCATTGTTCATCTGCGAGCAGAACATATAGGTTCATTCTTCACATGTGTCTATTGTATATAGCGTTTGGAACAATATAATGGGACACAAATACATTGTACATCTTGACCAATCATTGCAACATGAACGAAAGTCAAATGTGTAAAAAAAAAGTAGGATAAAAATGGGAAACAAGGGAACCGCGAAGAATATAAATAGGTCATATTTATCAGCTGATGTGATACCACTTCTCGGAAAGTAACATCCCATAGTATGTCAATATACAACTCGCCCTCAGAAAGTAATATCCGATAGCATGTCAATATACAACTCGCCCTCAGAACTGGACGTAAGCGAGTTTCTTGTGTTTAAATAAAGTTACGCTCGTTACAAGTGAAATATAAATTGCAGCAGCTCCTACAGAATAATAATTTATCATGGGTGATCGTTGGCGGCCCGTTGCAAGGCAAAATCTCCTTGTCCATTATATCCTATTTTTTCTTCTGGTAATGTGTACACGTTTCCATCCACTGGCACGGCGTATTTCCCAATGCCACCTACAAGATGTTAAATTTGTACATTTTTTCTTGTTAGCATAAATAAATCTGATTTATTGCTTATTTGACATTAAACAACAATCAATTATCAAAGGAATAGAGATTTGGTTAAATTGATTGTTGTAGTCATTAATGTGTTTATCGTGCAAAAACAATAATTAGGGGAGAATATACGTAATATTCAACTGGCAGTTTTTCCCGACATTTCATAAACAACGGTAAATGGTAAATCTCCCCAAAATAAAATAATGAAAAATATAAATTCAACATAATAAATAATTTGTGTGAATTTTTAATATTTTCTTGAAAGGGGTGATAACTCTGCATAAGAATAATCAAATATTAACATGAATCGAAATGAAATTATTTAGCTGCTTCTTTATTTTAGAATGTACATTTAACCCGTATATTAGTTATGATATTAATTTCTATCATCATGAAATATTGTTGAAAGTGGCGTTAAAAACCATCAAACAAACATCTATCATAATATAAATGTATATCTGTACGCCACCTTTGGTGTTCTATTTTAAATTGTTTGAAATGTAGGTGTTATCTCCCTTTTACCACTTTCAATCAGTGACTTGTTAATGAAATAGAATCCGAATGAACATTCTGAATAACAAGACATTTTTCTTTTTATTAACTCTGCAACAGTTCCACATGCCAATCTATTTTCAATCAAATATTATAAGCTAACTTTTGCGCGGACTATTACCTGTACTTAACATTCTTACATTTGCACGGACTATCACCTGTAACATTCTTACATTTGCACGGACTATCACCTGTAACATTCTTACATTTGCACGGACTATCACCTGTAACATTCTTACATTTGCACGGACTATCACCTGTAACATTCTTACATTTGCACGGACTATCACCTGTAACATTCTTACATTTGCACGGACTATCACCTGTAACATTCTTACATTTGCACGGACTATCACCTGTAACATTCTTACATTTGCACGGACTATCACCTGTAACATTCTTACATTTGCACGGACTATCACCTGTAACATTCTTACATTTGCACGGACTATTACCTGTAACATTCTTACATTTGCGTTGATATTTACCTGTAACATTCTTACATTTGCGTTGATATTTACCTGTAACATTCTTACATTTGCACGGACAATTACCTGTAACATTCTTACATTGCGCTGATATTTACCTGTAACATTATTACATTTGCGCTGATATTTACATGTAACATTATTACATTTGCGCTGATATTTACCTGTAACACTATTACATTTGCGCTGATATTTACCTATAACATTATTACATTTCCACGGATTACCTGTTTTTTTAAGTATATTTGGTATTTTCATAACATTTTATGCTTTCTATATAAGTACTGATTCTACAACTTATATTACTTACCTCTTCCGTCAGTTAGAAATTAGTTTGTATAAGTATTTTTTGTTCCCCCTTAAATTGTTGGCATACGTTGAGTGCTATGGGTTAAGGTTATTGCTCTTAACGCCATTTTCAACAATATCACTGTTAAACTTTATCACATAATGTTGTATCGAGTACACCTCGTCTGAGCGGGATTCGAACTCATATCGTTAGTGGTGAAACGTACTGATTGTATAGGTAGTTATAAATCCAACTACCATACGATCACGACCACGAAGACCCCCTGGAAGAGGTTGAATGAACCTATTGACTATAATAAGTATTTCATAACAATATGAATAGAAGTTAAGACTTTTCTGTGTTTATAATTTGCGTACCTTACTGTATAATATATTTCTTCTTTAAATATAAATTGACCAATTGTTTGTATTATGTTTGACTTCAAGTATGTTTACTGGTCATATTGACTGTTTGTTACCACGTCGATAAAACTGCATATCAATAATTGCTAATTGGACAATTACATCAAAATGTGTTTCAATCAAAGTTTTCAATGCATCAATACAAGTTTCTATTCCGAACTCGGCATGTGATTAGTTATCGACAAAATACTGGTCCAATGACATACAGTAAACAATTTCTAAGACAAATGTGTGTATGAGTGTGTATTGTAGCTTAATGTTATGTACGATACAAAATAGAAATGTTGGATAAGTTGAATCCCCTTTGCCACCTTAGTTAAATTGGTAATATCCTACTGTCCAGTTTATTTAGACAATCGACACAGTCATGGAAATTGTTGTATCAGTGTTTTTCCCTCGTTATTTTTCTATGCTGTATTTTCTAGTGGACAATTGAGTAATGAACCACAAGTTTAAACGTCAAGCAGTTCAGCAAATTCAATCCCATAGATTTATTCAATGATTCGTCCAGAACATAATTTGACGGGTGTAATTAGTGTAACGGGAACTGTGTATCTTCCGGTGCACATGAGTTCTCATCCGGTTTTAATGGGGTTCGTGTTGCTCAATCTAGTTTTCTGTGTAGTGTTTTGTCGACTATTGTTTGTCTCTTTGTCCATTTTTATTTGGTTGTTGTATTTTCTGTCCTTCGATTTACGACATCTCATTACCCTTTGTGGTATCACCAAACTTTTTGTAACTTGAAATCAATGTATTTCTAAAGTGTAGCAGAACTGTAATTGTTATTTTATTTTCCCCGTAACCTTTGTATTTGTGCTATTTTTGTGTTTGTGTCCAGATGGTCTATTTACTTAAACAGTGATTGACTTACCTGGACCAAATGGTAATGTGAGGTAGTTTCATCCATTGTCTGTCGTCATCGTCGTACGCGTAATCTTTCGTTTTAATCTTCTCTGCAACAATTTTGTCAATTCGAACCAAGCTTGGTATGTTCATTGGATGATCCTCTAATTTTTTTGGATCGGAAATACACAATAGAAACAAAAATCCCAAAGGTGTCAAAAATTGTGCTTTTGTATATGTGAAGCGCTGATTGTTCTACCAATCTTGACGAAGCCTTTTTTTGTCCTTAAGGTTCCCTATATAATTCTCTGTATGTAGTATGCCAACATATTTGTTATGGATCTTAGCGCTTTAAAGATATTAGAGGTCAAAGTGTGTCTCCTGAAATAGGAGGGTTTACCAATAAAAGTTGAAGAAAACGAGTATCATTATTATTGTTATATTAATATTGCAAAACACTGGACTATTTTACATGTATTTTTTTTTATTAAACTCATGTTAACTGTCGTTTTTATTTATTATGTCTTTGTCTTTTATATCTAAAACAACCGATTTTTATATAGTTTGCAATATTTCGTTCAAAATAGATTAGCTGTGGTCATTAATAAAAAATGTCTTGTTATTCAGAAGTTTCATGCGGATTTTTTTATATTTACAAGCCATTGGCGGGAAATGTGGTAAAAGGGAGATAACACGTACATTACAAACAATTTAAAATAGAACATCAAAGGGATAATATGAAGCAGCCGGCCACGATACTGGTACTACAATACTGGCACACAATACTGGTAATGTAATACCAGTATTTTACCAGAATCTTCCAGTATCTGCAATACTGGTACAGATACTAGTAAATACTAGTATCCCAGTATCTTCCAGAATTTTCCAGTATCTGCAATACTAGAAGATACTGGTCATTGGCAAACTATGAGTATTGTAGATACCGGAAGATTCTGGGAAATACTGGTAATACCAGTATTGCAGATACTGTGAAATACTGGTAATACCAGTATTGCAGATACTGGAAGATTCTGGAAAATACTGGTAATACCAGTATTGCAGATACTGGAAGATTCTGGAAAATACTGGTAATACCAGTATTGCAGATACTGGAAAATTCTGGAAAATACTGGTTATACCAGTATTGCAGATACTGGAAGATTAGGTATGAAGTTGCGGAATGTACTTTTATATTGGGGGTTTTTTCAACACAGATCTTCCAAATCTTGCATATAACGTTTGTATTCCGCTTCTCCTTTCCCCGGGCCTCCCTATGCCCTGTCCACTCTCTCAGTAAAACCCCTGTGAACCGCCATAGAAATGTCTATGTAAAATTAACCCCTCAATCTGGCCAACCCCTCAAAACCATCCGAATTTTCTGGTCCCATCGCTGGACGGTTTACAGAAGTTTCAGTTTATATATTATTTATATATTGAAGATGTGCATATTGTTTGGAATTGGTATTCGGACGAATTTTCGAGTTGTTGAACTTAGCCAATTTTTGTGAAAAATCGTGACATACTGTGCACGATTAATTACCCCGTATAACCGGTAATTTCTGCGGCAATCAAATTTCTGCGGTATTCTGCGGTTAACTCCGGACCGCAGAAATTAAAATCGCAGAATATAAATGTTTAATGTCCGGTACAAAATACCTCCAAATTCCGCCGTAAGTGTCAAATATTTAATTAGTTCTAATTACTACATCCAAATAATAATAAAAAAACTGGTACTATATACATGTTTACACAACAATTAAAGGTTATTTAGCTGTGGCATGATGATTTTTAACTGTTAATTATAATTAATCCAGATAAAGAAATATGATTCTACCAAGCTGACACCGACAATAATTGAAACAATCACATGATTAAATGTTTACAATCATAATAAAGTTTATTAAAGCAATATTTAGAATTGTTATTACATAAATTAATATTAGTGTTTTTTTAATTGTTGTAATAGCTTCGAATTCGATTGAATAATATCAAATATATATTGGTAAGGTAATTTGACATGACTGGATGGAGCCTAATACTAACGGTAAATACAATGAGCTGTGATTTACAGTTAGAATTAGGCTCTGCCCACTCGTGTCAAATTGCCAAATACTAGAGTTTCCAGTATTGTGTGAATTACAATACTAGTATTACCAGTATTGCTGGATGAAGAATACTGGAGCTTCCAGTATTGTGTGTTTTACAATACTAGTATTACCAGTATTGCTAGATGACGAATACTAGAGTTTCCAGTATTGTGTGCTTTACAATACTAGTATTACCAGTATTGCTGGATGAAGAATACTGGAGCTTCCAGTATCGTGTGTTTTACAATACTAGTATTACCAATATTGTTGGATGAAGAATACTGGAGCTTCCGGTATTGTGTATAGATCAACGATTCTGGTATTCCAGTATTGTAAATGCACGATACTGGTACATCCAGTATTGTATATGTACGATACTGGTATTACCAGTATTGTAACATTACAATACTGGTATTTCTAGTAGTATTGTACAGTGTTACAATACTGGTATTACCAGTATTGTAATATTTACAATACTGATATTTCCAGTATTGTAAATATTATAATACTGGTAATACCAGTATTGTAAATATTACAATACTGGTAATACCAGTATCGCGGCCGGCTGCTTCATATTATCCCATAAAAGTTCTACATTATGTATTGGGTTAGGAAAATGGTATTTAACGTCACATGCAACGATATTTCAGTTATACCATGGGGGTTAGTTTTAATTCTGGAGAAAACCACCGACCTGCAACAAACCACTGACAAACTTTTTCACTATATTGGAAATTAATATGATATATATATATACATGATCAAATAAACGTATATTGTCAGAAAATATAAAATTTATTTGTAAGAGCTTTAGAAACAAGTAGAAAAACGAGCTTTTCTGTCCTGTTTCGCAGCGAGTGCAAATGAATTTTATATTTTCCAACAATGTACCTATACTGTATTTCTCCTGCAATGTAAACAAAACCAAAACAACTACCGGTATCAAATTATTTAAAAAAAAGGAGAAACAAACGTCGATCTACTTTTTTTATGGTGCCCTCTGTTAGATTACCACTCTTTACCGATTTTTACAGGAATCAGGTTCCAGGAAAACCATATCTTGCTCAGTGACCGTATGTAACAAAAAATATACAGTCAATGCAATCTGATTGCTAAAACACAACAAGTGCAGGATAAATTAAAATACGGTTTAAATTTACATTCTAAAATAAAGAAGCAACTTAAAGGGATATTGTCTACCAGCTGCGTAATTTTCTCATACCCAAAATTATTGTCGATTTCCGTACTGACCTTCATAAAATGAAGATTAAACACCGAATTATTGATGAATACGCTCCGAAACGTTGTTTTTTCGACTAAAACAGCTGACCATCGTTACCGGAAGCTAATTAATTATGCACCGACCTGGGCGAGGCCAACTCTATTTATTTATCTATTTTTATGTCAGTAGCCCGGATGCTGCAGCATGGATATTGAGGTAAGTTTCTATAAAAGTTGAGGAAAAAAGCTATTTGCGAACCGATTGTATCTAAAAGACGTAGAATAAATAATTTCTGTATCAGGAATAGATTTTCTTTGATGAAAACTACATGCCTTAACAGATTCAGCCGATATTTCCACGATAACCATTGAAAACATGCCAGGAGGCACCCCATGGGGACAAGCTCAACTACGTATTTTTGATCGGAAATTTTTGCCGGCGTTAAAAATAACTAAATTTGTTTTTTTCTTCTTATAAGTTATGAAGTTGTTCCCCGAGATTTTGATACACGTGTTAAATTAATTTATTTTAGCCAGTTTTACCGACAATATGAAAACAGAGACATACATGTAGAACACAGTGAAATATATGTCTGATGAAAACGAATGACGTAGCCAGTGTTGTTTTATTTGTTAATTGACTGGAATGTTTCAGAGAAATTTGGGCTGGATTAAAAACAAAAGATGACCGGAATAGTATATCCTTGTAACGGTCTTTATCGCTATCGGTTGTATCCAAACAAATATTCCATTTTATTTGGAATCCTTTCGGCACAACAGATTCCTGAATACAACGGGAGATAAAGTTCTGGTGCGATGTATATTTTAATATTTTCTTCTCTATTCGTATCGACTTCTGTAAATACCTAGCTAAATTCATAATTTGTATCTCTAAATTGCAATATTTAATCTACATTCAAACAAAACATTTCTTCATGGAGATTATAAATACATTTAAACAAAGCATTGCAAATATTTTCGACGGCACAACCGTCTTCGTCAGTTGCAAAACATAAACTGCTAAGAGATACAAAAAAACAACAAGACGTCATAACATCTAATCGTGCTATTATGACGTCGTAAAAAATTACTAAAAATGATCCTGAACATTATGAATAAATAAAATACACAAAGCTCAAGATCAAACTTTGTGTAATCTAAGACCTGTTAGACTAATTATTTTCTTTTGTTTATTCCCTCTTGTTGAGTGTTACACATTTTAATAAACAGTGATTCACGAATCTGTCTATATATTGTGTTATTTGTTCTTGAAATTTCTATTCCTGCATATCTGAAATCGTCGATGGAATGGTCTTTTGAATTAAAATGTATTGAAACCGGCTTGTCATATTTTTTAAATGTTCTGATATCAGAAAGATGATTTTTTACAGTGGACCGCATAAACTACATTTGATGTTCTGCAGTTTATTTTCTTATTGATCTTAATAACTCTTCCGGATCTTGTTTTCAATTCTCCCCTAAAACTTTTTTCACAGATGACACATTTTCGTCCACATTTTCCTTGTAGTCTTGATTCTGGCAATGGGTTCTTCTTTAATACTTTTGCAGTCTTTTGGTGGACCATGATATCGGCAAGATTGTTATCCCTTCTAAATGAACACAGAGGCTGATCCTTAAATATTTTTCTTAGTTGGGGTGATTTCTTTATTATCTTTTGGTGACTACTAAGAATTTTTCCGATGTCAGGTAAAGCACAACTATAGGTTAAAATCAGGGGAACTCTATCCATTTTTTTATTCTTGTGTTTCTTTCTGTATTTTAAAGTTTCCTTTCGATCGAGCTCATCCACTTTCAACAGTTGTTTTTCTATCAGATTAGAGTTGTATCCTCGTAGTGTTAATCTCTCTTTTATCTTACTTCTCTCCTTTTCATACTCCTCCTTATCATCACAAATTCGTTTAACTCTGACTCCCAAACCATACGGTATTGATTTTTTAACTGTCTTTGGATGGTCTGATCGTTTGTGGAGATACATATGTTTATCCGTTGGTTTTTCGTATAGTTTTGCTTTTAAAAACCCATTATCCAAAACAGTTATGGTGTCCAAAAATTCAATTTGGTTTTTAGAAAATTTAAGTTCGATTTTTATTCTCGGGTGTATAGAATTTGCCAGATCATGGAATTTTTTCAATGTTTTTTCTCCGTGTAACCAGATGCCCCATATATCATCAACATACCGAAAATAAGTGTGAGGATTGTCAGGAGATTGCTCAAGTAACTGTTGTTCCCATACACCTAAGTATGTACTAGCATAGTTCATACCCAAACGTGAGCCTATTGCTGTTCCTTCCACCTGTAGATAATGTTTTCCATTGAATGAAAAATTATTATTTTCAAGAACTAATCGTATCATAGAAAGGACATCTGTCGTTGGTATTGATGGATTTGGCCTGTTGTCCAATGCCTGTTTACATGCATCTAAGCCTTCTTGTTTGGGGACGCTTGGATATAAACCCTTTACATCCATGCAGAATAAAATTGAATCCCCCGGAAGTGTTTGCTCTATTGAATTCAATTTATCTATAAAATCAGTGGTATCTTGTATGTAAGATGGCAACGTGCGGACATGTTGTTCAAGTTCTTTTTCTGCAAATTCTGCAATATTTTCGGTTGGATGGTTTATACCGCTTATTATTAATCTCAATGGAGCATTCTCTTTGTGCATCTTTGGATTGCCTTTTACAGAGCCTTGGCTAACATTTCGTGGGAGCATGTACCTTTTTATGTCATCTGTGATGTAATTTTTTTTCCTCAATTTGTTCACTGTTTTTTCAACCTTTTTCGTGATCTCTTCGTTAAATCTTTCTCAACCTGCTTATAAGTTGAGGAATCTTGAAGCTCATTTTCAATTTTATGTACATAGTCTTCAGTGTTTATTACACATACACCAGAGCCTTTGTCACATGGTCTTATTACCATTGACTGATCAGAGAGTAAATCTTGCAAAGCTTCTTCTTCAGCCCTATTTAAGTTAATCCTGTATTTTTGCTTGACACCAGAAATGATATCATTTTTGACCAATTTTAAGTATAAGTCAAGCCATTCGCTTCTTCCTGTAGGTGGAGTCCAATTTGATTTTTTCTTCTTTATAAAATTGTATTGTTTTTGATCATAAGTCAAAACATCTTCTTTCTCATTCTGATCAACCATATGTCTACACAATAATATATATTTAAATTGCAATACTTTGTTTAAATGTTATATATTTAGATTAGAAAAAAAATTCTTTATAAATTTCACTTTTGGGACCTGCATTTCCAAATTTATTTACCTGTAATTATCATTAATTGTTATATGTAGTAATAAGTTTGTTGGCATACATTGAATATGATATTTCAAATTGTTGGCATAGGTTGAAGACACTTATGTAGCCAAACATAGAAAAAAATGCCTAAGAAAATCTGGTGGTATTGTTACTATTTTCAAAAAAAGTCTTGCAAATTTACTTGAATTCCCAGATACATCTTCTGAATATGTGCAATGGGTTAGAATTGATAGTAGTATTTTTGGTACAGACAAAAATGTTCTGCTTGGAAACATCTATATTCCCCCCGAAAACACAAAATATTCATGTTTGGATGCATTTAATGAAATTGAATCAGAAATGTTTCAATTATCTGAACATAGTGATCTCATTGGCCTTTTAGGTGATATTAATGCAAAGACAGGTAAATTACTTAATTATGTTGAAACTGATAAATCTTTACTTAACATTTTTGATTTGCAAGATGATGTTGATTTAATTAATTATATGTACGATTACGAAAATATTGTTAAAGCTGGTACTTCATTGTATAGAAATAGTAATTGTACTGGGAGACTAAATACATATGGTCATATGTTACTTGATTTTTGTAGAAAAAATAACATTTATATTGTCAATGGTAGAGTCGGTAAAGATAAATTGATTGGCGAATGTACTTGTCAAGATGTCTCTATGATAGATTACTTTTTATCGTCATCTAAATTGTTTTTCCATATATTAGATTTTGAAATCAAAAACTTTACTCCAAATTTATCGGATGTACATAGTCAACTCCATATTTCTCTGAAAATCCCAAAGAAAGAAAATGCATTAACTGCAGATGAGAATGAAAGGTCAGAACGTAATCAAGCTAGAAAATGGTGTAGTGAAAAATCACAAGAGTACTTACAAAACTTAGTGTCTGATGATAGGTTACAGAATATTATTGACACTGTAGATACTATTTCTATCAGACACGAGCATGATGAACTTCTGAGCGACAGAGACATAAATTCGGTTATTGACGATATTGGTACATTGTTTGATGATAACGCCAAAAACGTTTTTGGTACAAAAAGTGGTTTGTCACATGATGTAAGGCGAAAACAAACACCATGGTTTAACAACAAATGTAGAACCAGTAGAAAGGCTTCTCATGAAGCAAGAAAGACATATAATACATATAAGACTAATGTCACTCATAAAAATATGAACCTAGCCAGTCGTAAATATAAAAAAGACCTAAACCAGGCTTATGTTAAGTTCCAATCACGTTTATCAGGTGAAATTAGAGAAGCGTCAAGTCATAACCCCAAAAAATTCTGGGATATACTAAAACGATGTACAAACGCTAAAAAATCTAATGTAGAAGTCCCGTTGACTGAATTGTATGAATATTTCAAAAAAATCAATTCTTCTGATGAAGAATATGAACAAAACAATGATATCAATAATTATAATATACAATTTGGTTTGGAAATTTTCAATCGTATGCTTAATTGTAGTATTACTGATACTGAAATCGAAAATGTTGTTCGTAACCTACCAAACAATAAAGCAGTTGGTACAGATTGTATACAAAATGAATATTTAAAAAGTACCCCTCATTTACTACTCCCAAGTTATGTTAAAATTTTCAATATCATAAAAATTTGATACTGGTATATTCCTAGAAAGCTGGACATTAGGCGTTATTCAACCCGTATACAAAAACAAGGGGGACTCAAAGGACCCATCAAATTATAGACCAATTAGTCTACTTAGCTGCTTCAGTATGGTTTTTACAAGTATATTAAATAATCGATTAAACTCATTTGCAGACGAAGTTAACCTTATTTCCCCCTCACAAGCTGGCTTTAGAAAGATGCATTCCACATTAGATAACATTTTTATTTTGAAATCATTTATTGACTTATATTTTCTGCATAAAAAAAACTATTTTGTACATTCGTTGACTTTAGTAAAGCGTTTGATAGAGTTCATAGAAGTGGGCTGTGGACAAAAATGATAAAAAATGGTATGAATGGAAAATGTTTCAATGTAATTAAAAGTATGTACCAAAATATTAAATCCTGTGTAACAAAAAATGGTGTAAATTCTGATTTTTTTCAGTTGCAGTATAGGTCCGTCAAGGGGAAACTTATCCCTTTCCTTTTTGCAGTTTTTATAAATGATTTGAAAACGTTTTTAGATATTCATGAAGCACCATCCTTACAAACAATTGATAATCTTTTTGATGAATGTTTAAATATACTTATGAAGACCTTTCTTTTGCTGTATGCTGACGATACATTATTATTCTCGGAAACATATGAAGAAATGCAAAATTTACTAAATGTGTTTAGTGATTACTGTAAATTATGGAAACTTGAAGTTAACTTGAGTAACACTAAAACCGTTATCTTTTCAAAGCGAAAATTCCGCCCACCATTACGATTAAAATTAGACGGAAAGGAATTGGAGTATACTGATTGCTTTTCTTATCTAGGAGTTATTTTTTATTACAATGGTAGTTTTGTCCATACCAAAAAGAAGTTAGTAGAACAAGCACAAAAAGAGTTATATGCGGTATATTATAAAATTAGAAATCTGCAACTGCCTATTGATTTACAGCTGAAAATTTTTGACTCACTTGTTGCTCCTATCCTATTGTATGTGAGTGAAGTCTGGGGTGTTGGTAAGAATGACAATATTGAAAAAGTACATTTACAATTTCTAAAAAGAATTTTGGGTGTAAGAGTTACAACTCCAAATTGTTTAGTATATGGTGAGTTGGGTAGATACCCTCTTGACATTAACATCAAATGCAGGTTGCTCTGTTTCTGGAGTCGTTTAATGACTACAGAAAAGCTGTCTTCTAAGATATATACACTTCTATTCAAGTTGTATGCAAATAAGAATAGTCAGACTTTATATGTGAAAAATATACAGACTATTTTGGATAATATTGGCCTTAGTTTTATCTTTAGAAACGAAATTCCTGTTAATATAATCTGGATTAAAACACATGTGAAACAAATTCTTATTGACCAATTCATACAAAATTGGCGTTCAGAGATTGGTAATTCCTCTCGTGGTCATTTTTATTCTCTTTTCAAGAAAGAGTTTTGTATAGAACCGTATCTGCTACGCCTCGAACAAAGGTATAGAATCTATATAACTAAATTTAGGCTCTGTAACATTAGAATACCAATTGAAACAGGACGTTGGCAAAAAATTACAAGAGAAAATAGAAAGTGTACAAAATGCTCAAAAGATGTAATTGGCGATGAATATCACTACTTGTTTATATGTAA
Organism: Bathymodiolus brooksi; assembly: GCA_963680875.1. Lineage (NCBI taxonomy): Eukaryota > Metazoa > Mollusca > Bivalvia > Mytilida > Modiolidae > Bathymodiolus > Bathymodiolus brooksi. The sequence goes on along the minus strand of OY804578.1, from coordinate 88,638,969 downwards.
TAACACTGAAATACAAAGATTAAGATCCAAATATATTCCAAAATATTATGTACAAAATAGTAGTCTAGCTAAAATGGCTGGTATCTTCTCTTTGTGTAATTCTCAATTATTGAAAAGTGTAGCATTATTTTTGAAAGGAATCAGTAAATTATTCTAGTACATTAGATATTAGAGTGATCACTTCTATTCACTATGTTTTTTTCTCCAATGTTAATGTTCTTGTTGTGTCTTTGTCTTATCTCATATGTATGTATTTATGTTATAATAACTGTATGCTCATGTTGCACACTGTGCCTGAGCCTTGTTAATAAAATCTTGAATCTTGAATCTTGGTTGAAGACACCCATGGCTTATGTCCTTGTATAATTGTCTGCTATCCAATAAATCTTGTTGCGGAATAAACCGCAGGTATAGTCCTGCGTACAAAAAATACCACAATTATAAAGCGAAATACGTTGAGGAAAAAATTAACTGATTTGGTTACATTTTTGCAATGGAAGCCTTCTCTTTTTATATAGAATTTGACAATTTTTTCATATCATTAATAATTAATTTTTGATATCGTGTGTAATGCAATGTGATGGTAAGAAAACATAACTCACATGTTGATCCACGAACAATGATTCCCCACAAAAACATTGTTTATTAATTTATTTTCAGTAATAACATTTATAACAAACAACAGAAGAATTAATGTACTATAACTTAAAAAATGTATCTGAAGCTAAAAAAAAGAACAGGAAATAAACAAATCGTATTCAATCGGAATAAGTGTGTTCTCTACAAAGATATTTAAGTCCTACTAAACCTGCTTGACCTGAATAAATTTAGATATAAAAAGACCTGATATCATGTTTCACACAGCCAACATTTAAATATCTGTGACAGAAATATTAAAATAGGAGTTTAATTGTCAGTAAATCACGTGAAGTTTAGTTCTATTCTGTGGGTTATATTCGCATGGAAGAACTGTGTCTTATTATTATATGTAATCTTGATGATCTGTTAGTATAATTTATGTCTTACGTCATGTAACTCGATAGTCTTATTATTAAAAAACAACAAAGTGATTTCAAATTTACAATAAATACGTTATTACAGAGGCATCTTCTAGATTTTTTAGTGATTTATTTGAATAAATATAAAAAAGAATAAAAAATAACAAAATATGTTGTAGATTAATGAAGTAGATTTAACAACGAACTATTACAAAGTCTGACAAACCCCCTCTATAACTCCTACTCCAAAACGTAATCTCTACCCCTTTCGGGACTCTTTCCAAATACGTTTTGTGCAGGGATCGGTTTATATTTAACATTTAACATGGATAATTTAGAAGCTTTGACCTTTTTTCAATGGCAGCGACAGCCATTTAAAATGTTAAAACTCTCAAGCATTTGTACATATGTACATGTACATCTGTTCATTACATATTGTGGAGAAAATCGAATTTCAAACTTCCCCTTTTGCGTTTCCATGGTTCTGGCACCAAAAGTCGTCCAGTCCATTCCGATTTGTCTTGTGCTTCCTCGTTGGCTAAAGATTATTCTTATGAAGTGTCATGAAATTCTATTCAGCGGCTATTATACTATGATCGTTTTTATTTTTAGCATTTAAAATTGGTTACATGTCCAATAGCAACGGTGGTCATTTTGAAATTACTAAGACGTAGGTGTACATTTAGCTATCTAGGGTTTATTATCCTACAAAAGTACAAAATTACTTCAGATCGCTATCGCTACGATTTGCTTCTAACAATTTGAATTTAATAGGGAAAAAGGACGATAAACAGAAAGAAAGAGTAACAATTATAAATATAGACGAAGCAAAACAAATGTCCACTTAGTTTTGAAAACTTAAATATGACTTTTTGTAAGTCAGAATGTGTTAAACTGAAATTGCTTCATACAAAATCCAAATGATTAACATTTTCATCTGGCTCCACGGATCTAATATGATTACGCCTTGAACTCATTCGTGTACTGCTTTCTCCTCGTCCAATGTCTTCTGATACGACCGACAAACTACTTTTTATAAAACGTCCTCTCTTATCACTTGGTATCATGGGGGTTTCATTTTCTAAAATTGGATACATTATTTTCGTAGACATTCTCGATTGTACTTTTGTAGAAGTTCGTGAATTTGAATAAATCGATATTTGATCAGTTTCATTGTGATTCAGATTATAGGTCGCTGACATTCTAGACTCCGGTTTAACACTAGCTATGGTACCAATTTCGTCATCCATTTCTTGAGATTCTAAGTCTTCCAATGTTATAATTGTCCGTTCATGATTTTCTGGTTGACTATTTAATTTTTCTATTGCTAATATTCCTTCATGATTATTTGTACTATATCTAGAATTACAGTTTGATTATCTTGATGGCGGAACAGTAGTCGTTACGCTAGGTGTCGAAAATACTTCTGGATGAATATCGCCAGTCGTATAGTCGCTGCGACTTTCCATCCGTGAATTTTTTGCTCTGCTTTGCGAAATACTGTTTGTCACCGGACTTTTCTGGCGACTGTTTGCAACTCCATTTCTTTGTAGTCTATTTTCCTGACTTGTACCCATTCGAGAAAAATATGCTGGTGGTGGGGTATATGGATAAGAAGGTGGCACATGATTTGATCTTCTCTGCCCACGTGACTCCAACGGAGGATTCTGCGTACTCGGATCTATCTGGCGATCATTATAATGAGGAGGTTGTGTTGTTCCAGGCACTAAAGAGAATAAAAGATCAATACAATTACCCAATAATTTCTAGTGTTAATATATAATGCTAGTTTAAACAATATGTCAGTTCTACGATTAGTATTACTGTCATCACTATTAATACATCCGTAGGGACAAAGTAAATACTATATAGGGAAATGCAAACAATGAAATATATAACATTAACATTCCTGTTGCAACATATAACAGACATGGACCCTATTTTTTTCCACTTCTAATGATTGCTTTATAATGTTGCAGACGCTATACATATAATTAGATTTAAACTCGAAAAAGTGCAATTAGAATCAGCTAGAATAGTTACAGGACTAACGAAATGTGCAGGTAGAGACTCTCTTTACTATGAAACGGGATGGGAACCTTTGTCTTGCAGACGTAAATCTCGCAAACTGACAACATTTTACAAAATGCATAATAAAGTATGTCCTCAATACTTGTGTAATTGTCTACCTCCTACAGTATCTAGTATCAGTGATCATAATCTCCGAAACAATGAAAACTATACAACACCAAGAAGTAGACTCAGAATGTCTTTGACCTACTTTATATCATCTACTGTTTCATTATGGAACAATTTAGATCTAAATGTTAGAAATAGCCCTACTATATCATGTTTTAAATCTAGAATTAAAGAAAAAACTGTTAAATCTCCGGAGTATTATGGTGAAGGGTCCAGAAAACTAAGCATACTCCATACTAGACTACGATATCAATGTAGCTCATTTAATTCTGATTTATATCGCATAAACATTACAAATGACCCCAAATGTCAATGTGGTGCACCGTATGAAGATTCAATTCATTATCTAATGGAATGTCCATTATACCAAAACGAGAGATATTTTCTTTTTAGAAACTTAAGAGAAACTAACAAAAATATAGAAACATTACCCTTTGGAAACGATGAAATTAGTATAAACGAAAATTCTAATATCTTCAATAAAGTTCGAGAATATATTAGACAAACAAAAAGATTCTAATCAGTGGTCGGTCATCTGGTATACATCTACCTCAATTTATTTCCCATGTTACACTATATTGTGTTAAATATTATTTATATTTGTGTATGTGCTATTTTTGTTGACATTATTATATGTGTATTATTTGTAGGGAGAGGACAGTCCATAAGTTGTGATAACTGTTTGTCCAATCCCATTGCTGTTTTATTTGCAATAAAAATAATATTAAACTAATTAGATTTAAGCTTGATTTTTTAAAATGTTAAATCTCCTATAGCGATCCAACCATATGGCTACACAATAATATATATTTAAACTGTTTTTTTCATTTACATTTTTTTTAAATATAATTGCTAATGCAAAAACAATGCGATATGCTACTATATTATAACTTTATGGATCCCAATTTTCGTGGAATGCTCATAAAATATGCATTCATGGGTTCTAATTTTCGTGGATTTCTAATCACCCCAATTAAAACATAAGAATACCATGCTTTTTAGTTGTTCTTGTAAATAGAGGAAATATTATGCTTCTGGAATTCTAAATTCGTGGAATGGTTATCTAACGAAGTTTATTATTGTTCCTGTACATTGATGCGGAAAACACTATACTTCGTTGAATTCTATAATTCCCACAAAATCTACGAAATAGGATCCCCAATAAAAAAGTATTTAACTGTAGTACGTAGTTCCCTGTCTATGTAAAAACTGGTATAACAGTCAAACATTTAAGTACTAAATAAATAATAACACAATCGTATCACCTGTTTCGCCTGTTGCTTGAAAAGGATCGCCATTGACAAAAGGGTCATTCATCAATCGTCTTTGTCTTTCCTGATCCCTTTCTCTCTGACGCCGACGACGATCATCTAACTGTCTTCGAAGTTTCCTCTTGTTGTGGTAGTGACAGATCGCATAACATGCTATAATCATTATAATTGTTATGATAGTACCTCCTATAAACACAGATATCAAAATTATTGTCAATGTTGGTATGCAGCATAACGTATCACCAGTACCGAAAGAGGGTATACAACATCCGCCGACAGAACACGACTCTCTCACGTATTTACCGTTTAAAGTTCCTGTACATTCTTCACAACCCGCATATACTGTAACAGAAAGAAGAATAGCATGTGTTCAACATCGTTGTATGGTAATTCTAAGCAAACGTCTTTAGTCAACACAAATGGTTTGTAAGGGGATGGGGAATGTAAATATCATACAATTACTGCCTTTTTGATCAGGTAAATATGTTGGTTTTTTTTGCCTTTGAAAACAAAACTTGCATTCATTGATGTGAATATCAGTTTTGTCAAAACTCAATTAAACCACATATTTACCGAATCAGAATATGGTTATTGTTTTATTCCAAATTCCAACAATCATTTTCACTAGTCAAGGGTTATAATCGGCCGCCCCTCCTCTTCACCCTTGGTGATGTTTGCTACAATATCGTAATTCCCGTGTACTACCATCTAGTGGATTTTGCTTGCTACGTTACATTTAATTAATTCATTTTCACCCAATCAGCACAAGGCATTTATTTCATCTTATGTCAAAATATGTAAGCAGTTATCTGAAAAAATATATGTCTCTAAAATATTCTGTGCATTTTTGGCAGTACTTATCGTACATCCTACACTATGTTCACATTTTTTCTACAATGCACGCTTTCTGATCGATTGCAGCTACCACTGGCGGCATCCAGTCCAACTGCTATCGCGTGATCACGGAAATCCGACTAACATCACCAATGGTGAGGAGGAAGCAGTGACGTCTTAACGCATGGGCTCACTGGTCAGTTGCCCCGGGGCCCCAAAAGCATGGGGGTCTCATGCTAATTTATGTTTGTTGTGTACATCATGTTTTTAATGTTTAAACACCAATTTTGTTGGAAGTACCAATACAATAAATGTATGCTTAATTTTTATCTACATTTACAGTTTTATTCCTATGGGTGGTTGTGTAGGTAGGGAACCAGTGCATTGCTTTGCCCGGAGCCTATTCTGCTGTTAAGACCGTTCTGGGAGGAGGGAAGGTGGATCGTGGATGGCGAAGAGGAACAAAATATATATAATATTAATTAAGCAATATTTGTTGTGTTGTGTTTAACTGAAAATTGTTCGTCTTTCTGTACCTTTTCTTTTTGGTCATTATATTGTCAGGTCTTCAATTTACGGCTTCTGATTACTCCTTTGATATTTTCAAACTTTCCTTTTAATTGATTTATAACCTCACGTTATTTAAATCATTCCCTTTTGGAAAGAACACAATTTCATACATAAAGTTTTGAAAGTTTGTTCTTGAAAGTAACAATTAGGATTTATCTCCCTTTCATGATGCCATTATACAATTATTGCATTTGTAATAGGTTGGTATCTGGATTTATCAACCTGAAAAAATGTAATATACGTTTTTAAAGGTTGATAAATCAGATAGTAACCTATTCCAAAGTCAATGATTGTTTTATTTCATGAACGTATTTTGTAGTTATCTACTTAAAATTCATCGTTATACCAATAAAATATCGCGTTTGTTTATGATTCAACCGAAAAACAAATGTTAAACGCAATCTCTCTACCCCCCCCCCCCCCCCCCCCCCCCAATCTATTTTTATGCATTCCGAAGGTGATACACTTTCCGGAAACCTACTAGGATCTATTTTTAGCCGAGAGGGTGATATCACAAGTACTCAAAACCTCTTAATTAGTTTTAATATGCAAGCTAAATTCCAGTCATGTAATAATTTTTGTCTACCACTTTTGTAGGGACATTATTGCATGACGAATTTCTATGAAATTATGTCCCGACGGACAGTGCAAAATATGCCTTACGCATGTTTAAAGGCATACAGGTTGTCAGAATTGAATTTTTGTGTTTATATTAAAAGTTGCCAATATTCGATGTTGTATACTAATAAAATGTTCAGAACAAGAAGCCAGGTTTAAAAAATATGTTATAATGTCGTAATTAGTGAAAAGAATTCGAATGTCTGTCGGTGGAATCGCCATTAACACACCTAATTATAAGTCGGCTTCTTATTTCCGAAGTTTGCCGAATACTGATAACTGCTATAAATAACCAGGTAGCATTTTGCAAGTAAATTAGTTAGAATTAATATAATTTAAGAAATATATCTATGAAATTGGATCCTAGGGTAATCAGTTAATATTATATAATGGTATTTAGTAAGAATGACACTTAAAATCGGAAATACGTGATGAAATCAATAAAAGCGAACCCAAACTCTGCAAAGGGGCCCGATAAAGGGAACATTGTAAACAAATTGTATTGCATATTATTGACAACACTTGAGTTGGCTTGATTATATTTTTTTCGAAAAAAACAGACATGAAGTTCATTATTTTAGTCTCTAATTTAAAAGAGATATCACCTAGCGTTTTCTTCTGAAAAAAAAAGAATATATAAAAAACTACGATGCAATTCTACTGTCAAAATACGATTCGGCCGAAAAAGAAAGATACTAAATTAGGCTTATGTATTGAAAAATGGAGTAGGTCGGTATAACATCTTTTTTAATTTTTACACAAAGCTTGCTGAATCCTCCTTTTTGTGTCGTTTTCGTGTAGAATCCGTCAATGTTTTGGTTTGTGCCATGCTCTTTTCTTTCAACAAACAATTTCGCACATGCGCAAACGCTTTACGGAATAAGGTCACTGTGTAGGTCGTATGAATGTATGAATATTGTGCGGGTAAACATTGGATTCTTTACTGGATTCAAGAAAATAAAACAGCGACGTATTTCCTTCGTTCTAGGCTATTTACGTATGATATTATGAAAAATTTCAACTGCAATTTATTGGCAACTTTTAATATAAAAAAAAAATTCAATTCTGACAGCCTGTATGCCTTTAATGAATAATTTTTTATCATTAGATTTATTTTATTATATTTATTTTTATTTTACATTTTTGTCATTTGTGATCTTTCGCACCAAATTCAACCTGTTTTTTCGTGTAAAAAATCTTTCACATTACTGTCTGTGTCTATGGTACTGATATACTGGTATAGAGACATACATCGTTTGATCAATATTACACATTTATTGTCTGGGAACGGGGGGAATAGTAAGTTTATTGTCACTCGAGACCCAACTATTGATTCTCGGCTGCGCCTCGATCAATAGTTGGTGTCGAGAGTGACAATAAACTTGCTATTCTCCGAGATCTAGTCAATAAATGTTTTATTATACTGAACCAACCACAGAAATGACATTTTTAGTGTTCTGAGAGTCTTTTCCATCAAGCAATTTGGTTAATTCATCGTCGTCTAAGGAAGCAAATCTCTGCGCCGCTTCCCCTTCGGCCATCTTTTGTAAACAGATGAACGTTTGCAAGTTTCTCGGAAGTTGCCTATATACGCAACGATAAATCCAGAATTGCCCGAATACGCATCTCCTTATATGGAAAACCGCGGGAAATGTGATTAAAGTGCTATTCACCGGCCGGTGAATAGTCATTTGTGCTATTCACCGGTGAATAGTACTTTTCAGACAAATTGAATGAAACTATGGAAATAGTATTTTCATTGCAATAAAATTTATATAGTATCAATATAAGCCACCACGTTTACGCCAAAGCTCCCATACTCGCCTATTCATTCCACAAAAGATTTACGCTTCACGACAAAAATAAAGAAAGAGTAATAGGTTCTTTCATACGTTGATATGGAAGACCGGTGGATCTTCCACGAGTGATATAAATTTTATGTCTTTTCACGAGTGGAGCGCAGCGGAACGAGTGGAAAGACATACACAATTTCTATCACGAGTGGAAGATCCGGCGATGTTCCATATCAACACATAAAAGTACCTATTTCTTCCGTAAACAACATTTGTTTTCATATACACACACCTATGTATGGCTTTCATTGATCGATACCTCATTTACATATCAGGTATTATTGTGCACTACGTCATAGTACGTGACTGCAAAATGTAGGTCAGAGAGTATATTATGTTCTTTACGATAAATAGAGCTTTAATTAAATAATTTCCAATTTGTAATTTTACAAGAAAAAAATATTTTTGTTATTTTTTATGATTTGTTTTTAAAAATAACGGCGCGATCTGATTGACCGACAAGCGATGGGAGATGAGGTCTCGTGGCGTTGGAGATGAGGTCACGTGCACCGATCTTCAACGAGTCATCTCACACTGAAAACGGTCATTTATGGAAGAATAATAGAATCTAACACCGGTGACAGGTCAAGATCTAGAAATCTCAGACACCCAAGGGTAAGATTTCAATCGTTCTCTGACGAGGCTTGCCGAGATTATATTTGGCAATGAAGAATCACGTCACCTTTTTATAGAACAATTTGACTAGGTAAATCCATATAATTTTATTCTCATCGATATTTCCCTGACCTACTGTACATTTGACTTTATTTAGATTTACATGTACTGTGTAGTGTGTATATTCGAAGACGACCGCATCACAACCATCAATGAAATAATACGCAATGTGAAAGAAACACCAAATCACGAACGCTTCAAATTGTAATAATATTTAAAATTCGACTTTCATATCACAATAAATATAACAATAGTAAAGAAAACGCTTGTTTTTAAACGAACAAATCAACACAAACACTGTTATTAGAAATGTATGTCATTTCACTGTGACGTCAATAACTCGGTCAGTTGATTGATTCAGTGAACAGGAAATCGATAAGTGTCAGTTATCATGAAAATCATACGCAAACACGTTGCAAGCAAATGACACAACATTAAGAGTTTTAAAAGATAGATTAGACTTTGGCTACCGTTATATTTTGTAAAGCATATTTTATTTTAATCACATATACAAACACTATTAACAAAGGATCATAAGCAGAGTTATAAATAACACTGAAAAATCTTGAAGCGACGATTACTTTTGGCGGGTAACAGGCCGTGTAGTTGGTCTTAAACCCCCCTGTGTAAGACAGAACACAATTTTCCCGTGAAAATTGAGAACTACTTTATCCTCTGTGTAAGAAAAACAGATCTATGCCACTGACATTGTAACAGTTACATGTTTTTAAAACAAATTCTTGCATCCAATACAAACCTGAAAACAACAACAGGAATAATATTTTCAACACTATATTACACTTAAAAGCCATTTTGATTATCCATTTTCTCTTTTTAATTATCCAAATTTTCAGAGAATCTAGACTTTAATTAGCCAAACAGCCATTACAATCAGACATTTACAAATATATCTTTTGAATATGCTAAAAAAGAAATCGTGAACTAAAACAAAGGCTGTCACCAAGCGAAAAACAACATATTACTATACAATTAAATCTCTGACCCAACACACATATTAAGTTCATTTCATTAAAAGGTTATATTTAAACATGACTATAAATTACTAATGTAGTTAAACATTTGTATATCTACGTTTTTATGCTTAAGTTAAACTCTTTTTTTTTACAATCAATAATGCACGACTCTCTCTTATCAATCAAACTTTATATATAAAAGTGATTTCGCTTCTTTTGGCTATCCTATTTAGAGCCTTTGGGTTTCTTCCTCCCAAAGATTTTAAAATAATTTGGCCCGTGTGTTGTAAATTATTAATGTAATTATTATAAAAACTATTGTTCTTGTCCCGCAGACAGAGGTGACCTGAGCCGAATTTGGCTATCCTGTATAGAACTTCTGGTTTTCTTACTAGGCATTCAAATGGCTTTTAGCGTACCTGATGAAGGTTATTACAGAAACGTACCTGATGAAGGTTATTACAGAAACGTACCTGATGAAGGTTATTACAGAAACGTACCTGATGAAGGTTATTACAGAAACGTACCTGATGAAGATTATTACAGAAACGTACCTGATGAAGGTTATTACAAAACGCGTCGTGCGCATTAATATTGATATCTACTTTTTTATTGATGTATGGAAACTAATTTCAAATTCTGACAATTCGCTAATATATATAGAGGAAAGTTTATAGATATTGTCTGTATTATGTGTTTGTTGTTGTCATCACCACATCGCCCAGAAACACATAAACAAACACTCTCCGTTTTAATCACGATGTATATTAATACTACCTTGCACATACAAGATAACATACGACAGTTCATACACAATCAACAAGTTTGTCAAGAATGGTCGTTAGACACTTAAATTGTTGGAGTTTGTTCAACTGAATTGAGTTCTATGCCTATCACCACTAAATGTGTGAGTTCCATTATCACCGTTTGCACTCGATAAAGCTTAAACTGATAAATGTATTCCCAATAATTCCAACCCACCAGTATAGCTGACCGTCACAAAATAAGTTATTAAATAATCAAATATCTCATTAAAACAGAAGTGTTGCCAGAAAAAAGAATCTTATTATTTTATTCACACTTTAAATGCTACTTTCATATTAGTCCAAACCTTATGCAGATCAATGGTAAATAGGACCCACCAGCTACGAACATCTCTTAGAGTATCTCTTGATTGCACTCATGGATCATTAAATTCACAACCCACATCTTCACGATGAGAATGTGTAGTACCTACCACATTACGCACCTTTGTAGCGGTAGTAGGTTGGTGGCCTATAAGAAAACAAATGACTTCGGGAATATCCCCTGTACCATCTTTCACTTTTTACACCCTGATGTTGATCCATATATATATATAATATGCACTTGTTCTTGCCATGGACACATGTATAACTAATACACTGATGCACTTCGTCCTCTCGTCGTTTCAGAGATCTTTTTGCTTACCATCACAGGCAACAACTTTAACCAGCACTCTGTCTAAAGTGGCACTAATTGCTTCTCTTTTCCGTAAGTCAACGTCCTTCCTTCTGTTTCATCCTGGCTTTGTCTGCTTACTTGGATACCAGTTTGAAGACTTTTCAGAGTCTGTCTCTCAATTCGTGTATATACACTTGGACTGTGGTTGGTCTAAAAGCAATGTCTATGGGAAGGCTAAGTTATCTAACAAACATCAGGCAGTAGAGTGTCTGACGTGTTCATAGAGATAACGTTGCTTGCGTTTCAGGGAGTGCCCTGTTGATAAGCTCGGCCATTCCATTTCCCATAGTGTGTTAAGTTGTAGTCCTTGACTTTTGAGTGCCCAACAGCTGACAAAGTTCATGTAGCACCTAGCTCTCGATATTACTACCCTGATCTGAATGCAGCCAATTTGGTATGCTATAATGTACTACATAACTATTGGAGAGGACTTCTGCAGTTGTTCTTGCAGTCTAATTCCTGTTTGCCACTGCTTGATGTGTGATGATCAGGATATTTCCATAGGCAAGAAGTCCAAACATATTAACTCCATTAGCTGTGGTGATGTTATATTCATTAATGGTGGTCTGTGTGTGTCTGTGTTTCTCTTCAAACATCTCGCACAATGTTGGATTCATTCCTCAGTGTCGTTGTTCATAGACGACCAGTAGAATCTGTCGCGAATTAAGTGTTTGTACGATCAACATTTATCTCCCTGTTAAATACATCAGCATCTATCTTGACCTGATCAAAGGGTTGATTAAGTGGACTAGGTTTAAATTCTGCCCGTGCACTTTCCATCCATGGTGTTAGTGGTTATTCAGACTTCTGCAGGTGTTCAACAAAGTCCTTGTGGCATCGGTGTTGATGTATGTTTTCTTGTTGGAAATATTTGGTGTCGTTGGTCTAAGTTTCGCGTCCCTACGTAGGCCCATTGCTACAGTTGCTTTAAAAAGGCTCCAAATTAAACGAAATAGTTTTTTTCAAGGTTCTAGTGATCTATTAACACTATATAGGGTTAGTGTTATGGTGATTAACTCCACTGTCAACAATATATTAGTTATATCCTGGCGGTAAGTTTTATTGATAGAGGAAACCGGAGAAAACTACCGACCTGTCGCAAGTCACTCACAAGTTTTATCAGATGATGTTGTATCGCAATGAGCGCGATTCGAACTCACAACTTAAGTGGTGATAGGCATTCACTGCATATGTAAATCTAACTACCACGACGACCCCTTAACACTATTTAAACAATCATAATAATAATAACAATAATAACTAAACATAGTCTAAGGGAAATAACTCTAGTACAGAATCGCAGTTCAACAAGTTTAATTATCCATTGAAGCACCTGTTCCCACTCCCAGTGACACCAGCTATATGTTGATTGATTGATTGATTGATTGATTGATTAATCGATTGATTGATTGATTGGTGCTTAACGCCAACTTTAAGCAATATTTCAGCTATATCGTGGCGTGAACAAACTTTATGTTAACTTAGACACATAGAGGACCATTAGAAATAAAATATACATGTGTATAAAACAAACGCGTTATATGAACACATAAAAGATATTAAGACCTTAAAAAGATAAAAACATATCTTTAGAACGTATGTTATTCAACTATATTTTTTTTATATAAATTTATTTCTTTTAAAAATTAAAAAACTGTGTTTAAAAAGTTATATATAACAACATTGGCTACGAATGTTCAATATTTACAATTATATCAATTATGGATGTTTTGGAACGAACAGGCGTTCCTAAGGTGACAGACACGTCCTAATGGTGAATTTTGTATTTGTGATATCCCATACACCATTAGAAGTTACCTCAGGATGTATTGTGCCTCAAACTAAGTATATATTTCTAAATATAATCCCATTCTTTTCTTGAGGTGCTCATCTTTGAAAAATAAAAACGAACACAAAAACTTTACTAAGTTATTGTTAGTATATTGAAAGGAGAGTTCGTGTCTTAAATGCAGCGAATGTGGACACAAAGAGCGTGACATATTGAAGATTCGGGAGACCTTTCTCACCTATGAACTTATGTGCTGTTTAATGAGACTATTCACCTCATAAATACTAAAAACGACATCTGTAAAGTACTGCAATTTCCTGACAGTTTAAGCATTGATACTTTATTCTTTGGCGATGATACATGTAACCAGGGATGTAGGAAGGGTTTACTGAAGTGTATGCACAGAGTAATTAGCAACGAATGCTCTGTGAACGCTTATTTAAGGAGGGGTTCTGGGGGCGTAATACCCCCCCCCCCCCCCCCCACACACACACACGAATTTTAGCGATTTAAGATGATAATTTTGTGCATGATTGAACAGTAATCACATTTTGTCACTTTCAATATTCTTTTTGGTGTTGATAATCAGACCAGTTATCAACGATCATCATGTTCCATTTGAAATGATTTTGTGTGTATGGCGCACAAGCACAGGCTGATTTTTTCGAAATCATCCCAGCGGCTCCAATCTAACAACCTTGTAGTCCGTGCTACTATTGTAACATCTTTAGAGTCACCACATTATTAAACTGCACTTTTGCGGTTTTGATGATTGTATATATCTGAGGACAGGTGACATTCCTAACCAATGAAAATAGACCGCGTCGCTAACCGTTCCTTCTCATCCGAGAAATCTGTAAGTAACAACAGTCTTTTTTTATTGGTCAGTTAAGTCACTAAGTGAGACAATATTTATCGAAACCTCGTTTTCCACATATGAATTCATAACAGCACAACATGCTGAATTATGTTGCGACGCAAAGGATGTTACAGGGGTACATGATTAGTAGTATGGAGCTGTCGGGATGATCTCGAAAATACCCTACCTTCACGATGTGAAATCTTCCAGAAAACTACACCTTTCCCGTGTCTGCGTTATAAAAGACACACCCATGCGTTGTATCTGTTTTCGGCGAGGATCCGTCGGTAGACCTATGAAGAATGTTATTCATTTGTCTTTGTTTTATGATAATTGGAGCAATATTAAAACCTAATTACAAACAAACATTTCAATGATGGAAATTTTATTTTCAAGCAAAGAACTTAAAATGGAATGTCAACATTTGCTTGTTCAAATGATGCGTACGCATGTGCCTTTTTGTGTCAATGTATTTACCTACACCCTTGATAATCTATCTGAGGAACACAAATCACAAATATTCAGATCAGTGCAGCTACATCACAGGCACTTGTTTCATTCAAAACATATATGCCCCCTCCTCTTCCTTACTTCAAGATAAATATCTTCCCTTTTCCCCTTCCCCACTTCGCCTCAATATTTTTCGCTTATTTGAGATCCTTTCGCTGACCCAATTATATCGTTACACTCCCGAGATATTTCTCTTTTCGACTGCCACATTTAAATATACGTACCGGGCCGCCCTCAGACGAATTGGACCAGAATATTCAGCGAACGTGTCTTGGTGAAAATTTCAGTCATTGAAACGGATACAGCCACTTCCGGTCCGGTTTAAGTTGATTTAGAAAAAAAAAAGGTGCTTTAAAAATCAAATGTCAGTAATTTGGGGTTGAACATAGTTTTATAATCTGCATTGGAACAATTATCTGTATTTTAAAGGCTTACTTTACATTTGAGAGGAGATGATCATGATATGACATTGTTACACATGGCCGGTCTAGAGAATTCCGAATGCATATGAAAAATCCAGCGCAAACCGGAAGTGGCTGTATCCGTTTCAATGACTGAAAGTTCCACCAAGCCACATTCGCTGCATATTCTTGTCCAATTCGTCCGAGGGGTAGTTATATTTAAATGTGGCAGTCGAAAAGAGAAATATCTCGTGAGTGTAACGATATAATTGGGTCAGCGAAAGGATCACAAATAAGCGAAAAATATTGAGGCGAAGTGGGGAAGGGGAAAGGGGCAGATATTTACCTTGAAGTAAGGAAGAGGAGGGGGTATATATTTTTTGAATGAAACAAGTGCCTGTGAGCTACATACATCAAACAAACCAAACACAATACCCTACAGTGATCACACTTCATACATTGAATATAACCATTTCCTGTTAAACATTTTCACTGCTACCTCGTATTCCATGAATATGACATTAATGTACAGTGATGGAAAGATTAATACAACTCAACACGTTACATACTTTCAAAAATCCTTTCTTTTTTCTCATTATTTGTTATGAAATATATTTATTACATCCTACACTATTACTTGCTGGTGCATGGAATACGAAATTGTATGTTAATATGTGGTGAGGATCGTTCTTAGTTGGCATAGCTTGTGTCCGATCACAAAAGGGGATTGGGGCAAAGAAAATAACATCTACATGGTAATAAAAAAAAATATAATGACGATCAAATTTAAAACAATATCAACAACATAGAGATAATGACATTTAGTAGTAGTTTAACATATACTGATAAATATATTACTTGAACACATGTAAAAATAACAATTCAAATAAGATCAACTCAATCACAGACACTTAAATCTCTTTAGTACTTTTATAGCAACAGTTTACATTTTTATATGAACAAAGAGTGTTTTCCATTATGCGGTTAGAACTAGTTGTATCAGGATCTGGTACCATAGAAATATTATGTACATGTAACCACGACCTAATTAACTTTTGTGGTTTAAACCAGTTGAACCAGCATCTGGTATCCTAGCCTAGACTAATCATATACATGGCATTACGTTGGAAACAACTTGTGCGGGTTAAACCAGTTAAACCAGCATCTGGTACCCTAACCTAAACTCATTATATCCATGGAACCATGCCGTAACTAATGTACTTCAAACTACATAATGGAAACACGAAATGATTCAGTCAGCTACCCCTGGTAATGATAAATGAGTCTCATATGCTGGTGGTGGATGTGATGGATAGTCTCTTGGTGAATATGCCGGTGGAGCTGGAAGCCTATAAACTCTTCTAGATTCTTCATCTGAAAACAAGTAAAGATTGCATTTATTAATGGTTAATATTTGTGAATGGGTATTGTATGACATTTTATGTATTGAATTGGAGTAGTTTAACATATATTTGACAAATTGCTAGCTTGTAGCATGCTTGCTGTTAAAGTAATTTTCGAATGCATGTATTAAAATGTAATTATTGTGTGTGTTACATGCAAACTTGATAACAAGAATAACACAAATTATTAACTTAGCCTATGAAGAATGGATTTTTAACAATAATTAATTCGAAATCGTAAAAGAAATGAATTGGGTTAAAAGTAAATACACATATGACAACATAATTTCCATATTCAGTTTTGGTTTCCTGTACAAAAATGTATGTTTTACCACCGTAACACGTACAAGATGGAGGACCACGTGGTCTGATATTTCGAACTGGTGTCTTTTTACATTTCAGACATATACACCGAACCAGTAGAACAAGAAGTACCATGAGTACCATTCCACCTGCTGTTGAGGCAATTATCATAGTGACTCTGAAAAGACAAAAAGACAAGAATCAATTATTAGACTGCGAGGGAGTCCCGTGGTAGAACGACTCCATAAGTGGCGTCATTATGCTATCTGGTACAGACCAAGTATATAACTAGACCGTATGACGTGATTACATGTAATACCCCGTCTATGTAGAATTCCACGCTAATTACACATAAAAACAACTTGCAGTAACTCATAATCCAAACCAATGTACCCTGTTTTTCTTGTGGCGATCTAAACCTCTGCTATAGGCCCATCCCGGTTCTACCTATTTACTTAATTGTCTTATTTTGTTGTTCTTTTTTTTTGCTTGTAAAATTTGTCTAGTCATGAATCTAACTGATATACTGATCAGATCATATGACGCCACACAACAACCAATCAATCATTCTTGAAAACAGTATGATCAATATTAAATATTCCTTCATATATATGTGATATATCTGCTAAACAATGGCAGTACACAATGTACCTTACTGAACATAACTTTATATGTTCATCCTATCATCAGATCAATCACAATGTCTGTATAATCTTTTCAAATTTAATCTGTATCTTCCTAGCAAAAAAAAGGTTGTTTTCAATGTGTATAGTTTATCCAAGTTTCACAGTACTATTGCCAGTAACTTCTACCGAAAATTCTTTCTAAGAAATTTATGAAACACAATAATAATACAGATCCCCGTAGAGTGATTGTAAAGCAATTTAATTTGCATATACAATAAGTGAATATCACCACAAAGTTTTGTGAGTTTAATTCCTACAAAATGGAGAGGTGTACTAGATACAACCTTACGAGGTCAAGTTCAGAGGCCGAATATTTAATTATTATTGGGATATGTTTCCTCCAGAGTCAGAAATTGTTTTTCACATGAAGCACAAATCGGATTTTTGGATGAAAAATCAACAATTTTGCCAACATATTTTGTTGAATACTACCAGTCATATTTGAGCGTACCCGATGAAGGTTATTACGGAAACTCGTCGTGTGCACATAATTAGATATCTACCTTTTTTTAGTGGAAGTTTTGGTTTTCTCCAGCAATAAACTGACCATCACGATTTGCATAACTTAATTATACATAATAAAAGAGAGGAATATGAGTGAGCGAGTGAGTGATTAGTGTTTAGCGTCACATTAACAGTTCATCGGCTTTACCATCACGAGAACAAGTTACATTTCAATCAGATAATGATGATGATGTTGTCCGCTGTGTACTAGACCAACACACGTACTTGGATTTTCACAGTGCTAGCTTACTGAAGCAACAGTCCGCGGGTAGATGTGTCGCAACACAAGGATATATTATCATGATTCCAAACCAACAAATCTTTGTTCTCATTTCTGTATGTTGCTTGTTTAGCGGAGAGGCAGCGAATACCTATGTTATAAGACATTAGCTTGATCCTACCGGGGCTCGAACCCATGATTTTCCGCACTGGAGGTGAGCACGTTAACCTGTATATCACCGATGTGGTTAACACGGGTCTGAAGACTTCCTGGATTAAATATATTACAAAATGACATTTAAATTTATGTTAAAGTACTGTGTATTACTGTATTTTAATAAAGGTATGTCATGACCGATTAGTCTATGCTCTACAAAGCCGAGATGTATTAATGAAATCACTCTGATAGTTAGACAAGTTTATTACATTAGGTTATAATGTATATCTTTAAGGAGAATGGACGATCAGCCGTTCTCATGTATGTTTTAGTTTTTAATCGGTGTTTTTTAATGTAAGCTTGAGGTGAACTAATATGAGACATTGACAACAAGTGTTACTGTCCGATTAGTTTGGCTACACATAGCACTCTACATTCATTTTGGCACTCCGTACAATAAAGACAGTTATTCGGACTTCCTGGTAACATATCTTGAATATTAACCCTATTCCTATAGAGATCATAGTATTGAACATAATCAAACCTCATCTGTGACGTAAATAATTTTATTTAATGGTGATTTAAATTATAGATATTAACTTGAAACAGTGTTCCGCATTTATTAATACTGTTAGTTTAAATAAACCAAAATCGTAATTTTTTCATACCCAAGATTATTGTCGTTTTCCGTACTGACCTTCATGAAATGAAGATTAAACACCTAATTATTGGCGAATATGCTACGAAGCGTTGTTTTTTCGATTTAAAAAAGCTGACCATCGTTACTGGAAGCTAATTAATTATGCACTGACCTGAGCGAGGCCAAATCTATTTTTATCTATTTTTATGCCAGTTTTATGCTGCAGCATGTCGTGTTTGTTTACCTCGCAAATACGGCCGTTTTATGCTACTCATTGACAATAATTTGCTGTTGCCAGGTGTAAAGTTACATATATTGAATAATATCTACCGACAATGATCATAGGCATCATCATAAATTCATAAAATATGGAAAACGATTGAGAAAAGAAGGCAAAATGCTCGGCTTACCTATCAAGCAAAATCTTTGCCACTTCAGCGTGAGTTTGGACGCGTAGCACTTCCTTCTGTTCGTTCCAACGGTCCAACTGATCCCCTACATATATCCTGTATTGCTTCCATTTGGAAGATACTGCACTTCTATTCCTCTTTCTCTCTGAATCCGTCAAAGTCCGCTTTTTTCCACGCGCTGACACTTTCTCTAACCACATGTTGTTTATTGTTTCTAAACAGTGCGCATTCTCAAGACGGGTTCTCATAGAAGGTCATATGAATAGAGTCAAGTTAAATTGAATGCTTATCATCCTGCACAATTATTCCGACAACGATAGTTTTGGGTCTTTTTTGTCAAAAAAAGAACACAAATCGTATATTTTGCAGCATAACTGTTTAATATCATTTACGACAATATTTTTGGGTATGAAAAAAAATACGATTTTGGTAGACAATATGCCTTTAAAGCCTAATCAAATATTAACATCTAGCGTGTTTTTACCTCTGAATTTATTTGACCTTTGAACTTTATACCCTAGTCCGATTATATACTGTGAAATTGAACTCTCGAGAATTGAGTAATATTGTAATTTACAACTAAAGGAAGGGTATGCTATCTCTTCAGTTGTCCCTAACGAAAAGCTAAAGACACTTCATAGAAGTTAATACAACATTTTATCACTCAACATATTATTTTTCTATAATACATTTTGACTATAAACATAACCCGAATTCGAAGTCGAAAACAATTTATTTGAGAGTATAATCTATCTAATCAGATTGAGACTAAATAAATATTCACCAATCTTCTACAACAAAAACACGTAGTCAGTCAGAGAAAAAAGGTCAAAGAAAGTATACTCAGATATATAGACAATATAGCATTTTACACCAAGCTGCAAAAAGAGTATTGTTTGACAAAATAGCAAATAAATGTTTAATTCTGCCTCGTCGAATTCTGATTACATTTTTAATAAATAAATTATATATAAGTAGACACGTGGACGTTTTCCTTTATAACATTGTCCAACACTGAGGTGATACATCTACAACCAGCCATTAGTTATAAAGTTATTATGAATCAATTTTTTTCAAGTTAGAATGCCATACCTTTTCTGCAATTATGAAAAATATATTTGCTCATATATAACAGTACTTAAACATAATGGAGGGTTATTTCTGGGTTGGTGTCATATTGGACCAGTTCAGCCATAGTCTGTTGTAATTTGTAATTTACTTACATGTAATCGACATCTGTTGGCCCCTGGTTTGCGTCTGTCGAAGTTACTGTAAAATGTAATGTTTTAATTAACGGTTATTTAACAATCTGACCAGCCAGGATGAACAATGCTTTATCTTTTAGGTTGATATTATTATGTATAATTGATTTGAGAAGTGCAAATAAATATTTACAATATTTTCTAATTATATCTGCACTGTGTACAAACTGACCCAGCAAAATATGTTTGGACTCGTGCATATCTAATTCCGGAACGGAACCGGACTGTAAGAAGGCAAGAAGAAGGTAAGAATTCTGTTTATTTATTTGTTTTTTGCATGAACTTGGGGGAAATAAATGCTTTATAAACCATTTCCTGCTGTCAGATGAAACATTTTGGCTATGTCATCGTATATTAATTGAGAAATAAGCAATAATGTGCCGCAAAATGACGATCAGCTTGACCCCAACCCCGAATTTCGCTCAGTTTCTCTTTGAATTGCTCGCATTGAATGGAACGAAATGTATTGAAGGAACGATTGATGAACAAAGATGACAAGAATCGTCACTTTGTGCTTTTAATTATTGATATAAGTAAGCACGGGGCGAAAGAAATGGGTCATGTCAAAATGGCAGGACCCGGTTTCGTGAATGATGTTACAGCATGATGACCCGATTTTGTTCCAAAAAAAATTTACGAACAAACAGGAACAACTTAAAATCTCCCAACCGGTTTCGAAGTATAAAGATTCCTTGCTTGCAAATTTTGGCAACCCAGTAATTATCCTAGCGGCTTCAAATTGAAGCTGTTCCAACTTATCTGCATCCCTTGAACAACACCCATCCCATAACTCACATGCATACTCTAGTAATGGCAAAATATAAGTTACATATATTTTATTTAAATTATTCCTGTTTAATATGAACTTTAATTTTCTAAGGACAAATATTTGTTTAGTCGCTTTTTGGCATATATTATTTATATGTTCTGCCCACTTGCCACTCCTAAATGTTTATGATTGTCTACCTGATTTAAGCTTTCAGAATTGAATTTTAGATTTATTGGATTTATGTTTTGTCGAAATGAAATAACCATATATTCAGTTTTTTGGGGATTAAAGTCTACTAGCCATTGCTTTGCCCAATTATCTAAAACTTGAAGATCCAAGTTTAACCTGTCTTCAACTTCTAATGGATTAGTAGATGAGAATATTAAAGAGCTGTCATCAGCAAATAATCTAACAAGACTTTGAATATCATCTGCAATATCATTTATAAAAAGAAAATAGTAATGGAACCAGAACTGACCCCTGCGGAACGCCTGCTTTCAATGTTCCAAGCGAGGAAATTGAAATGTTTAATAAAACTTGTTGTTTCCTTTCTGAAATATAATCTTTGAGCCATTTTAATAATTTTCCGTTTATGCCATATGATTTTAATTTTTTTATTAAACCTTTATGCCAAAGACGGTCGAATGCTTTGGAAATATCACAAAAGACCGCAACCGTAATTTGACCATTTTCTAAAGCTATGCAAAATTTATGATACAATTCAATTAACTGATGGGATGTAGAATGACCAGACACAAATCCAGATTGAAACTTATATAATAATTTATGTTCAAGCATATAATTGTAAATATATTTAAACACAATTCGCTCAAATACTTTCCCTACACAGCTTAAAAGAGCTAATGGTCTATAATTTGATGCAATAGATTTGTCTCCCTTTTTGAAAAGTGATAAAACATTCGCAATTTTCCAACATGATGGATACTTTGAAATTCTAAGTGAATGATTAAAAATATATTTCAAGGGTAAGTACACAGTGTCTGCAGTATTTTTTAACATTTGATGACTGATGAAATCTCCGCCTGATGCTTTACCAATTTGAAGTGATTTTAGTATATCTTTCACATCGTCATCATTTATGTCATCAGCATCTAAAGAAAACGGTGTTCGTCGAGGTAAGTTTGGTGGATCTATATTATTTTCTGTTGAAGAGGATGCGTAGCATTATTCCGACAACCCATAACTCCGACAGCCCATTACTCCGACAACCCATTACTCCGACAGCCCATTACTCCGACGGCCCATTTTTCCGACAATGCAAAATAGAACTCAATCCACAAATCCATGATTTAACCAGGTGTACCCAACAGGATGTTCCGTCGGTCAGGCTAATTTTGACGGATCATGGCCTAGACAGAATGTTCTGGAAAGGAAAAGGAGCTTTTATCCTAGGCAGTACATCCCCGTTCAAGGCAATTATGATCGACCGACCTGGTATGGGGAAAGTTAAAAATTGAAGAAAAGGTTGTGCACATTGCACAAAGGAACCAAAAAAGAGGAGTGAAGGAAAAAAGTGTAAACCGGGAGAAGCACGAGAAAGACAAAATGACGGAAGATAGCAATACGCATGGAAGCGAGGAGAGTTAAGAATTGAAGAAGGACGTATATAGTAGAAAGGGAGAGAAAGGGAGCACAATGTACATGCAGAAGAATGGAAAAAGCTCCGAAGATATGTAGACAGTTGCCTTGTTCAGGTCAATAAATACATCGATCACTTCTGTTGAAGCACGATTGGCAACCAACATATGCGGCTAATAGAACGCCTTCCATATGCATTATGCCGCTTCCACACACGTTCATTTATTCTGCATTCCGACGTACGTTTCATGATGCGAATTGAATGTGCATCCAACATGGTTAATGCCTTCACACGTACGTCAAAACGTTTGCGATTTCCATTATTTACGTGAAAATATTTACATTTTCTCTACATTGTAAAAATAGTATTATTACAGTCTGAAAACTGAAAACTGAAAACTCCTTGTCATAGGTGTGAAGCGTTTAGAGCATGCGATGCGCATTTAATGGGCATTAACTGTACATGTGAAGAAGGCATTCATCGGTTTACAATGTATCTAAAACGTATTAGAAAACGCAATACGGTTGAACAGCATCAGGTAGTGTCTCTTCGGTCACAAATTGTGGGAGTTTAGACGTGATACTCCCGACAACAACCGAATTTTGCTTAAAATTAAATCTTTATTATTTAATTTTAGCCCCCCTCCTGGAGTTTATGGAAATGTTTTATTGTATTAATCATAATGTACGGTAATGGCATTTTTTTTCTCCAGATCCAGGATCAAACTAAACTAGCTCACTCACAATGGCTCTGTATCCTAAATGCAACCGTTAATGTCGGAACAAGCCTTTATAATTATTTCATGCACATCTACATATGGTGTACTCCTTTGTGTAAAATCTCCCCCTCTCCCTCCAATTATTTTTGTGTCGTCTCGCGTAACGGTGGCGGTGTAAACTTTTCATGATTAAATCCAAAATGTAGAAGTGTTAGACCATCCAAAATTGGTACTGATATTGCTCATGTCGTCATGATGTAAGGAATCTGCTAGCACCATGACATTTGACTTTGACCCCATATTTACCCTTTTGTTTAATACAGAAACAATCCGCCCAATGAGTATAAAGATTAAAGTCAGTCTTCCGTTAGGTATAGAAGAAAAACAACAGGTTTTAAGATAATTATACTACTTTTGACCATTTTTGACGGAAAATGGGTTGTCGGAGAAATGGGCTGTCGGAGCAATGGGCTGTCGGAATAATGGGCCGTCGGAGCAATGGGCTGTCGGAATAATGGGCTGTCGGAATAATGACCTGACCCCGTTGAAGATATAGAGCAAAAATAATTATTTAATACGTTCGCTTTATCTGATTCATTAACAACTATATCGTTGGTAACAGGGTTTATTAAAGGAGGTATTACCGTGGAACGACAATTACCCATTACTTTTTTTACAAGTGACCAAAACGCTTTTGGGTTATTAGAATTTTCATCTAACAAGCCATTGGCATTTAAATAAAACTGTTCTTTAGCATGAATTATCATATTATTTACTTTACTCCTTCGTATTTTGTATATATTTCGATTATGTACAGTGGGAGAAGATTTTAATTTTCTATGTAAGCGATCGCGAATTCTAATATGATGCCTAATTTCAGAATTAAACCATGGTTTATCTGTTCTACGAATATTGACTACTTTGGTTGGAATGCATTCTTTTGCCATTTCTAAGTATTTATTTGTAAAGAAATCCGCCATTTCATCTATATCGTTAACTAATGTAAAAAAGGATTCTTCCCAATTAAACTGCCTAATTAATTTATTAAATTTTTCAAAGTCTGCATTCTTATACATCCATATTGTTCGCTGGTACGTTCTTTGTAGGTAATTTGGAATTTGAAGAGAAATTTTCGTTGCATTGTGGTCACTTTTTTCTCTACATACATCAATTACTTCAGAAAAAGTTACATTGCAATCAGCTGATATCAAAACGGGATCTAACAAAATTCCATTACCTGTATTTTGATTAATACGTGTAGGTTCATGTATTACATTTTGAAGATAAAAAACATTTATTATATTACTCAAGGAATTATTATTTTCTACCAATAAATCAATATTCAGATCTCCCGTAATAATGACGTTTGTTGTATAATTAAATGCTTCCTCGATAGAATATTCGAAATTTTGCCAAAGCGATTGGGTAGCCCCAGGGGAACGATATACCACGCATAATAAAACTTTATAATTTGGAAATTCGATTTCTACCCAAATCATTTCACTATTTTCAAATTCTAAATCATCTCTTCTTTTTACTTTTAATGTTTCAGAGATATAAACTAAAACTCCTCCACCAAAACAGTTTCTATCTTTTCTTAATATATTTTCATGGTAACCTTGGATTTGTATATCTCTACTTAGTACTGTGTCATCTAGATGACTTTCGGTTATGCATACTATGGACGAGCCAAGTGCTAATGCTTCAACATAGCCTAATTTATGACGAATACTTCTAATATTTAAATGGAAAATTGAAATTTCATTATCAAAGGGGCCTGGGTTTTCAGAAATATCATTTCCCAATAATATTAACATCAACAATATTAGCGTAAATGTAATATTTTTACAAAATTCCTTGAAAACAAATTTATAACAAACAACAGAAGACACCTGAATTATGTTGAATAAATACTTTAAAAAGGTATCAAATAATGAACATGATTTAACATAAAATAACATTTTCTTCATTGGCATTGAATGACAATTATGATAAAAAACTCCAATCGAGATCCTGTATTGCATTAATTCATTACCCATTGTCCATTATCGTCATACATTTATATACAGAAATAGGATCTCGAGTTGAAGGCTTTTCATTTGCATACAGACAAATATATATAATTTTGATATTCAATAACCCAACTATCTCAATAACAATACATGTATCACAATCTGCACTCAAAATTTGTAGAAAGAAGTAAATCAAAATAAGAAAAATAAGAAAAACATATATACATACATTGTTCATATTCATAGAAAACAGGCTTGTATAATTTGGACTTTCCCCCCCAAAAAAAACCTCCGAAAGTACTCCAAATTATGTATAAATCTACTTTCAGACAAGAAAGAAAATTAACAAGATTGATATAAATAAAAAAATCTTGAATAGAAATGGGAATAAAATAATATAATGTAATGTAATATTTCATCCGTGTTGTGCAACCAAATCGAGTACACCCTTTGTTAATCACATGGAATGTCCTCGTGCGTTTACAGAATGAACTGTGGATTATAAGAAATAGCTATATTTACACCTTACCGAGTTGTTTATACTAGTGTGAATAGGCTTTTGAATAGGTGTATATCGGTTAATGATGTTCTTAGATACTGAACATTACACGAATGTTTACAGTAGAACCATAAAAATAAAACAATGAACACCGTGGGCATTGGATTATAATTATCGTTAAATTTACGCAATACACAGAATTGTTTCAACTAATGTGAATGGTGACTTCAAATAGGTAAATTTCTATTCATGATGATTTTTCATCACCGGACATTACGACTGTTTACAATAACAGTAGGACCTAATAATAACCAATGATTTGTAAACAAAACAACAGATACATGTGTCTGTACACGTGGCGTTATGGGTGAGTACATTTGTTTATAAATAGTTTGACTCAAGTAAACAATATTAATACATTGAACTAAGAAAGTTCAAGAGAATAATAATAATATAAAAAAATAATAATAATTACAAAATTATAATTTTGTTTTATTATTTATATAGTTTGTATATTCAGCCACGTCTGATGAGGTCGTCGATATCTTGCTCAATATTAATAATTGTTTTTGAAGATGATTCAGTCTTTTTGGCGAAAATTCTTCCATCTCTCGTCCAAAAGGAATTTATAAGTCGACTTTTCCTGGCTTGATTTAGCTTTTGTACCAAATATTGGCGATGACGGGTCAGATCCTCAGTTATTACGATTTTGTCCGGGTTATTTTTCAGACTGCTTTTGTTACTGTATATTTTATTTTTTATTTTCCAATTTCTCAAGCGACATATAATTTGTCCTTTCCCATTAGTAATATTTCCAATTATATGTGACCGGTCAATGTCGTCTATCTTAAGCTCAACACCAAGGTGATCCTTACAAACCTTGAGAACTAGCCCATCAGTGCCTTGTATATTATCAGAGTTCATGGGTACATTATGGAAGCGAAGAGAGTTTCTTCTCCCATATTGTTGAAGAGATTCTAAATCTTTTTCTAATGAATCTATTCTACTGTTCATCATTCTATTAGAGTCACTAAGTTCTTCGTTTGATTTTTTTAATTTATTTATTTTTTCATCTTGACTCTTGACCTTTGTTTCAAGAGTGGACACATAATTTGTCATGGCATCATCAAGACTGGTTTTAACAGCATTTGCAATAATAGGACCAATGGATTCGATAAAGCTTGGACTAATTACAGTTTGCTGGATTATTTCAGTTAAGTTGACTGACTGGCCCTCTGTGGTTTGAAATATAACCGGTGTATGGCCATTTTGATTGGTGGGTGCATCACTTTTTGAGTCGGATATTGACTGATTATTCATATTGTTTGTATCTAAGTCTGACTCTGAATCTGATGTGTATTTACGAAATCTCTTTGGTTCGGGTGTCACTTTGTCGTGGTCGTTGTTATTACTCATTATAGTTTGTAAATTATTTTTTTATGTTCATGTTCGCCATATTTGTTTTTTATATATCATCGTTTACTCACAACTTTACTCTATAATACTACAAAACTGTCAATATCGCAAATATTTAATACATTTTCCAACTACTAGTCTGTAAACCCATCTAGACAATTCAAATATGAGTACTGATATAACACATAATGATAAATATTTTGGAAAAAGTACGGAGCTGTTTAACTACACCTTTTCACCTCCCGCCATTTTCTTTCCCATCAACCCTATCTACATATGTTATCATGAGATGATTAAGTGGATCAGATATGCAATACCGGCTTTATCTACATATGTTACCATGAGTAAACCCAATCGATCAGATATACAATACCGACCCTATATACATATATTACCATGAGAAGACTCAGTTCATCAGATATATAATACCGACCCTATCTACATATGTTACCATGAGAAGACTCAGTCAATCAGATATATAATACCAACCTATCTACATGTGTTACCAAAAAAAAGACTCAGTCGATCAGATATACACTACCGATCCTATCCACAGATGTTACCCATGAGAAGACTAAGTCGATCAGATATCAAACACCGATCCTGTCTACAGATATTACCGACGAGAAGACTCAATCAATCAAATATACAATACCGACCCTATCTACATATGTTACCATGGGAAGAGTCAGTCGATCAGATATACAATACCGACCCTATCCACAGATGTTACCCATGAAAAGACTAAGTCGATCAGATATACAATACCGACCCTATCTACATATGTTACCATGATAAATTTCAGTCGATCAGATATACAATGCCGACCCTATCTACATATATTACCCATGAGAAGATTCAGTCAATCAGATATACAATACCGACCCTATCAACATATGTTACCATGAGAAGACTCAGTCAATCAGATATGCAATACCGACCCAATCTACATATGTTACCACGAAAAGACTCAGTCAATCAGATATACAATACCGACCCCATCTACATATGTTACCATGAGAAGACTCAGTCAATCAGATATACAATACCGACCCCATCTACATATGTTACCACGAGAAGACTCAGTCAATCAGATATACAATACAGACCCCATACACATATGTTACCACAAGAAGACTCAGTCGATCAGATATACAATACCGACTCTATCTACATATGTTACCGTAGGATGACTCAGCCGATCAGATATATAATACAGAGCATATTTACATATGTTACCATGATAAATTTCAGTCGATCAGATATACAATACTGACCCTATCTACATATATTACCATGAGAGGACTCGGTCAATCAAATATACAATACCGGCCCTATCTACATATGTTACAATGGGACGACTCAGTCGATCAGATATACAATACCGACACTATCACCATTATGTTACAATGAGAAGACTCAGTTCATCAGAAATACAATAGAGACCTTATTAATATATGTTACCGTATATGTTACCGTGAGAAGACTCAGTCAATCAGATAGGCAATGCTGGCCCTATCTACATATGTTACCATGCGAAGACTCAGTCGATCAGATATACAATACGACCCTATCTACATATGTTACCAAGAGAAGACTCAGTCGATCAGATACACAATACCGACCCTATCTACCTATGTTTCAATGAGAAGACTCAGTTTATCAGATATACAATACCGACCCTATCTAGATATGTTACCTAGAGAAGACGCAGTCGATCAGATATACAATACCGATCCTATCTACAGATGTTACCCATGAGAAGACTCAGTCGATCAGATATACAATTCCGACCCTATCTACATATGTTACCCATGAGAAGACTCAGTCGATCAGATATACAATACCGACCCTATCTACATATGTTACCAAGAGAAGACTCAGTCGATCAGATATAAAATACCGACCCTATCTATCTATGTTTCAATGAGAAGACTCAGTTCATCAGATATACAATACCGACCCTATCTACATATGTTACCAAGAGAAGACGCAGTCGATCAGATATACAATACCGATCTTATCTACAGATGTTACCCATGAGAAGACTCAGTCGATCAGATATACAATTCCGACCCTATCTACATGTTTCAATGAGAAGACTCAGTTCACCAGATATACAATACCGACCTTATCTACATATGTTACCATGATAAGACTCAGTCGATCAGATATACAATAC
Organism: Bathymodiolus brooksi; assembly: GCA_963680875.1. Classification (NCBI taxonomy): domain Eukaryota; kingdom Metazoa; phylum Mollusca; class Bivalvia; order Mytilida; family Modiolidae; genus Bathymodiolus; species Bathymodiolus brooksi. The sequence goes on along the minus strand of OY804578.1, from coordinate 88,609,156 downwards.
CGACCCTATCTACATATGTTACAAAGAGAACTCTCAGTCGGTCAGATATAAAATACTGGCCCTATCTACATATGTTACCAAGACAAGACGCAGTCGATCAGATATACAATACTGCTCCTATCTACAGATGTTACCCATGAGAAGATGCAGTCGATCAGATATACAATTCCCACCCTATCTACATATGTTACCATGAGAAGACTCAGTTCATCAGATATACAATTCCGACTCTATCTACATATGTTACCCATGAGAAGACTCAATCGATCAGAAATACAATACCGACCTTATCAACATATGTTACCGTGAGAAGACTCCGTCGGTCAGATAGGCAATGCTGGCCCTATCTACATATGCTACCATGCGAAGACTCAGTCGATCAGATATACAATACCGACCCTATCTACATATGTTACCAAGAGAAGACTCAGTCGATCAGATATACAATACCGACCCTATCTACCTATGTTTCAATGAGAAGACTCACTTCATCAGATATACAATACCGACCCTATCTACATATGTTACCAAGAGAAGACGCAGTCGATCAGATAAACAATACCGATCTTATCTACAGATGTTACCCATGAGAAGACTCAGTTTATCAGATATACAATTCCGACCCTATCTACATATGTTACCCATGAGAAGACTCGGTCGATCAGATATACAATACCGACCCTATCTACATATGTTACCTAGAGAAGACGCAGTCGATCAGATATACAAAACCGACCCTATCTACCTACATTTGTATGTTTCAATGAGAAGACTCAGTTCATCAGATATACAATACCGACCCTATCTACATATGTTACCAAGAGATGACGCAGTCGATCAAATATAAAATACCGATCTTATCTACAGATGTTACCCATGAGAAGACTCAGTCGATCAGATATACAATTCCGACCCTATCTGCATGTTTCAATGAGAAGACTCAGTTCCCCAGATATACAATACCGACCTTATCTACATATGACACCATGATAAGACTCAGTCGATCAGATATACAATACCGACCCTATCTACAAATGTTACAAAGAGAAGTCTCAGTCGGTCAGATATAAAATACTGGCCCAATCTACATATGTTACCAAGACAAGACGCAGTCGATCAGATATACAATACCGATCCTATCTAAAGATGTTACCCATGAGAAGACTCAGTTCATCAGATATACAATTCCGACTCTATCTACATATGTTACCCATGAGAAGACTCAATCGATCAGAAATACAATACCGACCTTATCAACATATGTTACCGTGAGAAGACTCCGTCGGTCAGATAGGCAATGCTGGCCCTATCTACATATGCTACCATGCGAAGACTCAGTCGATCAGATATACAATACCGACCCTATCTACATATGTTACCAAGAGAAGACTCAGTCGATCAGATATACAATACCGACCCTATCTACCTATGTTTCAATGAGAAGACTCAGTTCATCAGATATACAATACCGACCCTATCTACATATGTTACCAAGAGAAGACGCAGTCGATCAGATAAACAATACCGATCCTATCTACAGATGTTACCCATGAGAAGACTCAGTTTATCAGATATACAATTCCGACCCTATCTACATATGTTACCCATGAGAAGACTCGGTCGATCAGATATACAATACCGACCCTATCTACATATGTTACCTAGAGAAGACGCAGTCGATCAGATATACAAAACCGACCCTATCTACCTACATTTGTATGTTTCAATGAGAAGACTCAGTTCACCAGATATACAATACCGACCTTATCTACATATGACACCATGATAAGACTCAGTCGATCAGATATACAATACCGACCCTATCTACAAATGTTACAAAGAGAAGTCTCAGTCGGTCAGATATAAAATACTGGCCCAATCTACATATGTTACCAAGACAAGACGCAGTCGATCAGATATACAATACCGATCCTATCTAAAGATGTTACCCATGAGAAGACTCAGTTCATCAGATATACAATTCCGACTCTATCTACATATGTTACCCATGAGAAAACTCATTCGATCAGACATACAATTCCAACCCTATCTACATATGCTACCCATGAGAAGACTCAATCGATCAGATATACAATACCGACCCTATATACATATGTTGCCCATGAGAAGACTCAGTCGATCAGATATACAATACCGACACTATCTACATATGTTACCAAGAGAAGATTCAGTCGCTCAAATATATATATACCGGTCTTATCTACATATGTTACGACGAGAAGACTCAGTCGATCAGATATACAATACCGACCCTATCTACATATGTTACCGTGAGAAGATTCAGTCGCTGAAATATACAATACCGGCTCTATCTACATATGTTACGACGAGAAGACTCAGTCGATCAGATATACAATACCGACTCTATCTAAATATGTTACCATGAGAAGACGCAGTCGATCAGACATACAATACAGGCCCTATCTACATATATTACCATGAGAAGTCTCAGTTCATCAGATATACAAAACCGACCGTATCTACATATGTTACCAAGAGATGACGCAGTCGATCAGATATAAAATACCGATCTTATCTACAGATGTTAACCATGAGAAGACTCAGTCGATCAGATATACAATTCCGACCCTATCTACATGTTTCAATGAGAAGACTCAGTTCACCAGATATACAATACCGACCTTATCTACATATGATACCATGATAAGACACAGTTGAACAGATATACAATACCGACCCTATCTATATATGTTACAAAGAGAAGTCTCAGTCAATCAGATATAAAATACTGGCCCAATCTACATATGTTACAAAGAGAAGTCTCAGTCAATCAGATATAAAATACTGGCCCAATCTACATATGTTACAAAGAGAAGTCTCAGTCGATCAGATATACAATACCGACCCTATCTATATATGTTACAAAGAGAAGTCTCAGTCAATCAGATATAAAATACTGGCCCTATCTACATATGTTACCAAGACAAGACGTAGTCGATCAGATATACAATACCGATCCTATCTACAGATGTTACCCATGAGAAGATTCATTCGATCAGATATACAATTCCGACCCTATTTACATATATTACCATGAGAGGACTCGGTGAATCAAATATACAATACCGGCCCTATCTACATATTGTACAATGGGACGACTCAGTCGATCAGATATACAATACCGACCCTATCTACATATATTACCCATGAGAAGACTCGGTCAATCAAATATATAATACCGGCCCTATCTACATATATAACAATGGGACGACTCAGTCGATCAGATATACAATACAAACCCTATCTACATATGTTACCAAGAGAAGACTCAGTCGATCAGATATACAATACCGACCCTATCTACCTATGTTTCAATGAGAAGACTCAGTTCATCAGATATACAATGCCAACCATATCTACATTTCTTACCAAGAGAAGACTCAGTCAATCAGATATACAATGCCAACCATATCTACATATGTTACCATGAGAAGACTCAGTCAATCAGATATACAATGCCAACCATATCTACATTTCTTACCAAGAGAAGACTCAGTCAATCAGATATACAATGCCAACCATATCTACATTTCTTACCAAGAGAAGACTCAGTCAATCAGATATACAATACCGACCCTATCTACATATGTTACCAAGAGAAGACTCATTCAATCAGATATACAATACCGACCCTATCTACATATATTACCCATGAGAAGACTCAGTCAATCAGATATACAATACCGACCCTATCTACATATGTTACCATGAGAAGACTCCGTCAATCAGATATACAATACCGACCCTATCTGCATGTGTTACCAAGAGAAGACTCAGTCAATCAAATATACAATACCGGCCCTATCTACATATGTTACAATGGGACGACTCAGTTCATCAGAAATACAATACCGACCTTATTAATATATGTTACCGTATATGTTACCGTGAGAAGACTCAGTCAATCAGATAGGCAATGCTGGCCCTATCTACATATGTTACCATGCGAAGACTCAGTCGATCAGATATACAATACCGACCCTATCTACCTATGTTTCAATGAGAAGACTCAGATCATCAGATATACAATAACTACCCTATCTACATTTCTTACCAAGAGAAGACTCAGTCAATCAGATATACAATGCCAACCATATCTACATATGTTACCATGAGAAAACTCAGTCAATCAGATATACAATACCGACCCTATCTACATATATTACCCATGAGAAGACTCAGTCAATCAGATATACAATACCGACCCTATCTACATATGTTACCACGAGAAGACTCAATCAATCAGATATACAATACCGAACCTATCTGCATATGTTACCAAGAGAAGATTCAGTCAATCCGATATACCGACCCTATCTACATGTGTTACCATGAGAAGACTCAATCAATCAGATATACAATACCGACCCTATCTACATATATTACCCATGAGAAGACTCAGTCAATCAGATATACAATACCGACCCTATCTACATATGTTACCATGAGAAGACTCAGTCGATCAGATATACAACACCGACATTATCTATATATGTTACCGAAAGAAGACTCAGTCAATCAGATATACAATACCGACCCTATCTACATATGTTACTCTGGGATGACTCAGCCGATCAGATGTACAATACCGACCATATCAACATATGTTACCGTGAGAAGACTCAGTCGATCAGGTAGGTAAGGCTGGCCCTATCTACATATGTCACGATACGAAGACTCAGTCGATCAGATATACAATACTGACCTATCTACATATGTTTGAATGAGAAGATTCAGTTCATCATATATACAATACGGACCCTATCTACATATGCTTCCATGATAAGACTCAGTCTATCAGATATTCAATACCGACTCTATCTACATATGTTACCAAGAGAAGACTCAGTCGATCAGATATACAATACCGACTCTATCTACATATGTTACCAAGAGAAGACTCAGTCGATCAGATATACAATACCGACACTATCTACATATATTACCCATGAGAAGACTCAGTCAATCAGATATACAATACCGACCCTATCTACATAAGTTACCATGAGAAGACTCAGTCGATCAGATATACAATACCAACCCTATCTACATATATTTCCACGAGAAGACTCAGTCGATCAGATATACAATTAACGCCCTATCTACATATACTACCATCAGAAGACTCAGTCGATCAGGTATACAATACCGACCCTATCTAAATAAGTTACCATGAGAAGACTCAGTCGATCAGTTATACAATTACAGGCCCTATCTACATATATTACCATGAGAAGACTCAGTCGATCAGATATACAATTACAGGCCCTATCTACATACATTACCATGCGAAGACTCAGTCGATCAGATATACAATACCGACCCTATCTACATGCTACCATGAGAAGACTCAGTCGATCAGATATAAAATACCGACCCTTTCTATATATGTTACCACGAGAAGACTCAGTCGATCAGATATACAATTACAGGCCCTATCTACATATATTACCATGTGAAGACTCAGTTCATCAGATATACAATACCGACACTATCTACATATGCTACCATGGGAAGACTTAGTCAATCAGATATACAATACCGACCGTATCTATATATGTTACCATGAGAAGACTCAGTTCATCAGATATACAATACCGGCCCTATCTACATATGCTACTATGTGAAGACTCAGTTCATTAGATATACAATACAAACCCTATCTACATATTTTACCATGAGAAGACTCAGTCAATCAGATATACAATTCAGACCATATCTACATATGTTACCATGAGAAGACTCAGTCAATCAGACATACAATATCGACCCTATCTAGATATGTTACCATGGGAAGACTCAGTCAATCAGATATACAATACCGATCATATCTACATATATTACCATGAGAAAACTCAGTCAATCAGATATACAATACCGACCCTATCTACATATGTTACCATGAGAAGACTCAGTCAATCAGATATACAATACCGACCCTATCTACATATGTTACCATGAAAAGACTCAGTCAATAAGATATACAATACCGACCCTATCTTCATATGTTACCAAGAGAAGACTCAGTCAATCCGATATACAATACCGACCCTATCTACATATGTTACCATGAGAAGACTCAATCGATCAGATATACAATACCGGCCCTATCTACATATATTACCCATGAGAAGACTCAGTCGATCAGATATACAATACCGACCCTATCTACATATATTACCATGAGAAGACTAAGGTCATCAGAAATACAATACCGACCCTATCTACATATGTTACCGAAAGAAGACTCAGTCAATCAGATATACAATACCGACCCTATCTACATATGTTACCCTGGGATGACTCAGCCGATCACATGTACAATACCGACCTTATCAACATATGTTACCGTGAGAAGACTCAGTCGATCAGATAGGCAATGCTGGCCCTATATACATATATCACAATGCGAAGACTCAGTCGATCAGATATACAATACTGACGCTATCTACCTATGTTTGAATGAGAAGATTCAGTTCATCAGATATACAATACCGACCCTATCTACATATGCTACCATGATAAGACTCAGTCGATCAGATATACAATACCGACTTTATCTACATATGCTACCAAGAGAAGACTCAGTGGATCAGATATACAATACCGACTCTATCTACATATGTTACCAAGAGAAGACTCAGTCGATCAGATATACAATACCGACCCTATCTACATATATTACCCATGAGAAGACTCAGTCAATCCGATATACAATACCGACCCTATCTACATATGTTACCAAGAGAAGACTCAGTCGATCAGATATACAATACCGACCCTATCTACATATGTTACCAAGAGAAGACTCAGTCGATCAGATATACAATACCGACCCTATCTACATATGTTTCCACGAGAAGACTCAGTCGATCAGATATACAATTAAAGCCATATCTACATATATTACCATGAGAAGACTCAGTCGATCAGATATACAATACCGACCCTATCTACATATGTTACCACGAGAAGACTCAGCCGATCAAATATACAATTACATGCCCTATCTACATATATTATTACCATGAGAAAACTCAGTCGATCAGATATACAATTAAAGCCATATCTACATATATTACCATGAGAAGACTCAGTCGATCAGATATACAATACCGACCCTATCTATATATGTTACCACGAGAAGACTCAGTCGATCAGATATACAATTACAAGCCCTATCTACATATATTACCATGTGAAGACTCAGTTCATCAGATATACAATACCGACCCTATCTACATATGCTACCATGTGAAGACTCAGTCAATCATATATATAATACCGACCGTATCTACATATGTTACCATGAGAAGACTCAGTTCATCAGATATACAATACCGGCACTATCTACATACGCTACTATGAGAAGACTCAGTTCATTAGATATACAATACCAACCCTATCTACATATGTTACCATGAGAAGACTCAGTCAATCAGACATACAATATCGACCCTATCTAGATATGTTACCATGAGAAGACTCATTCAATCGGATATACAATACCGACCCTATCTACATATGTTACCAAGAGAAGACTCAGTCAATCAGATATACAATACCGACCCTATCTACATATGTTACCGTGAGAAGATTCAGTCGCTCAAATATACAATACCGACCCTATCTACATATGTTACGACGAGAAGACTCAGTCGATCAGATATACAATACCGACCCTATCTACATATGTTACGACGAGAAGACGCAGTCGATCAGATATACAATACAGGCCCTATCTACATATTTTACCATGAGAAGACTCAGTTCATCAGATATACAATACCGACCATATCTACATATGCTACCAATAGAAAACTCAGTCAATCAGATATATAATACCGACCCTATCTACATATGTTACCATGAGAAGACTCAGTTCATCAGATATACAATACCGGCCCTATCTACATATATTACCATGAGAAGACTAAGTTCATCAGATATACAATACCGACCCTATCTACATATGTTACCCTGGGATGACTCAGCCGATCAGATATACCACGCCGACTTTATCTAAATATGTTACCGAAAAAGACTCAGTCAATCAGATATACAATACCGACCCTATCTACGTATGTTACCCTGGGATGACTCAGCCGATCAGATGTATAATACCGACCTTATCAACATATGTTACCGTGAGAAGACTCAGTCGATCAGATAGGCAATGCTGGCCCTATCTACATATGTCACAATGCGAAGACTCAGTCGATCAGATATACAATACTGACGCTATCTACCTATGTTTTAATGAGAAGACTCTGTTCATCAGATATACAATACCGACCCTATCTACATATGCTACCATGATAAGACTCAGTCGATCAGATATACAATTAAAGCCATATCTACATAAATTACCATGAGAAGACTCAGTCGATCAGATATACAATACCGACCCTATCTACATATGTTACCACGAGAAGACTCAGCCGATCAAATATACAATTACATGCCCTATCTACATATATTATTACCATGAGAAGACTCAGTCGATCAGATATACAATTAAAGCCATATCTACATATATTACCATGAGAAGACTCAGTCGATCAGATATACAATACCGACCCTATCTATATATGTTACCACGAGAAGACTCAGTCGATGAGATATACAATTACAAGCCCTATCTACATATATTACCATGTGAAGACTCAGTTCATCAGATATACAATACCGGCACTATCTACATACTCTACTATGAGAAGACTCAGTTCATTAGATATACAATACCAACCCTATCTACATATGTTACCATGAGAAGACTCAGTCAATCAGACATACAATATCGACCCTATCTAGATATGTTACCATGAGAAGACTCATTCAATCAGATATACAATACCGACCTAATCTATATATATTACCATGAGAAGACTCAATCAATCGGATATACAAAACCGACCCTATCTACATATGTTACCAAGAGAAGACTCAGTCAATCGGATATACAATACCGACCCTATCTACATATGTTACCGTGAGAAGATTCAGTCGCTCAAATATACAATACCGACCCTATCTACATATGTTACGACGAGAAGACTCAGTCGATCAGATATACAATACCGACCCTATCTACATATGTTACGACGGGAAGACGCAGTCGATCAGATATACAATACAGGCCCTATCTACATATTTTACCATGAGAAGACTCAGTTCATCAGATATACAATACCGACCATATCTACATATGCTACCAATAGAAAACTCAGTCAATCAGATATATAATACCGACCGTATCTACATATGTTACCATGAGAAGACTCAGTTCATCAGATATACAATACCGGCCCTATCTACATATATTACCATGAGAAGACTAAGTTCATCAGATATACAATACCGACCCTATCTACATATGTTACCCTGGGATGACTCAGCCGATCAGATGTATAATACCGACCTTATCAACATATGTTACCGTGAGAAGACTCAGTCGATCAGATAGGCAATGCTGGCCCTATCTACATATGTCACAATGCGAAGACTCAGTCGATCAGATATACAATACTGACGCTATCTACCTATGTTTGAATGAGAAGACTCTGTTCATCAGATATACAATACCGACCCTATCTACATATGCTACCATGATAAGACTCAGTCGATCAGATATACAATACCGACTCTATCTACATATGTTACCAAGAGAAGACTCAGTCGATCAGATATACAATACCGACCCTATCTACATATATAACCCATGAGAAGACTCAGTCAATCAGATATACAATACCGAGCCTATCTACATATATGACAATGAGAAGACTCAGTCGAGCAGATATGCAATACCGACTCTATCTACATATGTTACCAAGAGAAGACTCAGTCGATCAGATATACAATACCGACCCGATCTACATAAGTTACCATGAGAAGACTCAGTCGATCAGATATACAATACCGACCCTATCTACATATGTTACCAAGAGAAGACTCAGTCGATCAGATATACAATACCGACCCTATCTACATATGTTTCCACGAGAAGACTCAGTCGATCAGATATACAATTAAAGCCATATCTACATATATTACCATGAGAAGACTCAGTCGATCAGATATACAATACCGACCCTATCTACATATGTTACCACGAGAAGACTCAGTCGATCAGATATACAATTACAAGCCCTATCTACATATATTACCACGTGAAGACTCAGTTCATCAGATATACAATACCGACACTATCTACATATGCTACCATATGAAGACTCAGTCAATCATTAATATAATACCGACCGTATCTACATATGTTACCATGAGAAGACTCAGTTCATCAGATATACAATACCGGCACTATCTACATACGCTACTATGAGAAGACTCAGTTCATTAGATATACAATACCAACCCTATCTACACATGTTACCATGAGAAGACTCAGTCAATCAGATATACAATACCGACCATATTTACATATGTTACCATGGGAAGACTCAGTCAATCAGACATACAATATCGACCCTATCTACATATGTTACCATGAGAAGACTCAGTCAATCAGATATACAATACCGACCCTATCTACATATGTTACCATGAAAAGACTCAGTCAATAAGATATACAATACCGACCCTATCTTCATATGTTACCAAGAGAAGACTCAGTCAATCCGATATACAATACCGACCCTATCTACATATGTTACCATGAGAAGACTCAATCGATCAGATATACAATACCGGCCCTATCTACATATATTACCCATGAGAAGACTCAGTCGATCAGATATACAATACCGACCCTATCTACATATATTACCATGAGAAGACTAAGGTCATCAGAAATACAATACCGACCCTATCTACATATGTTACCGAAAGAAGACTCAGTCAATCAGATATACAATACCGACCCTATCTACATATGTTACCCTGGGATGACTCAGCCGATCAGATGTACAATACCGACCTTATCAACATATGTTACCGTGAGAAGACTCAGTCGATCAGATAGGCAATGCTGGCCCTATATACATATATCACAATGCGAAGACTCAGTCGATCAGATATACAATACTGACGCTATCTACCTATGTTTGAATGAGAAGATTCAGTTCATCAGATATACAATACCGACCCTATCTACATATGCTACCATGATAAGACTCAGTCGATCAGATATACAATACCGACTTTATCTACATATGCTACCAAGAGAAGACTCAGTGGATCAGATATACAATACCGACTCTATCTACATATGTTACCAAGAGAAGACTCAGTCGATCAGATATACAATACCGACCCTATCTACATATATTACCCATGAGAAGACTCAGTCAATCCGATATACAATACCGACCCTATCTACATATGTTACCAAGAGAAGACTCAGTCGATCAGATATACAATACCGACCCTATCTACATATGTTACCAAGAGAAGACTCAGTCGATCAGATATACAATACCGACCCTATCTACATATGTTTCCACGAGAAGACTCAGTCGATCAGATATACAATTAAAGCCATATCTACATATATTACCATGAGAAGACTCAGTCGATCAGATATACAATACCGACCCTATCTACATATGTTACCACGAGAAGACTCAGCCGATCAAATATACAATTACATGCCCTATCTACATATATTATTACCATGAGAAAACTCAGTCGATCAGATATACAATTAAAGCCATATCTACATATATTACCATGAGAAGACTCAGTCGATCAGATATACAATACCGACCCTATCTATATATGTTACCACGAGAAGACTCAGTCGATCAGATATACAATTACAAGCCCTATCTACATATATTACCATGTGAAGACTCAGTTCATCAGATATACAATACCGACCCTATCTACATATGCTACCATGTGAAGACTCAGTCAATCATATATATAATACCGACCGTATCTACATATGTTACCATGAGAAGACTCAGTTCATCAGATATACAATACCGGCACTATCTACATACGCTACTATGAGAAGACTCAGTTCATTAGATATACAATACCAACCCTATCTACATATGTTACCATGAGAAGACTCAGTCAATCAGACATACAATATCGACCCTATCTAGATATGTTACCATGAGAAGACTCATTCAATCGGATATACAATACCGACCCTATCTACATATGTTACCAAGAGAAGACTCAGTCAATCAGATATACAATACCGACCCTATCTACATATGTTACCGTGAGAAGATTCAGTCGCTCAAATATACAATACCGACCCTATCTACATATGTTACGACGAGAAGACTCAGTCGATCAGATATACAATACCGACCCTATCTACATATGTTACGACGAGAAGACGCAGTCGATCAGATATACAATACAGGCCCTATCTACATATTTTACCATGAGAAGACTCAGTTCATCAGATATACAATACCGACCATATCTACATATGCTACCAATAGAAAACTCAGTCAATCAGATATATAATACCGACCCTATCTACATATGTTACCATGAGAAGACTCAGTTCATCAGATATACAATACCGGCCCTATCTACATATATTACCATGAGAAGACTAAGTTCATCAGATATACAATACCGACCCTATCTACATATGTTACCCTGGGATGACTCAGCCGATCAGATGTATAATACCGACCTTATCAACATATGTTACCGTGAGAAGACTCAGTCGATCAGATAGGCAATGCTGGCCCTATCTACATATGTCACAATGCGAAGACTCAGTCGATCAGATATACAATACTGACGCTATCTACCTATGTTTGAATGAGAAGACTCTGTTCATCAGATATACAATACCGACCCTATCTACATATGCTACCATGATAAGACTCAGTCGATCAGATATACAATACCGACTCTATCTACATATGTTACCAAGAGAAGACTCAGTCGATCAGATATACAATACCGACCCTATCTACATATATAACCCATGAGAAGACTCAGTCAATCAGATATACAATACCGAGCCTATCTACATATATGACAATGAGAAGACTCAGTCGAGCAGATATGCAATACCGACTCTATCTACATATGTTACCAAGAGAAGACTCAGTCGATCAGATATACAATACCGACCCGATCTACATAAGTTACCATGAGAAGACTCAGTCGATCAGATATACAATACCGACCCTATCTACATATGTTACCAAGAGAAGACTCAGTCGATCAGATATACAATACCGACCCTATCTACATATGTTTCCACGAGAAGACTCAGTCGATCAGATATACAATTAAAGCCATATCTACATATATTACCATGAGAAGACTCAGTCGATCAGATATACAATACCGACCCTATCTACATATGTTACCACGAGAAGACTCAGTCGATCAGATATACAATTACAAGCCCTATCTACATATATTACCACGTGAAGACTCAGTTCATCAGATATACAATACCGACACTATCTACATATGCTACCATATGAAGACTCAGTCAATCATATATATAATACCGACCGTATCTACATATGTTACCATGAGAAGACTCAGTTCATCAGATATACAATACCGGCACTATCTACATACGCTACTATGAGAAGACTCAGTTCATTAGATATACAATACCAACCCTATCTACACATGTTACCATGAGAAGACTCAGTCAATCAGATATACAATACCGACCATATTTACATATGTTACCATGGGAAGACTCAGTCAATCAGACATACAATATCGACCCTATCTAGATATGTTACCATGAGAAGACTCATTCAATCAGATATACAATACCGACCTAATCTATATATATTACCATGAGAAGACTCAGTCAATCGGATATACAATACCGACCCTATCTACATATGTTACCAAGAGAAGATTCAGTCAATCAGATATACAATACCGACCCTATCTACATATGTTACCGTGAGAAGATTCAGTCGCTCAAATATACAATACCGACCCTATCTACATATGTTACGACGAGAAGACTCAGTCGATCAGATATACAATACCGACCCTATCTACATATGTTACGACAAGAAGACGCAGTCGATCAGATATACAATACAGGCCCTATCTACATATTTTACCATGAGAAGACTCAGTTCATCAGATATACAATACCAACCATATCTACATATGCTACCAATAGAAAACTCAGTCAATCAGATATATAATACCGACCATATCTACATATGTTACCATGAGAAGACTCAGTTCATCAGATATACAATACCGACCCTATCTACATATGTTACCCTGGGATGACTCAGCCGATCAGATGTATAATACCGACCTTATCAACATATGTTACCGTGAGAAGACTCAGTCGATCAGATAGGCAATGCTGGCCCTATCTACATATGTCACAATGCGAAGACTCAGTCGATCAGATATACAATACTGACGCTATCTACCTATGTTTGAATGAGAAGACTCTGTTCATTAGATATACAATACCGACCCTATCTACATATGTTACCAAGATAAGACTCAGTCGATCAGATATACAATACCGACTCTATCTACATATGTTACCAAGAGAAGACTCAGTCGATCAGATATACAATACCGACCCTATCTACATATATTACCCATGAGAAGACTCAGTCAATCAGATATACAATACCGAGCCTATCTACATATATGACAATGAGAAGACTCAGTCGATCAGATATGCAATACCGACTCTATCTACATATGTTACCAAGAGAAGACTCAGTCGATCAGATATACAATACCGATCCGATCTACATAAGGTACCATGAGAAGACTCAGTAGATCAGATATACAATACCGACCCTATCTACATATGTCACCACGAGAAGACTCAGCCGATCAAATATACAATTACAGGCCCTATCTACATATATTACCATGCGAAGACTCAGTCGATCAGATATACAATACCGACCCTATCTACATGCTACCATTAGAAGACTCAGCCGATCAGATATACAATACCGACCCTATCTATATATGTTACCACGAGAAGACTCAGTCGATCAGATATACAATTACAAGCCCTATCTACATATATTACCATGTGAAGACTCAGTTCATCAGATATACAATACCGATATTATCTACATATGCTACCACGAGAAGACTCAGTCAATCATATATATAATACCGACCGTATCTACATATGTTACCATGAGAAGACTCAGTTCATCAGATATACAATACCGGCCCTATCTACATACGCTACTATGAGAAGACTCAGTACATTAGATATACAATACCAACCCTATCTACATATTTTACCATGAGAAGACTCAGTCAATCAGATATACAATACCGACCATATTTACATATGTTACCATGAGAAGACTCAGTCAATCAGACATACAATATCGACCCTATCTAGATATGTTACCATGAGAAGACTCAGTCAATCAGATATACAATACCGACCTTATCTATATATATTACCATGAGAAGACTCAGTCAATCAGATATACAATACCGACCCTATCTACATATATTACCAAGAGAAGATTCAGTCAATCAGATATACAATACCGACCCTATCTACATATATTACCCATGAGAAGACTCAGTCAATCATATATACAATACCGACCCTATCTACATATGTTACCAAGAGAAGACTCAGTCAATCAGATATACAATACCGACCCTATCTACATATGTTACCAAGAGAAGTCTCGGTCGATCAGATATACAATACCGGCCCTATCTACATATGCCACCATGAGAAGACTCAGTTCATCAGATATACAATACCAACCCAATCTACATATTTTACCATGAGAAGACTCAGTCAATCAGATATACAAAACCGACCATATCTACATATGTTACCAAGAGAAGACTCAGTGAATCAGATGTACAATTACAGGCCCTATCTACATATATTACCCATGAGAAGACTCATTCAATCAGAAATACAATACCGACCCTATCTACATATGTTACCATGAGAAGATTCAATCAATCAGATATACAATACCGACCCTATCTACATATGTTACCATGAGAAGACTCAGTCAATCAGATATACAATACCGACCCTATCTACATATGTTACCAAGAGAAGACTCAGTCAATCCGATATACAATACCGACCCTATCTACATATGTTACCATGAGAAGACTCAATCAATCAGATATACAATACCGACCCTATCTACATATATTACCCATGAGAAGACTCAGTCAATCAGATATACAATACCGACCCTATCTACATATATTACCATGAGAAGACTCATTCGATCAGATATACAATACCGACCCTATCTACATATATTACCATGAGAAGACTAAGGTCATCAGATATACAATTCCGACCCTATCTACATATGTTACCCTGGAATGACTCAGCCGATCAGATATACAACACCGACTTTATCTAAATATGTTACCGAAAGAAGACTCAGTCAATCAGATATACAATACCGACCCTATCTACATATGTTACCATGGGATGACTCAGCCGATCAGATGTACAATACCGACCTTATCAACATATGCTACCGTGAGAAGACTCAGTCGATCAGATAGGCAATGCTGGCCCTATCTACATATGTCACGATGCGAAGACTCAGTCGATCAGATATACAATACTGACCCTATCTACCAATGTTTGAATGAAAAGACTCAGTTCATCAGATATACAATACCGACCCTATGTACATATGCTACCATGATATGACTCAGTCGATCAGATATACAATACCGATTCTATCTACATATGTTACCAAGAGAGGACTCAGTGAATCAGATATACAATACCGACCGTATCTACATATATTACCATGAGAAGACTCAATCGATCAGATATACAATACCGATTCTATCTACATATGTTACCAAGAGAAGACTCAGTCGATCAGATATACAATACCGACTCTATCTACATATGTTACCAAGAGAAGACTCAGTCGATCAGATATACAATACCGACCCTATCTACATATGTTACCAAGCGAAGACTCAGTCGATCAGATATACAATACCGACCCTATATACATATGTTTCCACGAGAAGACTCAGTCGATCAGATATACAATTAACGCCCCATCTACATATATTACCATCAGAAGACTCAGTCGATCAGATATACAATACCGACCCTATCTACATATGTTACCACGAGAAGACTCAGTCGATCAGATGTACAATTACAGGCCCTATCTACATATATTACCATGAGAAGACTCAGTCGATCAGATATACAATTACAGGCCCTATCTACATATATTACCATGCGAAGACTAAGTCGATCAGATATACAATACCGACCCTATCTACATGCTACCATGAGAAGATTCAGTCGATCAGATAGACAATACCGACTCTATCTATATATGTTACCACGAGAAGACTCAGTTGATCAGATATACAATTACAAGCCCTATCTACATATATTACCATGAGAAGACTCAGTTCATCAGATATACAATGCCAACCCTATCTACATATTTTACCATGAGAAGACTCAGTCATTCAGATATACAATACCGACCATATGTTACCATGAGAAGACTCAGTCAATCAGACATACAATATCGACCTTATCGAGATATGTTACCATGAGAAGACTCAGTCAATCAGATATACAATACCGATCATATCTGCATATATTACCACGAGAAGACTCAGTCAATCAGATACACAATACCGACCCTATCTACATATGTTATCAAGAGAAGACTCAGTCAATCAGATATACAATACCGACCCTATCTGCATATGCTACCATGAGAAGACTCCGTCAATCAGATATACAATACCGACCCTATCTACATATGTTACCAAGAGAAGACTCAGTCAATCAGATATACAATACCGACCCTATCTACATATATTACCCATGAGAAGACTCAGTCAATCAGATATACAATACCGACCCTATCTACATATATTACCCATGAGTAGAATCAGTCAATCAGATATACAATACCGACCCTATCTACATATGTTACCATGAGAAGACTCAATCAATCAGATAAACAATACCGACCATATCTACATATGTTACCATGAGAAGACTCAGTCAATCAGACATACAATACCGACCCTATTTACATATATTACCCATGAGAAGACTCAGTCAATCAGATATACAATACCGGCCCTATCTGCATATGCTACCATGAGAAGACTCAGTCAATCAGATATACAAGACCGACCCTATCTACATATGTTACCAAGAGAAGACTCAGTCAATCAGATATACAATACCGACCCTATCTGCATATGCTACCATGAGAAGACTCAGTCAATCAGATATACAATACCGACCCTATCTACATATATTACCAATGAGAAGACTCAGTCAATCAGATATACAATACCGACCCTATATACATATGTTACCATGAGAAGACTCAATCAATCAGATATACAATACCGACCCTATCTACATATATTACCATGATAAGACTCAATCAATCAGATATACAATACCGACCCTATCTACATATGTTACCAAGAGAAGACTCAATCAATCAGATATACAATACCAACCCTATCTACATATATTACCCATGAGAAGACTCAGTCAATCAGATATACAATACCGACCCTATCTAAATATGTTACCATGAGAAGACTCAGTCAATCAGATATACAATACCGACCCTATCTACATATGTTACCATGAGAAGACTCAATCAATCAGATATACAATACCGACCCTATCTACATATATTACCATGAGAAGACTCAATCAATCAGATATCCAATACCGACCCTATCTACATATGTTACCAAGAGAAGACTCAATCAATCAGATATACAATACCGACCCTATCTACATATATTACCCATGAGAAGACTCAGTCAATCAGATATACAATACCGACCCTATCTAAATATGTTACCATGAGAAGACTCAGTCGATCAGATATACAATACCGACCCTATCTACATATATTATCATGAGAAGACTAAGTTCATCAGATACACAATACCGACCCTATCTACATATGTTACCCTGGGATGACTCAGTCAATCAGATATACAATACCGATCATATCTACATATATTATCATGAGAAGACTCAGTCAATGAGATATACAATACCGACACTATCTACATATGTAACCAAGAGAAAACTCAGTCAATCGATATACAATACCGACCCTATCTACATATATTACCCATGAGAAGACTCAGTCAATCAGATATACAATACCGACCCTATCTACATATGTTACCATGAGAAGACTCAATCAATCAGATATACAATACCGACCATATCTACATATGTTACCATGAGAAGACGCATTCAATCAGACATACAATACCGACCCTATCTACATATATTACCCATGAGAAGACTCAGTCAATCAGATATACAATACCGACCCTATCTGGATATGCTATCATGAGAAGACTCAGTCAATCAGATATACAATACCGACCCTATCTACATATGTTATGAAGAGAAGACTCAGTCAATCAGATATACAATACCGACCCTATCTGCATATGCTACCATGAGAAGACTCAGTCAATCAGATATACAATACCAACCCTATCTACATATGTTACCAAGAGAAGACTCAGTCAATCAGATATACAATACCGACCCTATCTACATATATTACCCATGAGAAGACTCAGTCAATCAGATATACAATACCGACCCTATCTACATGTATTACCCATGGGTAGAATCAGTCAATCAGATATACAATACCGACCCTATCTACATATGTTACTATGAGAAGACTCAATCAATCAGATATACAATACCGACCCTATCTACATATATTACCATGAGAAGACTCAGTCAATCAGATATATAATACCGACCCTATCTACATATGTTACCAAGAGACGACTCAGTCAATCCGATTTACAATACTGACCTTATCTACATATATTACCCATGAGAAGACTCAGTCAATCAGATATACAATACCGACCCTATCTAAATATGTTACCATGAGAAGACCAAGTTCATCAGATACACAATACCGACCCTATCTACATATGTTACCCTGGGATGACTCAGCCGATCAGATGTACAATACCGACCCTATCTACATATGTTACCATGAGAACACTCTGTCGATCAGATATACAAAACCGACCCTATCTACATATATTACCATCAGAAGACTAAGTTCATCAGATATACAATACCGACCCTATCTACATATGTTACCCTGGGATGACTCAGCCGATCAGATATACAACACCGACTTTATCTGCATATGTTATCGAGAGAAGACTCAGTCAATCAGATATACAATACAGACCCTATCTACATATGCTACCCTGGGTGACTCAGCCGATCAGATGTACAATACCGACCTTATCAACATATACTACCGTGAGAAGACTCAGTCGATCAGATAGGCAATGCTGGCCCTATCTACATATGTCACCAAGCGACGACTCAGTCGATCAAATATACAATACTGACCCTATCTACCTATGTTTGAATGAGAAGACTCAGTTCATCAGATATACAATACCGACCCTATCTACATATGCTACCATGATAAGACTCAGTCGATCAGATATACAATACCGACCATATCTACATATGTTACCATGACAAGACTCAGTCAATCAGACATACAATATCGACCCTATCTACATATGTTACCATGAGAAGACTCAGTCAATCAGATGTACAATACCGACCATATCTACATATATTACCATGAGAAGACTCAGTCAATCAGATATACAATACCGACCCTATCTACATATGTTACCATGAGAATACTCAGTCAATCAGATATACAATACCGACCCTATCTACATATGTTACCATGAGAAGAATTCAGTCGATCAGATATACAATACCGACCCTATCTACATATATTACCATAAGAAGACTCAGTCGATCAGACATACAGTAGCGGCCCTATCTACATGTTACCATGAGAAGACTCAGTCAATCAGATATACAATACCGACCCTATCTACATATGCTACCATTGGAAGACGATGTATCTGAGACATACAATGCAAGTTTTAGATGGTATATAGATGTACCATAACAAGTCAGTTTAAATCAGACTAATAAAACAATTTTCACAGAGAATTACATGAGAAGATGGTATCGATCACACTACACTTACGGTGTCCCGCGTGGCTCAATGAGCTAGGTCGCTGGATCTAACAACTCATACAAGCCTATCACCAATACGTCGTGGGTTAGCGCCCGTCTTTGTAGACTACAAAAAAGGGTGCACTCGACACGCAGCCGCAAGCGATAAAGTTTACCAGTTTCTTGCCATGGTGGATGGTTCTCTTCGGGTACTCCGGCTTCCCCCACCACTAAAACTGGTGGCCATGATATAGCTGAAATAATGTTGAAAGTGGCGTTAAAACACCAAAAATCAATCAATCAATCACTACACTTACACTTTATTATATCAAGAAAACGAACAACAACTTCCCAGATTAAATCATAACAGAAAAAAACTCATGACATATACGTTGGGAAATTAGGATCTGTCATGGGACAGACACAAAAACGTAACGGAGTTAAACTGGTTAATTAGATCCCAATCCCCCTGATGATAAATGGATATCAAACGATAAAACAAATAAAAGCAACTGTTAGCAAACCTTCACAGATTCGCTTCCACTTTAAAAAACCACACGCTATCACAAAAATGGAGAATAAACAACAATTCAACTGTAAAGACATCTGATAGAAACCTATTTGTTTACAGAAACTTACCAAAACATAGAAGAAGTATACATCCTGTAAAAACTGATTTCATAATTAATTTATGTTATTCACATTCTGTCATGGTTGACCATAATTTGTTAACAATGAATTATTTTTTAAATATCTATGTTCGTCATGTCTCTCTGATAATATCGTAATTTTTTAAATATGTTTGATTTAATAACAGATTTAAATCCCTAAAGAACAAAGAAACAGAGGGAACAACTGTACGTACATTATACATATGTGAAAAAGTTAGCTAAAGTTTTTGACTTAGAAGGTCAAACATGTAGTGCCATTTTGAATGTCTTATCAAAAGGTAAAAGAACAGGGATACGAAAGGACTACATATATTCAATACAAACAATTAAAAACCTTCAATTATTTTATGTGGAGTAATTATGACATGGTTATATATTTAAACAATCAAACTATGATGTGTGAATTGAAAATAAATCTAGAGGCTTATGAGAAATGGTACGAAAATGTATAAAAATTATATTCTACCCTTTAAACGTCGACCATATTATAATTGGATGTATATCTACATAAATTATGTAATCAGTGTTTTATCACTCAAATTATGACTTCTATTACTACCTATGGCCTGAAGTACTCGATACAGTTTTATGTGATAATGTTTGTTAATGATATAAGCCCAATATATATATATATATTCTTTATTTGCCTCCATTAGGAGAGTAAAGTTGTACAAACAATATATCAAATGACAATGTTACAATTAAAAGAAAAAATGCAGTTTATAAGGAATGAAACAAAAAAGAGAGATAATCCAATAATTGACTGTTAATTCAATATTCAAGTATAATAAGACTTTCGACAGTATTCGAGTTCATTGGCAGTTAAATCCGTTACAACATCTGTATACGTAGGTAACACATAGTAATTGAAATCTGGCCATATTATCATTGTCAAGTTCAAAATCAGTGTCGCACGATAGTAAGATGAAACATAGTTCGTCATCAGATTTACATCCCAGAAAAGCTCTGAATGTTATAGGGTCCAAACTTATAATTTCAGTCCAAAATTTATCGCGAATGTTTGATAAATAGTCGCATGATGTTGTGGCGTGAATACACGGGTCATTGAAAAATTTACCACACTTGTCACATAAAAAGTTATTAGTGGTATTACGTATTAAGCAGCACAGAGATACAATATAGTGTGCTTGTTTGCGGAGATGTGGATGACTTAAAGCGACTGTCCAAGCCGGATGAGGTTGGTATACTTGATGTATACTCTTGAAACTGTCAAATTCATCATCGTCATTAAGTCGTTGTGTCCACTCACTAAGTTCGTACTTATGAATGGTATCATACACTAAATGTTTCCAAATCCGCATTAATGGAAATGTCCCATTCATTAGAAATACATCTACAAATTCCATCAGATTATATTTTTGAAAAAGGTTCACACAGTCATTTGTAAATCCAAGTGGTTTGTGGTTATTTGCTGAATGTTTTATAACAAAAAGTCTTCGTATTAGAATACGAAATGATATGGCCGTCTGTGGTAAATTACAGATTCTCCCAAAGAATAGAAGTTTTCTTTCACTGATGAATGCATTAATTGTGTACCATCCGATTAGTGATAGACACATATCGCTTCTAGTAAGTTTTGGTAGTCCTTGAATAGTCTTACATATGTAACGATTGGTCCGTTCTAACATGAGCGTTTCTGTCTTACTCAGTTCACCCCATAACTCACATCCATATAAGGCCTTGGGGTAGCAAACTTGACGAATTATTTTTGCACATACGAGGGGATTTAAGACCGCTGGATGAACACCAGTACGTAACATGGACATTACAGTACCTCTGAGTGATCTACAAGCATTCAATGTACGTTCCATAGTCTTTAATGATGTGTCCAATACAATACCGACGTGTTTCGCACTGGATACTTGGGTAATAGGTTCATTATACAAAATAACATTTCGTCCTATAGAATGTTTTCCAAACTGCAATAACTTACTTTTTGCTGGTGAAAACGAAAAACTCCATGCTTTGCTGTAACGTTCGCATATTTCGACCATTTCTTGAGCAGATTCACGGTTAGTTGCGATAATGGAAATATCATCTGCTTGGACAGGTGAGCTTGCATTTAAGTCGTACAAGTAGGCACCTTTGTTGCATAATACAAGTTCGTTTATTAAATCATTAATGAATATAAGATACAATTTCGCTGACAATGCGCTTCCTTGTCGCACCCCACGATTATGTTTAAACCACTTTGATAATATTTCGTTACATAAGACCGAACTACTTAAGTTAGTATACATGTTGTCGAGCAGAAGCCATAGCTTTCCAGCTGCACCATAATCGAACAATTTGACGCGAAGACCGTCATGAGGAACAGTGTCAAACGCTTTCGTGCTGTCAAGTAGGATTATTATTATTGTTCCGTTTTTTTCGACATGATGTATTGTTACTTCCTGAAGATTGAAAGATGCATTCATACTAGATAAAAGTTTTTGATAAGCAACTTGTTGAACGTTAGGAAAGTCTTTTCGTATAGAGGTTAGAAGTAAGTCTAGTATCTTTTCGAAAATTTTGGTTATGCTTGGCACAAGAGAGATACCTCGATATGAGTTTGTGTCAGTTCTTGGTTTATTATCACCTTTGTATAATAAAATGATGATGCTTTTCCTCCAATCATTCGGAATATACGCATATTGTAGCGATAAGTTAAACAGGTAGCACAAGTGTTTGATAAGGAGTTTTCCGCCATATTTGATATGTTCATATGAAATATTGTCGTGACCGCAAGCTTTGTTGTTTTTAAGGCGTGTACAAATTTCACTCACATCTGATAGCTTTATTACCATTTCATCGTCACGAATTCGTTCTTTTACTAGTGTTCGAATAGTAGAAACCCGTTCAGATATTTCATCCTGACGGCCTTGATCGCTGTATGTAGACGGCGAAAAGACGTTCCGAAAATGGTCATACCATATATTGCTGACATCATTTGGATCGGTAAAACACTATCTCCTTTCTTTAATGCGTTACAAATAGAAGGTTTTTTCTTACGTTTATTTATTATAGACCATACGGACTTCTGATCATAGTCAATATCTTCCTCAATTTGTTTAGCTAATGAACTTTCATATTCATCCAATG
Source organism: Bathymodiolus brooksi (assembly GCA_963680875.1). NCBI lineage: Eukaryota > Metazoa > Mollusca > Bivalvia > Mytilida > Modiolidae > Bathymodiolus > Bathymodiolus brooksi. The sequence continues at coordinate 88,584,346 of OY804578.1, read as the reverse complement.
CTTTCCTTAAGAATTCACGAAACACTTTTTTTGTCGACTTGTAGCGTTGAAAATAAGTACAGGTTTGGTTATAGCAATGGCAGTTGTTAATCCAGTTAATACGATGAGTGCGCATAGAATCACGGAGACTTGTCAGATTATCATTCCAATATGGTTTCGCATGGCGCTTGCATTTTTTTATAAGGAAGTGTTTCGTTCTCTGCCTTTTTAATCGCATCAATAATTTTAGAATAATATATTTCTATTGTATCGGTGTCATTAACTTGTGGAAATTCTAATGTCCATAAGTTCTGTGATACAGCATAAGAATAATCTAATGTTTTATGTGTTCTGTGTGCTTTGTCCCATGAAACCGACTGTTCATAATTTTTAACAGGCCCTGTCGGGATAACAGATTCTAGTATTAGAGTGCAGAGTACGGGGTGGTGATCAGATAGTGCAAAAGAGTGGTTATCCAACACTTCAGCATGAATAACTGTATGTTTCTTCGCATTGTTCATTAAAATATGATCAATACATGTTGAAGGTCCACCATCGTAGGATTGGAAAGTGACGATTGGGCCTTTACAGAATAGTTCCATATTAACTGAGAAAAGGTTATGTTCATCCATTAAAGAACTACACAGCTTTGCTCTGACATTGTTTGTAACTTGGTATCTTGGGCCACCAATTTTGGAGTTAAAGTCACCCATTAAAATAACTGTTCCAATTTCATTATAAACAGATACTAATTCTGAAAGAAGATCAATGTGGTCTCTAAAAGAATCGCTAGATTGGGTTATTGCAGGTAGGTATAGCGAGAATATAAAGTAGCTTTCACATCCAGGTATGGACAATTCAATGCCAGTAATCCTGTTGCTGTCAACTTCTATAACAGACACAAACGGATAAATGTCTTTAGAGATAAGAAAGGCTACTCCGGATCGATAATTACACGTTATTGCCGTTGGGTTGCCTTCATCTGAACTATTTCCAATGGATACATAATTATCGTCGATCGTATCGAGAACATGTAATTGAAATGTTCTCAACCAATGTTCTGACAAGGCACAAATTGATACGTGTGTCTCCCTTAAACATTCCGATAAGTAAGGTATACAGGAAAATATACCTCTACAGTTCCAACACATTAACGTGAGTTGACGTTTAGTACCGTCCATGTTTTTGTTCAATGGAATGTTCATTAATAAATTGTTCCCACAGTAACCACGGCTTCATGAAAATTCCTTCTGGCCAAAAGTTTGATTGTTTCAATAGATGTTCGTCGTCCATATTAACATTTAATTGAGCAGCCGCAGTTCCTCTTGATGGACGATAAAAATATCGCAAAAATGTTACATGTATATTCCGATCCAAGAGAAACTTGCGCATTGACTCTTCGGATGAACAGGACTTATCAATACCACCAATATAGAATCTACTAATTCGTCTTGTTTTTTTCACAACCCCTTTGAAGTCGATTGAAGTTGGGTTACACATTGATCTAGGAAAGTATACAGGAATAGTGGTCCTAGTATCACTAGTCTCGTTGAAAGTATTAGTTTCAGAAATGTTTTTTATGTAGTGGTCAGTGTGATTTGTGACAGTTTCAATATTCTTTGTTGGTGCTATAATACTAGTAGGATTATCAAAAATAAAATTTGGATTTGATAGAGATGATTGTGTAGACTTTACTAGTTGTGGAGGTGGTTCAACTGACAGGACCGTGTTCTCTTTCCGTGGTACTTCAGAAATAGCCATGGCGTATGACTTTGTAGCAGGAGCGTTTATTTGATTACAGTTCTTTTCTATGGCATTCACACGTTTACGGATTTCAGTTATCGACGCTAAGCACGACTTCACTTTACTTGGGATTTCTTCGACAGTCGATTCCATATCTTTAACACATTCACCGATTACTTGAACACGAGTTTTTAGACTGCAGATACCAGTTGCACGAGAGTCGGTAATATTAGTTATACGACTAGCTTCGGAATCAAGACGCATTTTAAGATCGTATGCCAGAAGAGATGTACTGTCTGATTTTTTCTTACACTTCTCAATTAAGTTCGCGTTATGTTTTACGCTTTCTTTTATTTCATTGAATGTGGAGTCTGTAGTTCGTTTCATGTTCTTTTGCTCAATGTGACCACGCTTCAATTCAGATTGATGAGTCAATAATTCTTTAATTTGTTTTTCAAGACTGGTGATAGTTTCATTCAATTTTGTGTTTGCGTTTCTGGTCGAATTCAGTTGGGTTTGTACATTATTTAAACGTTCTTTCTGCTTGTTGAAATTATAGTCAAGTTTTTCATTTGTTTTATAGAGATTATCTATTTTATCATTTAATACTGATTGTTCTTTTTCATAGTTAACTTTCATCTCAAGCATTGAACTCTCAATTTTGATCAAGGTTTCACGTACGGAGTAGTCTGAACATGTATGTGGGGTAGAGGTAACTACTTCAGAGTCTACACATGAATTGTTTCTCGCGGATGATTTCAGATTAAAAACATCCTTTAAATCATCTGAATATTCACCTTTAGATGACAGGCGTAGAAGGAAACAGTCACGACCTAGTTTATTTATCAATGGCTCACCCGTTTTTGTTTTGGGGTGAATTCTTTTCTTTAACACTGCGGATGGGAACGGGAAATCCATTTTTTTCTTGGTAATGATAAAATATTGAAGGCGTAACTGTTCTAATGATTCAGTGTCATTATTACACAATTTAATCAAATTAGAAATAAATGTGTCCCGTGGTAAGCCGTTGCATTCGTCTTCGACTCGTTGTAAGATGATATCAGATGGATTCGGGTTAATATCAACGGTGGTGGATTGAAAATCACACAAACCATCGTGGGGGAGAAATTCCCGTAGTAAATGAATTTCACTACTATCTATTCATTCAAATTGGTGGAGGAATTTCATGGTCAACTCAAAATTGGTGGTGGGAAAAAAAGAGTTCTCCTAGACTGGAGGGAAAACGGAAAAAGAAGAAACAAGAAGAATGACTCGAAGTATATGGGGGTATTCTCCGAGTACTCCGGTTTCCTCAACCATTAAAAATGATCGCAACGATATAGCTGAAATATTGTTGAACATAGTCCTAACCAAGTTGAAATATTTGACAGTTCATTGTCCTGTTGTTGTAACATCAAGTTTTGTGTGATAGTATGTGGTTATTTTATCTAAGCGAATTTGTGAAAGATTTACTGATAGTTTTATTATTATTTATCCACTGAAAGGAAGATACTATAGAAAGAAAGATGTTGTGTTTTTCTAAATGAATTTGTTTGTGACATTATAAGTTATAAGATCCCTAGTGACCGTCTAAATAACCATAGTCGGTCACGGGAGCTTTTAACATTTTTGTACGATGTTGCTGATCTATAACTTGAAACAGTAACTAAGTTTTTTTTCCACGAACTATGTTTGACGGACTTTCTTGGAAGTTCTAAGGCTACAGACGTAGTGGTCAATACACAAAATTAAGCACCGCCCACTGACCTTCTGTAATTTTCCATCTGCATCTTTAGAAGAAAATATAAATCATCATCTTTCTTGCAGTTGTGCTAAATCAAAATACACACAAATATATATAGAGAGCACAGGCACTTGTTTCATTCAAAAAATATATGCCCCCTGCTCTTCCTTACTTAAAGGTAAACATCTGCCCTTTACCCCTTCCCCACTTCGCCTCAATATTTTTCGCTTATTTGTGATCCTTTCACTGACCCAATTATATCGTTACACTCCCGAGATATTTCTCTTTTTGACTGCCACATTTAAATATACCTACCGGGACCCCCTCAGACGAATTGGACAAGACTATTCAGCAAAAGTCGCTTGGTGAAAATTTCAGTCATTGAAACGGATACAGCCACTTCCGGTTTGTGTGTGATTTTTCCTATGCATTCGGAATTCTCTAGACCGGCCATGTGTAACAATGCCATCATGATCATCTCCTCTCAAATGTAAAGTAAGCCTTTAAAATACAGATAATTGTTCCAATGCAGATTATAAAAATATGTTCAACTCCAAATTACTGACATTTGATTTTTAAAGTACCTTTTTTTTTGGTTTCTAAATCAATTTATAACGGACCGGAAGTGACTGTATCCGTGTCAGTGACTGAAAAATGGAAAATGCGACTTTCGCTGAATATTCTTGTCCAATTCATCTGAGGGGGGACCCGTATTTATATTTAAATGTGGCAGTCGAAAAGAGAAATATCTCGGGAGTGTAACGATATAATTGGGTCAGCGAAAGGATCACAAATAAGTGAAAAATATTGAGGCGAAGTGGGGAAGGGGTAAAGGGCAGATGTTTACCTTGAAGTAAGGAAGAGGAGGGGGCATATATGTTTTGAATGAAACAAGTGCCTGTGATAGAGAGCCTGGTCAAATACGTCGTCTCAGTTATCGATTACACTATTTCTTTATTTCGGACAGCGTCAAGGTCAAATTATACAATAATAGATTACACAATGCTACAGTCTGCTTCTGTCGTTATTTTTAGGAATGGAATTTTCCGCTGGCCAGTAAAGCGTATTAATCTTATTCTCTAGATTTCCATATATGGCTCTGCCTCCATCGTTATTTTTAGGAATGATTTTATCCAACCATAGGTCGTCAAGTAAATGCAACATCGTACAATGTTATTTTGTAAAGGTTAATGAACTGCTTACCCTCTCGTTTGTATTGTCTGTCCGTCATCGATTTACAGTTTCTTATTACTCCTTTAATCTTTCTAATCATGTATCGGTTGATGTTTTTTTTTTATTGTTTCGAGAGATTGTAGACCATCACCGTATAACCTTTCATTGTATTCCAGTTTTTTTGTTTTTCTTATTTAATGTGGAGTTAGATTTACATGAGCTAGTCCATAGCATTGTCGTTCATATCGATATCACACATGTAGTATATTAATAAAACACTATGCGTGATAAGGTTAAGCAAAGCGTACATGTTTTTGGACAGTTATTACACATGACGTTATTTATTACGATATAAGCCAGGGGCGGATCCAGAGGGGGGCGTACCCGGCGCGCGGCCCCCCTAAAATTGGAAAAAATAAGATTTTTTGGCGTAAAATCGTGATTTTTCACACGAAATGCCCCAAAAATTTTCGCGCCTCCCTCCGCAATTGGAAAAAATATGATTTTTTGGCGTAAAATCGTGATTTTTCACACGAAATACCCCCATAATTTTCGCGCCTCCCTCCGCTCGGTGCAATTTTTTTAAGTGCGCCCCCCCCCCCCTAACTTGAAATCCTGGATCCGCCCCTGTAAGCCATAATGGAGAAGTATAGTCACAAACTGTTTCGACGAGGGGTTTGGGGCCGCTCGAAGAAGACCCGCATGGGGTGAAGCAATACCACTTCGGACTAACTAGAACTTTAATATCCTCGACTACCCAGACAGACCGCTCGCGGTCGTACGGGTGGTTACTTTATGCCCCCCGAAACTTTAATGCCGAAACGAATAACAAAATACATGTCTGATAGAGGTTACTCTCTGTACTTTTATTCATCATGAATTATTCATTGTATAAGTTTATGAAAAGTCATAAATAACCATATCTAAGTCGACTTGTGTATATGCATTCTAAGTGATGAGTTGTAGAGCCGTTGATCGCCATTAGTCGACATTAACTAAAATTTCACGCGTCTCATTGTACTGAGATCTCTCTCACTTGTTGCCGATGACACAAGCATTGTCAGTAAGATACTGATGATGCTGCATATAGCCGAGTATAAGACCAGGCTCAAGCTAGCGACCAATTTCTAGCAACCAATAAGGCGATATGTCTCAAAACCAAAAAAATTAATAATAGAGCAAAATGTACTTTTAAAGATTTCTAGCGACCAATAATAAATATATTTCTGTAATTGCACATTCAACACAATGAATCAACATCCGAGCATACAGGAAATATTTCTGGACCCCCCCCCCCCCCCCCCCCCCCCCCCTCCACAATACAAAGTTGCCATTTGACACACTACTGTGGAAATAAGGCGCAGAATCTCACACAGTCACTCATGTGAGTAAAACACAATACATTTTATGTTCTATTTCCCATGTTCACCCGTACATAAAATATGTCTTCTCTTTACTGAGCTTACTAACGAAGACAAACATACATTTAGGGATGGCGAGCTTAGAAAACAGTCGGCCAACTTTAAACAAACACAGCGTAAACAAATAAAATACTTTCATGTATATAATTTGGATTTGCCAGCGCTTTGTCAAACAAAATGAAGTCCTAGGATTCCCCGTTCACATGAAGACGTCTCATCAATCTACAAAAAAATGTAAATATGGATTATCAGAAAAATATAGAAATACGTATTATAAAAATAAACAAAATATAAACCCTGCATGTGCGTGTAACATTTATTTAATAAATAGTATTATTTGTTTTATCTATTTATTTTTAAATTGTGTATTTAAAGGTGTCAAACAACTAATTTAATTCACCAATGCACTTATGTCAGGTAAAGGCCGAGGCAATACTTTTGATTTAAACCCCAAGTGGCAATAGGGTCCCCCCCCTCAAATCCAAATATCAAAGTTGATATTTGACACCCTGCTGTGGGCTTGAAGTGCATTATCCCACCTAGGCACTTAAGTCAGTTAAAGGCCCGGGCAATACCTTCGACATAAATCCCAATTGGCAAAGAACTTTGCCGTCCTTCGGTAATTTTTCATGGATTATGTATAGAGCCCCCCCCCCCCCCCCCAAATCCAAATATCAAAGTTGATATTTGACACCCTGCTGTGGGCTTGAGGTGCATTATCCCAACTTAGACACTTACTGATTGGTCAGAATATTTTGTAATTATGAAAAGATCATGCAGAGACACCTATTTGAGAAACTTTCAGTTTAAATTTCTGCATAGGATTATAGCTACGAATTCATTTTTGTATAAAATAAAATTAAAAGATACACACTTATGTACCTTTTGTAAAGCAAATGATGAAACCATTGAACATTTGTTCTTTGATTGTCCTATATCTTATCGATTGTGGCAATTTATTTCGAACAGATTTAAACTATATTTTGTTAATTTTGTTTTGAACAAAGAAAACATTTTCCTTGGCTGTAAAGATGAAAGTTTATTGCTGAATTTATTGATAATACTTACAAAAAACTATATTTACAAATGCAAACTCAATGAAGCAAAGCCAAATACAATTGAGTTAAAAAATAAGATTAAGAAGTATCAATCTTTTGATCAGTATATAGCAAAGAAAAATAATACGGTTCAAGCCTATGAAAAATTTTGGGCACCTATATATATCATCCTAAATTAAAAAGGTATTGTAAGGCAGTTGTATATGATGGGAACAAGAATACACTTTTCACAGTATTAGCAAATATTTGAAAAAATGTACAAGTTGTAACAGACAGAATGTAGAGAGTAAATGTGTGTATGAGAGATGGAGAGAGAGTCTACCTTTTCACTTTAATATTTAATTTTTTTTGTAACTCTTTTGAAATTTAATTTGTAAAAAATGAAATAGTCATTATTTTTTCACTGATTTCTTTTTAATACCCCTGTATACCCTAGTCAGGTGGTAATGTACAGGGGATTGTAAAATCCTGACTATTGAAAAATAAATAAAAGAAAAAAAAAACTTAGACACTTAAGTCAGCTAAAGACCCTGGCAATACCTTCGACATAAACCCCAATTGGCAAAGAACTTTGCCGTCCTTCGGTAATTTTTCATGGAATATGTATAGAGTCCCCCCCCCCCCCCAAATCCAAATATCAAAGTTGATATTTGACACCCTGCTGTGGGCTTGAGGTGCATTATCCCACCTAGGTACTTAGGTCAGTTAAAGACCCGTGCAATACCTTTAACATAAGCTCAAAGTGGGCAAGAACTTTGCCGTCCTTGAAATATTATTTATGGGATATTTATAGAGACCCCCCCTCCACAATTTTTTTTCAAATATCAAAATTGATATGTGACACCCTGCTGTGGGCTTGATGTGCATTATCCCACCTAGGCACTTAAGTCAGTTAAAGACCCGAACAATACCTTTAACTTAGCCAAAAATGTGGAAGAACTTTGATATCAAAATTGATATTTGACACCCTGCTGTGGGCTTGAGGTGCATTATCCCACCTAGGCACTTAAGTCAGATAAATACCCGGGCAATACCTTTAACTTAGCCAAAAGTAGGCAAGAACTTTGCCGTCTTTGATATATTTTTCATAGGATATTTATAGAGACACCCCCTCCACAATTAGTTTTCAAATATCAAAATTGATATTTGACACCCTGCTGTGGGTTTGAGGTGCATTATCCCACCTAGGCACTTAAGTCAGTTAAAGGCCCGGGTAATATCTTCGACATAAACTCCGATTAGCAAAGAACTTTGCTGTTCTTCGGTAATTTTTCATGGAATATGCATAGGTTCCCTCAAATCCAAATATCAAAATTGATATTTGACACCCTCCTGTGAGCTTGAGGTGCATTATCCCACCTAGGCACTTAAGTCAGTTAAAGACCCTGACAATACCATTAACTTAGCCAAAAGTGGGCAAGAACTTTGCCGTTCTTTATATATTTTTCATATTAATAGAGACCCCCCTCCACAATTTGTTTTCAAATATCAAAGTTGATATTTGACACCCTGCTGTGGGCTTGAGGTGCATTATACCACCTAGGTACTTAGGTCAGTTAAAGACCCGGGTAATACCTTTAACTCACGCCCAAAGTGGGCAAGAACTTTGCCGTCCTTGATAAATTTTCATGGGATATTTATAGAGACCCCCCTTCCACAATTTTTTTTTCAAATATCAAAATTGATATTTGACACCCTGCTGTGGGCTTGGGGTGCATTATCCCACCTAGGCACTTACGTCAGTTAAAGGCCCGGGAAATACCATCGACATAAACTCCGAGTGGCAAAGAACTTTGCCGTCCTTCGTTAATTTTTCATGGAATATGCATAGGGTCCCCCCAAATCCAAATACCAAAGTTGATATTTGACACCCTGCTGTGGTCTTGAGGTACATTATCCCACCTAGGCACTTAAGTCAGTTAAAGACCCGGGTAATACCTTTAACGTAAGCCCAAAATGGGCAAGAACTTTGCCGTCCTTGATATATTTGTTATGGGATATTTATAGAGACCACCCTCCACAATTTGTTTTTAAATATCAAAGTTGATATTTGACACCCTGATGTGGGCTTGAGGTGCATTATCCCAACTAGGCACTTAAGTCAGATAAGGATCCGGTCAATACCTTTAACTTAGCAAAAAATGGGCAAGAACTTTGCCGTCCTTGATATATTGTTCATGGGATATTTATAGAGACCCCCTCCACAATTTGTTTTCAAATATCAAAGTTGATATTTGACACCCTACTGTGGGCTTGATGTGAATTATCCCACCTAGGTACTTAAGTCAATTAAAGACCCGGGCAATACCTTTAACCTACGTCCAAAATGGGCAAGAACTTTGCCGTCCTTGATAAATATTTCATGGGATATTTATAGAGACCCCCTTCCACAATTTTTTTTCAAATATCAAAATTGATATTTGACACCCTGCTGTGGGCTTGAGGTGCATTATCCCACCTAGGCACTTAAGTCAGAAAAAGACCCGGGCAATACCTTTAACTTAGCCAAAAGCGGGCAAGAACTTTGCCGTCCTTGATATATTTTTGTATGGGAAAATTATAGAGAACCCCCTCCACAATTTTTTTTCAAATATCAAAATTGATATTTGACATCGTGCTGTGGGCTTGAGGTGTAATATCCTACCTAGGCACTTAAGTCAGTTAAAGATCCGAGCAATACCTTTAACTTAGCGAAAAATGGGCAAGAACTTTGCCGTTCTTGATATATTTTTCATGGGATATTTATAGAGACCCCCTCCACAATTTTTTTTCAAATATCAAAATTGATATTTGACACCCTGCTGTGGGCTTGAGGTGCATTATCCCACCTAGGCACTTAAGTAAGATAAATACCCGGGCAATACCTTTAACTTAGCCAAAAGTAGGCAAGAACTTTGCCGTCTTTGATATATTTTTCATGGGATATTTATAGAGACACCCCCTCCACAATTAGTTTTCAAATATCGAATTGATATTTGACACCCTGCTGTGGGCTTGAGGTGCATTATCCCACCTAGGCACTTAAGTCAGTTAAAGGCCCGGGTAATATCTTCGACATAAACTCCGATTGGCAAAGAACTTTGCCGTTCTTCGGTAATTTTTCATG